>CM033981.1:17187915-19587915 GCA_019706035.1 Raphanus raphanistrum subsp. raphanistrum | reverse complement strand
ATTTGAGTGATATATACTTTTCATATATTTTATTCTAATTGGAGTCAAACTTCATAATTTACACATAATCATCATCAAATATCAAGGATGATAATAAATTTGAATCAGTCAACAATTTGTTCCACGTTTCTCAAATTTTAAATGAAAATAGTTTTATTTTATTAAATCACTTGCTACACAATTATCACATTTTGAAAAGTAAAAACATACATTAATCTACTTTATGAGAGTAAAGACGTGTAACCGGTGCAGACCAAACAATCTCTCTAGTTTCACTCTTTAGGGCCTACTACGACTCTTCATGCCCTCTCACATGGACAAACAACACATGAGGTAACCAATAAATAAAACAGGCTGTACATGATAGTGATTTCTCCCATCGTTATAGGAGGACTTGGATCAGGGATATGAGTAAATAAAAAGGCTGTCCAGGTAATGTCTTCTTGATGTAATCATCTCTATGGAAAACTACCAAAAACAAATAGTATATCTTACATGAAAGAGTTTCGGTACAAAACAGTTTTCAAGACTTCATCAAGTTTTGAGTTCCAACATCAAAATATCAAAATCCTATCAGCAAAAACATAGCAATGAAAAATCTCACACTTAAAAGCTCAACAAAACCTTAGTGGTGGGGACTTCTCACTCTTCTCATAACCGCTCTGCTCAACCAAACGAATGCGCTCTGCTCACCAAACGAATGAATGCTATCATCATTTTCTGGCAAAGGTCTCTCCCTTGTGCTCACCCCCGGCATAAACTACATAGCCTGCTTCCACCTATAATCCAAAAAATTGATGTTTTGATTGCGGAATCAATTAAACCATTGTGTATTACAAAAAAACTGAAGGGAGTAGTAACGTACTTGGCAGTCTCTCAGAGCAACACGCTCTTGAAGCTGTGCATTGCTGCAAATCACTGAGCCTTGTATTGAGCATCCGTCTCCTATTGTGGCATGGTCCATCACAACTGAATTAACCACCTGTCACCCACATACATACAAGTAATAAAAGTGTATTATCTAAATGTTTGTTGGCTAAAATGAGTAAAAAGCTCTTATTTGTTACCTTCACGTTGGAGCCTATCCGGCAATGTCTCCCAATTACAGATCTTTTGACACTGCATTTATCACCGACTTGAGAGCCTTCTCCAAGCATACAATGAGGTCCAACCTGCAACCCACAAAAATGTTACTGCCCATCACGACTTCCAAAGCAAATGCCCAAACATGTAGAGGACGTACTGTGGTTTTTGACCCAAGCTCAGCTGATGGGTGGACAATGTTGTGATGAGAAGAAAAGGAGTATCCGGATAGGTGGTTTGCGTCACCAATAACCTGCACATGTTTGAATAGTTGAAAAGCTTTAGATGTCAACTGAGAAAAAGAGATACTGTAGAAGGAATCCCATATGTAAACAACTTACATCTCTGTTTACGTCCATGAAGGCTTGAATGCTATTTAAGCGGACGCAATACTTACTCTCGTCGGCTATATAAACACAGCATTTATGGGTTTTTCGGCTATTCAGACCTGATTCGTAAACTTGATGAAAGCTTGGCAAAGATGCGTTGGAGAGAATTTGAGACAAAACCACCTCGTTGCTCTGCATATTATTCTTTCCATTGTCCTCTACAGTGTTTTCGTCAGGGAAGACCTCTGATCTCTGAAACTCAACAGGAAAAAAAAACACAAAAAAAATTACCAAAATGGTAACAAGACAAATGATATGATCTTCATTGTTTTTATTTGCATGGATATTATCCAACTAACCAGCTGGGTACGAACAAGATACGGGAGCACATCCTGTTTTAGGCTCCGAAAAGTAGGTTTTTGATCCAAAACTTTCTGCAGGACTGATCTATAAGACACAAGACATAAACAACATAATGAGTGTCGACAGATTGAACTAATTTGTAAGCAGGAAAGCATAAATGACCAACCTCTTGAACGCATATATATGAGAGTCCATGAGATCTGATCGAATTTCCATCTAGATATAACAATTTGTCAATTTTCGAATAAACATACAGTTAGAAGACAAACTGCATTGTAAGTCATCAGAGGCTTACAATTAGAGATAATTACCTTGGCAGCCGCACAGAGAATGCTCTTTTTAACTCGGGTATCTTTCTTAATCTCAGCCTCTATCAAAATTCAGAAGGGAAACAAACAACAGGTTTAAGCATTTTGTTGCCTCTGAGACACAAAAAGATGCAGAATTCAAATTAGGACCTGTGGCTATGTGCAACAAGAATTGTTTCGAGGAATCAAGCCCGATGATATCATAGCAAGCAGGTTTTTTGGTTTTATCTTTCCCACCAGCAACCCCGGATTCCGATGGCCCACTTACTGGCTCAGCACAAAGCATTACAGTCACTGATGCATCATGTCTTCTATGAGTTGCAGCGACAGCACCAGGAGAAACATCAGAAACAATGTCTCCACTTACAATCTGCGTTCAGGAAACCTACCAAAGTTAGCTAGACGCTCTACAGTTAGACAATGTAAAAAAAGCTATGATGAGAGATAAGCTAAGAGACAGCTTTTGTCGTAGCTAACCAGAATATCTTTGGCATTCAAGTGGTGTGCAATTGCCCGGAGGGCTCCAGCCGTTCCGACATTCTCAGCAACAGCAGCAACCTAAAGTAAGACATTCTCAGCTTGTCACTCAACCCCATAACGTCAAGACAAGCAAAAACACCCAAAGACTTGAAAAACCTATTAGCCATTGGAGACACCATAGCTCCAATCAAATTTAAAAAAAAAAAAAAAAACTGAATGGTTCCTAGTGTTACTGTAATTCCATCTGCCTAACAGTTACAGATTCTAAAGGCAAAGTTAACAACATAACATCACAGAGTACAAAAGAAGAAGACCATATCTATCACTTCTTCTCTATTCTATGTGAAGCTTCTATGTGAAGCACCAGTGGTACTACTATATGAAGCAATAGGCTCCTCTTCCTCCATCTATTTTCTAATGAAAACATCACTATTCTCAAGAGGAATACCTCAACATGTAAACGATCAACACAGGCAGAAGATATCCATCCACCAACTTTCAGAGCTGCATCTTCTCCTTCAACAACCTGTTACCAGTAACCACCCAAGCGAACCAAAATCATTCAATCTAGCACAAAAAGCAATTGTATGAAAGGATAATAATAATAAGGCGTACGACGATCAGATCCTTGAGGTTACTGCTCTCGAGTAGATCCAGAGCATACGATAACACCGGACGGTTCGCCACGGGGAGAAGCGCCTTAGGGACTTCCTGTACAGCAGAAAAAAGGAGATTAGCCTAAGCTTACGGAGAGAGACTGTGTTTTGCAGATGAATGAGAGAGAGAGAGAGAGAGAGAGAGAGAGAGAGAGAGAGAGAGAGAGAGAGAGAGATAGGGACCTTGGAGACTAAGGGCTGGAGATTACTGGAGAATCCGCCGGCGAGAATTACAACCTGGAAATCCATTTTCGCAACTGATTTTGACGGTGAGAGAGAGAGAGAGGTTTTCGATTTTCTCTGAGGTTTTGTTGTTTTTGAGAATAGTTAGTAGACGACCATATCAAACCCGCTTGTTTGTTTAGAGTCTTCGTTGTTAATCCCACGTCTGTGTTTTTAATCTTTGGTTATCATGTTTTAATTAGGTTAAGATCTGCTATTTGTGTAGAATGAGCATTTATATCATTTTTATGTATTTATAAATTTATATATTATAAAATAATAATATATAAAATAATTGAGAAATAAAAAAAATTGCATATATAATTAAATTAATATATATACATAAATCAAAACAGTTAATGTTATTTATTTTATATAATGTATAACTAAAGTTGATTGATATAATATAGACATATAGTATATTTTCAATATTTTTATCTATTAAATGAGTTTTTCTACTCAAATTTTTTTATGATCATTTGTTTATTTTTATAACAAAAGTTATAAACAGTTGATAACAACATTTTCACCATGGAATTTTTAATAGTTTAAATAATTTATAATCATTTTAAAAAAAAATCAATGGAAATTTTGAAATTAAAAAATAAAAAAATCATAATAATTTTATACCATATAGACAGATAAAGTCATTTTAAAAGAGGAATAAGAACTCTACTAACTAAAAAATAATAGAAGTCAATTATTTTATATCTATTCTGTTAAAATATGATTATGTTCAATTGATAAATGTTTGGTTTAATAATATATTTCATTTATTTAAGGAACTATTATATCAAATTAATTTAATATTAAGCTAAAATATAATTATCCAAAAATCAAAATATAAAAATTAAATTTTCAAAAAAAAAGATCAAACAAAAAATACATATGTCTTTTCAAAGGATGGGTCATAATCTAATAACAAGATTATATCTAGATTACAACAAATAGGATATTTTTTTCAATTCGTCAAAGTGATAATATAAATTGATAGTTTGACGTACGTATCTAATAATAAATTTTATAAAAAAACTTTTCAAATTCTAAATTAAATCTTAAGAATTCATTCTTTACATTTTATGATAAAATTTCAGTTAAATTCTTTTCAAATACACTTAGTCACTTACCATGAAGTTCACAAAAACTTGAACAACACAAATATTTAATAAAATTAGAAAATTAGTGAATTGAATAACACTAAGATAAATATTTTAGAAAATGATTTCAAATATATAATCTAATAACACAATAATTTTTAAAAAAATTATGAAATACATAATTGAATAAAGGAAAATTTTAATGGAAACTTGAATTTGAAGAAGACAGAATACCCCATCTAAGCTTTTAATCTAAAACTAAATGGCGAATGACTGAATTAATTTGTATATATTAATGAAGATTTCTTCCAAACTCCAATGTACTACACACCTGATGTTAGTAACTAACTAGTTTTCCTCTAATCTGAGAGGAAGTCATGTCACATAACCTGAAAACAAACCCCTAAACTTCAGTCTTCATCATAGTCTTCCTCACTAGAACTAACCTCTCGTTGATCACTATCTATTTTCATTTCGTTGATCCCAAACAGCGGCCAGCCTGGTCTTTCTTCTAGCTGTCTTTCCGGTGATGTAGCAAACTCTCCGTTCTCATCTAGTTCCACATTTAGATCAAAGTCCCTTACTTTTAACTCTGAGTTTCTGTTATTGTTATTGTGTGAGGCAGCTTCCTTCCAAGATGCAGCCTCATGAGAAAGGCTCCAGTTTTGAGGAGATGGGCTCATGCTGCCTTCTGGCGAAACATCTTCTAAGTCATCCTCCAACTTCATAGACAGGCTATTTCCTGTTCTTCCAACATACCCTCCACGTCCTCTACCCCGCCTTCCTCTGCCACCGCTAGTATCTTTGGACTCATGCTGTAATTAAGACGAAGAAAGGTTTTAATAACAATAAGCTTTAAGCTAAATTATACTACTATTCATTAGCGAAATAAAGTCTACGGCTAGTTACCAACTTACCATGTCACTGGTCTTGATATCTTCATCGTTGTTAATACTTTCATCCACAAGTTTCCTGAAAAAAAAAATCGTGTTAAGACAGACATGAAACACCATAGAACATGAGAAGCGGATTGATCGATGTTTGGGGCCTAACCTTCTTTTGGTAGCTGGTCGGTCTTCACCTTCTGAGCCACCTAAATCAGGAACTTTACTGACAGTGTCTCTCAGAAAATCAAAGACATTAAACGCGTTCACACACTGCTTCCTGTTAAAGAGAAAAAGAAAATCAAGAAGCAAGAAAACAACTGATTTTTATAAAGCAAAGACCAAAGAATGGATTCACAAAGCTTACAAATGAACAGAGTTTACTGTTTTTGCGCCTCTGCTGAGAGTTACATCATATGTGTGATTACACAAGTCTTGTAAAAACAATTCCAAAGCTTTAGCTGCAAATTTAAACAAATCAAACAATGAGACCAATTCAATCACCCATAGACTACATGTAACACACAACCTCTATGAAAACCAAAAGAAAAAAACATCAACTTACAAACAAGAAGAGGGACTGCCATTGCTATCTTCCCGACATCCTCATCAGTTTGCATAATCTTCTTAATCCTTGTCTGTAAAACAGAGGTTCAACTACGTTAAGAAAGATCATCAAGAAACCAAAGGTCTTCAAGATAAGAACAAACTAGCCCTACAAATCCCAAACACAAAAACTCAAAACCCTAAATAAGACAAGGAAACGTGAAGAAGAAAAATTGTAAGCATAGCAAAAAAGTCAACGAAACTATATTCATGAAGTGACAAGACACTCTTCTTCAAGTTTATCTCCATAAGATGATAAGGAGAAGAAGAGAAAACCTAACTAACAAGTGTAGAAACAAGAAAAAGAGAGAGAAAGTGATTTTGTCATACCGCTGGAAAACGAGTTTGGAGCTTCTTCTTCATGGCTCTTGTTTTGTTTGTTTCAAAGGAAGAGAACCAACTCCGTAAGTCAGGGGAGGAGAAGATAAAACCCTAAAATATATTAAAAAAGAAATCTATACTTTCCGTTCTCTCTGGAGTTATATAAGAAGATAAACTCTAATATACTATGTTGATTCCTATCTAACACGACAAGAAAAAAGGAAAAAGTTTGGACCTTTTTTTCTCTCTGTTTTAAAGTCTCTGTTTCTGACCCGTTCTTTGTCGGACCCAAATCAGCCGATATGGACTTTCTTCTTCTCCAATTCTTTTTGGGTTGACAACAAAAAAATAAATCATTTACCTATATCTACGTGGTTTCTTTTCTGCCTCCAAAAATTGCACTAATTTTTTTAATAATTTGGGAAAGTTAATGATCTCATTATCAAAATTTTAAAAAGCGTTTACAATATTGTTGATATGTATAAAAGTAAAACTTAAATAATTAATTTTCTTGTATAATAATAAATCGTTAATAGGTAAACGAGATTTACATATATTTAAAAATCTAAAGAAATAATTTAAGAAAGGGATAATTTGAAAATTACCCTATTTTTATTTTAAATTTGAAAAATACCTTTCTTTTTTATTTTTTTGAAAATTACACTTTATTACATGTAATAAGACACTTTTGTCCTGGTTTCATTTAGTAATCATTTTTTAATAGCTAACTAATTAAGAACGAATATAACTAAAATTAAACTTTAAAAAATATTATTATTGTCTGTGCGTTTCTAGCAAATAAACGTTTTTACATAAAAATATGTTCATGTTGTTAATTCTTAGTATATTTTAATGGTGAATGAATTGAACCATACACAGTCGGAAAAAAAAGAATGGAATCATACACATTTTAAAAACAGTGAGAAAGTACGTTAAGAAAGTATCTGCAAGTGTGCGCAAGAGTTCTTCCTTTCTCTAGATTCACAAAGTTCATAAAATATCATTTCAACCCTAGATTGCTGTGTGTTAGTCAAAGAAAAATACTGTAAAAGTAGAAAATACACACCAGTCCACCTTTTACTTCTTATATTTTATCTGGGTTTGTTTCATGTGTATCCAATCATGCATCGGAACAGAAAAGTCTTTCAAATAGAACAAGTGATTATGCAGTTATTGCTAAACCCCTTTGTGTTATTGACTGACTGGTTTTTGTTTTTCCTTAAATCTTAAGAACAAGAGTACGGGAATTTGCCTGAAAAAAACTGAAAGGTGTTTTGATTGAGAAGGAACAAGTTGAAAATCTGATTTTCAAATGTATATGATTCTAAATTTATTTGTGTTTTTATTTAAAAATTATTTTAGAAGCTAAAATAAATATAAAGATTTTAATTGGATAGTTTGGTAATTTGATGTCTCAATAAGTGTAGTTTTCCAAAATATTATATAATGGTATAGTTTTCAAAATATATTCTTATATGGAGGTATTTCCCCAAATTTTCCCTTTAAGAAAAGTATATAAATTTAATATAAGGTTAATAAAAACGAAAAATAAGACAGCCACACATGTTAATCTGGGAAGTTAAGCTAAGCTGTCTCTAGTCTAGTCCACAAAACCTTTTGAACTGATCAGAAAACCAGAACTGATCGTAGAGAGAGATGTCTGTCTCTATGAGTAACGCTTGTCTTCGACTACACACTGCTTCAGTTCAACAAAAACCTCCACTTGTCAATGGAGTTGTCCGTTTTCACTTACAAAAATCTCATGTTTCCTCATACCGTTTTGGTTTCAACTCAAACTCATTCTTTAAAACTCAGACCACAAGATTCTCCAAGTATTTACCTCCGAGACTGTCTGATGAACGCAGAGAAACACAAGTAACTACTGAAGAAGAGGATGTCGAGTTTCAGAGGCTGTTCTCTAACCTTAACCGATCAACACTGAAGCGAGAGTCCGGTACAAAGTTTTATGCGGTTCTTTTTCATTCAATGAAGCAAATTTAGGTCTAAGTATAGAGTAAATGAACTTTTCAGGAAGCTTGTCTAGTGCTATCTTCTTGGTTGCTGGCACTACAGTAAGTTTTCTTTCTTTCTCATAACTTGAAACGTTGGGGAAGGAACCAAACTTGTAATTCTATATCGTTTTCTTGATTAGGTAGGTGCAGGGATACTTGCAATTCCAGCTGTGACACAAGAATCAGGTTTCTTAGCCTCTGCAGTCGCTTGCATTCTCTGTTGGGCGTTCATGGTGATCACACATGCTTCTTGGTTTCTCAATTTTTGTTTGTTTGCAAGTAAATGGGTTTGGTCAATTAGAAACATATGTTGGTTTCAGGTTGTCACAGGTTTGCTTGTTGCTGAAGTGAATGTCAACACCATGTCTGAGCTAGGCTCTGGAGGCGTATCTCTCGTATGTCCCTTCTCAAAACCAACACTTGTATGAGCTTAGTGATGTCCTGGTTTGACTTCTTGATGCTATTCCGGACAGGTCTCAATGGCGAAGAGGACTCTTGGATCTTTTGGAGTTCAAGTTGCATCGTAATCATCCTCTCATTCTCATTTTAGAACTTGCTTTCCTTAGTTTTACCCTCACGTTTGAAACAAGCCTTTGTGTTGTGTAGCTGGTCCTACATTCTCATACATTACACTCTCCTAGTGGCTTACATTGCTCGGTCTTCAGGCATCCTTACGAAATTCCTCGGCATTCCAATGTACTAAACCCCTATTCATCCTTATATATGCAATGACGGTTCTGAGTTTTGTACTTATTTCCCTGAGAGTCTTCTTGTAGATGGGAGAGCGCAACTCTCTTCTCACTTGTTCTTGGAGGCATTTGCTTCTTTGGAAGGTTAGCTTTTCATCAGAAACAGTCCTAAACCCAAATAGACTTAGAGTAGAATAGTGGTAGACTCGTTGTAGATAATCAAAGCTTTCACCATGTGGTTGTAGCCAGAGATTCATCGGTGCAACCAATGGAGTTCTGGTGTTTGGGCTAATTGCATCCTTTGCAGCACTAGTGGTAAGAACTCTTCCTTAAACGGCTTTCCTAGAAGTTTAATGAAAGTGAAAACCAAACCATAGATGATGATTTTGTTAGGCAGTAGCGAGTGGAGACTTGCACTGGGAAGCTCTTCTCAAGGCCAACTTCGAAGCTGTTCCCATGAGTATACCCATCATTGCACTCTCGTTTGTTTATCAGGTAGTCATTCAATCTCCTGACTCCAAGATGAAGAAACTTTTTAAACTGATTGTTTTGTTTGGTTCTTGTAGAATGTGGTGCCGGTTCTCTGCACAGATCTTGAAGGTGACTTGCCGAAAGTAAGGTGACATCATACCCTGCAGTAGTGTTAATGAAACTCACTCAATCTGTCTGGACTAACTCAAGTTTCTGAATGTATTTTTATCTTCAGAACGGCGATTGTTCTTGGCACAGCCATACCACTTGGCCTGTTTCTTGTGTGGAACGCTGTCATTCTTGGATCGTTTCCAGATACTGGTGTGGCAGCTGAGAAGATGATCGATCCTCTGCAACAGTTAAGATCAACCAGTGTCACCGTTGGTGTAAGTCAAAGTTGTTCTTTGCTTATCTAATAAACTCTCAACAATCAACTTAAACTCTTGTCTTTTTTTTTTTTGAACACACAGCCTTTTGTAGAAGCATTCTCTCTTATTGCAATCGCAACATCTTATATAGGATTTGTCTTAGGCCTCACTGACTTCTTCTCTGATTGTGAGTATCACAAACAACCAAACTTTATGTTTCCTTATAAATCTCCTGACCTTGTATAACCTTTTGCTTTTTTGGGAAATTTTAAAGTATTGAAGCTCCAGACCAGACAGAACAAGCCTTTTATTTACCTTCTTACACTGGTTCCTCCGGTTGTCCTCTCCCTACTGGACCCAGAGATTTTCTTCAAAGCTTTAGATTTTGCTGGGACATATGGAGGTACAACAAGTTTCTTCCTGAGACTATCTTTAAACCAACAACAAAACTAACTATGGTTTTGCCTTGTGTAGTACTGGTGTTGTTCGGAATCCTACCAGCTGCAATGTCTTGGTCAGATAGGTACGTGGTCTCACCATCAACAGAAACAAGTTCGCAGCAACTTGTTCCAGGAGGAAAAGTCACCCTTTCTCTTGTGATGGGAGCTGCAGGATACGTGATTGTTTCTGAAGTTGTTGAGAACTTTTCACGGTACTTGAGTGTTTCTTAAGACAATGTAAAGGGATAAAAAAAGTATTGATAGTTTATGTTTCTAGTAACATGAACTAGGTCTTGCAACTAGAAAACAAGCAAATAGCAGAAAAGAACAAAACTTAAAAGGAAATCAAATGTATTGTTTGTGGGGGGTAGGGAGAGGTTTTAAAGTCTCTTAGATCTTGTTGAATGCAACGATGTCAACACTCTGGATGTACTCGTTGTTAGGTTCACTGGTGAGATAGTCTTCAATGAGGTTGTCAGGGGACACGAGGTCATCAACAATTGTGAGCATGATCGTGAGCTTCTTGATACCGTAACCAACTGGAACCAGTTTTGCTGCAACAATTTAGAAGAAAACACTCAGATTAGAAAACTAACCAACACAATCATTGCAAGTATAGAGAAAAAAGGAAAAGGGTTAGAGACTTACAAGCTCCCCATAGAAGACCAGGCATCTCAACAGCACGAACACACTCCTCAAGTTTCTTCATATCTGTCTCGTCATCCCATGGTTTCACTTCCATGAGCACAGAGGACTTTCCACCTATCAAAAAAGTTCAAAATTCAAAAGAAAACAAGTAAGAACCCATTCTGTTATGAGCTCAAAATACACATGCTAGCATTCTAAATTGATTTCATTCAAGACAATGTCTTACTCTCTTTAGGCTTCTTGGTGTCCTTCTTAGCAGCCTCCCTCTCCTCTGCAGCTTTCTTTTCCTCCTCGGTCTCATCACCGAACAGATCCATGTCATCATCATCATCCTCAGCTACAGCTGATGCAGGTGCCTGTTCACCATTTAATGAAAATAGCTAAACACACAACATACGTTTCCACATCCAAACACATCTAGTAGTCATATATAAGTTTCATCTACCATATCTAACGCATTCCTCAGTAATACATTAATTACCCTTTTAAAGGTCTATGCTTTCTATTAACAATCAAAAAACATAGATCATGTAGAGGTACCTCAGCTTGAGCAGGAGCAGCAACAGCAGAGCCACCAATACTCACTCCAACGGCTTTTCCAGGGAAACTGCAACAGTTATGAAACTCTTAAGCTCTTTGGAAGATTAAAAATTTAATCGAAATCTTAAATAGATCTGATCCAAAGGACGAACCTTTTAGCAAGGTGGGAAGCGACGCAATCGTACCACCTGCTAGCATTGGGGAAAGCATCGCTGGGTTTCCCCGAAACGGCAGCGTATACCTTCACATCATCCACAGACAACTGATCTCTGCGGCGATTAATCAAAAGCTATCTCTTTAGACTTCGATCGAAGCAATGGAAAGAAAGGAAAGTGAGAAACTTTACCCGGAGATGTAGGTTTTTCCGGCGAGGTGCTCCTCCACGGATTTGACACCCTGCTCTGTGTGTAGATCTGAGAAGGTAAGCGCCATTTGATTGCTGCTTTAGGAGGGAGTGGAAGAGATTAGGAGGAGGAGGAGGAGATTGACGGAGCTGAGCTGCTTTAAAACCTATAGACTGGGAAGAAAACCCTAAACCCGGTTAGGAAATAAAACTGGTACGGGCTAAGATGGGCCTCATGTGGGCCTTTATATTGCTCCGGTTTAGATCTGAGAGAAATATATTCCGGGAAGAAGAGCGCACTCATTTGAATTGTTTAGTTTTTTACTTCTTCTTTTTTTTTGCTTTATTTCTTTGGAGAATAGAGCGTTTGAGATATTGAAGTTGTTTTAGACCGTCATTATCGGTCTCACTTATGACGGTTCTTAGCATTAAATCTGATAAAATTAAATTAAAAAAACGAAATTAAGAAAGGACGTTAACTAAATAAGAAACATCCTTCCTTGCCATGTGTCTTTCTCTCTGTCTCTTCTCTTCCTCTCTCGGTCTCTATTTCTTCATCTTGTTTCTCTCCCGATGATGAAGAAACTCGTTTTCTCCCGATGATTTGATTAGTGATACACTGAAGGCAGCATCAAATACCTCTCGAAGAGTATGATGATAACGAAGCTGTGACTGACACTGGAGATACATGGTTTGTTCTGTAATAGTTTAGTGGGACACAAATGAAACCGAGACTCTCGGTGTTCTGTTCAGACAAGCAACTCTATGCTATGTTGGTGGATAACTTTAACAAAAAAGTGTTTAGTTACTAAGAAACAACATAAAGTCTCACCAATAATCTGCATTTTTGTTAATGTTTCTTAACATTGTCCTTAACTTAAAAGTAATAATAAAATAACCTAAGGACTCTAACATTTGTCCTACCAATAATGTTGCTCTTAGTGGTTAACCAGGGTTTTACCCTGAACTTATGAAACTTGAAACATTTACGGATCGAATAATCTTTTTTTAATAAATGTTAAATTATATCCAATCAAAAGAATGTCTTGCATTGGATGCTTCTTTATTTTAAGAGTGGTTGGACGCTTTCATGTTTGTATGCGTCTATTCACAACCTTTTTCTCCTTTAACGCTTTCACCAAACTGTGTAGCTTTCGTCGATCCATGCTTTTCTTCTTTTAAACGTAACGTAGCAAGAGCGCATTATTTGAATAAATGAGAATGATCTGTAATATTCGTTTCATCACATCAAGCAAATTTGGTACGATAGAGATATGGCAACCGCCCTTTTTGGAAAATCATGATTTTAATACTACATATAGACAAAATATATAAAGACCATTCGCTGGACATAAGAAAAATGTGTAAATATATTAAGATTAAGACAAAAATAGTTCAATGATGTTTTTTTTTTTGAACAGTAGTTCAATGATGTTACGTTCCAATTATTAACTTCTGGTCGATCGGAAGCAAATTATGGGACTCGTCTGTGAAACGTGAAAACCAACGAGGTTCTTTCTGTTTGTTAGTGCCAATTTGTTTTGTTCTGGATCAGCAGCCGTTTAGAACTCGTTTCGTTTATAAAATGCACGTAAACATGGATAGTTCATACATTGTATGACAGGGACTAAAGTTTCAAGATCACTCCTTGCTTCAGCTCTCTAGCTAGCAGCTAGTGTCCTTTGTAAGATCTTCTGCTTACTCTGTTTTGCCATCGTAGTTTCTTGTTTCAAGGCATGTCACTGTAGTCTTCCTTTTAACCTGTTCTTGTGTGTTTTCTGGTAGCCATTAATTAAAATATCTTGTAGCATCTGCATATATAATTTTTTGATATTCTGACTCAAGAGCTGAGTTTAGTACCAGATGCTGATTATTTTTGCTGATATTAGTTACATTTACTTGGAACAAACGGTCTTTTCTTGCATGTCTCTCTGTTCTAGCCTTGTAGGGTACTTTATGGTTGAACTAATCATTGGTACGTGTTTCTACAATTTTTTTTGGCTGGAGGTGACTTAGAGATGATGGCAGAGAGGAGAACCAGCAACGGAGGAGACGTTGTTATCAATGTTCCAGAGAAAGAAGGGTCTATAGGTCCAGCATTAACACCTTCTTCTCATGTAGCGGCTTCACCAATCTCAGACACGGGTACTGAGAAACTAGAGCCCTTGACCATTCCCCTTCCGGAAATCAACAAGTTAACGTTCTCTGGTAACCTCCATAAACCGCCTAAGATTCCAAGTCCAATCACTGAAGGTCTAACTCGGAGGAGATCTCTTTCGAGGTCAGTTTACTCCAAGTCCAACTCAAGGTTTGGTCAACAACAGTCTTATCACTTCGACAAGACTATTGTCGAGGAAAATTGTGCAACCCCTACGGAGCCGTTTGATGCTGCTTTGTTTTCAAAGCATTCTTTAAACAAGGCTTCCCCTAGTCACAAATCGCATAAGAGCACTGGCTCAGCAGCCGCGACCCCGAGTAGGGTTGATGAGGACGAGACGGACGAAAATGAAGAAATATACAAAAAGGTTAAACTACACCAAGTGAAGCGTAGAGGAATAAGACCTCTAGCTCTTATTGAGTTGCTAGTTTTCGTGGCTATTCTTTGCACTTTGGTTGTGTGTCTAACCAATGATTCAGTTAAGAAACATCGCATTTGGGGTTTGGAAGTCTGGAAATGGTGCGTGCTTGTGATGGTGACGATAAGTGGCATGTTCGTGACAAACTGGTTCATGCATTTCGCTGTGTTCATCATAGAAAGGAACTATCTCCTACGTAAAAAAGTGTTGTACTTTGTCCATAGTTTGAAGAAGAACGTTCAAGTCTTCATCTGGTTCGGTTTGATTCTTGTTGCTTGGGTGTTTCTGTTCGACGATGACGATCAACACTCTCGCAAGGCCAAGAAGTTTCTCGACTCTATAACTTGGACTCTCATCTCCCTTCTCGTAGGGTCAGCCATTTTCTTGGTGAAGAGATATGCCTTGAAAGTTCTTGCTTCAAAGTTCAACGTCAGAAACTTTTTTGAGAGAATTCAAGAGTCTGTCTTCCACCAATACGTTCTCCAAACTCTCTCCGGACCTCCGCTTATAGAGGAGGCAGAGAGAGTTGGACGTGTGCCAAGCACGGGTCACCTTAGCTTCACGAGCAATGATGGAACGGTGGAAGAGAAGAAGGTGTTAGATATGGGTAAGGTTCACAAGATGAAACAAGAGAAGGTCTCTGCTTGGACGATGAGAGTTCTGATTGAAGCTGTGGGAGCTCCACGTCTCTCAACCATATCTCACACTTTAGATGAATCTAGCAATAGGAAAAAGAGATCTGATAAAGAGATTACCAACGAGATGGAGGCTGTGGCTGTAGCTTATGATATTTTCAACAATGTTGCTCAGCCAAACTCGAGGTAAGTCAACACATAACATTCAACTCTGCTTTCTTGTGGCTAGGCTAGTACTTTTCATCTTAATCATCAGTGTTCTAAAATACGGTGGTCGGAGTTGAGACACTATACCGTAACCAACCGCTTTTTTGTTACACAATGCAGATTTATATAGTTAGGACGTTTAATAGTGTTTATGTGATCTATGTCTAAGTGGATTTCAAACGTTGTTTGATCTAATATTAATCTACCAGATGACAAAAAAAAAATGTCTAAGTGGATTTCAAACAGTAATATTTAGAAAACTAAAGTAATAATATTATTATATTTTAATTTTGTTATTTATATTAGATATTACTTAGTTACGTATTTATATGATTTTAGCTATTTGATTAACGTTTTGTAAAATAATTTTAAGTTTATAAATTTATCATCTTTATATTTAACATATTTTAATTTTTATAATTTTGAAACCATTTATATATATTAAACTATAATTTTATACAAATTATATGTAGAGTATATTTAATTTTCTAAAATAATATAAACATTAATTTTATATTTTTATTTTATGTAAAAACATATATCTTTTTAAGTCTTTTTAGACGTTTGCGTATTTAAGTTATGTGCTAGAGATTCATATGCGCTTTTAGAACATTGTTAATCATACAAACTTGAACTGTTTCTTAACTTTTTCAGTTACATAGAGGAAGATGATTTGTTGAGGTTCATGATTAAGGAAGAGGTAGACCTTGTACTCCCATTAATAGAATGTTCTGAGACTGGAAAAATCACACGTAAAGCGTTTACAGAATGGGTGGTAATATTCTTTCAAACACTTTCTTGGTTTATTAGTGTCCATGCATATATAGAGATGTTGTATAAAAATTTTAGTAGGTTGGTGTGTAAGCCTGTGTTGCTGTTTACTGACAGATTAAAGTTTACACAAGTCGGAAAGCGTTAGGGCACTCACTGAACGATACAAAAACAGCAGTTAATCAGGTGGACAAGATTTTAACTGGAGTCTTGTCCGTTATCACCTTCATCATTTGGTTGATACTTATGGATATAGCAACAACCAAGTTTTTGGTGGTCTTCTCCTCACAATTCGTGGGTCTTGCTTTCATGATTGGAAGCACTTGCAAAAACATCTTTGAATCCTTTGTGTTTGTTTTCGTGATGCACCCTTATGACGTCGGTGACCGTTGCATTATTGACGGTGTTATAGTAAGCAAAACTCTGAACATTATCTACTAACTCATTTTAAAAACTAACCCATGTATATATCTTTGCCAATGCTACTACTAATTTTAAACCTCTAACCCTTCCTTTTCTTGACTTTGAAGTTGTTGGTTGAAGAGATAGATCTTTTAACTACCGTGTTCCTCAAGATCGACAATGAGAAGGTGTTCTATCCAAACGCGACTTTGATATCGAAACCGATAAGCAATTTCTACAGAAGTCCAGATATGGGAGATTCAATACTATTCTCCATCGCATTCTCAACTCCGGCGGCTAAAATTGCCACTCTCAAGGAAACTATATCAGAGTAAGTATACAAACAAAATCCATCTTAAACTACTCACTCACTGTGTATTGACAAAACATTGGTGTGTGTGTTTTGGTCAGATATTTGGTGCATAATCCACAAAATTGGTATCCAAATTTCCTTTTCCTGGTGGATGCGATTGAGAACGTGAACAAGCTGAACTTGAATCTGATCGTCACACACACCATCAACTTCCAACTCTTCGTAGAGAAGAGGCTCAGGAGAACGGAGCTGGTCATCGCGGTAAAGAGAATCCTCGAGGAGCTTGAGATCGAGTACACCTTACTTCCTCAAGATGTTCATCTCATCGGTCACAAATGATCATTTTCTTGTTTCCTTTTGCATGTATTAATTCCACTTGTACTTGTTATTACCGCATGATTTGCTTTGGTTTAACTGAACTCATGAAACTTGATTTACGTTTTAAACCATTAAAGCACTATTAAGTGAACTAATTTGATTTCTAGATTTTTTGTGGAAAATTTACTAATAACGAAGTGGAGATATTGATGATGAAGATGGGTCTAATTTCTTAGTAAACAACATAGTTTTCTTAACCAAATTAAAACCAGAGTAACTTGAGGAACAAGCAAACGAAATCCCAAGCAATGTAGAAAATAAAGAGACTGGTTCTTGAGTGTGGACATGGTGTATGGTATTAATCTTGAAGTTGACACCGGTTCTTCTTCAAGTATGCCGGTACGCCACACCATGTCCATGAATGAATCTCGCGTTCTCTTCGCTATAAACTTCCGTCTCCTTCTCCAGCCTGCTCAAATTCATATTTCAGTTTTGTAAGAAAAAGGATTGATTAAGAAACAGATATAAACAAAGGACAAAATAGAAATTACGCGAGAGAGATGGTCTTGTTGAGAGTAGCAGCTGAGAGGAAAGAAGGAGCATTCAGATACATCAACTCTCCTTTCACTCTCTCTTCGATTCGTTTATCTATTTCATTCACTTCAACTTCAAACTCTTGGTCCGATGCCATCACCCATCCCCACGTGTCAGCAAACGACGGCACATGTGCTGTGTAAGCCTTCACGTCTGTTTTCATTACAGAAGTGAGCATCAAAATGAACCTACCATGTTTCTACACACAAAGCAACACACAAAAAAGGTTTGCTTACGCTTGAAGACTTGTTTCATGGTGTTGTAGATTGATGTAAAGACCTCTTTATGAGTGAATATTCCTGCTGGTCCAGCCTGTTATTTTTGAAAGAATTTGACCAAAATTCATATCGAAATAAAGTGTTTTGATTATCTTTCTTCTGAGTAAAACAATAACAAAAAAAAAGGATGGAAGACCTGGGTCACAAAAATGCCATTAGGGGTAAGCTTGGGTTTGAGGATGTTTTGGTAGAAGGATTTCGTGTAGAGCTGATAACATGGTCCACCTTCTACTGGGTCTGCTAAATCACCCACTATGATATCAAACTTCTCTTCCCTTTTCTCCAGTTCAGCCCTTTTCATATCCAAGTTAATAAGTTATTATAATTAAGAGAATTTCTTGTCTTTATTTATATCAAAAAAAGAATATAAAGTCATCGTAAATCTTGTTTTTAATTGCTTCAGTGTTCTTACTTTGCATCTTTGATCACAAGTTCAAGCTTCTTGTTACAAAAAGCCTCGCTGTTAACGGTCAGAAATCTCTTGCAAAAATCAACGACTTCCTGGAGAGAAAAACATTTGTGTTAGCAATGAATTTATGTCTGTTAATAAAACTTATAAAATATATACATAGAGAGATAAGAAGTCAACCTGATCAATATCACACATGACCACTTTCTCGATTGTCTTGTGTTTTAGTATTTCTCTTGCAGCAGAGCCTTCACCTCCCCCCATTATGAACACAGTCTTTGGGCTATTATAAGTGAGCAAACAATGGTTAAGTAAATAGCAAATCCAATCCCACTTATGTACAACAGTAATGAACATTTCTTCCTATATTAATTAAACGAGTTTAGATAGTATTGTTAAAAAAAAATAGAAGTGCAACATACTTGGGGTGGAAAAGGAGGGCTGGGTGGATCAAACATTCATGGTAGATAAACTCATCTCTCTCTGCACTTTGCATTTTCCCGTCAATCACAAGCACCTATGTTAATGAAGCACCATATTAGTTCATGCTATTTAGTCTCCAGTAACATATAACAAAGATATTTGTAGTTAATCAAAGCTATACGGTATATATACTAATAGACGAAAATGTACCTTGCCGAAATGTTTTGTGTCCAGAAGTGCAATTTCTTGGTACTCACTAGTTCCTGTATGGAGCACACTGTTGAGGGCAAAAGACCATTTGAGATCATCATCAATGGTTTCTTCATACCAATGGCAGTCCTGCTGGTTGGAGAGGAGGGTTTGAATGGGTGAAGTATCTTTGTGAATCTCCGGGAACCCATTTCCGAACATGATCTCTACGGCTTCTCCCATATCCAACAAGTCAAGAAAACAGATAGAGAAATATAGAGGAGATAGATAATAGAGAGGAGTGATATAATGCTTCGTGTTGAGATATGATCATAGAGAAGCCAAACTTTGCCCTTTTATAGAGGGTGCAACTGGAAGTACTTTTTTATATGAACTATACGATTCGTTAGGTCCCTCATAATGTTCAAGTTACGATAAGAAAAAAAGAAAAGAAAAGAAAAGAAAATATCTATATACCATCTCGTTTTATGAATGGGATAATGAGATTTCTTTGTACAAATTATCCATCTCGTTAGCATGAGTAATGATTGCGACAGATATCCGCTGCCATGATTCGGCGGCATGCTTAATTTTGCATTTTAACGTTTTCAACACCTCCTCATGGTGACATCATAAGTATAATTTGTATTACTGATCAATATTCCGTTTTCATTTCAATTATATAATCCTCTACAGTTTCGAGTTTTTTTTAGTGTTATTACTTAATTATTACTTATTAGTACTAATATGGTAGTGCCGTGTTAGAGCATATGTATTCACAGTGCATTTGCAATAAATAAAAAGTTACAAACTTTTTAAAGAAATTAAGATTTTGATTTGTTAAAAAAATATATAGCTTATAGTTCTAATTTTCAAATTTACAATAGTAATAACTACAATTTGTGAAAAACAACTGTCTCAGCACACTGTCCAGTGTCCATAAATTATTTGAGCCGGCATACATTCTATCCGGAGATTAGTGAACACAAGTGGCATTAATTATCACCTATAAAGATTTTGAGCATGGTAGTCCAAAAACTCATTACAACAGAAAAGATGTATGTATGTTTGGGCATACTAAACAAAAAAGGTAGGACACGCTACATTACAAACCAAATATTACTGTCCTCAGCTAGGACCGCTACTATCAACACATGCGATTGAAGAATCAATCATCTATATGTAACAAAAAAAAGAAGAAGATAAAATCAGTTGAAGAAATTAAAACAATATAACTAGCTCTCTCTTCATCTTTGGGTACCTACTATTCAAAAAAACCATGATGTATATTATATGATTATAGGACGGAGAGGATAGTGAGGGAGTGCAACAAAATACGATGCACCATTACCAAGTGGATTGTGTAAATATGAATGAAATACACATCAGTCTCTCACTGCGACACATCATGAAACAACACGCGCAGTCTCTTTCATCGCAATATTTCCACACTGTCATTATCGTTGGGTCCACAGCCAGATACACGCGCTACAAATGTACACTTGTGTGTTCCCCCATGGACGCTTTGGACGATGGTTCGACACACTATAGAAGTTTTCTAACACATGTAGCCCATAGTTTTTGATACTGTGTTTTTATAATGAAAAATTAGAGGTAAGTTGTATAGTTTTTCATATGTCTATATGCTCTATCGACTTATGTGGCCAGTTTCAGAAAAATATGTACTTAGTTCTAAAGAACGGACTGATTGTCACACTATTTGATTTGAATCTGGAATATCTTCTGACTTATATTAAAAGTAACAAGATCATCTGTTAACAGATTACCAGATTGCCACGTAACTTTGGACTAAACCCAAAACTTAAACTCCTTCTCTTTGTGACTTTGTTTCAAAAGAAATTTGAATCCTAGGGAGAGTGGTTTAACACATATCCAAGCTCATAGCCATGCGGGCGTAGACTGTATAGTTGGGTGACGTTTCAATGAAATTTAAAGTTTGTTTAGGAAAAAAAGGGTTTGTATATATACCATCCTAGTCGTAAGCAAAACAATAGTCCCTATCATAAACATAAAGAATTAGAAGATTAATGGTCCTAATTACGTATACTACACGGAATCGTAAATTTTTTTGTAGAAACATAAGAATTAGATTGGGACCCACGTATGTGGCATGGTCATGGATATGCACTCTTGATTAAGCGTGGAGCTAATCCACTCAAAAGTGAATGATATCTTTGTTGGAGACTCCACTCTTTACACTATAACCTTTTTTGTTTACTTCTCTTTTGCCCCTAAAGAATTATCATTTAATCTTTGTCGAGTTTAACTCCTTTAGTTGAAACAAAATATCACTTCATAAGTTATGATGCATAACTATCATCATCGATATGTTAACTACATTAACACGATATCCTTATGTATTTGTGTACTGTGTACATATGATCTTGAAACGAAACCTATTCTCCTCAACACACCCTTTGTATATCACATGGTGGAGAAGCAAAAAAAAAAAGGTGGGACAGTAGAAAAGGCCTACTATGTTCACTAAAAAAGGACAGCCACTTTTATTCGTGTCTTCGTCAGTGGGCTGCCCAATGAATAGCTTGCCGACGGGTTGTCCTCCACACTTAATATTATATCATAAATACTATGTTACTAATAGCTCACTTTAAACAAAATTAACATATACTAGTATATAATTACCGATGATGTGATTATACATCTAGGTTAAAAGACCAAGAAGGATTGCGTGAAAGCTGACTTTGGAATGATGTCAAAGCGTGCCTAACTTTCTTCCAACATATACGTGGTTAAAGTGCTTCCACTTATGACTTACCCGACCACACTCCAACTACGAATTGCATGTTTCTATATTGATACACCCTATTAGATCTTTTCGGACTTTGAATTTTGCAACATATTTGAATAACTCGTTAAAAAAAACTTCAGACGCAGTTGATCTTAATTTATTTGATTGCCTAGCGGTTCTAGTTGTCTTCACTACTTTCATTGTATGGCCTTATTTCAATTTTTTCAGAAGTTGGATAAAAAAGAGTAGACGATTGCTTCTATATTCTATACTAAAATATTATTTATTTATTTTTTTGCTAAAAATATTATTTAGTTTTTACGAATTACTTTTCGATTATCAATGTTTCTATGATAACCTCAGAAATAAAAATGGGTTTACACCGGAAAATGTTAAACTGTGTTTTGAAAGTTACAGTTTGAATTGAAATAATTGAGCTAAAAGTTTGAAAAAAATGAAAATGTAAGCATAGAAAAGTTGTTATACCTTTAACAAAAAAAAAGTTTGAACATGTGTCTTTAAGGCTAATTTGAATAGCCTAGATGGAAAGGCATAAAATTCAATCTTAACTAAATTAAACTGGATGGTTTTCACTGAGTGTATAATTTTAACAAGTTGCATTACCTTGTGAACATCAGATATTTATCTATTGTTTGGAAACATTTTGATATGTGCATGTTTGAATACTGATGAACAAATAAAGAAAAATGGTGTATTTCAACATGAACTTTACTTGTCGTGCCTATTCCATCACGAATTTTGTAGTAGTGTATATTCCATATTGAACTATACAAAAATTTGAAAATATTATATGAACTTTACCCATCGTGCATTTTCATTCTAGACGCGTAAAGTTCACATAGTATTTTTAAAATTTATATAGTTTAATATGGAATACGCAATACTAACAAAGTTCATTAAGAAATATGCACGACGCATAAAGTTTATGTTAAAATAGGTATTTTTCCGTGTTAGTCATCCGCTAATTTATTAAAATAACGTCATTTTGGATAGATTTTGTAAAATTAAAAAAGTTACCAAATGACAGATAATTTTAAAAAAATTATCAAAAATAAAGTCTTTTTGATAAATTAAAGGATGACTAACACATTTAACAGTCAATATATATAAGCACGATTTTGAGATTATATGTTGTATTTTAAAATTTTTATTTTACAAAATTTATTCAAAAGACGTTGTTTTAATAAATTACCTGATGACTAACACTTTTAACGGTTAATATATATATATATATATATATATATATATATATATTTACACACATACATAAACACAATTTTGAGAGTCTATGTAGTTTTTATGAGTTTTTGTTTAGTTCAATATGAAATATGTACTACTATAAAGTTCGAGAATAAAAAGATACGATGCGTAAAGTTCATATAATATTTAAAAAATTGTTTAGTTCAATGTAAAAACGCACTACTACAAAGTTGGTTAAAAAATGGACACGACGCGTAAAATTCACGTTGAAATAGACTATTTTTCCAGCAAAAGAAACTGCGGAGGATGAACAAACTATCTAAAACATATCTTAATGCAATGTGGGTTTTCTCCAATACCATTCAAACATTCAAGTTCTTAAAGTTAGACAACATGCACTAATCAGAAATTGGAAAGAAAGTTTGGTGGTCGAGTATTAAGTTGGGCCTAGAGGGCGATCAACAACTTAAAATGTTTTTTCGTCAGCTGCGTATCGTACAAAGCACATGGCCGAATCAGACTTTTTGCCCACACTTGTTTACCTAAACCAAACCGGGGGAGGTAACACAAATATACACCACATGAAATGATGCATGTCATGGGCCATATATATATTGGCAATGATAAATTGGATATAAAATGTTAAGAAATTGCTAGGCTGGGTTACGACGTTTTGTAAAGAACTAGCGTTTATACAAATTAGTTGATAAAAAAAAAAAAGCGTTTATACAAATGATTCAAAGCCTATGCGGAGTAAGCGAATCATTTGCTTCTTTATTTATATATATATATATATATAAGCCTATGCGGAGAAAGCGAATCATTTGCTTCTTTATTTATATATATAATATTTACATTATATATTTTATAGACATTATGTTCAGTCAAAAAAACATTTTGATAAAATATTTAAATTTGGATATACTAACACACAAAAATTAGAGAAAAAACCATCAATTGTGACAAATTGGAAATAATATAATTGAATTAGTTATAATTCATTTAGTGTTGTTTAAACCAATTTAGACTCATTTAAGTCGAATTAAACTACTTAATTAGATTTAAAAATAGTTTGGTCATGATCAATTTGTGGTCTAAAATCAAATTTTAGAAATTTGGTTCTGATTATTAATAGAAATTTTGAAATATAACAAAATCAAGAAACACAAATATGCATATTTGTTTTGATCCAATGAAATCGGACATCAAACAAAATGAAGAGTATTGTAAATAAATATATATATTTTCTTTAGAATAGTACTAAAAAGTTTTTATCACAAAACAGTCATCAATAATTAAAATGATCAAAATAGATATCATTCAAGAAATTAAAAATATTTATAGTTTAGGGATTAGGGTTAACTAATCTACAATTAAGATTCAGATTTTTAAAAAGGGAGGATGAGTTGATTTTGGATTAAGGTTTATAATTTAAAATTTAGATTATAAAATTTTAAACAATACTTTGTTAATATGAAAATTAAAAAACTAAAATTTTGTTATGAAATCAAAATTGAAATTTTATGAAACAAAAAAATTGAAATGTTGTTATGAAATTAAAAAGAATTGAAATTTTGTTATGAAAAGTAAAATTTTAAAAATTTCCAAAAAATATTGAAACTTTGAATTTTTTTTTTCAATTTTTAATATATAATTAAGAATCAGTTTTTCAGAATTTAATATTTATTTATTTCTATACATCTATATAGAATATGCGTATAACTATCATTTACCTATTTAATAAAATTTATTTCAGTATTTTTTTTCCTTTTTAACACAATTTTAGTAATTTTTTCCTTATGTGTTTTTGGTCATAAACATATGGACAATTCTCTCAAATAGCCGTTTTTAAGTTTTATCACAAATAGTTTTCGAAAAAAATGACCAAAATAATTGATTTTTATTTTAAAACTTTTAATATTTTTTTTTTTTGAAATTTGAAATCATATCTCCAAAATCCATCTTTAAACTCTAAATCCTAAGTCTAAATTAATTAACTCAAAAGGTATAAACACATATTTTATCTTTTAATAAAATAGAAAATTGTCATTTAAATCACGAACTTACAAATTTGGTTGATAAAAACATGAATTTTATCGTAGACCATTTAAAACACCAATTTAGTTTGAATAATTACTTTAAGCCTTAACTCAATTTGACTAAACCAAATTAAACATGACGTTAACTCGGTAATGGACTGACTAGACGGGATTAATTACTGTCTCTAGTCTCCGTTAAGTCCTTTAAGAATTTAGTGTGTGAGAAGATGATTTGGAGGTTTAATAATATTATCTATTAGTATTCATTTAAGTTAAGAAAATTGTAAGTGGTCTAGTGGTCTTGGTTTGCAATGAGTGTGTTTTTGGTCACAAGTTCAATTTCTTTCGGATACAATTTTAAAAAAACGACGTCGTTTGGATTTAACAAAGATTAAAAACAGTGATTAACCCTGTTTGTTTAGTCAGTCCACTACCCGAGTTAATATCGTGTTTAATTTAGTTTAGTTAAACTAAATCAAGATTTGAAATGACTATTCAAATTAAGTTGGTGCTTTAAATGGTACACGAAAAAATTTATACTTTTTTCCAACTAAATTTTAAAATTATAATTTAAATGACTATTTTTCCATTAATAAAATCTCTTTGGTCATTTTTTCAGATTTATTTTTGTGAATATATATATTTTAGAAAATAAAGTTTTTTTGAGAGATTTTCTCAATCGTAAATAAAGAAAAAAAATTATGTTGATGGAGCCTGAAAAAAAGATGTTACATTAACAGGGCAGTGGTGGTTCTGTCGGAAAAATGGCTCGACAAATGTTATGATGGGAGCGATAAATCTTCGAAGAAGCTTTTCATCTTTGCAGGCTAAGTGTGAAACGCTAATATGGACGATGGAGTGCATGAAAACCCTTTTTTTCTTTTTTCTGATATAGTTTTCGCGACGGATTGTTTTCAACAGGTAAAGATGATGTCGTCATTTAAAAATTGTCAGCTTTTTTTACATACATGGAAAAGTTCAGACGCAGTAAAACTTTCTTCCCTGACTTCCAGATCAAACATATTTTAAGAACACAAAACACTATAGCAAATAAGCTTGCACATGGTGCAAAAAATTCTCTATCGGTTACGCTTTATGTTGATTCCATACCTTCAGATTGACTTTCTGATACAATAAGTTTAGTTATTTAGTATAGTTCTTTGTTATAAAAAAAAATAAAAAAAAATAAAAAAAATGTTAGAAAATAATAAATAAATCAGTTTTATGTGTTATCCATTGTCCGAAAACTTTAACGTGTAAACTACCTCTGGTTAGAAAATAGCAAAATATCTTCCTCAGCTTCTTCTCTCAAGCATCCCGAAGAAACCATGGCGTCCAGCTCCTTCGCCATCCTTCCTTTGCTTAACTATAACTCCACCACCAATAGATCTTCTTCTTCGATTCGCTTCTTGAACCTCCCTAAATCGAAACACAGGTCTTCGAAACACTCAAATCCTCGTTCTCCACAGGTTCTTGTCTCCTTCTCACTGAACCAACCGGCTGATGAAGAATCCTCCGACGCCGCACTCTTTCTAGAATCCAACTCAATCGCTGATTACATGCGGTTCAAGCGCCGCTCCGACGACGACGGCAACAACAACAACAACGGCTCTAGCGAGTTGCAGACTGCGATCGTCAGTTACAAGAAACGTTTCCCTTGGATTCTCCTCAACCCTTTTCTTCAGGTAAAAGCCACGCTTACTACCAGGTTTTCACGTTAACGGGAACGAAGTAACATTGCTTTCGATGTGTTTGCAGGTAGATTTGGTGTCAACGATTCATATTGCTGATAAAGAGTGAGCCTTTCTTCTCTTTTTATTTGTTCGTTATGTAGCTTTTTTGTTGAATATATATAAATAGTTGAATTGTGTTGCCACTATTAACTCATACCTTACCACAGTGTTGGTTATGTCTTTTTTTTTTACCAGACTTGTTTGTTTGATAGAAGTTTTAGTTAGTTTCTTGCAATGTTCAAAAAAATCAGTAACTAGGCATTTTATAGTGGATTTTACTGATTAGGCAGACGCAACCGATTATTTTAAAAAATGTTCAAGAAAAAATGATTTATTTAGGCCTGATTTGCAGCCTAGACTGATTTTTAGAACATTGGTTTCTTGTGATGACATTTTTTTTGATATGTGGTTTCTGGGGCTGGTTGGGTGTTCTATAGGTACTTCACAGCTCTTCAAAAGGAGCTTGAACCCTATGATTCTATCTTGTATGAGATGGTGACTAGTAAAGAGTCCTTGGAAAACAGAAGAAACCCGATTGCTGCCAAGAGGCTCAAGACTTCACGACGTTCTAGAGGCTTCAGTATCCTCGGCTTCATCCAGCGGCAGATGGCTAGGGTGCTAACTCTTGACTTTCAGCTTGACTGTCTTGATTACGAAGCTAAAAATTGGTACCATGCTGATCTCGACTTCGAGACCTTCACCTTGCTTCAGGTTTGCTTCTTAAAAACTATCTCAAGAAACCCACCAGCATTTTCTTGATTAGAACTGGTAGGCTGGTAGTATCATTTGGGTAAATGAAAAGCCATTGGTGATGTTTTTCATATGTGGGTAACAGAAGGAGAAAGGGGAGAGCTTCTACTCATTTGCAAGGGACATGACGATTAGATCAACGAAAGCAATGATACAGCCAGCTTTGGTAACCGAAGGTCTTGATACCTGGAGGTCAAAGCTTCTATGGGTTTCACGGGTCTTCCCCATGCCTCTTTTGGGTCTTTTCCTTATTGGGGCGTTCTGTGCTGACTTCGAGAATCAGACTGAAGACTTTCCAGAACTGGAAGCACTCTCACGGCTTGATTTTGGTGCTGCTATGAAGGTCTTCCTCGCTAAGAGATTGACATCCGAGTAAGCAAGACAGAGTAGACTTTCTCAGTTAACAATTGTATACTAACTTCTACTTTTTTTTTTCTGGTGAAGGCTAACGCAAGGGACATCAGACATAGAGGAGAAATCTGTAATCATTGGCGAGAGAAACAAAGCAGCGACAGAAGCTTTAAAAAGAGCAATAGAGCAAGGGCACAAGAGAGTTGCGATTCTATACGGAGGAGGCCACATGCCTGACTTGGGAAGACGGCTTAGAGAAGAGTTTGATCTTGTTACTTCTGAGGTGAGATGGGTAACAGCTTGGTCTATCAGTAACCCAGGGGACATGGAGACGACTTCATTTCCGTTTCTGAGGACGATGGCCGATGCTCTGCGTTGGCCGCTGAACCGGTACCAAACCCTGGCGTTGCTAATATTTTCATCGGTTCTTGCGCTGGATCTCTGCTTTTGGGAGCTGTTCTTGGATTCGACCATTGACTGGGGTTCACAGATAGCTGGAGAGCTGTACCGGTTTGTAGATAGTACAAAACTTGTGTAATTTACACAACGATGTACAAACAGTGTCTAATAGTATTTTAAAGATAACAAAGTCTTCTGTTGAAAGCGATACTCTGATACGTTCCATATAGTATAGACTTCTCGAAGAAGCTGTGGAGAGGCACAGAGTATGAACAAATGCAGAGAGAGTCAACACTTACATTGCCTAAAGGTGCATGGCAAAGGAAGAGACAAAGAGTCATCTGAGGCTTTGTTGTTCAAGTGTTTCTTTTTAAGCAAGATCCTACAACTTCATATGTTGGAGTGAAACGCCATGAGTCTCTTTATATGATCAACATAAGCTCCATATGATTGAATAGTTAAGATCATAAAATTTTGATCTAAGATTCACTTCATTGGTTGTTATTATCCTGTAGACTGTAGTTGGTCTTTGAATATCAATGAGAAAATGTTATGAGAGTTTTGATTTTTGGATTATCAAACAATGGTGACAATGGTCCACAAACAAAACGAATTTAAAAAAAAAAAAAAACAATGGAATGGTCATAAACACACCTTATTAAAAAAAGAAAAAACAGGAAAAGGAAAATTAACTAAATTTAGGTAGATTTCAAAGCATTTATGGGAAAGTAATTACTTGTTGAAAACATAATTAAATTACTTAATAATTTTGTATTAAAAAAAAAGTAAAGTCTGGACTTGGTGAACAAGTTCTCTGTCTCTGCCCTCTGGTATCAAAAGCTGCTGCGCCCACAGACAGTTGAGAAAACGCATTATACAGCCCACCCACAGTATTTAAATCTCAAAAAGCTTCCTTCGCGAGAGTAAAACGCTATAAACTCTCTTCAACTGATCAACTGATCCACCTCCCCCACCGATCTCTCGTTTCAATCCTTGCTGTAATGGAGTCCGTCTTCTCAAACGTCGTTCGTGCTCCCGAAGATCCTATTCTCGGTGTAACTCACTCTTCACTTCCATCGCTCTTACTTTACTTGTACCTTTTTATTGCTTTGATTCGTTTATGGCGATTATAAATCAGATTGCCAACTTTTACTTCTTTTTTTCTTTCTTTCTTTTGTTTAGATAGTTTTGATCCATATTTTGTTTGTAGATTAGTTCGTTATAACAAGATTCTTATCGGTTGCTGGGAACTTTAATTTTGAGGCTTATGAATCCGATAAATCTGCTTAGCATACAAAAATGATCTAAATGATAGTTTTTAAGTATACTGATTAGATCTACCGAACGTCTGAGGTTTTATGGATTATTCTTTGGAAAAACAGGTGACTGTTGCTTACAACAATGATCCAAGCCCAGCTAAGCTCAATTTGGGTGTCGGTGCCTATCGTACTGAGGTTTTTTTCTTTCTTTTTTTCCTTTACCTTAATGGTCTTGCAAAGCTTAGGTTTCTGATTAGTTTAATTTTTTTTTCTCTTACTTGACGTTTCAAAGGAAGGGAAGCCACTTGTTCTTGACGTAGTGCGAAGGGCAGAGCAACAGCTTGTGAACGATCCGTGAGTAGTTTTCCCATTTATTACTACTACTACCCCGTGAGAACTTTTCTCTTCTTATTATTGCTTGCTTTTGCCGATAATGCTACATATGTTCCTCTTAAGGTCTCGTGTCAAGGAATATATTCCTATTGCTGGACTTGCTGATTTTAACAAACTTAGCGCCAAGCTCATCTTAGGTGCTGATAGGTAATCTATACATTCTTCATATTTGTCTTTGTTTTTGAGATAATGTTCCCTTTAGTTCATTTTGTGTATGGTATTTACTAACAATTTCTTGTTTTGATTTCCTGGGCAGTCCTGCAATTCAAGAGAGTAGAGTTGCTACAATCCAGTGCTTGTCTGGTACTGGTTCTTTGAGAGTTGGTGCTGAGTTCCTCAAAAAACACTACCACCAGGTACCAACTTCTTTCTGATTGTGTTTTTGACCATCATTGAGTTTAGGTACTCACAGAGCCTGTTGCTAACTGCGGGTTCTCATTCTTCCAGAGTGTCATTTTCATTCCGAAACCAACTTGGGGGAACCATCCCAAAGTTTTCAACCTTGCTGGCTTGTCTGTTGAGTACTACCGTTACTATGATCCTGCAACCCGTGGACTTGACTTCCATGGTCCGTTTTTTATTGTTCCATATATTGTCTTTCACCTTGATTTAGTTTGCCTTTTACATGATTACTGCTTGATTTTTACTCATCAAATTTACTTTTCCTCCGTTTTCCATCATATAACCATAAATGAAAATCTCTCTTAAGTGTAATGATCGTATGCTTTCAGTATTACGTTTAAGTTCATGTAATGAAATAAGTCTCTAGATTTAATAAAAAGGAATTTGATATATAGATATGACCCTCTATACAAAAATGTATAAAATAAACAGGCTTGGTCGAGGATCTCGGTGCTGCACCATCTGGAGCGATTGTCTTACTTCATGCATGTGCTCACAATCCCACTGGAGTTGACCCAACCTCTGAACAGTGGGAACAGATTCGACAACTAGTGAGATCTAAAAGCTTGTTACCGTTTTTTGACAGTGCATATCAGGTAACTTATTCAAAGTAGTCTTTCTTTGTTGCAACGTTTTTGTACAAACACATGAAACCCATTGCAATATATGTTTGAGTCTTATCAGATGTAGAAAAAGTTAAGCCTAACTTCTTTTTCCTAACGCATTTGCAGGGTTTTGCCAGTGGTAGCCTTGATACAGATGCACATTCAGTCCGCACCTTTGTTGCTGATGGCGGTGAATGCTTGATAGCTCAAAGTTATGCCAAAAACATGGGACTTTATGGGGAGCGTGTTGGTGCCCTTAGCATTGTAAGAAACAAAACTTCTCATTTTCATCTTTGTTTGTTATCTATGCATCTGACATTATTGGTAGACATACTTTTGCATCTTTTCTTCATAAGATTTAAATTACGCATGTATCAGATGCTTCAAAATGGCATGCCTACTAATTATTTGTACCTCTCACGCTTTAGGCTGCATAATTATTACCTGATATGAATCTATTCATCTTTCTTGAGCTTTGATTTTTATCCTCACATAGCTCAATATTAATGGTAGTGGAATGGCATAGTACAAAAATATGGTATTTCAAAAGTGAACCTAATGTTTTTGATCTAATGTGTGAAGGTCTGCAAGTCGGCAGATGTGGCTAGTAAGGTTGAGAGCCAGGTGAAACTTGTTGTGCGGCCCATGTACTCGAGCCCACCTATTCATGGAGCATCAATTGTTGCCACCATCCTGAAAAGCAGGTAAATATTTATCCTAGAAAGGGAGAGCAAACTAAGAAGAAACTAATATGATAGTTTATGCTGCGCTGAGATTGTTATGCCAAGTTTTATACTTCGGAATCATGCTCAAGGCCCCAACATTTTCCTTTGAGTTATCAAAGTTTCTAAATAAATATGTTTATATTTCTAAGTTTTCTTGTATGCATCTTGACAGTGATATGTTCAACGACTGGACCATCGAGCTGAAAGGAATGGCTGACCGCATTATTAGCATGCGCCACCAGTTATTTGAAGCTCTACAAGCTAAAGGTTCATTTCTAATTCTCATTTGTATATCTTTTTTCGGGTTTGCACTTGCAGTATCCTTAGTAGGTCCTACTCTGGCAACTTTTGTTATTGACATTTTTCTTGCAGGCACACCTGGTGACTGGAGTCACATTATAAAACAGATTGGGATGTTCACTTTTACTGGATTGAACAAGGAGCAAGTTGCCTTCATGACCAAAGAGTATCATATTTACATGACGTCTGACGGGTGAGGCCAGCTTATCTCTCTCATTCTTTGTAAGATAGTTCTAAGAGGTTTAGCAGTAATAACCAGATATGAATTTATCTAGTTTCATTATATTCTTAGGTACGTGAACCAAGATTGTAGTTGCTTAGAAGTTCTCGAATATATTCACTCTTGCTATTGGAATTATTATAGTTGCATGAAACAAAGGAAAATAGAAGATTGTATATAACACGATGAATTTTAATTTGGTGAAGATTCTGAGCTTGAAATTGAAAAGGGTAATCTTGTGTATTTGTAGGAGGATAAGCATGGCAGGTCTCAGTACTAAGACAGTGCCTCACCTGGTTGAAGCTATACATGCTGCAGTTGCCCGCGTTGCCTAAACTAGCGAGACGATACTTTTCTTGTTTTGTCTAATAAAATGAAAAACAAAAACAAAAAAAAAACATAAGGATTTTCCCGTTGGTATCATACGTTTTCCTCATGTCTTTTGGCTAAGGATGCGTGAACTAAACAAATCGAGGATTATGAGTCTATGACATTGAGATCTGCAATGTTGAAGGAAACCATTGGTTATTACTTGCAATCTAATGATGAAATAATATCAAAGTTCATTTATGGTTTGGCTTTTTTTTTTTTTGATCAAAAAAAAAGAAAAAGAAATAATATCAAAGTTCATTTATGTGGTTTGGCTTATTTGGTAAACTACTTGCTAAAAATGTCGATGCAATATTATATACATCCCCCATCAGTTGAGGAGGCTGAAAAAAATGATGACCATAAGCGCGACTTTTCAAAATGACGAGTTACACACAACGTGAGTAAACGATTAAACCACATATCGGATGTTAATTAACCAAATCCTTTTCGATTAATAGGATAAACAGATATGTTTTAGACTTGGTGAAGGGTCGGCGTCTTACATGCCCTCCACTAAATTACTTTCATTCTTTTCTTATTAGTTGACTCTAGATTGATTCTATTCATTTTATATTGAAATCTGAAGTTACATTTGAAACTAGCAAGTCAATTTTGAAAGTGATTGACCATGATATTCAGATTCAAATCCACATAATGCATTTTATTGACAAAAATAAAAAGAATTGAAATGAATACTCTTACGTTCATCGTTATGTAAATCTATAACATAGAAAATTGCAAAAAAAAAAAAGAAACCCCAACATATACATCAACTGGCCAAGTGCATGCCATATATCCAAGTGCAGTGGTTAGAGAATGGAGATTTACTCGCTGGAAATAAGATGGTGATGAATGATATTCATGTACATTGCTCGCACTTAAGTTGATGCTTGTTTCTAAATAACATTATGCTTTGGACAAAGCTCTTAGATAGTACAAAAAAATTCTGACAAAATAGCATATATATAAGGAATTTTTCTTCTTCAAAATAGCATTAGTTAGATAATAAAAGGATTAAACCACTATAAACCTTAAACTTTAATCCTAACCCCACTACTAAATAATAAACCATTAACCACACTAAATCCAAAACTAAAATATAAATAAAGTTTTTAAACTTTTATTTAATGATATTTCAATTTTTTTTCCTATGTATACTGTTTTATAGTATTTTTGGAATGGAAATATATTTTAGGAAAATTGGTAAAGATGGAGGATACCTATTCAGGTTCAGTTCGGATCTATTTGGGTTTCGAATTTTTGAAGTCAAAGAATTTAGCTCTATTCGGGTATTTCTAAATTTTGATTCGGATTCAGTTCGGATCTTTGTGGTTTGGGTTCGAATAACCTATTTAAATGACTTTAAATCTTTTAAAATTCGTTATATATTTTAAATTTCTCAAAATCTCTAAACAAAATAATATATTGCATATAAATTTGAATAACATATGTCAAAATACATAAACTTAACATATAAATTGGTTTTGTTTGAATATTTAGATAGATGATCAATAGATATTTTAAATATTTTGGTGTTTTGAGTATACTTTAGCTATTTTAGATAGGGTCCCATTTTAGATAGTTACTTTGACTGTTTGCATATATTTTCAAGTATTTTGGACAACTTAAAAGTATCATAAATATTTTTAGTATACATTTAATCTAAAAGTAGTTAATATATTTTAATATATAAATCTATTTCGGATACATTTGAATACCTGAAATACTTTGACTCGGGTCAGGTTCGGATTCAGTTCTGTAAATACCAAAATTTTGAACCCCTTCAGATATTTAATCAAATTCAATTCGAATTTGTTACTATTTTTTAGATCAGATTCGATTCGGTTCTTTGGATTTTTTGGCCAGTCCTAGAAATTGGGCTGTATTTGTCTTTATTCTCTATGATCCAATTCTTTGTAATTGCCTAATTGTTTAGTAGTCTCGAGTAGGGAGCGCTAGCCCTTACATAAGACATGTTAAGCAGCATGCTTTATGCCTCTTGTTCTCTTAAGCCACTAACCGGAGTAGCTTGAGGTAGATTCTCTGGCTAATTTTAAAGATAAAATAAGAAATGAATAAGTCCGAGTATCTTAACCGCCCTTCCATAGTTATATTCTTGTTTTCTTACAAAATGCACCGCACGTTGTCCCTCCAGCCCTACAAAAACTGCTTCAACGTTTCTTTGTTTTATTCATTCATGTGCACCAACTCAAAAACAAAATTTTAAAAGCTGGAAAAATACATGTAAAACCCAAAGTATTTTTTTCTTCTTTTGTTTATGTTGAACAACAGATACAAAGGAGAGCGAACGACTAGTTCTTGATCTGTACTTTTCTTTTGCTTTCTTCTTTTCCATTTTGTGGATTACATTTTCTTCTTCTTCTTTTTCTTTTGTTACATATGATCTGATAAAAAGAACACAAAAATATAGAAATAAAAGAGTGAGTGGGGAGAGATAAACTGAGAGTCCTTGGGGATGGTGCAGACATTTGGACGTAAACTAAGTTGGCCAAGATCTTTCAGCTTTAGAAAGATGTTAGATGGTCTGAACTCAGGAAATTCATCCTTCTCTTCTCGCGGGGACGGCAGGCAAACTCCTGACCACGAACTTGCCGTACATGCTACACCATCGGCCCAGGAGACTCGCAGACGCAACCAAAATAGGATATCAGGTATGTTAGACCACCTTACTGCAGATCATATTGTACGTTAGGTTCCTTACATTTATTTTTTTCAGACATGGAAGTAATGAAGGAAAGATTCGCAAGACTGCTGCTTGGAGAGGACATGTCAGGAGGTAGTGAAGGCGTGACCTCTGCATTAGCTTTGTCAAATGCCATCACAAACCTCGCTGGTGAATATTTGATATTACCATAACTAAAATTAGTTTAATGTACAATTAAGTATTTGAATTGTTGAATAATTCACAAATTATGTGTGGTATTGGCAGATTCGATGTTTGGTGAGCAGATGAAATTGCAGCCTATGTATCCGGAGACAAAAGATATTTGGAGGAAAGAATTGGACTGGTTATTGTCTGTGGTTGATCATATTGTTCAGTTTGTTCCTTCACAACAAATTGCCAAAAATGGGGCATTCACTGAGGTGAATGCATACATTATTAGTCATTACATAACCAAAAACTCTAGTGACTATACATCTTATTAACCATTTTCTCTTTTGTAGATCATGGTGACAAAACAAAGAGATGATCTGCTGATAAACATTCCAGCCTTACGCAAGCTTGACTCGGTTCTTCTCGTGAGTTTTTCTAAACTGCAACCTTATGGAATACAACTTGATTGTTCAACCACGGTTTAACGTTAGCTAAAAGAAGAACACAACATTTTTATTTTATTTGTACGTGAACATACCGTTTGCTAAAAGAACAGAACATAACATTTTAATAAAATATCTCGGTTTACAACATAACCAAATTGATGAATCGTGTTAAATCTCTCATTTATTCGTTATCTTTCTGCACTATTGTCTCACATCCCTAATAACATAACCGCTTTCCATATAAATATTAGTTGTGTATGGTTGTTAATAACTCATCTGTTGCGATGCCATCTTTACTAATGCAATATATCATTGGCAGGAGACTTTGGACAACTTCAAGGACCAGAAAGACTTTTGGTATGTCCCAAGAGATGTTGAGGATACAGAGAACAGTGGAGACTGGAGGAGGGATGAGAACTGGTGGTTACCGGTTGTTAAGGTTCCATCGGATGGTTTGTCTGAGGAGTCACGTAAACTGTTGTATAGTCAGAAAGATTCTGTGTCACAGGTCCTTAAAGCCGCCACAGCCATCAATGCTTTAGTATTGTCTGAAATGCACATTCCTGACAACTATATTGACTCTCTTCCAAAGGTTATTATACTTCTTTTTCATGAATGTTCTTAGTTTTTGTTTTCTACTAGCTGACATATAATTATTGTGTCTTGTAGAACGGGAAGACGAGCCTGGGAGATTTCCTTTACAAAAACATAACGGATGAGTACTTTGATCCTGACTACTTCATCTCTTACTTGGATTTGTCAACGGAACACAAAGTTCTTGATCTGAAGAACAGGATTGAGGCTTCCATGGTGATATGGAAGAGGAAGATGAACCATAAAGAGAAAGACGGAAAATCACAGTGGGGATCCTCTGTTAGCTTAGAGAAGAGGGAGCTTTTCGAGGTCCGAGCTGGGACCATCTTGGTTATGCTCAAACAGCAGTTCCCTAGGATCCCGCAATCCTCACTTGAAATCTCCAAGATCAGAAACAATAAGGTTAGTTTTATTAGTTTTTTGAATATTTTGTGGTTATTTTTTCAATATTTTTGTTTAATATATTATTGGTAAATTCATACATTGGTTATATCCTGACCCAAATCGGACTTGAGAGGATTTATGAACACGTACCTAGAAATCTGAAAAAAACCAAAACACCTGGACGGGATTTCGAATGCGTATGCTTAGTAACAAACAACAAAGATAAAACAAACATAAGCAAGCAAAATTTACTGAAACTGAATGAGAATTTGTTTTGATGGCGCATTTACAGGACGTGGGACAGGCGATCCTGGAGAGCTATTCAAGAGTATTAGAAAATTTGGCTTCGAAGATATTGTCAAGAATAGATGATGTTCTTGAAGCTGATTTATTAGTTCAAAGACAAGTGATGGCAGAGGCAGAGAGAAAGTTCCAAAGTGGTCGGGCGGAATATGAATACGAAGAAACCGAAAAGGTGGTATCAGCAGAAACTCCAAACTCGAGGAAATTATCAGACTTCATAGGGTGGAGATTGTCATCAGAAACAAAGAAGCATAGTTCGATGAGTGATATAGAGTTCTTCTACAAAGCTGAGCAGGAGAAGCCGATGATGAAGTCTCCAAGAGCCCCACCGAAGAAACTTTCATATCTATCAAAGTTAGAGAACATGAGAAGCCATAGTGAGAGACACTGAAAATGAAAACAGGTAAGTGTAGACGAGAGCATATGTATATAGAAGAAGAAGAAAAAACAAAGAGAGGGAGTAGGGGAAGCTAAAGTGTGTGTACATATAATGAACACTGGTTTAGGATTTGGACATGAGTCTTGGTGTTTGATGACATTTGTGGTTAGAGTTTGCCTTGTTTCAGTCACCTACCTGGTGGATCATGTTTGGTTTTGCTTGTTTGACTATTGGTTCCAGTTGTGTACCGTATTTTGGTTATTTTGGCATTTTGAAGCTAACAACATTGTATATTGTATTTTGAATCTAACATTGTAATGTGTATAACATTGATTCATGTTGGATACTGAAGCTCAACCGGATGATTTGTGTATTTAACTTGCTGGTACTTGGCAGTTATATCAAATTATCAGTATAGTCTTGTAACTATGGGTCAGCATTAACTAGAAACTGAATAGAGTTTTTTTGTCAATCAATTTAATATTAAAAAATCTAAACTAATGAAAAAAAGAAATGAAATCATTCTGTATTTATCTCATGTAAAGAATTTTATTTGTTTTCTTCTTTTTTTTCTAACTTTTCTATTCTAAATGTAAGATATAGAAATTCAATCTTGATGTTTTTACATCATCTCTAGTTGTTCACTCTATTTTTTATTCTAAAATAAGTTAATTCTATAATAAAATTATATATATTTCAATGATACTCTATTTTAGAATGGAAAATAGAGTAATAAAAAAAAAATTACTCTATATAGGAAGTAAACTCATTTTCATTCTATTATAGAGTGAAAATAAAGTATCATTGGAACATTTGGAGTTGAAAACTCTTGTACCTCCTTTTCAAGCGAAGACATCTTGACAAGTTAGATAGCTACTTTCCGAGTGGTTTTGGGTTTGGTTTCAACGAAGTCCCTCCTCAGCTAGCACCGGAGTGTAAGCCAGGCTCTCCGTCGTCGCAGCTTGAGAGACCTTCGGGTTAGTCTTTGGCAAACCGTCCCCGCTTAGCCAAACTCCTCTTCCCAGCAGGTTTCGATCAGCAAAGGATTTAGGAAGCGCTTGAGTTTGGAAATTAATTGATGCTTGATGCTAAGCTTTAGTTCTAAGTGTATTGTTGCAATGATTCTTAGTTCTTCTATGGATCCTATAGGTTCTTTTACTTTTTTGCGGCTTATAGGATCAGATCAGCTCTGTGAACAAACTAGATTGCAATTCATGTTGTAATCAAACTTTCATTATTCACTTAATGATATTTACAATTTAGCAAAAAAAAAATTCTTGTACCAATCGTACAAATCGCAACAATTTGCATCTTCAAACTTCTTAAGTTTACGGATTCTAGATTTCCCCGAAAATTTTTTAGTAACTATTGTTTCGGACTATATAAACGACTATGCAAAATATATGTATCAAAAATATCTGTTATCAAATTAAAATTGCTATATGTGAATTTCAAGATTTCCCAAAATTGATTTTTTTAAAGGGTTTTTAGTGATTAAAACCCTCAACTAATTTTAAATCGTAAAATAAACCCTCAACTATTTTTCTAGTGTTTTAACCCCTCAACTTACAAATTGTTAGTGTATGTCACCCTCCGTCTATAATTCTGTAACGGAAGGTGATATACATTAACGATTTGTAAGTTGAGGGGTTAAAACACTAAAAAAATAGTTGAGGGTTTATTTTATGATTCAAAAATAGTTGAAGGTTTTAATCACTAAAACACATTTTTAAACAAATTAGAAGGAAATAGATAAATGAGTTGATATTTCTCTAATTATCAAATATTTTTTGTTAATTAAGAACATTTTAGTTTAGACAGTATGACTATAAACTAACAATGGGACGATAATATCCTAAACGAAGAAAAAAAAAGCTGTAAACCCAGTTAAAAAAATTGGTTATCAGATAATACAAATTTCAAGTAAATAAGTTTCATTCGCAATTAGATATTTCTATCAGATGGCCTAACTCATTATCTTAAATACTTTTCTTAACTTTGTCCCGGCAATCCGATCTTTCTTTTCGTGAATTAAACTTCTTTACATATAATTCATATTATCTGATAACTAACTTTTTTAACTGGATTTATAGTCTCCTTTTTTCTTTACTTATGCTACTATCGTTCCACTGTCAGTTTACAATCATACTATCTAAGCTAAAATATAGACGGAGGGTGACATACACTAACAATTTGTAAGTTGAGGGGTTAAAACACTAGAAAAATAGTTGAGGGTTTATTTTACGATTTAAAATTAGTTGAGGGCTTTAATCACTAAAAACCCTTTTTTAAATTACAAAAGCATTAGTCAAAGCGGATGTTCAGCATCGTATTCAAACAAACCGAGCAAAGAGGCGATCGCCGGCGGGAATCAGAATGAAAGAAGACATACAGAAAATGGTTGCCGTAGGGCTCGTGTGGGGAGCCACCAACGCCCTGATTCGCCGCGGCGCACTCGCCTGGGATAATATAAAATCTTCGTCTCCTCCTCTTCAGATCCCATCCAACTTCCGCCGCAAAATCCTCGCCTCTCTCCGCGACTGGATCAACCTCCTCCTCTTCTGGCAATACTCCGTCCCTTTCCTCGTAAACCTCTCCGCCTCCGCCACGTTCTTCGCCCTCCTCGGTGACTCCCCGATCTCTATCGCCGTCCCCGTCACCAACGCCACGACCTTCGCCGCAACCGCCGCTTTCGGGGTTCTTCTGGGGGAAGAAACTCAGATCGGACTTGCTTTGTTAGGTACGAGCTTCATTGTATTTGGAATCTGGCTTTGTGTTGGTCACTGATCGGATCACTACTGATCTCGTCTCTCTGTGATTCGAATAATGTAGAAGCATCACTCTGTTTCTTGCTGAGATTATAGAATTGATTCATTCCTGTTCTAGCAAAGTAGATAGCGAGAGTGCTTATAGAACTGATAAGTGATGAGACTGATAAGTGATTAGGTGATGAGTAGCTGATGAAAATGATAAGTGATGAGTTAGTGTATGTTGTAATGGTAATACTATGCATCAAATGATTGATGATCACTTATAGAACAGAGAATGGGATGGTTTTGGTTTGTTTATATGATGAATTGTTCTCACCTTGAACATTTTTGTCAAACATTTAGCGGTATAAAGGGGTTGACTGAGAGTGATCATCGAACAATCCAGTGGTCTGTTTACCCAAAACCCAAAGACGGAACTAATGAAGAAGGAAAAGAGTCGAAATTTGTACTGAAAATTAGGACGGATCATCGAAAACACTAATGAATTTGTATACATTAATCATGTCATATAAACTTAAATAGAAAACAAAAAAAAACTGATTATTGCTAGATTTTATTTTAACATATAAATGCTACGGCGTAAGAAAAAATTTGGTAAAAGTTCATCTGTCAGACGATCTGAATCCATTCACCAATGCTGGGAACACCTTTGTAGACGGCAAAGATGAGATAGTAACCCGGTGGTGCCAGGTTTCCATTGGGTGGCGCGGCCGCTTGTATTTCAAAGGAGTTGCCTCCAGCAGGTTTGACACCAGCGACACCCAAGAGGAGCATCCTCATGTTCATCGAGATACTATGTGTTGTAAAGGAAGGTGCTAGCATGTGAGCCTTGAGGTTCTCCTTGGTCACGTCTTTTTGGTTAAGCTCGACCTTTACATTGAACACTTTTCCGTATTTGATCTGTTTCGGTGCTCCGTTGTTGACTATCTTCGGCCTCATGTTGGCAAGAGCCGGGTCGAGGTAAGGCGGGGAGAATTTCTCAACGCGAAGCTCCGTTGGGAACTCAACGTTGTACCTGTAACCATCGTTGGTGTTGCTGCCGCCGACAAGAACCTTACCATCAGGAAGAGCGATGGCGATGGAGTGGTACATACGTGGGATGCCTGAGGCTGCGAGCTCCTTGAAACGCAAGCCGCGTTTAGCACGAGGCTTGTACAAAATAGGAGCAAAGGCAGGGTCCTTGCCATACCCCCAACCAGAACAGCCACGTTTAGCTCCGTTGACTAGTATTACGTCTCCGTTAGGGAGGATGACAGTGTCACTCATGACTCGTGGCGTAGGCATCATCTCTTTCTTCCATCTTGGCTTACCGCTGTTGATGCTTAACCTCGCGCAGTCCTGCAATGCTGGTTCGAAATCCTTTTTACCCGCACGGTTGTACGCGTCTTGTTTCGAACCACCGCAGACGAGGACATCAGCAGGGATGACTTTGGCATTGTTCATGTAAAGTTGGATGGGGAGGAGTGCAGAGGAGCCTGATCCAGGGTAGTTACGGGTACCACCAGGGAGCTGAGGGAACTCTTTGATAACTTGATTTGTTTTGGGATTTAGAAGAATGGAACGGTTGTTTGCGAAAATGAAGAGGTTACCATCAGTGTTCAGCCATACGAAAGGGTAGAGGTTGTTCTCGTCCGGGTCGTCTGTTTGTTTTAGGAGCAATGAGTCAAATAGCTTCTTGTTGTTCTGTCCTTCCTCTGGGATGTATTCGTAGTTCAAGGCGTCTCGTCCTCCAATCACAAAGAACTTTCCGTCAGGAAGAGAGGCTTGCGTTGAGTACCATCTCTTTGCAGCTAGGGCTTGAGGGTATTCAATCCATACACAGTTTGGACAAGCAGCTAGGTACCTCGCCGTGTTGGCTCCTCCTCCGTATCCTCCAGTGCTCACCAGTGTCCCGTTGATGGTCAGGCCTCCCGATGAGCACCACGTATCAGTAGTAAGCTATCATCAAAATGTGAAAGAAGATATTTAATACAAGTCCAAGTAATACTATATATGTATGCATAGCCGGCTTTGAAATTTTGAAAGTTACAAACAATTTAATACCTAAAAAACAAATTTGGGAATCTATGTTTATATCTATATTAGTTCTAAAATTTTGGAGGTTAAAAACCAATATTTCACTTAGTTATGTACATGACCGGCTCTGTTAATATATGCATGCATGTGAGTAGGGATTGATACGTACGGCTAGAGGCTTAATGGCACCGGTGTTGATGTCAACGAGAACCGAATGAGCCCAACAATCGACCCTGTTAATCTTGGGGTCGACGACGTGACATGGTACACCTGGAGGCAGCTTAATCTGTGAGATTCTCCAGATGGTTGCGTCGTAGAACTGGACTTGGTTGATGACTGGCATCAGAATCGCATGCATCGCTGACACACCTGAGTTTGGTAAGAATAACTCCCATTTACCAGGCCAGTTTGTCTGAGCTTCTGCACCGCCTCGTCTTCTTCCTCCGCCTTTTTTACCTCCCCCTTGTCTCCCAACCTTACGGTTGTGATTTCCAGGTAGGAACGGCATAAATGGTAGATCAGGAAACACGGCTTCCGACACAGCTGCAAGTACAAGGACAGTTACTGTCCATATGAATCTTGTTGAGGCTCTCATTTTTTGTAATTTTTGTAGTTTTTAGATTTTTAGATTTTTTTTAAATTTCTTTTTTTGGTTGAGGAGATGAGAAATTTGATGCTTATTTGGTTTATGAATGCCGGAGTAATCAACTTTGGTCTAAGCGTGTTTTATAGGTTGTTTTACTTGAGTTTATTTTTAGGGATTGCTATTTTTATGTGTGTGGTAAGAAGACTCTACATCAATCAAATTCTAGTTTTGTGGAGAGTCTTTGATAAAAGAATGATTTAGGTTTCATATTTCTCTGTTGGTCTTTGACGTGGTCATGCAGTCAAGATAATATACATAAAAAGTTGAAGAAAAAGTGGAGTCGTTTGTAAGGACAAACAATGGAATAATACAACATATCAGTCATTAACTACATCATTTAAGTCTTTATGACAGCTTAAGTAGAGATTACGACGACAATAAGCAGTTTCAAACATGTATCATGCCTATTTCATTTCAGTAACTTCTACTCGTGTACACAATGTGAAAATATATTATCACCCTATTCATTAATCGCATATACGCACCCTAGTGGGAGAATATGGCCGTATTTATGGACTATGATATGGATACATGTACAAATCGTACTCAGGTGTGCAAAGGTGGGTTCTTCTGTGAGTGAGGTAAAGAATGATATTACACTGCAGTGCGCCAAATATTTGTTTATGAAAGTTATATGAGGACATTATATGAATACCAAGGATATAGTGAACATATTACAAACAACTATCTTGCATCTACAATTCTTAATGAAAATCTCCGAAACTAAAAATATAATGAAATGAAAGATTCACCTACATTTAACGAAAGTTTGTACTTTGTACCACAAGGTCCACAACTGGAAGTAAATGAGACACAGGAGGGAAAGAAATAAAATGGTTCTTGCTTGTTTTTAAAGTCTCACATTAAGTCATTAACCCATACTTAGTTCACAACTTGCAAGACTCCATTGAGCCCTTAGTTTGCAGAGAATACAAGAATAGAGTAGTGGTTTAGATTCGGTTTTTACATTACAAGCTTTATTTTTCGGATGGAGATAAATATATTACAAAGTAGCTTTCACTTGTTGCTCCTGTCCTGGCTTCACAGATCTGCATGCAATGTAGACGAGGACCACTCGTTAATAACGAAGCAAACCATCCAAGCAATCATGGTCACTAACATAAGTAATGAATACAAAGCATCGCTAGAATCAATACACCATGAAGTTCAAGTTTCTATGACCAACTAAAGATTTGTTTTACTGTTTAGTTGGTCATGAAAGGTTAACAATATATACAAAAGGAAACAAAGAATACTATGGCCTTTTACAAAAAAAAAGAATACTATGGCCAAAGAGAACTTAATAGGTTACAAACATCCAACACTTGAATAGTTACATTACAACTTGATTATCATTATTATTATCACCTAACATGTCAGACTTAGATCCAACTAACTTTGGATAAGCTAAACTTATTAAATACATAATTATATTATTTTTTTATAATCTGAACTTTTTATAACAGTCAAAGAAAGTTATAACCTTTACCTCATGAACTGAATCAAGAAGAGGATCCAACATTTGAATTCATTACCAAGCTAGCAACTAGATTAATCATTACCTAACTCATAAAAAAAAACAAATAAAGAAAGTTATAACCTTTTACCTCTTGAATTGAATCAAGAAGAAGATCGTTTCCCTTCACAATCAAGACTCTCGTCGAAGTTCTTCGAAGGGTATTTAGCGGTTACGACGCCGACCTCGAAGACAAGGTTATCACCGGAGGATCGAATCCCGGTGATGGACCACCACTGGAAAAACGCTCTGACCCGGATGCCACGGAGCTCCGCGATCTGACCCTTGGTGATCCGACCCGTTACCTTGTTGGAGTAAGTGGCGAGGTAGTTGTCGGGAGGAAGCGTGATTTTGCACGTGCCGTGGAGGAAGAGGGAGAAGTCGCCGGAGGTTTTGTTGATGTAGTAGTCTTTGATGGATAGAGGGAGGAGACCAATCGGGAAACCATGATTGGTGAGCTCCGCGTGAGCACGAGTCGGTGCTTTGACTTCTGCTTTGACTTCTGGACTGGGATCTTGTAGGGAGAGAGGTAAGAGGATGAGGAAAGAGATAAGGAAGAGAGATATCTTCATGTTCGTTCGCGACGGAGAAACAAAGCTTCGAAACCACAAAAGTGTTGCAGATTTCTCTGTTTTTTTTATTTTTATTTGGAAGACTTTTCAGTTTCGGAGACTTGGTTTTGTCGTTTTTGTTGACTTTTTTTTTACGAATTGTTGACTTTACACAATATTAATTTGTTCAAAATAATTTTTATAACCTACATAGATTTTTAATTGTAAACTAGATTAGGACCCGCCCTAAAGGGCGGAAATTGATTTGTCAAATTTCAATTAATAATATATGGTATATATAATATGTGTATATAATATTATATATATTTTGTGTAACATTTATATATATATATATACATATTAGACATATATATAATATTTTAGTAAATATATATAGATTTTTATAGTGTTATAATTTGTGTTGTATTTGTTATTAGTTTGTATTTAATTTTCTTTCATTTTTAGTATAATAATTTGCCTTGTCACACCTTTTACCTTTTAACTTATACACATAGTTATGCCTTTTTTCAAAAAAAAACTTATACACATAGTCTCGTAAAATTTAATATATAAAAAACATATTTAAAAAATCTACTGACCATATGCCACCATTATTTGGTTGTTTGAACAAAAAAAATCATGTTCTTGCATAACTGTGTATGTTGTGATATGATGTAGGTGAAGAGTAAATATATGGAAGTAAAGTTAGTATTACGAACATGAGCCTATGTTGGTCTATGCCACAATTATTTGGTTTTTGGAAGATCAATGAGCATAAGCATACACGGTCTTTGTATGCTTACATTGTAAATGAGTCGGATATTTTTTCTCTTATGTTTGGAATGATATGGAACTCGTTGATTTAAGAGTGATTCAGTTTTATATCTATCTTATTAAAGTAGAAGTACTTTAAGTTTCTTTTTGGTAATAGGGATAGGAATCTTTAAAAAAAAAAATTTTGTTTGGTAACAAAGATAGTAGATAATTTTGTATTTTCCTTATTTAAATGATAGATTTAAGTATTTAATGTCTTTTCCTAATTTAAATAATAGATTTGTTTAATAGAATGAATCTTAAACAAAATAAATTTCCTTATAGATTTTTTGTTAACATTTACTATTTTTTATTAATAAAAATAATTAAATAAAAATCGCACATCAAAATCAATTTATATATCATATAAATAAAATATAAAATATTTTATTTATAAATTGTTAGTATAACACTTTTATAATATAAGTCCAATTAGTTATAAATATTAGATTTTTATATGATACACTCTGATATAATAGACGATTAAATTCACATAATATAATTATTTAAAGTAATAAATAAAATTTTTGTTTTAAAATGTTATATATATATATATATATATATATATATATATATATGTATTATCATTAGAACAAAGAAAAAATTGAAGTGAAAGCAAATATTTATACGGCCACGGGTTAAACTATAGAAATAAATAACAATGGCGTAAGATATTTTTTAACAAATTTATTTTAATTTCAAATATGTTTATATCTTTTATGTATTTATAAATTATTTTATTTGTTATTAAGAATGCTAAGATTTTGGAATTGGAAAAAATTATAACCCATTTCTATATTATTTTAATTAGGAATTTAAAATTTATATCAAAATATTTTTTTAAACTTTTAATTTTTATTATAACTACAACCGTTAATTTTCAATCTGAATTTATGTTTAAATATTACAAATATATCATTTATAAATAAAAAACTAAAAACATAAAATAAATACCCGCCCACATTATTTATAAATAAAAAAATAAAAACATAAAATAAATACCCGCCCGGTTGGGCGGGTCAAGATCTAGTGATCTAATTATATTAAGAGATTAACCAAAAATATTATAAAAGGGTTACTGGTTACGTTTAACTAATCTATGTTGGTTAAGATTTGGTTTAATTTAAGTTGGTAGGTTGCATTGTATAAGAGGCATGATATATTCTAGCAACAACTATGAAAGAGTCCAAAATTTAAATGAGAACTTAAAATAGTAGATAATCCCTAAATTAATAGATTAGAAGCTAATTATGATATGATCCTCTTCCTCTCTAACTAAATATATATTTTGTAACTATTTTCACAAAAGTTTCTTTTTTAATTTTCCAAATTAAACTTGATCGATCATTCCAAGCATATTTGAAACCTTACATAAATTATTGTATACTGCTTTAGTTGAGAATGTTTAAGTTCATAGTTGTTTAGCAAAAAAAATTAAAAGTTCATAGTTGAGACGAAATATGTGACAAATGCAACTGTCTTTTTTTCTAAATTGCTGACTGTATAAACAATTAAGGATCAAGGTATTATTATTAATGTTTGTGTTCTCCCTTCACTAGTGTTGAGCTTTCGACTAACCATAATAAAAGCTTGTTGTGGGTACAATTGTTAAGTTAGTTTTTTTTTCCTGACAGATGGTTAAGTTGGTTAATGGTTGATTTAAGCTTAATGTATATATAAAACATTTTGTACACTGTTACGTTGACTTTTTTGCTTAATTCAAATGATATTGAAATCTCCATCTCTCTAACTTCCATATCTCACTCGGTTTCTTTATGTTACAAGCATACCCACGAAGCATTCACGTAGTAGTTATAGTAGTCTAGAAGAGACTAGCTAGTTATTGTTTATTTGAGCACAGAACCTAAAATACGACTTTTATTAGAACCCTCCATTAATAAACAGTGTCAGGGTTCGGGTTTGGCGGTGGAAAGATTAAACCGGCAGGCTTGAACCGCATCGTCAATGGATAGGAACACATACTCTTTTCCTATCTTCTCTACAAAATGTGATAACATCATCTTTTCCAAGACTTCAAATCTTGGATTTATTATCACCATCTGCAATCAAAAAGTATATAATCTTTTTTGAGTTTTCCCCTCTATTATTATTATAAGGACGCTTTTAAAAAGTGAAGAAGGGCATAAACCTTGATGCCTTTTGATCCAAGTATTCTCCGCACTTCGAGTAGTGTTTCCATCCCGGTCATGTCAACGCTTGAAACCCCTAAGAGACAACACTATTAGCCAGCAATTAAAAATGAAAAAAAAAGATAATATATTTAGTGACAAAATCTTATATTTAGTGACAAAATCTATAAGATATATATATATGTTGGTAGTGTGAAAAGAATCACCAGAGAGATCAAGGAGAAGAAACTCGACGCCTTCAGGTTCATCACGAATCCACCTCAAAATCCTTTCACGGACATAAGTACTGTTGGCAAAGAAGATAGGAGAACCCATTTGAAGAATGACATAACCAAGCATCTCCTCAGCACCAGGGTACTGTTCTACATCTCGAAACATAACCGAGTTTGGTATTCTTCCCAATTTACAGGTCGAGGGCCGTGCAACGTACAACAATGCTCTTAGGACAGAGAACCCAACGGAAATGATCAGACCGTAGTCCATGCTTATTAAGGAGACACCGAAGAAAGCAGACATGCATACAAGGAAATCAAACTTGTCAACCTTGAAGAGATGGTACATCTCCTCGTAGTCGATGAGGCCCAACATAGCTGACATAATGATAGCCGAGAGAGCAACTAGTGGTGTGTAGCTGAATAGAGGCGCTAGGAAGAGAAGCACGAGCATCATGCAAAAGCCCATCACTATGTTGGACATTGGTGTCTTTGTCCCCGCGTTGTAGTTCACTGCTGTCTTTGAAAACGGTCCTGAAAGTTTCAGCCAAGATTTAGCATCACAAATTATATGTGGGAAAGGATAAAAATGAATCTCACAATCTTGAGAAACAAAAAAACATTTTAAAGTTTTTTTTCTTTATTTTTTTCCATCCACATTATTTTTGTTTTTTTCTTTCTTAATAATTTTATAAAATGAAACTGGAAGCGCCAGATAAAAATGAATGGATGACTTGTCAGTTTTTTTCTTCAAGTTTTAAGTGTTAAGCTCATTTGAAAAAAAATTGCTAAGCTTAACAGCAAATTAATGCAAACATTAAAATTAATTATAGTTACCTGTTGTCAAATAGCAAGACGTAAAGGAGCCGATTATGTTCATAAGACCAAATGCTATCATCTCTTTGTTCCCGTCCGTTTGTTCGTTCTTCATGACAGCAAAGCTTCTTCCGATGGCAATCCCTTCCTGAAATTAACCATTTACATTCTTATTAAATTACACATATATGTCAACTATTAACTATAAAGAAAGAATCCTTCAAAAAACAAAAAAAGCATAGTTAAAGTTAATTATTTACAGCCAAAGCGATAAGCCCAGTAACGATTCCAGCCTTCAAAACCGACGGCAGATATTTGGCATCGAAGGTCAAGTATTGAATAGAAGGAGGATTTAGTCCTTTCTTTAAAGGCCCAACCTGTATGCAGAAACATACTATTAATAGAAACTCTAGTTGCTGAAGTCTTCTAACCATTCCGTGAACTTTATCTTTGTTTGTTAGTGTACAATATATATATATATATATATATATATATATATATATATATATATATATAGTGTGCAACAACGCAAAGAAATGTGCTCACAGTTTTGATCCCGTGTTCTGTTCCTTTCACCAAATAAGCAACTAGGCAACCCACAAGGACGACCACCATTGGACCCATTGCTGATACCCAAAATAGCTTTGGTTTTATTTTCTTCTGCAATAGTTACAAATTATATTCTTGTGAGACAGAAAACTGTTGATTTTTACTATTCAAATATACATTTCAGAATAAAAAGGATATAGCATGTGGATTAATAAGAAAATATAGGTTTGTATGGTCAACATAAATTATTCCAACTATTGTTTTTTTCCAAAAAGTGCAAGTCAAATTGGGTATGTAAAAAGGTGACGAGTGATTACAAAAGAGAGAAATCAGAATAGTGGGGGATTTGTGAGGGACCAATGATTTTGTCTCAAATAAACGGATACAGCATTCAAATAAAAAAAATAAAGAGAAGAAGAGATTATACGATGTATCGAGTAGATTGAAGAAAAGTAAGAAAGCAGACCCCAGCAAGTGCACTTTGCCATTTCCACTGCACCAAGTAACACCCTCCCAGGTTAATACAATTACCCACCATAATGGATGATACATTTATTTAACAAAAAGAGTTGAAAGGGAGACCTCATCACGGTGGCTGAAGACTGAGTGGAGAACTGAAACGACGTCGGTTTTGTGCGTAAAGTGGACTATACCAAAGACGCCCTTAAGTTGTTGGAGGAGAATGATTATAGCTGTCCCTCCCATGAAGCCTGTTATGGTCGAATGTGACAAGAAGTCCACCAAGATGCCCAACCTATATATATATACACATGCATACGTTAATTAATATACAAGTAAGGGATAACTAAAAGTTAACTTTTTAAACTTAATAAAGATTAGTATAAAGCCAATACATGTTAGAAATTATAGTTAGAATTTCCATCATGACTTTTGATACATAGATTAAAAAAGGTAAAAATAAAATTAAAAACCTGAAGAATCCCAAAGCAAATTGGAATACACCGGTGATGAAAGCAGAGGTGAAGATCAAATGAAGGTAGAGATTGGGATCTGTTTTCAACAGTTCCTCACCGAGTGTCTCAGCGATCAGCAAAGAGCAAGCTGCAACTGTACCCACAGCGAGAGTGTTCGAACTTCCCAACACGGCGTACACAAATGGAGGCACAAAACTTGAATCTGAATTCACATAATTTTTATAAAGAAAACATGGCACTGTAAGATATATGTCCGATAAAAATCAGCTGGAGCAATCCTAGTGTCATAAGAGCAAATTAACTATTTGAGACAGGCAACACTGAATGTTATCATTTCTATCTTACGTTGAATATATTATATTGTTGTTTTAATTTATGTTTTATTTTCCTCTCGCAGTTTTAATTACTCAAAATCAGTAAATTTTTATCTACGTATGTAATATAATTTGGATTTTAATTTTCAGCTACGTGACTATATATATAATGGAAGTTTTCATAAATGATTTTTTTTTTTGAGAAATGGCATAAGTTTTCATAAATGATTTTTTTTTTAGTTTTCATAAATGATTCATGAAAGAAAACCACCTTTTTAAAAAAAAAGTTACTTTTGTCATATTTAAGTTATTTTTATATCAGTCGTTTCAGAAAATGAAAAGCCACTCTTCAGAAATTAATTTAATAAAAGTGGCTTCATACTGTTCAGAATCAGATTCAGTGTTAATATTAACTAGATCTTGACCCGTGCGTCCGCACGGATACTAATTTTCGATTTTAATTTTTTTATTTATACTAAATGATGTATTTATAATATTTGATCGTTTTACATTGACTAAGCTAGAGGTTTATATTTGGATGCTCACTCGAATTTGATTAAAATCTATTCGGATTTGACTTTTTTGAGTTTAAAGATTCCAGCTGTATTCGGTTGTTTATAAATTTTGGTCCCGGTTTGATTCGGATCTTTAAAGGTTTGGATAATCCGTTTAAATTATTTTTAAATTTTCAAATTTTATATATACTCTATATTTACCTAAATCTAAAAATAAAAATAATATAACATATAAATTTGAATAATATAAATCCGTTTGGATATTTATCCAGTTTAGGTTCAAATTTGGTGATACTTTCTCGTTTAGATTTGTTAAATGAAGAGTTGATATTATAATTTCCATAAATTGTTTGTCCAATAAAAAAAGTATTTTTTGAAACTGATAAAAATATATATTTTCGACATTGATTTAATGGAAAAGTAAATGAAGTATATTAAATCAAATTTAATTTAGGAAAACAAATTAATATTTACCGAATATATAACATGTACTTTTTGCTTAATATATTGGAAAGTGATTTAGTGAACAATGAGAATATGGAAGGCTACTCTTAGAATATTTGGTTAAAAAAGATTCTTACAATCATGTTTAAAAAATATCAGTTTAGATATTTTTATAATCAAGTTTAAAAAATATCAGTTTAGATATTTGGTAAGATTCCATAATCTTAATTTAGAAATATAATTAAATGATTAAAAATCTAGTGGCATTGACTTGTAATTATTTAGAAAAACTAAGGGTTAATTCTAATTTGTACTTCACTTTTAATAGATTAGATTTAACAATATATACAAGTTTTTAATATGGACAAGAATAAAATTATTGGCACTATAGTGGCATGACGGCACCGTGAAATAAGCGTTGGCAGTAAAATCAAAGTGAATAACCTTAAATCTTGACAAAAAAAAAAAGAATAACCTTAAATCAACAGGGTTACTATCAAAATGAAAGTCCATTACTATAACCTGGACCAACCACATTCAATTTATGCTGCTGGATTAGTTCCATCCAGAAGTGATCTAGTTCGAATTGACAGCTTGGCTCACCGGATTTAGTGAATTTTAAAACATATATAGTAAAAATAAAAATATATAATTTCGAAAGAAAATATACTGTTTTACAAATATTAGTTTAATTTAATTTTTAGATTTAAAAATTACATTTACATATATTTACAAAAAATAATATTATGGATTTTGAAATCAACTAGAATAAATGAATAACACATTTAAGACACGTTTTTCTTAGTTTATTTTTATAATTGTGCAAAAATCAAAACTACACCTTTATGCAAAATCACTTTAAGACAAAAGTTTCCAAATTTTAATTCACCCAATCAGCTTTTCTATATAAATGATATTCAAAGGATGCAATGAATTAAAACAGATTTTGCATAATAAATATATTAAAAGGAAGAGATCTTACATAGACCAATGATGGGAGGGATACCGGCAAGATTAGCATAACTGATACCCTGAGGAACGGCAAGACTCGTGATGGTTATTCCCGCAAGAACATCGTACCTTAGTTTTTGCAGATTGTACTTTGGTAGCCACTCAAAGATTGGAACAAAATACTGCAATGTCTTTTTTGTTTTCATCAAACCGTTTGGCTCTTGTGATATTGGTTTAAATGGATCATCAGGAAAGAAAGTTTCCTTACATTTTGAACTAAATATAAGAAAAAAGCTTCTAGGAGCCGAGAAGTTTACTCCTCGGCCCTTTGGTGTCGAGGGGTTTGTTTTTTCACTCTCCATGGTTACAAAAACAAGCAAGCAAGAGGAAAATCTTTGTCTTTGCTTTTCTATATATCTTTCAGTTTTTGTAGAGAATCGGAGAGTATGGGTGTGATAAATAGATGGATGGCCGAAGATAGTGGGAGGTGACGTTATGGATTTATTCAACGTGATGAGTAAATAGTGTTTGTCTTTTTTTTTGGTAATAAATCTCCTAGTCTTATCTCTACAGCATTTGATTCGGTTTCTCTTATATATAATACACAGTGCCAGTAAGTTTTTTGACAAAAACATCTTTCAAAACTGAGTGTAAACTGTTTCTAAAAAAAAAGAAGAGAAAAAAAAAACTGAGTGTAAGTTCATGATAATTAAAAACGGAAAATATTATTTTCCTATTTTTAATTGTTGCCTACAAATGCTGTAGGCCATCTTAATTATATGTTTAAGATTGAAAAATTTAGTCAAAAAAATATGTTTAATATATACTAGATCATGACCCGCTCGACCGAGCGGGAGTTAATTTTTTTTAATCTTTGTTTGTACTAAAAGTTATAAATGATTGCAATGTGTATTAATATAACATTTTGATAAATAACAATGTGTACTAATATGTTTAAATAAGCAATGTGTTTTAGTTACTAAATTTGATTTTTAAAATTTATGATAACGTAAAGTAGATTTTTTATATATTATTTGAAATATATAGTGCTATATATTTTATATTTTCAACATTTATCATACAAAATTTATATTGGAGTATTATTTATAAGAAAATATGTGTATCATAATATATTTATATATTATATAAACATATCTACGATTTTTCGAAAAAGACCATGCGCACCCGCACAGATTTTATTTTTAAAATATATTCTATATTGTTTAGTTTATGTAGTATCGAGTTTGTATAATTAAATTTTGTGTTTAAAGAACAATATCAAAACTGTCTTTCGTATGTAAAAATAACACTTTGCAAGTGCGAGTTGTGCCTTTTTATTGTAATACAAAATTTGATATAAAACTTATGTTTTTTTGTACATTACGAAGTTTAATTTTTAAAAATAATTATTATATAATTTCAAAGTAAATTTTATCTCTGAGGTCAAATATATTTTGTGTGGAATGGTTCAAAGCATTTTGTCGATATATATTATATTTCAGTTTGGTTTGTTTTTAGTATTATTGTATATGTATATACTATACAATATTACTATATTCTATACAATATATAAAGCTATGTGTTATTTGTTTTAGAAAGTAGATTACGCCCAACGTAGTTAAAGAATAGTCATATCTTTATTTATGTGTCTATGAATTATCTACTAATGTTATTCGTACAAATAAAATCAATATGACCAATGAAAGTATACTGATCAATTTAAAATGAATTGTATAGGGTAATTCTAGTACGATTCATATTTTTAGTATTCTTTATTCGTACAAATAAATCTATTTTATTTAAATCGACATGTAATAAATGTGAACCATATATGGAATATGGACAAACAGAGGAATTGTATTTAAGGAAATATATCAATGCAAAGTTAGACTATGATACGTATTATATATAAGAAATAAGACATTTAATTTAAATATATGAGGTCCATCTTTAAAATCCACCTAGAAGAAGTTGTAATGTTTCTGATTTAATAAGATAGATGTTGTAAAAACATAGAATAACTCAAAAACATATAAGGTAACAATATTCGTTAAAAGATTTTAGAAAGAAAAAAGGCTGACGTATTGCATGAGTGGCTTGAGAATGTCTTTTTATTTCTTCTAAATTAAATTTATAAAAGAGGAAACTGAATACATTAAATAAATAAAATTAACATGTGTGGCGTATCCACTGTATCTTTATGTATTAAGTGATAAAGATTGAACATGTTTATCATTATCTATGAGAATCAAATCAGGACCTTAAGAAGTGGGATTATGATTATAAAAATTAAAAGTTAAAAACTCTTCTTCAGTGAATAACTCATCCTTTAACGAAGGGGCAATCCATTGAATCTGAATATAAGTTTTTTTTTTTTTTTTTTTTTTTTTTTTTTTTTTTTTTTTTTTTAATCTGAATATAAGTTATACCCCAAAGATCGTCATCTTTCATTGAACCAATCATTATGGTCAAAAGTTCAGGACAACATCTTGAAGTTTGCTGTCTCCATATTCTCCTCAAACACTCCAAACCGGGTACCTAAACTCAGTGCTCCCTACAATATGTTCTACGTAATTCAAGAAGACGTTCTTGAGCATTTTCATAGCTATATTGAGTTTCCCTTCCATGCTTCTCATCTCACTTTCCAAGTTTTCTGCTTCTCGAATAGTCTAGTAGCTTCTCGGGCAAGTCATCTATTGTTGCGACCCGTACGGTGCGAAGCCAATATCCTCGTGGCCCATGATAAAGCCTTTTCTCCAGAGACGTCACTGCTCTGTTCCTTATCTCTTCCCGTCGTGCTAGTGTTGTTTTTCGAAAAGCCTCCGAGAGTTTGAGGGAAAGATGATGAACAAAGTTAACACCTCTCAAACTGTTTTTCCTCCATGGATGATGAACTGCCTCGTGTTGCTTGCTACACTGAAGTTGTATATTTATTGTCTCGTTAGCGGCTGTTTTGTACCATTGTGAAGGTTATACACATGTGAACTAAGACTCAAGTATACGAAGACTCTTAGGATGTTAAAGGGTTCGGGTTATCAGACGGTTCAGCACTGAAGATCTGATTATTTCCGGTTCAATTGGATTGCTCTTGGATGGCATGTGGAGTATGCGTGTGTTGTATTATTTCCATTGGTTGATCTGATCGGTGGATTTAAGATCGCGAGACCAATTGTATTGGTACGGTGACTCAAGTTTTAGAGTCATCGTTGTTCTTAATGCATTGTCGAAAGTTTATCCGGCCCAGTGAGTATAGGTGCTGTGCTTCTCCGCTTTGGAGGAGTGAGATGAACAATGGGTAAACGGATACATTTAGAACTTGACTGTCTCTTCTCCCTCTATATCGCTGTACTAAACTTTTGTCCTTTCCATAAAGCCGCGTAGGTCAGAGAACGGACTAGATTAATCAACACTGCAAACATTTGGCAACACTGAGATTTTTCTGAATATTTGACCTATTCCTGCATTGTTTTTATTTTTTTAAGATTTTGTTCAAACGTCTCTCACATTCCTTGAGCCACAGATTCTTCATCTGTTGACTCAAACTTAATAGCAGACTGTGGAAGGAAGAAAGCTTTTCTTAGTTTCATGAGACAGCTGAAGCTTTCTTTAGTTTCAAGAGACAGTCCACAATTAATGTACCTCTAATAGAATCTTAACAAGGTCTCTTCAGGTGTGGTGCAAGGGGGTTTAACAGCGTTGTGAATTCAAAGGAAGCGATTAGTTATATATATAATGTCAGCGTTTTATGTAACGAATAATATGAATATATAATATCTGCAATGATTGTTGTTATCCTCCATTCTGTATTATGTGACACAAGTTACGTTTAACTCTTACATGGATACTCATCACCAGGTTGCGTATGACTTCTTTTACATGGATGAAATAAAGTTGCAAATGACATCGGCCATTTGAGAATCATATTCAGGCCCTTCCATCTGGAAATGGCTAACGCCTTCGATGAGGTGTGTTTCTGTGCGTCCCGCTGCAGATTTCAGCTTCTTCTTGAGCTGGCTAACGCTAGTGAAGCCGTCTTTTGTTCCCATAACGAAGAGTTTGGGCTTAGGGGATGAGAGAATGGCCTTGTGGTGCCGTCCAAATAGAACCGAGGCTAGTAGACCAAATGGGTATCCCAAACTCACATATCCCACCACTTGCTCTACTTGCTCCACTGCTGATCCTGCAATTGGTGCACCTGCCATAGTCTCTCACTTCTTTATTTTTTTCCTTTTACAATATAAAGAAGCTGACAAAAAAAAAAAGGAAAAGCAATAATAAATCTAAGACGAGATCTATCAAAATGTGGAGCAAATAGAAACAATGCCAATCTTCTTACTTTGTGAAGATGTAGAGAATCGACCTTGGCTTTTCTTGTAACAAACGAACGATGCACTGATATGTTTGGCGAGTCCAATCTCCAAACCGGAGTTAAACTCTTTCTCACTATGAATCGAAAGGTTACAAGCCTCGCACTAGTTGCGTGTTCTATGAGAGATATATATTTGTTGTATCTTACAATGAGAGTCTCGACCTATATTTATACTAGATTGCTAATGTGATTCCTTGTTGTAAAAGGAATAACATGTTTATCCTAAGTTTATAAGACTTTATAAACTTCTTGGATAATAATGAAACTAACCCAATCTTCTTATCTCTTCAGGTCTTGTACGAAGCCCAGTAGTCGGCCCAGGAAAAATCCAAGAGACATCAAGGCCTCACATTCTCCACCTTGGCTCTTTGGTTATTCCTCGACTTCTCCGCTTCTCCATCTCTCTCTCCTTGCGAAATGAAACCAGAAGCTTCCGACGAGCTCGCCGCACCGTCTTCTCCGAACACCGTCTATTCCTCGACGCCGTCTTCACCGGAGATGCATGCCTTCTCCGATCCTTGCTTCTCTCTCTCGCTCCGATTGATTCCTCTCTCTCCTCTTCGATTCTCCGTGAATCAGACAAGATCCCGACTCACCGCCGCTTGTCCTCACCGGCGTTCGCTCTCACCGCTTCCGCCATTGATATCTCAGGTTTATTTCGTTCTTTTATGACTGTTTCTTTAGTCATTTGAACAAGACCCTAACCTTTGATTTCAATTTCTTCCAGCTTTGTCCTTTGATGAATCCAGCAAAAAACCTTTAACTTCGTGATTCTCCGGTAGCAAAACTCAATTTGTCTACCTCACGACATGTACACCGAACCAAAATTGTCACCACCACAAAAGGTATCTTCTTTTGTTTTGACTTTTGTTTCATATGTACGTGTCTTAAGCTCCTTTTGAAACCTTGTAATGAAACTCCTTAGCTAAATAATTAAACACATCTCATTGTTTAATCTCCAGCTCACGGTGTAGACGTCTCTTCACCTCCGTTGCTTCCGATAGGTACTCAAATAGAATTATTTCTTTAATTCTGTAACAGCTTAAACCTGTGAACTAATAACCATGTGTTCACATCTTTGTTGCAGACGTTTCTTTGCTACAACCATATTTCTTCAAGGTAAACTTTTGAAACTCATCCTTTATCAAGCTTTATATATCCCTGTCGAACCATCAGTTTACTTTTCCTGAAACTGATACTTTCTTTTGTGGCCTTTCCGCGAGGTGAACAACTCGACAGCACTGTCACCTGCAGCCACACGAGACCTACTATGGCAGGACCTTAAGAAGTTCCAAGCATGTCTCGAACTTCTTTCCAGGTACACATTTAGTTAGGAAATCCGCAGGATTGATAGATGTGTGAATCTTGTGAACCGTAACGTCGCCAGCCTCAATTACGTCCCTCATAAAGTGTAGTCTAGTGTCTATATGCTTAGTCCTTTCATGGAATCCCCCATTCTTGGCCAAGTGTATAGCACTTTGAGAATCTGAAAACACTCTCACGTCATCTTGCTCAAACCCCAACTCCCCAACAAAACCTTTAAGCCACAATGCTTCTTTAAAAGCTTCGGCTAATGCCATATATTCCGATTCTGTTGTTGATAGTGCAACAATATGTTGGAGACCTGATCTCCAGCTTATAGTGTTGCCTCCGACTTGAAACACATATCCGGTAACGGATCTTCTTCTGTCCAAATCGGTAGCGTAGTCTGCGTCACAGAATCCTCGTACTTTGAAGTCTTCTCCTTTAGTAAACACTAGGTCTGAATCTAGAGCTCCTTTAAGATACCTTAATACCCACTTAACTGCTTCCCAGTGCTGTCTTCCTGGCTTGCTCATATAACGACTGATTAATCCCACTGCGAAACATAAGTCCGGTCTAGATCCCACCATTGCATACATTAGACTTCCAACTGCTGATGCATACGGTATCACGTTCATGAATCTCGCTTCCATGTCTTCTTCTTCTTGTGTCAAACTCTTAAGCTTAAATTGTGGTCCGATAGGAGTAACCACAGCTTTGCTCTCGGCCATGTTAAAAGTTTCCAACACTTTCTGTAGATACTTGCCCTGTGATAGCCTTAAAGTTCCCTTCTCCCGATCTCTAATAATATCCATCCCAAGTATTCTTGAAGCCGCTCCTAGGTCCTTCATCTCAAACTCTTTCTTCAAACTGTCTTTGATTCTTTTAATCTCCTTTGAGTCCTTAGACGCTATGAGCATGTCATCGACATATATTAAGAGATAAACCATATGCGATAGATCTGAACCTTTCATGTAGACACAAGGATCATATGCACTTCTGTAATAACCCTGTCCCTTCATGAAACTGTCAAATCTCCTATTCCATTGTCTCGGTGATTGTTTTAATCCGTAAAGAGACTTTAACAACAGACAAACTTGATCTTCCTTTCCTTCTTCAACGAAACCCTCTGGTTGTGCCATATAAATTTCCTCGTCTAGTGTTCCGTATAAGAAAGCCGTTTTCACATCTAATTGCTCCAACTCAAGATCATGATTTGCAACAAGTGACAGCATGATTCTGATCGATACGTGCTTCACCACTGGTGCAAACACTTCTGTGTAATCAATCCCCTCAACTTGTGAAAACCCCTTTGCTACTAATCTAGCTTTGTATCTCGGCTTCTCTACTCCAGGAATGCCTTCTTTCAGCTTGAAAACCCACTTGCTGCCAATAATTTTCTTTTTCTCTGGTTTCTCAACCAGTTTCCAAGTCTGATTTTTCTCCAATGAATCCATCTCTTCTTGCATTCCCTCGTACCATAACTTCCAGCTCTTACTTCTTCTTGCTTCTAAATAGGATTTAGGTTCATCCATATTTATCTCCTCTGCTGTAGCTAGAGCATAAGCCACGCAATCTGAATCATCAAATCTAGAAGGCTTCTTTACTTCTCGTCTGATCCTGTCTCTAGCAAGAATGTAATTATCTAGATTTTCCTGTTGAGCTTCCACAACTTCTTCCTCACTCTCCGAGCTTGAGGATTCAGGTTCCGGGTTCTCAGATGCTGGAGAAACTCCACCTTGAACTGTATCCTCTGTTTCAGTGACTGTAGAAGTGTTTGAAGGTCCTTGAATTAGCGCCGGATTGAATGTTACTTTCTTTGTTTTCTTCTTCTTCTCGCTAATTACTTTAATGTCTTTAAACATCTCCTCCTCATTGAAAATCACGTTTCTGCTCACTGTACACCTTAACTCTTCTGGTAACCAAACTCGATAGCCTTTAGTCCCCTCTGGATATCCTACGAAAACTCCTTTCATCGCTCTTGGACTAGTTTTAGCTTGAGTTACGTGAACATAAGCTGTACACCCGAACCTCCTTAGATGTTTTAAGTCTGTTTTGGTTCCAGACCACACCTCTTCTGGTAGCTTGAAGTTAATAGCTGTACTAGGAGATCGATTGATTAAGTAAACAGATGTAGAAGCCGCCTCTGCCCAGAACTCTTGCTCTAAGCCTGCCTCTGTCAACATACATCTTACTTTCTCCATTATCGTACGGTTCATGCGTTCTGATACTCCGTTTTGTTGTGGAGTATAGATGCATGTTCTGTGTCTTTTAATCCCTGCTTCTTTACACAGTGTATCCATCTGTGCATTGCAGAATTCCAATCCGTTATCCGTCCTAAGACACTTCACCTTCTTTCCTGTCGCAGTCTCCACGCTTGTCTTCCATTCCTTGAAATTCTGAAATACTTCGTCCTTTGATCTTAGGAAATAGATCCAAACTTTCCTAGAAAAATCATCAATGAACGTAACAAAATAGAAACATCCTCCGAGACTCTCAACTACCGAAGGCGAACCCCATAAGTCTGAGTGTATGTACTCTAGAACTTCTTTAGACGTGTGTTTACCTTTTGGGAAGCTTAACTTGTGTGCTTTACCCAAAACGCAACTCTCGCAGAACTCTAACGTCTTCACATCTTTTTTATTTAGATGTCCTTCCTTGACTAAAACATTCATGCCCTTTAGACTCATATGTCCAAGCCTAGAGTGCCACCTCTTAGTCAAATCGATATCAGGCCTTGCAACTGCAGCTTCACCACTCAACACTGTCCCTTGTAAATAATACAAACCGTCACAGTATTTGCCAGAAATAACCTTCTGATCTCCCTTGTAAAACTGCACCATGAAGTCTTTGCCTTCGTATCTGCATCCCATCTTCTCCAATAAACCGTAGGAAATAAGATTTCTGCCCATTGTAGGCATGTAGCGAACATCAGTGAGTATCACGCTTGATCCATCATCATTCATGATCCTCATCTTTCCTATCCCTTTGATCTCGCTAATAGTATTATTTCCCATCAAAACCTTCCCTCCTTCTATGTCTTCAAGATCAAATAAGACATCTTTATTAGGAGTGATATGAAACGTGCAGCCAGAGTCAAGTACCCACTCGTCCTTAGCAGCTTGCTGGCTAGCCACTAATACCAACGGTTGCTCCTTAGCTATGTTGACCGAGTTTGATGAGCTCTGGTTCTTCCTCTCTGGACACTGTTTTTTAAAGTGTCCCTCCTTCCCGCACGTCCAACATTCTCTAGAGAATTTGGGTCTAGACTGTGATCTGTTCTTGCTCTTTGATCTAGCTCTCCAAGTCTTGTTGCTCTTCTTGTCACCCCTGCCTCTCTCGTTTCCAGCGAACAACCCCTCTGAGTTACTCTTAGACTTGTTAAGAAGTCCCTTCTCCCTTAATTCAACTTCCTTAGAATAAGCAGAGCTTGTAACATCACGAACTGTTAAGGTTTCCTTTCCGCTGCCGTACTTTAATGCATCAACAAGAGACTCGTATTGCTTAGGTAGACTTGTTAAGATCTGTATAGCTTGATCTTCTTCACTGATCTTAATGTCAAGACTTGCTAAATCAGCCACAAGTTTTAGAAACACATCCAAGTTTTCCTCAATGGTCTTGTGTTCTTCCATTCTAAAACCTGCATATCTCTGCTTCATATATATTCGATTAGGTAATGTCTTGGTCTGATATTCCGCCTCTAGAGCCTTCCACATATCCAGTGCTGTAGGCTCATTCATAACCTTGCGTAGGATAAGATCAGATAGACACATACTGATCAGATTCTTTGTACGCAACTCCTTGTCTTGCTCCTTAGGATCAGGTTTAACATCCTTCTGTCCTTCTTCACCTTCATCATCCGTAGAAGGAGTTTTCTCCTTAAGAACAGAACCCAAACCAAAAATCTCTAGCTGACATAGCATCTTATACTTCCATAGACCAAAATCACCTTTTCCATCAAATTTCTCCACTTCAAATTTCTTTGAAATTGCTTCCATCTCCTTATTAACCTGTAAACTGTTGTTTCTTTTGTTTTGCAGGTTGCTGTAACACGCCGGAACCGTCAAGCTTCAATATCAACGAGCTGAGTCTTCTTCACCACACCAGATAAGAATTCTCCTTGCTTGTTTATTGAATCTTGCCTTCGAATCTCTGTAACTAGGATCTCGGTTAGCCTAAGCTCTGATACCACTTGTAGAGAATCGACCTTGGCTTTTCTTGTAACAAACGAACGATGCACTGATATGTTTGGCGAGTCCAATCTCCAAACCGGAGTTAAACTCTTTCTCACTATGAATCGAAAGGTTACAAGCCTCGCACTAGTTGCGTGTTCTATGAGAGATATATATTTGTTGTATCTTACAATGAGAGTCTCGACCTATATTTATACTAGATTGCTAATGTGATTCCTTGTTGTAAAAGGAATAACATGTTTATCCTAAGTTTATAAGACTTTATAAACTTCTTGGATAATAATGAAACTAACCCAATCTTCTTATCTCTTCAGGTCTTGTACGAAGCCCAGTAGTCGGCCCAGGAAAAATCCAAGAGACATCAAGGCCTCACAGAAGACGATTTGAACTTTCTTATTACATTCTCATGTATACTCTCTTCTAAGTTCAAACCCAAGACGAGATCTATCCTACACATGCTTAACCTACACATTCCCATCAACTTAATCCATACAATGAATTGTTACAGCTAACTTGCAAGAAGTATTACCAGATCTAATTTGCATATATAAACACGAACCAAAGCATCAGACTCAACTTGACACTATAGACAAATCAAAGTAAACGAAAAAAGAAGAAACCTTTATAGAAACTGAATGTTCAGAAACCTCTTACCGGCAGAAGAACCCACGAGCAAGATCCTATCAACCTCGAATTCCTGAGAAAGCCACCGACAAACGGCGATCACGTCCTTGACCTCAGCGAAGCCAGTAAGAGTAGCCCTTCCCGTGGACTTTCCAGCGCCTCTCGTGTCGAAAGTGACAGAGCAGAAGCCCTTAGAGGCCAAATCGGAAGCGATGCCCTTGAGCAAAGCTTGACAACCACCCATGAGCGAGAAGGGATGGACCAACACTATCACCAGATTTTTGTCATCGTCGGCGTCGGCGTCGGCGTCTCTGGGTTTGAAGATTCTCGTGTGAAGCTTCACCCCTTCCTCCGAATCAACTTTACACGATTCCACCGTGAGGTTTGACGACGACATTTTCGGTAAAAGATAGAAACCTTTTTTTTTGGAGTTAAATCGGGATTATATTCCGACAGGAGTTTGGAAGCGACATTTTCCGACAAGACGAGAGACAAAGAACGCGTCTGCCCATATTTACAGAGATGTTGGTATACACTGGTTTTGTTTAGGCTAATATGGCCCAATAAAGCCCATATTTAGAGATGCTTTGATTATTTTAAGGGCCTTTTTTGTAAGTAAACTAGTCTAACATAGAGGTTTTCTGTTCCTAATTAAATTAGCCTATTTATCTGCTATGGTTTAATTTATTGAGACAAACAGTCTAATTCGCTTTTATTCTGTTTTTTTTTTAATAGTTTTCAATTTCTTAATTTTATCCTTGTTTTAAGTTTATCTTATTAAAAATAATTCAAAAGCAGCGATACCCTTTAGAGAGAGAAACGCTTTGATATCTCACTAGAACAGCTTCGCCGGAATAGTGTTTTCCGGTAGGTGGGGTGGGCTCCCACAGCCACCGCCGGCCGGATTTGTGTTTCGTTTAGCTCTGTTCTCTGTTTTTTTTTTGCTTTCTCTGCATGGTGTCTTTGCAAGGAAGGGATCTCGGGTCCTTCTTGTTCCGACTCTGGGAGGTGGAGGCTTCAACAGCTCCACCGTCGCCTGCTTTAGACTCCAGAGATAGAGGCTTCCTCAGCTCTATACTTCCGGTTTTGGATTGAAGATCTGTCGTCTACTGTATGACGGCAAAGGTGGTTTGAATCGTGCAATCAGCTATAGTCGATTTGAGAGATGTATTGGTCGTGGTGGAAAGAGGAATCGTTGTAGAGGTTGAGATCTCGTCATGGTGACGAGTGAAGCTCTCCGGTGGAGAATGGTTCTGATAAGTTAGAAGCCTTTTCTCTGTGTTTGTGGCTCAAGATGTCGGATGAGATCTCAAACAGTCTCGATTGAAGCTCTCCGATGTTAGAGACACAGTAGAAAAAGGCGGTTGGGGAAGATGATGGGCTTGTGAGTAATACTGTTCCCAGCAGGTTCCGGTGAAGCTTTCACGCCGTTGTGGTGAATCTCCGGCTTAAAGTCTGGTCGGTGGAGGTATGGAGGCAGCTTCATTACGCTTCGACGCGTGTTTCTTCGTCTTCTCCTCCATAGGACACGTGATGCAAATGTGTGGGCGCGTGTTGCTTTTCTTTTGTTTGGGCTTAGTTGGACTGGTCATTATAATTAGATGCCCGTTTGTAATTTATGTTTGTGCTTTTAGTGGTTTCAGTTTGAATGGGCCTGTCTTGGGCTTCTGTTGTAAATCTGGTTTAATAAATATAACTTTAGATGGCAAAAAAAAAACTTATTAAAAAAAATTGATTAAATATAAACGGGTCTCCGATAATATTCAGCTAACCAAATTATAAAGCTGGACAATTGAGATCTCTATCGGATTTCAGTTCGGGTTTCAAGTTTTCGGATTCATGAATTTCAGCTCCATTCAGATATTATAAAAGATCATACCGGATTCGATTCGGATTTAGTCGGATTCGGTTGGGGTTTAGCTACATGTCCAAGATCCAATTGAACTCAAAATTGTTTTGGATATTAATCAGGTTCTCGGTTCCAAAATATTGATTTATACTTGATTAAATTCAATATATATATCCAATAATTTCAATAAATTGTTTACATGACATCCTTTAAAATAACTATGGGAGACTCATCTATCAACAATAGACGACTCTATTTTGAAATATACTCAACATCAGATATAGCATGACAAACCAAAGTTTTGTATGAAAGAAAATCATACATAACAAAAATTAACAACTAACAAAATCTCCAAACCTAAGAAATAATATTTAAACTTTTTAAAAAAACATTATTAAATTTGAGAACCAAACTTATTCATAACTGAATTTCAAATGCAATTTGTCAAAATATAAAATATTAATATTAACAAATACCAAAAATCTATATTATTAAAATTGAAATACATTTGAAATTTGTTTGGAAACATGGATAACAATATAAAAATGAGTATAATATTCATTAAAAACATGAATAATAGTATATTAAGAAAAAAGTAACCTTATTAAGAAAAATTAGTAGTCCATTATATTATGAGAAATTATCTAGGAGAATTTGTCAAATATGATTCAAAACATATTTTTTAAATGAAAAAGCATAACCAAACTTCAATCAAATTCAAAAGTATAACCAAAATTTAATCAAATGCAAAGCTAACCCAAAAGCCTAGTAAAATTAAAACCAGCCCCAATGATTAAACAAAAAACCAGGATTCATTTTTACGAACATAACCGTAGAAACTCTTCTGAGTTTCTGTAAATCTTCTGGTCTTCTGTGTCCAGAAAGTCTTCTCGTATATTAGATCTTAAAAATAATTTACAAAGTTTATAAGAAAATATTTTGTTGGAGGAAAAATTGAAATCATATAATTATAAATATTTGTAAATGATTTAAATTAAGATATAATAAAACTGAAATGTTTTTAATATAGATGAGTGAATATAGTGAGTCATGAGAAATTATCTAGGGAAAATTTTCAAATATGATTCAAAACTTGTTTTTAAGTGAAAAATTATAACCAAACTTCAATCAAATGCAAAAGTATATAACCAAAATTTAATCAAATGCAAAACTAATCCAAAAGCCTAGTGAAATTACAACCAGTCTCTTATGATTAAACAAAAAACCAAGATTCATTTTTATGAACATAACTGTAGAAAGTTTTCTGAGTTTCTGTAAGTCTTTTGTGTCCAGAAAGTCTTTTCGTATATTAGATCTTAAAAATAATTTACAAATTTTATAAGAAAATATTTTGTTGGAGGAAAAATTGAAATCATATAATTATAAATAACTATAAATGATATAAATTAAAATATAATAAAACTGAAATGTTTTCAATATAGATGAGTGAATATAGTGAGTCATGATATTATTTGATTTATGGTTTGGTAACATATGTTATACAATTGTATGTATTTCTAGGATTAGATTTTGGAAGCTTAACATTTTTTTTGAAAAATAAAATTTGACTTATATGCGTTTAGTTTTGTATATTAAACACTTTTAACTGAATTTAAGTTTAATGAATTGTTTGTTTCTATTTAATTAGTTATTTGCGTTCAGAATTTATATTTTGGGTTTATGTGACTTTCGAGAAATCTTTTTGTGTTTTTTATGTTGGAAAATTTCCAGAAAATCTTTCAAGTCGAAAGTATTTAACATAATTGGAAACTGTTGTCTTAATATACAAAAAAAATTTACACATTATTTCTCTTCCTCTCAAATAACTGCAACAAAAATGTAATATTTTCACTCCAAAACTCTATAACCTCTTTCTAATCTCTTTGAACTTGAAAACACTAAACTTTTTTATCAATTTCTCTTTTTTTTTGTCTCATGTCTTTCTCAATAATGTATCTTGTTTTTGCATTTTTAATCACATGGTTCTCATCTTCCACTTTTTTAAAGGTAAAATTAATTTTTTTTGTATATGTATTTTTGTGTGTTCTTTAAAGTAAATCTACCTCATTTTCCACTTATTTTGTCTTATTGAAGTCATTTGAACATGTTTGGATTTACAGGTTTTTCAGATTTGGGATTGAATATATATGCAGGTTTTTCAGATCTGAATCAGATTTTGGTAGACTTCGGGGAAGTCTTCTAAAATATAGTCTTCTGACATATTCTTCTGACATAGTCTTCCGGCTTCATAGAAGATTTCCTGGAAGTCTTCTCCATAGTCTTCTCCTATGTCTCCTATTTCATAACAGATCTGAACGTTTTGGTAAGTCATTATGTCTGATTTTTTTTTCATTTAGTAACTTTTTTGTTACATAAAGCTCTTACATTTTTCTCAAACTAAAACTCATCAACCTCTATATAATCTATTTGAATTTGAAAACACCAAACTTTATATAAATTTCTATTTTTTTGTCTCATGTCTTTCTTACTAATTTATCTTGTTTTTGCAAAAAAATTATCGCATGGTTCTCATCTTCTACTTTTTAAAGGTAGATCTATTTTTTTTGGATATGTATTATATGTGTTTTTAAGGTAGATTTATCTCTTCCACTTATTTTTTCTTATTTTGTAGCTATTTGAACATTTTTGAATTTGCAGGGTTTTTAGATGTGGGTCGGATTTTGGAAGACTTCTAAGAATTCTTATCAGAAACTTCTAACATATAATGCGCTAGAATGATATTAAAATTAAAAGCTCTTGGATTCTGTTACCAACTGATAGAACGGAAGTATCCATAATAACCAATATTGCACAATATATCATTAAATTCTAAGAATGCTCGTTATTTTAGCCTTATTAAGTTTGTTAAATTCTTAGAAAATACTTAGATGTAAAGATTCAAGAGTTTGTTTAAAACCAAATCTCTAAAACTATATTAATCAATAATCAAAATTTTGTTATACTAATAAGAAAAGACCTAAGTCCATAAGGATTATGCTCTAATCTTCTATACTAAAGTCATTAATCATTATTTTCTAAATATTAAGAATATATGCTAGTGTTTATTTAGAACAAGAATAAAAAGAAAATTAGAAAATTAAAGGCCAATAGAAATAGGATGCTAGGCTGCATCACACTCCGAGAGTGTGAAACTTATCAAATTCATATTTATCTGTTTGTGTAGTCCATATAATATAGATATCTAAGTTTTTTTTTGCGAGCAGTCTTGTGCTAATTGACATATTCCTATAAAATTAGTGGGTTGGGACTCGACCGCATATACTCTAAATTATTATTTAAAAAAAAAACTATTAAAACTTAAAAGGTTTAAATATTTCACGTATACGCATGTAAATATAGGTCTAGGATCTCTTCACCTTGTAAACGAGATTTGACCTCCACTGGTTTAATAGTGTACGTGAGTACAATAATATTTCCAATGTATTTTATTATATTTATTCTAAAATGATATTAATATCTAATTTAGAGAAAACATATAAATATATTAAAGTAGTTTTATCTTTAAATGTGGGGTGAATTGGCTTAAAACATAAGAAAAATGTAGTAATTAGGAAAATACCTAAATATTGTGGAGAAAAAGTGATGAAGGGGGAAAAAAATTTGGGGGAAAATAAGGTAGAGAGTGTAAATATGGTAAAAATTGTAGGCATTGAGTGTAAATATTCTTAAATGTTACTAGAGAAGAAAATATAAAAATGGGTGGAAATGATTTACTAGGTGATTATTGTTTGATAACATAAATACATGTAGGGCTGGGTGTTCGGATACCCATTCGGGTTTCGGTTCAGTCCATTCGGGTTTCGGGTTTTCGGGGTCAAAGATTTCAGCTCCATTTGGATATTTCTAAATTTCGGTTCGAGTTCGGTTCGGATCTTTGCGGGTTCGGTTCGGGTTCGGATAACCCATTTAAAATGTTTTTAAATTTTCAAAATTCATTATATACTTTAAATTTTCAAAATCTATAAGAAATATAATATATTACATATAAATTTTCATAACATATATGTCAAAATACCTTAATTTAACATATAAATTGGTTTTCTTTGAATATTTGGATAAAGAATCAATAAATATTTAACTATTTTGGGATTTTCAGTATACTTTAGCTATTTTAAACATTTACTTTTGACTATTTGCATATATTTTCCGAGTATTTTAGAAAACTTAAAGGTATCTTATATATTTTTAATATTTTTAATATACATTACATATAAAAATAATGTATATATTTAAGTATATAAATTTATTTCGGATACATTCGGGTACCCAAAATATTTAGGTTCGGATCGGGTTCGGTTCGGTTTTTCGGTTTATAAGAAAATATTTTGTTGGAGGAAAAATTGAAATCATATAATTATAAATAATTATAAATGATATAAATTAAAATATAATAAAACTGAAATGTTTTCAATATAGATGAGTGAATATAGTGAGTCATGATATTATTTGATTTATGGTTTGGTAACATATGTTATACAATTGTATGTATTTCTAGGATTAGATTTTGGAAGCTTAACGTTTTTTTTGAAAAATAAAATTTGACTTATATGCATTTAGTTTTGTATATTAAACACTTTTAATTGAATTTAAGTTTAATGAATTGTTTGTTTCTATTTAATTAGTTATTTGCGTTCAGAATTTATATTTTGGGTTTATGTGACTTTCGAGAAATCTTTTTGTGTTTTTTATGTTGGAAAATTTCCAGTAAATCTTTCAAGTCGAAAGTATTTAACATAATTGGAAACTGTTGTCTTAATATACAAAGAAAATTTACACATTATTTCTCTTCCTCTCAAATAACTGCAACAAAAATGTAATGTTTTCACTCCAAAACTCTATAACCTCTCTCTAATCTCTTTGAACTTGAAAACACTAAACTTTTTTATCAATTTCTCTTTTTTTTTGTCTCATGTCTTTCTCAATAATGTATCTTGTTTTTGCATTTTTAATCACATGGTTCTCATCTTCCACTTTTTTAAAGGTAAAATTAAATTTTTTTGTATATGTATTTTTGTGTGTTCTTTAAAGTAAATCTACCTCATTTTCCACTTATTTTGTCTTATTGAAGTCATTTGAACATGTTTGGATTTACAGGTTTTTCAGATTTGGGATTGAATATATATGCAGGTTTTTCAGATCTGAATCAGACTTTGGTAGATTTCGGGGAAGTCTTCTAAAATATAGTCTTCTGACATATTCTTCTGACATAGTCTTCCGGCTTCATAGAAGATTTCCTGGAAGTCTTCTCCATAGTCTTCTCCTATGTCTCCTATTTCATAACATATCTGAACGTTTTGGTAAGTCATTATGTCTGATTTTTTTTTCATTTAGTAACTTTTTTGTTACATAAAGCTCTTACATTTTTCTCAAACTAAAACTCATCAACCTCTATATAATCTATTTGAATTTGAAAACACCAAACTTTATATAAATTTCTATTTTTTTGTCTCATGTCTTTCTTACTAATTTATCTTGTTTTTGCAAAAAAATTATCGCATGGTTCTCATCTTCTACTTTTTAAAGATAGATCTATTTTTTTGGATATGTATTTTATGTGTTTTAAGGTAGATTTATCTCTTCCACTTATTTTTTTCTTATTTTGTAGCTATTTGAATATTTTTGAATTTGCAGGTTTTTTTAAATCTAGGTCGGACTTTGGAAGACTTCTAAGAATTCTTATCAGAAATCTTCTAACATATAATGCGCTAGAATGATATTAAAATTAAAAGCTCTTGGATTCTATTACCAACTGATAGAACGGAAGTATCCATAATAACCAATATTGCACAATATATCATTAAATTCTAAAAATGCTCGTTATTTTAGCCTTATTAAGTTTGTTAAATTCTTAGAAAATACTTAGAAGTAAAGATTCAAGAGTTTGTTTAAAACCAAATCTCTAAAACTATATTAATCAATAATCAAAATTTTGTTATACTAATAAGAAAAGACCTAAGTCCATAAGGATTATGCTCTAATCTTCTATACTAAAGTCATTAATCATTATTTTCTAAATATTAAGAATATATGCTAATGTTTATTTAGAACAAGAATAAAAAGAAAATTAGAAAATTAAAGGCCAATAGAAATAGGATGCTAGGCTGCATCACACTCCGAGAGTGTGAAACTGAAACTTATCAAATTCATATTTATCTGTTTGTGTAGTCCATATAATATAGATATCTAAGTTTTTTTTTGCGAGCAATCTTGTGCTAATTGACATATTCCTATAAAATTAGTGGGTTGGGACTCGACCGCATATACTCTAAATTATTATTTTTAAAACTATTAAAACTTAAAAGGTTTAAATATTTCACGTATACGCATGTAAATATAGGTCTAGGATCTCTTCACCTTGTAAACGAGATTTGACCTCCACTGGTTTAATAGTGTACGTGAGTACAATAATATTTCCAATGTATTTTATTATATTTATTCTAAAATGATATTAATAGCTAATTTAGAGAAAACATATAAATATATTAAAGTAGTTTTATCTTTAAATGTTATTAGAGAAGAAAATATAAAAATGGGTGGAAATGATTTACTAGGTGATTATTGTTTGATAACATAAATACATATACATGGCTAGTACAAAGCTTAATGGGAAAAAAAACACTAAAGCAAGACTAAGGTTGAACATAGTGATTAGGTAGAGAACAAGGCGCCATAAATTTCTAAGAACACTTGGATAATAACACTGTGGTGTTGAAGAGAGTTCAACGATAGAAAGCACTGAAGAAGCTGTTGCAGCTCGGCCGCTGCAAAGATCTGTCTCTCAACGATCATTTCCACCATTGACGTCCTGAAATCCTTATACGGATCATGTGACTTCTTCACCACCGCAAAACTCTCCCCCTTGGAGTAGTCCGAGGAGAAGCTTCTCGAAGAAAAGTGTGTATCTCTGTCGTCACTTTCTTTTTCTTCCTCGCTACAAGACCAGCACCAAGACCCACTTGACGTAAAACTAGTGGCAAAATGAGGATCGGAACCAAACTGAGATGATCTCTGCTTCCTCTTTGTCTTCATCTTCTTCCTTATATCTCTAAAGGAACCGCTTCCTTCGTAGAAAGGGTTTGAAGGGAACGCATACGGCTTAGGTTTGTGACTCTTCACGTGTGGAGCTTTGGTAAGGAAGAACCTCTCGGAAGAGGTGGTGTGACTTGCAACAGCAGAAGTGTCAACGACGTCGTGTAAATCTCGTGATCGGCAAGAGCTTAGAGTAGACCGGACTATGCTTGGAACCCTGAGTCTCATTCTTTTGTCCATGTTAGAGTATATCGATGGAGAGAGTGAGAGAGACGAGGAAAATGAATATTAAAGAAGACTCGTGTATTAAAGGAGTGTATGCCATACGAGACTTGTGACTTGTGACTTCTGAGGTAAGGAGAGATAGATGATCTGTCACTTTTTTCTTTCTTGTTTTGGTATGCATATTTGTAATATTGTTGATGATTACTTTAATGATAACAACATTTTACTTACTCATTATGCAATGTCTGTTGTTTTTTTCTCTGTTGTCTTGAACTTCAAACTATTGGAATAGCTGACACCAAAAATATACTTTTGGTATTTTCCTTCTTGATCTTTTGTTTCTGTTTTTATTTTGTGTATGTACGTTTTATCTTTCTTTTCTTGTTCTTAAACTAATAAAATATATTTTAATTTGAAAAATTTGACAGAAACTGTGTGTTTGTAATGCTTGTCATCTAGCAGAAGTCAGTTCCTTTTATCTTTACGAATTCCCTACCATCATGGAATTTTCTATGTTTTCGTAATATGTAAAGAGCAGAATGATTATCTCTCTAGTTTTCATGTTTTCTTGTATATTTTCTTATTTGTATTTTTATTACTACATTATTGTTCTTTTTTTGTTCTGTTAAAGTTTTTTTTTTTTTGAATATAATGTTAAATTTATTCAAAGAAAAAGCTTTTGTACATCATGTGTGTAACGTTTGTGTTTTAAACTGAAAGAGATAAACTTTTCCTAAAACATATTATGCTTGAGAAGCAAACCAGAACTGCAAAAGAGCTCCGAGCCTGTTGTTTCCAGTACTCGTTCTGTTAAAGTTCACTGTTAATACATTTTATGATTTTTGTCTGTGTGTGATAAATTCTTTTTAAAGGGGAAAATGTATATAATACATTTGATGGTTTTGCATTCTATTTGGTATAGCAGAGTGTTCCAAGCAAATCGTAGATGATAAACTTATGGTGATGAGTTAGTTCCAATGTGCTTGCGATGTCTGTTGTGTGAGTAGGAATGTAGTGTTGACTCTACCTATCTAAATATTAGTTGCGTTGGATAAAATTTTGAAATCTTTTTCTTTTTTCTGTCACAAAATTTTAAAATCTTGAATCTATAAATTGGTTACAAGATGTGTCCTTTATATGCTAACAAAATGGTCACAAGATGTATCTTTCTATACTGAAAATGATTGCAAGATGTATTTTTTTTTTTTTGTTTCTTGATTGGTTGGAACTCAACATTGACATCTAAGGGGTGTATTCAACCGAGAGTTTCAGGTGATTTGTATTAAAATGACAAATCCACTGTTATTCAAACATGAATTTTAAAAACTCATTTAAAATCTACTGTTATTGAACTTGACATTTCGTAAAGTACTCTGAAATCCACTGTTATTGAAAATATTTTAAGTTGTGGGATTTTAAAGTTTTGAGGTGATTTTAGGGTGTTTGGGTGGAGTTTCTTAGTTAAAAAAAATAAAACTCAAATCCCATTGTTTTAGGTGATATTCTAGAGTAGTTTAACAAAAAACACCTAAATCTCTGCAACTTATTAAAATCATCTAAAACTCCATTAAAAATCAAATCACATCAAATGCTAAATTGAATACATCCCTAAATGTTGATTCGTTTTAAATTTAACTTTTAAATTAGGCTTAACAGAATTTCAAATTTGCAAGGAAAAAAAAACGAGTCAGCTCGTAGGCCCATTATTCAGCCCATGTGCATGGGCTTTAGGCCGAGCATGACAACCCTACCGGCAACGAAGTTACTATTACGCCAAACGGCGACGTTTCGAGCTTAAGAGAAATTAGCTTAGACCAGTTCCCCCACGAAGCACCCTCGTCATCGCCCTGAGGAGCTTGAACCAAAAAAGAAGCTATGAATAGTGAACCACCGATGGAGATCGATGATTCAGGCGATGTTCTCGATCTCACTAGCTGCCAGCTCCACAGTCTCGACGGAGTCGAGTTACCGCCGACGCTAACCGAGCTCGACCTTACGGCGAACCGCCTATCGGAATTAGACTCGAGGATCGCTCACCTCTCTACGCTCAAGAAGCTTTCTCTTCGCCAAAACCTAATCGAAGATCCCGCCGTCGAGCCTCTCTCTCGCTGGGACGCCTTGTCCGATCTCGAGGTCATGATTGATTCCTCACTCTCTGATTCCGTGGATCTTATGATTGCTTTGTAAAATGGTGAATAAAATGTTCTGAGATTTATCTTCATTATAATATACAGGAGCTGATTCTTAGAGATAACAAGCTAGCAAAAGTACCAGATGTAAGCATATTCTCAAAGCTTTTGGTGTTTGACGTATCGTTCAATGAAATCACTTCGTTGGAAGGATTATCAAAGGCCTCTAGCGCATTGAAGGAACTCTATGTGTCTAAGAATGAGGTTAATAAGATTATGGAGATTGAACATTTGCATGACTTGCAGATTCTTGAGCTAGGGTCCAATAGATTGCGGGTTTGTAATTTGTCCCCTCCTTTGTTGTTTTACAATGCTTCAGAAATTTTAATATGAATTTCTTTTGACGTTTATTCAGGTAATGGAGAATATGGAGAACTTGGCAAAGTTAGAAGAACTGTGGCTTGGAAGGAACCGTATCAAAGTTGTGAACTTGTGTGGGCTCAATTGTATTAGAAAGATTAGCTTGCAGAGCAATCGTTTGACCTCTATGAAAGGATTTGAGGTGTGTGTGTTGTTTTTACCTCTATGCAGATACTCGTACCATCATTTTTATTAAATCTGATGCTTTGAAAAAAAATGTTCCCAGGACTGTGTTGCTCTTGAAGAGTTGTATCTGAGCCATAATGGTATCTCAAAAATGGAGGGTTTGAGTGCATTGGTTAACCTGCGGGTATTGGACGTGTCGAACAATAAGCTCACATCAGTTGATGACATTCAGAGCCTCACAAAGTATTCCACTTTTCCCTTGCTTCAGACCCTTTTTTTTTTGTCTTTTGGTGATTTTTTGTTGTTGTTTACATCCTGTCTTTTACCTTAATCTGTAGGCTGGAAGATTTATGGCTTAATGACAACCAGATAGAATCACTTGAAGCAATCACAGAAGCTGTTGCAGGCTCTAAAGAGAAGCTCACCACTATCTACCTCGAAAATAACCCTTGTGTAAGTCGAGGTCTTTTAGTCACTTGTGTCATGCATTATTATTATAGGATTTTATAACTTTGTTTTTTGCTTTCGATATGGGGCATGTCTGTTTAGTGATACGCATATGATCCCATAGCTATCTAGATAAAAATCTTCTATTGCATTAAGGAACATAAGTTGAAAATCACAAGTTGGTTGTGGTCTTCTGCATCTGTCTGTTCATTTATTTGGTTGAGACTCAATGTCTTGTTTAGTTTAGTATTTTCTCTGGCTGGGAAGTTGTGAAAAGGTATCAAATTCACTTTGGATCAATTTTAGCTTATATCTAGTTGAAGTATATTCATTTTTGTGTTGTCTGTCTCTTCTCTTCTCAGGCCAAGTCTTCTGATTACGTTGCTGTGCTCAGACAAATCTTCCCAAACGTGGAGCAAATAGACTCTAACTTATTTGCTTAAGAAGTTGGATATTCGTCGAGTGCTCGTTCTTAGAGAGCCTGCTTCCTCATGGTTAATACTTCAGAGTTATGAGCATTGAAACATACATGTCTCTGCTGTTGATCATAAAGAAGTGAAAACGAACAAATCTAACCGTTCAGTTGAGTTATGTTTCGCTTGCAAGCAAAATCAATACTTGTGTTTTGGTCTGTAAGCAGTAGTATCTAGACCTTGTTTGTAAAAGGGAACCCCGGTTGTCTTTGTTTCGACCAACAGTAACGTGAAGACCTTGACTTTGTCCTAACATTCTTATCTTTTTTTTTTTTGTTGCCTTTGTTTAAAGGCACTTTGTATGTTCTTCCATTACTAGTGTGAAGTTGATGAACAGAACAAACTCCTAAAAAAAATGTATCATTTGCTACTTGCTAGCTTTGATAGCAGTTTAATGATGCTAAACCGATTTGAACAGAGAATGCCTAAGTTAACATTGCTGACGAGATTTTATACCGGTCTGCAAAGTCTACTGCGGTTTGATTAATCTATTTTCAAAGAGAGATGGCCAATACCGGATTGATTCTAAGGCCACGCCAACAATGTTTAACTGCCTTATGTACAAGCTCTCTTACTACATGTACGAAGGTTTCTTGTAACCTTGAACGGTGATTACAAGAGTCCGTCTTTTACGCTCCAGGTTTGTAGAGACGGATATTAAAGGTTATGATCGGGTCAGGCGGGCAGAGACTGGGAAGAAAAATTTCAAGCTCACACATTTTGAAGAGGTGAGTTTTTAATTTCTTTACCACAGACAGAGGATTGATGCATTGATTCCACGTATATTTTTGGGTAAATGTCACTGCTTTTTTCATCAGGTTTCCACGAGTCACCATTGGATGGTTCGGATATACAAGCTGAAACCTCAAAAGAACAGGATTCGTGGTAGAGCAAAGAAGCTGAAACTGGTAAGCACCTGAAAAGATATAATTTAGAATCCTCCTTATTTACTTATTGATGTTGGACCTGTTTGAATAATTTAGTTAGTAAGTCCGTATCAGTTGAGTTTCGACTTTAATAGCTACACTGAGACGACATATGTTAACTTTAGCTTTTGTAATGTTCCAGGAAACAAGCTCTGGATTGAGCTCAAAATCAGCGAAGAAAAATCCGTGGATGTAGAAATCCTAGAATCTTCAATGTTGGATGGTGAGTTATATTAACTCTTAGATCTCAAGTTGTCGCAGCCGTAGTCAAGTTTCTTGTTGTAGGGGTTCGTAAAAAGTTTTGTAAACCTTATTTGGATTTGCTAAGGAAATTCTAAATATCATCAGTTTATTAAGCTATCATATTATCATATATTTTCATCCAAACAACGATCAAACTCTTTCACGTGAAGCTCTGCATGATCATCGTCTAACGTGTTATAAATATAGATAAGTAACACTCAGCTGCATTGATCTTGTTAATCTTGATCTTGAGCACCCTATATATAAAAACTGGTCTCTTAATATCTGTTGCGATACTTCGCATTTTAGACGCCCTGATTTGCATTCAGCTTGGGAGGTACCAATCTGAACCGGTTTTCATATTTTAGATCATTTGAAAATATGAAAATGCTATTAGTGGAATCTGTTATATACATGGAGTCCATGACTCTATATGTTATCTCTTATATTTTCTTACCATAACTAGGTTTTACGTACTTATGTGAGTTGTCCTATAGAGCCTGCATATCTATATAGATAATGTGGTTGTTGAGCTAAAAAAATAGAGAATCGGTTATATAACTTGTGTTAATATATATGAAATTATTTCCCGCAGGTATATAATATATGCTTTGCTCACTCACGATAGGAATGCATCGTCTTTTTTTTTATTAGGACAAAAAATGTCAAAATTAGGCATAATTTTATATGATCTTCAAAATTTTGTCAACTAATATTAATATCCACTTACAAAAGTGATTACGCCCATCACCAAATCATTGTACGCAACCACTTCAATAGTTTATTCTTTTCTATAAAATATGTTTCTAAAAGAACAATACATGTATGAGAAATGATGATCAGATTACCCGTTCGTACTATATTATGATCCGTAAAACATTGAATAATTATACACTATAAAGATTATTTACTAGTACTGTAGACTCTGTAGTACATATCTTAAAATGTAGTACATAGATATGGATTTCACTAGATGGAGATGTAAGTTACAGAAAAATGGCAAGAGCGAACACCTGAAGCGTAGATACGTGGACGGTGGACCTGTTGTGTAAACAAGCCTGCTTCAGCGTTATTATAAGGACATGGCTCCAAGCGAAAAGCACGTCTCTTTGAAGGTAAAAATCATGATACTGCAGCATAAATTTTAAATATTTTTAAGTAGGTTAAAATAAAGTCAAATGCTTAAAGGCCTAGAAAATGCCAATATCATACAAATGCTGGTAGACATTTTAGCTTTTGTTTTTTTTTTCACCAAGTAAATGCTTATTGTCAAAAGAAAATAACTTAACACTATTATCAGTTACTTTGGGTATTATTTGACAACATATGTACACATACACAATAATTGCTTTAGAAGCTATTTTGGAGGGAAACGGGAAATAAATATTTTATTCTTTTTCACAAAATTTTGTTTTGTTTCAAAAGGATTGTCTTCTTATATTTTGAATACTACTTTTTAAACTAATTTTCACATTACATTTTTACCTAAAACTAATAACTTTGTGTTGTACTCTTTTTAAATAATTATGGATGTATTAAACGTAGGCATATTAATAAACTTGAAGTTTAATAATATATATGAGATGTGGCTACACCTATTTATGTAAATTGGAGGTACTATAGGACTAACAAATATTTTAAAAAGTCAAACATATGCAACCACTAAAAGTCAAACCTTTTGTAAATGGAAATAAAAAGTCAACAGCAATTGATCTTGGGATGCTATAGCATCATCAGTGATGTACTCATTCCGTTTCGATTTAATTGTCGTTATAGGAAAAAATTTTCGTTTCAAAATAAGTGTCATTTTAGGGTTTCAATGTAAAATTTATTAAAAAGATTATCTATTTTAGTTTTTTATTGGTTGAAATGTGGTTAGATGTATAGGTAATTGTGTTTTTATCTTGAAAATATACAAAATCATATGTTTTTTTAATCTGTGTGTAAAAATCTAGAACGACAGTTAAAATGAAACGAAGGGAGTATATAATATGTATCCAGAGATATGTTCGGGTGTTTGAGGGCAAGACAAGATCAAGTGAAAGACAGCTTTCCATTCCTCTAATTGAATGACGGGTTTATATGTTACAGAAAAGAATGACAAATTTATTGAGACAAATTCAAATCCATGTAACAACAATGACTCGGAACTCTCGAAGGAACAAAATAAAACATACAACGACTCTTCGTTGATAACAAAATATAAGTAAAGATAGTTATTGTTGACAACAAAAATTCTAATGTCTTTCATCTACCTCTAACGTGGATTATTTACTCTAAATTCTTTTTTTTTGGAATGATATTTACTCTAGCGAGACATCTCACGATGTCATGATGCGCCAGATTCTATGTTTTCTTCGTTCATTTTTATTGTATAGTTGGTGCAAGCTTAGTTAAATAAATTCCAAAAGGTAACAAAAGCTGCATGACCGATCTTGAATATAATGAGAGAGGATATATCATCTTAAAAAAAATGATAATTAGAGCTTGATCCGTACACCCGTACGGATATATTATTATTATTATATATATATATATATATATTACATAAGTTTATAACATAAATTGTTTATGTGTATTCAACTCTATTATTACACAGTGTTTTTTTATAATTTTTCCTGTGTAATTTTTCATATCAGATGTTAATCAATATAAATTTACTTAAACACCATTTGATGCATCAACTTCTTTATTTTAAACAATAAAAAGATGAGCATTCTAAAATGAGTAAATTGCATATAACTTATTAGGGAAAATTCTATAAAAATACCCCAACTAAATTTTGTTAAGTTTTTTAATACCCAAACTTTTTTACTACCCAGTTTAACACTCTAACTAATTATTTTGTTCATTTTAATACCCAGAATTTTAAACATGTACCCACTTTAATACCCAAACTTTATTTATTTTAATAAAAGTACTAATAAGTTTCAAACAAAATTTTTAATTTTTTTTTTAAATTTACAAAAAAACTCAAAAAATTCTAATTTTTTGGTGTTTGAGAAATAAAAGTAACTAAATAGTGTAAAATATTAAATTTTGTAATAAAATTTCTAAGTTTTAAATACTGTATTTAGTTAGTTTTCTGAAATAACAAACGAAATTTATTTTTATCATTAAAATTAACTTATTTTTTAAAAAACTAATTTTCCATGGTTTATATACCTTCTTTCCTAAATCTTAAAAAAAATTAGAATTTTTAATTTTTTTCTTAGATTTTGGAGATCGTTTTAAGTTTTGTTTGAAATTTATTAGTATTTTTATTAAAATAAATAAAGTTTGGGTATTAAAGTAGGTACAGTTTTAAAAGTTTGGGTATTAAAATGAGAAAAATAATTAGTTGGGGTATTAAACTGGGCAGTGAAAAAGTTTGGGTATTAAATAGCTTAACGAAATTTAGTTGGGATATTTTTATGGAATTTTCCCAACTTATTATTATATGAATGAACTATTTTATAAATTTAATTAATTATATAATAAAATAATCATTTATACATTTCTACGTATTAAAAACATTTTAAAAAAATATTTATGTTACATTTTCCATGTATTTTATTTTATAAATTAAAACTTGATATTTTGTTAAATAAAGTTTTGTTATTAGTTTAATTTTTTTGGAATATATGAGTTCATAAATATTTTGAAAATGATATTTCTATTATCTACATATTAAGATGTGTCTATTAATAATAATGATTATTAGAAGATATATATTATTTGATTTAAAAGTAGATATAAATAAGTTGGTCGCTCCAACTATATCATTTGGACCGTGATCAACTTCTAGGTTCAAACTATGATACAATTTTTATTCTCAAGAAATGCCCTCTTTTTTGAAAGCTCGCCCTAAATGTGATAAATGTTGAGAAACTATCACAATCTATACCAATGGCAATGGCAACAACCTAATTAAAGCAAGGTATGTGCAAATTAATATGTAATGTCATTATCATCACATTATTTAAGTAAATATATATTTAATGTATTTGAAGATTAGTAAAAAATAATAAAATGACAATAATACATTTAATAAATATTTTAAGTTTATTTTTAAATTGAGTGGCAATTTTAGTAACAAATAACTGAACAAAAAGTTTATTTCAAAATGTACTTCTCATTTAATACACAAGATACATTATTATTTTTTTACAATGTAGAATATACTAAAATGTGACTTGCAAGTTGATATCTTTGTGGTTAATGTGATAGAATTTAGGGTTTTGTAATGGTATAGTAGTTAGACAATGAATGATTTTAGGAATATTTAGTGGCTATATACACGATTTTGATTGTACCAAATCGATAGGAAATCTGCATTTTTTTGGTAAAAGGAAATTTGGAATTCCTAATATATTTTGTTTTCTGACAAATAAATTATACTATATGTGATCGAATGATAAACCTTGTTAAAAGAAAAAAAAAGAATGATAAACCGTGTTTTATTTGTTAGAGAGATATAAATGTAATCATTGGGCAGTCTATTTTAATGGACTTTATATTTGAATGTGATTATTTCTACGTGTAAGGCCTGATAATAATTAACAAAAGTATATATCAATGGCACAGATTGTAAATATTAAGGTGAAGTAAGGGTAATTTCCCAAATGTACTTCACTTTTAATAGATTAGATTGTTATTGAAATAAGCAATAATAATTTTGTATACTTATACATACATACATATATATATATATATATATATATATATACAATCTAAAAATTTCAAGTTGATAACTTTCATTGAAGGTGAGGTGCTCTGATGGTGATATATTAAAGGATATCGATTACATTTCACAAGTATAAAAATACAAGGTAATTAAAAAATAAATTATATATTTAAAATATATACTTAAATTAAGGTTTGATTAACGTTGATTAATGTTTTCACATTAAAAGGTCTAAGTTTCGGAACTATGCAAATTAATGGAGAAAAAAATTTATACGAGACTTTCATCATTGTGCAAGAAGCACAGTTAAGCTTGGATCTTACCGGAGGTCAGAGTTGTGGAGTTAGATATTAATCTTCATAAATCAGAATTATTAGTTATAAAATCGTCTGTAATATATATTTCTTTGTAATAACATAATTATCCGGTTCTAAAAGAAAAACTAAAAGAAAATAAGTATATTAAAATATTAAAATTAGTAACTAAGGTGATCGCAATAAAATAAAAATATAGGCTTTATATAGATAAAATATAAATATAGCATATCTATAAAACATATTCAAAACATACTGTGTATATCTAGTGACTAGCTCTTGTGTACGGCATTGACTTGATAATACTCACAACAATAAAAGTAGCATTAATATTATTAATATGGGGAAAATCGCATAAAAAACTCTCAAAATATCACTTACTATCACTTTAAATCTTGAAATTTTTTTACTAACACCTTTAACTTTCAAAGTGACATTTATATCATAAAAAACTTCCAAAGCAAAAAATTGACCGGTTCAGCAGGTAATTTTTCAAAAATAATTATTTAATTAATAAAATAAACAAATAAATAAATAAATAAAAATGCAAAAATAAGTAAAAATCAAAACTTTTAATAAAATTTACAAAAACAAAAAATAAAAAAAAATAAATTAAAATTTTAGAAAACTAAATAAATATTTTTAAAATTAAATATTTTTCTAAAATATTAATAAACTAAAAGTAACTAAAAATTAATAATAAATGAGATCAAATTAAAAACAGAAAAAAAAATTCATATATTTCAAAAAAAAAAATGAAAATTCAAAAGTTTGAAAAAGATTTTTTTTTTGTCATTTTCAACGATAATGTTGGAAACTATCATTGGAGATATGGCAATTATCGTCATTTCTAATAGTTATGTGAGAAACCATCATCATCACTCGTGAATTTTGAATTTTGAATTTTATATTTTCCATTTTTTTTAAAAAAAAATTGAACTTTTTATTTAGTTCTTCTCTATTTAAATTTAATCTTATTTATTATTAAATTTTAGTTATTTTTATTTTATTAATATTTTAGAAAATTATTTAATTTTAAAATTATTTATTTAATTTTCTAAAATTTTAATTTATTTTTTATTTTTTTATTTTTGTAAATTTGATTAAAATTTTCAATTTTTATTTATTTTTGGATTTTTTTATTTATTTATTTTGTTTATTTTATTAATTAAATAATTATTTTTGAAAAATTACCTACTGAACCGGTCAATTTTTTGTTTTGAGAGTTTTTTATGATACAAATGTCACTTTGAAGGTTAAAAGTGTTAGTGAAAAAACTTCAAGGTTTAAAGTGATAGTAAGTGACACATTGAAAATTTTTTATGCGATTTTCTCTATTAATATGTATCAAACAGTTTTATTTATATACATTGTTTGGCGAAAATCATTGATGAGTTCGTTCACTATAGGAGAAATCTCAAGCAAATGAGAAACGAACACAAGTTTCGGAATGATGATTTATTTTGGATATGAGATCGACGTAAACCCAAAAGAGATTCCCGACGTAGGTAGCCCGTGTGTACGCTATTTAACGGTAAAAAATGATAAGAGATTGGAGAGGTTTCGGTCAAGAAACCAGAGAAAGTATAGAAGAGTTTCCTGTTTTCATCTAGGTTACAAGACCATCGTGTATATATACATGTTAGTTTTCCTAATATCATAATAAGATATGTACATCGATATAAAAGGAATATTGGCATAATAGACTACAACCACTATATGGTAAGATATTCATGTATATCTTTAATATCCCTTCTCAAGTTGGAGAGTGAAGATCAAGAACTCTTAACTTGGGTAAAAATTCATCAAATATATTACGTTTAAAAGGCTTCGTGAAAATGTCTGCAAGTTGCGAGTGAATAGAGAAATGTTTAGTTGCAATGGTGCCCTTGACTATCTCATCTCGAATAAAGTGACAATCGTTCTCGACGTGCTTCGTACGTTCATGAAACATCGGGTTAACTGCCAAGTAGATAGCTGATTTACTATCACAGTGCAATGGAATCGGAGAAGTAAAATAGATACCAGATGTACGAAGAAGATTGCGAATCCATAGTATCTCTTGAACTGTGTACGACATTGCTCGATATTCAGCCTCACAACTCGAGCGTGATACACGATCTTGTTTCTGTGTCTTCCACGAAATAGGAGAGCCTCCAAGAATAATAAACCAGCCAGTAAGTGAGCGAAGGGAAGTACGGCAGCCAGACCAATCAGAGTCACAAGCCTCTAATGTAAGATCAGTATGTGCTCGAAGTAATATTCCCTACCCAGGGTTTCCCTTAAGGTAACGCACAACTCTAAGAGCAGCATTCCAATGAGCAACCTTGGGTTTCCGAATGAACTGCGCAAGGAGATGTACATAGTAAGCAAGATCAGGACGAGTAACGACCAGATAAATGAGACGACCAACAAGTCTTCGGTAAGCAGCAACATCTGCAAGATCCGGTCCCTTGTTTAATGCCAAACAATGATTTTGTTCAACAGGAAAGGCAACAGGTTTGGCACCCAAGAGCCATATTTCTTCAATAATGCCTAGAGTGTACTTCCGTTGCCAAAGATAAATACCAAGCGGAGTACGAGAGAGTTCCAGGGCGAGAAAGTATTTGAAAACCTCTAAGTCTTTCATGTGGAAACATCGATTCATATACTCCTTCAAAAAATCAGAAGAGACAATGTACCAGCAGCCACAACAAGGTCGTCGACGTAAACGAGCACTTGAATAATTTCAGTACCGCGATCCAAAAGAAACAATGAATAATCAGATAAAGACTGAGTGAAACCATAAGTAAGTAATGAAGACCTCAGCTTTTCGACCAGCATCTAGGAACCTGTTTCAATCCATAAAGTGACTTCTTTAAGAGACAAACCTTGTTCTTATAGAACCATGAAAGCCAGGAGGCGGACGCATATAAAGCTCCTCTTTCAAATCGCCATGAAGAAATGCATTATGAACATCCATATTTGATGGACCTCCCAATTTCTAAACGGTGAAATTTGTAAGAAAGTACGGACTGTCGTCATCTTTGCAATGGGTGCAAATGTTTCTTCATAATCTTCACCCTCAATTTGACAGTTCCACAGACAACAAGCCTTGATTTTCGACGTTCCAGAGTACCATCAGCCCGAAATTTATATTTAAAAACCCATTTGCAGCAGAGAGCATGTTTTCCAGGCGGTAAGTCGACAACAATCCAAGTACCAATATCCTCAAGAGCCACATATTCATCCTGAATTGAGTCACACCAAAGTTCATCCAGTATAGCTTGTTGATAAGATGTTGGTTCTATTAAAGATGAGATGGCAGCAAGAAAGTGGCGACGAGTTTCTGAGAATCTCGAACAGTCAACGTAGAATTCAAGTGCATACGGGGCATACGTAGAGTTAGTAACAACCGGTGAGATAGTTTGAAGAACATAGTCCTGAAGCTTTGCCGGTATACTCTTTGTACGTAATCCACGTCCATATTCTTGTATTGGAGTGGCAGCTTCAGTATCAGTTGTGGTTTCAGTCAATGGTGGTGAGTCTAAGACAACATGAGTCGTTGTGGTTTCAATCTGCGGCAAAGAAACAGATGTCAACGGAGATGACTCTGCAGCCGCAGTAGATGTATCAGTGTCAGCCAAGACAGTAGGCTAGAACTAGAGAGTTCAGGTTCAGTGACAATTTCCGACGTTGAATCAGGGTCGGGAGAAGGTTCAGTATGCAGAGCAGCAGAAGAATCAAGCTCTGGAGTCGGTAAGGATGTAGAAACAGAGTCCGTAGGAGGCTAAGATTCCTCAAGAATAAGCGGAGTCTCTGTAAGAACTGGTAAAGGTATATCAGAAATTGCAGTAGCAGGAGAAATCGTGGCATAAGGAAATTCTGATTCAAAAAAAGACCTTATCTCTGCTTGTAAAGATTTTTCCTATGTCTGGATTCGGAACGGAACACACCAACCCTTTTGTCCATGAGGGTAACCAATGAAGATCCCTTTAATACTATGTGCATCTAATTTGTCACCTTTGTGATTCTGATTGTGTGCATAACAACGTGAACCAAACACGCGGAGATGAGCAAGGGGAGGTGGTCTCTTATAAAGTATTTCAAAAGGTGTGTTCCCTGAAATAATGGTGTAGGTGTGCGATTTATCAAATAGGCTGCGGTCAGTATGCATTCTCCCCAGAGACCGATCGGAAGAGAAGCTTGAAAACGCAGAGCTCGAGCAACATTCAGTATATGACGATGCTTCTTCTCAGCACGGCCATTTTGTTGAGATGTGCCTACACAAGATGTCTCATGAGCAATGCCTTTTTTTCTTGAAAATAAGGTCGCATATACATAAACTCAGTTCCATTATCGCTGCGAAATCTCTGTACTTCTTTTTGAAACGGACATTGAACCATAGAGATGAAGTTTCAGATGGTCTTTCGGACATCAGTTTTAGTCGACAAGAGATAAAGCCAAACACTGCGAGAAAGATCATCAACTAGAGTAAGAAAATAACGAGCACCACATCTAGTTGGGGTTCAATAAGGTTCCCACAAATCGCAGTGAACTAATTCAAATAAATCCTTTGTTTTATTAGAATTTGTAGGAAAAAAAACTTCTCGTCTGTTTGGCGCGGATGCAAATCTCACACACCTTATTTCGAGAAACACTATCAATAGAAACTGAAATAGGTAAAAAATCCAAAACTTTAGAAGAGGGATGTCCTAAGCGATGGTGCCAGACATCTGCAGAAACTAACTTGTCTTGATGAATTGCTCCTGCAAACTCCATCTCTTTCAAAAAATAGAGACCATCTGACTGCTCAGCCACTCCAATCAGCGTCTTCATAATGCGATCCTGTATCAGTCCAAGTTTACCAGTAATCTGAAAGATGCACTTTTCTGGCGTGCTAGCCGAGAGACAGAAATCAAGTGACACTGAAGTCCATTGACAAATAAAACATTCTGAACTGTAAGAGTAGAGCTCAAAACCGTTTTCCCTTGCTGAGTTGCAAGAGTAATTCTGCCATCAGGCAATTTAACTGGTAATGGAGCCGTGTCCAGTATATCAATCAAAGAATCAAGTGAACCAGTCATATGGTTCGTAGCTGCTGGACAGTGTCTTATGTCAAAATAGGAGTATATCCACTCGTCCTCCGGTTGAAATATATGGACTCTGCCGCCAAATACCAATCCCTAATTTCAACACAAAATTCATGAATTCACCAAAATATATACATAATTAAAAAATGTTTGAATTAAAAAAACAATCAGATTGAATTGAACATTTAACTGATTTTTTCCCTGATTTTTCTGCACCCAAGAATGAGCACATAACCAGAATCCACTGATTTGAGAAGATGAGTCACTTCATCGTATCTAATATATGCTAGGTCAGGAGTCGGGTACGAATACCCGAAGAGAGCAATTTGTTTTGATTTTTTTTTTCAAATACAAAACAATGTCGTTTTGTTCGGTTAAGCAGCACCTTAGCGGTTGACTAACGATTTGTTAGTCAATATGGGATTTTGAGTTATAGAAGCAAGTTCGAGTAGAATTTTTGAATTTTAATCAATTTAGGTCGTATTTGGCACTTACTAATTGTTTGGATTGTATTTGGCATAATCAAAATTATTCGGGTCGAAAAAGACCTTTTCTCAAAAGACAGACATAAGCAAAAATAAGGTGGTGACTGGTGGCAAAACAGCCACCACCAACTACCAGACGAAAAGTGAGAAAGTTTTGGCGAGAAAATGTTTTTACGGACGAGAGAGAATGGAGAGAATCAATATTGTTCTATTTCCTTTTTGCTCCAACGTATCTTTCTCCAATGTTTCTATCTGATTATAATGACACAATCGACGTTTAGATTTTCTTACCACAACTTGGTTTCAGGTACTTCTGTGAGTTGTCCTGTTGAGCATGTATGCAAATATATATTTATAATGTGATTGTTGAGCTAAAAAAATCGGAGAAATTATATAACTTATGTTAGTATACTTTTTTTTTTGATCAAACATTCATTCATTCAAAGACTAGAGTTTTACACACCAAAGGTGGAGGAGTTTAGCAATGTTAAGGCTGACTTTGCCACAGTATCAGCCTCACCATTACATAACCGAGATACATACCGAAAAGAAACAGAATCAAAGGTTTTGCTAAAGTGATAAATATCAAACACAATTCCAAACAATGCTGGGATTGAATTCCTTTCCTTTAGTAGCTTGACCATGGAGAGGGAATCCGACAGAATCATTAGGACTTTAACGTTTGACGAGGCGGCATGCATAACCGCAAAACAGATGGCGAGGGCTTCAGCCATTAGCGCCGAGGAGATGTGACTACGAGAATCGCTGCAGGGATTCAAGTTTAAACAGGTATTAGCACCTGAGAAGATAGCACCGATGCCACAGTTAGCAGTCCTCACATCCCAAGCTGCATCTACATTGCAAACTACAGTGTGGGGGGGGGGGGGGGGCTTCGTGTACGGAGGGAGCGCTAGCTGGTACAAGATTGGAGCTAGGCCTCTGTTGCAGGATAACGTTCTGGTCTTGGGCATTCTGCCATTCTTTGGCATCTGAAATAGCCTTCATGATGATTTCCATACTGGAAAATTTCCTATTTTCAAAACAGAGTTTGTTCCTAGCTTTCCACAAGTTCCACAAGATCCATGGCCAAAGAGGAGTTGTGACTCCTACCGGTGGTAAAACCGTATGAGAGGGAGCGTTGGAGATTAATATAGCAAGTGACGGGGTCGTGGGAGAAGGTCTTGAGATCAGCGGAGCTAAATCCCAGACTTCACGAGCCACCTCACAAGTTAAGAAAACATGTAGATCATCCTCTCATCCAGCACAGGTCTTACATCCAAAGGGTGGGAAGCCTCTGACCTCTAGGTTTGCGCTCACCGGTATTGCTCTGCGAACCACCTTCCACAAGAAATCCTTTAGTTTAGGTGCAGTTTTAACGTTCCAGATGCTCTTAGTCCAGCTGAAGTCTTGCGCATTCGGAGCATGACCTTCGACGTTCCGACTTGTTCCATAGCCTGTCTTCGTGGTATAGTCACCAGATTTGTCGGGAAGCCATGCCAGAATATCACAGGAGGGGGCACAGCTTGTTTGCAGTCGCAAGATGAAGTCTTCATAAATTGGGATAAATCTCCTGATCTTGTCGATATCCCAAGAGTTCGAGATTGGACAGAGAAGGTCGCTTACCATCAAGTCAGCCTCTAGTCTGTTTGGTGGGCCTATCGGAGTGATCGGGGCATCGCAAGAGAGCCATGGGTCTCTCCAAACACTGATCTTATCCCCACTCCCAACTGTCCAGCTGAGCCCTTGTAGTAGCAAGTCTCTTCCCACTAACACGCTCCTCCAGCCATGGGAGGAGTTGGAAGGTGCTTGACAGGTTAGGAATGATGAGTATCGAGTATACTTCCCCAGTAGTATTCGTGCAAGTAGTGACTGAGGGTTTCTAATTATGCGCCATCCAACTTTGGCCAAGAGAGCATCGTTGAGCGTTTCAATATCTCGGAAGCCTAGACCACCAGCATACTTAGGTAGAGTGAGTGTGTCCCAAGCCACCCAGCACATCTTGCGTTTCTCCAGGTTAGCATCCCACCAGAATCTCGTGAGCAGAGATTGAATTTGTTTGCAAAGTGACTTCGGGAGCTTGAAACAGGTCATGGAATAGCAGGGAATCGCTGTTAGGACAGCCTTTAGGAGCACTTGCTTTCCCGCACTAGAGAGAAACCGTGATGTCCAACTGAGAGATTTCTGTCGGATGCGGTCCAAGATCGAAGCAAAGATGTCCCGTTTTTTCCGGCCAAACAGCTCCGGAAGCCCAAGATATTTTCCTAAGCCTCCCTCAGTATCAATGGCTAGAGTAGCCTTGACCCGAAGCTTAACCTCCGGTGGAGTTTTGGCAGAGAACGTGATGGCTGACTTTGAGAAATTTATACACTGTCCGGACAGCTTCTCATATGTGCGCATGATATGCATTAAGACCGAGACACTAGCGGAATTTGACTTGCAGAAGAACATTGTGTCGTCCGCGAACAACAGATGATTAATCTGTGGAGAACCTCGCGACACTCTGATTCCAGGCAGTGAGCCATCCAGTAGAGCCTTGTCACACATAGCAGAGAGGACTTCAGAGCACATGATAAAGAGATAGGGGGAGAGCGGATCTCCCTGCCGTATTCCACGGGATGGCTTGACTAAGCCCATTGGAGAACCATTTATGAGAAAGGAGTACGAGACTGTTTCCATGCAGCTCATGATCCACGAGATCCATCTCGGATCAAAGCCCAACTGATGCATGACAGCTCGGATAAATCCCCACTCAATCCTATCATAAGCTTTCTCATGTCCGTTTTAACGGCGATTGAGCAATGCTTCTTGGCTTCCAAAGTGCGTAGATAGTGGAGAGTTTCGTGAGTAATGAGCACGTTGTCACCTATCGCTCGCCCGACTACAAAGGCAGACTGTGAAGTGGATATGAGATCAGGCAGAAGTGGCTTCAACCTTCTTGTGAGAATCTTTGCTATTATCTTATAATGTGTGTTGCATAGCGCAATAGGACGGTACTCCGCCACCCTTCTCGCGCCTGTTACCTTGGGAATCAAGCGTACGTGTGTCTCGTTTTGTTGCGGATGAAGTTCCCCGGACAGAAAGAATTCTCTCACGTCTCTGCATACATCAGGCCCTATAATGTGCCAATAGGCATGGTATAATTTGGCTGAAAAGCCATCCGGACCCGGAGCTTTTCCACTATTGATGGAGAAAGCCGCATCTCTAATCTCCGAATCACTCGGAATAAGGGTTAAGCGTTGATTGGATTCAGCAGAGACTTTGCAGCAAAGGATCTCGGGAACTTTACCAAAATCTACATTGTTGTTTGTCTGAAATATATTTTGAAAATATTCCGAGATTACAGTGCAGATTTGGCCTTCTTCAAAGACACTATTTCCCTCATCATCTTCTATTACAGAAAGAGAGTTGATCAGGCGGCGTTGTCGAGTTGCAGCATGGAAAAAGCCCGTGTTCCGGTCTCCACTTTTCAGCCATTGAATACGGCTGCGTTGTAGCCAAAAGCTTTCCTCCTCCTTATACGCAGCTGTCAGAGTAGAAGTGAGGTGATCGATGAGCTCCTGGTGCGGGACAGATGCAGAGAGAGTTACCTCCAGGGCTCGTTGATTCTTTTGAATAAGCTCATTATTCTTCAGGTTTTGCTCTTTGACCCATTTGATAATCCCTTTTCTGCAGGCGTTAAGCTTGTTGATAACTGAGGCGAGTGGAGAGTCGTTCCAGGCAGATTCAACTATCTCCTCCACCTCCTGCTTGTCCGTTAGCGACCTATTGAATCTGAACATTCCTTTTTTCTGTGGTCCGGATCTGTTGAAATAGGTAATGAGGGGGCGGTGATCAGACCCTTCAAACCTTAGATATCGACATCTACCAAGTGGAAACTTTTCATTCCAAGCACAGTTCACCATCGATCTATCAAGCCTAGATCGTATATAGTGTGTATATCGTGTGCCTCGCCAAGACAGGTGATTGCCCGAATGCTTTAAGTCCCATAATCGACATCTACCAAGTGGAAACTTATGTTAGTATATATGAAACTATTTTTCGCAGGTATATATATTCTGCTCATGACGGACTCACGATAGGGTTGCATTGTTTTTTTTTTTAAATTAGGACATAATGTCAAAACCAGGCATAGTTTTATATGATTTGACAAACCGTTGTCAACTAATATTTATTTCCACTTACGGAGGAGATTACACCTTTTACTAAATCATTGTGCTCAACCACTTCAATACTTTACTGTTTTCTTATAGAGAAAGTATACATGTACAAGATGAAATGATGATCAGATAACCCATTGGTACGTACTGTATATTGTGATCCGTATAACATTACTTGAATAATTATTTACTAGTCCGTAGACTGTACACATCTTGAAATGTAGTACGTAGATATGGATTTCACAAGAGGAGAAGATAACAAAATTATAGAAAAATTGGTGGTGATGGTCTAGTGGCGTTTGAGGGAATTAAAAATCCAATACGACAAATTTAGGTTCAAATTCCACCGGCCACACGGTTATGAGCTATTACTTTTAGCTCATTTGAATATCCAGGAAAAAGTCTATCCGTACGCTGTACCTTCACCCGGAGATTAGGTCTGTGTCTTTAATAGATCCGGGTTTAATCTTTTTAAGTTTAAAAAAAAAAGTTATAGAAAAAAAAATGCAAGACCAAAAACTATGAGAAGCGTAGATACGTGGAACTGTGTTAGATATGCGGACATGGCTGCAATTTAGAAGCACGTCTCTTTAAGAAAAAAAAGTCATGAACTGTAACATTAATTTAAATATTTTTGACGTAGGTTAAAAATAAGTCAAATGCTTACAAGCCTAGAAAATGCCAATAGCATACAAATGCTGTTAAATATTTTAGCTTTTGTTCTTTTCACCAAGTAAATGCTAGTCTTCAGAAGAAATAATTTAACAGTATTCAGGTACTAACAACTAAATTAACTATACTTTTGGGTATTCTTGACAACACACACACAAAATTGCTTGTGAAAATATTTTGAATGGAAAGGAAAATATATATTTTCTTCTTTTAATAAAAATGTTGTCTAAGAGTTTTTTTGTTTGTTGTTGTTTCAAAGGATTGTCGTCTTATATTTTAAATGCGACTTTTCAAACATTTAACATTAATTTTTCCTAAAAAACTATTCGTATTAGACTCATTTCAAATTAATTATGGATATATCAAACATAGGTATTTTTTTTTGGACAAAACATAGGTATGATAAACTTCAAAGTTTCTTAATGTATATGAATGTGGCAACATGCCATGGCCAATTTTCTTTTGTAAAATGGAGGAAGTAAGGATAAACAAATATATAAAAAATGTCAAACATATGTAACCGCCAAAAGTCAAACCTTTGCAAATTGAAATAAAAAGTCAACCGCAACTGATCTTGGGATAGCATCATCAATGATGTATAAATGCATCGAAAGACATGTTCAGGTGTTTGAGGGCAAGACAAGATCAAGTGAAAAACAGCTTTGACACTCCTAAACATGACAGATTTATATGTTTACAAAATGGAATGTCAGGTTTGCGGAGACAAATTCAAATCCATGTATCAAGTAATAATGATTCGAAATAAACTTATAACGACTCTTCGTTGATAACAAAATACTCCCTCTCTTTCAGTTTATTTAATGTTTAGAGAATTTTGTTTTGCAAAATAAGTGAAATTTTTATTATTCGATATAAAAAATCAAATGTTATTTGAAATTTATGACTAATTACATAATATTACATTATCTTTTTGTTGTTTGAATTATTTTTTTTAATGATGTTATGTAATCATGATAAATTATATAACTGTTTTTATTTTCTATGTGCGTTAATCTTAAATACCAATTAAAATGAACAGAGAGAAGTATATAAGGGTTTGATAAAAAAAAAGAGAAGTATATAAGGGTTCTTACTATTTATGGGGGTTTTCGAGGGTGACAAGTTAGTTTGATCATATTATTCATGATATACGTGGATGAAATAATACAAATAAACTTTTTTTAAAATTCGATCCCATTTTCAAATCTAAAACCTCATCAAGGATTTTTTCAGTTTTGGCTACAGTGATTCTGGATTCGGTTAAGAGTGTTCAATCTCATAAAACAAAATTAATTAAAACCGAAGCGAAATAGAGAAAGTGGTTTGGATATGATAGTTTGACTACACCAAATTGATGTTATTTTTCAGAAATTGCAATACATAGATATGGTTATACTGAAGAAACCGACTAATTAAAAATATTAGTATATTCATACATAAATTTATGATAAAATTAACAATATATATATTATTTTATTAATATGATATTCATAATTAAAAAACATTGATTTTAATAACTTTTTATTTTGTTTTAAGTTGAAAAGGCTATTTTATTTTTTATTTTCATCAAATTAAATAAACAATTTTTATTGGTAACTATTCAAGCTAAAATATAGTTGTAAAATATATAATATTATGATATTACTATTTTATTACCTTTGTTTTAGTAGTTAAATAAAAAGATAATATAATATTTAAAAGTTAGACTAAGGAATATATTTTTTTGTTTTAATAAATTTAAATTTTAATCATATAATCTAAAAAATTGTATGAAAGATAAATATAGTTATGGATATAAAACTGAATAAACTAAAAACCGTTAGTATATAAACCGAAATAAACCAAATTAGATATGATTCCAATATAATTACTAACTTTTATGAACCAAAATACAGAAAAACTGAACCGGAATCCGGACTGAACAGGCCTAGAACCAATACTCATATGCAAGTGCTGAAGTTCTCCCTTTATAACCTTTCAGGGATAATTAAACAATAGTCAGAAGTTCTCCTTTTATAACCTTTCAGGGATAGTTAGACAATAGTTTTATTAACTGAGTTATTCGAACATTAACAAACAATATATATAAGTTCTAGAACCATTTAAAGGGTAACTGCTGCAGAAAAGAAGGATGGTAAATAAACTCAGAATTGCTAATACATCATCTGCCCTAACATACGAGTGGCACAAAATGGTTCATATAAACTTAGACAAGTAGATTACATGGCTCAATTTTATATGACAAAATAGTGTAATTTAACATTGATATTTGCTTTACAGAAGTAAATGATACATCTGTAACATCCCGAGTTGTGATATGTGAAAAGGTTTAAGAGAATTGATTTGGCTACCTATATCACTAAAGTTGACTTACCTTTTTCGGAGCATATCCTGAAAGAACTCCAGAGTTAAGCGTGCTTGAGCTGGAGTAGTGGAAGGATGGGTGACCTATCGGGAAGTGATTCGCGATAGCGTGCGAGTGAGACCAAAGCACGGGGAAAGGTCGGGTGGTGGTTGCAGGGTCAGTAAAATAATGATTTCGAGCCTTGGAAAATTAACGACCGACCGTCGGATGGGATGGGGCCCACGGGCCGAGAGAGCGGGCGTGGGTGGTCCATTAGCCGTGGGCGGTCGGGGCGTTACAAGTGGTATCAGAGCTGGTTAGCCGTCTCAGTTCTGACCTGAGAGGCGTCTTGAGACCTGTCGTGGGACGCAACGAGGACGTTGCGTTCTTTGAGAGGGAGTGAATTGTAACATCCCGAGTTGTGATATGTGAAAAGGCTTAAGAGAATTGATTTGGCTACCTATATCACCAAAGTTGACTTACCTTTTCCGGAGCATATCCTGAAAGAACTCCAGAGTTAAGCGTGCTTGAGCTGGAGTAGTGGAAGGATGGGTGACCTATCGGGAAGTGATTCGCGATAGCGTGCGAGTGAGACCAAAGCACGGGGAAAGGTCGGGTGGTGATTGCAGGGTCAGTAAAATAATGATTTCGAGCCTTGGAAAATTAACGACCGACCGTCGGATGGGATGGGGCCCACGGGCCGAGAGAGCGGGCGTGGGTGGCCCATTAGCCGTGGGCGGTCGGGGCGTTACAACATCATATCTGTTGGATCCAATTTTGAGCATTCCGACTAATGGACCGAGACTAGGCGAGTGGGCCGATAAGACATGAGCCACTACAAGAAAACACGGGCTTAGCGACGAAAGTTAGCGACGAAATAATTTCCTCGTAAAATTACGAGGCCTTTACGAGGAAGTTACGTGAAAAGACAATAAACACGTTATTTTGTCTTTAATTAACGACGAAAGAGTTTCGTCGTAAACCAAACGTAAAGGAACGTCGTTTTTACGAGGAAACATCATTTCGTCGTAATGAACACGTAATAATTAACGTGTAATTAACGAGGAAAATATTTACGTGGTTTTTGCGAGTGTCACCTAATTTTAGGTGACACACGTTTTTTATCTTGTCTAACTACCCATATTTCGTCGTTAATTCGTAGTAAAATCTCACCTACCAATTTCGAATTTTCCTATAAATATGTCATTTGAGGAACATTTGAAACACACCACATGCAAAAGAAAAAAAAAATCTAAAAACGTGAAAAAAATGTCTGGTGATGGAAATTATTTAGAGTTGCGGAGATGGATGTACACGCATAGAGATGCTAACGGGAGAGTGACGAAAAAGTATATGGAAGGAGTAGAGACATTTATGCATCAAGCAGATTCTACACCGCTCGCCCAAGAAAGCGGTAAGATGTTTTGTCCTTGTCGAAAATGCAACAATTCAAAACTGGCAACTCGTGAAAATGTTTGGAAGCATTTAATAAATAGAGGTTTCATGCCAAATTACTATATCTGGTTTCAACATGGAGAAGGTTATAATTATGAGAATGAAGCTAGTAGTAGTAATAGCAATTTTCAGAATGAACCGGTTGATCATTTGCATAATCAACATAGATACCATCAGGAGGAGCAGATGGTAGATAATTATGATAGGGTTCATGATATGGTAGCTGATGCATTTGTTGCTCATGATGATGATGAAGTTGAAGAACCTAACATAGATGCAAAAAAGTTTTATGAAATGTTAGATGCTGCGAATCAGCCACTTTACAGTGGTTGTAGAGAAGGTCTCTCTAAATTGTCGTTGGCTGCTAGAATGATGAGTATTAAAACTGATCATAATCTACCTGAAAGTTTCATGAATGCATGGACAGACTTGTTTAAAGAGTATTTGCCGGAAGACAATGTCTCTGCTGATTCTTATTATGAGATTCAGAAACTAGTTTATAGTCTGGGGTTGCCTTCTGAGATGATAGACGTTTGCATCGACAACTGCATGCTCTACTGGGGAGATGATGAGAAGTTAGAAGAGTGTCGATTCTGCAAGAAACCACGATTCAAACCGCAAGGACGAGGACGAAATAGGGTACCGTACCAAAGGATGTGGTACCTACCAATTACCGACAGATTGAAAAGATTGTACCAATCTGAGGAGACTGCTGGAAAAATGAGATGGCATGCCGAGCATACTCAGACGGATGGTGAGATGACTCATCCATCAGATGCAAGAGCTTGGAAACATTTTAACAAAATATATCCACAATTCGCTAGCAATAGCCGAAATGTGTATATGGGATTATGCAAAGACGGATTTAGTCCCTTCGGTATGTCAGGGAGACAATATTCATTGTGGCCAGTCTTTATGATGCCATACAACCTGCCTCCAGATATGTGCATGCAACGGGAGTTTCTGTTCTTGACCATATTAATACCTGGTCCGAACCATCCAAAAAGGTCTGTGGATGTCTTTCTACAGCCACTGATAAAAGAGTTGAAAGATTTGTGGTCAACAGGGGTGAGGACGTACGACTGCTCAACGAAGACAAATTTTACGATGCGAGCGATGCTTTTGTGGACCATAAGTGACTTTCCTGCTTATGGGATGTTGTCTGGGTGGACTACACATGGGAGATTATCTTGTCCATATTGTAATGGAACGACAGATGCATTTCAGCTGAAGAACGGTAGGAAGACAAGTTGGTTCGATTGTCACCGGCGATTTCTCCCCATTAATCATCCTTATCGAAGAAACAGGAAATTGTTTAGGCAGAAAAGGGTTGTGAGAGACACTCCTCCTCCGTATTTAACTGGAGAACAAATTGAACAGCAAATCGATTACTACGGAGCTCAAGAAACAGTTCGTTGTGGTGGTAATTGGCATGTTCCCGGTAATATGCCTGATTATTATGGAGTTCAGCACAACTGGCACAAGAAGAGTATATTTTGGGAGTTGCCGTATTGGAAGGATCTTCTTTTGCGCCACAACCTAGATGTGATGCATATTGAGAAGAATTTTTTTGAGAACATCATGAATACAATATTGAATGTTCCAGGGAAGACAAAAGACAATCAAAAATCGAGGTTGGACTTGCCTGATATTTGCTCAAGACCCGAGTTACATATAAAAAGCAATGGACAAGTTCCTGTACCGGTATTCAGATTGTCTTCAGAACAAAAGTCGGTCTTGTTCAACTGGGTTGCATCAGCAGTGAAGTTTCCTGATGGGTATGTTTCAAACCTCTCTAGATGTGTTGAAAAGGGCCAAAAGTTCTCCGGGATGAAGAGTCATGATTGTCATGTCTTTATGCAAAGACTACTTCCCTTTGCATTTGCGGAGCTACTTCCAACAAAAGTACATGAAGCACTTGCAGGTAATATATTATTACTCACACTAATTAATTTCTTAATTTATTTTTCAAAAATATGCACTAATAATTTGCTTAATTGTTTTTGGAATATACAAAGCCATTGGAGCATTTTTCAGGGACTTGAGCACTCGCACTCTTAAAGAGGATGTCGTAGAACAACTTCACGAGAACATTCCAATCTTATTGTGCAACTTGGAGATGATATTTCCTCCCTCATTTTTTGACGTCATGGAGCATTTAGCTGTCCACCTCCCGTATGAGGCATTGCTTCGAGGACCAGTACATTATGGATGGATGTATCAGTATGAGCGGGCCATGAAATATTTGAAGGGAAAGGCAAAAAACCTCGCAAAGGTTGAAGGTTCTATAATTGCTGGAAGTTTGACGGAAGAAACATCTCACTTCACATCGTACTACTTTGCACCTAATGTACGGACCCGACAAAGAGCTCCAAGAAGATATGATGATGGTGGTGTTGCCCCAACATATGCAGTTGCTGGTGTTCCGGATATCTTTAGCCAGATTGGGCGAATGGGTGGGAAAACGAAAGAGGTTTGGTGGTCGAGTGATGAAGACGCCCATAGTACACACACTTACATTCTACTTAATTGTGAGGATCCATTTATGCGCTATTTTGAAAGGTAACATATATGGAAAGTTCTAAACTAATTGTAATTAAAATATATTTTTCAAATGATGATATAACTAATAAAATATGTGCATTTTACAGCCTATTTGTTAGTCAAGTCCAAGAAGCTATCCCAGGTATATCCACAAGTGAGGTAGATAAAAGGAAAGATCGACACTTTATTAAATGGTTGAAGAGTCAGGTATTTACTCCAATCCGATATTTGTTTCGTCCACGGGGTGTAACGAAAGACGTTTGTTTCAATGTTCTCTTTAATTTAATTTTGCAGGTTGAATATGAGGATCCAGATTATCCCATATGGTTTCACGAATTAGTTCAGGGTCCACTTGCAAAGGTCACCACATCACCAATGTATTTCTCACGAGGCTTTACTTTTCATACGTACGAGTATGGTAAACACCGGGCGACCAGCAATTATTGAATTTGTGTGAAAGGCGAAACCGATTTCTACGGGATCTTGCAGGAGATTATTGAAGTGGAATTCTCTGGGTTATTGAAGCTGAAATGCATCATATTCAAATGTGACTGGTTCGACCCCGTGGTCAACAGAGGTGTTCGATTTAACAAATTCGGTGTAGTTGCTGTCAATGGTGGACGGAGGTACAACAAATTCGAGCCTTTCATATTAGCTTCGCAAGCAGACCAAGTTAGCTTCCTACCATACCCGAGGTTGCGAGAATCTGGAATAAGTTGGTTAGCTATTATCAAAGTTACACCCGTTGGACGAATAATCGGTGGAGAAGAACCACCTTTGCAAGAAGAACACATTAATGAAGTCGAAAAACCTGAACAACAAATGGAAGACATCCTACTCATTGATCCGCATAATCATGAGTATGAAGATCTTCCCGACGATACCACTGACGATGCTGTTGAGGACGAGTTTAATGAAAGTGATGATGTTTCTAGTGTTGAAGAGAATGATGATGTAATTTTTTAAAAATATTATTTATTTTCAGACTTGATTAATGCATTTGGGGTTTAGGGTATGGGGTTTGGTGTTTGAGATTGAGTTATAAGTTAAAGGATGTTTGAGGTTTGGTGTTTGTGGTTTACATTTTTAGGGATTTTAAGGTTATCGACGTTAATTCCTCGTAAAGAAAAACACGGGCCTTGCAAAATCCACGTAAGCTGATTTCGTCGTAAAGCACACGTTAAAAATAAACACGGGCCTTGCAAATTCCACGTAAGCGTGCGTGGTGTTTACGACGAAATCAGCTTACGTGGAAATAACAAGCCTTTTAGTTGTTTCGTCGTAAAGACCTCGTTAATTTACGTTGATTTAACGAGTTTCGTGTTTAAATCCCTAAAACTCTAAACCCCAAACCCCAAACCTCAATCTATATATGTTTTCACTTAGCAGACACAATAAACCTGTATAATTAACATTGTATGATTAAAAAAATTAAGAATTTAAAACATCAAACCCAAAATTAACCAAAACTTCCTTAACTTATAAGTGAATCATATATAAGGTTTACATTGCTAAACTCAATTCACTCAAGAAGACTTAATAAACATGCATATTTAAAATTTCTTGATTAAATTAACTTTACACATATAGATGTTACTAGTAATGGGATAGGGGTTTAGGGATTTAGGGATTTAGGGTAAAGGGTTAGGGGTTTAGGGATTTACAAAATAACCTCGTTAAAAACTCGTAATTAACGTGTCCTTTACGACGAAAAAAGAAACTATCCTTGCTAATTCCACGTAAGCTTGCGAGGTCTTTACGACGAAACTTGCTTACGTGGAATTAGCAAGGATTGTTTCTTTTTTCGTCGTAATAACCACGCTTGTTTACGAGGAATTAACATGTTTTTATGAAATCCCTATACCCTAAACCCCAAACCTCAATCTATATATATACGGTTTCGATTCACTTAAAAAATAAATTAAACCTATATAATTAAAATTTCATGATTAAAAAAATAATAAAAATTAGGAATTTGGGGTTTAGGGTTTAAGGAATGTAAAAAACAAATGCTAAATCCACGGTTTCGTCGTAATATCCACGTGAACAAAAAACACGGGCCTTGCAATTTCGTCGTAAAGTTAAAAAGACGGGCCTTGCAAAATCGTCGTAAATTATGACACGGGCCTTGCTGTTTCGTCGTAAATTTACGAGGACTTTACGTCCCTATGTAATCTTATATATACCCGCGAGAACCAGCCACTTCATTTCGTCCCAATTTCCTCTCCTACACCTCCCAAGGTTCTCTCTAATCTCTCTCTAGAATTAGGTGGTTTAGTTTAGTGAATTTAGATAGGTTTATAGTTGATTAGGTGGTTAGTGTAGAGAATTTTGATTAGTTTGATTTCTTCTACTTGTTTTTCCTAACAATCTGAATTTTTTTTCAGATGGTTAGAAAGAACAAGCAGAAGAAAACCCCCCCACTACAGTCAGATGTTCTGTGGTGATCCTGCTGCTGGATCATCATCTTCAGCTCCCGGTTCCTCCATCCCGGAGATTGTCCCGGAGTCTCAGTCACAGCCACCACCGGTTCCTCCATCTGGTGCACCACCCCCACCTGCTGCACCTCAGGCGGTTCCAGATCCGGTTGCACCCGGATACATTCATCCGGAGTTGCGGGTGCCGCCGACCGCTCCTTTTGCTCGGTACACGGTTGAGGATCTTCTCGCTCAACCAGGCCGAGCCGGTTTACCGGTTTTAGACCCCGACCGACCAGAGGGGACTCTGTGGTACGTAATTTTTTTTATTTAAATATTTTTAAAATTATTAATATTTTTTTTAATACTTTAACTTTGTTTTTTTCAGGTTTGGGGTCGACAATTCTGTCGCTACGAGCGTATCCGATATCATCAAAGGATACTTCTCAGAGGCTCACCCAAACTGGAAAAAGACGCCGCACCACGTTAGAAACACGTGGTTCAAGATGTTTGCTGTAAGTTTTTTAAAATAATTATTTTATGTTTAATTTTTATTATTAACTTTTATTTCATTAATATTTTTTAACTAATTATTAATTTTTTTGGGTTTAAAAATGCAGCAAAGATACCATTGGTCCATCGGGGTTCACGAGGACGTGAAACGGGAGTTCACCGCAAAGGCGAAGAAGCGGTTGTTGGACACCGTAGGCAACTGGAAGGAGGACTGGATCTACAAGGGTTACAAGGACGGGCAACCCGCTGAGCTGACCAAGGATGTCTACGATGGTCTCATCCGTTACTGGGAGCTGCCATCATCAATTGCGATCTCCAACGCCTGCTCCGCCTCTCGTAACACCAAAGACGAGCACGGCAACGGCCCGATGCTTCACTATACGGGTCAAAAACCCCATGTCCGTGTCCGCTTGAAAATGGTAATTAATTTCTAATTTTTTTTCATATTAAATATTTTAATAATTAATATGTACTTATATATGTATATTGATTCTAACATTTTAAATTTTAAATATTTTCAGGCCAAAGAGACGGGACAACTCCCGTCTCTTAAAGAGCTTTACGAGAGGACCCACAAAACCAAGGCGGGGGTATTTGTGGATCCGAGGTCCGAGCAAATCTACAACGATGTCGTTGCTCGGATTGAAGACCGCCAAACCCAGCTGACCCAGCAATCTCCCGATGGAATACCGGTCGTATTATCCACTCAAGAAGTGGATCAGATTTACGAGGAGGTAAAAATTTTACCTTTTAATCTACTTTTAATCTATTTTTTTAAATTATTAACATTAAACTTTATTTTTTCTTTGTAGGTCGTCCCTAAGAAAAAGGGACGTACGTTGGGAATCGGTTCCGTCAACGATGTCCCAAGAGCGACATCGTCTTATGGTCAGAGACGAGCCGACGAAGTCACTGAGCTGCGTTCGGAGTTACACTCGACGCGGACTCAGTTGGCGTCGACGCAGACGGAGTTGGAGTCTACGCGCCAATCATTCCAAGCTCGTATGGGTGGAGTGGAGGGGTTTCTGGAAGTTATATCTTCTGGAAATCCCCAATGGGAGGAGTTGTTGGCGGATATGCGACGACGGAACCCGGTTCCCGAGCCTTCTCGTACTCAGCAGCAAGAGGAGGAACTACAGAGGAGGAGTGAAGACCTCTACCGGGAAACGATCCACCGCCTCGGCCCGACTTAGTTTTTTTTTTCTATGTAATATTAAAATTCTAAACTTTTATTTATATAATATTTTCGGTTTTAATTTATTCCAAATTTTTAATATTTTCGCATTAGTAATTATTTATATTTCTAATATTTTTGAAATAATTATTTTCTATAATATTAAAATTTAAATTTAAAAAATAAATTAATTATAAAAATCGAAGCAAATTCCTCGTTAACTCACGAGGAATTGACGAGTAAGTGGACGTGTAAAGAACGACGAAATCTTACGACGAATCTACGTGTCAAATTCTACGTTCCCTTTACGACGAAAGTTTACGTCTACTTTACGTGTATTATTTACGTTTACTTTACGAGTATTATTTACGTTTTTCTTACGAGGATAGTTTACGTGTATTTTACGAGGAAATATTACGTGTCTTTTACGTGGAAATATAGCGTCCACTTTACGTGGAAATCTACGTGTTCTTTACGACGAAATATTAACCTTCCTTTTACGACGAAATGGGTCCCTCGTACTTTTACGACGAAATGGCGATTAAATATCCGTTACGACCAAACTTTAACGACGATATGCGTTTCCTCGCTAAATCGTCGTAAAGACGTATTTAGGACGATTTAGCGAGGAAAATGGTCGTCGTTAAAATCATGTTTTCTTGTAGTGGAGCTCATGAGAAGATTGACGAGCTCGAGAAGGATTTACCGCGACCCCGGAGATCGCGGGATCAGTTACGAGAGAGACGGAGGACAAGACTATTACAGGAAGGGGAGATCAACATCTACAACACATCGTAAACCCTAGAGAGAGCACTTTACACACATCGACCTCATTTTGCTTTGTTTCTAGCCTAAACTTATCCGATTTTCTTTGTAGTATTCGATCACATTTCCATTCTTTGTAACCGATCTCTTACTCAATAAAAGTCTATTTTTGTCTACCGATTTTCATTACATCGTTGTGTTCTAAGGATATCGTTGCCTACATCATTTTTCACTCTTCAGTTTACATTACAAACACTATCAAATACCTAGTTTAGATTTTAAGATCTACAATATCCATTATTTATATTTATTATGAAAATTTTGATTATTTAACTTTCTCATCTGAATATATATTAACGTACTAATATAATATTTAATTTAATCTACACTAGTAAATTTTAGTTTTTGGTGAAATTTTGAGTGGAATATGGTTTGGAATGCAGTTAGAAAAATGGTTTCGAATGAAAAATTCAATGGTAACTTTTTCATCTCTACTATTATGTAGATTCACATGAATCTTTTTTAAATGTCTGATTAATTATGCTATTACAACGGTAAGAAAAATTACATAGACGATTGTTCAGCCGATAATTATATCATCTTATGAGAATACATGTTTGATTGCGTCTCTCCAAACCGCCTTATAAGATCCATATTCGATGATACGTCATGCACCATGATGAAGACTTCTTATAACTTTTTCTCTATAATCTATATAGTTTACGTTTTCTGAGGTTTAAACCCCGGATCTTCTAACGTGAAAACATTAATAAACATTTTGTCAAACAAATGGATTAAAGGGTTTCCACTAAATCTTTTTCTTTGGTAAAATAAAATCACAAAATCTTTAATGTGTGTATTTTTGCATGTGATCAGTAGCATAACGTAATATAATATCAAATATTTAAAGTTAAAACTATGTCGTCTATGTCGTTTTTCGTTTGGTAAAAGTCTCTGTCGTTTTTGTTATACCACTAAGAGCTACATTGGAAACTGATCAGCTCAAATCGAATATTGTTGTTTACCGCTGTAGAGCAACTCCAACCATGGAGTATCTTAAATGAAGATTTTGATAATAAAAAGTAATATTTTGATGTATTTTAGTTTTTCAATTTTTAATAAAATCTGATTGATGATTAAAGAAGAACACTTGTTCCTAAAGCTTTTCAATAGTTTCTTTAAAGTTGATTGTTAGAACACCTCCAACGTATGGGATGTGCTCAAGTATCTCCAAGAAAAAAATACTAAACAATTTAGAAAAATGGTTAGTGTCAGAGCAATAGGTTCTTAAATATTACCTTCTAAGAACATGATTAATGGGAAGCTCTTAGAATGGGTTTTTAGCGGAATATAAAAAACCATCTCTTAACTTTTAACCAAAAAAAGTTAAGAACTGGTTCTTAAATATCTTATTTAAGAGCCGGTTTTTAACTTTTTTAGTTAAAAATTAAGAGACGGTTTTTTATATTCTGTTAAGAACCTCACCTCAAGAACTCCTCATAATCATGCTCTAAAATATTTTCTACCACATTCATTAGTTAGTTATCATGTTTTAAGTGGTTAAGACTTAAAAAAGAAAAAAAGAGAATTAATTACATAATTAATATATAAAAAATATTATTAATATAAAGCTAAGAACTCTATTTTGGGTATGGTGCCGTAAAGGGTGCACTTAGATCATTTCTAATGTATTTTGCTATTTTTACCTCTAAAATAAATGAACTCTATAATAAAAGTGGGATATGCTCCAATGTATTTTTCTAAAATAGCAATTTCTATTTTATAGAGTAAAAAATAGAGGAATGCTATTCTTCCTTTATAAATAGAGGAAAAAATAGAGATCTCTATTATAGAAGAAAAAATAGAGGTGAGTTGGAGTATTTTCACCTCTAAATACTATTATAGAAGTGAAAATAGCAATAAATTGGAAATGCTCTTAGGAACAATAGTTCTTTAATTTTGTACTGTATCACCTTTTTGACTTTTTTGTTAGTTAAGAACCCCACTAATATACTATGGTTGGAGGTACTCTACATTAACGATGCTAAGAGCAACATTAACGCTAGATGATTTTTCTTTTTTTTGTCTGATTTAAAAAAAAAATTAAACAATTGCAGGCCGCCACGTATCAATGAGGTATGCGAACAGTATAAAAACCCACCAATTTTGTCTCTTGCGGAAGAGGTGAGAGGAGAAAGTTTTTTAAAAACACTGAGATCTACAAATATTTTATAATTCTTTTGTTAAAAACCATGCTCTAAGAGCCAGGGATATATAATATTGCTCTAAATGGTCCCCATTATATATATATATATATGTATATTATGAGTGATTCAATAAAATATTACTAAAAACAGATAATACATATTATTGAATTTAAAAGCCTAACCGTACATAATGTGCAGACAATAATATATTTCTTAAATTTATGGTTATATTCTAGAGTTTACATTTTCTCATTTTAACATATCAATATATACGTGTATGTAACTATTTATGCATGTTTATACGTAGTATTAAGACAGTTTTATCTTGGGAAATTAGGCCAAGTAGCTAAGAAAAAAACAAAATTAAAAATCTAACCAAAATTCCCCTGTCTCTCCTACTTTTTCTTTCTATCTCTCTCTACTCTCTCTCCCAAAATCTAATTTCTCCTTTTTTGGTTATTTAGCAAAAAAACCCTTTTATCTAATACAAAACGCAACACAACTGTAATTTTCAAAAAAAAAAAGTAATCAGAATATTATCGGAAAACTCAAATTCTCCAAACCTAAATCTAAAAAAAACACAAATTGTAATCGAGCCAAAAGTACCACATATAATTCACACTCACACTTTGTTGGGAACCCACGATCTCCTCCTCCGGATTGTACCTCTTAAGATGAACTCATTATGAAATCAAGACAAAGCTTTGAAAAGAGTTTATGTTCGATTTTTTAGAGAAATAGGGATCTAGGTTTGGAGAAAAAAGGAATTTTGGATTTTTTTTTGCCAAACAGTAAATATCATATAACGAAAGAAATATTTTACCTTGTAAAATCTTATGCTCGAACCATCTTGGCAAAAAAGAAGCAAAAAAAAAACAAGATAGATCATTTGATTATCTAACGCAACTCCCTATCTCAGCCCCAAGGTCACAAGGGAAGGGAAGTTCTTTCTCAGCCTTCTTGCTGAGATAATTTGGGGGTTTTTAATATACAAAACAACATTTTAAGGTTTAACAGAGATTTAAATGAAGATTAACCCCGTCTCATCAATCTGTTAATCAAATTAACGATATCTTAAAATTAGTTTAGTCAAATTAAATCGAAGTTTCAATTGATTAATCAAGATAAATTAATATTTTAAATGGTGCAAGAAGTTCATGTTTTTCTCAATTAATTTAGAAAGTTCGTGATTTAAATGACAATTTTCTCAAATATTATCAAATATTATCAAATATATATGTAGTCAAAATGTTATCACTACTTGTGAAAATATGTAAGAATAACTAAACGTTAAGTAAATTTTAGTTATGTTATGAGGAGGATTAATTCAACCAAGAGTTACTAATAAAGAATACAGAACTGAATTAAATAAATATTTGACTTATATTTTAAATTAAGAAAATCCACTCATTCTGTAGATATCTCATATCTGAATGATTCTTTGTAGACGTGAGGGAGACACATTTAGGCGTATGTCCGTACTATATATAGAGCCAGAAAAGTTATGCTTCAGACATCGGCAAATAATCTTATCTACTAACTCAAAACTCGTCCTGTTTTTCATTTGTCAGAGTAATGGGAACCTCAAACATCACCAGTCACACAAATCTTCTATCTAAGATAGAAGACCTAGAAAAACAAAACCCTAACCACATTGTCCCAACAATCTCTGAGCTTAAGACAGAAGCAAGGTCTCTCTTCTCCTTAGCCTTCCCCACGATCCTCGCCGCACTCATCCTCTACGCTCGCTCAGCCATCTCGATGCTCTTCCTAGGTCATATTGGTGAACTAGAACTCGCTGGTGGCTCCTTGGCCATTGCCTTCGCTAACATCACTGGATACTCGGTTCTTGCAGGCCTTGCACTCGGCATGGACCCACTATGTTCTCAAGCCTTTGGAGCCGGCAAGCCAACACTCCTCTCATTAACTCTTCAAAGAACTGTTCTTTTCTTGCTCACTAGCTCGCTTGTAATCGTCGCTCTATGGCTCAACCTGGGGAACATCATGATCACTCTCCATCAAGATCCAAGTATCGCATCGTTGGCTCAAACATATATCCTCTTCTCTATTCCTGACTTGCTCACCAACTCTATTCTTAATCCTCTTCGTATATACCTTCGAGCACAAGGCATCACAAGTCCACTAACTATTGCAACACTAGCCGGCACCATCTTCCACATACCAATGAACTTTCTCCTAGTTTCTTACTTTCGATTGGGTTTCATTGGTGTTTCGATGGCTGCGGCCGCTTCAAATCTCTTTGTTATCGTTTTCCTTGTGGCATACGTTTGGGTCAAAGGTCTACACGAGCCAACGTGGACCCGCCCTAGCTCAGAATGTTTCAAAGACTGGGGCCCACTGGTTAGTCTGGCAATACCGAGCTGCGTGGGAGTATGTTTAGAGTGGTGGTGGTACGAGATCATGACCGTTCTTTGTGGCCTACTCATAAACCCTCAAACTCCAGTGGCAGCTATGGGCATTCTGATCCAAACGACGTCGTTGCTTTACATTTTCCCATCGTCTCTAGGGTTTGCAGTTTCCACTCGTGTTGGTAACGAACTCGGATCAAACCGACCAAACACGGCTAGGTTATCAGCCATTGTGGCCGTTACCTTCGCTGGAGTAATGGGTATGACGGCCTCTGCGTTTGCTTGGGGTGTAAGCGACGTATGGGGACGGATTTTCACCAACGATTTAGATATCATCCGACTAACTGCGGCTGCACTGCCGATCCTTGGGCTCTGCGAGCTCGGGAACTGTCCGCAAACAGTAGGTTGCGGGGTTGTTAGAGGCACCGCAAGGCCGTCTAAAGCTGCCAACATAAACCTAGGCGCGTTTTACCTTGTCGGAACGCCTGTTGCTGTTGGGCTAACGTTTTGGGCCGGGTATGGATTTTGCGGGCTTTGGATAGGTCTTTTCGCGGCTCAGATATGTTGTGCTGCTATGATGCTTTATGTCGTGGCTACTACAGATTGGGGGGGAGAAGCGATGCGAGCTAGAAAGCTTACGTGCAGTGAAAGCGTTGATGTTGTGATTACAGCGCAAAGTAACTGTGATTTAACGGAACCATTAGTTTACGTTGTCACCGTTGCTGCTGACCACTAATCGAATGCATTTGCGTTTTTTTTTATTCTTTCTTTTTTTGTTTTACTTGGAATGGTCGTTCCTTTTGGGGAGGGTATTTTGATACTTTGTAATTTTTGTGGAGATAGAAAACGAAAAAATTATATTAATTGTTTTTCACCCCAAAGTAACTTTGTCCTAAATTTTTGTAGTTTTGTACTCTATGCCGTTTTGTAAAAAAAAACATGTGTAACCGTTTAATGTTCTAAAATTCGCAAGCCTTTTCTCCAAAAAAAAAAAGATCTAATTAATTCAGATAAGAAAAAAAAAACTCGTTGTACAACTCTTATATATCACACCAGAGGCGGACCTATTTGATGTAAAGGTGGGTCAAGTGACACATCATAAATTTGATTTTTTCTTTATAGTCTATAGGTGTTTTGGATTTCACCTGTTCATCTTCATGTTTTACACCTATTTTTTATGTATGACACAGGTAAAAAATTCGTTTAGGTCACACTACATAATTATTTACGGTATAAAACTATATTTCCATATTTAAATTTTGAGTTGTTAAAGTTTCTATGATTAAATTTTAAATTTCTTTTCATGTCATATGGATTTGCAACTAATCATGTGTAGCCAATGAAAAATATCAGTAAATTCAGTTCTTAAATTGTTATCTAATCGAAATAAATAATCAATTGGTAATATATCATAACATAAGGCTTTTGGTCAAAAAAATATCATAATATCACATTCTAAAATTATTACAATAGTTATGAATGATACTGATCAATGGCTGGGTTTGGACAGGTGGTATGTTTTTTTTGGTAAAAACAGGTGGAATGTTTTTCGTGCAAGCCAAACTACATGGCTTACATGCATATCTTGCTTGAGTTCACAGCTTGTTCTGTTGGACCAGCTTGTCTCATCAACTGGCCAAAAAAAAAATACACCAAACAAAAAAAATATGGGAAATTAGGTGAAATATTTAGTCAAAAAAAAAGTTAGGTGAAATAACCAAACAAAAACACATAATTCATTATCTAACCAAAATCACACCCTCTCTCTTCTTTTCTCTTCATATCTCTCTCTAACATCTTTTTACAAAACTAATTTCACTTTCTTTTTTGGTTATACCACAAATAAGCCCAAAATAGATCCAGTTCCGGATCATATGTATGCAAGTTTATTTTAGTTGAATAGCGCATAATTCGAGCATAAAAACCATCTGTTGCAAGAATATTTTAATTTGTTTACAAAAAAAAAGAATCATTTTAATTTACAATTTTATATACCTGAAAATATGTCTCAAACTTTGCGCGGAGTTCACTGTGCTCCTTCTTAATATGACGCACTGCTTCTTTCATTCTTCAAAGTGAAAATATTATTTATGAAATTAGGTAAATAAAAACAAACAGTTTCGATCATTATATCCCATGGCTAAATGAAGCCTTGTATGTAAAATAACTGAATAATCTTTTTTTTTCCTTTTAATAATTGAATAATAAAAATGAAAAGAACGTACTTACCCTTCTATGTTGCCAGCTTGGAGAAGTATGTTTGCCTTCTCAAGTTCATTGTTAATTTTGATGGCACCGATGCTGAGAAAAAAAAAACTCAACATTATATTTCAATGTTTATTTTGTATTTAGTTTTAGAACCACATTGCAAAATAAAAACACTAGCCTAAAAGAGTTTCAAAAAAAAAAGAAACACTAGCCTGGCGCTGCTGCTTTTTAACCGATTAATGCATTTGGTAATCTTGGGTAGCTCTATTGGCTCCCGCGCCCTTTTCAGATATAATCAACATTGCTTTACATAAGTAAAAAATGATGGCAAACAAGTACCAAATTATAGCCAAGGTCAATTTAACCATATATTTAAGAGCATCTCCAAGGGTTCACTCTATTTTCTACACTAAAATAGAGTGATTCTATAATAGAGATGGAGTTTGCTCCAATGGTACTCTATTTTAGAGTAGAAAATAGAGTGATGAACAAAAAAAAACAACTTACTCTATATTTGGAGTAAACCTATTTTTCACTCTATTATAGAGTGAAGAATAGAGTACCATTGGAGCATTTTTTACTCTAAACTCTATTTTAGAGTAAAAAATAGAGTGGGGTTGAAGATGCTCTAACGTAAATTTTTTGGTGAATGTATCAACACTAGAATACAAAAACATGAGTGCATCCATTTCATCAAGTTACTGTCAAATGTTCCACCTATTTCAACATGTTTCATTGATATACAAATATAGAAACCCAAACATTAGAAAGAGATGTTATAGAAACTGTTTTACTTTGTATATAAAAAGATACGTAGAGTTGTGTCCTAGATCTTGCAGTTGTGCATCTGCTCTTAACTAGATATAGGTTAATTTTACAGAATTCACCAACGCAGTTATATACAGATCAAACTCTCCATTTACTTCGAACACTATGTAAAATAAATATTGATGCATTCCATGGATATATCAAGAGGATTTTGTTGTACAAAGAGATAGGAGACTCACAATTCATGTTCCAAAGCAGCAACAACATTAGGGGAATCTCTGAAATAGAGAGTTATTATTTCTACAATAAAATAAGGGCTTGAGTCTTTCTCCAATGCTTCTATCTGAGTATACTGACAATTGAGGTAGCCCTGGGTCAATAATTTTTCAGAAAATTTTAGACAAAATTTCTATTAAATGATGAAACGCTTTTCGATATTTTCAACCGCAACTTTTCAATATTGTTATTTTTAACAAAGATCTAATGGTGACGCTCTCAGTAGATATTAGAATGTAAAAATTAACGGGATTTTTTTTGTTAAAACTGAAAATAAACCGGAACGGTATGCCTTCAATAGACGCTTATATGATCATCAGTTTGAAATATACTAACCTCATCAAAGAAAGATTGTCTCATCTCTTGAAGTTTTAGATGTATAGCTTTTATATCCATTGAATATGAAATTATATGTTTGGAAATAAGTTTTCTGAAATACAGAAGAATGATATGGGGTAAAAGAGTGAAATATGTATGTTATTCCACCTCATAAATCTATATATTTATACAGCAATAAAATGAAAGCATAAAATTTTAAATTAATGAAAAAAATCTTGCAACCTCTTGTTTATCTAGATTTGCAAGAAAATAAAGAAAAAGTGTATGTAGTTGAAGCAAAACAGGTGATTTGTAGGATTGCTTAGTATCATATTGGATTTTTTTAGTAGATTATTGATTTATAGATTTTATATGGATTCGGAAATCTAAATAAAATAGTGCACTATTGAATTACTGATTTTAACTTCCTTAGTAAATTCATATAATATATTTTATGATGCTTAAATACTAATTCAAATTATGTTCTATTGAATATAACTTCATAGTGAATTTGATTTTATTTTTAACAAATAATCAAGTAAAGAAAATTTAAATTTGAAAAACGATAATTTATAAAATAAAAAAATCACATGTTATATTTTAAAATTAGATATATGTTTATAGATTTTTAAATTTTTTATATATTTTCAAATCAGTTAAAATACATAATCTGGAAACAATAGTTGAGCCTGGGTGTAATATGGTTCTATAAATCTGAAATTTCAAGAAAGCCTGATATACCAAATCTTGAAAAGTAAATACATAATCTGGAAACAATAAATATTTTGGGAATACTAGAATTCTTGGTTCAAAAGACTAGAATTCTTTCTTTAGATGAAAGACAATTTGATAAAAAAAAAAATTAAATTGTCTTGCCGCTAACGTGTAAGTTCCTTTAGTAGAAGTCTCGATGTCACAAAACGCATATGTGATGGCTACTTTCGGACAGGCTTTAACCATTCACTCCAACATACTATGTTACCGGCAATAGGAATCTTCGTTTCTGTTTTCTCTTAGGCGGTGTTTGTGCATTTGGCTAGCTAGGAACTCACTGATCTTCGAAAACCATGATCTCTCATCTACGGATTGTATAGCTCAAGAAATTGGAATTTGATATGTACACATACATAGTCTTGATTGACATGGTTCTTTGGAGCTTGGCTCGTGCATGTTCAAGGGCGCGGAGTCTGTCATGCTGTTGTTGTGTTATACAAGGACAAAAATGTGTAACACATCTACACTGAATGAAGAACTAAGACGTGTGTGACATGGAGAGTTTTCATTGCCTGAATCTTATTTGGACGTTATTTACAAATTAAAAAATCTCAGATTATAAATTAGAAGATTTGGTGATGGGATGTTTTAAGAAAATATATATTACACAATAGGAAAGATTGGGGCAGATATATCGTGGCTTAGATTTATGGGGAAATTTAAGCTTTTGCATTGTATTCTGGTAGAAAGACAAAAAGGTTTTGGAGTCTCAGAGGCAAGTTTTTGTAATCGTGATCAACAAAGGTTAGTTCATGCAGAGAGTAGCTCAAGAATTGATCCGTCTCAAGCCGTGTATGATGTTGAGTAACTCAGATGAAACAGATATGTGTAAAGTTTGTTTAAGTGATTCTTAATAGAGAGATATGTGGTATCAAATCCCATATGTTTTTGCTGGTTTCGTTTTATTATAGACTTTACACGAACATCATCAGCAAAACCATCCGACTGGCTAAAGAATGGCAACATGCTTCTTGGCGATCTCAGAACAAAGTTGCAGGTTGTGGCTGGCACTTCATCGACTCATCACAGCAGGCTCTAGGTTAAGGCTCTACGGTGGAAGCTTTCGTCTCTTCACCTCTATTGGCGGAGGCTGTGTCTATCCGTGAGGTTCTCTTTTATGCAAAATCTCCCCCCATTTCTCCAAAATATGTCTCAAATTAGAAATACAAATGCTCATCAATGCACTTCTCTCAAAACAAGGTCCAGTAGAGCTCTGCGAAATCAATTTAGATATCGAGACACTAGCATTTTCTTTCTCTTATGTTTCCTTCTTTTTTTTTATTCTTAGGAGCTTGAATTTTAAAGTGGATGCGATTGCCAAATCTGATCTTCGTACTTAAACATATCTTTGCCTTTGAAAAACTTTAATCAATTGGTAGTTCACAAAAAAGGTCTCAATGTCGTTAAAATTGGCTTAAAAAGATTATTTTCATACATAGTTTCTAAAAATAATGATATTGAAATGAAATTTGAACGTGCTTTTAGACTTCTAAACCCAGGCAAGTCCATACTTTTGTCAACTTCTAGACTCATGTTGATTCATTTTTGTTCGAGAGCATGTGCGAATTTAAAAACTGTAAGAGCAATTCTTAGAAGGTTCACTTTTAAATTATAAAACATCAAAGCAAATAATATAGAACTAAGATAAGACATGCGCCTTGCGTGGAATGAAGTTGTTATTTTTATTATGTTTTAAAGAATGAAACAATAGTTCGGTTTCATTTGAATTAAGGGTGTTCAATCCGGATATCGGTTTGATTTCGGTTCGATTTGGTTTTTTCGGTTTTCGGTATTTCGGTTAGTAACATATAGCTACTATATAAATCTATATTTGCTTCGGTTCGGTTCGGTTTATACACCGTCGTTTTCGTTTTATTCGGTTTTATACCAAAGACATAATTATTTAGTTTGATATCATATTATACATTATACGAATTTTAGAATCATGTTGTCAAAAAGTCATTTATTTAAAAAATATTATATATTTAAATAAAAGAATAAAAACAAAAAAATGCTTCTATCATTTAATAAAATAATCAAATCTAGAATTAATATCAAAACTCTAAACTTTGAAAATAAAAATAAAAACAAAACAGAAGCACGAAATAAAAGTTTTTCTATTATTCCATATTTAGTGTTCATCAAATTCATATGTCTTCGATTGAACACAACTCTGTTTGTTTAAAGATAAAAAAAATTGTAAAGAATTTCAACTAATTGTTGTCCATCAAATTTATAATCTTTACTTCAATTTAGTCAATATTAAAATAAAGCAAAAAGATCAAAAAAGAAGACTAAGAAAATAAGAAGCCTCGGTTGCAGTGAATTGTTACTTAATTATAGTTCAATTGATTTTCAAATTATAATTATAGTTCAACTTGTATAAAAAATAGATATTCATGGGTTGTTAAATATATACATATTTACATGTTTCTACTTTTGATCGGTTTTGTTCGGTTTAATCGGTTATAAGCCAAACCATATCTAAATTCTACGGTTTTTTATGAAATCACATATATTCGGTTTGTACGGTATATACCAAAATAAAATCTTATTATCTATTTATGTCCGGTTTGGTTCGGTACTATTCGGTTTTAGCATATTGAACAGCCTTAATTTGAATATTAGTTGGTTTTTGGTTGTTTTTTATCATGTTTTAATATCCTATTGTTGAATTAGATTTAAATTTATATTTTTTGGAACTTTACATGTGAGTTTTATATTAAAAAATGATTTATTCTTGGGTTCATCCCCTAGGGTGAACCTTTAGGTTCACCAACCAATAAGATTCAAGTATTTTGTATTTAATATCTTTTAAAAAAGGAAACAAAATCTTGTTAAATTATATTATGTTTTTAAAATAAATAGCTAAAATAAAAATAAAAACAGTAGTTATTGAAAAAAAAAAATTTAGTTTTCAAAACTATGATTCATCCAACGGTTTAGAGTTTACCCAAGGGTTCCGGGTTTTCCAAGGGTTTAGGGTTTAGTATTTAAGATTTAGGGTTTAGTATTTTGGGTTTAGAGTTTTTATTATATTTTATTTTGCAACTACAACTGTTTTTATTTATTTTTAGCTATTTATTTGAAAACATAATATAATTTAACAATATTTTGTTTATTTTTTAAAAGATATTAAATATAAAATACTTGAATCCTATTGGTCGGTGAACCTAAGAATAACTCTTAAAATACAAAACATAAAGTATATAGTGTGAACATATTTATGTAGAGTGTGAAAACATTTATGTAGAATGTGAATGCTCATTCTCAAATCATTGTGAGACTGACATGTGTCTATTATAGGGGATGCATGAAAAAAAAATCAATAAGTGAAAATACAAAATGAAAATAAACCAAAGAGCAAACCGTACTACAGTCTGTAAACTAATTAATGACCTAAATAATCATGGACGAAATCAATTATCTACAGTAAATCAACAACGATAATCAAACGGTCGGCATTAATATTCTACTCAAAACTGATAATAGAACCGTGATCATCACAGCAGCACGATAGTTGCCACTCCCAGTGTCTCGTCGTTGTTAAGTGCATGGTGTTAGAGTTCTAGATACGTTGAAGTTAGGATTTTGACCATACAAATACTGAATTGCTTCTACATCATTGCTCGTCAAATCAACCTTATATCTCTGAGTCATGGTGACTGGAAACAATGATAAGAGTCTTGAACCGAGAATGATTTAACCCTAGAAGATATCCTATCTCATGAACAACCACTGATTCAAAATCAACAGCCGCTCTCTCCGAGGGAAGCCGTTGCCGCAAATCAACCGGATACTATCCAGTTCGGGGGCGAGAACGCATGCACTAACGTTTCCATAATCATCGAATGGTTCACCGTTTCCGTGATTTCAAATATAGAATCTGAAGCTGATATCGGTGGTTGAGAAACTTTTGACGGTTCTGAAAACAGTCATATACCACCAAAAGGTCTAAAAACTCTTTTTATGTTCACGTGAGATGCAAATTTGGAAACATATTTTTTTAATTAAACGATTTTGATTTGATAAACTCAATGCAAACTCAAAACGATTAAAGACTAACAAAAGATATTTCAGATAGAGAGAGAGAAAGTTAGAGAGAGAAAGCAGATCTAAAATCGGGTCCGGTGTACGGCCGCCGTGTGAGCGAGCGTGCCGTCGCCGGAGCCCCTCGAACCCCCTTTAAAGATGTATGGTCCTTGTTTCTCTTTCGTCCTCTTCCCCTTCCGCCTTGTCTAAGCTCTGTTTAGTTCCGCCTGCGGTGGCTCCACTTATGGAGTAAAGGCGCGGTCGGGTGTAAGGGTGCGTGGTGAAATTGTTTTGCTGAGTGATGTTTTAATTCTGGGAGGCGGAAGTTCCTACAGTTCCGTTGCCGTCGGTCCTTGTTTCCGAGGGGAGGAGGCTTCTTCTGGCTCCGCCGCCGTCGGTCTTGCTTTCGGGAGGTGAAGGTTCTCACAACCTTGCGTTGCCGGCTTTTGGATCCCTAGAACTTTTAGGGTTTTATTTCATCTTTCTCGCCTTTGTTTTCTTGCTTTTTTGTGGTTTAGTGTCTGGTTTTTTTGGAGGAGATCCCGTCGGTGACGGTGGAAGCTCTCCGGTGGTTTGAGATCTTGGAGTTTGAAGCTCTCTCGGGATTGGCGGTGATGAAAGACTACGGATGAGACCTAGTCAATTCGATTGACTCTCTCCGAGCTTGAGACCCGTAGAGCGTTTGGTAGCTAAGTGTGGAAGTTACACGGAGCTATGGGCTCCGGTGTGGTCCGGTGATCCGTGTGTCGGATCTCCGGTGTTGACGTGAAGCGGTGGTGACGAGCCGATCTTGCGACACGTTCCCCTCGATGGCGAGGATGGCGATACGTGTCCCAACACTTCAAAGATGAGATCTGCGAGGCGGCGTCGATTTTTTCCGCGTGAGTAGCTTGTGTGAAGTTAGGGTTTTCTCAAGTTAGGCTTTAGGTCCAATTGAGAGATGAGTTTGTGGCCCGGTTTGTATATGGGCTTTCTGTAATTTGTATTGGGCTTCAAGTTTTTTTTTAATAATATTTACCTTGAGGGAAAAAAAACTCTATGCAAACGATACGTCAGCGTTCTAAAATTAAAATGCTTGTGAAGCTGCCACGTGTTAATTATTGTGTAAACGCATTTAAGACAAATGCATCCCTTTTAATATATAGGGGATTATATATACATTTTGTAACTATTTTTCAATAATAAATATTTAAAATTATTGACTCTTAGAAAGAATAATCAGTGGATTAAAAAAATATAATCTGATCAAATCCTTTAGAGATAACATACACATAAAATAAATTATGTAATTTTAAAACTTTTATTGGATTTCTTGACAAAATAATTTTTTTTTCTTTATGGGTTTTTTTTTTGAAAAAAAAAAGCCCTTTAACAAAAAAAAGGTTTTCATTAATATAAATATATCTATTCTTTTACAAGAAGCAAACAAGCACCATTACAAGAAATTAAAACAGAGGAAAGGAAGAACATACTAGCTGATAGTACCAGAACCAGAAAGAAGAGCAGCAAAGGAGAAGCTCACGGAGGATCATACCAAAACTGAGCAAGAAGAGGCCCATGAGGATTGTCTTGAACTGTCATTGGAGAACACTTATCTCGAAGCCCAAAAAGTATAGGTTTGAACTTTGAAGACCTTAGATGAAGGGATGGTGAGACCATCATGTAGTCGCCTATTAGGTTCCCCCAAATTTCGTAATCGCCGCTTTCCTAGACTGCAGCAAACCTAAACGTACCCATTTATCATGATGAGCATTAGGCAGCCATAGAAGAATATCCACCCAAGCTGTAGGATAGATTTGGATATCGAGTCTCATCATTATAGATCTCCAAACGGTAGAGGAGAAATTACATTGAAAGAACAAGTGGTCTCGGCATTCATTTTGGGTCCCACAGAGCAAGTAGCTGACCAGTGAGTCTGGATCTCGGGATGAGATACCATCCAGTGTAGGGTTTCTGTTTAAAGTGAAGAGCCAAGTGGTGGCGGCATGCTTATGCACAGAAGCTTTATGCCAAACTAATGGAGCCCAAGATTACAGTGGTCTATGTCTCCTGATTGCATTAGATATTGCTTTAGAAGAGAAGGATTTATATATATTGTTGTCCAATAGAAGAGAAGAGAAAGACTATTGTTGACAGAAAGGCGAGAAGCTGAACCTGCCTCTCCGATCTTGTATTAAGCAAAAGCCAACCCTCATCTTTTCTCAAATCTGCCACTGTAGAGGAGATAGGTATTCCCAAGTAAACGTCTAAGTCAAGAAACTCAGCCAAAGGACCAAATAGAGCCCACAGGTCCCACTAAAAGAAAGTTGACTCTCCATTACACACTCTAATTTAAAAAAAAAATTGAAGTGCCTTTTGGTCTCAGACTAAGGATCTTCCTGAAAATCAGGGTGTAAGAATAGTTTCTTTCATTTAAAGCCCAAAATGATAAAGATGATATGTATCTACTTCTGATCCATGCGATCCATAGGGAACCAGACTTGAAGAAGATGATCCATAGGAGCTTTAGGATGCAAGTCTCGTTGCAGACCTTTAGGTCTTGCAGACAGAGATCCCCCTCATTCTTAGGTGTGGAGAAGTCCTCCCAAGATACTTTAGCGCATGTAGAAATACCAATAGTCCCATACCATAGAAATGAGCTGCAGAGACTATTAATCATCATTATCACTCCTTTAGGAAGAAGAGAGACCGACATCCAGAAACCAGTGATACCTGATATTACTGAAGAAATCAACGTGAGGCGGCCAGCCATTGTAAAGGTAACACTCAAACTGATTATCTATGGGTATCTAATCTTTAATATATTATATCTTTCTGCGATTGATTTCTTTCCACGTCAAAGGACTGACTTGCTACTTTAATAAACTCATGAGAAATTCTCAATGCGTATCAAAATGTGCATAGATGATGTTTTTGTGAAGAAATTCTAAACAGACTTTACACGGAGATCTGCAAAACAATCCATACCTTTAATTTTTAGAGAAAGTTTTATAAAAATACATCAATCAAATTTTGTTAACTTTTGCTACCCGATTTAGCAGCAAAACTATTTATTTTCTATTTTAATACATTAAATTTTAGATTGTGCTCATTCTAGTACTTAAACTATGTTAATTTTAATCAAAGTAAGTAAGTTTCAAATGAAATTTAAAATTTTCTAACATTAAAAAAAATCTTTAAAACTACAAATTTTAGTTTATGTTTTAGAATAAAGATAATAAATTTTTAATAATATTTTAAAAAATAATTATGAATATAATAAATAAATTACTTTTAAACTTCAGAAAAAAATATATTAAAAATAAAAACTAAAACTAATATTATAAAAATTTAAGATTAAATTTAGCTATGTTAATTCTTAAAGTTAATAAAATTTGAAATTTTTAAGATTTGTTTTTGATTTAAGGAATTTTTTTAATTTTTGTTTGAAGCTTATTATTTAAATGAATATACTATAAATATTAAAATACACACATTTGTAAAAGTAAGTATATTAAATGTGTAAAATAATTAATTTGTGTATTAAATCAGATATCAAAATAGTTTAAATATTAAAAATCTTAACGAAATTTAGTTGAAGGCCTATAGGACAAGATTTCTCATAATTTTATTTATATAGTTCGTAAATCAAATATAAAAATAAATTAACAAGCATTGATGGAAACAACAGTCCACGAGAAGAGTGTTGTCCCTACCAGAAGCCAACAAGAAAGGAAATAAGAAAGAGTCACGGGCACTGAAAGACACTATCAATTGACAGAATAAAGTGTCACCATAGTTTAATTGTGTGCACAGAACTTTTCGTGTTTCTATACATCAGAACTCTCAGTGGACTGATCACCAATATCAGCCTTGCAATATAATTTATCTTCAGTCCATTATTGTTTTAGGATGGTGGCAGCATGCGGGTTTGGTACGCAGCTAGGAAAATAAGGGAAAAGAATGTTATCTAATAATATCTACGTTAAAGTGTTAACTGTTAAAGCATCCACAGCGATATATGAAACTCTTTTTTAGGTTTTATTGAAATACATAGTGCTATATATACACCGTTATGTGTACTGCTATCGTTTAAGAACCAAGGAAACATTTGTTTGTTTTGTTCAAAATCAAAATCATCATATTTCTTAAGTTACAAAAAAAAAATCATCATAATTCTTTTGGGAGCTTTGTGTTGATGTAAAATGTCAACCCTGAAGTAGTCGCTGACGTAGTTGCTGAAGGAGACGTCTTGTTGAGTGATGAAGAACATGTAGAGTCGAGATGCTGAGCTGGAGTCAACAGACTTGGAGAGCAAGAGAGTATCTTGGAGATATGGAAAGAGAAATAAACTTGAGAAGCAAGTTTATGACTTAAAGGAAAAGGAATAAGTGCATTCCAAGAAAAGGAAAGTTGCACTTATTGTTATGGAAGATGTCCATATTCATGTTGCCTTGGAAACTAGGTTTTAGGAACGTGGAGAATAATATAAAATAGCTATGGAGTCGTCTGTATGAAGACAGAGACACGGAGGCTGAGTTTATAGAGAGAGAGAGAAGCTCTTGGAAGTGTTCCGAGTTGTGCTGAAGCAGTGGCTGAAGTACTTGACGGAGGAGATATATAAGCGGTGTAGCTTAGGAATCTTTCAGTAGCGTGTGTTAGGGTGTTAACACTAGACGTGTAAAAGCTGAATTAAGCAGATCTTGTAATAGATTGTTTAAAGAAGATTCTAATAAAGCATAGTGGTTGCTTGTTTTGTTGTGTCTCTCGGTTTACTTTCTGCAGTACTATTGGGGTACCCCTTTTGTTCCAACAAGTGGTATCAGAGCGGGTCACCTAAGTTACTGGTGAGGATCCCGAAGGCAAGAGGAAAGAAGGGAAGATAGAGTACAGCAGAAAGCATGGTGGTTGAGTTTATGCTCGATCCAGAACAATATGGGCATTGGAAAGCAAAGATGAAGGCAAGCTTACAAAGTATTGATATGGATGTTTGGGCATCAGTAGAAGATGGCTATGAAGTTCCCAAGACAGTAGATAAAGATGGTGTTGTGGTCAACAAACCATTGGCTAAATGGACAAAGCGTGAGAAGGATATGTCAAGGCACAATGCAAAAGCTTTATTTGGTATTTTTACATCAGTCACAAAGAAGCAGCTAGATCTTATTCAAGGATGCAAGAATGCAAAAGAGGCGTGGGATATTCTGCAATTACACTTTGAAGGAACTGAGAAGGTTAAGAGTTTAAGGATGGATTTTCTCAAATCAAAATTTGAGAACTTGAAGATGAAAGAACATGAATCTGTATCAGATTTTAGTTCTCAACTCAGTGGGTTAGCACAAGAGGCTCGTGTTCTGGGCATGGAATACAAGGACAAGAAACTGGTGAAGAAGTTTTTAAGGTGTCTACCAGAAAGATTCACAGCTTATAAGGCAGCAATGTTTGTGTCTCTTGACATAGATAAATTCAGCTTTCATGAAGTTGTAGGGATGGTAAAAGCTCATGAGATGGAGCTTGATGACGTGGGGAATCATACTGAAGTGAATTTGGCAGTTGAAGAAACAACAAGTCAAAAATCAGAGAATGAAGATGAGGTAATCAAGATGATTCGCGTGCTTCACCAAGTACTACAGGAAATGATAAAGTGGCAAGGACATGAGAAAGTTGGTTTGAGAAAGCGAAGACATGAAGCTGGCGAGCAATGTGTCAATACAGAGGTGCAATGTTACAAATGCAGAGGATATGGGCACTTCAAAAGGGAGTGTCCAACTTTCAAGAGACTAAGATTCAAAAGCTTTGAGGGTAATGAATTTGGTAATGCTCAGAAGAAATATGAGAATTTACTGAAGCAAAAGAATAACAGTGACGTCAAGAATGAATCTGATATTGATTCAGATGATGATGAAGAGTTGAAGAACTTGGTGGCGTTTACAACTCTTGAGTTTGGTTCTAAGACAAAATCTACGGCGGGATCTGCATCAGCGTCTGTGACAGGGGCTTCATGTGGAAGTGATGATGATGGTGGAGATTTTGATCTTGATGGGAATTATGGAAAGTTGTATGAGAATTGGCTCAAACAGGTTGGGGCAAATTCAGAGTTGACTAAGGAGAAGGTCAAACTAGAAGCTCAAGTTGCTGAAGCACTTAAGTATGCTTCAGAGAAAGAAGAAGAAGCACGACAGGTTAGTGCTCAACTTGCAGAGACTCAGAAGGGTTTGAGGATGCTGAATGGTGGGACGAAGCAGCTAGATCATCTTCTCAGTATTGGGAAAAGTGATCAATGTGGCCTTGGATATCAAGGAGAAAGTTCTACAGCTGGAGGTATTTTTGTATCAGCAGGAAAAACTGGGGTTTTAGCTACGTCTGCTACAAGACCAGAGGTTAAGGTGTCTGCAAAGAAGATATCCAATGGAAAGACTACTATGAAGACTGGAACTGATGTGAAGAATGCGACTGCTACACGTACTGCTACAGCAACTGCTACGGTGACAGCTCCAGCGAGAGTTTCTAGATTGAAAAGTGCAACTCAACGAAAGTTTCGGCCTGTTTGTCATCATTGTGGTGTTGTTGGACACATTAGGCCTATGTGTTTCAAGTTGTTGAGGAAGAAGAATCAGATGGTGCAACCTTATGGTATGAGGAGTCATGGTCCTATATGTTATTCTTGTGGAGTTCAAGGGCATATTCGACGTGAATGTTTCAAGTCTGTTCAAAGGGCTAATCATGGAGGTTTTGGGCTCAGGAATACATGGTCTAGGAGATTTGATCACTATGGAGAAGGTAGAAAGGGATTTCCTCCTTACTTTAGAGGATATAGATCTTTATCTTAGTTTTTGACCATGATGTGACTCATAGGGGGAGAATGAAGACGTGGTTTTCTATCTAGAGGTGATGAGTTCACATACATAGTCAAAAAGGGGGAGATAAGTATTAGTTCGCTGAATACTACAGGAAGTAGTACGTAACATGTTGCATGAAGCTGGAGTTATATTAGAGTACGTGTGTTGATTGCCTGAGCTTGGAAAAGGAAAGAAGATACGTGCCTTATGAGAAATATATACCTCGTAGAATAAAGAGAGAGGTTTCCTTAGTGTGTGTTACTGCTTGGTGTCGAAGCAGTGTTTGAAGTAGTTCATGATGGAGTCCGAAGTGGACTTAGTTTTATGACGTTGGAGTTGACGTTCTGTGTGGTGGAGTTAGCCATCGTGTGGAGCTCGTGGTGAGCGTGTGGTGCGTTGAAGATAACGTGCTCTTGGTGTCACTGGTGTGCGTTAGGTGCTGGCGTACTTGGTGAAGTACTTCCGAGAAGTGGACAAGATTGAAGCATAGACTCAGGGGGAGTTTGTCTATAAGGCTTGACATTTAAGCATCTGTGTTTTAGCTTAGTATGCAATCAAGCAGGGGGAGAATGGTGACGTTCTGGTACAAGGAGTGCATATCTCGTGGGGGAGAAGAATATGGTGTATGACGTCCTGATGTAGATTGTGCTTATCTCATGGGGGAGAAAAGTATGGTGTGGTGCACATCTCGTGGGGGAGAAAAGCACAATTAGCATGGAAGCTTCCAGGTGGGAAACATGGTTGTTGAACCAGAACGGTATTGTGCTTGATTGGCACACAAAGCTAAAAGGGGGAGATTGTTGATGTAAAATGTCAACCCTGAAGTAGTCGCTGACGTAGTTGCTGAAGGAGACGTCTTGTTGAGTGATGAAGAACATGTAGAGTCGAGATGCTGAGCTGGAGTCAACAGACTTGGAGAGCAAGAGAGTATCTTGGAGATATGGAAAGAGGAATAAACTTGAGAAGCAAGTTTATGACTTAAAGGAAAAGGAATAAGTGTATTCCAAGAAAAAGAAAGTTGCACTTATTGTTATGGAAGATGTCCATATTCATGTTGCCTTGGAAACTAGGTTTTAGGAACGTGGAGAATAATATAAAATAGCAATGGAGTCGTCTGTATGAAGACAGAGACACGGAGGCTGAGTTTATAGAGAGAGAGAAGCTCTTGGAAGTGTTCCGAGTTGTGCTGAAGCAGTGGCTGAAGTACTTGACGGAGGAGATATATAAGCGGTGTAGCTTAGGAATCTTTCAGTAGCGTGTGTTAGGGTGTTAACACTAGACGTGTAAAAGCTGAATTAAGCAGATCTTGTAATAGATTGTTTAAAGAAGATTCTAATAAAGCATAGTGGTTGCTTGTTTTGTTGTGTCTCTCGGTTTACTTTCTGCAGTACTATTGGGGTACCCCTTTTGTTCCAACACTTTGTATGAAATAGGACTATCTCAAATCAATTGGTAAATAAAGCACTCTTTAACAAATGTCGAACAATATTTATGTTGGAAGTCCATAGAATATACAGAAGCATACACAATAAACACATTAAAAGAAACTTACATATTCTGCATCATTTACAGCAAAAAAAAATTCCTAGTTCACGAATATTTAGTAAATGTATACAAGTAAATAATTTTACATCTATTTATAAATTAAGTGAAGAAATATTTAAAAGGAATATAATTTAGTCATCAATCCCTTAAAATGTATATGTCATCCCAATCTCTAACAATTGTTGACAGCCTATCGTCTATAACCATTAACAATCGTTGTCTTCAATTTATTAGTAAAATAAAAAAATGATATCTTTAAATAGATTAAACATCCCAAAATAGTACAACTTTCAATACATATTTTAATATATATTAACTTAGTAACAATATTACAATTTCATTTGAGTTACAGATTTGATTACACAAATATTGTATAAACATTCTTTTATTTTTATTTGAATTTCTGATAAAACAGTGCATGTAATTTGAAGTGTTAATTATGTTTGGTAATAATAATAAGTTGCTTGCATAAAAATATGTTACTATATATTTAATTACTTGGAATTATTTTAATAAAATAATTTCATTTTATCTATTTTCTTATGAAATTTGTAACAAATATAATTATTGTAATTTTTAATTTTTAACAATTATACTACAATTTATGCGTTATAAGTTACCAATCAATGATTTGTAAAATTGTAACATGACCTTGATATCACGTGTTGTCAATCTCAGTTTTTAACAACGTTGTTAATATCAGTTAATAAATTTTCAAAAAACAATATTTTCATTTAAATTATTTAAAAAAAATTCCTATAACTTTAATTGCATGTATAGTAACTAATAATTATTATAATATTTAGGTATGGTTTTTAAATTTTAACTTGAATTATTTTATGTTAATTTATTTTTAGTTTCTCTATTTTATTATATTAACTTTATAATAAATATTTTTTAAAAATATGACCTAAATTTTCAAGTCAAACACAAAAATAATCCAGACTTTTTAAAAAACTTTCTTTTTGAAACCCATAAATAATAATGTTAGATATTCATGATTTTTTTATACTTGGTACAACTGATACACCAAAATAATACTAGTCGGTTATTTTAATAATATAGTTGTAAACATGATTTTACATGAATCCTAAAATTTTTAACATCTAGAATAATCACATAATAGAACTATAAGAATGATTTGTGGAATACCTCAATTCATCATTGTGGAATTTTTTTTGAATGGTTTTGATCATGAATGATGATCTCTTGATCTTTAAGTTGGACTTAAGCTTTCTCTCCCTAAAATAATCTCTTGAACTTTAAGTTGGAGTTAGATCTTCTCTCCCCTTGCCTACAACTTTTCTTTATATGTTTCTCTTAAATTTTCTTGATGTTGCTTTGTGATGGTCTAAAGCCAACTATTTATAGGTGGGGAGAGAGACCTAGCTTCCTCGTCAAGTTTTGATTACTTTCTCACCAAGTCTTTCTTATTTCCTTGGCAAGTTTTATCCTTTAATCTCAACCATCCATCAAAATTGAATAATGACAAGTGTTCATATTTCTAGAATGATTCATTTATACGTATTTTCCTTTGATGCATTGAACTTAATCTAAATGCCTTTTTACATTGACACATGTTTTCATGAGTCACAATGTGAGATTCCTTCTAGAACATAAATCACTTGTCAATTAGTTAAGTCATTAAGAAGTTAAGCTCATTTAGTTACCATTTCATTGATTACTAAGTGTCATTATAATTTAACAATTTTAATAAGAAATAGATTAACATAAGACCACATTATGGAAAAAAATATTAATGTATCATTCATATACATTCATATAAATATTTCTTACAATAGTAACTCATATTTTTACAGAAAACAAATTATATAAATTTAGAGTTTTGATCATATCATTTTTACTGAGAGTTATATCGAATTTAAAGTTTTATTATAGTTCAACTCTAAAATTACAAGTCACAAATCCATTAGCTTATGTTAGTTTCCATCTCATCAATGAACCTAACTTTTGCTCATCATCAACATCTCTCTCTCTCTTTTTTTGTTCACCATTACACACTTGATGCAACTTTCATTGACAACATAAAATTAGAGTCTCTTTTTCTTTACATAAAATTGAATTACATATGGTATAACTCGTGATTTCCTTTTATTTTGACAGTATATAGTATAGCAAATAAGAATGAGTATCACATCAGTGTGGGTTGATTCTCTTTTTAATTTTTTTGTTTTTTTTTTTCGTTTATGTGTTGAGTTTCTATAGCTTAATAAACAGAACCACTTTAATATATTTTTTTTCAATTTGGCATTTTGCTAGGCTTCTCATTCTACATGGATGTGAATGGAACCTCCCCGTGACCTCTTCCCTTCTGTCACTTTTCACCTAATTCCATTACCAAAGTACCAAACACTCGACAACCTCTAAATAACATGCACACACAAATTGAGAAATTACGTGAGCCATATATATATTACTGGCCGTACTTTGTATCTTTGGCGAAGCCTAAAACAAACAAAAAAACACCTAATATTTTGTAATTGATTCTTGTCGTATAGATGCCCAAGTTCAATTCATCCCAAGCTCCCATTTTGTTTCTCCTTCTTCTCGTTATCTTTCTTTGTTCAACGCAAACAAAATGTCACACTAAAGGTATACGATTACGACCAAGAAACCAGAAGAATGTGAACACGACGAGTAAGTCACAAAACCCGGAAGAGGAATTCATGAAATGGGTCAGATTCGTTGGGAGCCTTAAACACTCAGTGTTCAAGGCAGCCAAGAACAAACTCTTCCCTTCATATACACTCACTGTCCATAAGAATCACAATAAAGGTGACTTTACTACAATCCAAGACGCCATTGATTCTCTCCCTCTCATCAACCTCGTTCGTGTCGTCATCAAAGTTCATGCTGGAGTTTACCAGTAAGTACAAGTCTTTCATCATTTTATATCAAGTGAATGATCTTGAGTTTTTGGTGCTTAGTGTTTAATCAAAACATATATTGGTCTATATTTCATCTTAATCTTTTTGGAAAAGGTCGATCCTTTTTTGTTAATTCTATGCGGCCGATTTTGTTAGACATCTTCAATGGTTCACTCTATTTTTCATTCTAATATAAAGTAATTTTTAATAGAATTGTGATATATTCTAATAATACTCTATTTTATAGTGAAAAATAAAGTGATGAATAAATAAACAATTTATTTTATATATAGAGTAAACTTATTTTTATTCTACTATAAAGTAAAAAATAAAATACTATTATAATATAGTGAAAAATATAATATTATTAGAACATTTTTACTTTAAACTTTATTTTAGAGAGAAAAATAAAGTGGAAGATGTTACGTTGACTTAATTGTATATAGAACATCTTTTTTTTTGCAATTGATCAATACAAATTAATTGGTACCACGTCATCTTTAGCTTTATCTTCATTTTTAAAATGTGTGGATGTAACTATATTCCAACAGCCTGAACCGTCGATTCTGGGGTTTTGTCTATACACATTTTACAATTTGTTTTCGCTCTATATATAATTATGAAGTCATACCATATCTTTTCTTTTCACCTTTTCCTTGCATTTGCATGAGCCAAAACTAATAATATATACATCTGAAAGAGTCTAAACACGAAATGCCAATAAAGAGATGTAGAATCTCACTCAAAATCAACAGTACTACATGATCACGTGAAACCAAGAACTTGATTTTTTTTTTTTTTTGCTATAGCTAGTTTTCTTAGATTTAAGATGAATTGAGCAAATATATTGAAAGGGAAAATTGTTGTAGGGAGAAGGTTAACATACCCCCAATGAAGTCATTCATAACGATAGAAGGAGAAGGAGCAGAGACAACAATAGTGGAATGGGGAGACACAGCACAAACACCTGACTCAAGAGGCAATCCCATGGGCACCTTTAACTCTGCTTCTTTCGCCGTGAACTCACCTTTCTTTGTCGCTAAGAACATCACTTTCAAGGTAACTTGCAACCATTACCATAGTTGTTGTGTTCAATTCCATTTGGATGGATAAGTTTGAATCGTCTTATATGTATCTAGAACACGACCCCAGCTCCCTTGCCGGGCGCGGTTGGGAAACAAGCCGTGGCATTGAGGGTGTCAGCGGACAATGCTGCATTTTTCGGGTGTAAAATGCTTGGTGCTCAAGACACTCTCTATGATCATTCAGGAAGGCATTATTACAAAGATTGTTACATTGAGGGATCGGTTGACTTCATCTTTGGCAATGCCCTTTCTCTCTATGAGGTAAACGTTTTCATCTAGACAAGGACATGCCCTGCACCTAGTATCCCGCACAGCTGTCCCCATCTACGTACATTGTGGTCTATGTTTCTCTATTAGATATGGAGTATCTTAGCACACTCTACAAGTTTCTAAATAACATAATTAAGTAGTTGGTCCGTGCTCTAAAGTGGTATTTAATTAGGGATGTCACGTGCATGCGATAGCGGATAAGCTAGGAGCAGTAACGGCGCAAGGGAGGAGCAGTGTGCTAGAGGACACAGGATTCTCGTTTGTGAACTGTAAGGTGACAGGGACAGGAGTATTGTACCTTGGGAGGGCATGGGGTCCCTTCTCAAGAGTCGTCTTTGCTTACACGTATATGGATAACATCATTCTCCCTAGAGGCTGGTATAATTGGGGCGATCCTTCACGCGAGATGTACGTATACTTTACTCCTCTTTGACCTCACTACTATTTTTTTTCTTTAAATCGCATATAACCAGACTATAGTCTAGCCTAAAATTTCTAATTCACCATAATGCTTTTCAAACAGCATCAAACATGATCGTTATAAGCATATAGAAACCAAAAGGTGTACAAAATCTAATCTATTAATTTATGGTCCTATTTTTATCTACCATTAACAAGTCATAGTATATATAACCACTTAAAAATTAGTTAATATGACATATTTGGTTATTTAAATTAATAATAAACCAACTATAAATTTAATTTTTTAAATTATAATAAAATATGTTGAGAAAGAATCTAACAAAATTTTACTTAAAAATGTAAATATTTTTATAAGATGACATATCAATTAATATTAATATCGTAATTAGTAATATAATATTGTTATAAATAAATGTTAAATAAAACTTGAAAATAAAAAAAATTATAATTTTTTTTATAAATTCTATAATTATATTCTGTATTAATTAAAAATAGAAGTGCTATATGAGTTAAATATGACAAAACTATATTAAATAGGTAAATTAACAAATTTTGTTTAAATTTTTTTTTCATTTAAGTAAATTATCACTCATCATTAAAATGGGGTAAAATTTGTAAACTATATAATATCTTTATACAAAAATAAATTTATTAACATAGGTTAAACTTTCATACCCACAACCATATATTATCTTTTTATCTATGTTGAAACACTCAAAAATATATTGTTTAAAATGTTTAAATACAAAAATATAATAGTATACAATAACTTTTAGTTCATATACTATTTAAGATATATTACTAGAAAACTATGAAATTTTAGTAATTCATTTAAAAATTAATGACAAATCACTTTTTAATTATAAATTTTCTTTTTATTTTGATTATAACAAAATATGTTGATACAAATTTACAAAATATTACCAAAATTTCAAATATTTTTATAAAATCAATACCATTAAAACAGGATCATTCCTGAATTATGCCCTTAATGAATGTTTTAAAGTTTTCCAAAAATATCCTTAATGACATGAACAAACAAAAAAAAAATCATTAATGGCATTACTGTCTTTTGATTTTATGGGCCTATTTCAATATTTAGATGAACTTGCTAACTAATTAAATGGGTTATGTTTTTATATAATCAAATTCAAATTCCATAAACTTTTTAATATCAATACCACAAATTAAAGTCTGCAATAATTTTAATAAGTTGATATTAGAGATTGAAATTTTGTAACTACACGGGATAAGACTTAATCAAAAATATTATTGGCCAGTTTATATGTTTAGCAATATTTTATATAAATTATAAATCTTTAAAATTATATAATAGCCCAAATAAAAATTTCGGATAACAATGTTTTGAAAACTGACCCGAACACTGAACCAGATAATTTACCGGGTTACTGGATCATTGAGTCGACTGCAGGTAAACCGCGGGTGAACCGCATGTTACTAAATGAATTAATTTTATTATATAATAATATATTAACTAATAAAATAAAAAAAATAAAAATATATAAAACTAAAGTTACTACTTTCTAAATATATTTAAAACATAAAATAATAGTTTGGATATGTATATATTTTTATGTTTAATAAACATTTAGAATACTTAACTAACTTTTTATATTTTTATTTTCATTTGATATACAATACAACTAAAAAAATATTCTACTGGTTCAACCGATAGTTCGACTGGTACCGGGTTTTGGGTTTTAGTGGGTTTGAGCGGGTTTTTGCGGGTTTTTAAATTTTGGGTTTTGTACCCGAATTTATTTTGGGTCACCGGGTTTTCCGGTTCAACTGCGGGTCCCGGTCGGATTTCAAAATACTGGATAAAACTATTGTTTAATTTATTTACAAACATAAAACGGCTGTGGCGCATTTTAAATTTCGTCATATTGTACACACTATAACAAACCCGCATAATTAAAACTTGATCATGTCACAGTTTATATAATAAAATGAAGAATTATCAATCTTTTATATTGAAAAAACAACAGAAAAAATACCCGTCCTTAAAAAGGGCGGGTCAGAATCTAGTAATGTATTAATGTAGTAACAAAAACAAATTCAAAATTCATGTAATCTTCCAAACTCAAAAATAGTAGTGTAATTTTAAAAAAAATTTCTTGACAAAGTATAAAATTTTGAAAATAAATATTCAAACTCAAAATGATGATATTTCAAATTTTACAACAAAAAATAAAATCATAGATAGTAAATAATAACTTTTTGAAATGACCATGAAAAAATAAACTATATATGTTGTAAAAATTAAAGCAATCTAATATTTTAAAATCTTAATTAAAAATTTTAAAAAACTTAATATCATAACATGCAAAAATATCCTACATCATTAAAATTTACTAAACTAATATGATAAATGCTACTATGTAAAATAATAGGACTATATTATTTAAACAAAACAATGCTTTTACTATGAATCCCGTAAAATACTAAAATAATATATATTAAAGTATATTTTTAACACACAGCATGCAAATATAAATTATCTTAAACATTCTACAATATAAATAAATAAATTTTTAAAATGTATTATAACAAAATGTATAAATTAAATAAAAACATATTTTGAAGAAGATTATCTATTTGATTATTTCACATTATTATTTTATTATACCTAACTCGAAAATATATTAGTAAGTAATAAAAATTAATAACAAATTAAAATGTATTAAATAAATCATTATATCTCCATAATGTCTAATAAAAATATAAACAATAATATTATAGAGTTACACAGTATATAATACTAAAATATAAATTATATATAAAATATTTGTAATAAGATCAAATACATTTATAAAATAAAATGAAATGTGTGATGCAGGACGGTGTTCTATGGCCAGTACAAGTGCACTGGAGAAGGAGCAAACTATGCAGGAAGGGTAGCTTGGGCAAAAGAGCTCACCGACGAAGAAGCTAAGCCTTTTATTTCTCTTACCTTTATCGACGGCTCTGAATGGATCAAACTCTAACCATTAGGAATACTAAAAAATATCTCTTACCTTTTATTTCTCGTTTGTTGCCCAAAAAAAAGGAATACTCTCTTTTTTTTCCAAGTTGCCAAAAAAAAAAAAACTCTTTTTTTCCTAGTTAATAATAGTATAATGTATATTTTCCCTTATAACTATATTATTTCTTAATAAGATAATTCAGACCATCGAACATGGATCTCATAGGACGGCTCAGAGTGGTGCAGTCAGGCATGTATTCTCACAAGATGGTAGAATTGTCGGCCGTAAAATCGTCTTTGTAATATTCTCATCGTTGTAATAGCATAATTAATCGATAATAATCGATCCAGACGTTAAAAAAAAAAAATAATTCAGACTTATCCACACGTCATATCTTTTGTTCATCTTCTTTTTTTTTTTTTGTCAACTTTTGTTCATCTTCTTTATTTGGTGAAATATGGTTAAATATGCATTTTTTGACAAATGGTTAAATATGCATTGACAAAAAGAAAAATAACTTGATAAAAATATTGCTCAGTTTAGTTTCAGTAACTCAATAAACTGAGAGTCAAGACAAGGTCATATTGGAAGCTTACTTGGTTAATTAAACAGAGTTGAGCGTCACCAAAACGCTGAGCCAATAGAGGAACCGGTTCAATTCAGCAGGGTTTTTTAACAGTACATCTCAGTTCGAATGCGGCTGCATGCTATTAGCTCTTTTCTGCGGTGGAGGAGAGGAACGGGTGGCTGATCTTGGGTTGGCAAACTCGGCCTCTCATTACCACTTTGGCCTTGATAGCTCTCTACCACCAATCAGAAGGTGTCCCCAGTTCAACTGAGTAGACTCGGTCCCCTTTTGTCGAATTGGTACACACTCAGAGAAGACAAAAGGTATTTGTAATGACTTTGCTGAGTCTACTTGTTGGTTCAGTTGTCACGTTGGGTTTATGACACATATGCCAACCGAAAACCGTTATACCCATTGTGGCTTGGCTTTGTCACGACATAGGAACAAGAAAAAACATGATTAGAATAATAAAAGCATACTAGACCATGAAAGGGCGGGTATAATTTTTCTTTGAGAATTTTTTTAAAAATTTTGTGTATTTTTGTAATCATATTTGTGTTGAATATTAGTTTAGTTTAATATAATTTCGGTAACTATATTAAATGTGTCAATTTACATAACTATACACTTGTACTATATGTATTTAAGAAATTATTTTTAAAACTTTATTATTAAAGTTTGCAATATATTATATTTTCTTAGTATTTACTTAATATAAATAGTCAAAATATTCGTACTCAAATAACTTGAATCGATCCGAAAATCAAAGTATCATATTCTGTTAGACCTCTATTAAACATGGCTTGTAGACATGGGCAAAAAACAGGAACTGAACATAAATACCTGAACCAAAACCGAACCGAAAACCTTTAAATATCTGAATGGTTTCCATATTTCTATATCCGAAATAACCGATCCGGAACTGAACCGAGAACCGAAGGGGTACCCGAATATATAAATATATTAACTATATATACATATAACATAATTAAATATATATTTATAACTTAAAATTTTATTTAATATCTGAAAACATTTAAAAATAAATAAATTATTATAAAATATCCGAACTATCCAAATTATCCAAAAGTATTCAGATAATTTTATCCAAAGTAAACAAAGTAATCCAAAATATCCAAGTTTTTTTATCTAATTCATCCTAATTATTTATATATTTATCTTAAATAACCGATATTTTATCTGAACTATCTGAACTATCCAAATCGGAATTGGAACCGAATGAGAACCGTTTTTTGGATATTTTTCGGTTCCTAGTTTTACTATATGAATCGAACCAAATCCGAAACTGTATGAACTGAACCGAAAACAGGTCAAGTAGTAAATGGATAGTCTAACCCCTTAACCGAACTACCCGAAACCCGAGATACCCAAACCAAACCGATACCCGAAATGTCATGGCCTAGCTTATATACTCGAACGGTTTTAAAGTGTCATATCCGAAAACCAATATCAAATCCAAACCGCACCGAAAACCGAACAAATTTTTTGAAAGATGTTTGAATATAATAAATTTGATATATTCTATTAAATATAGAATTTTTAACACTAAACCCCCTCAACTAAGTTTATTTTGGGTAAAAACCCCCAAACTAAGTATTTAACAAAATAACCCCCAAATCAACTTTATTTAATGAATTAAACTCTCTAAGGTCATAATTACCAGTACTACTGGTAAATCTTTAGTTTAGGGGTTTTTATAAGGATTTTTTAACACTAAAACCCCTCAACCTTACTAAAATTTTGTAACTTTAATTTTCAAGATTAGCATTTAAAAAAAATATTATATAGATATATAAGTCTGTTTTTAAAAAAAAAACAACATTATATATGTATAAATTAAAAATGTAAAAACCCAAAAATATAAAAAAATATCTAAAGCTTTACCTGTTTTAAAAATTATCTAAAATTAAAAAAAAATGTAAAAGACAAGTAAATATAATTAAAAAAATATATCTTATCTAGTAACTTTAATTTTTAGATAATGTTATTATATTTTGTATTTTTTATTCTTTTTATTTTTAATGGTAAAATCCCCCAACTATGTTTACTTGTTGTATAAACACCTAAACTAAAGATTTACCAGTAGTACTGGTAATTATGACCTGAGAGAGTTTAATTCATTAAAAAAAGTTAGTTTGGGGGTTATTTCGTTAAATACTTAGTTTGGGGGGTTTTATCCAAAACAAACTTAGTTGAGGGGTTTTAGTGTTAAAAATCCTTAAATATATATGTAAATGGGTTATGGTCTTCGCTGATTTTATGTAAAATCACATTTAATAAATATTTTTAATCGAATAACCTATTTAAAATCCGTTAAACTAAAAGAGTTTTGTGTGAATATTTATTTCTATTAAAAATCCACTTAACAAAAATAAAATTTATCATTGTTTTATCCGGTTCTTTTTGAATAATTATTTACCATTGGACATATATATATGTGAGAGTTATACATTGTCATTAACAAAAACAAAATTAAATGATATATTTATAGGTTTTGTACCAGTGGGCATATATAATTGACTTGTTATATGTGAGAGGTTTAGATGGTGTTATTATGATTGGAAAAGTCCGTTGGTTGGTATCTAGATCAATCTCGAATGACTTATAGTATTAATTAAGTTATTGTATTTTTAATATTTGTTTATTCATTAGTATTGAAATTAGGATAATTAGTTATATGATGGCGAGATTTTAGGTTATTTAGGTGGTCAAATATTCAGTTCCTAAATTATTCTTAATGACTTTTATTTTTTAAGACAAAACTGATGGCACAAAAAGTAATATACCAGAGAAGAATAAGGGTAATTTTATAAAAGGGTTCCTGAATTAATAGTATTGATATGTAATCAGTGGAAACTAAAGTAAGTAACTTTTCTTTGTTAATTTAAGGTTCTTCTAGCCTAGTCGTCACCACAACTAACACGGCTTAATATTTTAAAGTATTTGTCAAGAAGAAGAAGATGATCAATAATTGCAAAGGTCAACTCCTAACTAAAACGTGATGAATCTCAAAATCATCTAAAGAAAGCAGACTCTCCATTTGATGTCGATAACAACAACATCTCTCGCCTTCCTTCTCGCTGCTTTATCTTACCTCCTCCTCCTCTCTTCTCCACCAAAACCACACTATCACACTCTTTTCCTCTCAGCCTCCTTCTCCGACAACGCTTCCATCGCCTTAAACCTCCGTACCCTCACGCGCCGCCCCCATGTAGCCGGTTCAGAGGCCAACGCCGAAGCTGCAGCCTTCGTACTCTCTGCCTTCGCCTCCTCCTCCCTCAAAACACGCCTCGTCTCTTACCAAGTATCTCTAACCTACCCACTTCACCGCTCCCTCGTACTAACACCAAACGAATCTTCAAAAAACCAGATCACTTTCGCTTTAGAACAAGAACACGTCGTCGGAGACAACAACAACAACTTACGCAAAAGAAGTGACGCCTACGTTCCACGGATACGCAAAGTCAGGCAACGTCTCGGGTCCCGCGGTTTACGCGAACTACGGACGAGTCCAAGACTTCGCTGGTCTGAACGTCTCCGGAGCCGTCGTGGTCGCGAGGTACGGAGAGATTTACAGAGGAGACATAGTGAGGAACGCGTACAGTGCGGGAGCTGTTGGCGTTGTGATATATACTGACAAGAGAGACTACGGTGGAGACGAGTGTTTTCCGGTGAGTAAATGGATGCCTCCGAGTGGTGTTCAAGTGGGTACTGTTTATAACGGGTTGGGTGATCCGACGACTCCTGGGTGGGCAAGTGTTGAGGGCTGTGAGAGATTATCTGAGGAGGCTGTGGAGTTGAGCGGCGACTCTCCGCTAATACCTTCGCTGCCTATCTCGGCGGCTGATGCGGAGGTGATCTTGAAGAGTATCGTCGGTGATGTTGCTGATGGTGATGTTTATCTTGTGGGGCCTGGACCTGGGATCTTGAACCTTAGTTACACTGTGAGTTACATGTTCACATGATCATGTGATATGCAAACGAACAACAATTAGTCGTAGCGAGAACGTGGTGTATGTGTTTCTTTTATTTTAAGAGATTTGATCACTCTGGGTTTGGTTACAGGGGAAAACTGTTATAGCTCAGATTGAAAATGTTATTGGAGTGATTGAAGGCGAAGAAGAGCCTGATAGGTAAGTACCATTCTCACAATATGAGTGAAGCTTTATGGTTACATTTGTAGATATATAGATTACTGACTTTGTGTTTGGGGGATGAGTTTGGTTAGATATGTGATTCTTGGAAACCATCGAGACGCTTGGAGTTTTGGAGCTGTTGATCCCAACAGTGGGACTGCTCTACTTTTGGAGGTGCGTTATGCTGAAAGATTTTCTTTAAAATGGTTAAATTCCAATGAGAGAGAGAGATGTTGAAACTAGTGTAGATTGCACAAAGGCTAGATAAGCTGCAGAGAAGAGGATGGAAGCCTAGACGGACGATTATTCTGTGTAATTGGGATGCTGAGGAGTACGCTCTGGTCTCTAGTCTCTACCTCATTTTGTAAATATGTCTACATTTGTAACGTTGAGAGCAGCAGAAAAGTTAATGTGTATATATTTTCTGTAGATTGGTTCAACGGAATGGGTAGAAGAAAACAGAGAGATGTTAGCTTCAAGAGCAGTGGCTTACTTGAATGTAGATTGTGCTGTATCTGGCCCAGGGTTTCGTGCTTCTGCGACTCCACAACTCGATGAACTGATCAAACAAGCGGCTCAAGAGGTACTTTAAAAGCCATTTAACAAGCATACATGTGGGTCTTTTGAGCTAGTCTTGAATGGTAAGTGTTATCCGTTTCTATTATATGGACACATAGTCATGCTTTTGGTTTTTGCTATCTACAGGTCCAGGATCCAGATAATACAACACAGACCATCTATGATTCGTGGGTAGAATCAAGCAACTCTGGTGTGGTAAGTGAGGCTAGATTATGAACCATTCTTGTCTTAAGGTAAACTCATTTGTATACTTTGTATGTGAAGATCGGAAGATTAGGGGACCTAACATCAGACTACGCATCATTTGTGCAACATGTTGGCGTTCCAGCAGCTGACATGCGTTTCGGAGGAGGTAAATCTCTGAATCAGACCCTCACACTAACACTAGATGAGCCATAAGCTTTTGACTCATAAACAGGCTATCCAGTCTACCACTCTATGTATGATGACTTCACTTGGATGGAAAAATTTGGAGACCCTATGTTTCAGCGACATGTAGCCATGGCTAGTGTTCTAGGTTTGGTCGCTCTTCGGTTAGCAGATGAGGAAGTCTTACCATTCAACTATGTCTCTTATGCTTCAGAACTCATGGTAACTTCTTTTGAAAACATATAGTCAAAGCAGATAGTGAGCAAATATATTGCTGGACTTAATGGTATTTGTCTACAATCTACATGCATAAACAGAAAAGTGCAGAAGATTTGGAGAAGGAGAAGCTAGACCATAGCATAGATGTTTCTCCGTTAATCAAATCGATCCAAGATCTATATACAGCTGCTCAGGGGATACATACAGAGAAAGAGGTATGGCTACATTTGACAAACCCAAACAAGTGAAATTGGTTTGTTGAGAGTAGCTTCACTGGACTGTGCAGGGAGTCAAGGGATCTTTGAAAGTGAGAGAGCTCAACGACAGGTTAATGATGGCGGAGCGAGCTTTAACAGACAGAGATGGACTTCCTGGAAGAACATGGTACAAGCATTTGGTATATGGACCAGCTAAGTATGATGATTACGGGTCAAAATCATTTCCTGGGATTGATGATGCAATAGATAATGCAAAGAGGCTAAAGACGGAAGTTTCTTGGGGACTTGTTCAACACGAGATATGGAGAGTCTCTAGAGCTGTGAGACATGCGTCACTTGTCTTAAAGGGTGTATTGAGATGATATCAACTATCAAAAATGCTGTTGTTGCAATTAGGCATGGATATTGGGGTGTCCAATATCGGTTTCGGTTCCAAGTGTTTGGGTTTGGGTTTTTTGGAAAGCATAAATTTAGTTTCATTCGGATATTATAAAAGTTTGGTTCGGTGACTGTTTGGATTTTTCGTGTTTGGTTTGGATATAGTAATACATTGGAAATCCAGTTGAACCCGTTTTAATTTCACTGGTTCAATTTCGGGTTTTAGTTATCCAAATACCTATTTGTGAGTTGAAATACATATTTAAGTGCACAAATTAAACAATTTGCATCAGCTTGGTGTAATGATTAAGAAATACTAGTTAAAAAGAGAGAAACATAAACAAGTTAAATTAATAATGTAACAACTTTATAAATGTAGGAAATATCATTTAAACATAAAAAAAAAAACTTGTGAAACTTTTGAAAAAAAAACATTTTTTTGAACACATTGAAGAAAAAACTAATTATAAGCAAACTTTAAATGCAATTGTCAACTTAAAGTTCTCAATATTTGACTAATTATCAAAAAGTATACATCAAACTAAATACTGGAGTTGATTTTTATGTTACACATCAATACAATTAAAACAGCGGACAGTTTTCAGACATCCCTTTGGTTTTTTAAACTATTTACAAGAGTACCATTATCATTTTGTTTTAATTAATAAGTTATAGAAATTAGTTATAACAACCAAATAAATAGCTGATATATAAAAATAAATTGCAGACCCCACCTTATTTACAATCGAAAATATATGGTAAGTTATAATATGTTAATTTTTTTGTATTTACTGTCCACCTCAGAATATATCAATTATTTTCAATATGTAATCCTAATTAAATGAATAATTGAGTACAGATTTCTATAAGTATAATAGTATTACTATAATAGTATACTTATTTGATATAATATTTACCAAACATTAAAATAAATTTAATTTATTATTATGTTCTTAGTAATAGTATTTTCCAAATTAAAAAAATAAAATCAACACCGGATTAATATTTATAAATATCTAAACAATTCCTATATCTTGGGGACATAAAAACTAAAACCAAATTAAAACCAAAATAAAAACCAAATGTATATCCAAATAAACAAAATAAAGTTTATATATTTTTAAAATGATAAAATTTAATTTTAAATTGATAAAATACTCTAAAACTACTATCTATAAACTGAACTACAACAGAAAAAAGGATTTCCCTACTATTTTTATTCAAAATTTTTGAAATTATTTTTAATTTCTGCTAGAATAAAATCACCTGAATATTTTTTTAGCAAAGTATCTATTATATGATATAATATTTACCAAACATTTAAAATAAATTTAGTTTATTATTATGTTCTTAGTAATAGTATTTTCCAATTTTAAAAAAAAAATCAACACCAAATTAATATTTATAATATCTAAACAAGTCCTATATCTCGGGACAGAAAAACTACAACCAAATCAAAACCAAACTAAAAACCAAATGGATATCCAAATATTCAAAATACAGTCTATATATTTTTAAAATATTTATTATATTTAATTTTAAAATGATAAAATATTCTAAAATACTATATATAAACTGAACTACACAAAAAAAGGATTTTCCTACTATTTCTATCCAAAATATTTGAAATTATTTTTAATTTTATGCTAAAATAGAATCACCCGAATATTTTTATCCAAAGTATCTAAATTTATCCGACTTATCCATTATTTTTTTCTGAAATTTCAAAAAACATCATTTTACCCTAATTACTCTAAGTTATCCAGAAAAAAAAGAAGAACCGGGCCATAGTCGAATTGAACTCGAAATTTTAATGGTTTTCTAAACCAAACCGGAAACCAAATTAACCAAACAAAAATCAAATACAAATTCATAAATAACCGAACAATTCTTATATTTCTACCCAAAGGATGAATTTTCATACTATTTTTTATCCAAAATATTTAAAATTATTTTAATTTTCTGCTAGAATAGAATCACTCGATTACTCTTTAGCTAAATATCTATATTTATCTGAATTATCCGTTATTTTTCCAAAAATTCGATCATTTTTATCCCAATTACTCTCTAAATTATCTAAAACAAGAACCGGACCATAGTCGAACTGAACTCAAAATTTTAACGGGTTCTTAACATTGTTATTTGAACCAAACCGAAAACTAAGTTAACCAAACCAAAATCAAATCCAAATTCATAAATAACCGAACGATTCTTATATTTCTTGAATCGAGAAATGGAAATCAAACTGAATGAATCTGAAAACAAAAAAAAATACAAATTAGAACCAAACCGAAAACCAAATGCGTACAAACATACCGAAAACTAAGTTAACCAAACCAAAATCAAATCCAAATTCATAAATAACCGAACGATTCTTATATTTCTTGAATCGAGAAATGGAAATCAAACTGGATGAATCTGAAAACAAAAAAAAATACAAATTAGAACCAAACCGAAAACCAAATGCGTACAAACATATTAGTGAGCAAATAAATAGGGTAATAAATATGTCAACAAAAATAATTCTGCGCTTTCTAAGCGCGGGTCAAAATCTAGTACTTATTAGAGTACGTACTTATTCAGGATTGAGTTTGTGGTTGGAATAAGATTTTTTGGACTTTTGAAAAAAATGGGTTTCTTATATAGTGTTTGGATTCAAGTTTAGTTATGGTTGAACCCAAAATACGATAGAATAAGATCGATTCAGATTAGGACTGGGCGTTCGGGTACCCATTCGGGTTTCGGTTCAGTCCATTCGGGTCTCGGGTTTTCGGGGTCAAAGATTTCAGCCCCATTCGGATATTTCTAAATTTCGGTTCGGGTCCGGTTCGGATCTTTGCGGGTTCGGTTCGGGTTCGGATAACCCATTTAAAATGTTTTTAAATTTTCAAAATTCATTATATACTTTAAATTTTCAAAATCTATAAGAAAGATAATATATTACATATAAATTTTCATAACATATATGTCAAAATACCTTAATTTAACATATAAATTGGTTTTCTTTGAATATTTGGATAAAAAATCAATAGATATTTAACTATTTTGGTGTTTTCAGTATACTTTAGCTATTTTAAACATTCACTTTTGACTATTTGCATATATTTTCCAAGTATTTTAGAAAATTTAAAGGTATCTTATATATTTTTAATATTTTTAATATACATTATATAAAACAATGTATATATTTAAGTATATAAATTTATTTCGGATACATTCGGGTACCCAAAATATTTCGGTTCGGATCGGGTTCGGTTTCGGTTCTTTAAATACCGAAATTTTGAACCCGTTCGGATATTTAATCAATTTCGGTTCGGGTTCGGTGCTACTTTTTCGGATCGGATTCGGTTCGGTTTTTCGGATTCGGATTTTTTGCCCAGCCCTAATTCAGATATTAATGTCAGGTTTAATCTAGTTCGGATTTACCTTTTATCGGATTGTCAGTTTGGATTTTAGCTTTCGGTTTTTTTGCCCATCCTTAGCTGCAATCGAGATGTTGAAATCTTTTTTTGCTCACCCTTAGTTACAATCGCATTGTTAGAAACCTGAAAGATGCTGATGATAAGTTTAATATGTTTTCATCTCTTGTTTCTCCACACTGTTGTATACATTTTTTAATCCATGTAAAGGTTTCATTGTGAAAGTCCATGTAAAGGTTCATTAATTACTAAAGCCCAAACACATTCTCGTTTTCATGATTTGCCAACACGAATCAGACATATGCAAAGTGTAATAGACACTAAGATGCCGTTCAGTTAAAGACTTAAAGTATCAGACCAGACAACACAATGCTTTGACCCTCCTCTTTCACCTTGAAGACACAGCATCCATTCAGTTATTTTGGGTATTCCGGTAATAACAGTTCTTATATCAGTCGAAGGACTCCAACTGAAGCTGGTTCAGGTAGGGGTGTTCGTTTGTTTTTTTTTTTAATTTTTAAACGCTGAGTTTTATTCAATCGAAGAAAGTTTCAAAGTTTACAATCTATGATGGGAGCAAACAAACCAGACCAAAAGATTGGTTAAAACTGCTGCCACGAGAAATGAAAACAACTTAGGAAAAAAAAAACAAAACAAGACACCACCAATAGGCAGCATTCCAAGACGTCTCATCCAAAAGGGAGAAAAAGGCAATAGGTCACTCCATTTCAGACTGTGGCAAAGAGTAAGGCAATGATACCACATATCCTTTCGAGCTGAGAAGAGGTTAGCTAGTTGCTGCTTCTTGAACAAGAAAGTGGTGGAGCCAAAAGGATTTCCTGAAATGGTCCAATGGTTTGACTAAGGGTTCATTAATGCTTCTACACCAGGAGATTTGGGTTTCGAATCCCGGAAAAACCGGAATTATGCGAATTAAGGGAGAAAAGACTTATAAAAGATTTGTAGCATGGCGCAAGGAGTACCAGTCAAGCGTTGATCCATAGGACGGCTCAGGTGATGCAGTCATGCGAAAATCCTCATAACGCAGGTAGAATTGTCGGCTGTAGAATCGCCTATAATATTTCTTGGTTTGTAATAGTATAATCATCCAGTATTAAAAAATTAGTTTTTTTGAATGTTGGATCAGATTGTAGACTTAAGATTTGAAAAAAAATAGCAAAAGTTTATGTTTTTTAATCAAGAAAAATGTTAAAAATGGCAGGAAACAAGTATTTGACACTTAAACATCCATTAGAAGATGACTATGGATCAACTCCTCAGGAGGCTTTCAAGAAGGCAAAAATGGAAACCCAAACGCATTATAGGACTATGTTCTATATGCAGAAAAACAACTGGATGCAATTTTCTTCAAGACTGAAGCTGAGGGTTAAGTGAAGGCTATCAGCGCAAAATTTGAGTTACTTGACAAATTCATCCCGTCTTATGCCATGAAGCTTGACAAGGAAATCCTTGAATCGGAGCTACGGCTTGCAGAAGTGAGGATGGTGGATGTGAAGGTTCCAGATATTGATTGCTTCAAGCTTGGTGAACCAAACATGTATGATGACTAAACCTTTTGCTTCAAAATCTCAAAACTTTGTTAAAAGTTTATGTTTTAAATTTTCGTCGTTTAGAACCGGTTGTAACTTTACGAGTCGGATAGAGACCTTCTCACCGTTAGATTGAGCCCATCTTTTGACACAAGATAGAGCTTCGAGTTAGATTTCCAATTCCACCGGTTGAGGTCAATCAGCAACCCATAGCAGAAGTTATGCCCGTTTTACTGAACAGTAGTCAATCGCCTCGCGAGATGAAGCTGTCGAGGAGATAAAGGACTGTCGATCAACAGTGGACCCTTGGTATCGACCGACGTGATTCCAGAATGCGGGCCGAGTATATTTCAAGACCGACTTAATCCCAGAAGCCACCACAAACTACCCTAATGCCCCTGACCGACGAACTGAAAAAAATGATGACAATTCATTCAGATTGTCAGTCGACACTTTAATATATTTTCTGTCGGTGTTGTGACAAATAGAAAGGGGGTTAGGATTATGAAGGCAAATTTGTTGTGCAATCCACGTTCTCGCTAGGTGATTTCAATAACTTCTAAGTAAATCTTAATTGTATCGATCTCTTGTAAGATTTTTGAACAATATTAATTAATAAAATCTTACACTTGATAGAGTAATAAATTTTTTCTCAATTAATATATAGAAGATTAGAGTAATCACACAAAAAATAATACCTCTTGTTTATTTACAATATTTTTATGGTAAATAAATCAAAATAATTATTTTGTTGTATATGTATATAATTTAATTTCAATGATATTAAATAAATATATATTATGTTTTAATATAAATATGTATATTAACATTTTTTATATTTGATGTAACAAAAAAATTAAACCATTAATCCCAAATTTTTTGATGTTATACTTTTTGATGCAAATTTCAGAATTAAAATATTAAAATTACATATTTGTGTATTTTTAAATGGTACATAGTTTAATTAAATGATATTAATATATATATTTAATATGAATATCTATTAAGCAAAAATTCATATTAATACGATTTTATGATCATTTATATCTTATTATAACAAAAACAATTAAGCCATTGATCACTTTTTAACATTTTTAACATGATTCCTATATTTTGGATTAATATAATATTTTCTAGCAATTGAATTTTGAACCTACAAATTATTCAATTGGTTCTTATGCAGCCATGTAAATCAAATTGACATCTTAATTTAGTGACATATCATTAAGTCTTTTTGTAATTAGTAAAAAATATATGTTACAATTTTTTAAATGATTCTCGATTAATATACAAGGGACTGAACTTTGGTTTTTATTTGGATATCTATTTATTTTATGTAGCAAGTCTTTTGCTTAATGGTAATAACTTTGTTCTGATGTAGATTTTATAATAAAATCGCGAAAGGTTTCTGCTCGACGGTTAAGCCATGGCCATACAAACTCATAATCTTCAAACCGAAGGGACGAGCGTGTTTAGAAGTGTCAAAATGAAAAAAATAGTGAATGGGTCAATCCAAACCAATCAAACCATAGATTTTAATGGATAGAAAACTTGGATACAAATGGATCAATGGATAGAATGGGTTAATGGATTTACTAGATTGGGTTAAAATGATTTGGATTGTAATGGGTAATGAGTTATCCATCACCAAACCAATAAAATTTTGTAAGTAACAAAAACTTAAATCAAATATATAAACAAAAATAACCAAACCAAATTTCTAAACCAATTTAACTACAAAAAGGTTTATTTATTTTTCATATATAAATTAAATTTTAATATATATACATCTGTGTGTGTTGGTTTTTAATAAGTAAAATTTATTCATAATTTCATCAAAACCATAAAATCAAGTTTTCACCAAAACCATTAAATCGTGTTTTCAGCTAAAACTGCTAAGTCGTGTTTCCAGGTAAAACCGCAAAATCGAGTTCCCTCCTCTCAAAACCGTAAAATTATGTTTTTCCGTCAAAACCGTAAAATCGAATTTTTATGTCAAAAACCTTAAACTAAAGTTTTTTCCACCAAAACCACAAAATGGAGTTTATAAGTCTAAACAATATTTTTATTTTCAGCCCTAATAAAATATTTTTTATTTAATAGTGTTTTCTCTTTGTGTATCACATAATAACCATTTAAACTATAAAATAATTGTTCATGGGTTAAATATTAAAATATTAACTCATTAATTTAAATGAGTTATGGATTGACCTAGTCCATTTGTCAAATGAATTAGTTTTATCCATTATCTATATAAGTTTAAAACCATTTGGATAACGGTTTAGTTTGGATTGGTTTACTCATTTTGATACTCTTAACTCTTAAGCGTGTTCAAAAAGCTGTCCAAAAGTGATGGAGAAGAAATAGTATAATTAAGTGATTTCTAATAAATTTATGTTTGACCTCATTTTCACAAGGAAGTGAAATCAAATAACTTTAATATTTAATTTATATAAAATGTGATTATTTTCAAATACTATGAATTTGTGCAATGGTATGTATGCATATAACTTTTTTTTACCATTTTCTCCTTTTGTATCTTCGTATGTTGCTTCTACTAAACTATCAAGATCTGCCACTGGTTTGTTCCTGATTCACTGTGACCAAGCATGATACACAGTCACTTTACCATCATTTTCATTTCGACAGAAGAGCTGCCACTGACAACGATAACGTTTTCGTCCGATAGAACTAGTCCATTTATTTTTTTCTTCATCTCATTATGCTTTCCCCATAACACAACATATAGACCACATACAATCAATATTCCCCCCATTGCACTAAAAATTGAAAATAATGTTAGTATACAGATAATAAATATATATGTCTAAATCCTCAAAATGTATTGCATTTTACCTTCCTAAGTAAAGCTTTTCGTCCAAGAACAAAGCACCAGCCAAGGCGACAATCACGAGCAAGAGGGGGTTGAAGATGGCTACAAAGAGTGGACCCCTTACCCTCGAACAAATTGAAATTAGTGATACTACTAATGCTGTTGCCACTGTTCCCTAATAGTTTTAGTTCCAAACATTAATTTGGTAAGTCAGTATTAAGATATTTGATAGCATATTATTATTATATCACAAAATATGTCACAGAATAAAAGTAGATATATACCGAATATGCAACTGTCCATAACCTAATGTCCCACCCGAGCTTCCATTGTGACCAATCCCTCTCCACGCATAATGCATAGATAGTGGATTGGAAGAAGGCCATCAAGCTAAGCTCATCAAACCTGTGCTCGCGTAATGGCATGGAAATGTTTCACTCATCTTTGCCTGTAATGTACATTTTGTGTACCGAAAACAACAAATCTTTTCATTACTCGATGTGTGTATATGTTTTTTTTTCATAACCACGGATCCTGAATTGACCAGATCGTTCAGCACAACACAAAAACCTAACAGATATTCATAAGTTACTCACCTGTATAATGATCCATATAGAATAAGAGAAGCAACTTATAAGGGCCAAACAGGCTCCCAGCACATGGTGATCAGAAGGCAGCAAAGCCACATGGCCGGTGCTAGTACTACCAGGAAGAAGGTTAATGTTGGACTTCAGGAAATCAATATAAAAGCCTTTGTAAAAGGTGAACAACATCGCTCCACCTATGCCCACTAATGTCCCAAATACTTTTGCTTTCCCTACAGCTGTTCCAAACTCCAGTCTCTCCAACCTTCGATATATAAATGCAATTTTTTTTCGGTTGCAAATGTTAAAATGATATATCAATAAATGTATGGTACATGTGTTATATATAAACATACACACACAGACACACGCATGTATGTATGCTTTTCGATATGTGTATTATTATGTATTACCTGACAGATATGCCAACGATAAATGTTATGGCGGGTATAAGATTAGACATTGCACTCGTGAATGTAGCCGACGTCAGTGCCATACTTCTGAAATATAGATTCTTTTCTAATGACCCCCTGCAATATCATATGTTTTTACTTTTTACAAATAATCAGTATATTTGAAAAAGAACACAACAAGTGTAAACAACTAAACACAGATTATCAAAGTATGCACAAAAAATTATATAACACATTACAGTGTGTTGATGTAAAGATGTCCGTCCTGAAGTAGTCGCTGACGTAGTTGTTGAAGCAGACGTCGTAGTGAGTGGTGAAGACCATGTGGAGTCGAGATGCTGAGCTGGAGTCGTGTAGACTTGGAGAGCAAGGGAATATCTTGAAGAAAAGGCAAACAGGAATAAAATTGGGGAGCAAGTTTATGACTTAAAGGAAGAGGAATAAGTGCATTCCAAGAAAATGAAAGTTGCACTTATTGATATGGAAGATGTCCATATTGTGGTTCCTTGAAGACTAGGGTTTCGGGAACGTGGAGAACTATATAAGATAGCTATGGGTCGTCTGTAGAGAGACAGAGACACAGAGGCTGATCTTATAGAAAGAGAGAAGCGCTTGGAAGTGTTCTGGGTCGTGCTGAAGCAGGGGCTGAAGTACTTGACGGTGGAGAGACATAAGCGGGTAGCTTAGGAATTGTTCAGTAGCAGCTGTTAGGGTGTTAACAGGCTAGCGAGGCTGATTAAGCAGAACTTGTAATTGAGTTGTACAAGGCGATTTCTAATAAAGCTATTGGGTGTGCTTGTGTAATTGTCTCTCTTGATTTACCTTCTGCATTACTATTGTTTGTGTCGTCTTTGCACTTACAAGTGGTATCAGAGCGGGTCACCTAAGTTACTGGTGTGATCCTAGAGGTGAAGATGGACACGATTATTTCTGTGCAGAAGGCAATCGTGTTGAAAGCAGACCAGTATGGTCATTGGAAGGCTCGCATGAAGCAGTTGATTCGAGGAATCAATGAAGATGCGTGGACAGCTGTGGAGACTGGTTGGGAGGAGCCTACCATAGTCACAGCAGATGGGAAGAAGCCTAAGCCAAAAGAGGATTGGTCAGAGGCAGAGCGCAATGCATCAAAATTTAATGCAAAGGCGCTTTCGACGATTTTCGGAGCTGTTGAAGTAGAGCAGTTCCAGCTGATTCAGGGGAGTACTACAGCTAAAGAGGCGTGGGAGATCCTGCTGAATTCGTTTGAAGGAGATGACAGTGTCAAGAGGACACGTTTGGATCATCTTGGGTCGCAGTTTGAAAATCTGAAGTGGTCAGATACGGATACTGTGGCGAGCTTCAGTGCCAAACTAAGTGCTATGGCGCATGAAGCATGTGTACTTGGAAAGAAGTACAAGGAGAAGAAGCTGGTGAAGAAGTTGCTACGCTGTCTTCCAGCAAGGTTTGGAGCTCAGAAGGCGGTCCTAAATATGACTGCAAACACGGATGAGCTCAAGTTTGACAAGGTTGTGGGTATGCTGAAGGCGGAAGAGATGGAGACATGCAGTGGCTCAATGTCTACATCAGGAGGTACGCCAGGGAGTATAGCCCTTATAGCTGACAAAGAAGTTGATAGACTTTGGAAGGTTGAAGATGCCTTGGGGTGGATAGTCAGGAATCTTGGAAAAAGGATGAATCACCCTGAGGAGATGAAACAATATGGTCGCCAGGGAGGTGATCGTGGGAATGGCATAAGGAGAGGAAATCTCATATGCTATGAGTGTGAAGGAGTTGGTCATGTAAGGGCTAACTGTCCGTTGGTACAACGAAGAGAGCTCAAGTGCTCTGAGTGTAGAGGTGTTGGACACACACGGCGTGAATGTCCAAACTCAAGGAAGGGTAAAGGTAGTCCATTGCAGTCGTCTGATGATTCAGAGTCTGAAGAAGATGGAAAGGTGAATCTTGTTGCATTTGGTGCACGCAAGGAGGGATCTAGTGAATCCTCTGGTTCAGATCTCAGCACAGATGATGAGGAGTATCACGTGCTGCTTAACAAGTGGTTGAGGGTCAAGGATCAGAATCTGAGATTGGAGGATATGGTTCTGAAGCAGAACGAGCTGCTTGAAGAACTTCGTGAAGAACTTGCGGCTGTGAATGAGAAATATGAGTCTCTTGAGCAGAAGGTTAGAAAGGTGAAGAAAGTTGCTACTGGAGAAGTACAACAGAAGGGGCTGTCACATTTCGTGCATGGGAGCACATCAAAAAGTGGAGCCAAAGAAGCTTGTCAGGAAGTACGTCGAGACGTGCGACAAGGAGTACGGCAGGAAGTTCTACAGCGCGGGGCTGTGAGTAACAAGCCGAAAGTTGTACGTCAGTGCAGCAACATGAAGGTCAGACAGGAGGTTCTGAAACATGGTTGTGCAGCTGGTACAAGGAAGGAGACTGATCGGTGCATCAGTAACTGTGTCAGGCCAAAGAAGAAGCAACATCGGATGTGCTGCTGGTTCTGTGGTAAGGTTGGACACAAGAAGGTGGAGTGTTTTGCTCGTGAGAAGAGCATAAACATGGGCAAGAGGGTGAACAAGGCGTTCACTAAACCCAAGAGGGTTGAAGAGGTGTCTGTAGCCAAGAGTGGCTTACTTGATGAGATCAAGGAGAAGACATCAGAAGATGGATGCAGCTCTGGTAGGAGTGGTCTTAAGGAAGATCAAGAAGCATCAAGTCTGGAGGTAGGACACGGAGTTGTCCATAACACAAAGGGGAAGGAGATCGAAGTGCATCAGGAAGTGATGCGAGAGGATCTTCAGGAGGGTGATAGCGAAATCACTCCAAGACAATAGCAACGAGTGCAGAGGGCACTCGGGGTGGTTGAGAAGAGGCTCATGGTCAAGGAGTCGACGCATGAAGGAAGCCTGGTCCTCAACAGAAGTGGGTCGAGAGGTAGCTCGATAGGTGCGTCAGATCGTGATGCAGTACTGGTAATCTATTCCGCTGCAGCAGAGGCTGTATCATGATTACGCATGGAGTAGCAGACGGGTTTGTCTGTAAGGCTTGACATCTAAGCATCTGTTTTAGCTTAGTATGCAATCAAGCATGGGGAGAATGGTGACGTCCTGGTCCAAGAAGTGCATATCTCATGGGGGAGAAGAGCATAGTGATGGACGTCCTGAAGTAGATGATGCTTGTTTCATGGGGGAGAAAAGCATGGTGTGGTGCACATCTCGTGGGGGAGAAGAGCACATTAAGCGTGGAAGTTTCCAGGTGGGGAACGTGGTTGTTGAACCAGAAGAAGGTTGTGCTTGATCGGCACACAAAGCTAAAAGGGGGAGATTGTTGATGTAAAGATGTCCGCCCTGAAGTAGTCGCTGACGTAGTTGCTGAAGCAGACGTCGTAGTGAGTGGTGAAGACCATGTGGAGTCGAGATGCTGAGCTGGAGTCGTGTAGACTTGGAGAGCAAGGGAGTATCTTGAAGAAAAGGCAAACAAGAATAAACTTGGGGAGCAAGTTTATGACTTAAAGGAAGAGGAATAAGTGCATTCCAAGAAAAGGAAAGTTGCACTTATTGATATGGAAGATGTCCATATTGTGGTTCCTTGAAGACTAGGGTTTCGGGAACGTGGAGAACTATATAAGATAGCTATGGGTCGTCTGTAGAGAGACAGAGACACAGAGGCTGATCTTATAGAGAGAGAGAAGCGCTTGGAAGTGTTCTGGGTCGTGATGAAGCAGGAGCTGAAGTACTTGACGGTGGAGAGACATAAGCAGGTAGCTTAGGAATTGTTCATTAGCAGCTGTTAGGGTGTTAACAGGCTAGCGAGGCTGATTAAGCAGAACTTGTAATTGAGTTGTACAAGGCGATTTCTAATAAAGCTATTGGGTGTGCTTGTGTAATTGTCTCTCTTGATTTACCTTCTGCATTACTATTGTTTGTGTCGTCTTTGCACTTACACAGTGTAGATTATTATTATCATTATAGAATCTTGTCATTAGCATGCTTGTATATAAAACAAAGGTCCCTGACAAAATAATATAGGAGATTCAATGTACAGACGGATCCGTATATCTAAAAACTTAGGGTATCAATATCTGAATTCAGATTCATCAGATCTGTGATTTTAGTATTTGTATCCAAATCCGTGTCTTCTGGATATCCGTCTAGATATTGTATTATCTGCGAGTATCCAGATTCATATACGGATTCATAAAAGAAAAAAAAAATTAAAACTAAAATACTAATATTCTAAAAAATACTACATAAATTAAATATTATTAAAATAAAATATTTTAAGACTAATTATATATATAAATATGTATATAAACTATAAATATTAATAAAACTAAAATTAATATATTTAAAAATCTGGATTCAGATCCGAATATTCAAAATTAAAAATCAAGATATCCATATTCAGTTCTGGTTTTGATGATTCCAATATTTTATTATCCGTATCTGGATCTGGATGTCCCAAATATTCTATTTTTGAAACAAATCTGTAGCGGATCTCGGATCTTGTGGATCCCAGTCCCAGCCCTAAATGTCACCATACAACTTAGACGCAGTGTTAACTCTTTAATCTCATATACCATATTGTATTTTTAAATGAGTAAAAAGTTCTAGTTTGTAGATCTTTAAAATTCATCTAGAGCATGACATAAGAGTATTTCTAATGTAGTACTATATTTTTTTCTTTTAAACAGAGTATTTCCACAATAGAATTGAGTTTTACACAAAATTATATTTTATTTTAAAAGTAAAAATCGAGTAATAAATAAAAATTAAATAAATAATTTCATTTGCAATAGACTATTTTATTACTCTGTTATGAAGTAGAAATAGAATAAGTTAAACTAGGTGATAACATGCGCCTTGCGCAGGATGAAATAGCTTAACGAAATTATAATTTTAAATATATAAGTATTAGAAAGGTAAAAATCATAGACACAAATATTACATATTATTTCATATTAAAAGATTCAACGAAATTTAGGATATGTAAATAAAGTAAGCTTCAGAGTTTTTTAAATTTTGTGTTATTTGTTTTTTGTGGTTGAAGTATAGTTCGTGGAAGTGAATCTATAAGAGGAACCAAAAACTTATATAAAATTAATGAAATCTGCCATTGGTGGTTTCCTAGTGTACTTCTAGTTTTGTTAATAATGATTGGAAAAAAATGATGTGGTGAGAAAATGTGTTGAAGTTGCTGTATGTTTAAGGTTTTAATGATGAAAACAAATAGCCAAAATTATAGTAAATATTTACTAATTAATATTCCCAAACTTGCGGTAAAATTTAGTTTAAAACTTGCCTTAACACATGTTGTTATAAAAAAATGCAGCTCTCAAATTACGCAAAATTTGGATCTCGAACTATATATGGAATTTGTTTCTCAGCGACTATAATTGAGGAAAATTACCTTATCGTTTTTAAAAAATTAATTAATGAAGATTATGAATTGATTCCAAACTTGACTCCAAAATTTAAGATCTGATTGATATGTTTGTAAAATCAATCAATGAATTGAATACTTATTTTGAGTGGAAAGAAAAACATAATCAAAGATTATGCAATGTTTACGGAAATTGAATGTATTTTCCTAAATAACTGTTGATTTTAGTTTTTATTCTAACTGAGACTAATAATTTTGAACATATATGTAGTTTCAAATATTGCATATTTTATGATTGGTCGAATCCAAAAATTAAATCATTCCAATATAGTATTTTGTAGTAGGTACATACTTCTTTCATTAGTTTTTCGTCTCACATCGTAAAAGATGATTTATGCATAATTTGATCATGATCTTCGAAGTATTAAAATATTAACAAAATACTTGAAAACTTGCCTTAACACATGTGGTAATAAAAAATGCAGCTTTCAAACTACGCAAAATTTGAATTTCGAAGTGTATATAGAAATTTGTTTCTCAATGACTATAATTGAGGAAAATTAATTGATTGTTAAAAAAAATCAATTAATGAAGATTATGAATTGATTACAAACTTGACTCCAAAATTTTAGATCTGATTGATACATTTGTAAAAATAATTAATGAATTGAATATATATTTTAGATTGGAAACAATTACCGTCTTTATTTCCGTCAAACATATTGAATTGCATACCAGATTTAGTTTGAAAGAGATTGAGATAGAGTAAAAAACACGTAGATCACGTATTATATACAAAGTTTTTATTATAACATATAGATCGATATACAAATTTTATAATATTAAAAAATAAATTGTAACTAATGACTTTTGTAAAGAATACAATTTTACATAATATATTATATTTTAAAAAAACTTACAATTAAATACTATCCAATATTGTTGTATAATAGGAAACAAACTGAGGATTTGGTCAATTTTATTAAATTTAAAAATCTATCGGTGACGATCACATTTATATTTTTAATTTGACGTGATTGACAATTCAAATTTGGTCTTTGACATGTATTAATTTTCGAAACAATACCATAATTAACATATATATATTATTAAGATCATGCATTAGGTCCCCCAAGTAAATTGTGATTGATATTTCTTTTTTAAACAATATGATTGACAATTCATATTTGATCTTTAAACACCTAAATTAAGTGAATCAATGACCTAATTAACGTTGAAATATATTTTTCCGCTATTGCATTAACGTTGTAAAGAAAATTCATATTTCCTTTTGCCAATAAACAATCAAATAGTATATTGCATTAAGAAATATGTCATTAACAAAACATAGTTATCGATTACTAAACATAGTTATTGATTGCAAAGGAGAATAATTGGTATTTAAAAATAATATTGGATCGTCTTATGAAATTTTTTAAAAGTGATTCAAAAGTACAAAGGTACCATTGATAGAGAAATAATATAATTTAAAATCATATTATAAACCCCTTAAATCAAAATACTATCATGCAACTCAATAAACCACAATGACTCAAACATTTCTGTGAAGAAATAAATTTTGGTTTCTCTATAAAAACAATTATGGTAAAGGTGAAGCAATCATTATTTTAAAAATAATATTGGATCGTTTTATGGCAATTTTTAACAATGATTCAAAAGTACAAAGGTATCATCGATAGAGAAATAATATAATTCAAAAACATATTATAAACTCCTTGTATATATATACTATGTTGCATCTCAGTAAGCCACAATGACTCAAACATTGACAAAGAAATAAAATATGGTTTTTATATAAAAACAGTTTCCAAAGAAATACATTAGGTTTCTCTATAAAAATAATAATAGTTACGTTTTAATACATCGTCGTGATGTCAAAAAAATACATCGTCGTGTGAAAACTCATCGTCATATTCGATTTCTATATAGTCCTACAATATATTCTGAAAGTACAATATACCTCAATAATTTATTATGTCTAAAACCATATAATAGACTAAGTAATAAATATATTTCCAAAAATAGTCACAATATTTCATTAATTGTAGACGTTTTAATTGTTGTTTGTCAATAATGAAGAAGATTATAGTATATTAGTCAAGTTATATTATAATGATCAATGGCAAATTTTGTAATTTGTCTAGTTAACAAAGGTCTTTTAATATAGAGTGTGAGAGAGCTTGTTGGATTGACACATAGGAAATGGCACAATTGAAAATAACATATGAACTAAAGGTTAGTTATCAAATGGTCTCCTCAAATAATAAGAAGGGGATTATCTTTTATTCCAAACTCCATAGTCGAGCGAAAAAAGAATAGGTCAGAGATACTCTAAATCATGCTAAATTATCTTTTTTAAAGTGAGATCTTTTCTAATGGAAATCGAACGTGTATATATATGTGTAATCTTTTACAATTCAATTTAGGAATTTTAATCTTTTACAATTCAATAGAACTTGTATATTTTAGTATATTTTTGAGTCTATATGAATCTGTTTGTTGATGACAAAAAAAAAAAAGTCGTTACCAACTCATCGGTTGTCCATTTTGTATATTTCTCTTTTTCAACGATCACTTACCTCAGTTTAAATATACCTGAAAGATGGAACATCTCAGAATTACTTACCCGAATAAGCCACTCAGGAAGCCTTGGAAGATAATTTTCCATGTCACTTTTAGTCTTTTTCCCCTATAAACAAAAAAAAACCCCGGAATTTTGGTATTTTTCCTGTGAAAATGAGCATCCGATTCATACAACATAACTTGACGAACTGTACAATTGTTCTGTATTGAAGAAAAAGTAGACAAGAAAGGGGGACATCGGCTAAAATGTAGCTAAAGAGACTAAAAATCATATAGTTGGACAACATATTTTACATATTGTTCTTTATGATAAAATGTTTTTACTTATATTTTGGAATTCGTATATATATTTACGGGCATTCTATGAATATGGAGTCTAGGATAGAACTTGCCGGTTGAAGAAGAAAGCAAGAGGAACCATAACCGCTGTGGAGAGCAGGAAGCGGTAAGCTAGAATGACAGGTACGCTCGCGCCACTGCTTATGGCCAACTTGAAGAAGATGTGGACTCCCGATTGAGCCACCTGTACCACCAACATCAATAGCACCGGCTTCATCCCATTTGTCAGAGCCATTTCCACAGAGGATTACTTGTTTGATTTTGGGAAATGAATATCAAAACGAGTTTCTGAAATAATTCTAATAGTCGGAAAGCATAAAAATAAGGAAAAAGATTCTCCACTAATATATCATTTTGATTGTTTTTAATTTATAAATAGTTGTGATTTAAAAATATTAAAAATATATATTTATAGATCGGTCTTTAAAATTTGTATATTTTTATTTTATATATAAGAGATAAATCTTTGGGCCTAATACTTTAACAAAATTATCAATACTTCCATTCATACAATTATATAAAGGATTATATAAATCATAATATAGCTTATTAAAAATAAACTTAGATTTTTAGTTAAATAAAATTATAACGTTGAGTTAATTTCACATTGACCGAAAAATCTGTTAGTCAACTGTTAAATGTGGTTGAGTTAATTGCTGATGACAAAACCACAACTTCATTTTGATTTTTTAAAATTTATAAATATTTGTGATTTAAAAATATTAAAAATATATATTTATAGATCGGTCTTTAAAATTTGTATATTTTTATTTTATATATAAGAGATAAATCTTTGGGCCTAATACTTTAACAAAATTATCAATACTTCCATTCATACAATTATATAAATCATAATATAGCTTATTAAAAATAAACTTAGATTTTTAGTTAAATAAAATTACAACGTTGAGTTAATTTCACATTGACTGAAAAATCTGTTAGTCAACTGTTAAATGTGGTTGAGTTAATTGCTGATGACAAAACCACAACTTCATTATTTTCTTCTTCGGATAAGGATCGTTAATGGTCGATCTCTACAAACTATGAGCGACTGAGAGCGTCCCAACTCCCAACAGGGGACCGTTTCCGGTAAAGATCGCGATGAAGTTACACATGAAAACTATGCATTCGTTACGCAGTTTCTTATTCAATTCTATACAACAATGTTATATACTATATAATATTCAAGACAAACCCATATGATTTTGTTTTTGCGTGGTTAAAATAGAATAACGAATTTTATATACTACATGAGCTGTTAATTGGACAGCGGTCAACGTTATATACACACAGGGCAATGATGCTATGACACCAATATCTTTATTTAAAAAGCCAAGAAGAATATTTTTTTAAAAAAAGACTACAAGAATAGTTACCATTATCTTTTGAAGCACCATTTTTGACCCAAAAAAAAACTTCAATTTTGGTCCAAATACTAAGGAGTCTCCATAGTTCATATTGTCTTACTAAATTCGTTTTCGGCTTCAGTTTCACATACGTTGTCAAGAAAGAACTTTGCTTTTAGAGGAAAGTAAATTTAATTAGTACTCGGGAGTGTTTTAATACATGCTCAGTGATTATTTTATATATTTTATTATACATTATGTTTAAACCGTTTTAGGCTTTTAGCATCGTGTTTGTGTAGTGTTTAATTTACGTGTATTTGTATAATCTCACCTTTGTTTTCTTATCTTTATTTATTTTTTTGCATAAACCCTTTTTTTTCTTGTTGATATGTCATGTTTATTTTTGGTCAATCAGTCTTATATAAATAAGTTCGATTCTCGTACCTAGTCGTTGTCACTTTGTAGGTGATTGTTGAGTTTATCATAAACTTCCAAATTTAAGTTAATTATCGCAAATAGTTTTTATATACTGTAGTAATGTTGATTTCTTCATAAATTTTGTTGTACTACGACCAATACAAGTTAGAAAAACTGTATACTCTCGACTCTCGAGTTAACATCCAAACTGAAAAGAACAACAAACCTTTTTGATGACTATTATGTAAAATTTTGATGTGGTTATTGATCATTATATCAAATAGAATTATAGACTATATGATGATGTATGATTTATCTAGAGTTTAAAAAAAACAGTTTTTGATTGAGATGTCTAATTGGTTCATGCTTGATTGAGATATCGAAAATCCACGAGGTTTTTTCTAATATGATCTAAAATTTCAAGTCAAATACAGAAATAACAGAAATAATTCATGTTTTTTTTTTGAATTTTTTTTTCTATTCACTCTAAAAGTTCGAACTAATCATGAAAATGCCATCAATTTTTTTTCCGAAAATGAATATTTTACTTTATCATTCTCATCTTCACCAAGTATTTACAATAGTGTCATTCTCATTAACACACCTACCACCATGAACAACCAATTTGAAATTCTTAAAGCACAAAATTTTCGATTTTACTCTTCATATCTCATTACTTATGCACACAAATCACATTTCTTCCACTTTCTCTTTAAATTCATCCAAAAACCAAGATATTGATTCCAAACTTTATAAGGTTCATAGAGATATTGACGCTCATGATTCTTGTTCATTAACAAGTTGGTAGCTTTTCTAGTGAAGCTCTGGGTGCTTGGAGAAGCTAAGGAAGTCATCTCACAAATTCAAGGTATGAAATCTTTTTTTTTCAGATCTGTTCGCGAAGACTTTTAGAAGACTTTGTTAGATGTATTCTTCATCGAGAATACTTCCTAGAAGTCTTTTAACATTCCTGTGTAAACAAGAAAATCACAGAGAAGACTTTTCAGATAAACATGTTAGTTTTGTAATTGACCAAAGTTCGTAAAAAATTTGACTTTTGTTAGAAGATTTCTCGGGAAATCTTCTCGTCCAAAGTCTTTTTCACTGTCGAAAAAAGTCTGCATAGATTACTTTTTCAATTGAAAAATAATAGTAAAATATTTAATATTAATGAAAAAACTTCTTGAGAAGTCTTCTAGAAAAAGTTTGCTTTAGAAGTCTTCTTAAATTTTATTCCGGATTTTGGTCAAACTTTTGGTTACGAGGGAAGACTCTGAAGAAAGACATCTAGAAAAATCTTCTCTGGAAAAATCAAATATACTCAACTCCAAGGAAGAATTCGGGAAGACTTTCATAAGACTTCTACAAAAAGTCAAATTTCTAAAAAAACTTTGGTTAATTGCAAAACTAACATATTTATCTGAGAAGACTTCTCGAGAAATCTTCTCTGGCATTTTCAAGAATTTTTCAAATTCAAAAGTAAGCCAATATTTACAAAGGAAGACTTCTCAAGATGTCTTCTGTAGAGTAGATTTTTTAAGAAGTCTTCCTTCGTAAATTTGCAATTGCAAAAATGACCTAAACAGAAGTTAAGAAGTTTTCTACGTCAATCTTTGTTAAACTTCAATTTTCTCCAAGCTTAAAATGAATTTTTAATATTTTTTTGTTAATTCATGTATATTAGTCAATATTGGAGCTACTGGATGAAATTCATAACTTATTTGGTGATAATGAGATTTCAAATATTCATGTTTACTAGTGTTTCTAGCTAATCTGAGAAGACTTCTTCTAGAAGTCTTCTAAGAAGTCTCTGGGAAGTCTTCTACGTTAGTTCAAGAGTGTTAAGTAACTTTAGATTATGTGTCTTTTTTAACTTGTAAAAGTGTTAAGTAATTTCAAGAATATCAAAGCATGTGGTTTAATGTGTCTTTTAGATCATAAGATATAATTTTTAACTTCATAAGATTTAAAATTTCAATTTTCACTTTAAATTCAATTTTGATCTTTTGTGAATTTGACTAAGTTTTCTTGATAACTTTTCTCTCTTGGTTTTAGTAAATTTGACTAAGTTTTTGTGTTGTTGTGTGTTTGTTATGAGTGAATAGAGTGGTTAAAAAGTATTCTTGGTATATTGTATCAATAACTTTAATATTGCCAAGTATTTTTGGCAAAATATGAACATATTTACCTAATTGTTTTGATTAACATCTCTTAAAATTTACAAAAGAATAATTCACAAGTAAATAGTACACATGTACATCATAAAACAGACCATAAACAAACCTATTACACATTGAGCTAGATATTATTCCTAAACATAGATCGAGCTGCGACTCAATTAGGTTTACAAGTCTTAGGTTCCTAGACTAGGGAACTCACCGATAGCTCTTACAGCCAAGGCTTACACCTGTTGTAAACGCTCTTATGCAGATTCGAAATAAGATCTTTCTTACTCTCTTTTGTTCTCTACGTTTACTATTTTTTTTGTTATCATACATTGATTGTGTTGTGCGTGGGCCTACAGATAATCGGGACTTTCAGGGGAAACTAGGTAAACTTGGCTTTTGTCCGATCAATAAAATCGACGGTGTGAATTTCGGTTCCTAAGAATCTATGCTTCTGTCTTACAATCCCCTAGACATTATTTGCAAAGTGATTTGCCACATGATCTCTTTACAATCGTTTTTACGAAAAAATTATGACATGACCATTAAGATTGATGACATGTCATATGGTTAAATATGACATAGACAATTACATTTAATACTGATATATATATTTGGAAATCTTTTTAGAATATGACAATAACTCATATATAACATTTAGTATTGATTTATATTTTTGGTAAACTTTGTAGAATATGATAGTAACTCATAAATCATCATTAAAATAAATATATTCAAATATGACATTTTGAATTTCGAAATATTATATAATTTTTTATAATTATACAATTTTAATTATCTAAAATTTTCTGCATTTAAAAAAATATATAATTTTTTTATCGTAATATCATTAGTTTCTTTTAGATATCTACAAATTATATAAATATTGTTTAGTTTTAATTTTTGATAACTATACAATTGTTATATGATTTTTAGTATTTTTTTACAAGTTGATTTAATACATTTAACCAAAATAAATAAATAATTTGTTTTATCTAAGATTCTAACTTTATATATATACATATATATTCTTAAATATAATTTAAAATAAAAAAAAATATTTTCTCTTAATTTTATACTTAATTAAATGATATTTATATTAATTATTGGTCAAAAATAATAAAATATATAATATTAATAAATTACATTTTTAAATATAAAATTTAACTGTTAAAAAATTCATCACTGCACATGATGCAGAAAAACACTTAGTTGATTAAAATATAATTATGAAAATATTTTATGTGTTAAATATATTTTTATTCCACTATTGTTGTTTCAATTAAATTCAATATTGAACAAGTTGTTTATAGAATTGATGTATGTAATTATTGTGATTTTTGAGATTTGCGCAGCCGAATTATATGGTATGATTGAATAATATATATCATTTCTATTGTAGAACTCCATCCCTATATAGAGGTGATTTCATGTATTATAGTTCTACCATGTCTATCACTATATATTATTATCTTACCAAATTTTACCTCATAAGATTGTTACATTAAATTTTTAATATTCTTCTTTGCTGTAGATGTTTATCATTGATTATTATCTTTTATCCCCTAATCTATATTTGAGAAGTGATTTGCCACATGTTTTCTCTACAATCGTTTTCACAAAAAAAAATTGTGACATGGCTATTAAGATTGATGACATGTCATATAGTTAAATATGACATGGACAATTACATTTAATGCTGATATATATTTTTGGAAATCTTTTTAAAATATGGCAATAACTCATATATTACATTTAATATTGATTTATATTTTTGGTAAACTTTGTAGAATATGCTAATAACTCATAAATCATCACTAAAATAAATATATTTAAATATGACATTCTGAATTTCGAAATATTATATAATTTTACTTTTATAATAATAAAAATTTTATTATCTAAAATGTTCTAAATTTTCTGAATTTAAAAAAAAAAACGTAATATCATTAGTTTCTTTTAGATATCTACCAATTATATAAATATTATTTAGTTTTAATTTTTGATAACTATACAATTTTATATGATTTTTAATAATTTTGTACAAGTTGATTTAATACATTCAACCAAATGAAATAGATAATTTTTTATCTAAGATTTTAACTTTATATATATACATATATATTCTTAAATATAATTTAAAATAAAAATATTTTCTCTTAATTTTATGCTTAATTAATGATATTTATATTAATTATCTGTCAAAATAATAAAATATATAATATTAATAAATTACATTTTAAAATATAAAATTTAACTTTTAAAAAATTCATCATTACACATAGTGCAGGAAAACACCTAGATTAATGATTGTGATATGACTACTAATATTGATGACATGTCTTATAGATTAATATGACATGGACAATTATATTTAATGTTAATTTATATTTTTGGTAAACTTTTCAAATATGGTAATAACTCATATATTATATTTATTGTCGATTTATATTTTTGGACTTTTTTAAAATATGGTAATAACTCATAAATCATCGTTAAAATAAATATATTCAATTATGGCTTTTCAAATTTCGAAATATCATTTAAGTTAAAAATATTTCAAAAATATATACAAATTTTTAGAAAATTATAAAAATTAAATCATAAAATCATTATTTCTTATATATATCTACAGATTTTATAAATAGTGTTTGATTTTAATTTTTGACAATTATGAAATTTTACATATTTATTTAATATATTTAATTAAAATAAATAGATAGAAAAATCTACCTAAGATTATAATTTAAATATATACATGCACGTTCTTAAATATAATTCAAAATAAATAAAATTGTTTTTATCTTAATTTTAATGTTCAGTTAAATCAAATTTATATTAAAATATTGATAAAAAAAAGAAAATTTATAATATTGATAAAAATTAAATATAATTTATATTTATCTATTAAAAATATTTTAAAATTCTTTTACTGCACATGGTGCAGGAAAACACCTAGTATAATAGTATATGTAGTTCTATTCGGGAATGAATGAATAAGTTGCTTAATTAACCACAAAACGAACCTAACTTCTGCAAATGAATAAATATGTAATGCAATGTTTTCAATCCTAAACGAGTTTAAGCATGGTCATTATGTACTCAATACACCGTTTTGTGGTGTCGAGATTGCGTATTTGACTCATTTATATAAAACTAGATTTTGATCCGCCCTTTAAAGAGCGGGTATATTTTTTGTTTTAATTTAATTCTCATATTTGTGTTTTTTCTGTGATTATATTTATATTTTTTGTAATCATATTTATATGAAAATGTTAATTAAAATATATTTTATTAAATAATAGCAATTTAAAAATTGATTCGGTATACGTTATGTTAGGGCTTGGTTGCCGGTCGAACCCGCAAACCCGCAGGTTTCAATTTTATTTTGGTCGAAAATATAACCCGTACAACCCACATACAGATAATTTGTACCGACACCCGCCCCATTTAATTTTGCGGTTATCCGTGGGTTATAATTCTTTTAAAAATACTAGCTATTAGCTAAAACAAAAGTTCATCATATCAAAATACTAATTGACTTGTACTTTTTCCTAAAGAGACAAAATATACCAATGATATGATAAGTTCACACTCGACGATTGTTTTCTGTCAATATTTTAATCTAATGAAAGTTTTATCAAAACAAAATAGAGCATATTCATATCTTTTTTTCGGCTCTAAAGCATATTCATATCTTTTTTTTGGGTGTAAAGCTTATTCATATTTCTTATTAGTAAAGAAAATATACATAAAAATGATCTAATCCGTACACCTCAGACAAAGCATAATTTATAGCCAAAAAAAAAAAAAAAAAATCCTTCCTCTTGGCCATGATGTTCACTCGTCCTGCTCCTCTCGACCTTCTTCTTTAAGTCCATTTTTCATGACAAGTGACAAGAATCGCTAACTAAAAATAGCATCGTATACATATTAATGATTTCATTATTGGTTACTTTCTGCATCTGTTTTCTGGCAGCGACAAAGAACAAAACTTTTGAGAATGAGAAGAAGAAATTATATTTGTATTTGCAACTCACATTACAAATATTTGTCATCGAAACTTTGCTCATGCGTTCTCACTCAACCACTTCTTCGAATCCGAACTTCTCCACTTACACACATGCACCGAAAGGTGAGTGTTGCGTACTTGAGGATGGATATTATTAGTACACTGAAGAGTAAGACTATACACTGAAGTTTTTAGCGATCCGAATATCAGTTTTACTATAAAACATTACGTATCAATTATAAATGAGGCCGAATTAGGTGTTTCTCGAAAAATCAATATGATATAACGAACATTGAGTACACAGACACTGTAATTAAGTGCAGTGCAAAAAAGTGGAGAAATTAAGTACCACTTAAAGAGACAGAAGAAGCCGAGATCAATAAATAATATAAAAAGAGTGTTCTCAGCCTAATGACATGCTTCACTCCATCTCCCCTCACACAATCCCAACCGTTCCCTAGGAAGAGAAAAAGATGATGGTGCTTTGAAAAAAATGCATGGATTGATATATTTTCCTATGATAAATGGAGCAAACCGTGAGATCTGAGAAGAGAAACATAAAATGATAAAATACCAATTGCAAAAACGAAAGTAGGAGTTAAGCAAAGTGAATACAAAAAAAAACAGAATGAAAATCAGAGTATAAAGGCGCTGTAATTAACTGGAATTGGGGATAGAGAGAATTTGTCCATTAGTTTACAAAGGAGATTACGTAAAAATCAATTGCGAGATTCTGAATGAGGAAGATGTACTGATGAACGATGGATGAATGATGTGTAGCAAACGGAAAATATATAGATTGACAAGAGACGCGATTCTAAGGTTGTGTTGTTTGAAAAGAGGAGAGACGCCATTCTATGGTTGTGTCGCTTGAGAAGAGAAGACGATTCGTGGAAGATGACTCTACGGTTTTGATGACGTAAAGCATTGAAAGGAAGAGGATTTTTTTATCCCTTAGATCAAAAATAACAAACAATAGTGACCGCTAGATTGATATTTTTTTTTTCTATAAAAAATTGATGACGTCACTGATCACCAATATTTGGTTTGCTATTATATATAGATTTTTTTAATTTAATTATTATAAAAATATAAAAATATATTTATAATAAATTTATATACTTTTAAAATTTTATATTGTTCTTGTTAAATTACCATATTTTAAAAACAGTGTTTACTTTTATTTTTATTTTCATTTTAACTACTTTTCGGGTTAGTGGGTACCCACAATCCAAAATTTACCAACTTGCTCCCACCCGAATAAATACTCATAACCCACATTCGCAAATCGATTTTTTCAAAAATTATATTAATTAAATTATTATTAAACACAAATATAAAAGTTAAATTTCTCCAAAAAAATAAAACAAAATATATACCCGCTATTTAAAAGGACAAATCAAAATATAGTTTATTCTATTAAAATAAGAACATAACCTATTGATAAATATTATGTTTAACTTTTTTTTTCCAACTGAATTTTTATAAAAAGACCAAGCCCAAAGGCAAGCCCACCGACTATTACAAAAACAAACAAAAACCCAAAAGAAAAGGCTGGTAAAATACATAAGTGGGCTCAAGCCGGATCTCACCAGATCGAAAACCACAATGCAACCTCTTCATCGTCTGAACATCTTACCATGGAAAGCTTTCATCGATTGTGACGAGATCTCATCCGTCGAAACCAGACCACCAACCACCGCATACAACTTTATCCAAGAGTCGGCGACACAGAACATAGAAAGCCTCCACCCCCCGAAGACAGAAGCCGACGGCGGCAGAGCTGTAGAAACCTCTCCTTCCCGGAAACACAAACGGTCAAAACCAACCGAACTTAAACGCAAACAACAATCTCTCCCTCTCCTAAGACATGCACATAAGAACAGAAAAAAAAAACATTGGACACAAGCAAACCGGACCGACGGCGGCTACGGATGCCTCCACCGTCGGCCGGAAACCTAGATCTCTTTTTCTACTTTTCTCTCTTCTCTCTCCTTTTCTCCTTCTGCTACCAACCGTAGTCTAATATTATGTTTAACTATTTATTTCATTTATTTAAGAGATCAATTTAAATTAATATTAAACATAGATATAATTAGAAAAAACTTAAATATAAAACTTAATTTTTTCAAAAAAAAAAATAAAATAAAAAACAAACTTGTTTTTTGGAGGGCAGATGTCATATATAAAGATGTTGACAGTGCAAATACTGATCATTTACCAGCTTTGTGCATAGAGGTGCTTCTACTTTTAGAGCACGTCACGTGTTCGAAACAACTACAGAACTTTTGTTTTTTTTTCTGAATAATTTCTTTAATGAATGGTTTTATTGTAAATACATCGTCGTCTTCTTTATGATAACTTGTAGGTTTCTGCAAAAACATTTCCATGGCCGTCATAAAAAAAGTATCATTATAAGCTGCAATATTGTGTTCTTCTTTCAGATCTTTCATCAATTTTGTAGATCTGGTATATAAATTCCATTCAAAACCCAGAAAAAATGGATTATTTTTAGAAAACCAATATATTCATCGAATTTGACAAATCACCACGGTAACTCTCGGCTCCATGGCCGAGCAATCGATCACCATGCCCACGTTTATGAACCTACAAATATGTCTGTTTTGTGATTAAACCTATGCAAGTTTGTGTGTTGTATTATACTTGCACAAATTATTAGTTATATGAAATTGTACTGTCAAAAAAAAATTGTACTCTCTGAAATTAAAATTAGTCGACAGTTTGAGAGGAAGTAAGTCCCGCATAATATGGAACTGAATTAGTGGTTTACAATATTTTTATAAAATGCATAATTATCATTTATTATATTTAATGGACAGTTATGAAATTTAAAAGGTGCACACAACTTTTATCAATAGGGCAAACTGTAGAATTAATAGAATAGATTTGTAAAGGAATGAAATCCCGCGTTTTGAGGAATTATTTTTAGGAAATGCAAATTCTCAAAATATTCCAACTTACTAAAATACATTAAGATATTCTCTAACGATAAGTTACGGATATACTATTAAACATCCCTTATAAATATAATCAGTTCCATCGACTTATATTCACAACCATTTAGACGTTGAAAAAAAATCACTATGGAACGAGATCTTGAAGAGAATGACAAAGAAAACAAATATTGTCTTGATAATATTAGATCTACTAACATGGTTTTCTCATTTACATCTGTTGATGGAAAAGTTGATCGAGCAGTTAAAAAAGGATGTGGGTCTAACATATTTTAAACTCAAGTTTCTAAACAATTCTCATTTATATTGCAATTCATATTTTTAACCGTTTTTATTTGTACTTCAGTTTTAATAACATACATAGATAGATGGAGTGTAAAAAAATACATTTACTGTCTTAACTACCCCCATTATGTTTCAATCTTTACTGTCTTAAAAGAATTGTTCAGAGCAACTTTCATATACTATATAGTTTAATTTAAATGATATGTATATATATATTTATTTATAAAATGAGACTTTTTACTTATATGATTTTGTAATCATTTATATTTTGTCATAACAAAAATTTTAAGCCATGGATCACAAAATTTCCTGTGAGAGATTTATAACAGTTTTAATAATTTATAGTCATTTTTTAAATTCAAAATATGACATGTATAAAAAAATATAAATTTTTATTATATGGTTAATGTGATTGTTTTATTTATTTTGATAAGTTAAAATTTAAAAAATAATAGAGGCCGCACTAATTTTTATCAAGTTTTTATCATTCAAATCATTAATTGACATATATACTTTAGTCACATTAGGAAAATTTGTATTTTTATTTAAAGAAAGATTGAAAAATATTAATAATTAATTTATGGTTAATTTAATAAAAATCTTATTATATATTTAGATAGACCAACCTATTTCTCTAAAAAATTTAAGAATCATTGGGGTGATGACACATAGTTATCTCAAATATTATAATGCTTATCTTTTAATATATAACATCTACTTTCACCATTCTGCTGAGTTTTGTTCACTGAGGGCCAAAGGATGAATCATGTCTTATATTTCAATTGCAGGTACTGGCTTCAAATTTAGTTGTCTCAAAATAGGCATGTTGAGGCTTGGAGTGCTTCTCTGCTGATGTTTGGGTTTCAAAATGAAATATGGGGGGACTCTGCACTAGACCATATAAACGTAGAAACATGCTTGTCTTTCAACGTTTTGCTTCCACACATCATTAACCAAGTAAATAAAAATATTATTTCGATGCATCAGTAGTTTTAAAGTTACTTATGGCCAAAAATCTTATACCAAATAAAAAAAATTTAAAGTTCACGGACCAATCAACGACGACAAAAAAAAAAACTCTCAGGTCTCAAACAGCTCCAATAATGCATCTAAGGCATGTATATTGTAAAAAAGGTAAATGAACACAATTCCAAAATTGTGATTTCGTTCTTCCCATCTTATTACTGGCTCCGCACTTCACAAAGATTGCTTGAAGATCACATACCAATGGTCTTTTGGAACTTTGTAATCTGGTTCAGGAAGATCCATGTCATCTGCCAAAAAAAATGAAAACAAGATCAGAGACGAGCCAGAAGTGAGTATTGAAATAGCAGGGAGAAAATATACCATGACGTGAGGGGCGATCCTGACGCAGTAAACAGGGAAACCTGTGTAAAATTTCAGAGGTCCTCCTGATTTCAAGGTTTGCATGGCACAGTCTAGCGAACCCGTGTATGGATATTTACCCTGAGCGTCTGGTTGCATTTTCTGGATCTGAGTTTTGACAAAGTCAAATGGAAGACTGCAAGCCGCAGCGCAGAATCCTGAAACAGCACTTGCTCCTGCCCAAAGGGACACAACCATCAAATTCAAAGACATATTTTACGTGGGAATACATCACCACAGGAAAAAACTGATAAAGCCCTCTTGTTTAAGTCTAGTGCAGAACTATTGTAACTAGTTTAGGAGTTGAGCAGTTGCAAGCTCAGCAATATACATTACAGTAAGTTAGAGAGTAAGTTAGAGACATGAAGGGTTAAAAAGGGAGTAAGGAGAATGCATTCGGATCAATTTGGACAATGGTAGAGAGTTTTGAGTCTCCTCTCACTAAGTATTTTCTCATAGGCTATATGACAACACAGCACTCGTCTATTCAGAAGACTACGTGCTGTAAATGTAATTCTACAAGAAGATTCTTTGGATCTAACTGACATAGTAGAAAAAAATATATTTATTACTGTATGAGAGACTGGGAAGAGAAGCTTACCTACGACAGTGGAAGTCTCCCCAAGACCAAGGTTATCTCTCATGTATTCGGCACTTTGATCATAAGAAGCAAGCATTCCCATATTCAAAGCCATTGCTCTGACAACAGTGGGACCACAACCTTTCCAAAGTGCCAAGACTCCTTCATCAGCGCTAATACGGTAAAGCGCATGGAACGCATTGGTATAGTTCCTGCGCTGAGCTAACGGCAAGGTGTTATCAGCTTGCATTCTGATAAGCGCCAAATCAGCTGGACTACCGACGCAAGCACCAATCGCACCAGCTGTCAAACCACACAGAGCCTTCTGATACAGAGGTAGTGGCTTCCCATCGTTAGCCTCACTTGCTTTTGCAGTCAGCATCCTGATAATTCATAATGAGAATGACACTCCTTGATTAGAACAACAAAGGTGATAAAAGAAAGCATTCATCTGAATGGGCTTAAGGTAACCCACAAATGATGAACTTACTTGAATGATCCAAGACGGGCAGTGGTGTAAGTTGCTTGCCTCAGCAAACCAGCAGATAATCCCTATTGGAAAATCAGATAAGTACATGAGACATCTTCATAGCAAGACAGAGGAAAAAAAATGTTGGCTTTGAAATAAGCTAAGCATACATACATACAACATCACAGATTAACATATAAGAAACTGTTCATGAGCATCGACACCAATAGTAAACATATATATCTTCACCTTGTAGAAAGCACCGATGCCTTCATTCTTCAACATGGTAGAGGTCACACTGGCTGCGGATCCCTGACCTAGTTGAATCCTCACCTTCACAAATCACAACCAAAAACACACATTATTTTATCAATTCATTAGATTCATATTATTCAATTGTACATTGTGATGCACCAAATAATAAATAAAAAATCCAGATCTGGAATTCAAAACCTTTCAATCTAAACATTTATATAGCAACAACAGCTCACAGCACAAATGAGTCTTAAACATGTTGGGAGAAATGAAAATTTGATCCAGATCTGAGCTCAATCCACTCGGATCTGATGAACCAATTTTTCTTCAGATGTGAATAAGGAGCTTCTTCTACATGAACGTGTATCGAGAAACATTTTTTTTACGTACCTTGATCATGTCGATCGGCTGGATAACGCAGGTAGCGAGCATACCGGAGGTACCGCCATTGACGAAGGGCTTCACAGTGTTCCACACACCAATCGGAGCTACTTTTTTCTCTTCCGCCATCCTCCTCCTTTTTTTTTTCTCTCGGGGATATAGAAACGCGCAACTATAAGAAGAAGAAGAAGAGGGATTCCGAACTCGCTTTGGTGGAGAGGAAACAAACAAGTAAGCTTTACGTGCTTTTATATATATCCCAACAGTCCCCAGCTTATCTTAAACCGCATCAAACCATCAGATTATTTATTTTATATAAATTTTATCGATTTAGATTTGAATCTATTTTATCTCAAATTATTAACTTTAGGCTTCTTTGTTTGAAATTAAGCAAATCCGTTAGTATTTATTACGCCCTCGCTTATTAGTCACTTGAGTGAGTCTCGTTAATAATTAGATATGGACGTCTGTTTCTAATTTTCTAGTTATCAAAGTTGAAATTTGTTCTAAACTTCGAATAGACCTTTTGTAGTTGCATTTTCATTAAATACGATTTGTGTTTTTGGCATTTTTCACGCCGTTGTAGCTAGTGGACCAGTAGAGTTTTAGATTCTGTTAATATTGATGACAATCAATACTATATTAAAAGGTGAATAACCTCAAAGGATACAGTGTCCACATCATCAGTTTAATTCCAACCAATCAGAAACCAGGAGACCTCCACGTCGTCACTGTCTTGGGTCTGGTGGGCTTGAACCGAAAGTTCGGATGGGCTTCGAAGTTGGTTTTTTGTCACATCCCGTTAGCCCAGTAGCTCACTTCATTTTTTTGAGCAAACCCTAACCGCTGTTTCTCTGTCGCGTGCTCTCTCCAATGGTGAGACCTGTTCATCTTCTTCTTCCATCTGTTTCATACTCTATTGTCTGTGAAATCAATTTCTCCCCACCTCTTCCCTCTCTTTAATCCTCCCCATTAATGGGGTCCGTTGGCTGCCTCCTTCGGGTCCTTTATAAACCTTCCCATTCACCATACTCGATTTATATCGATTTTGATTTTCCTCTCTTCAAGTTTACTCGCGATGAAGACAACCGGTTCAATCGTCCCTGTGAACTCGAGAATCGAATCGGCGGCCCTCTCCGCCCCGGCGAAAACCGGTGATCAATCCGGTGTTACATCCGGCGTCGTCTCCTCGGTGAAGCCAGCGGTCACGACGTCTGTCTCATCCGGCCCGGTCAACCCAGCCGTCAACTCCGGCGACGCTCCCGTCGATGTGAATTCGGTGAAGCCAGCAAAAGGTACGGCGATCTCATCCAGCCCAGGCCATCAGTTCGTAAAGACCGGAGCTTCATCTGGTGTAAGGATCGGTGTCAGTAACAAATCAACTGTCCTCATCGGCGATAAGGGCAAATCCATCGTCTCCGGCGAGGTTGGCGAGGTGATGTCCTTCAGAGACGTAACCTTTGGACCCCACGAAGGCGAAGTCCGGTTCCGGCTGATCCACTTCTGGGAGGCTTGGAATATTCAGACTAAGGTCCTGCTCGGTGTCGAGATGCTTCTCATTGACGAAGAGGTATAACCTGATGACACTTGCATATGAAAAGTTTTTCTTACGTTTACTGTGTTTTAGTAACATAGCAAGAGAATTGTTAGAACAAATAATTATTTTGGATGAGTTTTTTCCTTAGCTGTTCCGTTAGACCATCTGATGTTGTTGTAATCTGGTTAAGTATATCATTTATTTGTAGGGGTTTAATAACAAAAAATTATATTAAGAAACGGTGTTCCAAATTATTTTGCGGGCAGAGAGCATAGGTAGAACAAAGGATTATTCTGGATTAGTTTTTTTCCTTAGCTGTACTGTTAGACAATTTGATGTTGTACAAAACTGGTTTAGTGGATCGGTTATTTATAGTGGTTTAATAACAAACGTTATCTTTGAAATTGTTCATGTAGTTCGTAACGGTTTTAACTTTTATCTATTCTTCCGTTCACATAGCTTGAGTTATTCTAGAGTTATTTAAGTTTTAAATGTTAAATGGCTCTCTTTTGGCAACAGGCAAATGTGCTCCAGGGATTCATCCCCTACTCGAGGATGGAGACTTTTATGCGTCACATAAAAGCAGGTGCTACCTATCGACTCCATAAGTTCTTCGGGGCAAGGAGCAAGCCTAACTTCCGGGTCGCTTCTTCTGACGTGACTATAAGTCTCTCATGGAACTCTGTACTCTCTGTTCTCGAGGATAGCTCCATCCGCTTCCCTACGGACCGGTTCCGGATTCATGGGTACGAGGAGTTTGATGCAGCATGTGACATGAGAGGTGGTCTTTATGGTAAGTTTCATCTTTGTCAAACTCGGTCGGGCTTCTGTTTTTAAAATATGGATACTCATGTCATACAACTTTGTATTTCAATGATTTCAATTCCAGATTTTCTTGGGCACATCAAGCTTCTGAATGGGGAGGTTCTTACTGACAGTTTCCAGCTTGATGAGACAGAGATAACTGCATCTCGCCGAGTTGATCTCCATGTTCAGAAACATGAGTGAGTTACTCTCTAGCTTCTACCACATCAGCCTATGTTTATCTAACCATGAGTGTGTATGATGTCGCAGTGGCCCCGTGCTGAAGCTATGCCTTTGGGACAAGGCAGCCTTTGATTTTTGTGCCAAGTTTAAGGCGTCTGGAGGCACTGCCCGTGTCATCTTAGCCACCACCTTGAACCCGAAACGTTATGGAGGTTTGTATTTTCCCCGCGTCTCTTGCTCGCTAGGATGTTGTTTTAGTCTGTGATCATATTTGTGTGTTTGGAGAGTGTAGATACCGAGTTATACGGATTGTATAAAACTCTATAGTTAGATGTGGTGTTCGCAATGATGTTAGTGTTCAAGGGTTATTAAGCATTTATTTATTAACATCTGAGTTGTGGTATAATTATACAGAGTTTAGTAGGTATCAGCTATTTGTTATGTGTCCTAATAGTGTCCACTCTTTTGTATAGTGGTCTCTCTATCGACTATGGCGTCCTCGCGGGTTTTCATTGACAATGATGTCAAAGAAACCGAAGACTACCTCACTTGGTATGGTTCATATTAAGTGTCTAATGATATGGTTTGCATGCTTCTACTGTTTTCGTTTCTGACTTGAGTAATATTACAGGTTGGACTCTAATTTGGATGTTGCGAATCGAGTTAATGCGGAGGCTGTCGTGAAGCCTGAACCAGCAAGCTTGGAGGAACTCTTCTCTTACATGAGAGAGGCATCTGCTAAGGTAATATAATCGCAATATTGGTATGCAGTGGATGAGACGATATAAGTCTTTATTGAATTCTTCAAGTATTTTCAGGTTGCTTGGTTTGAGTGCACTGCAACCATTGATGATGTTGTGCATGGATCTGCATGGTATTACATAGGATGTGGTGTTTGCCACACTAAGGCAACTAAAGGACCAACCACTCTCATGTGTAAGAAGTGTGGTAAGAGTGAGATCGATGGTGTGGCAAAGTAAGTGGTTACTTTTTGCCTTACATATTGTTATCCTCCAGTGGTTATTGATCTCTATTTGTCACAGGTACCTGTCCAAGTTATCAGTCTATGATAGGAGCGAGCAAGCAGTGTTTGTCATTCTTGGTGCTGCCGGTGAGGAGCTGACTGGAAGGAAAGCTTCCGAATTAGTTGAGAGCTACTATCAGGTAGTTAGACCTCTATGCTTACTACATTTACACACATCTTATCTAGAGTATGAGATTGATGATATGCAAATGTGTTGTAGGAGAATGATAGTGCTGCGATTGATGTCATGGTGCCGGTGCCTCAAGCAATGCTCGACACCATTGGTCAGACACGGAAGTTCATTGTGAAGGTCTCAACTCACAACTTGGAGGGTAAGACGAGGACTCTGACTGTGACGAAGGTGCTGCCTCTAGAAGTCGACAATGTGGGCGACCGTGGCGGTGAAGAGGAAGAGCATGGAGGCGAGTTGGGCAAAAGGGATGCCGAGGTGATTGAGTCTAGCGGTGCCAAACGCCCCAAGAGTGGCTAAGGAAGTCTCATTGTGGTTTTACTCTGCATAGTGCTATACTTAGTACTATGCTTTATTTCTATTTTGTTGGATTTTGGTGTTTGCAACCTCATGGTTGTTTTGAGACTGCCTTTTGTTTTCAATTTTCGTTTGGATTGTCCTCTGGAGTTTTACAACAAGCTTTGTTGTAATCTCTTTTGGTAAAATTATCTACAAAAACTTTGCTTTCTATGTTTTGTATTCTGTCTTATAGTGTTAGTACTATGCCCTAACCCTGTGTGTGATATGGTGGGTACCATGTGTTGGTTGGTTAAAACCATGAGGATGTATTTAACATTGGGTGGGCGTAAATTAATTATAGATAGTTAACGGGTGTGGAGGAAGTCCTATGTCTTTTTACATATACTTTATTAGCCTTTAGATTGTCTAAGTATAGTGTCCAAGTTTTATTAGGCATACTTGGGACAAAATGAATATATTGAGATATACTTCCTTCGAATACATGCTGAGTATTGTGATAAACATTAGTGATAAAACATCATTTCAATATATGTTTCCTTAGATGGAATCCATAATTCTTTCGAATCATAGTATCTATGTAATTAACAAACGCAGGCCCACATGTTATGTGAAATCATAACTATATTTAGGCAGCTTTACTTTTCTTACTTATCATACTATATACAATTTCAGTAATAACAACAATAGAGTGTGAGTTAAACCATTTAAATTTCTTAGAAAATGACTAAATACAAACTAATTTAAATTTGTCCCAATTTAGTAGTTCAAATGAAAGACATATACAAACAACCATAGTTTGTGAGTAAAATCATTCTAAAACTCTAAGTAAATGAGTAAATACAGACTAATCTAACTGTATCCCAATTTAATAGTTCAATTGTAACATATATAGAAAATTGAAATTTATATATAAGTGAACAATTTTAACTAAACTAAAAACAATACAAATACGCTGCTTGGAGGAAAAATATGTTGTCATTGTGGTTTGAACTACTGAAAATATTTCAAATCTTGAAGGAATTTTATTTCCATCCGAAAACAAACTTAGAAAAAAGAAATTAGATAGCAAACAATGAATGATAAATTTAAATTTCGGTTAAAACAACAAATTAAAGAGAACAGATAAAGAACCTATTCACCAGTCGGTTGGTACTTTTTTTTACAGAAATAAAAACTAAATAATTGTTAAACCAAACAATTTTATACAGTATTGATTATAAGTTTTACAATGTTTTACAAAAAAAAAAAACCAAGATCAAGAATTCATATAGATCTTAACTAATAATTTAGTAAACTCCTTATTAATCTTAATAATATCCTCTATTTAATTTTAACAAAACTCAATAAAATTAGTAAAATAGTTTTTCACTTATTTTTATAATTCTATAACCACTTCGACACTATATATATATATTTTTCTATTTCTTAAAAAATATATAGAAATTAAGTGCAATGCTGTATCCATTTATCTCTACTAATTTTAAAACCTAAAGCAACAATGAATTTTTAATTACAAGAGCCTACTCCAGTAACAACACCGAAAAACCATGTTGACTTCTTTATAATACTAAATACGAATATATTTATATATGCATAATGTACCTAACGTACTTTCAAGAAATAACTTAACATACACTGTGCCTATATTGAGATATATAATAGTAAATAGCGAAATGGTCATAGAAAGTATCAATTCAAGATTTTAAGATCTAACTGAGTGAATTTTGTCAACTATCAAAAACTATTATCACTCAAAATAACTATTAAATAATATAGCAAGATAGATTTGAAATATAATACATTTATACTAAATATTAATATGTTTATCTAAAATGAAGTTTGTTTAGCTATTCTTCAAAGGAATAATCTAAGGTAAAGTGATATGTATATAAATAATAAATGCATAAAATACAATATAGTTAAAACAAAGTGAAGTTCATCAACTTAAAGAATTATTAAAAATATTTTAGTATTGTCAATTGTTTGTTGTCTTCCACATTCATAATATTAAATTTCCAAAAAAAAATATGCTCTCCAACCTCTTTTTGTTTGTTTGTTCGTGTATCCCCGCAAGTTGTTGTATTATGCCTTCAGATATAATAAGTGTACCCAAATCTATCTTCATAGATTCATTCACGAATTTCATCTCCCCAACTAGGAAAAAAATTTATACAACATCCAATCAAATCTTAACTCAACTTAGCAATTACATTTTCGATATTTTAGGAGATTTTCATTTTTAAATTAATATGTTTATATAGATTTTTCGCGCGTAGCGCGGACAAAGACTATAGTAATAATTAATAAGATATAGATAAATTCTCTTACACAACAAAACAAATACACACAAATAAATATAAAGATAAATATAAACAATATAATAGCAAAAAACAATAATATTGACAAGGATATGACTGTTCACTAAGGTTTGAATGTCAGGATAAAATTGACGAGGGGTTTGAGACCAACACACCTTTCCTTTGGATCACATCCAGTTCCGTGGAGGATGCTCAGTTTGGTGCTACAACTCAGTCTACTCTTTCCAGAGGCGGCCCTAACACAAAGCGGAAGAAGCACGTGCTTGCGGCCGTATTTTAAATAAGGTTTTAACCAGCCACAAAATTATTGAAATTGTCTTTAGCCCATTGGTTTAAAGGTGAGGTATGGTTCAGCATGTCATGGGTTCGAAACCATCTACATGCTTGATTATTTTTTTCGGCCATTTTTGTGTGTTTGGCTTGTAGCCTTAAATAAACAAGGACCGGCTCTGACTCTTTCTCATGCATCTCCTGAATCAGATTCCCTTTGGAGACAAGTATCTTATCAACTCATGGCCCTAGGTTGTGTAATTTTTACGAGGTGATCTACTGTGGAAGACATCATCATAATGTGTAGATTAATTAAAACATCACAAAGTTTTATCTGCTGCCTCTTTGTTTGCGTTTGTTTTTGGCCTTCATCTTATATGCATGAGCTCTGCACATGTAACGATATTTGTTTAGTTATGTAGAGATCTTTACTCATTTGGTGTTATCAAATCCTTTAATTATTTACCACAAACCTCTTTTCTCCAACAAAATGAGCTAAAATGTCACCTACTCAGTCTTTCATGGAAGCTATTTATAAAGTGAGTATCAAACAATTTAATAGGAGAAGAAAGAAAACAATGATAATCCTAATTGCTCTGGAGAAGTATTCGATATAAACACAGATTCCATTCTACTAAGAAGCTATAAAAAAATTCTGTAAAAAAAGAAGCTATAGAATAAGGAAGAAACTTATTAAATATAAAATTGAAGATTGTTTTGAGGAATTTAAGTAACAAAAACATAGATCATGTCTTGAGATGCGTGCACATTCGACATTTAACTTTTTCTGAAAGAAACAAAAAAAATCTATTCGAGATATAATCCCTACAAAAAGAATAAAATCTTATCAAAAGAGAAAATATTTAAATACATTTGAAATTAGAAGAAATAATCCAATTATATATAAAAATTATGTTTCATCTGATTCATGAGTAATACACTTAGGTTTAGTATAAAAGTTAATTAAAAAATATATTCAGTATAATTTAAATTTATTTATGAATAATAGGTCACAAGATTCAAAATATTTTAAATGGTTTGGCCTTCAGTAGATCTATTGAAAAATTGTATGTACATCAAATACAATATTAATGGTTAAATGTGTACATTATTAGGCTGTAATTATCAAGCTAAGCTTAACCATTTCAATATAAAACCAAAATTTAATATTCTACAGGAAACCAAAATATTGATCAAATTAAATCACAATTTCAATTTTGTTAATATGTTTTAGTCAATCCAAATTAGTTTAGAAGCAAAAAAAATTAAAATATATCCAAAACACACAATAATTAATAAATAATCAACATTAAATCTCTGTTGTAAAATGTATATTAGGATATCTTATAAAGTTTGTAAGCCTTTATCACCACTAACAGCTATATATATATATAATATAAGTCAAGCTTCAAAAAACAATTATTTAAAAACAGAAAACCAATGTTCAATTTCAAAAAAAAAACTTAGTATTATTTTATATGATCAATCACAAAAAAAAACTTTTGTAACAAGATCAATCACAAAAAAATGCTACTTCCATGTGTTGGAAGTAGTATCAATGGTTGTTGGAGGTTTCGAAGTCACCATGTGTTGGAAGTAGCATTTTCTTTTGCAAGAATTGATTTGCAAGAAGTCACCATGTGTTTGGAAGTCACAAACTGTATCTCTTAGATTATTGATTCCAAGAATTGTTCTTTTGCACGAGAAAACAAATCTACCGTTCACCTTACGTCGTCATCAATTTCTTATCAGATTGTGCTACGCAATGACAATCAACAAAAGCCAACGTCAAAGCTTGAAAGAAGTCGTTCTATATCTGCCTAAACATGTGTTCTCTCATGGTCAACTTTATGTGTCACAAGCAAAACGGGACTAATAATCATTAAAGGAGAAGATTCCCACCAACTAAGAGTGAAGAACGTTATTTATAAAGATATTTTCAAAGTTTTATTCCTCACAGAGATACATACAATTAAAAATAAAATGTACCACAACCACTTTCGTTAAAAAAAATTCACAAAAAACTAATCTGCTTGACAGATTTACAAAGCTTGGCAACGCAACATTAGGAACTACATGCCTCTTGAGAAGGACCAACACGGTTCTTACACACCTATGTTAGTCAAGGTAACTTCTTATATAACTAATCTTTGTAAATATTAGAATGGCAAAGTTTGCCAATTCCAAGTTCACAAATATTTGAATTTTATATATTTTGATAAAGTTAACTAACATGTTTTCTACCTTTTCCAGAGGCTATTTCAACCAATTCCATCACAACCTCTTCCCATCAACACTGTTTTTCCTTTTAGATACATCATTATCATTCTTACATTGGTTATTTTTTTCGAAGATAATTTCGTGATCATCAGAAGTTTATTTTAAATTAAAAAAAAAATATTACAACAATTACAAAAAATAAACATCAAACATCATAACCGACACTTAAATAAGACTTATCCGCGCGTAGCGCGGAGATTGGTTCTAGTGTGTATATAAAAGCTCTTCAACAACACAACAAGCTTGTGACTGGTGTTAAAATTATAGAGGGGTGGGGAAGAAAAATACAAGAGGAAATAAATTGTAAAAACAAGAAAATTGATAGTTTAAGTCAATATTTTTTTCTCATTTATAAAAGTCATGAAAAAACAAAATTCTTATTTTGGCTTTTTTCCGAAGATATTTTCCTTTAAGGAACACAACATGGTATATAACATGATTGGTGTACAACATAAAAGACAAATACATGAAAATGGATGGGTTTTTTTAAATGGATGGTTTGCCCAAAACAAAACAAAACAAAACAAAACAAAAAGACAGATACATGAACACTACATGGCGTCATGGCCAATTGATATTATTCCCGACCGAGTATATTTTTACAAGAAATGATAGGACATGGAAGAAAATTATAAAGAAGCTCTGGTACAATAGAAGCTTGATAATGAACAATGGAACTCACAATGCTGCTCTACCAATAAATTAAACCAATATAAAAAAAGGACGGCAAAGAAAGATCAACGAAATTGTGCAGGATTATAACAAATATGTAATCCCCCAAGATTCACAAGGGAAAAATATAACCCTTTGGTTGCACATTGATTGAGAGAAGAAGGTATAAATAGTCCTCACCTTCATCTTCTTCATCATCCACCTTCAGCACCCACTTCTTCATAATCTTTCTCCAGTGCCGCCAAGTCTTCACGTGCCTCAGAGAACTCACATTCTTCCATTCATTCACCAACGTGTCCACACGATCAATCATGGACATAATATTCCAATTACGGCTGTCAAGGAAGCAAGGTGACAGTGACACCCAATTTTAACCTTTTGAAGGCCTCTAATACATTTTAATAATGGAACTAGATTTTGATCCACGCTTTTAAAACGCATGATATTTACGAAACAAACCATATTAATATGATATAAATTTGTATTTTTGATGGTGTATCCACATTTAAATGTTACACATGAAACATTATATTTAGTATTTTGAAACTCGACTCTAACATGCGGTTAGACCGGCAAAATAGGTGACCCTATATATAATTCGGTTTGGTTTAAAAACTTGTTATTTAAAAGTTCTATAAAACCCGCAAAAATCGCTAAAACATGGGACTCGGCAACCGGTTGAACCGATGAATGACCCATTATGTAATACAATTTGACTTAAATTATCACAGTTAAAGTATTCTAATTCATAAATGTTTAGATGATTTAAGTTTGAAATAATATAATTGCTTATTTATTTATTTAGTTTAATTTTATTGTTCGCATGTTATTAGAATTTTTCCGATGTTTTCTTTTTTCATTTATTTTAAATTTTCAAATTTAATTTTATTATTCGTATTAGACTTTTTTCAAAAACTTATTTATGAAAATTAGAATCTTATACATATGTATTTTTTATAAACACATTTTTTGAAGTATATATAATTAAATTAAAATTTACAGTAATATAATTTTATGAAAGTAAGATAATTCATTTATATAACCCACCTCGTATCAATTTTACTTATTTTTTACCAAAGTTTAATTATAGTACAAATTTATTTTGATTATCATATTGGTCAAAATTTAATTTATTGTTAGATTTTTTTTTCATCTTTATTATATAAATTAACTATTTTCATTTAACACATCTCATACTTGATAAATATATTAAATTATTTTAATATATTAATTTATATATATATATATGTATATTAGTTTATATTTCTTACTTTATTATTTGTTGTACTAAGTTGAGGTATCTAATAAAATTAATGAATATATTTTATTCAGTTATTTTATATTTTATAAAATAGCTAATAAATGAATTAAGTTATTTTATATTTATTAATTGGTGTAGTAATTCTATTATGGATATAAATTATGTATATATATAAATATTATAGAAATGTTATTTCTTATTATATAAATGAAAGTGAATCAATATTCGTTTTTGGTTATAGTTAATATTAATTATGACTTTTATTATTTAAATATTAAAACAAAATTTATATTTACATTTTAAATAAAAGATATTAAAAGATATTATCAAAATGTAATCTTTGAAAAAAAAATATTTAGGAATATCTTTTTAGATATCTTATTTTGATAATATTAAAATAGTTGGTTAGATATGATATATATTTAATAATAATTAAATTAGTTGAGGAGAAATAATAGGAAGTTAAAAATATAATGGTCCAACATAGACTACTTAAAAGTACATAAAACTTATTCTGTTTTAATAGTATTGATATATGAAAACAATATATGAGCCTTAATATCGGATCACACAAATGTTGATTGTATCAATTACCAAAAATAAATAAAGAGGTTAATATTTAATTGACGTCAATTAATCTATAAATTTATTACCGTTTGGTTGTAAAAATCGATTGAGTACTAATGATTCACATCGAGGTTTAGTATATTTTTAACATCTAGGCATCAACTCAAATATTTGATTTCATTGTTCTTACATTGCTTTGCTATGGGTAGTCATACATTATTGGGAGAATTGAGTCTTTTTAAATCTTTACTTCCAGTCCATATTAAGGTTATCTGCAAGGAAAAGACAAAAATTCGATTGAGGGTCCAGAAAACCGAACTGATAGTAGGAAATGAGAAAGTGAGCTGCTTTATTGTTAAAACTTACATGGATCCGTTATGTTAATTTTTTTTAGTTCTTACTAATGCATTTTTACGTGTCTCAAACAGGGAAATACCATACAAACCATATTTTTCGGAGATTTGGATTCTTCGACCGAAATGTCTCTGGAAGAAGGTCACTGCTATGAAATTAAAAATTTCTGTATAAATCCTACACCAGAGCGTGTTCGGTTGACAAAGCACCGATGTCATATTAACCTCAACAACTCCTCTGTCATTTCGAAGATCGATCCAATCCTCAAGTCCAACTTTTATTGTTTTCCAAACTTCATTGACGTTTATCGTGGCTTAGCTATCGTAAGTTTTCTATTGGTATGTTTTCTATTACATCTAATTTATTCTAATTTAAAAGTTACCAAGTTACTGTGAATCTGTGGTAGGAGTAAAATTTATCATATCAAACAGATATTTACGCGTCTGTGGTAGGAGTAGAATCTCTTGAAGAATATATAACAGAACTTACTGACGGGAACAATGGTTTTATCGATCATAAAATTTGTTTCTTTGTAGTTGATATGGAATAAGTATTCAACATTTATAAAAATAATTGACAAATTTTGTAGACATTATATGTGCTTAAATTTTTTTTTCTTTTCACTACTTACAGTAACGTCGTCATTAAGTGTGTTGCTTATGGAACACTTGCTCAAATTTTCCAAGATTTATGAAATTCGACAGATGCAAACGTTGTACTCAGTATTTTACACTCTTGGCAAATTAATTGGGGAGTAGGTCGTTATGTATTTTACACTTTTGGCAAGTTAACTGGGGAGTAGGTCATGTACTGCAATAATTTTGTTTTTAAAGTAGTAGAGCTGATATTATCTGTATATTTTGCTCAAATTATTTTGTTTGTCATGATAAGGTCGATTCAAGAACTTGACTAACATTGATGGGTTTTCCAAAGTTGTGTTTGAGCCCAATGATGTTCCAGAAAACGATGTTTTCAGAAAAAAGATAATACATTTCGTTTAGTGAGTTCTGATTTATAACTCTGTGTAGTTTGGTAAGTTTATATTCTTTGTTACTGTTTTTATAGGATTGGCAACAAAGAGTTTTGAAGATACTTTTCACAGCAGTTGTGGTTTTTTCAGTTTTTAGAGACTTTTCCTTATAATTTTTGCTTTTCATATTTTACTTTTACATTGCTTATGTTTCGTTTAATCTTATGAAATCAATAATTCGATTATCTATTTTTCTTTTATCTTAAATTCATAACTAAGTTTATATAAATCTTTGCATACTCTATAGAGTTCTGAAGATACTTTTCATAGCAATTATTTAAAAAAAAATTGTAACAAGTTAAAATTTATGAAATTTAACAAAAATGTCAAGACTTACAAATTCATGAATATTTATATGTCTAATGTAAATGATAAAATTAAACTTCAAATCCAAAATATACCAAAAGTAAAATATCATTAATAAATTATCTATAACAAACCTGAAAAATCTAATCTTTTAATTAAAAATTATACAAAATAGATTTTAAAAACATAATTAAAAACTAAAAAAATAAAAAATTTCTATTAGTTCAACCAGTGATTCAACCGGTAACCGAATTCCAGGTTTTAGTGGTTTTAGCCGATTTTATTGGGTGTTTAAATTTTGTTTTTTTTCATAAAATCCGAACTATATTTATCTTGGATCACCGGATTTATCGGTTCAACTGCATGTTCGGATCGGATTACAAAACACTACGGCGATGTCTTCTATTTCCGTAATCATTTGTCCTCTTCACCCACTCGATCAATTCAGCAAATTAGCCGTAACTTAGGGCACTTAGCCCCACTCGTGAAAAACAATAATGCGAAATCTTTATTTCAAAATTTGAAGACACAATTTTAATATCGGTCATGAATGAAAATATCTGCACGTTACTAAATATAGAAAAGAACATTAGAGAGAATCAAAATCATATAACATGGACAATCAAATCCTCACGGGATCATAATTTCCGGTCTGGCACACAATATCCTAAATCCAAATAATAAAACCATTTCTAAACCGAAATAGCGGTTTGATTCGGTAAAGGTGTTACTTTCCAGTTTCCACACTCATCAAAACTTCTAAAAATCCGGTTAAGTTACAAACCGGGGGATAAAAATATCAACACCGGCCAGATCAAGATTCCAGATCGAACCACCTAACGTACTTTTTGTCTAATCTCAGCCCCTACAAGGGCAGGCTGTCACAAAAATTGGCGGACCCCAAATAAATAAATACTCCAAAAGAACCAATAATGAAAAGAAAAAAAAGAAGATCTCATTTCCTCCCTCCCTCCGCCGAAGAAGATCGAAGAATTAGGGTTTCGCGAAGAAGATGAGGGAGATCATAAGCATTCATATCGGTCAAGCTGGGATCCAAGTCGGAAACTCCTGCTGGGAGCTTTACTGCCTCGAACATGGGATCCAGCCCGATGGCATGATGCCCAGGTTTATATATATTCTAACCTAATTCCCCATTTCAATTTTTGTTTTTTCTTTTAGAGAGAGGAGACTAACGTTAGGGTTTTCCCTTGGCAAGCAGTGATACGACGGTTGGTGTTGCGCACGATGCTTTCAACACTTTCTTCAGCGAGACCGGCGCTGGGAAGCATGTTCCCAGAGCCGTCTTCGTTGATCTAGAGCCTACGGTTATCGACGAAGTCCGAACCGGAACGTACCGGCAGCTTTTCCATCCGGAGCAGCTTATCTCCGGGAAAGAAGATGCTGCTAACAACTTCGCCAGAGGCCATTACACTGGTGAGTGAGATACCGTTTCTTTATTTTGCTTAGGGATTCTTCAAAGATGGATCCTTTTAATGTGTTGTGTTATGTGATTGCAGTTGGGAAGGAGATTGTGGACCTTTGTCTTGACCGTGTGAGGAAGCTTGCGGATAACTGTACTGGGTTACAAGGCTTCTTGGTGTTTAATGCTGTCGGTGGTGGGACTGGTTCTGGTTTGGGGTCTCTCTTGTTGGAGCGTTTGTCTGTTGATTATGGTAAAAAGTCTAAACTTGGCTTCACCATTTACCCTTCTCCTCAGGTACTTAAAACTCATTGGTAATTATTACTTTGAAAGTTTCTTCCTTTGTTTTTTTTAATGCGTTGCCTTTTTTGATTGTTCTCAGGTTTCTACTGCTGTTGTTGAGCCTTACAACAGTGTTCTCTCAACCCACTCTCTGCTTGAACACACTGATGTTGCTGTACTCTTGGATAACGAAGCCATCTATGATATCTGCCGCAGATCACTTGATATCGAGAGGCCTACTTACACGAACCTCAACAGGTTGATATCTCAGATCATATCGTCCTTGACCACATCGTTGAGGTTTGATGGAGCTATTAATGTGGATATCACCGAGTTCCAGACCAATCTTGTCCCTTACCCCCGAATCCATTTCATGCTGTCCTCTTATGCTCCGGTTATCTCAGCAGCAAAGGCTTACCATGAGCAGCTTTCAGTTCCTGAGATCACCAATGCCGTGTTTGAGCCAGCTAGCATGATGGCCAAGTGTGACCCGAGGCATGGGAAGTACATGGCTTGTTGTTTGATGTACCGTGGAGATGTTGTTCCTAAAGATGTTAATGCTGCTGTTGGTACTATCAAGACTAAGAGGACTGTTCAGTTTGTGGACTGGTATGATCTACAAATATAACAAGTTGCTATTGCTTTCCGTACATGTGTGTTGCTTTTGTAAACACAATTGCTTTTGTTTTGTTTTGTTTTGCAGGTGTCCCACTGGTTTCAAATGTGGAATCAACTACCAACCTCCAACAGTCGTTCCTGGAGGTGATCTCGCTAAGGTCCAGAGAGCGGTCTGCATGATCAGCAACAACACAGCCGTTGCAGAGGTGTTCTCACGGATCGACCACAAGTTTGATCTGATGTACGCGAAGAGAGCGTTTGTGCACTGGTACGTTGGTGAAGGAATGGAAGAAGGTGAATTCTCGGAGGCGCGTGAAGACTTGGCGGCACTGGAGAAAGATTATGAAGAAGTGGGTGCTGAAGGTGGAGACGATGAGGAAGATGAAGGTGAAGAGTATTGACACATTCTTCTCTCAAGCAATATGCAACCAAAAACCCTTTTCAAATTTCTATTTCTACTTATGATTCTTGTGGATTACATGTTGCTTTTTATAATCCTGTAGAATATTCGTTGCACTTCCTGTTTTTATTTTGGTTTATTCATTTGGTAAAACGACCATTGGGAATTTAAGTGTTCATTTCTGTAACCAAACTTTCATCTTCTTACAATGTCCATTTTTTTTCTTTAGATACAGTCTTGTCTATTAGGACTTTGTAGAGATGTGTTCTACTTTACATGAATTGAAAAGGAAATGTAAGATGAGATCATATAGGGCAGAAGAGTTGTGAGAGTGAAGGGAGATCCCAAATTGGATCTGTAGGATCGAAAATCGCATATTCTGCATTCATGTTGTTGTAGTAGGTAGCTCCATTCATTGCATATAGGGACGAAGATATCTCTCTTTGGAGATCAGCTAGACCCAAATGTTGATCGGTTGAGTTTGAACTGTTGAAATTTCCATGTGTTTCTTCGCCTCCCTGAGTCGAAGGAACCTGATGATTGAATCCAGAGTCAAAGGGACAATAGTAAGGGAAGTGGACACTTTCCGTTTCTTGTTGTAACATGGCTGATGAATCAGGACGGTATACATCATTGGGCTGCATCACTGTGGTCGTGTTGCTGGCGGTGGGACTAGTAGCAGTCGAAGTGTAATTGATGTTGCATTCCGAGAAAGAAGAGACGGGTTTGTTTTGTTGCTTTTGTTGTTGTTTCATGCTCTGCTTCTGGTGAAGGAGGTTTCTGATCTTCAAAGACAATTGAGAGTTGTTTGGGAAATGGTTTGCGAAATTGGTGCGAGTATTGGAGCCACGTAGGAGACAGGCAGCTTCGTCGTAGGCTCGAGCAGCTTCTTCTGCGGTTTCAAAGGTTCCAAGCCACATTCGTATCTTTTGTGTCGTGTCTTTGATCTCTGCCACCCATTTCCCTGAAGGCCTTTGCCTAACTCCAACGAACTTGGTCTTCTTGTTGTTGCCTTTGCTCTTTTCTTTTGTTTTCTGCTTTTGGGTTGTTTTTTGTTCCATTTTTTTTTGTATGAATCTAAGTACAGAGATGGTGGAAGTATAAGTATTTATAAGGAAATATAAGTTTAAGTGTTTCACTTCTGTGCTCGTTTGTTTTGGGATCAAGTCTTAGTGGGTGCCTCGTTTTCTGAAGACTTGTTCTTATTATTTTAGGTGATGATGCAGATGTTTTATGTTTTGTGGGTTCCATGATTTAATTACGTGCGCACCATTTTCTAACTTCAAAGTTTTAACCAAAAAAAAAAACATTTTCTAATTTCTTAATACAAAAATGAAATTATAAAAAGACAAACATGTCGTGTTTATTGCTTTAATTTGAAGACATGTTGAGCTTAATATACAGTTGACTATGCATCTGACAAAAAGTCACAGATTAGTGGAAACCCTCTAAGAAGCTTACTATATATCTGCTTACTATATGGAGTATGTCTTAAGAATCTTAACATTAAGTAGAAAACTATTAACCGGCAAAAATGGTTTCCCAAAGGTTTTTCGTTACTTTATTTTGTCTGTTTGCAATCTTAATCACAGTTGTAAAAGGAAACGACAATAACAACAGAAAGCTATTGACAAGTTACCAGCCGCAATATTCTCCTCCTCCATCTCCAATTTATAGGCCTCCTGTTGCTCCTCCAACCCCAGTGTATAAACCTCCTGTTGCTCCTCCTACTCCGGTGTATAAACCTCCAGTTGATGTTCCTCCTCCTTCTCCTAAACCACAAGCCGCCTACTACTACAGGAGGTCTCCACCGCCACCACCCTCTGGACATGGAAGAGTGTATCCACCTCCTCCTTCCAAACCTTGGTGGTGGTTGTTGAGGCGTTAAGAAGCATGCAAGTAGCTGATGGATTGTTATGTGAAGGAAGTTTGCCTGGGAACATTACGGGTGCATTATTTGTCTTAACTTTGTCTTCACGTCTTGCAATTTGTCGAAGTTTCTCCATCTTTAGTTTGCGGGTTTGCAGTGTGATTTGAAGCTTCTTCGTCCATTCGGTTTGTTTAGCCTTTTTTAATTGTATGTGCCAGAACTTGTTAACTAAATATCAAATGGACAGTCTTTGTTTATCGATTAAATACTTCTTATACAGGTTCTCAAAGAGAGATTTAATACATAAGCCACATAATGAAGTACAATTTATGATACATGGCATATCAATCTTTTTAACTATTCTATTTGAGTTAGAATGGCCTTTTGACCAAAAAAAAAAAAACTATTCTATTTGAGCGATTTTGTGGGCATCATGTGCGGGTGTGGTTGACTTTATGAAATTGCGAACTGTTTCAAGTCAATGGCTTATAGTGAACCCCAAATATAACAACCGTTACAACCCCGAAGCCAAGAAGAAGCCAAGTGGCTCTTGGGCCCACGTCGCTACTGAGGAAGATGGATGACAATAATGGTTACGTACGAAAAATTGAACGATATAAAAATCAAAAAGATCATTTCAATCTGGAAAAAAAGCCAAGAAAAAAGTACAAATAAACAATGGCAATGAGAGAAAAGAATCATTCCTCCAAAATTCTCACATGCATACAAAAACAAAACTCCAAAAAAATTGAGACCATTTCAGTTTATCGTATAAGCACCAAAATCTTCATCACTCCCCCCCAAACTCAGAAGCCAACACCAAACCTTTATGATTTTGGGGGAACCATTCCCCAGTTGACACTCTTTTCACTAACAATCTCTCCTTCCTCCTAATATACATCTCAGTTCATAATGTATGAAGGATAGATAAGACCCATTCATCCCTCCCAAAAAAAAACAAATGTTGAAAATGTAAAAGAAATGTAGTAAACACATAAAATGCAAAACTGACGACGCTCACAAGACTGAGACCCCATTTTTGGAATGAATTTTAGGAGGAAAGCATGGACTGGAGAGCGACCTGCTGCTCTGGCTTCAGTGTTGACCATACGGAGGCCAAGGCCGATTGTGGCAGTGTTTGCTGAAGTTGCCTTATTATATTAACCATACGACCTGCCGTCTCTTCTGTCACCACATCTTTCCTTGTAAGCACCTGGACAGCCAATACATAACATTGGTTTTCTTTAACAAGTACAAAAGATCAACGAATGAAAAATGTCTATAAGAGGAAGCGTCATTACACGAACCTCAGCAAATACTGTTAAGATTTTTGGCAGATACTGGTTATTGGGGCCTAAAAGGTCCACATCTTGCCTGTAAGTTGTAATGATAGTCGCAATGAATATAATTTTTTTTAAGACAAGGCTAAGGATATTAGATTTTAAAACATTTGATTACCTCTCAACCATTGAGCAGAGCTGATCATGAACAACTTTGGCTTCCATGACATCATTACTTATAGGCAAACAGTTCAACCACGCAGGAAGTACCTAATATTTACCCAAAAAAGTTAACTTGTTGATCATGAAACACAACCACATGAATTCGTGATGAGTCTGAGTTATCTATCATAAGCAACCTGAGAAGAATCGATACTATCACGGTGAAATTGGCAGATCTTTCCCACAGCGGATACAGCATTATCATATGCCATGGCATTTTCAGACTGCCGAGCATTTGGATGCTGTATCACAACATTCAATCTTGACAGGGCCTCTGTTGAAACAAAAAAACATATGTTACTACTTAGCTCCAAAGTATATGTATTGAACCCCCCCCAAGAGCTACTACTGAGGGAACATATTCCATACCTCCAACAAGAGGCTTGAATACAGATCCGCCAAACTCAGCACAAACACCAAGCCCATAAACGGCAGCCTGAAACAAACAAGAGAGTTCATAAAATTTAGTACACAGCTCCAGAAACACCAGTTACACAAATGCAGGCTAATACCTGTCGAACATCTGCGCTCTCGTCATTGCAAGCTTCCAGTACGAATGGAAGATAAGTATCATAGTATCTGATAAACAAATAGCAGAATAAAACGCATAAGAAAACTAGATACTGAAAACGTGCAATGTACAAAAATCCAGTGAATGCAAATCCGTACTTAAAGGCAGCGTCACGGCACTGTTCAGCAACATCATCAAAGATGCATATTGCAATCCTTCTCTCTTCAGCTGTTTTATCCCTTCCCTGAACTCAACGAATACAATCCACAATCAATACCGAAACAGAATACCCAAGGCGAACTAAGATGTTATTGTATGGGCGCCATGCCCACAGCCACATATTTTAGAAACTCTATTCACCTGAACTGAACTACACATATTTAGAAAGTCTATTCATCTGAACAATGGTGCTAACAGTTTCTATAATTATTAACTTGTGCTATATATCAGTTAAGTTATATATGTTAGGAAATATCAATAACATAAGCAAACATACTGTTGACCATAAAAAAATCTCCAATTAATATCATGGAGGGCCAAAAAGAAAGAGACTTGAGTGATGACGACCACTTACCCACATAGGAGTCAAATACGAGGATAATTCATCGAAGTAAGGCAGAAACGAGGCCTTGAAAGTCTTTACAAGTGTTCCCAATATTTCTCCAACCTATGTGCAGACAAATTTTAGTAAGAGCATTGAAGATCGTATAATTTCATCATACTTCCACTTGACAAGGGTTGAATCATAGAAAGTAACCTGATCAAAAATTTCTTCCTCTTGCTCATTTTCCTCTTTAATAAGCTCTCCCTCTTCAGCGTCAAAATCTTCAGCATGGGCCCTCTCTCCCCTCTCTTGCTTCCTACTAGAGCTTGCTGTCATAACTTGCTTTACCTCATCAATTATGGATCTAATTTTCCCTTCGTCCAAAAGATTTCCAGAGATCTGAAAAACAGTGACAGGTTATAAGATACCATTTCCAAATGCAATGCTACGATTAACTCTAAGAGGCACGTGATAAAGACCTCATTCAAAATAAGTTATCTATCACAACAAAACTACCAAAGAAAGTGCAGGCATTATCAAATGGAAATGCAGGAGGGAGACATGAGGCACATAGTATAAGGAATGTTTAAAATTTTCTCTTCATTGCTAATGAAAAATTACCTGCAAGCATTCATTGATAGCTTCCAACATACTGACACAGATCTCTGTATCAGGCTCCTACATAACATTCAATCATCAGAAATGGATCAAAGCCCAAAGAGAAAAAGAAAAATGAACAGAATATACACTAACTTTATGCAAAGCTTCCAGCATGGCTGGGATAATGTAGTCAGAAAGCTGCTTCAAATAGGATATGTCGCGCCCATCGGCTTGTCCTTTCTCTATTGCCAGTTTGGCTGAGCGCATTAGTTCCGGCATGGCTAGAAAGAAAAGTTATTCGATTAATTAGAATTATGCTCTACAGAACAAAAGGTTTGGACTATGGACAATATGTTTATAATCCAAAAAGATTGAATTACTGGTTGAGAAAAAAGAATATGTTTACTGATTTACCTGACACAGCAGCTCTTCTAACTTCTTCGTGAAAATAGAATTTCAGCAAAGGAACCAGTGTAAGTGCAACCTACAATATACAAATCAGCCTACACAGTCCCAAGAACAATAGCCGGATACTCACAATAAATGGAGTTATCTAATCATACTAACCTGATCAACCCAGGGAAAAAATCCTTCTTTTAACTCATCAGCATAGCAACAAAGCATGTTACAAGCTGTGGCTTTTTCCTCTAGGACACTCGTTTTGATTCCTATTCTTTTGTCCCCCAGGATAATTGTCTCCATGCTGCATTAAAAAGAAAATATTAAAACATTTCACATATTAATAGGAACAAAATCTCAGCATATTATATATCATAAGACAAAATTAAAAACTATACAGGGGAAGCTGCACTTCAAACAATACAGAGAGACTACTCATGCCAATTTTTCACAACAAGATTAAAATAGTTTTTTTTTTATGCCAGTGCAGACGATATATTAGAGCAAGGTAGAGAGACATCACAACAAGCAGACGGAAGTGTAGAGAAAAAATTAAAACCTTTCATCATCAGAATCCTCTGCTTCATCTTCTGAATCAGCAGATGTAATTGTTACATCTGGTTTAAGTTGAGCTGACTGAAGCAAAGGAGGCATCACCACAGTCATGTATGGGAGGAACTCTTGGCCTAGACACTTGCAAAGCCGAGCCCATGCCTATGAAAATGCAAGGTAAATGTAAGTAAGTGAATTTACCTTATAGGCCTAGCAAGTTGTAATCAAAATTCACCTGTAACATGTAACTCGTTATCGGATCATCTGCCTCCATTTCAGAACCTTGCAATGACATAAGCACTTCCATGACCTGAAACAGACATGTAAAATAGTTTCATGCGACATATGAATAGGATGGAAGTAATATAGATAGATTGACGGGAATAATATGTAGTACAAAAATAAGATTACAGCAGATACCATAAGTTTTGAAAGTTGATTTGACCCATACCTGTCTAGCATCTTCCTTAAATCTGTCCTTTCCAACTGCCATTCCAACAAGACTGATGCATTCCATAGATTTGGCACGAAGCATCCGCTTTGATTTGTCAGTTGCGTTCATCAAAATAGTTTTGAGATAAGGCATGACAACATCATAGTACTTTTGGAAGTGTTCCTGCAATTTCAGATATTGTCAGATCAAGAGTTGCATGCGAGGAAAATAATAGAAGTAACATAACTTGTTCACATATACCTGCGATGAATCAGCAACTGAAGCAAGAGCTGTTAAAGCTCCTTCTTGCACCATTTGCTTTCCATTCTAATTGTAACAACATTATAATCCAAAGTCAATAATAGAGCACAAAAGTTTTACTTATTTACTGTAAAAGAAAGTTGCACAATGGACTTACTTGTAGGAGCACAAGCAACTTGCTCACAATTCCGTCTAAATAAGGTGCCAATATTTCAGGTGTACAATTTTCACTGAAGTTGAGTACTGCTGAAGCAGCATGAGCCTACAAGACGTTACACGATACTGCTTTAGCAAAGGTCAGAAGATTATGTTTTCAGAAATACAGGTTTAGCTAGGATATCTAACCTGCACTCGTGGATTCTGGAAATCATCCATAGCAGCAGCAAGCGCAGGGAGCACTCTCTGATGATGTTGGTTCTGCAGATCTGGACCCAAATCTGTAGACAACTGTCCAATCGCATTTATGGCTGCCCACCTTACACGAGGATGAGGACTTTGAAATTGGCTCAAAATCATAGACACCACTTGCTCTAGATTTTTAATCATCACCTACATCAAAGTTCAAGATATTAAATATCAAAAAGAAAACACAAAATGATGCATGTATTCGACAAGTCGTGGCCAGAATCAATTATAATTTATAACACACAACTGAAAGCAAACACATCGAAACTAAAAAAAACATTTACTCAATACAGATAACACAGTTGCAATCACAAAGAATTTTACCTTTGAGCAACCTTCAGCAATCTGAGCAAGCGCAATCAAAGAAGCGTGGTGTTTCTGCCACTCAGAGGCAACCAAGTAAGCAGAAAACTGCTGATACGCAACCGGAACAATAGTGTTCCCTCCCAAGGCAATCGCTAACCGATCCAAACACTCTTGACCCATACTGTAGTTGCTCGTCTCGCCAGCGTCCTCGTCCTCAGTCTCAGCGCTGTACCAAGCAGGATCGTCCTCAATATCCTCCAGCATTTTCATCAGCGCCGCAAACAACCTGTCAATAAACTGAGGCAGCTTCCTAACCATCCCAGGGGCACGCTCACGCGCCTCGGCAAGAGTCACCAAAAACTCAACCGCCAGGTGGCGCGTGCTCTCCTCGAGGGACTCAGCCTCCGCGATCTGAAGCATCGAGGCGACAATGTCAACGAGCTGCCGTCTGAGGAACCGCGGCTCGGTACCGGCCAACTCGATGAAAAGCTCCAGCGCCTCCTGCGCGGTCGCTTCGTTCCCGTTGTTGAGAGACTCGGTCAATGTTCTGATCATCGCTGGCAAAACGTCTTGGAACCTATCGCGCTCCGTGGAGTTGGATAGACACTGGACGAAACTAATCACGGCGTTAAGCGCCGCGATTTTAACGTCCGAGCTAACGGCGTTACTACTTAAACACTGGAGAAAGACGCCGTGTAGATGCTTGATGTGAGGAGTCAGAGTCTCCCCAACGTACTGCGACAGCTGCGCCAAGATCAAAAACGCCGATTCCTGGAGCTTCGACGAATCGGACGCCACGCACTGGAAAACGAACGGAAGCAGCTCCGGCCATCCGTTCTCCGGGAGGATCCCGGAGGCGAGCTCGGAGACCGTGTCGCAGATCTTCTTCGAGATCGATTTGGCCTCCTCGCGCTGGATGCAAGCCATCATCGACGATTTGAGGGAGGATTGAGTGGGGAGGGAGAGGCGCGGCCAGAGGTAAGCGTCGTCCCGCGTGAGGAGCTTGCGGAGGAGAACGGCGGCCATGGCGCGGCCCTCGGGATGGGGAGAGAGCTGGAGGAGGTGAGCGAGCTTCAAGGCGAGGGTGTCTGGATTGGTCTGCTTGGCGAGATTGAAGAGAGCCTCGGCGGAGGAGCGCTGCTCGTTGGATGAGGACATGAGGTGGGAGATGAGAGTCTCGAACGGCGCCGTATCGGAGCCGAGGACCATCGCGAGCTGTGCTTGCTGATTCGCGTCGGTAGCCATTGGCAAGGTGGCGGCGGGAAAAACTAGGGTTAAAAAGCTGTCTCTCTCCTCTTATTAGGGGACGCGAGAGTAGAGAGAGAGAGAGTAAGCGGAATGAGGAGGGGATGAGGTCTGAAGAGATAATTATATATTTGTTTTAATTATTTATTTCCGTTTTTTTCCTACTAGTCGTGATTTGAGGTGGTATCTGGCGTGGGCCGCGCGGGTAGCCCATTATTAAATTAGGGAAAGAAGAAGAAAAGTAAAGTAATAATAATATGTCATTAGCTGTATTTCCAACTATTTATGTATAGTATATATAATTAAAAGTTGGCTTTTATTATTTTATTTGCGGAATATATCTTTTATATTTAAGTTATGGTTTTTTTATGAAGTCCACATTTTCAAATGTAGTAAGATTTTGCCTGGTCTAAAGAAAAAGATTTTGGTATGGTTTTGGGTTATCCGGAATATGCTTGGACAGTTGGACGACTTTCTCCACTGTTAAACTGGAAATGGAAGTGAATATATATAGGTGGAACTAGGCTATTGATCTAATGGAAAGTTTACACTAATTTTAAGTAATTTTCGGTTAAATTTTGTTAAATATAACTAAAATAGTATCTTGGAAAATATGAATTTTCTTATATACAGTAGAACATCTATAAATTAATACTTGATAAATTAATAATCTCTATAAATTAATAAATTTTTACGGTTTTGAATTGGACTAGTTCAAAATATGACACAAATCGATGAAATAATAAGATAATATTTTTTAGAAATTTCTATGTAAATATATGGTTCCACTAAAATCTTAAATTAATAATATTTCTATATATACATTTCATATAAGTAAAAACTAAGCATTATATTGTTGGTTTTATATTCACAATGAAATTCTCCTATTTTTCTTAACATTTCAGTATATTTTGATAATATTTAGTAAAATTATATCGAAAACCTTATATGAAACACAAAAATATAAACCAAACAATATAATAAAATAATATGAAAGTCAAATTTCCAAAACTTAATTAATTTATACACGGTAAAATCAAATATAATTTATATTTTATAAATATAAATATTCAAAGTAGAAAAACATCTAAAATGGTTTTTGTAAATTAATATCTATATAAATTAATAAAAATTTTGAAGTTCCAACATTATTAATTTATAGAGGTTTTACTGTAAATAAATGAATAATATGGAAATGTGGTAATTGATTAAAGTGATGTATTTCGATCTTGCATCAAATTGATCTCACCAAATATGATTTAGGTGATGATTGTTTAACTGGTTTTTAAATTTTAGTTTTTGGATTTTAAATATTAGTTTTTAATTTTTGATCATATATGAATAATAAAATTACAAAATAGTATTATTGTTAATATAAAAACTTATAATAAATTTTTACTTTAAGTAAATCATTAAATAAAAACTTATAGTTACATTTGAAACACACATCTAATTTATATCTCCAACAAAATACACAATTAATAGCTAAGATTTTTTTAAAATTTATATTGTTTAACTGGTTATATTTTAAAATATGAAAAATAAATAAAAACTATGCGTTTCAAATATTATAAAATAAATATCCATAACGGAATTTTAAAAGCACATTTAGTCCTACATTTTCAAAAGATGGATATCATACATAAAATTTATGTAACTCAAATACTTTAACATAAAAATAATAACCTTATTTTATATATAATAAAAATACAATGTAATAAATGTATGATAATTATAACTAACAAATTAGTTAATCTTATATAAATTTTATAGTACAAAATATTAATCAAATAATAAATAAATAATTTACCTAAACAAAAATCCAATAACTTAATTTTAAAGAATATTTTTTTATTTTGTGATTTTTATTCATGTGTTATGTATAATAAATATATCTAGTAGATGTTTTTTTTTTTAATTTAATATTTTTTGCAAAATAAATAAAAGGTTTTCGTGTGTAGAAACCAGAAAAATGTGGATTTTACCTCTTAGACATAAAATAGTAAAACAATGGAAAACTAGTCTCTTAATAATTAGAAATCATACTTTGTTAAATCATGATTGGATAAAAAAATAATTTTTGGAAAGTCAAAAAACAAAAAAAACTATTTCATAAACTGAAAAAACCCAAAGGATAAAAAAAGAGAAGAAAGAAAACAGCCTAAATAACATGGAGACTTTTGTTCTTAAAACAAAATTTACTTTTCGAGTTACATGAAAAAAAAATTACTTTACCTTTGGTTAAATTTATAGTCATAAGTCAGAAAATCGACCAATTCATACATCAACAAACGGTTGAAATCCCGATCAGTACATAAATATGGATCATGTGCTAAAATATATATCAACATATAATATATTTAAATTTCACACACAAACATAGATATTTAGGATTATCCATTCATTGACAATATCTCCATTAGTCAAATGGTAACAGACGCTTATGTGAATTTAATGGGTGTTTGCCTTTTATAATTTTTAATATGTGGATGGAGGACATCAAACCTGGGTTCGGACCATGTTATAACCATATGCTCAATCACTATGCCAAACCAAAATATTGGTTGTGTTATCTGTTATGTCTTATTTATATATAATATATTTTATCCATATATTAGTATTTATTTAGAATTAGTTCCACAAAATATATAATTTCTAAGTAATTATGTTTAATAGACTTAATTATTTTTATTGTGTTTTAAAGAATTAAAAACTTTTCAAATAAAATTTAAAATCAAAAAGCATTTACGAAACTTAAGAAGAAAATATGAAAAATATTATTTAAAAATTGAAAAAATACCTAGCACAGGTTCATATGATGTTCAGCTTTCTTTCTTGTGCTTCTGGTCCCCTTTGATTGAACATGTTTGTACATTTGTTTTTGTCTAGTTTCCAATTCTAAATAATGAGAAAGAAGAGAAGGTTCAAACTCAAGGTTGTGAGACATTCAGACGGTATGCATGCTTCTTTCAGCTCTCACTACAAGAAAACATCGGTATTCTGAGGGACATACTGAGGGAAAATGAGTTCCTCAGAATTTTCTGACGAAAAAATCGAGGAAATACCGAGGAAACCAAGAAATGTGGTTTCCTCGGTATTTCCTCGAAAAAATTCGAGGAAATTGCGAGGAAGACACATTTCCTCGAAAAATTTCGAGGAAATTGCGAGGAAGACACATTTCCTCGGTATTTTCGAGGGAATACCGAGGGACAATATGGTTTCCTCGAAATTTCCTCGGAATGTCCCTTCACGGTTGAGGGGTTTGATTTAAAACCCCTTATTCGTCGAAATACCCTCGAAATATTTCAAGGAAATTTCGACGAAACAAATGATTTTCGGTATTTCCTCGAAATTCCCTCACAATATTCCGAGGGAATTTCGAGGAATAAGGGGTTTTAAACCGAAAACAACGTTTTGCGGATTGAATAACACGTATATAACCTTCATTAAGTGTCTTAGGCAGATTATGAAGTCAAACTTTAGGGTTTTAAACCGAAAATAATGTTTTGCGGATTGAACGGAAACCACACAACATAAGAGAAACACTTATACATTTTAATAAACGTTAAAGGGAATACTTACAATTATTTTTGTAATTGTATTATTTCACTGTTTATGATCATCTATACAAAGAAACCTCATTAGTATGAATTACATTTGTATAAGAAATGACATAGAAGAAAAAATCGATGTTTTCAAAACCCCAAACCCTGTTTCCTCGAAATTTCCTCACAATATTGTGAGGAAATTTCGAGGAACCAGCTTTCAAACCCTGTTTCCTCGAAATTTCGAGGAAACATGGTTTGAGGTTTTGAAAACATCGATTTTTTTCCTCTATGTCATTTCTTATACAAATGTAATTCATACTAATGAGGTTTCTTTGTATAGATGATCATAAACAGTGAAATAATACAATTACAAAAATAATTGTAAGTATTCCCTTTAACGTTTATTAAAATGTATAAGTGTTTCTCTTATGTTGTGTGGTTTCCGTTCAATCCGCAAAACATTATTTTCGGTTTAAAACCCTAAAGTTTGACGTCATTTTTGTAATTGTGTTATTTCATTATTTTCATTTTTGTGGGAATACTTACAATTATTTTTGTAATTGTGTTATTTCATTGTTTATGATCATCTATACAAAGAAACCTCATTAGTATGAATTACATTTGTATAAGAAATGACATAGAGGAAAAAAATCGATGTTTTCAAAACCCCAAACCCTGTTTCCTCGAAATTTCCTCACAATTGTGAGGAAATTTCGAGGAACCAGCTTTCAAACCCTGTTTCCTCGAAATTTCCTCACAATATTGTGAGGAAATTTCGAGGAAACAGGGTTTGAGGTTTTGAAAACATCGATTTTTTTCCTCTATGTCATTTCTTATACAAATGTAATTCATACTAATGAGGTTTCTTTGTATAGATGATCATAAACAATGAAATAATACAATTACAAAAATAATTGTAAGTATTCCCTTTAACGTTTATTAAAATGTATAAGTGTTTCTCTTATGTTGTGTGGTTTCATTTCAATCCGCAAAACATTATTTTCGGTTTAAAACCCTAAAGTTTGACGTCATTTTGTAATTTTGTTATTTCATTATTTTCATTTTTGCGGGAATACTTACAATTATTTTTGTAATTATGTTATTTCATTGTTTATGATCATCTATACAAAGAAACCTCATTAGTATGAATTACATTTGTATAAGAAATGACATAGAGGAAAAAAATCGATGTTTTCAAAACCCCAAACCCTGTTTCCTCGAAATTTCCTCACAATATTGTGAGGAAATTTCGAGGAACCAGCTTTCAAACCCTGTTTCCTCGAAATTTCCTCACAATATTGTGAGGAAATTTCGAGGAACCTGCTTTCCTTGGAATATTTTTCATTAACCCGGCAATCCTAGCCGCCAAACGTTTCGCGAAAATTAGATTAGAAGATTTCGAAGAAATTTCGAGGAACCTTATTAAATTTTGTGAGGAAATTCCGACGGACAGTATCCGTCGGACGTCTCATAAATTAGGTTTTACGTTCTTCTCTTCTCCATTTCTCTCTGCCTCTCCTCTCTTCCTCTCCTCTCTTGTGCGGCCTCCTTCCTCTCCTCTCTTCCTCTGCGCGGCAAATCCCCTCTCTTCCTCTCCTCTCTTCCTCTCCTCTCTTCCTATCATGTAAGTTCATCTCTCTTCTCTTCCTCTCTTCATAGATCGATTCTTTGGATGTTAGATCTCGAAATTTAGGTTGTTAAGAAGGAAATTCTAGGATTGAATGGATAGCTTAGGATTTTCAAGTTTGGATTGTTGTTTGGATTGTTGTTATATATATTTTTTTAGTTCTTTTGTGTTTTGCGTAAAATTCAAAACGTTTTTCATGTTTTAAAACATTTTTTGATTTTTTAAAACGTTTTTTGATTTTTAAAAATGTGTATATGATTTTTTAAAACGTTTCTTTTTATTTTTAAAAATGTGTATATGATTTTTAAAACGTTTTTGAATTTTTAAAACGTTTTTTGATTTTTTAAAACTATTTTTTATATATTAAAACTATTTTTGTACTTATTAAACTATTTTTTATATATTAAAACTATTTTTGTAATTATTAAACTATTTTATATATATTAAAACTTTTTTTGTAATTATGAAATTGTTGTTTTATTTTTTTTTCGATTTATTTTGTGTTTTGGTTAAAATTCAAAACGTTTTTGTGTGTTTAAAACGTTTTTTGATTTTTTAAAACGTTTTTTGATTTTTAAAAATGTGTATATGATTTTTTAAAACGTTTTTTTGTAATTACTAAACTATTTTTTATATATTTAAACTCTTTTTTATATATTTAAATTATTTTTGTAATTATTAAACTATTTTTATATATATTAAAACGTTTTTTTAAAGTTTACAGTAATAATAAAACGTTTTTTATAAATTTTAAAAATATTTAAAAACCTTTTTCTATATTTATAAACGATTTGTAATTTTTTATAAATATAAATATATATATATATATATATGTATAAATCATGTATACTATATATAGTAATTATTAAACTATTTTTATATATTTATATTTTTGTGATTAAAAACTATTTTGGATTTTTAAAATTTTTATTTATTAAAACTAATTTTTAATATATTTTAATTTGTACAATTTTGAATAATATTATCTAATATATTTTCAATTTCAATTTTTATTTTATATTTTATATTTTCGAATTTCATTAAAAAAATTAATATTTTTTTTTTATTTATTTTTTTTGAAAATTCCGAGGAAATGGTTCCCTCAGAATATTTCGACGACCACGTCCGTAGGAAAATTTTGAGGACTTTTGTGACGAACCTTCGTCCTCACAGTTTCCTCGGAATTACTGTTCCTCGAAATTCCGTCAGAAAATTTTGAGGAAATTTCGAGAGAAAATGAAATTTCGAGGAGTTTTTTTCGAGGACCTTTTTCCTCGGTATGTCGTCGGAATACGGTTATTCCGACGACATACTGAGGAAAAAGTCCCTCAGTATCTGCGTGTTTTCTTGTAGTGTCTTGTTTTTGTCGGAGTTGCTGGCATGAGCTTTTTTAACGTCTGGTACCTCAATTGAACAGCCCTCACTCTTGGGGGGCGGGGGGTGGGAAGTTGTCTAAAGGCATCAGAACATTACGTGCAGAAACGCCCCTGCATGATCTAGATCTTTCTACTTACCAAGCACTTCATGGGCTTATTTTCTTAGTCCATGACCAAGTTAATGCGGTCCATACAAGTAGAGAACTGGAGCACACTTCACCCAGTTGTTCAGGCCCAGCTTCAGAGAGGGACAATAGCAAGATCCTGGTGAACGTATTATCTTTGTTTAGAAGATGATCGATCGTGTTGCGCATATGCTTTGGAATCTTGATGCATCTAAACTTCGGGATGTTCTCCTTGCAATGGTAGTTTACAAAAAGGCTTCTAGCGCACTTCATCATTTTGGTTTTGCAGAGTTTTTGACGCGAACTAACAGACTTGTATCATGTAACTCATGTCAGCGTTATTTCCCAAGAAGCTTAAAGCGCTAATAATCCCACATGCTCTCTCACCTGTTGCTTCGGAAGTCCTAACACAGAAGTTTGATGAGATTGACCAGAAGACTAGTGAAGAAGATAGGTTTGTTCTAGATCATTCTTCTTGTATCTATTTCCATAAATTGAAGAGTAACTTGTTAATTGCCTTCTGCGATGGATATAATTTTTAACTAGGAAAGTGGCTTTTGCATTTCAGGTATGTTCTGCAGGTAAAATTAAAGTATAGAAATTTTGCCTCTAACGTAATATGCCTCGGTGAGAGTATTGATAAGTCGTTAAGGTGAAATTTATCTGACTATTGATGCCCATGGACATAAAAGTTCTATCTATTTTTCTAATATAGGTCTTTAAGATTGTTCAAGACAAGTATTTGGGGGCTGAACATTGCTTCACCAACAAGAAACATATGAAACATGTCAGGGTGGTGTGTACTGGCCAGATGAATATGATCGGACAAGAGAGAGCATGTAGCTATCGATAATGTAATAATTTATCTTGCTATTTCGAGTTTGTACTCAGACGAACGAGACTGCTCTTCTCTACTGCAAAGAACATCGGTTTATCAAATATATTCAGACCCTGGTGTTGTTTTTTTATTGGATTAATCAGACCCTGGTGTTGTTTTCTTTTATTGGAAATCTTGTATGTCCTTTGAGTCGAGTAAGAGATTTTGTTTCCCTTACTTTGCTCTTGACTTTAATCAAATATATTCAATCCTAGTTTTGTCAAGGCTGAGATATATCTCAACTGTGACAGTTCTTGCACAACTCCAAGTGTTCTCAAGTCATGTTCATGTCCAGTGACTGAGAAAGTTTCCGAGCACAAGAAGGGTATAGGTTTTTTTCCCTATTGTCTGTCATAAATAGTAGTACATGCCAAGAAAGAATAGATACATACACTGATATACACAATGCTCAATGACTGTATCATTATATGTAAATCAAGCTAAAAGAAACTCAAGATCCTAAAATTGTGAAGCGATTTGACGGAAGTAAATGCTGCGTTTGTGACACAGCCTTCTTCAGCCAATAACCTCTGAGTTCGAGTCATCGGAAGGCCATATCACGGTCTCCATGAGGCGTTCACGCATCAACGCCAAGTTCTCATCCGATATATCTTGGTATATCTTCCCATGGTCGCATTTCTACAGACAACAACAACACTATACAAGATTAGTCTTTTCTTGTTCACATGGCAGGTAAAGGAAGAACATAACTAGAAACTGGAGCGTGGGAGATTGTACCTTGATCCACTTGCCATACAAGTGGAGACGCGTGATCATCACTCTTTCTGCAAGCTCCTGATTTTCCTACAAGTAGTTAAGACAAGTTTAAAAAAAAAAATTCAGTTTCTGTATTCATGCTCTAAACAACGCTGAATCAACACATAGTATATCACAGCACAGAGTGTGATTATGATTGAAAAAAAAACACATCTGTGAAATTGCTTAAACTAGGAAGAACTCTCAACACACAGGATCATCCAAACGCTTCTAGACAATCATTTGAGTCCTAACTAACTACTCTCTAACCACCTCACCACGCTACAATCAGCTACAAACAGTCCTACGATAACTAATAGTAGACCCATAGTTAAAGTTTGAGCTGCTTAATTTCTTCAACTAGGCTTATAGGATGATATAAACTAAACTTGATTACCTTTCCGAGTTTGCGGAGGAATCGTTTACCATCGGTTGGTCTGTTCGATACGACGTAACTGTTGTAAAACAAAAGACAGACACATAAGATAAGATCAGTAAGCCAAAAAAATTGATCACCTAAGCCATAAGAAACTCACTTATAGAACCAAGTGTATTGAGGAGGATTCATTTCGTAGAGCTGATGAAGAACCGTCCTCACAGCTTTGTATGTGAAATAGTTAACAAGGTTCTGCAAAAGTGAAAAGTGATAGAGAGAGCCATATAAGCTTTATCATGCCAAGAAACCTTCCTCTCAAAAAAAAAAAAAACAAATCTTTCTCACCGTTTTGACATCCCCGAAGGTATCATCGTAGTTCCCAGCAACGTCCTCACTCACAATCAAGAGTTTCTTTCTTCGATTCGCAATCCTTGGGACACGCTTCTTGGAAGAAATCCTGAAAACAATGCCTGAACCAGTAAAGGAGCTCCCTAGTTCCATCTTTCTTGCACTGGCACTGCCAAGGATCTTCTTCTTGCTCCTGGTCCTAGTGTGAGCATCCAGACATAAACATGAATCCATCACCGATGAGCCAACAACAAACAGAGCACCCACCATTACTCCAAACAACAAGATCGAAACTTTTCCCTCTTTTTGGGATGAAAGGGGAAAACTAACTTCAAGAAATCAAGAAACAGTTGGTAAGAATCAGAGAAGAACAAAACAGAGAAACAGAACAAAAAAACAGGGAGAACACGAGTTGGGTGTGTAAGATGGAAAATGAACGTTGAATACTAGCCAGTCAAAATCAGGGACAAGTTCTTTAGATATTTTTTTATTCGTAAAGCAACAAAGCAAAGGCAAACTAGAAAACCACCGGGTGGGCTTTCCGGTTTACGTGGACACGTTTGTATCTGTTGTCTTCTTGTAACTCTTGCGTAAATGAGAAACAAAACTAAAGTAATGGACAACCCGAGTATCACATGGCCATGTGAAAGGAAAAAAGTCGCAGCAGAGCCAATGTACACGTGAATGGTCTCCAACTCAAACGTGTGTGTTACTTGAATTGATCTATGTTCTTAGAATGCATTATCTTCCATTCAGTTATTATGACATACATAACACAGCTACTCGTAGTAGGGAAATTGAAACGGCCAGAGTCTATTGTGGTGATGAACGAAACATTTAGTCATGTTGTATAGATACAGTTTTTTTTTTGTGGAAAAAAGTTTTAACAAGACTTGCATAAAGGAAATATCTGACATTTCGTGAGAATGTTATCTGTACAAAGTTGACTGACACTCTAACTCCAAAGAAGTGGCGTTGAGTGATTGTTGAGAGTAATTACTCGGTGATGAGCATCTCAACTTCATTCATCATTCCTGGAAGCTGCCCTTTTCAGAGAGAAAACAAAAAAAGTTCTGTTAGTACAGGTACCTCTGCTCATCAATTTCATACAATCCCCAGCCTGAATCACTTTGAGAGTTGGCTGGTTTGAAAAGCAGCCAAGGCAATAGACACTCAAGAGAAATCACACCAAAATCACAACACTTGATCGAGTCTTGTGAATACCATTCTAACAAAACAGCATTTCAGGTCTATCAGCTACCCAGTAAGCTACCAATACGAGCTAAAAGAGCAAAAAAGAGAAGCAAAAACCCGGCCATTTCCCAAGGTCTTTGCTTTTACCCTTTGTGGTTGGATTGGTTTACAGGAAAGCTTACATGATTACGATCCCAAGCATCCAAAGTTAGGAGGAAACAATTTAAAAAATCCAGCAAGTCTTTCCAATGACTGGTCAGCCGTATCAATAGATTCAAGTTAAAGATGCCCCACTAAACAATTGAACCCAGAAACTCAAAGATTCCAGAATCTAATCCATATCCTTCTCTAATACATCCTCTAGAAACCTAAACAAAACCCATAAGCTGCAACCTCTCCATCATGGCGTCAATTGATTCATTATCACCAAAAAGTCCGAAAATTCAAATCACATCATCGATCAAAACTCCATAAAGTTGGCAACTTTGAGACACAATTCAAAAACCCAGAAACGCAAGTCAACTTTTTCACCTGGAGAAAACTCTTCCAAGAACCTCCACAAGACCCAGAGACGCCGCACGAATGCACAGTCTTGAACTGGTCAATACCAAGCTTCTTGTTGATAAACCCAACCTTGAAGTAGATCGAATCCGTGGGAGGTAGATCGACCTTGATCTCGTCGACGTCCAACCAAATAAAGAGCCGCTTCACCTGAATACCTTTCAGCTCGGTGATGGATCCGTAGCTAATCCGTCCGGATACTGTCTCGTCGTAGCGGACGCGGTAGTCGAATTCGATTTCGCAGGACTTGGCTAGGTAGACGACGAATCGGCCGTCGTCGGAGAGGGTGAACTTGGTGACGGAGTCCGGCAAGAGGCCGCTTGGGAGGCCGTACTTGGGGAGGAGTTCGTAGACGGTGGAGATCGAATCTGGGTCGGGTTCGAAGAGGGAGAGGGTCGTCGTGGAGAGGAGGATGAGAGAGAAGAAGAAGACGAGGGTTGAGAAAGAGAAGCGGTGGAGGGCCATAGCTCTGTTGGAGGATGGAGAAGAAGGAGAGAGACTTCTGAAGATTTTGATGGTTTCTCTTCCGTTGATTGTTGGCACGTAAATTCAACTCTTTTCGGCCCATTTATCTTCATTAAAATGAAAGCCCAATAAGAACACAGTACAGAAAAACCCGAAGCCCAATACAATTTGACAAATATGAGCAAATTTATACTTATCTAATATACTAGGTGATATAACCTGCTTATACGAGTACACCGGTTCAACAACGAGAGAGAGAAGAGAGAGAAGAGAGAGAAGAGAGAGACCGCCGACGGGGTAGGTTTCTTCAGCCACCGTCGGTCCGGTAGTGTTTTTTCTTTTCCAGTAGCTACCTATACGTCTTGGTCTGAGAGGGAGAGGATTCTATTTCTCCTTTTTATTTTGCTTTTTAAGGTTGATTTTAGGGTTTCGGGAGGCGGGGGCTCATAAAACTCCGTTGACGCCGGCAAAAGTTACGGGGGGTGGAGGTTAATTCAACTCCGCTGTCGCCGCTTAAGCTTCCGGGAGGTAGAGGTTTCTTCAACTCTGCGTCGTCGGCTTCAGGGTAACTTCTTTGAGTTTTGATGTTCTCGTGACCTTCTATTCCTCTAGCTTTCGGTTCGCTTGTGGATGAGATATCAACGGAGTTGATGGAAGCTCTCCGAAGTTGAAACCACGGCTAGGAAGAGGATCTATGTCGATCTGGTTTTAATCTCCGATCTGAACACTTGGCGACCGGACGAGATTGCGAGATGAGTCGACAATCGCTCTCCGGTGGAAGTTTGTTCAGATGATGAAGGTGCATGTGGTGGTGTTTCTGGGACGAGTCCGGCGAAAAGCGGATGAGGTCCGTCGCTCAAGCTCCGTCGAGATCCGACGAAACGGTGGTGGTTTCGTCTTCTCCGGTAAGCCTCGATGTACTAGATCTCGATGTGATGTTTCAGATCTCGAGGCGATGAGTGTGACGCGCGGAGCGGGTGTTGGTTGAGAGTACCGCGTGCGCGGGTTTGGCGAGTGGAGAGACGTGTGATGTCTTCTGCTTTAGTTTCTTTTTGGGCTTTTAGGCCCTTGTTGGTTTTTCTATTTGCCCAGTGTATCGGGCTTTTGGTTGTAATTCGGTTATGGGCTTAGACCCTTTAATATATTTCTTTAGATGGAAAAAAAAACCTGCTTATACAGCGTAGGATGAATGGACCAAAAAAACTATAACTTTTAATTTATGAGTATTAAAAATGTAATAATCACAATATTACATGTTATATACTGAATGATTGAACGAAATTGTGTATGTTTATATAAGGTAAGCTTCGGCTTTTATTCTAATTTGTTTTATTGGTTGTGTATAATTGAAATATGGATCATCGAAGGGAATATAAATGAGTAAGCAAAAACATATATAAAATTAGTTATTCTTCCCGTGCAAAAACAAAACATAGGCAAAAAAAATTGTTTTCATAATATAAATTATGAATATAAGATAAAATGAAACAAGTCAATAGAATAAAAAATATGAAAAGAACAAACTATAAGAAAATAAATAATAACTCAAACAACCACAACTGCTGTGAAAAAATGTCTTCAAAACTATTCGTTTGCAATCCTATTAAAAAATATGTAATGAAGGTTTGGGAAGAAGATTGTGAAGAGTGGATGTGTTTAAGTAGCACCTATTTATATACACGATGAAGAGGAATTAGATTTTAAATCATTAAATCTTATTTGATTAGTTATATAAAATAATCACAAATCAATTTACCAAAACTATAAATATGTAAAAAAATTGTTTTCATAATATAAATTATGAATATAAGATAAAATGAAACAAGTCAATAGAATAAAAAATATGAAAAGAACAAACTATAAGAAAATAAATAATAACTCAAACAACCACAACTGCTGTGAAAAAATATCTTCAAAACTATTCGTTTGCAATCCTATTAAAAAAATATGTAATAAAGGTTTGGGAAGAAGATTGTGAAGAGTGGATGTGTTCAAGTAGCACCTATTTATATACACGATGAAGAGGAATTAGATTTTAAATCATTAAATCTTATTTGATTAGTTATATAAAATAATCACAAATCAATTTACCAAAACTTGTGCTCTAAGAATATCGCTCAAATTTCCTTAACATACCATATAGCCTATTGATCACGCAATTTGCTGTAAATAAAAAGACTTTGTCTTTCAGCTTACCTTATATAGAGCCATGTTCACGCAAATTCAGCAGTGGAAAGATCAATAATTTAACTTAGTTATAGTTATAGTATTGTAAAATTTGAAATGAAACTTAACTACTTTAACAACAAATTTACGTGATTTGTGGCTCCATGTAAGGAAAGTTATCAATGATTTTCTACATGTTGCAAAGAAAACAGATGTAATATAATCTCATCAAATTTTTATAAAACTTTTTTGAAAATTTATAAACCTAACTCAGCACCCTAAATAATAAAATTTAAACAATAGTCACTAAATGCTAAATCCAATTTGACGTATTTTAAACTTCTTTTCTATCAGCAACTATTTTCTTTATATTTTTAAATTATATTTATTTAATTAATAATATTTAAGATAAATAAAATTATTTATGAAATTAATGTTTTTGTCAACTGAAGTTAATTTATTTTAAAATTATTATTGAAATTTAAACATATTTAAATTTCAGTAAAAATTAAGTAACATTTTTTGTACAAAATAACACTATCCCCACACGTAACGTAAACATGATGTTTTCATTTTCAGGATAAAATAACACTCTCCATTTTATACTGATAATTGGTGTATGATAAATCATACTTTTTTGGGAATATGATAAACAGGATTTATGAGTATATCTGAACGCACACCCCTACTTGGATGCAAATGTCTAACTGGTTTTGTAGCAAAAAAAAAAGAAAATTTATTAACTGATTTGAATTTTTGTCACAAAAAAAATCATTTAAACTTATGAAATCACTAGGGTCGGCCCGCCATACGGGCGGGATATAATTTACTTGTGATCTAGATTTTTTTTTTGTATGATTTTGTCGTTTTGTTTTAGATCTGCATTTGAACGAAATGTATATGATAATGATTTTGTTTTTATGAAATTTCAGGTGAAAAAATTATACGTGATAAGATATATTTTGTTTGTTTACAATAGTTGTTTATGTTGTCTAAAAAAGTGATAGTTGTTTTTACATAAACATATGTGGTTGATATGTTAAGAGGGCTTCGAATGGTTCTTCAAATGATTTGCTTTTACAAAAATTTATGTGATTTGTAATATTTTGGATTTGGAATGATTAGGTTGTGGATAAACCATTTTTATTAAGAGAGTAATTACTTTATTTTATTTACTCTTATTTGTTTTTATCAAATTATTGTGTATTACGGTACTCGATCAGACTTTACAATTATTTACTTTAATCTTCCCTATTACAATTGAATTATGTTAGTTATATTAATTTGAATTCTTTTTCCTTTTTACATTTTCCACTCTAGGACAAAGTCTAGCTTAAAGTAAAAAAAAAAACTACAACTGTTTATTGTAATAGTGGTGTTTGTCGTTGCTATATATTTCCTTTCTGTTTCCAAAATGATACCAAAACAATACGAAACCCAAAAAAAAATCAGGTTAACAAAAAAGTTTCATAACCACAACATAAATACTAAAATTACCAGCTGTACCAATTATACTTCAACAAACGAAAACCAGAGCTGATTAACTAAAAAGTTGCAAGACAACTACATTATTCAGTGAAGGGTAAAAACTTGGGAAGCAGAAATGGAATTAAGAAATTTTTGGCCAGATTCATTGTCTCTATAGGTTGAGTGATCAGGACCCTTTATAGTTTGGACCCTTCTCAGCACCCGTTGTTTCCTCCTTCGTGTTCACCAGTGTATCAGTTTGCAGAGAATTTGGTTCGGACACTTCTGAACAGCCTTCGATTGCTGCAGCAGCATCACACCTGTTGGTGTTTTCTGGACCAATGTTGTTTACAATTGGGTTTGAGTGCACGGAGAGATTAACAGCACCTCATCATCTGGATGGTTCCGCCACCCTACCAACAAAGCCTGTGTGAGTAAACCCATTAGTCCAGATTGCTCCCTGCATATATTAAAGAGCCAACAATGGATTACGAAAATCATGAATTTACTTAACAAAGTTGGAAGTATGGAATTGACTGAAAGTAGAAGAAAAAGAAAAACAAAGTAAGATAATAAATCTTTGTTTTTTCATGCTGAAATCAAAGACCAAGGTTGATTACCTATGGAAAGAGATGATTAACAGTGGTTAGATATATGATATTATTTCGTTCTGGTAGAGAAAGAATGTTGGCAATAAATTAACGGGAAAGACTTTAGAAGAGGCTTCTTCTTAAGCTTGGTTTGGTTTTAATGTCACATGTCCGTCATCTTTAAGAGTAATGGCTCTCTCAGAATCGTTGATAACATGCAAATCAGGTCTCATGGTATCAAGCATAACCTAAAGAACCCAAAAGGACTCTCAACAGCATATGCATGAAAAAATCAAATCCAATGATCAAAACAGAAGATGAAAACATACATCAATTTTCAGATTATCATGTGTCTCATGGTGATAATCAGCGTCATCCCCAAGATAAATCGAATAAAGCCACTGTTAGGACCTAGATCTTCGACGATCTTAAACAACGCATCAAAGAAACTCTGGGAAAATACATCAAAAGAGACATGATTCATATTGTTATTTGTGTAAAAATAGTTGATGCAGACATATGAAGACTGCAAGAGATGAAACATTAACCTCTACGTCATCATTGTATTCTAGCTTCCCCTTCAGCTTTGACACTTCTTCGTCCATTTTGGGTGCTTATATAAAAATACAGTAGTTAAAGCTGTTCTCAATAGCATTATATTCCAAGGTAATCTAAGAAAAAAAATACAATACCTTCAGAAGCTCAAAAGAAGAAGCAATGTATAATCATAATTCATGAGAAAAGCATCCAGATTTGGTTAATTGACATCTCAAGCTCCTGGTCAATATTTGATTACCTTTATGAATCGTGAACGATGCCAATATCTGGAGATCAAATAACATCAAGCAAGACCATTTCGTCTGAAATAGGAAATAGCATAAACAATATTATACTTATGTGTATGTTTCCTTGTTTTGATCGTATCGAAGCTTATTTAAGCAGATCCGACCAGAAGATACATAAAAATGCTCCATCTTACTCACTTGCTTCGTGTCTCTATATCTCGACTTCTCCGTCACTCTTCATCTCAACATCTCCGTCACTTACTCTGTTGTTTTCAATCTCGTTCTCTCTATTTCTTACTCCAGCGCTCTCCCTGTCGATTTCTCAAATGTGAGAGACAATTGGTTCAGAAATAAGCCAACAAAAACAATCAAACCAGAAGGCTCCGTAAATCAGAATTATAAGGGAGAGGAAAGCTAAGAATCGATCGTGTTCTCTGGTTCTCGCTGGGCCGAAATCTATTACACCCGACGAAGCCCACGAACGAAATCTCTAAATGAAACAATGCACTTCAAAGTTACCAGACGCGTGGCAGCTTGTGAGAACACTAATTTCTTAGGTGGATGCTGATGTGTCACCAGGATAGATACAACCTTTTTTTATAGTAATAGATTATTGTTGAAATGTAAAATAAATGTTGTCGAATTATTATAGTAAATACTACTAATAAAATAGTTAAGAATAGTAAAAAAAAAAGGATGTGATCAAACACTTTAACATATTTAAGTTCTGGTTTTTTACTTTGTAATAAATATTGTCGAATTAATTAGAATACATTAAATGAAATGGTTACAATAAATTAAAAATAATGAAAATCTGTAAGAAACTATTTAAAATAGGTTAATATTATTTTGTAGTTCGGTTTTAATAGAATATATCCATCTGTATATATTAGATTAGGTGTTTTCCTGCACCATGTGCAGTAAAAAAAATTAAAATATTTTTAATAGATAAATATAAATTATATTTATTTTTAAATAATATTTTAAATTTTCTTTTTCTTTTTAATATTCTAATATAAATTTGATTTAAATAAACATTAAAATTAAGATAAAAATAATACTGTTTATTTTAAATTATATTTAAGAATGTGCATGTATATATTTAAAATTATAATCTTAGGTAGATTTTTATTTCTATTTATTTTAATTAAGTATATTAAATAAATATGTAAAAATTTCATAATTGTCAAAGTTTAAAATTAAACAATATTTATAAAAATTGTAGATATATATAAGAAATTAATGATTTTACGATTTAATTTGATTTTACGATTTAATTTTTATAATTTTCTGAAAAATGTATACATTTTTGAAAATTTTATAATTAAATGATATTTCGAAATTTGAAATGCCATAGTTTAATATATTTATTTTAATGATGATTTATGAGTTGTTACTATATTCTAAAAAATCTAAAAATGTAAATCGACAATAAATGTAATATATGAATTATTACCATATTTTAAAAATATTACCAAAAATATAAATTAACATTAAATATAATTGTCCATGTCATATTAATCTATAAGACATGTCATCAATTTTAATAGTCATGTCATATTATTTTTGTGAGAATGATTGTAGAGAGGACATGTGGCAAAATCACTTCTCAAATATAGTCCAGGGGATATTTTAATTTTTTTTTAATATTCTAATATAAATTTGATTTAAATAAACATTAAAATTAAGATAAAAATAATATTGTTTATTTTAAATTATATTTAAGAATGTGCATGTATATATTTAAAATTATAATCTTAGGTAGATTTTTATTTCTATTTATTTTAATTAAGTATATTAAATAAATATGTAAAAATTTCATAATTGTCAAAGTTTAAAATTAAACAATATTTATAAAAATTGTAGATATATATAAGAAATTAATGATTTTACGATTTAATTTGATTTTACGATTTAATTTTTATAATTTTCTGAAAAATGTATACATTTTTGAAAATTTTATAATTAAATGATATTTCAAAATTTGAAATGCCATAGTTTAATATATTTATTTTAATGATGATTTTTGAGTTATTACTATATTCTAAAAAATCTAAAAATGTAAATCGACAATAAATGTAATAAATGAATTATTACCATATTTTAAAATTTTTACCAAAAATATAAATTAACATTAAATATAATTGTCCATGTCATATTAATCTATAAGACATGTCATCAATTTTAATAGTCATGTCATATTATTTTTGTGAGAATGATTGTAGAGAGGACATGTGGCAAAATCACTTCTCAAATATAGTCTAGGGGATTTGAAACTTTTATAATTAAATGATATTTCGAAATTTGAAATGCCATAGTTTAATATATTTATTTTAATGATGATTTATGAGTTATTACTATATTCTAAAAAATCTAAAAATGTAAATCGACAATAAATGTAATATATGAATTATTACCATATTTTAAAAATTTTACCAAAAATATAAATTAACATTAAATATAATTGTCCATGTCATATTAATCTATAAAACATGTCATCAATTTTAATAGCCATGTCATATTATTTTTGTGAGAATGATTGTAGAGAGGACATGTGGCAAAATCACTTCTCAAATATAGTTTAGGAGATTACAACACGCTCATATATTTACAACACACTGTACATATATGGATTGTCTTTTTTTTTTTTTTTTTTTGTAAACTTATATGGATTGTCTTCCACCTGAACTTTTAGTGTTACTTTAATAAAACACATAATAAGTCTATATATTCCCATGAATCCATGGTCAAGCTATCTTAATTGGAATACTTAAAACATCATGAGAAGTTGGTAGTTTTCAGAAGAAGCTAGTGACTTAAATTCATTTTGTGACTCAGAATAATGAACCTCATCAACCATGGTCACATCACGTCTTTGGATTCCTTTGTTCGAAGCTCAGAATATTCAATTGTCTCACCATAGATCCTTTGCAAAAAAATATAAAACCACATTGCAAAGATGGTCACAACCACCAGAAACCCGCTGAATTGGATATTAACCAATGATAATGCTCTATGAAGAGCTTTGACGCTTGAGCATCTAATGGTATGTTTACCCTCTTCAATCCTTGGGAACCAGACTTGGCGTCCAAAGCATGCAAGCCATTGACATGAGCCATATTCCTTGGAAAGAAATACTAAGTGACCGAACAAAACTCACCAAGAAGCTACTTGGCAAGGCGATCCCCAAGAGTGTTGTTACCAAAGAGACAAAAACCACTAGCTGTAACAACAAATGGTAGTGGCCCTCGACGCCCGTATGGTCGGACGAGTGGAAATGGAAGAGAAAGAGTTGTTGGGCGACCGCGAGGGCTGCAATCAAGTTGATGAGGTCCCTGTGAGCCATTGGTCTTATTTTGTCAAAGACGATGGCAAAAGCTGCATAGGTGATGAAGGTGATAGAGATGCAAGAGTGTTCAAAGTTATGAAGATGGTTTGACGGGATAGTTCCGTCATTGGGATCAAATGGTTGGTGATTCTTTTGGCCAAGAAAGAGTTCCACAGAAATGGAAAGTGAGGAGGCTATAATGATCAAGAGAGGCTCTAAATATCTTGGTTTGGAAAGGGGAAACCATACACATGATATGTATGAGTTTGGATGTAGAGAATATAGTTTGATGTGGTTAAAGAGGTGCCATAGACCAAGTGCAAAGAAGAAAAATCCTGGTACGATGTGACCCACCAATGTTCCCATGTTGAAGCTTTGATGGTTCAGATTATGGAGGGTATCTATAAATATAACTTGGGGAAAGATGAATGAAGTGAAGATGAGTATAATAACAGTTGAATGAGCAAAGATCTTGATTTTACTTCAAGAATTATGATGCTTTGTGTACAGTCTAGTCATTGTAGGTGTAAGGCAAGTGAGAAGACACGATTAGATTTGAATATTTTTTTATAAAATCGATCTCAAGTAACTTGTAAGTTTAAGCTTACAACCTTACGTGTGTGTTTTACGTTATCACATTTATATGGGTTTTCCTACTTGTGCTTAGGCTATTGGGGGGGTCTCATTTCTAATACACTCCCGTTAGGCTTATCACGCAATATAAATTAGAGAAATAGGAACCAATATGGTTGCGGAAGCGAAAACACTTTATTTTTCGAGTGATTTTAGTTTAAAGGAAGGGGTTATCCGCCAAATAACCAGAAAATTAGATTTTAAGAGAGAGAGAGTAGAGAGAGATAAAAAGACAAATAAGGAGAGAGAGTGTGTTTTTGGTTAGATAGTGGATTTATGTTTTTTTTTAATGATTATAAGGTGCAACTTCCCTTAAAGGAACTATCACCAATTCTAACTAACAACCACTACAAGAAAACATGTTAATTCGACGAAAGATTTCGTCGGAATAATTTTTTTCCCACGAATTTCCGACAAAAAAGTCGTCAGTCTTATTTCGTTAAAAAAAAATTTCGTCGGACAGTCTCACAAATTTTCAACAAATATTATCTGTAAAAAATTTAGACGAATATTTTTTGTCACAAATTTCCGACGAAGTGTTTCGTCAGAAATTTTATGACGGATATTATTCGTCAGAAATTTTGTAAATTAATTAAAAATATATTTAAAATTAGTTATTTTGTAAAATAAAATTTACAATATCGTTTATATTAAATATATTCTTTACATATAAAAATAAAAAAAAATTGAAATTTATAATATAATTATTTTAAGAATGTTTTGATAAAATTTAAAAAAACATAAAAATGTTTTATGATTTATAACAAACTTAAAAACTTTTTAAACTTTTAAAATTTTAAAAACCTAAAAAGCCTTAAAATGTTTTACAAAATCATAGAACACTTTTAAAAAAACTGAATTTTTTTTAAACTATATAAATATAGTTTTAATCATTTTTAAAAATTTATGAACACTTGAAAAATGTTTTAAAATTGAAAAATGTTTCATAAAATAATAAAAACTTTTTAAATTTCACAAAACTATAAATTAAACAAAAAACCTACGAAATCACAATCAAAACATATCTAAACCACAACCTAACAACGAAATTTAAGCTCTAATTCATAAAACTCTTCGTACTAACAAAAACCTATTCAAAACCTAAACCTAAAACCCAAAAAACTAATATCCTAAAACTAACATAACTCAATTAAGAAAAGAAAAGAGATGACTTACATGATTTATGGGGAAATTTGAGGGTTTACAGTGTTGGGCCGTCGGATTAGAGAGGGAGAGTTGGAGAGAATTGTTGAGATTTGAGAGAGAGAGGAGAAATGAGGAAGAAGAAGAGGCTAGCGTTTTTAAATTAAAAATTTCTGACGGAATTAGTTCTTCAGAGTTCTATCGGAATATTTTAGATTTTTTCAGTTTACGAAAAATTTTGGCGGTTCACAAAAATTTTGGCGGTTAATTTTCCCGGGGATGTAAAATTCCAACGAAATTCCAACGACCAAATACATTTCGTCAGAATTTTGATATTCGTTAATTGGACTATTCGTCGGAATTTTTTGACGGATTTCTGACGGACTTAGCACATTTTGAATTGGTTACGGTTAGTATTCGTCAAAATATTCTTACGAAATTCTGATGGAATCAGATTTAGGAGTTTAAAACATGGGAACTCTGACCCACAATAATGTTTTAATATAATTTTGATGATTATATGGAGTTATCTACATGTATTAGTTTATAAGTGTTTATATGAGATGATATTACACAAAATTTGTTTGGTAAGTTGGATTACCAATATAATTTTATTTAAGTACTTAATACTTTATGCAAGATATTATGTTTTGTTGATATATTCGTCGATGATTTAATAAATTGATAAAAATTGAACGATTGTTGATTCACATCCTGTTAACACATAATATATGTTTGTGTTACCATGTAGGTATCTGGTTTTACATTTATATTAATTATTTCATACTGAAATTAATTATTTGTCAGAATTCCGTCAGAAAATTATGACGGCATTGCGACGAAAATATCAATTTCGTCGGAATTCCGTTATAAATTTCTGATGAAATTTCGAAGAACTAAAATTCCAAACGAAAACCTCAATATGAAGGTGTTTTTGTAGGAATTTTTTTTAGAATGTTCCGATGAAATTCTAATGAAATAAAAATTTCAAAACGAAACCTCGATATAAAGGTGTTTTTGTCAGAATTTTGTCGGGAATTTCTGACAAAATATCAACGACATTCTAATATTGAATTTTCTCGGTATTTCTTTCGAAATTCCCCAGGAATTTCCAACAATATTTTTATCCGTCACATTTTTCTTCAGAATGTGCCATGTTTTTGTAGTGAACCAATAAATTGAATAAATAAAAATGAAAAGAATGCAGGAAACCCAAAATAATAGGAATAGTAAGATATTTGTTATTTTTTAAAAAAATTTGATGATAATATGTTTATTCTAAAATTTATTTAAAATAGATAAAATAAAAGAAAAATGAACCATCTATAAAACTATTGCTTGTAAATTCTTTAAACCTAAAGAAATCAAGAAAAATATTATTTTCAAGCATTCCTTTTGATAATTATTTAAAACTTTCATGTGAATTAATGGATAAAGAGCTTACAAGAGATCTTGACCATAAGAGAAGGAGTACCGTAATATTTCTCAGAATTTATAATAGCATAATATATCTGGCGTTTTAAAAAAAAAACTATTTACTCATCTCTTATGAATAGTGGATAAAAAGGCATACATCGTAAAAAACAACTGCAGGTGGCAACCTTGTTGTGGTGGTTTAGTGGTCTTCACTAGAGAAGGAGTGTCTTGTTGGTCGAGGCCAGGGGTGGACCCACCACAAAGAAGGGTGTGGCACGTGCCACATACTCTTTTTTTTTTTTTGGTTCAAACCTAACCGAAAATGGTTCATTATGCAAACCAAAACCAGGCCCATTAAGGTAATCGCCAATCAATAGATTTTACAGGCCAGCATATTTTGAAAACATCACGTACATAGCACATCAATTTTAATTATTCAAAGAAAAAGTGATGGGTCTCACTTCTGTAATATGTGTCAGCCCAATTGAAAATAAAATATGTATACAGCACATCAATTTTAATTACAATTTTAATTATTCAATCTAATTAATTGTTAGACTTAAATTTAAAACCCTAATGTTCCTTAAAAAAAACTTTTACGTTCTTCTCTTTCGAAAAAAAATCTGCAGAAACTATATTCACCATCTTTGATATTTTTTCTTTGACATCTTTTCTCGGTAAGTATATACATCATCTTTAATAATTTTTTTTATTGTTTATCCCTACTAATATAATTCTTTTTAGGTATCCATGGAGAGATATTTTAAAAAAACAGTGTTTATCATCATCAAAAGTTAATTCAGAGAATTTGCCTTCAAGTTCTTCACTACCAAAAACCAACACAGAGAATTTAGCTTCTACTCCGTCGGTATCAGCACCAATAACTGATTTGGAGAATTTGCCATCAGATCCTGCAGATAGGAAAAGTATAAAGGAATATCATCCAAACGAAAGAGATGAGGTAAGACGCAAATATCTTACCAAAGGTCCTTGTCAACCTCGCGGTCATGATTTTCCTAAAACACTGATAGGACAAAAGCTTAGAAGATTTAATCCTGCTTGGTTTGATCTCTACGGCGATTGGTTAGAATATAGTATAAAAACAGACAAAGCGTTTTATTTGGTTTGCTACTTATTTAGAGATCATACTGAAAACAAATGTGGAAGTAATGAATTTGTGACAAAAGGCTTTGATACTTGGAAAAATCCAAAGAGATTAGGAGAGCATGTCGGATTGGTGAATAATTTTCACAACAATGCTCTAAAGATGGCTGACAATCTAATGAATCCAAATCAATCGATCATTCAGGCTTTTTATAAGCAAACTGATGCAGCCAAGAATGAATACAAGATCAGATTGAATGCTTCAATTGATGCTTGTAGATATTTATTACGGCAAGGATTACCTTTTCGAGGTCATGATGAATCAACAAAGTCAGCTAATAAAGGAAACTTTGTAGAGCTTCTGAAGTATACTGCAGATCAGAATGAGATTGTAAGTAAGGTTGTATTGGAGAATGCTCCGAAAAACAATCAAATGGTGTCTCATAAAATTCAGAAAGATTTAGCTCATTGCTTTGCTGAAGAAGTTACTTAGTCTATTATTCAAGAGGTTGATCATGGTGTATTTTGCTTGCTGGTGGATGAGTCTGCAGATGTTTCTACTAAAGAGCAAGTGGCAGTGGTTTTCGTTTTGTCGATAAAAAAGGGATAGTCAAAGAAAGATTTGTTGGTATTATTCATGTTCAAGAAACTTCTTCTGCATCTCTAAAATGTGCTATCGATTCATTTTTTGCAAAACATGGATTAAGTATGAAAAAGCTAAGAGGACAGGGTTATGATGGAGCTAGCAATATGAAAGGTGAATTCAACGGGTTGAGATCTCTAATTCTAAGAGAAAATAGTTCTGCATATTATGTTCACTGCTTTGCTCATCAGCTTCAGTTGGTTGTCGTGGGAGTTGCTAAAAAACATTTTGAAGTTAGTGATTTCTTTGATAAGATTTATGTTTTGTTAAATGTGGTTGGAGCTTCTTGTAAGAGAAAAGATAAGATTCGAGAAGATCAGCGTAAGATAATCGAGGAAAGAGTTAGTAAGGGTAAAATTAAGACAGGAAAAGGAAAAAATCAGGAGTGTTCACTTCAAAGGCCTGGTAATACTCGTTGGGGTTCTCACTACAAAACTTTATTGAGATTGGCTGATTTATTCCCCTCCATTATTAAAGTGCTTGAGTATGTAGAAAGTGATGGGTCAGATGGTATCAAAAGATGTCAAGCTAATGGTCTTCTCAAATACTTTCACACATTCGATTTTGTGTTCTACTTATAATTGATGTTGCTTCTTCTTGGTCTCACTCACAATCTGTCAAAGGCTTTACAAAGGAAAGATCAGGACATCTTGAATGCAATGTCTTTAGTGAAATCTACCAAGCAACAATTGTGCAAGCTTAGGGAAAGTGGATGGGATTCAATCATTGGAAAGGTGAACTCGTTTTGTGAGGATAATAAGACAGAGTTGATTATAATGGAAGAAGAATTTGTTAATCCAAAGAAGCCAAGACAGAGAAGCGACATAACAAACTTGCATCATTATCAAGTTGAATGTTTTTACACTGTATTGGATATGCAAATTCAGGAGTTTAATGATCGATTTGACGAGATAAACACTGAATTGCTTGGTTGCACTGCATCTTTGAGCCCTACTGATTCATTCCACCAGTTTGATCAATCAAAACTTGAAAGACTGTCAGAGTTTTATCCTGAAGATTTTAGTTCTATGGAACGAATATCTCTTGGACATCAACTTGGTATTTACATCGACAACATCTCTGAAGATCAAAGGTTTGCTAATTTGGAGGGTCTTGGAGATCTTGCACGTGTGATGGTGGAGACCAATAAACATCTTTCACATCCTCTTGTTTATCGACTTTTGAAGCTAGTTTTGACTCTTCATGTTGCCACCGCTACAGTCGAGAGATCTTTCTCTGCGATGAAAATTGTGAAGACTACTTTACGTAACCGAATGGGTGATGAATTTCTGAATGATTGCATGGTCTGCTATACTGAAAAGGAGCACTTTGATGAAGTGACAAATGATATGGTGATAAAAAGATTTCAAGATATGAAAAATCGAAAAATGACTTTATGATTTTTTTCATTATTTTTTTATACTAGATATTTTTGTTTTAGTTGTCGTCAACTATTTCAGTTTGATTTTAATTTTTAACTTTATGTTATATGTTTAAAGTTATATTTTATTTTATTTATTATAATTAAAATATTTATGTGCCACAGTCTGAATAAATTTCTAGGTCCGCCCCTGGTCGAGGCCAGGGTTTAACTCCCCTCTAGTACGAAATTATTAGCTCTACACGTGGCCACGCGGATATGGGTCTATGCTTACGTTCCATTTGAATATTCAGGAAATAGTCTATCTGTGGACTGCACTTCCTATCCAGAAGTTTAGGTTTCTGTTTTTAGTAGATCCGGGTTTAACCTTTTAGTTTTCAAAAAAAAAAAAACTGCAGGTGGCTAAAACGGACCAAAATAACTAAGTAATGAAACGATGACCGAAAACGATTGACTTTTAAGTAAATTAGGTATATATCGCAATAATCCGCGTAATCCGCGTTTTGACCTAGTGAGCTAAAGAAGAAGTCTTTAGAAGCCAACATGAATATAGAAAAATAAAATATATTTTCTTTTGCTCCAAAAAATATAATCTTTTTTTCTTTGATTGAATTGGTCATGCGGCTCATGCCTCATAAAACGAATTATTCTTTCGGCTCATGTTAGTGTCATCATTGGGTGACAGAACAAGTGATATAGCATTCAAACAAAAAATAGAATAAATGATAATTATGGAAACATGTGGTTTCAGATATATTATAGTTTGCCAGCGCCATGCACGATAATAACAAATTAAAAACATATATTACTTTTAAAGTAAAAGTTTAATAACTAATATTTTTTAAAAAAACTTATTAGCTTTTAAGTGTAAGTATAAATCATTTGCAGAAGTTATGCTTCTTTGACTTATCAATTTTTATTTTCACTTTTAGATTTCCTTACACTTAAACTATGAAAATATTTTTTTTATTTTATATTATAATTCTTGTTATGTTTGTTTTAATATGTATATATATTAAAGCACTCGTTTTATCAGATTTTAAGTTAGGAACACAACAGTAGTAAGCACCTAGACTTGGGCATTTCGAGTATCAGTTCAATTTGGTTCGGTTATTTTAGGTATCAGATAATTCGAATAGGAGGCTAAGGATCTATTTACTTTTTGACTTATTTTTAGTTTGGTTCGATTCAGTTTCAGCTAGTAAAACTTCCAGAAAATTTTGGTTCTCGTTCGGTTCTAGTTCTAGTTTGATTATCTCAAAGCATCCAAAATATCCAAAATTTTTATCAAAAATTTTCAAAGCGTCCTGTATATTTTGGTCCGTTTGAGTAAAATATTAGGCATTTTGAGTAAAATATCAAATAGTTAGAATGATTAGGATAAAAATCTTGGATATTTTGGATTGCTTTGAATATTTAGATAAAAATATCTAGATACTTTCAGATACTTTTTGGTAGCTCGGATACTTTGTAATAATTTAGTTTTATTAAAAAAAATTGGATAATTTTAATAGGTTTTAAATTATAAGTATATATTTAGTTATGTTATATGTCTGTATATCTAATTAAAACTTTTGTATATTCTTGGTACCTTTTTCGGTTCTGGTTCGATTTGATTATTTCGGATATAGAAATATAAGAACCATTTAGTTATTTGCAGGTTTCGGTCTGGTTCCCATTTTAGGTATTTCGTTTCAGTTTTGGTTCGGTTTTTCGGTTCTATTTTTTTTTCAGAGTAGCACCTATGTCTAAATCAATTGGTGTACTATATGTCTATATCCAGTTGTTATGGTAAAATTATGTGATTTAATGATAGTCTTGGACCTTTTGGTTGAAAGATTTCTATTTGTTAAATCTTAATGCATTAGGGTTTGAATTTTTCAATATGACTTCAATCCTGGTTTGTTATTGCGGATGTTTATATAATACAAAAAATACAACACATGCAACATGAAGTAGTCTTAATATTTGCACCCAAAAAAAAAACATGCAGGAGTAGTGTAGATTTTTCCAAAGAAAAACTCATGGTCATAATTATTTAATATTATTTATGTCTTTCCATTTTTTCGTGTTTATGGGTCCACTTAGAGGTCCTCTTTAATCCTTAAGAATTAATTTTAAGGAATTACAATTACGCAAATTTTTCAAAAATACAATACTATATATAGGGTCTAAATAGAAGACAATCTGTAGGCAAATTAGAAAGAACGTGAAGCTCTTCTCATATGTGTATATGTATACTTTAAAAAAAAATAGAATAACAATGCATGCTTAGCCGAATAGTAAAACAAAATCAAACGAAGAAAAAAAGTTGTGGAAAAGCACAAATTACTACCACTTATTTCATGTATAACTACAAATAATATCTGATCACTTGGAGATGCGATGAAACAACTCAAATTAGTTGACCCGTCTGCAATCTCTACGAATCTCACCTTCAGTCCCTGTGAGAGTCTTTACATTTCCCATCTTGATCATCGATCTTGCAAAAGCTCTAAAGAACTCACTTTGGTTCTCTGCAAAACGATTCACCAAAGATACAGTGGAAGCTCTTCTTGATGAAAACAAGATTTGATCTGATTCAAGTACTCCACGGTTGTTCTGAAGGTTCTTAAAATAGTCGTTATCAAATGAGTCAGGGCTCGTAGGATCAAGATTGACTAAGGCGGTGGGACTTCCGCCTCGCGGGCATTGTCGTCGCAACGTTTGCAAGAATGCCGGTTCAACACTCGGGTCAGACTGTCCATTGATACCATCAAAATTGTTCACACGATTGCTTATCGCTGCACACTGAACCCTCCCGAAGGTATGAGCACCTGTACATTTATTATGATTCATAACTCTATTAGATTTATTGCTTCAAAGTACTATTGAAGTCACTGCTCTTTATACTTCATGAATTATTACCATATCTCTATAAGACTGCCAAAAGAATTAAAATGCGAATGTACCAGATAAAGCGACCAAATCGGTAGTGTCAAGATTGTGTTCGGAGAACTTAGTGGTAAGGATATCGAGAGAGTCAGGTCCAAGTGGAAGTGCAGCTACGGCGTCATCACGGTTTGCGGTCCGACCATCTCTCCTTCCTAACAGTACGTCCCATGACGGTCCTCCCGCCTTGAATGAAATGAAAGTTGAAATAGTTATATTAAAATGTTTACGTAATATTGGAATATAAATTCAAGATGTCGTCTTATGATTTCTACTAATGCGTGCTATGGACATAAAATTTAATATTTGAAAGCACGTAGATTTTGAGAATTATCATTACCAGTGAGACAGAGATTTCAGCTGTGATAGCAAGGATATCGGCACAAGAGACAACTCCAGGGCAAACATTCTCGAGAGCGGTTTTGATTTCGTCTATCACCTCGAAACCTCCAAGAGAACCAGCGTTTTGGAAAGCTTCCTTTTCACCCTCTACTCCATCCGCCAGAGAAGCGTCCAATAGTACCGAACCATCGCACCCCTGTGGTTCACAGTACACACTTTAAGGTCAATGTTTTGTGCACAAGTATATGTCTTATAATTATCTTAGTCAAATTCTAAATCTATAACGTAACTAGGTATTTTACTATGTCATGTAACTTAGTTAGCCCATGGCTAGAGAAAGGAAAAAATAATATTTTAACTTATAGACTTTTTACATCGTAATATGAAAATCATCTGATCAATAAAGGAGTATGCACTCCAAAATATAATTAAACATTAGAAAACTTCAAATTTGATCTTAAAAATCAATGAATCCACTAAACTCACCATCAGAGCCGGTTCTAGAAATTTAATGACCAGAAGCAAGAGAAAAAACATGGCCACTTTTAAAAGATAAAAACAAAGAAAAAAAATTGTGAGTCACAATTTACAACGCGTACGTAGGTACTTTGCATGGCCAATCAATGATATGAACTATTAATACCTTTTGAAGCCAAAAGAAATAGAATTATGATTTGTGAGTGACCTTATCAATGTAAACCACCGTTTGTTATATTCAACATGAATCATGATAATTCTTTTTATTCAACATGAATCATGATAATTCTTTTTATTCAACATGAATCATGAGACCAAACGCGCATTGAATCATTCGGTTTCATTGTAACCCCAAAAATGCTAAATGAATAGAAATAGATCTTACGTTCACGAAACAGTCGTGGAAGTGAAGGCGCATGACTTGAGCAGTGAGTCTAACGTCGCTACGGCTTGCTTGCTCCAACAGGCTCCGAGCAATGACTGTGACATTAGGGCAGGTCGTGGAGTAAAAATCAGAGGTAAGCTGCGCATTACCCAAAACCCCTAACATCAAAATAGAGAGCAAAAGCAAGGGAACAGTATTGTTTAAAACCATTTTTGGTCTCTCTCCGTTTGTTAAAACCGAGAGATAAGAACGCTAGAAAGGAATTAGTGGGTTGATGTTAAAAGAAAGAATTTCACAGCTTTTTATAGAGAGATTGTGTGCCTTAACGTTAGAAGGAAAAAATTTTGACCAAAAAAAAAACGTTAGAAGAAAATTCTACGTGTTCTATGAAAATTCTACATGTATAGACTTTACTATTCTTTTGTAATACACAATATATCATAATATAATGATTATCAGTTTAATTAGTTACCTTGGTGAAGTATAAATTATGAGTAGCCCTAAAGCGAACATAAAATGTGTTTAGGTTTTCCTAATCATAAACTAGAGGTGGGCGTCTGGATATCAGTTCAGGTTCGGATCGGGTATTTCAGATTTTTGGATATTTCAGTATAGGGATATGTAACCCGTTTAGGTATTTCAGTGTAGGGGTGTAGAATCCGTTCGAATATTTCTTTATTGTAGGTTAGGCTTCGGGTAATTTTAATTCGGGTTCGGTTATTTTGGATTGGGTTCGTATATTTAGATTCTGAAAAAATTAAATTCTTTATTTCTCAATTTTCTTGTATTTAAAAATATAACTTTCACTTAACTGATTTTTTATTTATTTTTAATAGATTAAATGATTAATAAATTTGGAGATAACATTTTAAAAATAAAAAGACACTAATTTGATTATTGTTTTTTAAAAAAAAAATTGGATGTAACTTTTGTTAATGCATGAAATAAAAGGCTTGACATACATTTTAAGTGAGTATCAAATCATTTTATTCGTATTTATATGTATATTACATGATCTTAAAATATGGTAGCATCAATATAAATATTTTAAATAAAATTAGAGAAGTAAACTAAATATATAAGGTTAAATCTGAATAAATTCGTTATCTTTGGATATCTATTCGGTCGGATATTATCCGTTCGGATTTGGATATTACCCGTTCGGATTCAGATATCTAATTTTTCCTAATTCAATATTCGTTTGGGTATTTTATATATTTTAATTGGGAATTAGGTACGAATTTTTTGGATCGGATTCGGATACGGATCTAGATATTGGGTAAAATGCTAGTCCTATCATAGACAATGCCGGACTTGAGGACAAACTCATGAATCATAAACATTTCATGTGTACAATTTTTTCCTTTTTATTTTCAATTTTCTTATAAAAACTATATGTTTTCATATTTAGTGAAAATAAAATATCAAAACATGTCAAATCAATAACTATTATGTAGCCAGGTCAATTAAACTAATATAAAATACATATATCAAAAAACAAAATAAGTTTTTTAAAAAATATTTACTTTTATATAAATATAGTTTTTGGTGTAATAGACCAATATAGTTATTTTAACAAATAAATTTACATTCTAATTTTTTAATTTCGTGTCAGGCCGGCACTGATCATAGGTGGTTTTTTTGGGACAGAAAAACACAGACGATATACCAATACTGTAAATGAATTTTGCTAAACAAAAATAATAATTAAGTCCTCAAGAATCAAAAAACGCTAAAAGCAATCTATGCGTTTTGAGCATAAAAAATATTATACTTTTATAATCAATTTATCAAACTAACAATCATTTGAAAACAACTTTTTTTATTCATTTCTTGAAGTATACGGATAAAAATTGCATATTAATTCAAGTCATGAGGTAGCGAAGACAATTACAGATCACTTTTTATACAAAGAAAATTAAAAATTTAGTAAGAAAATACAATTTCTGCGTTTTTACGTACGAGGAATTCGTTCATATATATTGATAGATGTAGGTAGTGAAACCACTTTACCATCTTAGGAAATATCCCACATACCATAATGCTTCAAGTTTGCTGATCTGTTACGATGATTGGTCAAATTTTAGAAATGAAACTATTTTGACTAATTCTCAATTATTCTATTTTCATCAATCAAATTAAAATGAAAGAAAAAATTACTCCTATTTTTTTCTTCCCATAGTTTGAAAATAAAACGTTTTTGTTTTAATTTTGATCTAAAATAAAAAGAGAAAAAAAAAAAAATTTACTCCATTTAATTTCCCTTTTCCCTTTCTTTCTACTATTCTATACCATCTTCACCTTATTACTCTCATATGTTCCCCCAGTCCCAGTCACATCCATTAAAAATATCAGCACAAATAATCATATTAGTTTACTGGATACGGAGCTATTAAATAAGATAATAGAATATGTACAAAATATCTGAATGATATTAACTTACCGTTAAGGATAGACTTACAAGTCCAAGAGAGAGAAGAGAGAGAAGTTAGATCTGTGTTTTCACCGGCGCTCGGCCGGCGCGTGAGCGTCCGTGCCGGCGCCGGAGCCGTGTGTTGTTAATTCTTTTTGTTCTCCTTCGCTCTCTCTTTGTCGATCTATCATCGACAGCCTTGTCCGAGCTCTGAGTCCGTTAACTTCCTAAGCGGCGACTCGGTTTTGGAACAACGACGCTGTCGGTTTGAGGTCTGCGGCGGAGAGAGCGACTTGCATGTTCGGTGGTGGTTTTTCTCCGGGAGGTGAAAGCTCATTCAGTTTCACAATCGCCGACCTTAGCTACCGGGATGGGAGTCTTCCTTAGATTCGCCTACGCCGGCTCTTGGTGACGGAGAGCGGAGGGTATCATATCTCCGCGCTGCCGTTTTTTGTACCCTTATTCGTTGGGTTTAGGTCACTATGTTCGAGGTGTGTTTTTGCGCGGTGAGTTGGCCGTGAAGATGGGTTAGGTCACGGCGGAGAAGCTCTCGAAAGACGAGGAAGCTTCCCGGCGAGGTGACGAGATGAAAGGAAAGAAAGCATGGGTTCTCGGTGTGCGTGTCTAGCGTGTTTTGTGATACAGAGTCGGAGGAGTTCTCGAGGTTCGATCGAACTCTCCGGCGGGATGACTACGCGGTTAAGAGCGGTGCTGGGTCGGTCGGAGGCTTGGCGTTTGATAAGCGACGACGACTGAAGATTTCGAGGTTGGATGCTCCGGCGATGGTGTGGTGGTGGTGCTCGAGTCGAGGCAGAGACGACGCGTTTTCGCGTGTGTGGTGTAGATCTCGCCACGTGGCGAGCCCGCCTCCTCGACACGCTCCCCAACTGGTTCGTGCGGAGTTTGTATGTGGGCCGAGGGCCCGTTAGTGTTTGTTATTTTAGCCCTTAGTTGATGGGCTTGTAGTCGGATCTTGTTGTATTGAGGCTTTTGTCTCCTTCTGGACCAGGCCCTTTTATAATATATTCACCTTTGACGGAAAAAAAAAAAAAATATTAACTTACCGTTTTGAAATGATATCAATCATCGTTTTAATCACCTTTTACCGTCTTTGTCACGTAATCATTTTACCTACACAAAATAATTTTAGATTAGCAAGAAAAAACTATTTCCATTTCATTTATCGAATTAATTCACTAAACATATAAATTAAGCTACAGATCTGTTGTACAAAAATCCGCGAAAGCTCGCAAAAAGAAAAATCTCGTCAGGTTGTCAATCAAATAATGATTTGTTGAAGTTTGATAATGCTTACTATTCACCCCCGCGTAGATTTGAATGTAGTTTTGTTTGCTTGTTTTTGAAGCCATCAAAATGGAGCAAATTTTCTCAAAATAATTGGGCACTGTTGCTGTCATCTGCTTAAAGATTGATTCGTTGAATTCCTCACGAAAATTAGAATTTTAGAACTTTATTCTGCCTACGTACCTTTCATAATTACCAGCCGATATGTGTGATGAAATTTGATAATGACACCATCTTACTCAAGCGAAATGTAGCAACTAATTTTCTTTAACTGTTAAGAGTTTTATTTTAGTATATATTTATTGATAAAGAAAATATATTTTTTTCTTTTTTGGTAAAGAAAATATTTTAGAAAATCTCTGTATCAAAGGTTTAACCTTTAGCTACTTTTGTATCTCTATATTATGTTTTATGAAGGTTTAAGACATATCTATTCTATTAAAACAGAAGTATAGATTTTTTTTATCTTTTTTAACTGATTATTTAGAGTTTCTAATATTTTTTCACACTTTGTTTAATTAATAACTTAATTTTGGATAAATTTAATAATTCATGTCCAAAATATAAACAGAACTATTTATTTAATTTGATTTTTTACCACATAGTTTAAATCATTTTCCAAATTTAGAGACCACATTTATCACTCAATCTTGCATATTATTTAGATTACATTTAATTGATATGGTTATCCTGTGCACGCATTTCATTTTTTAAATAAAAACTGTGCGGATCAAATTCTAGTTTTTAATTTATTAATTTAAACTATTTTAGTTGCATTTTTCTATTATTTAGTTTCTGTCCAAGAAGAATAAAGATTATGATATCACCAAAATAAAAGAGAATATAAATATTATGTGCATATGCATTTATTGAAGTGATTATTTAAAGATTTCTATTATATGCCTTGTCGTTTGAGCTCATTTTGGTTGATTTGTTAGTTTGTTTGATCATTTTAAGTTTGAGTTTGGTATTAACATTAGTAGAATCCTCTGGGTCAAACTGAATTTGGTATTAGCAATAGTGGAATCCTATTTATACTGCTCACTAACATGCTGGTGGCAAGTGCCTCTCTTAAAACTTCCTCTCTACCTTCACCCCTTGGGTCAGAGTGACATGAAAAAGATGTTTTAGTCAGATTTCTTGGTTCACATATATCAATTCTAAACGATTTTGAAAACAAAAAAAAAAATAGAATTTTGTGTCATTTCGATTACTGATTTCTCATCAGACCGTGTTTGTTTCATGACTACAAGTGAGATTTTACCCAAAAACTCCCGGTTAATATTATTTCCATCATAGCTTTTTGTATATTATTGGTCCACTTAGAGGTTCTATTTAACCCTTTAGAAAAGAAATTATGATTTCACAACTATTCAGAAAAAAAATATTCAATAGTAGTAACAATGGGATGCTTAGCCTTAATAGTAAAACAGAATCCAATGAAGAAAAAGGTTGTGGAAAAGCACAAATTAATACCACTTATTTCATGTATAACAACACGTAAAATTTGATCACTTGAAGATGCATTTATGCAAATCAAATTAGTTGATCCGTCTGCAGTCTCTACGAATCTCTCCTTCAATTCCTGTGAGAGTTCTTACATTTCCCATCTTGATCATGCCTCTCGCAAAATCTCTAAAGAACTCACTTTGGTTCTCTGCGAAACGATTCACTAAAGATACAGTAGGCGCTCCTGTCGAAGAAAATAGGATTTGGTCTGATTCCATTACTCCACGGTTGTTTTGAAGGTTCCTGAAATAGTCGTTATCAAATGAGTCAGGGCTCGTAGAATCAAGATTGACCCTGGTGGTGCCACTTCCGCCCTGCGGGCACTGTCGTCGCAAAGTTTGTAAGAATTCCGGTTCAATACTCGGGTCTGACTGTCCGTTGTTACCACTAAAGTTGTAAAGACGGTTGGTTATCACTACACACTGCACCCTCCCGAAGGTATGAGCACCTGTACATTTATTAGGTTTCAAAATTTCAATTAAACTCATTGTTTCAATTAACTATTGAAGTCCAGATCTTTATACGTATAATAAATTATAATCATATTTCTATATGACGGCCAATGATACATAGAAAGAAAAAAGATTAAGACGTGAATGTACAAATTACCAGACAAAGCGACGAGATCGGTAGTGTCAAGATCATGTACCGAGAACTTAGAGGTAAGGATGTCAAGAGAGTCACCCGCGAGTGGAAGTGAAGCCGCCGCGTCTGCACTATTTGCAGTCCGACCATCTCTCCTTCCTAACAATACGTCCCATGACGGTCCTCCCGCCTTGAATGTAACGAACATCAAAATATATATACTGATTTTAGAAAGTGTATTAAATTTTAATGCACCAGTTAAAATATCACATTCGTTGGATCGGACGGTATACTTTTTAACAAGGTTGTAAAATGCCGGTCTAATAGAATGTTAATTATGTATTTATATAATCAATAAACAAACCAGAAAATGGGCCGGTCTAATAGAATGTTAATTATGTATTTATATAATCAATAAACAAACCAGAAAATGGGTATTTGTTTCAATTGTGTTTTTCTCTATAAATGGTTTTCTCATAGTTAATTTGTGTCTGTTCACAATATGTTAAAATGTTTACGTAAGACTTAAGAAACTGGAACATAAATTCATGTTACTTTTATTTTTTCATTAACTATTGATTAGTATTCATTATTATTTTTTAACTGATTAGTATTCATTGCAAAGAAATATTTTCTGAAATTGTTTTAGTTGATTAACCGTTTCTACTTTTGGTCTCGTAATGATTTCTACTAATCTTGTCGCTAATGCAAGCTGTGGACAAAACTGAGAGCACGCATATTTTGAGAATTATATTACATTACCAGTGAGACGGAAATTTCAGCTGCGATAGCAAGGATATCGGCACAAGAAACAATTCCAGGGCAAACGTTCTCGAGAGCAGTTTTAATATCATCGATCACCTCGAAACCGTCTAGAGAATTAGCGTTTTGTAAAACTCCCTTTTCACCCTCTACTCCATCCGCCGGTGCAGCGTCCAATAGTACCGAACCATCGCACCCCTGTGATTCACACATTTTAAGGTCAATGTTGTATGCATAAATATATTTTTGCACAAGCATGTCTATAATTTTCTCTGTCTTTTTTTTTTCTTGAACACATTTGGATCCGCTATAATTTTCTTAGTCAAAGTCTAATATTTATGATTAAGTAGTTTACTTACGGCCATGTAACTTAGTTATCCCATGATTAGAGAAAGGCCAACAAAAAGAAATACTTTAGTTTGGGTTTGGAAACAATTTTACTATCTTTTTTTGACACTGTTATTATCTTAATATGTATTCGAATATATAATTAAACATAAGAATTTCAAATTTGATCTTCAAAATCAACGAATCCACTAAACTCTTGTGCATCACACATTACAACGCGCAGGTAATTTCTGGTCAGTCAATGAATATGAACCCCCTTTTTGTCAAGGAATATGAACTAGTAATACCTAATAGAATCAAAATAAATAAAAATGTGATCTTGTCAATATAATCTATCACATGTAGGTGGTGCTGGTTTAGATGCAACAATCATGATAGTATTTCTCAACATGGAAACTGAGATCCCATGCATTGAAACAATCGGTTTTATCATAACCCCAAAAATGCTAATGAATAGAATTAGATCTTACGTTCACGAAACAGTCGTGAAAGTGAAGGCGCATGACTTTAGCAGGGAGTCTGACGTCGCTACGGCTTGCTTGCTCGATCAAGCCCCGAGCAATGACTGTGACATTAGGGCAGGTTGTGGAGTAAAAATCAGAGGTAAGCTGAGCATAACCCAAACCCCCAAAGATCAAAATCGAAAGCAAAAGTGCGGGAATTGTATTGCTCAGACCCATTTTTGGAATCTCTCCGCTAAAGGAATTCGTGGGTTGATGCTAAAAGAAAGACACCCGTAACCTTTTATAGAGAGCTTATACCTAACGTTAGAAGAAAATTCTACATATTCTGGGAAGCCTACAAAAACTTCAGTGTGCTATAGACTTTTACTTTTCTTTTGTAAAAATCATACTGTAATGATTGTCTCTTTAATTAGTTGCCTTGGTAAAGTATACAAATATAACGATTCTGAGTAGCCTCAAAACGAACATAAAACATGTGTTTATGTTTTAAGTGTTTTGGATTAAAATCACAGATGATTATTTAGAACACCGTAAATAATATATATATATATATATATATATATATATATATACTCGTTATTCATATCTAATCCAATTTTTCGGACTATACGTCCATAATTATTTGGAAACAAATATAACTCGTTAATGGATAAAAATATCATATCAGTTTACGTCGTGTCTAGAGAAGACAACTACAGATGATTAAATAACGACAAAGTACATTAACGGCATGTTGAAAAAAATTGCAAACTAGAAATAAACGACTTGCAGGAAAATTAGGTTTACATCGTAATAATCGACAAGTTGAAATATACGTGTTTTGACTAGTTTGCTACTTATGTTTGTTGTTTCTGTTTTAAATCAGTGAATCAAGATCAATGGTATCTATCTAAACTATTAATGTTGAAGTACGAATAGTACTTATCCCTTAGTTTTGCACAAATATTATAATGATATCTCACTGATCAAAACAATAGTTTTATACATTAACTAACCCATTACGTACACCAATAAAATCGGTTAACCAATCCTTTCGGTTGAATACAATTAATATTTGACCATTACATACCTTAACTAAATACCTTGCAAAACACGTATATCCTTATCTTTTTAAAGTATATTCTGTTTTTACTATGGTATAATCTAAAAGGGAATAAATTAATTTAAAGTCATATATTTCATTTGATTTTCCGTTAAATCAGCACTAACAAAATATTTTTTGAGTTTACTCCTATTTAACCTACCCTTTCCAATGCCAAATATATATTTTTTTTTTGTGAAACCAAGGATTATATAAGCTTAACTGCAAATTACAAATAGAGAGTTCAAGGAGTGAAACTCACTTGTTACATTAAAGGAAATTAAGGCATTAAAAGAATATGTTAGACGGTTCGAATCATAGACAAAAACCGGAAGCTTCTTCAAAAGGGCTTCTAAGCTGCGAGAGATTATCCCATAGCTATGAGCAGTGATCATGACGTTTTGCATAGCCAAAGTTACCGCAATTAGGGGCGACGCTACAAAGGAAGCTATCGTTGAATGAGATGTAGGTGTTCTTACATCGATGATCCAGGTTTTGAAAACCGGGTGAGAATCACCTCTTACAAAGAGGGATGAGGATGAAGGCCAAGCTAGCTTCACACTGGCGGAACAATAAAGAACTTGACAAGGCTTGGTGAAAAGGCATGACATGTGGCCAATGAAAGACTCTCGATGCCAATATTACCGTATCGGAACCAGAGAGTATTAATGAAACCAGATCCAAGCTGTTTCTCACCATATTTTGTCATAGTATGAAATTGAGAGCAGATACTGGGATTTGTAGTCGCTGGTTGCTTGATGAGCATTTTGAAATCTGTCCAAGACCAATCAAAATCCCCAAGGGACTTCAGTTGTGTTTCTCTGCTGCTCTGCCTTTTGAGTGGGGACTTTGAGAAGACTTCATTGGAGCTAGCTACAGAGTAAGACAGCAGTAAACAATTCTTGCACTCAGGTGATAAAGTTCTCTCATGGCTCCGGCATGAGGAGGTTTGATTAGCCTTTTGTATTAAAACTATGGGACTGCAATCTTCGAGCAATGAATGACTCCGAGCAAACTTTTGAATGAGACGAGCATGACCCTTTGTAGTTGTCGGAGCTACTGGTTGATGATGAACTTTGCTTGGCATCAGCGAACAGACACCATCGACTGCCTTCGGTGGTTGATTGATGAACGATGTTGATAGTGTCTGCCAAATATATCTATATATATATATATCATCTATCATTCTTCATAAAAATATCAATGCAAACAGAAACTTAAACATGTCTAAGCTAAAGCCTTTTACTCCTCTCTCAAAATTAAGATCTTACAAAAACAATCTGCAAAACTCAGCTTCTTTAGAGGTATTTATTTTGCTTCTTCAAACAGTTGGTGATTAATGTATTTGTTTTGACCTAATTTAAATCCTATGTTAACGAGGAGAGGTACAAATCACCAAGTTTTTGATGCAAGTCGCCTGTACCTGAATCCAATGATCCTTGAAGTTACAGATTTAACACAAAGGTTGCAACTTCGTTTTTATTTTAATATTATTGACTGCGTGTATTCATGAACAAGTTATAACCCGTGAGGTATTTGTTTTTTTTAATGGGTTATAGGATGTCAGATGTTCATCTATCTATTGTTCTGGTTGACAAACAAAATGGAGGCTATCAGATGATCACCTGTCTTAATAAGATAGATTACAAATATTAGTAATCATTTATTTTAGTAAACCAATACGTGTTGAGACCAAACGATGTCATTTATGGTTTGTTGTCACTTAATTCATTTTTCTAGACAACTTAATTCATTATTTATCAAAACTATGAGTTCTAAAACTATATATACCCATTGTCTAACTCTGAATGCATCTATCACTGATTGTGCTTATATAATATATCGAACTGGGAAGTTTGTACATAGTTTCTAGACAGTGTAATTGCTTCAGTTCATAAACAGTTTTTTTAAAAAAAAAAACTTTTAAAAGGAGTTTTTGCTGCCTATAAGTTTAGATTTGTGTTTCATAGCTACTTTTTTCTTTCCAAAGCATGTGCATACCATTGCATGGTTTGTTTAACATTTTATATAGATTATAGAATATCGCCAATTTAAAAGGGAAAACATAAGGTTTGCTAAATTAAAATTTTTAAAATCTGTTCTTTTTTGTTTTTGACAATCAATCTCTTCTTATTTTTTAATTATTTTGTAATTTGGTTTAATTGTTTTTTGAAATAATGTATTTGTTTTCAAAAATCTCAATAAAATATTTGAATTTTATGTTTAAATTTAACACAAAATATTTATATTATCATTTAATAAAACCCACAAGTATACTTAAACTTCTAATTCTTTACTGTTTAATTTATCAAATAAACTAAATAAAATCACAATAAAAGAAAAACATAATCTCATACTATATAAACGAAGGCTAATCACATTGAACAAGACACATCAAAGTGAATCTTGAAAAACATATGAATCTACGGCACAATAAGTATAAACAATTAAATTTATTGAATTTTCAAAAGTTCAAACATATGATTACGAAAAACAAACACCCGCACGGACGCGCGGATCAAAAGCTAGTTTTTAATTAAAATAATCTAAATACCTGTATACAGTAATTTTTTTTTAATTTTGAAGCTCAGTAAGTAATGCATTAATACTTTTTGTAAACAAAGTTATGCATTAGTTTCTTTTAACTTTTTTTTTTTGTATACAAGCATTAATGAACCTTTATCAAATCACTGAACTACGAAAGCTTTCGCATTAGTTTATTTTCGGAGCTTCCACGTTAGTTTATTTTTTGGAAATAAATAATTAAACTTTGAAGTATAAAAAGTTAATTGTGCTATAGGGTCGTTAAAAATACGAAGACCGATACAAGCTACGCAATATAGTCAAAGTAAAATTTTTGATTTAATATAAAAATTTGTGTGATAGTGGACTTGATTGGAATAAACCGTAACTTTATATATTTTGTTATAAAATTAATGATGTAGATCTTTTAAGTTAATCAATACATTTTTTATTGTTTCTGAATTTTTAATATAAGTTTAAAATATTTAGTCATTTACTTATAAACTATGAGTTTTTGTGCACCATGCGCAAAATAATAATAATTTTAATTATAAATATCATTTTATTTTAAAAGAAAATTTTAATTGATATTTAGATATTATTAGTTTTATATTTAATTTCAACGGTTTGCAAGAAAATCAAAAACGTACTTTTGTAATCTTATTTCTTTTGTTTTGCTTTGGCTATTTCAGTATGATTTTACTTAAATTTTAATAAAGTTAAAATCATATTTTATTAAATTATTATTTATTTTAAATGTATATCTTATCATCTAGTTTAATATATATATATATATATATATATATTAAATATATAAATTCTAATAAATTTTGAATTTGTTTGTTTTATTTAAAATATATTAACTGAGAAATCAATTTTTTTGATTAACCTGATGAATAGATAAATTTAAATAAAAATTCAATCATTTAACCATCTAAAACATATTTGATTGGTGTTGATTTAGATTATTATTTGTTGATGCACACTTACAATTAGTTTTAGTAAAATGTATATATTTATAAAATATGATATTTAAGTTGATGTTAAAAAATATATATTTGCACTTTCATAAAATGTATATAATTATATAATGTATATAATTATAAAAAGATGATTTGTAAGTTGATGTAATTATATTTGTATTTATATTTAGCTTATTTTTATTACTGTGACATATATATATATATATATATATTTAATAGTCATAAATGATTCGTTAATGTATTTAATAGTTTTTCCAAAAATAAATATTTGTATAAAAAGTTTTCATTAATGATGATATATAAGTAAATAGTTGTACTGAGAAACATCACCAAATTAAAATATTTATTTATGGGATGTGGTGCTATAAACTAATATAAGATAATATGTAAGAAACTGAATGTTCAATAATAAACTTTTCTTGTAAAAAAATTACCGTGTATCTCATCAGTTCAGTATAAGGCGTTGCTTAACGGACAACCCAACAAAAGTATCGTCCTAGAAAAGGGATTACGGTAAGGAAACCCTATGTCCCCATATCTATTTATTTTATGTACGGAAGCTCTTATTGAAAATATTAAAAAAAAGAACGAGAAAAGAAATTAATGGGGTTAAAGGTATCTCGTGGAAGCCCAACGATTTCCCACCTTCTTTGCAAATGTTAGTTTATTTTTCTGTAAGGCTACTCCGACAGAATGTAGAGTTATTCTAAAGCTTTTTAAAGACTATGAAACCGTTTCAAGGCAGCTTATTAATTTTGATAAATCCTCTTTACAATTTGGGCATAAGATACCGAAACTAAACATAACCGAAATTAAAGCTTAGTTATGTATTAGTACGATCGGTGGAATGGAAAGCTATCTGGGTATAACAGAGAGTTTAGGGGGATATAAGGTACATGTGTTTGGTTATGTGACTGAGAGGATTAACCAGAAGGTTAATAGCTGGACAGTTAGATTCCTCACCAAGGGCGGAAAAGAAGTTATGATAAAATCGGCAGCCACTGCAATGCCAAACCAATTTGATGTCTTGTTATAGATTACCCAAAGTGGCTACAAAGAAAATTACAGTAGCAATAGCTCATTTTTGGTGGGAAGGAAGTGGTAATAAGAGAGGGATTCACTGACTTTCCTGAGACAAAGTGTGTAAACACAAGAATGAAAGGGTTGAGTTTTCGAGATCTTCAAGATTTCAATACTGCATTACTGGTAAAACAACTATGGCGGTTAATAGACAATCCATATTGTTTGTTTTCAAAAGCTTTTAAAGGTCGTTATTTTAGGAATACATATCCTAAGAGTCCACACAGATCTTACTCACCATCTTATGGCTGGAGACGCATCTGTTCAGCTAGATATCTGGTTAAAAAGGCTAATCAAAAGAGTAGGGAATGGACAATCTATCTCCGTATGGACTGATCTGTGGCTTCCTGCTCCCCGTCCGAGGTTAGCAACCCCAAAAAATCAATCACTGGCTTTATCTTCATCTCTCAAGGTGGAATACTTTATTGATCCTGCCACGTTTTTTGGAATGTAGATTTGCTTAATGAATACATTCATCCTGACGATGTCACACTTATAAAAGGGTTGGCAATTAGTAGGTTGGGTAGTTCAGATACCAATGATTGGGCCTTTATCGATTCGGGTAAATATACAATTAAATCATGTTACAAGACAGAATCATATTTTCCAGATAAAGTCTTTCATGAGGTCATTTTTGGACCAGATATTAACCCGTTATTAAGTTATACTTGGAAATTGAGGTGTCCGCCAAAACTTCAACATTTTATTTGGCAAATTATTAAGGGAACTATTCTGGTTGCGAAAAATTTGAGGGCAAGAGGTATTGGTTGTGACCCACAGTGTGGTTTGTGTGGTGCCGAGGAAGAATCTATTAATCATGTATTTTTTGAATGTCCACCGGCTTTGTAAATATGGGCATTGTCGAAAATACCTTCAGCTCCAGGATTTTTCCCAGGCTCCTCAGTTTTTCCAATATAGAATAACTCTTTTGAAAACTACCAAAAGATTATGATTTCGGCTTTTTTCTCGTGAATCTTGTGGTATATATTGAAGAATAGGAATAGAAACATTTATACAAATAAATCAGGTGATCCACAGAAAATTCTTCGGATAGCAGAATTGGAAGCAGTGATTTGGGCAGATGCCCAACAACTGGCTCCGGTGAGACATCATGCAAATATCACATCTTTAGAGAATTCTAGAATTTGTTTTGTTGATGGAGTATAGAAGGCGCAAGACAAATTCTCAGGACAAGGGTGGTTCTGTAGAATGAATGGTTCAACTAAGAAGATGATTGGTGTAATAAATCTCCGAAGAAGTTTTTCTGCTTTGCATGCTGAATGTGAAGTTTTGATATGGGCTATGGGGTACATGAAGATTCTCAACTTCACAGAAGTAATTTTCGCAACAGACTATTCTAACTGGTGAAGATTGTGTCATCACCTAGAGAATTGCCAGCTTTTGCTACACACATGGAGAAATTCTAGTGCAGTAAAAAAAATTTCACTACCTTTAAGATCGGACATATTCCAAGAGCACATAATTTAGTGGCGGATAAACTGGCACGAAGTGCTAGGTGTTCCTATTTTACTATGTTCTATGTCGATTATGTGTCACCGATCTGATTTTCTGTACACGACGTGCATGATTAATAGTTTAGTTTCATTGTTGTCAAAAAAATAAATAATAATAAAATAAAAAATTACTGTTTTGTCACGTAATCATTTACCTACAAATAAAGAGTTAAGTTTGAGAAAAAAATAGTAATTAATTTACCTAGTTCACGTAACATATGGAAAACCTCATATATTCTTAAAAACTACATATTTAGATAGTTTAAAATAATTTTAGACATGATTAATTTATTATAGTCATAAACTTAAATGAAATTATAATTCAAATATAAACAAAACAGCTTGAACAGTAGAAAATCCGTCAGCACTAATAAATTGTGGAAAAACGTCGACACTAGTTAATAACGATGGGTGGAAATTTGATCATGCTTACTATTCCTTCCCCTTTAATTTGAATGAAGTTTTGTTTTTGTTTCTGAATCCATCAAAATGGAGCAAGTTTTTCACAATAGTTTTACTGTGTCGTTGTCATCCATCTTCTAAAGATTGATTTGTTCAATTCCACAAAAGCTGGAAGTTTAGAACTTCCCTACCTTCTTGCGCAAATAATTACGGCCGATATTAAGTGCTGAAATTTGATAATGACTCCATCTTATTGAGAGAAAAGGCTGCGACTATCTTGCCTTAACGTTTAAGACTTTTATTTTACGTATAAATCAATTGAAATATTTAAAAGTCCTATATTAAAGGTCCTTAGCTAATTGAATTCTTACCTCATGTCTACCTTCAACCTGGGTTAGACTAAAGTGCCAACACTACGAGAAAACATTGCATATTTTTACGAACTTTTCGACGGAATTCTGGTTAGAGTGGGGTGGAGTATATTTTAAGTTTGTTATGATTTTCATATTTTTGTCAGAATTTTGTATTATTCCGTTAACTGCTTTGTCAGTAAAATATATTAGGCATTCTTTTAATGATTTCAAGTTAAGAATACTCACTAGAGTAAAATAAAATGTGTAACAGATGAACTATGTGGATTATGTTTTATATAATTTAATATTTTTAAAATACTAGTATTCGTTTTGTAGGTAAAATATACTTGTTAAGCTTACCAGAAAAAAAAGCATTTAGAAAGAGAAAGACGCTCTCGCTTCTGACTAGAAAACAACAGTCACCGTTCGGTGGTTGGTGGCCTTTGTCGCCGGTTACCACCGCCGTTTCTTCCTGTTTTTTTTTTCGACTTTCTTTGTGTGTATATTTTTTTCGGCATCGGTGGTTCTACGGAGCTGCATGTTTGTTTTTCTCTTCCAGTATCGCACCTATCACTCGGTGGATGACTGGCCTTGGACTCCGGGGCCGTGCCGTTCTCCTTTGGCGGTGGTCGCCGGCTACTATGGTTTCCTTAGGAGCGCTCGAGCGGTTTGTTGGTTTCGATTCGTGGTTGGAGGCCTTTGGATGGGTGAGGTATCGAGTGTTCTCGTTTGACGCTCCACAAAGCTTAGGCGAATGAGTGGAAGTCGCTGAACCCTTATTCCTCTAATACAGTCGTTGGAGGTGGGTTCGGTGGTTGTGGTCAAATCCCGATAGTGTCCGGTGGTCAATTGATTTGGTTTGTTCCCGTGATGACTCGTGTAATCGGTTAAAACGGTGGTGGCTCGTGTCTCGGTGAATCCATTTGTCTGGTGACTACGGCGGAGCGACATGTTTCGGCCCTGACGGCGTGGTCAAGCCGGTTGTGTGGATGACGATTTCCGTCCTTGCCACGCGTCTCTCTCTTGGGCTATGTGCGTAACACGTGGTGATGGGGGGATCTGTTCGGTTACACGTTTTTCTGTGGGCTTGATTAGTTGGCTTGTTTGTAGTTTGGGTCGTTGGTGGGCCATTTCATTTTTCACTTATGTGTGTGTTTGTTTTGGTTTCCGAGTTTGTGGGCTCTATGTATTATGTTTATGAGCTTAGTCCCCTGATAATATACTTAGATGGCAAAAAAAAGGTAAATGGTGTAACTGGTGACCATTAAAGGAACATTAGGAATCAAATGGAAAAACTGCAGAGGAATGAAATTAGAGGAATGAAATTCCTTATCAATTTTGGTGAGGAATAAATTTGTTCTATGTTCCTTTAAAATAAAAGGAATAACAAGGAATGAAAAGGAAAAACTATCCCATATAAATGGTAAAAATAATTAGGAACAATAAGGAATGCAGTATTCCCTTGTATTCCTTGGTCACCAGTTAGACCCAAAATATACTTGTTTTGCTTTCATTGACATTTCGAAAAACAGACCCCGGTAACTTCTTACTATTGCACACGTGACAATTTAGATACACACGAGGATTTGATCAAAACCCAAACATTGCAAATATAAAAAAAAAACACAGACCTAATAGTTATTGATAACCCGACAGTTTTTCCTAACCTCGCCATTAGATCCATTAACAAGATTCGCAATACCACCCATTTTGATCATCGAACAAGTGAAGTCCTTGAAAAACAAGTACTGGCTCCGACTATAAGCCTCCACAAGTCTCTTTGTTGTGTTCACGGCCAAATCACTCGAGAAAAGAATCTGATCCGAACTCAAAAGACCTTTTCCTTCGAGGAGGTTCTTGAAATAATTGTTGTCGAAGGCGTTGGTAGAGTTACTGTCTAGGGGAGCTGTTTGGTTTCCACTTCCTCCGGCGGGACAAACCGTTCGCAGATCAGACAAGAGTGTTGTCTCAAGTGTTGTGTCCGGAGATCCTGCGCCTTTAAAGTTGAACAGCCGGTTGCTGAATACATCACACTTTGCTTGCCCAAAGGTGTGAGCTCCTTTATAATGAAAAAATGCGTAAATGCATGTGTTATTTGCTTAGACGAAAATAATACCCAAATAAAAATAATTGTATATGGACTAATCAAACCTGATAAAGCTACGACGTCGGCGACATTAAGGCCAACAGCTACAAACTTGGCAATAATAGCGTCTAAGGGTTCAAAAGGAGATGGCAGATTATTTGCACTGCTCTGATTTGCCACAAGTCCATCTTTTCGGGACAAGACTTAGGTTCACCCCCTATGGTGAACCTTTAAATTCACCACTCTCCTTAAAACCAATCAAAATGTCATGTAGATAATTAAATAAAAAATATTAAATTATTAAAAAAATAGTTAAAAAGAAAAATAAAGTCAATTTTAATGATGCAAACTAAACCCTAAATCCTAAATCATAAATTCTAAACCCAAATATATACCCTAAACCCAAATTTTATACCCTAAACCCAAATTTTATACCCTAAACCCAAACCATATACCTTAAACTCAAATTCTAAACCTTAAACCCATACCATAAATCTTAAATACAAACTCTATACTCTAAATCGATCATATATCCTATACCCTAAACCCAAATCATAAATTCTAAACTCAAATATATACCCTAAACCCAAATTTTATACCCTAAACCCAAACCATATACCCTAAACTCAAATTCTAAACCTTAAACCCAAACCATAAATCTTAAATACAAACTCTATACTCTAAATCGATCATATATCCTATACCCTAAACCCAAATCATATACCCTAAACTGAAGACGTATATCTTAAACCTAAATTCTACACCTTAAACCCAAACCCTAAACTTAAGAAGTTGTCTTTAGAATTTACGATTTGGGTTTAGAGAATAAGATTTGGGTTTAGGGTATATGGTTTGGGTTTAGGGTATATAGTTTGGGTTTAGGGTATAGAATTTGGGTTTAGGGTATAGGATATAGAATGTGTTTAGGGTATAGCGTTTGGATTTAGAGTTTAGAATTTGAATTTTAATAATTTAATATTTTTTTATTTAATTATCTACATGGCATTTTGATTGGATTTAAAGGGAGTGGTGAATTTAAAGGTTCACCATAGGGGGTGAACCTAAGTCTTGTCCATCTTTTCGCCCTAATGCCACCCTCCATTGAGGTCCTCCGCTCTGTAGACGACAAAAATATTTTTCATTTTTTATAATATAGCATAATCAACCAGCGTTTTAAAAAACAAAATGACCAAAATATCATTTATAAATATAGTCCACCAGTTGATCAAAAAAAAAAATATAATCCACCAAAGCATGCATCATATACGTGTAAGTATATAGACGGGAAAAGAAATAAAAAAATACAGATATACAGTCTCGTGTCTTATTGTAATAGAATCAATAGAAGGTCAAATAAGAATACAAACTCAAACGTAAATCATCTTATCTAGTACTAAAAATAATGACAATGGGAAGTCATATTATATGACTTTTGTTTCTTAACAGCTGTGACTCGGGTTAATCATATGAAATCTATAATTCAAATTTTGATTAATGATCCACTGAAAATTAACGTAATCATAAGGCTTTGATGGTTGTTAAAAGGGAACAATAAGGCTTACTAAGACAACGGAGTCGCGAGCGGCTAGAGAGAGTATATCAGCGCAAGAAACAACACCAGGACATGCGTATTCCACAGCGGCTTTGATAGTATCAATTAATTCAAATCCTCTGGCAGAGTTCAGATTTGGTAACGCTAATTTCTCGCTGTCGTCTCCATCCAACAATACAGACGCATCGCACCCCTGAAAGTTCACGCTAAAAAACTGATGACAAGTGTTTGGAAGTATGCAAAAATTGTTACAATATTTAAAATGTTAACATAAAACAAGTATTCGATAGACAAGAAGACGCAGAGATAGCAATACATACATTAACGAAACAGTCATGGAAATGAAGACGAATGAGAGAAGCAGCCATCCGTGTATCGGCCTTCAGGGCGACCATAACTTGTCTGCGGACAATTGGTACAAGATACGGGCATGATTTAGCGTAAATGTTAGGGTTTAGCTGTGCCTTAGCCCCTGAACAAAGCATACACAGGGTGAAAACAGTAAGCAAGACATGTCCTCTCATTGTCTATAAGATGGCTTGTTTAGATGGTACTAGAACGATATAGTTTATTAAGATTTTGAAGAATTGTGGTTCTATTTATAGAGTAAAATAGATAGCAATGACAATCAAGGGCTTAATCGTGCTTCTGTTAGTAGTCCATTATTAAGAGAAGGATTAATGCATGGTGACGTATGGCGGTTTCGAAAGATTGGTTTTTGTGCTGAAGGGGACGCATTAAGCTCCATGGTTTCTTTTTTTATGATTCCTGTAAGATTAGGCACTAAGAGATATTCAAATTCATATATACATAAATTTCCATCTTGTTTGTATTTTGGCCGGTTTTAATTATTTTAAGTAATCCACCAAAGTTAGTGACTGTGTTATCGAGCTAAACATTTCCTGTAGTATATTTTGTCTAGAATAGACTGAATAGTGCTGCGTGTATTTAAATGTATTTTGAGGACGCAAGTGGATTTTGTGTGAAACAATTCTCCCCATGGTACTTACATTTGTTCTGTTGATGATGAGATTTAGAGCCAGAGAGATTAAAGACAACTCTCCACATAGAATAGTTATTCCACTGGATGTTAGTGGATCGCGTCTTAAAACATCAAATTCAAAGTATATATCCTTAATTAAAATATATATTGCAGTTAACAGATTAAGTAATTTAACCTAAAATATACGGTTATATAATTATGAATGAACTTGAGAATCAATGAATATACATAAAACCAAAAAGGTATTATATCAATCACTGAAATGTTTACAAATGAGATGAGACGATAATTTATATCTAGATATTGTCAAGAACCCCGAAATAGATAAAACTATTCATTGATAGTTAATTAATTTGTTTAAACACACCAAAAAATGTACTTAGCACCTCCGACGACTACCATGATAATGATGGTCGATTCCACGTAGTAGTCAATTTATTATGATCTCTTTTAGCGGTAGTGTTACTTTCCCACTTGAACCGTAATTGTAATTTGCAGTGATTTTATATAGTTCTTTTGTTTACAAAGTGCATAGTCCAAATTGTTTCCACTTAGCAATATCGGCACGCCAAATAAAATATAACAAAAGCCACGCCACGTGCATTTATACATGTTCTTAATTCTTATGTCAGTATACTTATGTAAATTCCACATACGATCCCACTTTAGCTATTTTAAGGCGTCTTCTCGTGTGTGTATGTTTGTTTGGTCAAAATGAGCATCTAAATACGGATGGTAGCCATTATATGCATATAGAGAAATGAATCAAAACTGCATAAATGTGGCATAAGAACATCTCCAAAGAGACATTCTATTTTAAAGTTTGCAAAATTTCATATTTAAAGTTTTAAACAAGTCTTCTTCAAAAACAAAACTTCAAATTTAACTTCAAAAGAATTTATATATTATATTATGGTCCTTATATTTATGAGACTTTATTTAAATGCATAAAATTTTATAAATAAACAGCACATATATAAAAATATTATAAAAGTATTAATTAACAAAATGATACAGTAAAATATATAATTTTACATAGAAATACATAATTAAATATTAAATTACAAGTAAAATATTACATTATTCTATAAATCTATTTTTGTAATACTTTCATATATGGTCAATTAGTTCATGCTTTAAGTTTCTTTTCTAATATTATTGTTATCTAAATCTAGTTTTGAAAAGAAATTTATTTTAAAGTTTTTATTTATTTTTATTTGTAAAAATTAAAATTATAAAAAATTAAAATTATAAAAGTAATTTTGAAATATTTATGAGTTATAAAATTTTGAAAGAGTAAAAAGACTAAAGGACAAAACATTTAAGAATCACAAATATAATATGTAAATGTAAGAACCAAAATGCAATGAAAAATATGAAACTTCAAATTTGAAGTTCTAGGTAGTAACATTTTATATTTGAAGTTTTACTAAATTTTGAAGTTTTTTTTTTTCGAGAACTATATTTGAAGTTATATAGTGTCTTTTGAAAATGCTTTAATAGTTAACAAAATGTGGGAAATAGTAAAAAAAACTCCAGAAAAATAAACCTTGAAATATCCTCGATAACTTTCATCTACATCTTCTCATGCTGTAACACGCATGTAATTGTAAACTCAATAACTTTTTTTTTTTTTTTTTTGAAACCTAAACTCAATAACTTCAATACAAGGTTTTTAGAAAATCACATTAACGCGCCAAATGAGTGGATTAGCACTTTATTTGAATCACTGAGAATTTGCTTAGCTTTCCTCGGGTAACGTTCCCCATTCAATATTGTTTGATTAGTCTCTGTAAGACTCACGATTCTGAACATCTTAATCATTCACTCTGGGTGTGATTAGTTTTTGGTGGAGTAATATGGTGAAAATAAAATGGTGGAAAGTGGTGGAAAAAGAAATGTCAAATCAAGAGAAACAATTTCACTTGAACAAGGAAGATGAAAAGTATTTGAAATAAAAATAAGAGAGAGAAGAGATATTAGCGAGAACTAGAGTAAACTTTAGTTTTTATCTTTCCACTTGATTGGATGTGATTTGGTGGAACTGAGAGTAAAAAGTTTTACTCTACTTTTTGTTACTCTAGAAGTACCATCCAATCATACTCTCTATCTTTAAATCTAAAAGGTATCTTTCCACAATACATAAATATCCAAATTAGAGAGGGACGACAATGAATGTAAATAATGATATTTTGGATTCAACAACATAGAGTTATGTTGTTTTATATGGCAATGAATATATTGTAGAAGTATGCAAAGGAGAAGCCGATTAACTGGTTCAAATTAATTATTCATTATTTAATTTAACATTTCATCTTTTGTTCTTAATTTCTGTTAAAAAGTGTTTTGTTTGGTTATATTTTCGTGTTAAGGTCATTTTTATTATGAATTTTGACATCAGCTCTGTGGATATCTTCATTTTTTTTTTGGTGATGTTGATGCTCGATCTCAAACCCCAACTGTTCTAACTGAGCATGAGCATGTCACTTTCCTTCTCTTCTCTTTTTTGCAAGCTCTCTTTCTAATGATTCTATGTTATCAAATCTTGGTACAGGGTTTGTAGGCTTCTATTTCTCAATTTCATACACTTGACATTCACAAAGAGAGGAAAGAAAGATATTTAGTAATCAAGTTGACAATAAAGTTTAGTCTCAAGTAATGACCAAATCCTAATGTCGAAATCAATCTAAAGGTCGGCAACATCATCAAAACATGATAAAGATTAAGTTTACTCCTCATTAATATCGATGTAATATATGAGGTGTCAAACTAACCAAAAACCATCTCAGTCACCAAGATGCAAGACACAATTTAATCTAAGCAATTGAAATATAATGAGGTGATAACACGTAACAAGATTCAATTTCAAGTAACAAACTAGATTTTGACCCGCCCTTCAAGGGCGGATATATTTTTTTGTTTTAAGTTCTTCAACAATTATAATTTTGTTTCTGTTATTTCAATCATATATGTATCGGTGAACAATTTTAATTTTTTATGTTTGTGTTATTTTAATCATATGTTTGAATTTACCAATACTGAAGCATGCATAAAATTGAAAATAGGACATACATAAGGAGCTTAATAAAAAAGGAATTGAAAAACCCATAAAGATAAAACAGTAGTTCAAATAAAAAGAACATTATAAGCATCTTCAAAAATAGGATATAAAACTCCATTAATAGTTTGTAAATCTGTGTAGCTGGTCGATGTTTTGCTCTTGTTTAAAAGCAAATGCAGATAAAACAATTCGCTTGTATTGGAGTTATTTTCATGCTTACTAATTATTTTCTCTTTGTTCTTACTATTAATTTCCATCCAATCTTGATATTGCGAAGTTTGATTCGCCTTCTTTGTTGAGACATATCCAAAATCATCATCTTAATGTGTATCTTCTTTGTCACCTTAAAAAATATATTTTTCTCTCAATCTATAGCAAATAAGATTTTTGAAAATTTCAAAACCAGACATTTGAATATCAATCTTCACTGAAAAAAAATAAAGGAATCGTTAACAATTACAAAATCTGACCTTTGAATACTTGTAGTTGTTGATGATTTAAGAGAAATGAATATAATATCATTTAAAGTTTAAAGTATCATGTGGTTTTAGAATATTCGAAAAAGAGTTTTCATAATTTATAGAAGATGAAGAAAATAGGTAACAATTTAGAAAAAGGTAGGTTAAAAGTTGAATGAGAAAAATTAGGAAATTATTAGTTTATATTTAGACTTTTGCTAAAAAAGGAGATAGCAAAAGAAAAATTCAAAACCAATTATTTTCTATAATAATCTGTCGATAAATATATAGACATGTAATTATATGTTTTTTGTTAAGTTATAATGATATGATCAATACTATTAAGATGATTTATAATTGGTTTGTCAAATTTTGGTTCAATATTTCTGTAAAAGCCTAGATTAAACCCAATATGTACCAGTTCTATTATTTACCCAAGGCCCAATTCGATAATGATTTCCGACCACAAACACTTTACAGATAAACTAAATCTTATACAAAGATTCAGCTGAAAAGTTGTCGTTCTCTCTCCCTCTCTCTATTACCACCGACATCTTGTCTCTCCCTCTCTCTATTACCACCGACGATCTTCTTTCTTTAATCATCAATCAGACCAACTCAGATCTTGTCTTTCCCTCTCTCTATTACCACCGACGATCTTGTCTCACCCTCTCTCTATTACCACCTTTCGATCTTCTCTCTTTATTCATCAATCTGACCACCGACAATCTTGTATCTTTATTCCGACCACAGACAGATGTTGTTTGCATGTAATCTTAGTTTGAGCTGGAATCTGATAAATTGTAACTTTTTAAAATCTATTACATTTCAGATATGACGAATCCGCTGTTTCTTCCGATTATCTTAGTGAAGCTGAAGAATATGGAGGCTCGCGCTGTGGATGATGTGTTTAAGGACTTTTGGGATCGAAGAGCTGATCTCACCAAGAATTTTATTTTATTCCGTTGGGTTTTCTTGATTCCTGAGATCATAAAGTTCACACCTTTCTTCAGGTAATTCACTTTGTTCCTGTCATTTTTATTCTGAAAAAGTTTCATTCGGAATCAGTGTATAATGATTATAAAAGGTTCTGACAGTAGATCTTTTACATGAATGGTAGAAGAAGACAAAGAGATCGTGTTTGTTTAAGATGTTTTGTTGGAGAAGAACTTCAAATCTCTAGCTGGAAAGGGATTTTAACAGATCGCAAACATCTATTGAGAATTGGGTAAGATTCCTTGGTAGCTCTTTTTGATTTTTTAATTTTTTTTAATTATTATGATATTAGTGTAGTCATGTCTCTTTCTTATACTTTTTTCTCCTCGTTGCTTTGTTCATCAGGTCTGTACTTCACCAAAGCTAAAAGAAATTATGAAAAAGATTCTTTACCTGGGGAACACATTGAACCAAGGAACTGCGAGGGGTAAGTATTAAAATTTCTCTGTTTTAATGTTGGCTTTGATCCAAGAATGGTGACTTTGTTTTGGCTACGTCATGTATATGTTTTGTCTGAACACATATATGAATTGGTTTGATAAAACCCTTGTTCTGCTTTCTGCAGGCGCTGCAGTGGGATTCAAGTTGGACAGTTTATCTATACTAAGCGATACACATGCTGCTAACAGCAAGATGACTCTCATGCACTATCTTTGCAAGGTAAAGTACAATCTCAATAAAAGACAGCCTCTAGATTCTGTTGAGGGTAGTTTGGTTTGACTCTCCTCTTTCTTTTGTCTAGTTCCTTCCTTCAAAGGGATCACATCTGCTGGACTTCCCTAATGATATTGAGAGTCTTGAAAAGTATTCTTCAAAGGTTCGCGTTCTGTGCTTTATAGGTCATCTACTTTTTACTTGTAATTGGCTCATAATTTCAGTTTCCTGTCGATTCAGATACAATTGAAGTCGTTGGCTGAGGAAATTCAAGCTATAATCAAAGGACTGGAGAAACTGATCAACCAATAGCTCACTGCATCTGAAAGAGAAGGTCCTGTTTCTGAAGTTTTCCGTAAAGTATGTTGTTGTTTTTTTTCCTTTGGGTTTATACTTTTCATGAATTTGAGATTAGTTTCCATCATTGTTCCACATAGGTAAACTATTTTCTCATGTTTTGAACGCCCGACAGCAGTGCCATTTAGCCATTTACATATTTAAAAGTTAAGTATATATAAATATGTACTCTTGTGTGATTACCTTTACAACTGTGTTCTTATTTAACTCTCTTATTATTCAGGAGATGCTGGAAACAACATTATAAGTTTGAGAAAGGACATTGAGGAATGAAACATAGCTAGCGCTTGGAAGTCACCAAACCAAACATAACAGGCGCTTGGATTCAGAAACAACCTTTAGCATTGGAACAACATGTAAGTCCCTAAACCAAACATAGATAGCGCTTGGAAGTGAGGAATGAAATATAGATTATCGGTTAGAATTCAGGAATGAAATATCGGTTAGAAGTGAAATCATTTATCTCTGAATGTTGCTTGCTGGTATGTCTGTTGTGTGGTAGTATTTAGGCTAAAGAAAACAATGTCGTTTGCTTGTATATCTGTAGTGTGCTTTGTTTGTATGAATAAATTAGAGGTAAATGAAAAATAGTAAAGATAAAAACACAGCAAACTAAAGATTAAGATTAGAAATAAGTTAAAACATCTGAAAGAAATTATGAAATAAGTTAACATCTCGAAAACACAGCAAACTACACAACAAACTAAACATTAAGGTTAGAGATTCTGAAAGATTTCTTTAAAAACAATATTCTTTGTCTCACGTTTAGGCTTTCCCTTATCATCAACAACCAAAATCTTCAATCCCTTTTTTGATGTAACTCTGGAAACAGCCACATATAGTTGTCCATGAGAAAAGACATCTCTTGGTAGATACAAACCAACATGGGATAGCGATTGATCCTGACTCTTATTAATTGTGATAGCAAATGCAACTGCAATAGGTAGCTGCCTCCTCCTCATCTTGAAAGGCAATTTCTTATCAGTAGGTGTAATAGAAAGTCTAGGAATGTCCACAGTTTTCCCCACCTTTTCTCATGTGATAACTCTCGCCTTTACAAATAAATCATCCAACTCTGTAATCTGGAGTCTTGTGCCATTCATCAAACCGTTTGTATGATCGATGTTTCGAAGCAGCATCACTGGACATCCGACTTTCAAACGAAGACTGTGATTTGGCAACCCAGAAACCTTGATGGTGTTTAAGAAATCGGGAGTTAGAGCCTGGTCATTTTTTGAAAATCTATCAGAAGCATCAATCGAGCCAGAGCTTAAGTAAATCCTTTCTTCTCCTGCAAAGGGCGTAATCAATAATTAAATAATATTCAAAACGATTTAAATAGGAAAAAAAAACATGTGAATATAAATAGTGTAACCTGGTATTTTATCCAACATGTGCTGGTTAATCCTGTTAACATCTTCGTTGGTGGGACATAAAATGGCTCTTTCTTGGAAAAACTTTGCCTCTCTATTATGTTGCAAGGAAACAACATCACCATACACTGCTTTGCTAATTGCTTCAATTGGTTCATCTACATCAGTGATAAGAAACTCGTCTGGGATATTGATTACAACTTCTCCATCATTATCTCCTCCGAGTTTTCCATCTCCAACATCTAAAATCCACTTTGAAAATTCCTTCAATTCCTTTGCTTCTTCAGCAGACAGGTTTTCAGAAAGCAGCCTCATATTCTTCGTTAGCTTCATTAACTTAACATGCTTCCATAAATATGACAAATTAAGAGAGTCCAGTACAATTTCTGGACGTCCAGCACCATGTATGACGGGCAATATTTGTCTAAAATTACCTCCAAACACAACAACTTTTCCACCAAAAGGCCTGCCGTCTTTGTTCCCCAAAATGTCTTTCATACTCCTGTCCAAAGATTCGAAACAGTGTCTGCTCATCATTGGTGCTTCATCCCAAATGATTAGAGATGCTGCTTTCACCAAATTAGCTTGATCACTTCCTGGAATTAGTGTGCAAGTAGAAAACTCATCTGGGTTTATTGGTATTTCAAACCTAGAATGTGCTGTCCTTCCTCCTTGTAGCAATAGAGAAGCTATCCCACTTCATGCAGTGTTCAAACAAATTTCTCCCCTGTATCTAATAGCTGCAGACATCAATCTCCACAGGAAGGTTTTACATGTTCCTCCAAATCCATAGACAAAGAAGACACCTCCTTTTTCATTTACAACAGCATCAACAATCTCTTCATAAATGTTCCTTTGCTCATCTGTTAGTTTTCCAATGTCTCGGTCATGCTCAGCTTTCAGCTTCTCCCTATCGTAACTCAGCTCATCTGCAATCAACACATTGTCGTTTCCAACAATATCTGGAGCTGGCTTTGGCATAGACTCCCACTGCTCTAAGGAAAATCCATTACTCTTTAAAATTTTTTCGATCTCAAGAAGAGCAAACTGTTGTTTTTCTTCTGCACTTAAACAGAGATCTACAAAAAAAAAACCAAAATGCGAATTAGACCATATTTTTCTGAATGTAGTATCATATAAAAATAAATTATATTATACCTGGTCTGTTTAATAACTTTCTACGCTTGTACTCGATGTCATCACATAAAACCTCCCATGTATTGTCCCAAACGACCTCTGGCTCTGACAAACTACCAGACATCAGCATAATAACAAAAGTGTGACGCAAATGTGCAGCTGATTCAGTGAAACTCGTCCTCATAATGTCATCTATGTATTCTTGATCATTGTCTAGTAAGCCCCTTGCAAAACATGTCTTCTTAAATGTGGGATAAACAACATTATTAAAGGTTCGAACCTCCTCCTCATCCCTTGGACCTCTGACTATGTTTAGCAGAACACGCAAATAGAAAGCTTCTTCAATCTTCCTTGGGGCATAATTGATCATACCAATACTGAATCCTTTCTGTCTATCATAAAACTTTTTCTCCTTCTTATTCCAAGTGAACATTGTTGGAATTTCTGCTAAAGTAAGTCTTCTGGCAACAGCACTAACCTTGTTCAGATCAAACCATCCAGTGAACATAGTATTTTCAAAAAGCTCACGATTTGTGACTTCAGCATAAGTGTCATCATCTTTGAAAATAATAATCTGCTTCCCTGGTAGGTGAAACTGCATTCGCTCAACAGGCACCGATCGATAATGGATAGGAAAACTTAAAGTCCTCCATGCCCCTTCACAGGCCGAAACATATCTAAAAAAAAAATATTAGTGAAGCAAGATTGATCTCGTTGAGAAGTAAAAAAAATAAATTTATAAAGAAAGATTAGAACCAAATTTACCTGCAGTTGAAGAAGTTTTTTATCTCATTTTTTTTTTCAACTCCAGTAGCTCCTTTTTCTGATGGCTCAACAGAAACAGTACAACGATCTGCACCTTTATTAATATACTTAAATAAATATTTAATAGAACCAGACTGATTACACCACTCCACATTAATTAAGCTCGATACCGAACATATAATTTCTTGTTATAGGGTATAACGTATCTGTTATCGCATTTGAAGCCATTTTTCTCTACAAAGCAACCAGGCTGTTCACGCCGTCTATAAACCGGAAACCCTTCTCTGTTCACAGAATTTTTGTCCACAAAATGTTTAGGATAGAGCTTTGAACATTTACCATTCTCCATGCATGGCGAGTTCATGTTAACTGCCCCACAAAGACCATGAATCATCATATCCTTCACCACATCAAACAGCTCTGGTTCCTTATCCTTATCTGGTATTTCTGCTGAGATGATCTTGTCAATGTCATCTGTTTTAGGAAATTTATATTTAGGATGCATGAACAGCAGAATATGAGCATGGGGCAGACCACGTTTCTGAAATTCAACTGTGTACATCGCTGCATTAAACAAAAACATTAGTAACCAGATGATTTATAACAATATATATGTTCATAAAACAACCATAAAGATAACTCACATGCGACAGTCTTTCCAAGTAGATTTTTTTCAGTTAAATCGCTCATTAGCCGATCTAGTTTAACCTTAAAAATCCTGCATAGGATTTCTGGTCTGTCGTCAGGAGTGAGCTTGCGTGGTTGAACATACCTAGTGATTTCAGGCCATTTAGGGTTGCATGTGAAAGTTATAAAAAGATCTGGAAATCCATAGTATTTGCATATCGCCATTGCATCCAAATACAAATTCTTCATGTATCTTGGTCCTCCAACAAATGTGGCTGGTAACAAAAAGCGGCTTCCTTGCTCGTGCATATCGTTATCCCCATTGTTTCCAGACTGCTGAATAGAATCATAGCTGTCTGATCTAAGGCTTTTCTGGTTCATCCTCAAATAGGACAACCGATTTGCTTCTATGGTTGTATAACCATCTACCAGAAACTGTTGGAATAGCCTTTTAGAGTGTAGAAGTGTATGAGATTCCCCATCTCTTTCCATAATCCGATATGCATACCACTGTCTCATACTGATATTTTTCCTCTTCAGTTTAGCAGTAGCCTCTGTAGCTCTTTTTTCAATCCCAAGCCTGAACCCATCTTCGCCATATGCAAAGATAAGAGGATACTGTAGTGCTAGGTAGGAAGGATGTATTTCACTTATCCGTTTAAGCCATCCTGTTTGCTTCTCTTGTAGAACAATATCTCTTTTATCCATTTCCAAATTGAAATCCCCAGGAATTAGTGCAGCAACTTCAGATGCAGTAGGAGTATCATATGTCCTTCCATCTTTTTCTCGAGAGCTAACAATCCTCATATGAAATGTAGCACCAGAGTTGGTATTGAATCGATCTCTTGCTGAACGAAACTGATGTACATATGGGTTAACTTGGTTTAGCATCTGAACTATCATCTCAATGACTTTCTTTCTCAGACTCTCTTTTTTAGCTTTATCAGCCTTTTTCTTGTATTTCCTGCATTAAAATTACGCCCTTTCAGTCTTAGAATACATGGTCATAAAAAATCATATTATATCAAAACTATTAAAGCCTTAGTAATTCAGAAAATACCCTATAATGGAAGCTCTTTTATCAATTTCGATTTCTGTGTCAACAATGTAGAGTTGAGAAAACTTGGGCTCTTCTCCAGCTTGTGGCTTTAAACTGCCCATCAAATGATAGTTCTCTCCTTGAAGTTGAAACATTTTTGGTCCTCGTCCTTGAGGAACACATCTATCCACTTTACCCCCAAGAGATGTAAAAGAGAAAACCATATTAAGTTGCCTGATATTTTCTCGAAAATAGCTGCTGATATCATCATCACCATGTAGCAATCTTTTCAAGATCTCTGGTGATTCTTTTAGTAATGGCAACTGAACTTGACCTTGTCCACAACACAAAGAAAATTTTGGTTTCTTGGACTTTCTCTTCTTTTCAATACGTTCACCATACCACATTTTCGCACCACAGTACTCACATATGCAAGTAGGATCACCCCCATCTAAATACTCTGTAAAAAATTCATAAATAAAGATGGTCAAGTTATTTTTGAATACATGAATAAATTCTCAAAAATACTATTCAATTACCTGTACTCTTTGGTGTTTGCAGAGGTGTAGTAGATGATGATGAACCACCCTCAAACATGTTTCGAAATATATCAGCCATAGTCAAAATCCTAGACCTATGTTCATCTGTGATAGGACTTGGATTCGCTGTTTGTACTTCAATGTTATCAGATAATACTTCAAATGAATCACCATCTTCACTACTCACATCATAACTCTGATCACTATAATCTTCACCCTCCTCTGTTATTAAAACTCTGTTATCAAATTTTTTTCTTGCGAATTAATATAATCGGACTAAAGATAAACTAATTATACATACCAGAGGATTGGTTTTCAAATGGTTGAAAATCATCTTCTTCTTCTGACTCATTTAGTTGAGATGTGGACCACTCCATGGCATTAGGTTGCTTGACACTGTCTGAGTTGGAGAAGGCTGGTAAAAGATTTCTAGGTTGAATATTGAAACATGTGCTTCTTCTTGTTGTGATGTTTGATAATTGAGAAGCCGTATTGTTATAATCACCACCTCACCATCGCACAAATTTACAAAAAAAAATGTTAATTGTTAAATTTACAGCTTCACAATGATCAGAAATATTTAAATAAAAATAGTGCCAGGTACCATTGCCTCGAAATCGCTTAGAACCCTGAGGTTGCTTTTCTTTAGCTTTATCTGTAGATAAAAAAAGAACAGAATAGACACATGAATCGGATAATATTGATTCACTTCATCATAAATCATAAAAAACAGTATAATATATAACAGTAAGAACATGTAAAAAAAAGTACCATAGTATTGATTTTCTAAACTGAAGGCAGTCGATGGATTAGTAAAATTGTGGGTACTCCCAGAGCTTGGTAGTGTTTGATTTAAATTCGTAACATTTCTCAACACTGATTTTTCTCTATCAGACGATTTGGAATCAGATGGAGAAATAACTATAGGTTGATGATTTTTCCTCTTCCTTGCATTGTCTTCTTTGTTCTTCATGTTTGATTGTGTAAGTAACTGTGCGTAGAGAAGTTAGAAATAGAAAACCATCGTTGTTGAATAATGAAGGTTAGGGTTCCTTTTCTATGAACGTGGTTTAGTTTTAATGATGTTGTTTCTTATTGGATAGAAGAAAATATATGTTGTTTGATTTAGTTTCCTATATATGAGGAGATATTTTTAATTAACATGAAACCATATAAATAAATTATCTGGCTATTATTAATAATTTATAGATGATTGAAAAAAAAAATTAAAATTAGAATTGATATTGTCTCGGTTGCCTATGTATAAAGAGACATATATTTTACATGAAACCATTTATATAAGTTATGTGGCTCCATAATTATATATGAAAATCCGGGTATATCTATTCTTAGTATAATTGATAATGATACTTAGTATGAATCGTTTCTTTGAATATATTTCATAAAATTTAAAAACTTGAAATTTTCATTGAAAACAAAAGTTGAAATAACAGAAACAATTGTGCAAAGAGAAACACTTGTTTGAAAATAAAGTTAACAGAAAGAAAGCAAAAGAAAACACAAAGCAACATTGTAGACTCTATTAGCCACTTTTTTTTGTGCTTGACTCTTCTTTGGTAGTCTTTTCTTTCTTCACAAAAACTCTAGTGCAGTGCTTCTTTGTTGTAGAATTTAGGTCACGATCATCTTCACCTTCAGTGGATTTTTCTTTGCGTTTAGATACAGGAGTTACCATGTTGTCTTTTTTGGTTGACTTTCCAACTGTAAAATCGAATCCTGTAGATAAAGAACATCAAAGCATTGTTTTTGTATCAATAAGTTGAAGTCATATAGATAAAGAACATCATTTATAAAAACGAAACGAACTAAACCATATCTGTGAACCAGTTAAATAGGATGTTCCAACATCAGACTGAGTAAATGATTGACTGGTACTACCACCAGTAAGTAGCAAACTCGGATTTTTCCACACTTTACCAACTTTGTACATCCCACCCTTGTTACTAACATTGTTACTCTCAATGTAAACTCCAAACATGAAAGTCTTTCCAATCAAAGAAGTAACAGCCTCAGGAAAAGAGTCAACATCTTTTAGCTGTCATATTCAATATTCAATATATGTTAAAGATACAAATCTATTCTATAAAACATATTTACGAACCCAGTTTTTTTTTCAGGCATAGTGTATACTGAAGTTGAAAAAAGGGTTATAACCTCATCAAGGGAACCGCTGAGCAAGTCGGCAGCAGATTCAGGAACAATGTCGCTAGCAATCCAGTCAAGTAGCATTAGGTAAGCTTCTCCAGAGCCATCTTTAACCCTTACATGAATCATGAACCTGTGATAGAGATTTTAAATTTGTATTAGGAAATAAAAATACTGATAACAACAAAAAGAAACTTACAAATAACTTACTTAGGTAAGACATCTGTGACTTTAGCTTCACACTTTTCACACCACCAAAGATGAGTTATAATCTCATTCCCATTCACAATTTTAACAGTTCTAGAAATCTTGGTGACCTTTCTGTGGTCAGCTTTGCACCCAAAATAGTACCATCCCCAGTCCTTGTCAATATCATAGATTGTGGCAATGACTCTGCATTGCTCAATCTACATTTGAAAACAAAAACATTAGTATTTTAACCATGGATACTGTTAGAACATATAACTAAAACCTGAGTTGATTCCAGTAGCTCTGCAATGTCCTTAGTTGGGTATTGCATCCAAGGATCGCGTCTAATCTCCCTCTCCAGTCTGTCTTCTTCGGATTCAACCAATGTCAAGGCATTGGATGCAACATCCCTATGAAACGTTAACCATTAAAGTTGGCATATCTATAAGAAAATACAAATATAAACTCCATCATTAAACCAAAATTACCTTTTCAAAAACGCCTCAGTCTCCTTTATTGGTGGGTTGAAAAAGACTTGAGAAGCATCATATGAGTTTGAAATTTGAATCTCATCTAACATAAACATTTGTCACATAAAAAGAAAGTAAAGACAAAATCATAAAAATTTATGATGCTAAGTTATGATAAGGGATAATAGTGTTACTTCTGTAGGTGCCAATTTTCACAAAACGTAGGAGGCATATAATCGAATCTTCACCAGCTGAGTCACAATTAGCTTTAATGTTTTCAGCAAATTTTCCCCACAAACAGCAAGTAATCCTACGGCCACTGTTAAAAATCATATGTTAAAATATTAATCCTAATGATATATGATATAAAAAAAAATTTATAACTTACACAAAGTCTGTCAAACTGAACTCAATTTTCTTTTTTGGTTTTCCTGAGCACTGAACTGTCTGTAGAGCTCCCAAATCAGACACTTCTCCAATAACATCTGCAAGTTGTAAAAAATAAAGATCAAACTATAAAGTGGTCGCTTAATTTGAAAATGTAACATGAAAACTAATGCTATATACATACCAATTAGGATGTTAGCATCTTCCACTCCATTCTGAATAGTTTGGAAATCCACCAAACTCAGAAACATGCTGTCGTTTTGGATTTTTGATGGAGTGATATCAGTTCCATAAATGAAATTAATCTTGTATGGATGATTGGTAGGCCTGTAGGAAACAGTGGGATTACTGATGGAGAAATTTTCTATGTTTCTCCACATACCAAGAGAAAGAACATTTGAAAACTTCCTCGCCAACTTATCAAGGTATGACTTCTTACAGGATGCATGTATTTTCGTTCCCTTCAAAATAAACAAAGAAGTACGATATGAGATAGTAGTTTAGTTGAGTATCAAGAGAAATCGATAATAGATAGGTTTTGCAAAGATCTGAGACTTACATGTGCATCAGAGAAAATGATTTCCAATGATTCTCCTGAAAGTTTTGTGTATTGCTTCCAGGTATGTAGCACCTTTACTTCTACACGACATTCTGTCCGGAATGGTTTGAGGTCAGCCACAGGAATGAGTTCCATGATCAATGGTATTTCTTTTCGATAAAGTTTGTGAGTTCTGGTTTTAGGAAGTATGATAAGAAATAGAATGAAAGGAGCGATATATAAACCTGAGGATTTCGATAATATCAACCGTTTAGTTATAGGAGTTGTGCTAAAATATCGGATAGTCACTACAAGAAAACACGCCGATATCGAGGGACATTTTCCTCGGTATTTCGTCGGAATAAGCGTATTCCGACGAAATACCGAGGAAAATGTCCCTCGAAAAAAACTCGTCGAAATTTCATTTTCCGTCGAAATTTCCTCGAAATTTTGTGACGGAATTTCGAGGAAACATAATTCCGAGGAAATTTAGAGGACTGCCCTTCGTCGAAGAGGTCCTCGGAATATATTGAGGAACAATTCCCTCGGTATATACCGAGGATTATACCGAGGGAAAAGACCTACGAAAATTTCCGAGGAACCTGTCCCTCGGAAAATTTCGACGAACTGTGTTCCTCGAAAATTTTCGAGGAAACCGTTCGTCGAAATTTTCCGAGGGAGAGGTTCCTCGAAAATTTTCGAGGGCTGCTTTCCTCGAAAATTTTCGAGGAACCATCCCTCGGAATATACCGAGGAACACTTCCCTCGGTATATACCGAGGACATCTGTTCCTCGGAATATTCCGAAAATTAAATTTTTTAAAAAAAATATTTTTTTAAAAAATAATATTTTTAAAATTTAAATTCGTAAATATAAAATTAAAATTTAAATTAAAAACATATTATTTAAAATTCAAAGTCATACAAACGAAAAGAAAACATTTAGAGTTTTTGAAATAAATTAAACTACGGGGTTTGGAAGTCCGGGTCTGGCATGTTGAGAAATAGATTTGATTTGTGGAATTTAAATTGATTCCAATTATATATCCCTTTATAATAGGATATTAATTTGTTGTGGAAGGTGGTTATGATAATAGATTTTGTAATTCGAATTTTTAGTTGGTTAAATAAATTTTTGTTTTTAAAAAAAAATGATGTTTCAAGTATATAACTTAAGTAGTCAAAATTTATAGATTTTACAGTTACAGTAGGAATATTTTAGTGTGTTAAATAAATGTTTGTTTCCCAAAAAATAAGATGTTTCAAGTATAAATATTTCGAAATCAAAAATGAAGATTTTTAAATAGTAAGATAAACAAAAGTTGATATTTAATAGGTAGTGCTTGAAAATAGGATATTCCTAGTTATATAAATTGATAAAGGCGATTTTTTTTTAATTTTCCCGAAAAGAAGGAATTATAGTAGTCATGGATCAGTTAACTAAAGCCCATCGTTAGGTAACCATACAATTATATAGCAATTGTATTTTTTTTTAAATTGGACCTGACCTTTATCAACTGGTCATGTTCCAAAATTAATAGTATTGATAACTAGAAAAAACTTTCAATCAATAATACAGAAAAACCATGGGAAAGAGAATTGACTTTGGGTGATTAAAATCCTATCTAGAGTGTTCATACAAACAATCAATCAAATTCTACAAGTGTAGACACAAGTAACTGACTAAGAAACTTCCAAGGTACTAATCCCTACACTAAACAAGCACTAAACATCAAATCATATTTGTCTAATACAAGCAAGTATGCATGAATAACAAATTGATTCACTTTCTAAGATTCTATAATGTCAATTTTCATTGTTAAACAAGCAAAGAGAAATAGCAATATAGCTCAATAAAATCAAGAAAACAAGATGAAAATATGAACATAAAGATAATAAGTGAACACTCTCTAACAACCAGAGTGTATCTTATCTTCATACTTGCTCGTACTCAGCCACTTGACGTAGCAACATCCAGCTCCTCCAGTGTTGCTTGACCTGCCACAATTCCAGAGTTTGGCTCTTCTTCAAATATTTTCTTTGCTAAGCTACTCCATAGCCATCTGGTCTTTACAGAATCAAATGCGTCTGAAGGGTTCGGAGGATGTGCTAGAAGAATTTTGTATTCTACCATTGGATAATTTTTAAGAATAGCACAGATGTTTCCTTTCTTCTTCAATATTTACAACTTTGGATTTTTTTAACCATGTTCTTACCAGATTTTCTGACCAAGCTGCCCGCTTCCTCCCCGCGTTCTCACTTTATCGATTTTTCTTCTCTCATGTTTGTCTTGTTAATCTCAAATCGCAAGCCTTTTGTGTATGAAGTAATCGTAAAGTTCTAGATCGGGAATCATATATCTTTTGTTGTACTGATGTAGTCATGAATTTGGGAATCAATAATGTGTCTGGCAATATTTTAGTTTTTTGTTCACAAAAATTATTTGTGATTTAAAGCTGTTAAATATGTCTGGCAAAATTTGCAAGATATTTGTTTATGTTACAAAATATTGTAATTTAGTAATAAAAACATGCAACATGTATTGTGGTTGTTGTTTCGCAATAAATTTGTAATGAAAAATTCGAACGAATATTCACTGTCGCAAATATATTGCAATAATCAAGACAAATGATTAACATAAATGGTCGTTGCAAAATTTTTGTTGTAATATTGCTTATTTCTTATGGTGTGTATTGTTCATTTAATAGTATGATTGTTTTAACATTAAGTACTACATGTATAATTTGAGATTTTTATTATGTAGGTATTGATTATAGGAATAGGAAGATGGTTCTTCGTTCTGATTTTCATTGCTTCCAGTATATGTTCAATCATGTCAGTGAAGATATTATTCATCTCTAAATAAGTTATTAGTTACAATTAATTTATTTTTCTCTAATAAATAATACCAAATACCATGATACTAATATTATTTGTTATTTTACATGTACATGTTAAAAGATATAATGAAGCATGATGTTTTGATGTGTCATTATCAATAATATTCAAGCTAGGAATGAACGTCTACTCTGTTAATCAAATCAAAACTTTCGGATATGTTATATAGTTGAATGATTCAATTTGAAATCTCACTTAGATATTTAGATTTTAATTTTGTTGTGGATAACATCGTAATTTGTAATAATAAAATGCTTATTATTAGATATTTTATTATTTAAGTATGGAAACGGGTACGCAAAAATGAAATCGTATGGAAGCGTAAATGCAAGATTTTTTAAAATATTAGGAAGCAGATTCACTACAAGAAAACAGCATTTTGGCGAGGAAAGTTAACGAGGAAATATAATCATCGTAAATTTACGAGGAACTTACGAGGAATTTACAAAGAAAGAAATAAACCTCGTTATTTCCTCGTAAACTAACGAAGACAATATTTCGTCGTAAAGCCCACGTAAATTTACGTGGTCTTTACGAGGAAATACACTTTCCTCGTAAAGACCACGTAAAGCTTGCATTATCTTTACGAGGAAAAGTGGAAATATACTTTCCTCGTTAAGTCAACGTAAATTTACGTCACCTTTACGAGGAAATGATATACGTGAACTTAACGAGGAATTTTAAAGCACGTTTTTTTTGGCTACCTACCTTTTCCTCGCAAATTCATCGCAAAACTTCAACTACCAGATTCGAAAATTTTCTATAAATATGGAAGTTTCAACATCATTTTAAACACACCAACAAGAAAAAAAAAAGAAAAACGTGAAAGGAAAAAAATGTCAGGCTCCGGGAATGTCTACGAGTTGCGGAGGTGGATGTATATGCATAGAGATGCTAACGGGAGAGTGACGAAAGAATACATTGCGGGACTGGAGACATTTATGCATCAAGCAGATTCCACACCGCTCGCCCTAGAAAGCGGTAAGATGTTCTGTCCATGTCGGAAATGCAACAATTCGAAATTGGCAAATCGTGAAAATGTTTGGAAGCATTTAATAAATAGAGGTTTCACGCCAAATTACTATATTTGGTTTCAACATGGAGAAGGTTATAATAATTATGATCAGAATGAAGCTAGTAGTAGTAATAGCAATTTTCAGGAAGAACCGGTTGCTCTTCATTTGCATAATGAACCTAGTTACCATCAGGAGGAGCAGATGGTAGATTTTGATAGGGTTCATGATATGGTAACTGATGCATTTGTAGCTCATGATGAAGATGAAGAACCTAACATAGATGCAAAAAAGTTTTATGAAATGTTAAATGCGGCGAATCAACCACTTTACAGTGGTTGTAGAGAAGGTCTCTCTAAATTGTCGTTGGCTGCTAGAATGATGAATATTAAAACTGATCACAATCTACCTGAAAGTTGCATGAATGAATGGGCAGACTTGTTCAAAGAGTATTTGCCGGAAGACAATGTGTCTGCTGATTCTTATTATGAGATTCAGAAACTGGTGTATAGTCTTGGGTTGCCTTCGGAGATGATAGATGTTTGCATCGACAACTGCATGATCTACTGGGGAAATGATGAGAAGTTAGAAGAATGTCGATTCTGCAAGAAGCCACGATTCAAGCCGCAAGGACGGGGACGTAATAGGGTACCGTACCAAAGGATGTGGTACCTACCAATTACAGACAGATTGAAAAGATTGTACCAATCAGAGCAGACTGCTGGAAAGATGAGATGGCATGCCGAGCATACTCAGACGGATGGTGAGATGACACATCCATCAGATGCAAGAGCCTGGAAACATTTTAACAAAGTATATCCGGAATTCGCTAGCAATATCCGGAATGTGTATCTCGGATTATGCACAGATGGATTTAGTCCATTCGGAATGTCAGGGAGACAATATTCATTGTGGCCAGTCTTTCTTACGCCATACAACCTGCCACCGGAGATGTGCATGCAACGGGAGTTGCTATTCTTGACCATATTAATACCTGGTCCGAAACATCCTAAAAGGTCGCTGGATGTTTTCCTGCAACCACTGATAAAAGAGTTGAAGGATTTGTGGTCAACAGGGGAGAGGACGTATGACTGCTCAACGAAGACGAATTTCACTATGCGAGCGATGCTTTTGTGGACCATAAGTGACTTTCCTGCCTATGGGATGTTGTCGGGATGCGTTGAAACTCTTGGGAGACTGCTCAACGAAGACGAATTTCACTGTCGCTCCATTACAGATGCGTTTCAACTGAAGAATGGGAGGAAGACAAGTTGGTTCGATTGTCATCGTAGATTTCTTCCCATTGGCCATCCGTACCGAAGAAACAAGACATTGTTTAGGCACAAAAGGGTTGTGAGAGACACTCCTCCTCCATATTTAACTGGAGAAGAAACTGAAAAGCAACTCGATTACTATGGAGCTTTGGAAACAGTTCCTCGTGGTGGTAATTGGCATGTTCCCCCTAATATGCCTGATTCTTACGGTGTTCATCACAACTGGCACAAGAAGAGTATATTTTGGGAGTTGCCATATTGGAAGGATCTTCTTCTGCGCCACAACCTCGATGTGATGCATATAGAGAAGAATTTCTTTGAGAACATCATGAATACAATATTGAATGTCCCGGGGAAGACAAAAGACAACATAAAATCGAGGTTAGACTTGCCGGATATTTGCTCAAGAAGTGAGTTACATATAAACAGCAATGGGCAAGTTCCTGTTCCGATATTCAGATTGTCTTCAGAAAAAAAGTCGGTGTTGTTCAACTGGGTAGCATCAGAAGTGAAATTCCCCGATGGGTATGTTTCAAATCTGTCTAGATGCGTTGAAAAGGGTCAAAAGTTCTCCGGGATGAAGAGTCATGACTGTCATGTCTTTATGCAACGACTACTTCCCTTTGCTTTTGCGGAGCTACTTCCTACAAACGTACATGAAGCACTTGCAGGTACTATATTTATTATTGCAGTTATTTTATATATAATGATTTAGTTTGAAATATATATGACTAATATGTGTATAATTGTTTTTGGAATATACAAGGCATTGGAGCATTTTTCAGGGATCTGAGCACCCGCACCCTTAAAGTAGAAGTCGTGGAACAGCTTCAAGAGAACATTCCCATCTTATTGTGCAACTTGGAGAAGATATTTCCTCCTGGGTTTTTTGACGTAATGGAGCATCTAGCTGTCCACCTTCCATATGAGGCATTGCTTCGTGGACCTGTACATTACGGATGGATGTATCAGTATGAGCGAGCCATGAAATATTTGAAGGGAAAAGCAAAGAACCTTGCAAAGGTTGAAGGTTCTATAATTGCTGGAAGTTTGACGGAAGAAACTTCTCACTTCACATCGTACTACTTTGCGTCAAAAGTACGTACTCGGAAAAGAGCTCCTAGGAGATATGATGATGGTGGTGTCGCGCCAACATACGCAGTTGCTGGTGTTCCAGACATCTTTAGCCAGATTGGGCGACTGGGTGGAAAATCAAAAGAGGTTTGGTGGTCGAGTGAAGAAGACGCTCATAGTGCACACACCTATATTCTACTTAATTGTGAGGATCCATTGATTCGTTATTTTGAAAGGTAACATAAATGGACACGTATATATAAATTAACACATATATATAATTGCCAAATATTAATTAATATAAAATGTGATTTTACAGCCTATTTGTTTCACAAGTCGAAGAAACATTCCCTCGTATATCCACAACTGACGTAGACAAAAGGAAAGATCAACACTTTATAAAGTGGTTGAAGAGTCAGGTATTAACTCAAACTCTTTATTCATAAATGATTTGTATTTTAACGTTCACTTTGTTTTTGCAGGTTGATTTTGACGACGATGCAGATTATCCTAAGTGGTTACATGAAGTAATTCAATCTCCACATGTAAAGGTCACCACTTCACAGATGTATTTCACACGAGGCTATACTTTTCACACATATGAGTATGGTAGACAGCGGGCGACCAGTAACTATGGAATATGTGTGAAAGGGGAAACCGATTTCTACGGTATCTTGACAGAGATTATCGAAGTGGAATTTCCAGGGATATTGAAGCTGAAATGCGTCCTCTTCAAATGTGAGTGGTTCGACCGCGTCGTCAACAGAGGTGTTCGGTTTAACAAATTCGGTGTAGTTGATGTCAATGGTGGACGAAGGTACAACAAATTCTTTATTTGGCATACATGAGCAGAATAAGCTTACTTCTATGTTTTCTTTATTTTCAGGTACAACAAATTCGAGCCTTTCATCTTAGCTTCACAAGCAGATCAAGTTAGCTACCTTCCATACCCTCGGATGAGAGAATCGGGAATAAATTGGTTATCCGTGATCAAAGTTACACCTCGAGGACGAATCATAAGTGGAGAAGAACCACCATTGCAAGAAGAACAGATAAATGAAGTCGAGGAACCTGAACAACAAATTGATGACATTCTTCTCATTGATCCGCATAATCATGAGTATGAAGATCTTACCGACGATGGCACAGACGAAGCTGTTGAAGACGAGTTTAATGAAAATGATGATGTTTCTAGTGATGACGAAAATGTATCCGATTGATGTATTTGTGTTTTAATATGATTGATTTTCAGACTTAATGCATGTGATTCGATTATAAAGAAAAAAAATATTGAGTTTGAGGTTTTGAATGAAAAATAAAAGATTGAGGTTTGGGATTGGAATATGAAGAGTAGAAGATAGGTAAGATGGTGTTTGTGGTTTGGGGTTTTTGATTTTAGAGGTTTAGAAAGAAAACCTCGTTAATTCCTCGTAATTTACGACGAAATAACGAGGAAAGTAGAAAAAAAGAAATACACGGGCCTCGTTAATTCCACGTAAGCGCAAATCGTCGTAACGACCTCGTAAGCTTACGTGGAATTAACGAGGCTTTCTTTTTTTTATTTCCTCGTTATTTCCTCGTGGGCTTACGAGGTTTTAACGAGATATGTTGTCTAAACCCCTAAACCCTAAACCCCAAACCCCATCTTTCTTATCTATTTTGTCTAAATCCCAAACTCCAAACCCCATTAATAATTTTAAAATTTTCAAAAGATTATATTTTTAAATCTTCAAAAGATTATATTTTTAAATCTTCAAAAGATTATATTTTCAAATCTTCAAATGATTATATTTTCAAATCTTCAAATGATTATATTTAAATAAATAATTTGATTTTGTATAAGTTTAAATTAGGAAGAAGAGATTGATATTAGAAGTTAAAGAATTGTGATTATAAATTTTAAGGTTTGAAATGTTAAGAATATTGAGGTTTGAGGTTTTGAATGAAAAATAAAAGATTGAGGTTTGGGATTGGAATATGAAGAGTAGAAGATAGGAAAGATGGTGTTTGTGGTTTGGGGTTTTTGATTTTAGAGGTTTAGAAAGAAAACCTCGTTAATTCCTCGTAATTTACGACGAAATAACGAGGAAAGTAGAAAAAAAGAAATACACGGGCCTCGTTAATTCCACGTAAGCGCAAATCGTCGTAACTACCTCGTAAGCTTACGTGGAATTAACGAGGTTTTCTTTTTTTTTTTAGTTCCTCGTTATTTCCTCGTGGGCTTAAGAGGTTTTAACGAGATATGTTGTCTAAACCCCTAAACCCTAAACCCCAAACCCCATCTTTCTTATCTATTTTGTCTGAATCCCAAACTCCAAACCCCATTAATAATTTTATAATTTACAAAAGATTATATTTTTAAATCTTCAAAAGATTATATTTTTAAATCTTCAAAAGATTATATTTTCAAATCTTCAAATGATTATATTTAAATAAATAATTTGATTTTGTATAAGTTTAAATTAGGAAGAAGAGATTGATATTAGAAGTTAAAGAATTGTGGTTATAAATTTTGAGGTTTGATATGTTATGAATATATGAAGTAGAATATAAGAAAGATGAGGTTTAAGGTTTGGGGTTTAGAGTTTAAAGGTTTAGAAAATAACCTCGTTAATAACTCGTAACTTACGAGGCATTTACGAGGAACAGAAAGGCGGGCCTCGATATTTCATCGTTTTATTTTGGACGGGCCTCGCAATTTCCTCGTAAGGTTACGAGGGTTTTACGAGGAACAAAAAGACGGGCCTCGCTAATTTATCGTTTAATTTGGGACGGGCCTCGCAATATCCTCGTAAGCTTACGAGGTTTTTACGAGGAAGAGGAACACGGGCCTCTTTAATTCCTCGTAAACTTACGAGGAAATTGCGAGACCTCCGTAAATTATATATACAACCTCACAAACCTCACACTGTCCATTCCTCCCAACTTCCTCTCCACTTCCTCCCCATTTCGTCTCCAACTCCTTCCCCATTCCTCTCTCCTCCGAAAATGGTAATTTCCTCGCCCCCTTTATTAGTTTAGACAATTTAGATAGGTGGTTAGTTTAGGTGGTTAGTTTAGAGAATTTAGATAGGTTTACGGATTTTATGTTCGTTAGATAAATTTTTAAATTATTGATGATAGCTTTTTAATTATTGATGATCATAATCTCAAAAAAATATATTTTTGCAGGTTCGCCAGCGCATGCTTTCTGCTCACTACAGGGAGATATTCGGTGAGCCTGGTAGTCAGTTAGACCCGCCAGGTTCTTCTTCAGGTGCCGGCGGTTCAGGTTCTTCGGATCAGGATTCTGTTCCCGAGACTCAGCATTTCTTCCCTCCGATGCCTCCTCCGATGGCTCAGCCGATGGCTCAGCCGATGCCTCAGCCGATGGCTCCTCCGATGGCTCCTCCGGTGCCTCCTCTGATGGCTCCTCCTGAGATCCCCGCCGCTGTTCATTCAGATCTCATGGTGCCACCTACTGTTCCCTTCTCGCAGTACACTGTCGAGGATATTCTCGGTATGCCAGGCAGAGCTGGTTTACCAATCATAGACCCCGACAGACCCGACGGGACTTTATGGTAAGTGTATTTTTTAAATAATTATTTTAATTTATAACTTCATTAAATAATTTAAATTTTCATTTTTTCCAGGTTTGGGGTTGACAATTCCCTTGCGACAGATGTAACCGAGACGATTAAAGGTTACTTCTCCATGGCGCATCCAAACTGGAAATCGACGCCGATCTACATCCGAAAGACGTGGTTCAAGATTTACGCTGTAAGTAATTCTATTAATTAAATTTTTTTTTTATTAACTAATTATTGATTTTTTTTTGCAGCAAAAGTATCATTGGTCCATCGGGGTCAGTGAGAGAGTGAGGAAGGTGTTTTACGAGAAGGCGCAAGTTCGCTTGTCGGACACGGTTTGCAACTGGAAGGGTGCCTGGATCGTCAAGGGGTACACCCGTGGCAAACCCGCTGAGCTTACCACGGATGTTTGGGACGGCCTCATCCGTTACTGGAAGGATCCTAACTCCATTAGGATCGCAAACATTTGTGCTGCCGCCCGTAACACGGTAGACGAGCACGGTAACGGCCCGATGCTACACTCTACGGGCCAAAAACCACATGCCGGTGTCCGTTTGAAAATGGTACGTAATTAAATATTTAATTTTTTAATTATTATTTTTAATATAATTAAATATATTTCTAACAATTTTCTTAAATGTTTTTAGGCCAAAGAGTTGGGACGTCTCCCGACTCTTCCGGAACTTTACGAGCGGACCCACAAGAACAAGGCGGGCCAGTTTTTAGATGGCAAGTCCGAGCAAATCTACAACAACGTAATTGCTCGGGTTGAGGAGCGCCAGACTCAGCTGACCCAGCAGTCCGGCGACGGATTACCAGTTACCTTATCCACAACTGAAGTGGATAAGATTTACGAAGAGGTAAATTTTTTAACATTATATCTTTTTAATTATTAATTGATTAAATTTACCTTTTAAATTTAACTAACAAATATAATTTTTTTGTTTTTAAGGTTGTCCCTAAGAAAAAGGGACGTACGTTGGGGATCGGTTCCGTCAATGATGTCCCGAGAGCGACATCATCTTATGCTCAGAGACAGACCGAAGAAGTCACTCAGTTGCGTTCCGAGCTGGGCGCGACCAAAAGCCGTGTGAGTGGACTCGAAGCCTTCATCGACGTTATAGCGTCCACAAATCCGGAATGGGAAGCTTTGTTGAGGAACATGAAACAACAAAATCCCATTCCAGGCGAGTCATCGGGCACACATAACGAGGAGGATGTTACGAGGAGGAGCGAGGAATTCTACGAGGCGATGAACGAGCCTTAGTTTTTTTAGTTTTTTTTTCGGTTTATGTATTATAAAATCCAAAACTTAATTATATATAAAATATTTTGTTGCTTCTGAGTTTTATTTAAAATTTATTTATAAATCCAATATTTAAATATTTTTATTTTGTTAAATTAATAATTATTATATTTATCAAATAATATTTTATTAATTCGAAAAATGGAAGTCTACGAGTTATTTACGACGAAACGGTTTCCGAAAAATTTACGAGGAAAGGCTTTCGAGGTTTTTACGAGGAAAGTCTTTCGAGGTCTTTACGAGGAAAGGCTTTCGAGGTTTTTACGAGGATATGATTTCAAGGATCTTACGTGTAAGTAACGACGCGTGTTTCGCGTGGTTTGTACGAGGAATCTCGGCGAGTGATTTACGAGGAAATGGGGCGAGGAACTTACGACGAAATATTAACTTCGTCTTTACGAGGAAATAGAAAACTCGCTACACTACGAGGAAATGGCGACGAATCCTTTGTTACGACGGACGATAAACGACGAAAAGCTTTTCCTCGTTAATTCCTCGTAAACATCCTTTTACAAGGAATTAGCGAGGAAAATGGCCCTCGTTAATTATTTGTTTTCTTGTAGTTAAGCATGTATATATATATTTTAAAATTTTATAAATAATTTTAAATGATTTCATATTAAAAGTGTGAAAATTCACATAAATTAAATTAGTAAGAAATTATTATACTAAAATATTTTTAATATTTCATAAATAGTTGACATATTATATTTGAATATATATTTTATATCTAATAAAAACCTCAATGTAGAAAGATAATTTATAGTATTAATTTTAATATTTAATATTTATATTATCTCTATTTCATTACTATTACATTTAGATTTTACATAAAAATAAAAACATGATTTAATTTTAGAGTTAATATAAAAACAAAAACATGATTTATATTTTTTTATTTGTGGCATTGTATTTTTTTGAACAGAAACATGATTCTAAGATAGAACCGTAAGCTTCAACCATGTTTTTAAATATAATATTTTAGAAACATTTTGGAAATGAGATTCCATAAGTTTTCGCAAAGTTACGATTCCGATTCCGAAGCGGACACCGATAAGACTTTTTTGCAACCTAGAATGTAAGGTTTGTGTAACTGCTATAATTTTGACTTACCTCAAAAATTAGCGACTTTAAATTTTTTATTATTCAAGTGAGACTGTGACTAATCCTTCATATAGAAAAATAACCTCTTTTAAATTAAAGTTGGATTAGGATTATGGATATTAAATGGGTCAACCCACTGACCTATATGGGCCCAAACTTGATAGTCTGGAACGTGTTAATTGTTATCAGACCCAAACCCAAATAAAGACGAGAAGAAAAGTGAAACAAATCTCGATAAACGTTCTATCAAAGTATATGATATCATGGATATGAGGATCACGGACAATATTCATTATGTCAGGCTAATTCAGCTCTCTGCAACTGTCTCAAACCTAGACACTGTCACACATATTCTGCTTGTGCTAGTAAAAGTAAAATATGTAATCCAATAAAATAAGAAACTTAAAACTCTACCATCCATATGTTCTTTCACTACAATGAACTTTGCTTTTACTACGATCTTATTAGCCGGGGAACTTTTCATCAACAAGATGAACTAACCAGGTCAGAGAAGTAAAAAACGATCTGAACCAGAAAATAAACCTTACCATGGCTTCATATGATCTTCACCGGAGAAAGCGACTCTCCTGAGTCCTGACTCTGATACCAAAAGAGATAAAAAAAGTAAACTAAGCCTACGAAAGACTAGCACATTTTGACATACACATCATATAGCTGTAGAGATCTATCACTAACGTTGTGCATATAAGAGCCTTCACCACCTACCATCATGGATTCCCTTCCCGTGCTTTTGATTCCGCTTCCCTCTTTGGTCCAAGTATCATCTCACATGGCTGTTCTTTGTTCTACAACAGAATCATTCTCACATGCATCTCCAAGCTTCTCAGCCCCCATTTCATTTTCCTCATTCTGTTCACCTGAAACTTTCCTTAACATCCTTTTCACCTTGTTCCTTACATCCAAGTTCATTCACTGCAGAGTCATCCCTAGCCGCAACATCCTGCATACAAACATCTTCTGCAGCTACATTATTATCCTTTGTGTCACCACTAGTACGTGCATTAGACCCCCCACTGTCATCACCCTGTCCCTCACTTTCAGACTCATTCTCAACAACTTCTTCATTACCAACCACACTCCTCGTCTCAAGATACTGCAACCTCCTCCTCATATCACCCAACTCCATTTCCATCAAGAACAGCCTCTCCTTTAAAGTCAGATTCTCTTCCTCCAGCTGCGCAATATGACTATCCTGATCATCCACTCGATTCTCCAACACATTATTATACTCAGAACCACCGTAACTCGGATAAATCATCTCAAACCGGCTCAAATCATGGTCTAATCTCCTCTCAACCTCAACATGCTTCTCCACATCACTCTCACTAGACCCTCCCTCATCATCATCATCATGGCCATCATCAGGTCTCAGCCTAATCATCCCCTTCAAGGAGCCATAACCATCAACGCCCCACTCCTCCTTCGCCATGTCTCCCAACACCTCCCTAGACGGCGAAAACATCGGCGTGGGGAGTATAGCTGGCGTCACGGGCCATGGAGACACCAGCTCAGCGATGCCGCCGGATTTTTTGGCGCAGATGATAAACGACGTCATGAAACGGATTGCAAACTCAACTGAAGCTCGTGCTGCTGCTGAACGAGAGAGACAGAACCACTACCAAACCGAGGCGTTCTCCAAAAGGGTACTCCGGCTTCATGATGTTATATTGACTGATGCTTACATTTATTTGGTGGTTGATGAATGTAATTGCACGTTTGGTGATTTTCTACGATTTTGTGCGAATAAACCTACCTGCTTTATCACTAACGAAGAAACATTTGCACCAACTGAGCTGTTGTGTCTAAGTTAATTAGCTTGCATTGTTTTGTATCTTGTCGCGACACTTTCTCCGACTTTTTTTGTTTGTTGTCGCGACATAACCCCACCCCTTTCTCCTCCGATTCCAGATTCTAGAACCCCAATTTTCATTAAGCCGTGAGATGTGATGGAAGAGGATCTTCGAGATGCATACTGTTTGTCCATTTCGTACGATAAGAAGCTTGCTGTGGGTGGTGATCAAGGTGAATACTTCAAAGGTTCCTTCAAGGGTCGAGCTGTACTGGTGAAACGGATTGCAAACTCAACTGAAGCTCGTGCTGCTGCTGAACGAGAGAGACAGAACCACTACAAAACCGAGGCATTCTCCAAAAGGGTACTTCGGCTCCATGATGTTATATTGAGATATGCTTACATTTATTTGGTGGTTGATGAATGTAATTGCACGTTTGGTGATTTTCTACGATTTTGTGTGAATAAACCTACCCGCTTTATCACTAACGAAGCAACACTTGCACCAACTGAGCTGTTGTGTCTAACGTTAATTAGCTTGCATTGTTTTGTATCTTGTCGCGACACTTTCTCCGACTTTTTTTTGTTTGTTGTCGCGACATAAACCCCCCTTTTCTCCTCCGATTCCAGATTCTAGAACCCTAATTTTCTTTAAGCCGTGAGATGTGATGGAAGAGGATATATGAGTATGGGTATAAACAGAGATGCTACAGTTGAAGAGGTTATATGAGTATGGGTATAAACAGAGATGCTACAGTTGAAGAGGTTATGAGGATGCACCGAAGAAGAAGGCATTGTGAACCGACGTTAAATATGATAGAAGAATAGATATTAAAGCATATGTGCAATGTAGTTGAAGAGGATGATTTTGGCTTATGGAAACAGAAGGAGGGAATCTATAAAAATAAATTCTCAACCAAAGCTACATGGAATATTCTTAGAAGAAGTCATGCGGTATGTGATTGGAGTAGGGGGATCTGGTTTACTTTTGCTACTCCAAAGTTTGGCTTTCTTGCGTGGATAGCTAGTCACAACAGATTATCCACGGGGGACAGGATGCTGAGTTGGGGAGTAAATGTAAACGCATGCTGTTCTTTTTGTAATGAGAGAGTAGAAACAAGAAATCACTTATTCTTTGAGTGTGGATACTCTGAGGAGATCTGGAAAAATTTGGTGGGGAAGATTATGGGAGACAACTACTCGAAAGCTTGGGAGGATATTGTAGCTCAGATATCAACAGAGCAGAAATCTATTGAAGTGTTCACTCTGAAGTATGTTTTTCAAGCAACTATTCATGGCTTGTGGATGGAGAGAAATGGGAGGAGGCATGGTGAAAAACCAAAGCTTCAAAGCACAATTATAAGGATGATAGACAGAGGAGTGCGAAACAGATTCTCATCCATTCAAAAAGCTGGCGACAAGAAGATGGAAGAAGGTCTACAATACTGGTTCTCAAAGAGACCAGACTAAGAATATCTTGTAAAGAAGAGCAAATAGAATTATAAGTTTTTTTGCAAAGTTTATTACAAGGCTGCATTGTAAAAAATGTTCCAAAGGTTTTTTTGATCAATGAATTTAACATTCATTCAAAAAAAAAAAAAAAAAGATGGAAGAGGATCTTCGAGATGCACACTGTTTATCCATTTCGTACAATAAGAAGCTTGATGTGGATGCTGATCAAGGTGAATACTTCAAAGGTTCCTTCAAGGGTCTAGCTGTACTGGTGAAACGGATTGCAAACTCAACTGAAGCTCGTGCTGCTGCTGAACGAGAAATACAAAACCACTACAAAACCGAGGCGTTCTCCAAAAGGGTACTTCGGCTCCATGATGTTATATTGACTGATACTTACATTTATTTGGTGGTTGATGAATGTAATTGCACGTTTGGTGATTTTCTACGATTTTGTGCGAATAAACCTACCCGCTTTATCACTAACGAAGCAACATTTGCACCAACTGAGCTGCTGTGTCTAACGTTAATTAGCTTGCACTGTTTTGTATCTTGTCGCGACACTTTCTCGGACTTTTTTTGTTTGTTGTCGCGACATAAACCCCCTAATTTTCATTAAGCCGTGAGATGTGATGGAAGAGGATCTTCGAGATGCACACTGTTTGTCCGTTTCGTATGATAAGAAGCTTGATGTGGGTGCTAATCAAGGTCAATACTTCAAAGGTTCCTTCAAGAGTCGAGCTGTACTGGTGAAACGGATTGCAAACTCAACTGAAGCTCGTGCTGCTGCTGAACGAGAGAGACATAACCAATACAAAACCGAGGCGTTCTCCGAAAAGTTCTTCGGCTCCATGATGTTATATTGACTGATGCTTACATTTATTTGGTGGTTGATGAATGTAATTGCACGTTTGGTGATTTTCTACGATTTTGTGCGAATAAACCTACCTGCTTTATCACTAACGAAGCAACATTTACACCAACTGAGCTGATGTGTTTAACGTTAATTAGCTTACATTGTTTTGTATCTTGTCACGACACTTTCTCCGACTTTTTTTGTTTGTTGGCGCGACATAAACCCCCCCCCCCCCCCTTTCTCCTCCGATTCCAGATTCTAGAACCCTAATTTTCCTTAAGCCGTGAGATGTGATGGAAGAGGATCTTCGAGATGCACATTGTTTGTCTATTTCGTACGATAAGAAGCTTGTTCTGGGTGCTGATCAAGGTGAATATTTCAAAGTTCCTTCAAGGGTCGAGCTGTACTGGTGAAACGGATTACAAACTCAATTGAAGCTCGTGTTGCTGCTGAACGAGAGAGACATAACGACTACAAAACCGAGGCGTTCTCCAAAAGAGTACTTCGGCTCCATGATGTTATATTGACTAATGCTTACATTTATTTGGTGGTTGATGAATGTAATTGCACGTTTGGTGATTTTCTACGTTTTTGTGCGAATAAACCTACCCGCTTTATCACTAACGAAGAAACATTTGCACCAACTGAGCTGCTGTGTCTAACGTTAATTAACTTGCATTGTTTTGTATCTTGTCGCGACACTTTCTCCGACTTTTTTGTTTGTTGTCGCGACATAACCCCCCCCCCCTTTTTCTCCTCCGATTCCACATTCTAGAACCTTAATTTTCCTTAAGCCGTGAGATGTGATGGAAGAGGATCTTCGAGATGCACACTGTTTGTCCATTTCGTACGATAAGAAGCTTGTTGTGGGTGCTGATCAATGTGAATACTTCAAAGGTTCCTTCAAGGGTCGAGCTGTACTGGTGAAACGGATTGAAAACTCAACTGAAACTCGTGCTGCTGCTGAACGAGAGAGACAGAACAACTACAAAACCGATGCGTTCTCCCAAATGGTACTTCGACTATATGATGTTATATTGACTGATGCTTACATTTATTTGGTGGTTGATGAATGTAATTGCACGTTTGGTGATTTCTACGATTTTGTGCGAATAAACCTACCCGCTTTATCACTAACGAAGCAACATTTGCACCAACTGAGATGTTGTGTCTAACGTTAATTAGCTTGCTTTGTTTTGTATCTTTTCGCGACACTTTCTCCGACTTTTTTTGTTTGTTATCGCGACATAACCCCCCCCCCCCCTTTCTCCTCCGATTCCAGATCCTAAAACCCTAATTTTCCTTAAGCCGTGAGATGTGATGGAAGAGGATCTTCGAGATGCACACTGTTTGTCCATTTCGCACGATAAGAAGTTTGATGTGGGTGCTGATTAAGGTGAATACTTCAAAGGTTCCTTCAAGGGTCGAACTGTACTGGTGAAACGGATTGTAAACTAAACTGAAGCTCATGCTGCTGCTGAAAGAGAGAAACAGAATCACTACAAAACCGAGGCGTTCTCCAAAAGGGTACTTCGGCTCCATGATGTTATATTGACTGATGTTTACATTTATTAGGTGGTTGATGAATGTAATTGCATGTTTGGTGATTTCTACGATTTTGTGCGAATAAACCTACCCGCTTTATCACTAACGAAGCAACATTTGCACCAACTGAGCTGCTGTGTCTAACGTTAATTAGCTTGCCTTGTTTTGTATCTTGTCGCGACGCTTTCTCCAACTTTTTTTGTTTGTTGTCGCGACATAACCCCCCCCCCCCCCTTTCTCCTCCGATTCCAGATTTTAGAACCCTAATTTTCATTAAGCCGTGAGATGTGATGGAAGAGGATCTTCGAGATGCACACTGTTTGTCCATTTCGTACGATAAGAAGCTTGATGTGGGTGCTGATCAAGGTGAATACTTTAAAGGTTCATTCAAGGGTCGAGCTGTACTGGTGAAACAAATTGCAAACTCAACTGAAGCTCGTGCTGCTGCTGAACGAGAGAGACAGAACCACTACAAAACCGAGGCGTTCTCCAAAAAAGTACTTCGGCTCCATGATGTTATATTGACTGATGCTTACATTTATTTGGTGGTTGATGAATGTAATTGCATGTTTGGTGATTTTCTACGATTTTGTGCGAATAAGCCTATCCGCTTTATCACTAACGAAGCAACAATTGCCCCAACTGAGCTGATGTGTCTAACATTAATTAGCTTGCATTGTTTTGTATCTTGTCGCGACACATTCTCCGACTTTTTTTGTTTGTTGTCGCGACATAAACCTCCCCCCCCCCTTCTCCTCCGATTCCAGATTTTAGAACCCTAATTTTCCTTAAGCCGTGAGATGTGATGGAAGAGGATCTTCGAGATGCACATTGTTTGTCTATTTCGTACGATAAGAAGCTTGCTGTGGGTGCTGATTAAGGTGAATATTTCAAAGGTTCCTTCAAGGGTCGAGCTGTACTGGTGAAACGGATTGCAAACTCAATTGAAGCTCGTGTTGCTGCAGAACGAGAAAGACAGAACTACTACAAAACCGAGGTGTTCTCTAAAAGGGTACTTCGGCTCCATGATGTTATATTGACTAATGCTTACATTTATTTGATGGTTGATGAATGTAAGTGCACGTTTTGTGATTTTCTACGATTTTGTGCGAATAAACCTATCCGCTTTATCACTAACGAAGAAACATTTGCACCAACTGAGCTGCTGTGTTTAACGTTAATTAGCTTGCATTGTTTTGTATCTTGTCGCGACACTTTCTCCGACTTTTTTTGTTTGTTGTCGCGACATAACCCCCCCCCCCTTTTCTCCTCCGATTTCAGATTCTAGAACCCCAATTTTCCTTAAGCCGTGAGATGTGATGGAAGAGGATCTTCGAGATGCACACTGTTTGTCCATTTCGTACGATAAGAAGCTTGCTGTGGGTGCTGATCAAGGTGAATACTTCAAACGTTTCTTTAAGGGTCGAGCTGTACTGGTGAAACAGATTGCAAACTCAACTGAAGCTCGTGCTCCTGCTGAACGAGAGAGACAGAACCACTACAAAACCAAGGCGTTCTCCAAAATGGTACTTCGGCTCCATGATGTTATATTGACTGATGCTTACATTTATTTGGTGGTTGATGAATGTAATTGCATGTTTGGTGATTTTCTACGATTTTGTGCGAATAAACCTACCCGCTTTATCACTAACGAATCAACATTTACACCAACTGAGCTGATGTGTCTAACGTTAATTAGCTTGCATTGTTTTGTATCTTGTCGCGACACTTTCTCCGACTTTTTTTGTTTGTTGTCGCGACATAAACCCCCCCTCCTTTCTCCTCCGATTCCAGATTCTAGAACCCTAATTTTCCTTAAACCGTGAGATTTGATTGAAGAGGATTTTCGAGATGCACACTGTTTGTCCATTTCGTACGATAAGAAGTTTGCTGTGGGTGCTGATCAAGGTGAATACTTCAAAGGTTCCTTCAAGGGTCGAGTTGTATTGGTGAAACGGATTGCAAACTCAACTGATGCTCGTGTTGCTGCTGAACGAGAGAGACATAACTACTACAAAACCGAGGCGTTCTCCAAAAGGGTACTTCGGCTCTATGATGTTATATTGACTGATGCTTACATTTATTTTGTGGTTGATGAATGTAATTGCACGTTTGGAGATTTTCTACGATTTTTTGCGAATAAACCTACCCGCTGTATCACTAACGAAGCAACATTTGCACCAACTGAGCTGCTGTGGCTAACGTTAATTAGCTTGCATTGTTTTGTATCTTGTCGCGACACTTTCTCCGACTTTTTTTGTTTGTTGTCGAGACATAAACCCCCCCTTTCTCCTCCGATTCCAGATTCTAGAACCCTAATTTTTCTTAAGCCGTGAGATGTGATGGAAGAGGATCTTCGAGATGCACACTGTTTGTCTATTTCGTACGATAAGAAGCTTGATGTGGGTGCTGATCAAGGTGAATACTTCAAATGTTCCTTCAAGGGTCGAGCTGTACTGGTGAAACAGATTGCAAACTCAACTGAAGCTCGTGCTGCTGCTGAACGAGAGAGACAGAACCACTACAAAACTGAGGCGTTCTCCAAAAGGGTATTTCGGCTCCATGATGTTATATTGACTGATACTTCATTTATTTGGTGGTTGATGAATGTAATTGCACGTTTGGTGATTTTCTACGATTTTGTGCGAATAAACCAACCCGCTTTATCACTAACGAAGCAACATTTTCACCAACTGAGCTGCTGTGTCTAACGTTAATTAGCTTGCATTTTTTTGTATCTTGTCGCGACACTTTCTCTGACTTTTTTTGTTTGTTGTCGCGACAACCCCCCCCCCCCCCCTTTCTCCTCCGATTCCAGATTCTAGAACCCTAATTTTTCTTATGCAGTGAGATGTGATGGAAGATGATCTTCGAGATGCACACTGTTTGTCCATTTCGTAGGATAAGAAGTTTGTTATGAGTGCTGATCAAGGTGAATACTTCAATGGTTCCTTCAAGGGTCGAGCTGTACTGGTGAAACATATTGCAAACTAAACTGAAGCTCGTGCTGCTGCTGAAACGAGAGAGACATAACCACTACAAAACCGAGGCATTCTCCAAAAGGGAACTTCGGCTCCATGATGTTATATTGACTGATGCTTACATTTATTTGGTGGTTGATGAATGTAATTGCACGTTTGGTGATTTTCTACGATTTTGTGAGAATAAACCTACCCGCTTTATCACTAACGAAGCAACATTTGCACCAACTGAGCTGCTGTGTCTAACGTTAATTAGCTTGCATTGATTTAAATCTTGTCGCGATACTTTCTCCGACTTTTTTTGTTTGTTGCCGCGACATAACCCCCCCCCCCCCCCCCCCCCCCCGCTTTCTCCTCCGATTCTAGATTCTAGAACTCTAATTTTCCTTAAGCCGTGAGATGTGATGGAAGAGGATCTTCGAGATGCACACTATTTGTCCATTTCGTACGATAAGAAACTTGCTGTGGGTGCTGATCAAGGTGAATACTTCAATGGTTTCTTTAAGGGTCGAGCTGTACTGGTGAAACAGATTGCAACCTCAACTGAAGCTCGTGCTCCTGCTGAATGAGAGAGACAGAACCACTACAAAACTGAGGCGTTCTCCAAAAGGGTACTTCGGCTCCATGATGTTATATTGACTGATGCTTACATTTATTTGGTGGTTGATGAATCTAATTGCACCTTTGGTGATTTTCTACGATTTTGTGCGAATAAACCTACCCGCTTTATCACTAACGAAGCAACATTTGCACCAACTAAGCTGTTGTGTCTAACGTTAATTAGTTTACATTTTTTTCTATCTTGTCGCGACACTTTCTCCGACTTTTTTTGTTTGTTGTCGCGACATAACCCCCCCCCCCTTTTCTCCTCCGATTCCAGATTCTAGAACCCTAATTTTCCTTAAGCCGTGAGATTTGATTGAAGAAGATCTTCGAGATGCGCATTGTTTGTCTATTTCGTACGATAAGAAGCTTGTTGTGGGTGCTGATCAAGGTGAATACTTCAAAGATTCCTTCAAGCGTCGAGCTGTACTGGTGAAACGGATTGCAAACTCAACTGATGCTCGTGCTGCTGCTGAACGAGAGAGACAGAACCACTACAAAACCGAGGCATTCTCCAAAAGGGTACTTCGGCTCCATGATGTTATATTGACTGATGCTTACATTTATTTGATGAATGTAATTGCACGTTTGGTGATTTTCTACGATTTTGTCCGAATAAACCTACCTGCTTTATCACTAATGAAGCAACATTTGCACCAACTGAGCTGTTGTGTCTAACGTTAATTAGCTTGCATTGATTTGTATCTTGTCGCGACACTTTCTCCGATTTTTTTTGTTTGTTGTCGCGACATAAATCCCCCCCCCCTTTTCTCCTTCGATTCCAGATTCTAGAACCCTAATTTTCCTTAAGCCGTGAGATGTGATGGAAGAGGATCTTCGAGATTCACATTGTTTGTCCATTTCGTACGATAAGAAGCTTGATGTGGGTGCTGATCAAGGTGAATACTTCAAAGGTTTCTTCAAGGGTCGAGCTGTACTGGTGAAACAGATTGCAAACTCAACTGAAGCTCGTGCTCCTGCTGAACGAGAGAGACAGAACCACTACAAAACCGAGGCGTTCTCCAAAAGGGTAATTCGGCTCCATGATGTTATTGACTGATGCTTACATTTATTTGGTGGTTGATGAATGTAATTGCACGTTTGGTGATTTCTACGATTTTGTGCGAATAAATGTACCCGCTTTATCACTAACGAAGCAACATTTTCACCAACTGAGTTGATGTGTCTAACGTTAATTAGCTTGCATTGTTTTGTATCTTCTCGCGACACTTTCTCCGACTTTTTTTGTTTGTTGTCGCGACATAAACCCCCCCCTCTTTCTCCTCCGATTCCAGATTCTAGAACCCTAATTTTCCTTAAGCCGTGAGATGTGATGGAAGAGGATCTTCGAGATGCACACTGTTTGTCTATTTCATACGATAAGAAGCTTGCTGTGGGTACTGATCAAGGTGAATACTTCAAAGGTTCTTTCAAGGGTCGAGCTGTACTGGTGAAACGGATTGTAAACTCAACTGAAGTTCGTGCTGCTGCTGAACGAGAGAGACAGAACCAATAAAAACCAAGGCGTTCTCTAAAAGGGTACTTCCGCTCCATGATGTTATATTGACTGATGCTTACATTTATTTGGTGGTTGATAAATGTAATTGCACGTTTGGTGATTTTCTACGATTTGGTGCGAATAAACCTACCCGCTTTATTACTAACGAAGCAACATTTGCACCAACTGAGCTGCTGTGTCTAACGTTAATTAGCTTGCATTATTTTGTATCTTGTCGCGACACTTTCTCCGACTTTTTTTGTTTGTTGTTGCGACATAACCCCCCCCCCCCTTTCTCATCCGATTTCAGATTCTAGAACCCTAATTTTCCTTAAGCCGTGAGATGTGATGGAAGAGGATCTTCGAGATGCACACTGTTTGTCCATTTCGTACGATAAGAAGCTTGCTGTGGGTGCTGATCAATGTGAATACTTCAAAAGTTCCTTCAAGGGTCAAGCTGTACTGGTGAAACGGATTGCAAGCTCAACTGAAGCTCGTGATGCTGCTGAACGAGAGAGACAGAACCACTACAAAACTGAGGCGTTCTCCAAAAGGGTACTTCGGCTCCATGATGTTATATTGACTGATGCTTACATTTATTTGGTGGTTGATGAATCTGATTGCACCTTTGGTGATTTTCTACGATTTTGTGCGAATAAACCTACCCGCTTTATCACTAAAGAAGCAACATTTGCACCAACTGAGATGATGTGTCTAACGTTAATTAGCTTGCATTGTTTTGTATCTTGTCGCGACACTTTCTCCGACTTTTTTTGTTTGTTGTCGCGACATAAACCCCCCCCCCCCTCCTTTCTCCTCCGATTCCAGATTCTAGAACCCTAATTTTCCTAAAGCCGTGAGATTTGATTGAAGAGGATCTTCGAGATGCACACTGTTTGTCCATTTCGTACGATAAGAAGTTTGATGTGGGTGCTGATCAAGGTGAATACTTCAAAGGTTCCTTCAAGGGTCGAGTTGTACTGGTGAAACGGATTGCAAACTCAACTGAAGCTCGTGCTGCTGCTGAACGAGAGAGACAGAACACTACAAAACCGAGGCGTTCTCCAAAAGGGTACTTCGGCTCCATGATGTTATATTGACTGATGCTTACATTTATTTGGTGGTTGATGAATGTAATTGCACGTTTGGTGATTTTCTACGATTTTGTGCGAATAAACCTACCCGTTTTATCACTAACGAAGCAACATTTGCACCAACTGAGCTGCTGTGTCTAACGTTAATTAGCTTGCATTGTTTTGTATCTTGTCGCGACACTTTCTCCGACTTTTTTTTGTTTTTGTCGCGAAATAAACCCCCCCCCCCTTTTCTCCTCCGATTCCAGATTCTAGAACCCTAATTTTCCTTAAGACGTGAGATATGATGGAAGAGGATCTTCGAGATGCACACTGTTTGTCCATTTCGTACGATAAGAAGCTTGCTGTGAGTGCTGATCAAGGTGAATACTTCAAAGGTTCCTTCAAGGGTCGAGCTGTACTGGTGAAACGGATTGCAAACTCAACTGAAGCTCTGCTACTGCTGAACGAGAGAGACACAACCACTATAAAACCGAGGCGTTCTCCAAAAGGGTACTTCGGCTCTATGATGTTATATTGACTGATGCTTACATTTATTTGGTGGTTGATGAATGTAATTGCACCTTTGGTGATTTTCTACGATTTTGTGCGAATAAACTTACCCGCTTATCACTAACGAAGTAATATCGTAGAAAATCACCAAAGAATATTAAAAAGAATGTAATTGCACCTACTCCAGAAGAATATACTCGTTTCTCAGAGAAACGAGTCAACTAATATACAAACCTGTAATGTGAGGTACCGGTTAAAGAATAGAAGAATATTTTCTCGCTGACCTTCCAGTTTATCCATCCACTTGTATCACAATACAATCTGAAAATAAGTAGAAAACATAAAACCATAGTGCCATGCCATCTACTGAATTCGCATTACAAAAAAACTGACTCCATTTCACTCTTCAAAACTGGTACGTCTTATTCATTATGACAACACATACACTTGGTCCCCAATGAACAATGTCAATGACATCTTGTTGGGGGAAACTAAAGTCTCATCTGAATACATGAAGGTTATCGTTTTCAACTTGTAGCAACTGTAATTTACTTCTAATATCTGATAGTTCTTTCTGGATGCCTAAAAGACGATCAAGTCTCAGCTGAGCCTCTTCTCGGTAAGGCTTGGCAACAATATTCACAAAGTTTATTAGATTATTCTTTGCATCTGAAAGATCCTTTTGCATGGCATCTTCGGGTTGTTGAGCCAACGCATCAGCCACTTTATTCACTTTACCTGTTATAGCTTGCCTACGATATGGGAAGTTTGCTATAGCTACATACCTGCCACATCGATTATGTTATATACAACTAACTAGATGATAATCCGCGCCCTACGCGGAGTGAATTCTTTAAAATATGTTGTATTTAAATATTACAATTAGCACATATTTTGTTATCAAGAACTTTTTGTACATTTGATTTAGGGTGGACATTCGGATACCATTTGGTTCAGTTCAGTTATGTCCCAATTTTTTGGTGAGTTCGATCCGGTTCGGATCTGCGGGTTCGGTTTGGATTTGCACTCAGATAACCAATTTAAAAATAAAATTCATATATACTTTAAATCTCTCAAATATAAAAATAAAATTATTTATAACATATAAATGTGTATAATTTAAGCTAAAATACTTAAACTTAACATAATATTTGGTTTAGCTTCAATATTCAGATAAGAAATCAATAGATATTTGAAGTATTGGTATTTTGAGTATCATCTAACTATTTTAAACATGTACTTTAAACTATTTGTATATATTTCCAAATATTTTTGGAAAACTTAATAACATCTTATATCTTAAGGTCTCAATAATTTTTTTAAGAAAAATTCAAAATTAACATATTTATGTATTTTATGTTATATATAGTTTAATTCAACTAATATTAATATTTATACCCGTGCATGAGCACGGAAAAATCACCTAGTATACTAATATTACGAAAACCAAAATCTATTATTGGTAAGCCTTTGAATATAAACGAGCATTAACTATCTTAACAAAATATTCCTAAAAAGTAAACAATCAATTATTTATCTAAATAATTCCTAAAATATGTAATTTGGTGTTTGAAATTGTGTTTTGTATTGTATTTTTCATATATATATATTGAAAACATCTTTTATAATGGAAAATATTTTAGTAAAAATTAATTTTTGAATATATGTATATTTTTAAATCAATTTTTGATATAAATTAATTTTAAATTATTATTTTGATATGAAATATGTATATAAAATTTTAATTATTTTATTATTTCTAAATAGCATTATATTTCTTTTTATACTGTTTTTCATGTTTCCAAACAATTCCCAAAATTACTTATGTTTTGATAATATAGATAAGATAGATATAATTTTATTTCATCAAGGTAGATATTATTTATTAGTTGATTTCGGAAAAAAATAATTTAAAACATAAAATTAGCTTATTCTCTAATTTTGCCTCATGCATATATGTTTACATAAAAGTGTATTAGGTGAATCACAATATATCTAAAGTCTAAACTATATAAAATTTAAATATTAATAATACAATAATAATATTAACTAAAATTTACACAAATAAAACAAAAATAATTAAATACTAAATTGTATTACTAATCATTTATGTATATCTAAAACAACTACTTTTATTATCATATAAATAGAAAAAGAAACAAAAGGACAACTTAGTGTTTTCTAGATGAAATGCAATAGTTCAACTAATTCTGATTTTGAAGTTTTCGGTGTTAAGAAAATATACAGAAAAAACAAAACAACATACAATTAAAATAAGAATCCAACTACAAATACTATTGACTATTCTAGACAATATTTTGACTGTTAAGACAATAAACAAAAATAATGTCAATCAAGTTTGCTATAATATCAGTGTGTTAAAATGTAGGTTAAACAAATATTTAATATTGGATATTATAAAAATTAAATAAAAACCCGTGCGGACGCACGGATCAAAATCTAGTTAAGTATTAATATGAAAACCAACTCATAGTTAGAGAGAGAGAAAAGTAGCATCCGATTTAAAAAAGAGAGAATCTTAAGATTTGGGTCACATTGATAAACAGAGAGATGAATCTTAAGGAAGAACGTAAGATGTTTCTCTCAGTTTTCTTTTTCTTCTTTCTTGTTAAGAGATTTTTAACTTGTTTAAATCATATTTACAGCTCAACAGGTAGTCAAGGTTGTCCATGTCCCCATGTTGCTGTAAGTTATTGTTAAGTCTCCATCAACGTGTTGCTTGATGTCACTGATCATGTATGTGTTTTGTCTTATATATCTGCAGATTGAATCATTGTTGTCTTTCTGATAAGATAGCAAACCCATCGATCAATGGAGCAGAGGATGAAATCTTTCAAATGTTTGATATGAAACTGTAATGGAGGTAAGAAAATGTGTTCATATTTACCTTACATGTATTTTTACAACCTGAAAAAGAAAAACAAAGTAGTATAAGATTAGATTTACTTGACATACGATTTATATAATGAAAACATATTTACCTTTACAGTTCCGTTGCAAGTATGAACTCAAGAGTTTCTCCACCATAACGGGTGTTTGGTTTCCACTGATAAGCAATTTGACTCGAACTCGCCAACCGGTCTTATAATACGGTTTGACGTCATTTAGAAGAGACTTATTTTTTTTGCGCTCGCCATGTTTTCTGTGAATGGAGAATGAAATGTGGATTGAGTAGTAGGTAATTCTAGATTCAGTATATATAGATTGGTGAAGAATATAGGTTAAGAGGATAGATACGGCGAGTCTAGATACAGCTCCGAATTATTTGCCTTCAATTTTTTTAAGTAAATTATATCTTTTGAAAATCTCTATAATCAGTCTTAGAGATTGTTTTAATTCGTTGCGCAAAATATGGAAAATAAGAAGATATGTGATCTACTTGTAAATATACATGGGAAGTAATATGAAACCAATGGCATATGATGTAATTTTTGTGGAAAATTAAGGGCTAAATACTATTTGTACTTCAGCGTTAATAGTTTAGATAGTTTAGATGCATTTGGGTTTTGAGTGAATGAATATACACATTAATCCCAAAAATTGTACGTTAGCTCTTATAATAAATCAGTCACGGAAAATGTCAACATGTTATAGGTTTCAAGCCGTTTCAGTCAATCGTGTTTGAAAATGCCTAGAAATTATATGCTTCACATAAATAGAATTTGAAGATCGTGTGAGGTTTCAAATCAGTGTCTTCTCTGCTACCAATACCATTACCCACGCAAAAGAATTTGTCGGGAGAGTCGACAAGCGCAGTGAAGATAGATACATAGTCAAATATAAACATACTTGACTTGTCATGGGAAAAAAACCCTGGCTTGACTTAAGAAATGTATTCTGTTAAGAACGCATACTTGACTTGGTGCTCTTTGACGTAGCGATATGTTTTTTTCCTTTATTCATTATCAGTGTCATGGACCAGACTTTGAACCTGGATGTACGTTTAAAAAGAAACACTCTTATTAACTAGTTTATCATGAACCTTGACATAAGAGATAATATATATAACTCCTCTTTTATCTCAACTCCATGGAATAAAAAATGATGTAACTGTTGTCAAATACACGATTTAAGAGTATATTACAGATTCGACCAACATGGAAACCACCTCCTCTCATAATGCTTTGCCGACACAAGCAATCTCTACCAAGGACGAATGTTTGACAAGTCCAATAACTTTTTCAATTGCCTTCTAATGTCCTCAAGTTCCACGGAACTTACATCACACCGGATCCAAACAAAGAGGTTAATGCTACCACGTTGTCATTCATCTAATTGATCATTTAGCAAAGATGAGTAGATTTTCCGCACGCAGAACATAAATGCATCATTCAGTTATGTGCATGAGTTGGAACATTCTCATTGCAATAACTAAAGAATATAATGTAGCATACCGAATCAAAACTACCATTTACTATAAATCCAACAGCCTAGATCGACCAGAGAAAAAAAAAGACAGACTAATTAATACTGATTAAGGATTGTATACCATAGACAAAAATTGACGCCTTGTACTCCTACAAACTTCCCACTACAGCCTATGAATATAACGAGTTTTGTAACTTGAGTCAAGTAGGAAAAGCATATAATCCAGACCCATGGCGTCTGCTTCAGGGCAAGAATATGCTCATGGACCCTTCCTGATATCATATGATATGACTCACATATTAGAATATAAATTCCTTCTTTTCCCTCACCACATTTGCAGTGATCTTGAAAATAAAACAAAATAAAATAAAAAAACTCAGGAAGAAGAAAGGAGAACATACTTTCTCTTCCTAGGATCAATTCCAGCAGAAACCATATTCCTCGGTTCATTCTTAGGAAGCATATTATTGTACTGCATCGGAGAAGGAGCTGGAGATGGAGCAGCAGGTGCAGATGGGACAGATGGCAGAGGCTCAGGAAGAGGCCGTGGTAGAATGTGTTTCAGCCTGTTGTTCCTGTAGTTCTTCCAATAGTAAAACTGTTGCCTATGCGCCAACTCCTAAAAGTAGCCAGATTCAACATAAGAACATAAGATCCTATTTTATTGCTCACTAACTTGCTGGTGTAATATGTTTTGTTAATGAATCTTATTACATTCATTTACCTTGTTTGCAGGATGGCCATAGCAGTTCTGAAGTTGGGGTTTTGAAGAAGCTCGAGGAAATAAAGACAGAAGAACATAAGAAAACAGACAAGACAAGACGAGCACAACATCATCAGAACTCACATGATGTACTTGGGTTGCTGCCAGTACTGAAGATACTTCAAGTATCCAATAAACGCTTCATCTTCAAAATACCGATTCTGTGCCACGTCTGCAACAAAATACAACCCCAAAAAGCTCTTATCAATTAAAGCCCTAGAACGAAACCTATAAACTCTATAATAACTTACAGTGGATGTAAGTAGGATTAGCGAGACACTGAACGAACTCAAGTTCCAGTAAGAATCGTTGCCTTCCACCGTCGGGATCCTTGTATGAACTCAAGTTCATGTTAGTTCTGAATTAAACCGATATAAAAGTTTGGTTTGATTTGATTTTCGGTTAGTTCGGTTTCAAAAAAAAAATTGATTTGATTTGAAACTATGAAATATACATCTTGCTCAGCAGAATTTTAGTGACTAATATGTAAATACTATTTGAGTCTCCAATTAATTTTTGAAACAATGTATTAACCCATTTAGTCTCCAATTCGTAAATTTAAAAATCTTACAGATTTCAGAGCACTATGGCATACTCTGTCATATACGTTGATGGAAAAGGTAGTTTGAAATACTATAATATATATTATTTTTTCCCAAAGCAAAGTATGATTTGCTACGAGACTCTAATCATCTCATCGAAACCAATAGTTGATTACATGGGGTATTGAGTATTGTTGTTAATCTTTACTGTAACTAAACAAAAAAAAACAACCAGGGCATTTTTTTATAAGGAGTTTAATAAACAGACCATTATAATTTGTATAAAAAAAAGTCGGGAAAGTCAAATAAACTTTCACACTCAAAATAGCTTATAGATGGGTTTCATGTCAACAGGATTGTACAATCCAAAGTTCTGTTCAGTCCCGGGCGGCTTCTGGTTCTCATTGAACGTTGCGAATAAAAACCCGTCGACGCCACTGTTAGGCCTCTTCGGTGTCCCTTTGCCGCTAACTACATGCTTCACAAAGTTTCCATTATAAGTAGCTGCAATATCCGGCGTGGTAAGCTCCCCGTTTCCAGCGGACGGCCACCCGGTCTCAGACACCACCATTGGTAAATCCTTCACGCCTTCCTTCTCCATTGCCCACACGAACGCGTCGAACATTGCATCAAACATGTTTGAATACCCCAATGGTCCATCTTGGACCACGACGGCCTCGCTCTTGGAAACGGCGTAGTCGAGATGAATGTTCACCGGGTCGGTTGCGTAAGGGAAGTAAGGGTAGATGTTGACGAGGATTGGCGTATTTGTTTGAGACAAAAACTTCAGAACCGGAGTGAGTTGTTCACGCGCCTGGGACGTGAACGATCCCGCGGAAGGTGGGTAGGACTGTCCGAGGTTCGCCATGGACACAACAGTGGTTATGGAGATCGGAAGATTCCTAGACTTGACGAGGTTGGTGAGAGACGTCACGACGGGAAGAACCTGAGGACCGAGCTGTCCAGGGATGACTTCGTTACCTACGGTAATGAACGTGATGTTGACATCGGTTAAGTAAGGCTCGATGTTGGTAGCGAACCAGCCGTTAACAGCTTCTTCGCTGGCTGAAAGAGCAGCCAAGTCTTGGTCCTTGACGCCTACGGTGACTCCAATGTCGTGGTGGCCACGTAAGGCATTAAGAACATCGGTGTTTGGGTCGAAGATACGGACTTTGGTAATGCCAATGGACTTGTAGAGGTTGATAACATTTGATGGAGTCGGGAGATTGTCTCCGAGGAGGCCGTAGTTCAAGCCAACGTTACTTGCTGCGGTGATGAGGCCGTAGTTGAAAATCAGCACAATGCAGGAGAGGAGGAACAAGAACACCGTCTTAGGAGAGCAGTGCATGATGAAACTTCTGTATGTGTATGTGTATGTGTGTGTGTGTTAGATTGTCTGAAGAACAGAGAAGAGTTTTTTTTTTCTTGTTCTTTTTGTTTCTTGCAAATATTGGTTGTCTACGTGTGTGTTTAAATACTAGTAATTTTTTTTTGTTGGCCAAAAAAACTAGTAGATTTCTTTTATTTCTGTTTACATTGTTATCTTAGTCGTCGATTCATTTACAGATTTGGTGCTTCACTTATAACTAATATGTTTTGTTTTCTTTGCTTGATTAACTGAACCTTAATATTTTGTATGCATCTGAAATAAATGTATAGTTGAATATCTGTTAAAATATAAAAAAAATATCTAAAAAATACATGGATTTGAATACATAATTAATCGATGCACTCATTTATAAATTCAATATGTACATGTATGATATCAAAATTTATTACATACATGAATAAGTTCGATATTTTATAAAGTAGTTAATAAACATAAAATACATGAATTTGATTAGCAATATATCAATGTGAATAAAGGACACATTTACATATTATATGAACAATTAATTAGTGTTCCAACTAAGAACAATACTTCGATGAATGTAATAAATTGCTCCGGTTGGCTTTGTATCGGCAATGGGAACTGCATGGATGGCTTAAAAGTAGTTGAGAAGAGTGGATCGTTATGATTTGTATAGGTAATGGGAACTGCATGGATGGCTTAAAAAGTAGCTGCCAAGTCAATATCAAACATGAGTCATAAATAATCATCTTCTCCAGTAGGTCCAAAAAAATTACATATATATGTAAAGTACATATAACGCGTAAGCATACAATATTGTTTTTTCTGATAAAATTAAATAACGATTTGTTTTTTTTTAGAAAACAGGTTTTAGTTGTTCAGGATTTAACCGTTTAACACACCAACTTCAAAAGAATTAGATATTGGGTTTTGAAGACTATACAATATATATATATATATATATGTGTGTGTGTGTGTGTGTCTTGTATCTTCTTTTATCCATCGTTGGAGCATTTGACAGAAGAAAATCAATGGTGTTTTCCTTAAAAACTTTCAGAATAAAATCTAATAGCGACATGTAATCTGACACTCGCAAACTTCCATGATATATCCGAATAAATACCAAAAAAATCTGTCAGTACAATATAATTATCGAAGAAGTTTACCTAAAAGGTTTCCATAATATGTATTTTCTTCTCTTTTATGATTTAATGAATCTATTTTTCTTTTACATTCAGCTATCAATAATGAGCCAAATTCAAAGCCAACATGTAAATCATTCAAACCAAAGTTAGGTTTAAAACGAGACCAAAAAGGAAGGGAAAGAGAATCCAATTCACTGATCGATCAATATCACATAGAGAGATCAACATGAAAAACTCTCATCTCCACGTTTAGGATATAATATCTAGGATCTAAAACTAAAATCCAACCGTAAAGAAGAAACTAGAACAAAACATGTAAATCTAAACCGATTGAAACTTTAAAAAGATGATTCAAAGGAACTAAACCTGACTCCAGCTATGAGAGAGACTGGAAAATTGATGCGAGAAGGTAAAATTAAGATTTTCGAAGAGGACTTTCACTTTATTTCTTATATTTTCTTTTCAAAAATATCAAGAAGAAATTAACAAATAATTACTAGTGTATCAAATAATTTTTATTATTATCTTTTGTTTGAGATTTTAGAAAAAAATAGTATTAAATAATTGTGAGATATTTTAAACATATGCGACAATCCAAAAATTTCACGTTCATGTTAGTTAACAACTTTATATTTTTATTTATTTGTAGTTAACAACTTTTAAAAAATCAAACGATTCGTCTCATGCTAGTTTTGTAGATTATGGTCTTTTGGGTGACACCGCCACGGTGGCAGTATTCATGTTATGAATCTCTTTGCTACAGTGCTGAATTTGAACACATGTAATCTCTTATGCAAATGCAACCACCTCTTTGGCACAGTTGTGGTTTGAAGTCGAGTTTTAAATTACAATTCTAGGTCTAGAAGTCAATATGGATTTTGTACTCCTTAATGCCTAACTATGAACAACAATGGTTGAGGACTTGGGAAACATGAGAGATTCTCTTCAGGTTTTAGACTTGAGCCAAGCTGTCAGAATATCTCAACGGGAGAGAGCTGATGTGTACATAGCTACAATTTTCCAATATGTACCAAAAAGTTAAACATCATCAAGACTCAAAACTATGCAACTTCTAGATACAGTTTTTGTATCCAGCATGCACCAACTTCTAGATACAGTTTCACATTAAAGACTAAACAGGTTTGATTAACGATGCGAGGCTTTCACCATAGCTTGTGAATCCCAATTTCTAAATCTGTTGAGATGGAGACTAGTTGCTGAGAAGACTGCCACTCAGCTTTGAACACCCTCTTCTTATGAGCTTTGACCGAGAGAGACGGGCTAGGTGCATTGTACCGGATATCAAAGATGTGGATCACAGGGTCTGAAGAGCCAGAGGAGATGTGTAAACCATCCGGAGACCAAGACTGGTTGATTAGAGCCGACTGTGACTCACTGCTTTCTTGCTTCCACCCAAAACAAAACAGCTCTGTCTGAGGCAATCTCACATCGTACAACCGAAGTTGTCTGTCTAGCTGCCTCGTGTGGACCATGACAAGATTAACATCACGAGGGTTAGGCAGCAAGTTTGTGCATCTGTTGTCTAGTCTATGCGTAAACGTGGCTTTCTCCGCTCGTGCATCGAACCCGACGAATCTCCTGTCGTCTCCGCATGACAAGACGAGATTCTTATGGCTCATTCCAGCAACTCCCATCACAGATGACGAGTGCAAGTCCCTGTGCAGAAGCCTCGACTTCCATGCGTTGCGCTCACGTTGTTGTTCACGCCACAACACTACTGCGTGGTCACACCCGCCTGTGATGAAACAAGGATCATCCCAAGGCGTGAACATGATTCTGTTGATAAGTCCTTTGCTGTGAGGCCTGTCCTTCAGAAATTTTGACTCACAACTCTGCACATGAGCAAAAATCCTACTAATCTCAGTACATAGCACAAACTCACAATTTGCAATCAAAAGTTTAAATAAGGTAAAGAGCTAAAGTGCCTAACATAATATACTCTTTTTTACCTCTCTAGCTTCGTTTAGATATATTGCTGATATCTGAGCATGACCTTCATCTGCGGTATACACAGAGAAAAGTTCACTTCTGTGAGGATGCCAAGCTATATCTTCTGCCCATCTCTTCTGATCTAACCCTACCCGATTAACCGTATTGATCAGAGTAGCCGAGGACCTGCTTAACGGTGGAAGCGATATTTCAGTCAAATATGAGTCTATTAGTCAAAACCATGTATATTTTTAAGGCAGTCATACCTATTAGATTGAAGCTTCCAAAAATGAACCACTGCATCCAATGCACTGAAGAATAAACAAAAACCAAAAAAAAGAAGAAGATTCAGCACATTTAGTAGAGAGTATATTAGATGAGCTACTTTGTCCACAGTCTTTCTTGGTACTACCCTCTCCTATGCATATAATACCATTATCATAGTGAGACCGAGTTTCATCCACAAGACTATAAAGTAGCTCGTGTCTTTTATTCAATTCCTGGTAAAAGAAAAAACAGACAATAGAAGAAGCACCTTGTAGCAAAAAGATCACGGTTAGAAAGAGAAACAGCAAGACATCTCATTCTTTTCGTGTGGCCACTTGGTAGCATAGCTTCGGTACGACTTTTAATAGTTGGACGCAAAGAACTCCTACCTATAAGCGCTATCAACTCATCATGTCCATGGAACTCTGAAATTTAAAAAAAAAAATAAACAGATTCAGACGCAATGAGATAATGTATATAGCAAATCAACCAAAAGAGGAGGCTCCTTTTTTTTTACCGGACTTCTCCTGTCGAGCTTGTCCAGAAATGTTGGAAGAAACTCTGATCCGTGGCTTAGCAAAACCCTTATTATCAATGTGGTTATCTCGAGCTTGAGTTTCCCTCACCACTCCATTAGATATAGTGGCATGAGATCTCCTGCCTTCTTCCCTCGGGAAACTAGAGCTCCTTGTAACCGCTGGCTGAGCTTGTGCAGAAGCTTTCCTCTTGAAAGAAGGCGGTAAAATAATGGGCGGCAACTTCAACGAAGGATCCTTCTCACCGCGTGGATGTGGAGGAGAGGTTTCATACACCATCTTCTCATCACCACGCACATGTGGAGTAGAGGTTCCATTAGCAGCAGTCTTCATCGCCTTATCAAGTAAACTTCCAGTTTTACCAGGCATCTTTGGTTTTGCCTTAGAGAAGGTATCAGTTTCAACTCGATCAAGTTGTAAAAATTTTGTCTCCGCATCTGCCATCAAGTTTCTCTCTTCAGCAAGCTGCAAAAATGTTTCAGACAAATTTTTAAAACAAGATCAATAAAAGACAAAACAGAACATGTAACATCCCAAAAGACAAAAGAAAAAAAAATCCTCATGACACGATAACAGCAACCGAAATAACAAAAGATGGAAGCTTTTGAGCAAGAAGATGACATTAGGATCATTATATCAACGGAAACTGAACTCAACTGAAACACAGTAAATCCCAATTAGTACAAAACTAATGCACAGCATAGAATCCGAACTTCGGTAAGATAAAAAAAAAAAAAAAAAAGAGAGGACCTTTCTCTCGAGGATTGAAATCTGGTCTTTACAGCGTTGGATTGATTTGGCACGCTGGTCCATGAACTCTAATAAACCTTCTTTATCATCTGGGATTTGACTTGACACTACTTCTTCTTCCTCTTCTTCTTCTTCGATTCTCCGTTTCTTCATCGCTGCCGTCGCCATTGGGAAGCCGTCGTTTCCCTCTTCCCGACCAATCATGAGAAGTGGGGACTGGGGATTGGTTGATTGTTTCTCTCTCTCGTCGTTTTAATGACTCAGATCACTTTCTCACATGTAAGCGGTTTGTGCCACCTCCTCACTAAAGGGATAGAGTCGACTATAAATGTGTTTAAATATTTAATCGTTACAAAAAAAAAAAAGTGTTTAAATATTTAGTTTTACGGAGAGTTCATATTTGGAAGTTGAGACTGCTAGATGATGATTATATATGGGGATAATCATGATTTAACACATATATCTATACATTACCAAATCTTCCAAAAGATATCACATTAATTAAGCCAGTAAAATACATGGCTGTAAATTTCTCAGGGAGTGTAGGAAACTATTTACACTCTTCATTAGCATCTGTAAGATTTGCTACATATCTAAAATATCTTCTAAGATGAGTGTCATCTGTTAATCGATATTGATATATCTAAATGTTGTAGTGTACAGATCGAGTGATACGACAAATTTGAAGAAGAAAAACAATAACTTCGAATTTGAAACTAATCATCTCAGATATATTAATTTGTATGGACAGTTAATAAAAACATCTAATTACTGTTGTGGACTTCCTTGGTTAAGTCTAGCTCAGTCGGATATCAGGAATATCAGAAAAAATGTTGTAGTGTGGAGATTGTAATTTGCACACCCCAGTTTGCTACTGTCAATTATAGTTTTTGTTTTGTCATTTTTATGATTTATGGGCTAGTTTTCATTCCAGAAAGAAGAACAAGCCCAATAATAATAAAAGCCCAATAATAATAAAGCCCAATAAAAGAACCGAATTAATTCGAAATTCATCAAAATATACCCACAAAGCTAGCTATCTCTCTCTCTCTCACCATGTTTGTGGAATCGCCACAAGTCTCTAAAGTCGATAAAGAGAGTAACTAATAAAATGACGATGGACGATAATAACTCCGTCTACGTCGGCGGCCTCCCTTACGACATCACCGAGGAAGCTCTCCGCCGTGTTTTCTCCCCTTACGGCACCGTTCTCGACATCAAGGTCAATTCTCAACTCTTTTGTTTGCTACCTACAAGTTCCTAAATTTAGGTTTTTTTTTTATTCTGTTTCGGATGAGTATGCTGCTAGATTGTGAATGATCAAAGCGTAAGAGGGAAATGCTACGGCTTTGTCACATTCTCGAATCGAAGATCGGCTGATGATGCTATCCAAGACATGGATGGCAAAGTACGTTTTCTTTTTTTTCTCTCTTTTATTCTTTGTCCGAAACGAGAACAAAAAAGTTTGAGCCTTTTGTTAATCAGAGAATTGGTGGGCGTGCGGTGCGTGTGAATGAGGTGACGACGAGGTTTGGTGGAAGGTTGAATCCAGGTGCTCTGGGGAGGTTTCAACCACAGAGCCCTGATGGGAGGAGAAGTGATTTTAGTTGTGAAAGGGATCGGTACTACAGAGAAAGGGATAGGTCTCAGGGCAGGAGAAGAGATCACTATGAGCATGATATGGTGGTGGTGGATAGGAATGGTTACAAGGAGAGAGTTTTCGAAGGTGAAGAAGGAGGAGATTGGCGTGGGGATAGTGGTAGGGGAGTCAACGGGACCAGTAGTCACCAAGGAAGATGCCAAGAGACAAAGAGAGACGATAGGTAAAGCATTGAGATTACGCTCTTTCAGATTCTTTTATGCACTGCTTGCACTTCAAGTTGACCAAATCTTTTTTGTAAGAACTCTATGGATTACTATGGTTTAGTTGAGATGTCTGAATCCTTGTGTGATTTTGCTGAATTGACAGTTCTATGCTTGATGGTGGGCGTGGCAGAGATGGCAAAGATCACATCTCTAACTCAAGTGGAGATCACAGTTTTCAGGTAAAGATAATGTTTGTAGGCGTGTATTTTTTGCATAGCATATATTCATGTGAAGAATTGTGCTTTTTTATACAGGCGAGAGAAGAAATTGAAGCGATGACTAAGACGCGTGACGTGCTTCATGATGAGGTATGAGGTCGCTTATCTGCCCAGATAAGCAGCTGTGTAGACTTCATGATTCTTTTCCGCAATTTACTCTTTTGACATATAAACACCAATGGAGTAACTTCCTTACATAAATCATGGGAGATGGAAAAAATTATTGTCTAGTTTCGATTTTTAAGGTGCTGGTGATGGAAGAAAGACTGAAAGCAAAAGAAGATTTGTGCTCAGACCTAGAGAAGAAGTCTGAGGTATGTGTCTACTATATTCTACGAACCCAATATGTTTCAGTTTCACTATGGTTTTTGTGTTCTCATTTGAAATGGTTTATCACAGAGATTATTAGATTTTTTGAACGATGAAAAGAAACTGACTTCACAACGCCGAAGAGAATTGGCAAAGGTAAGCAAACATAGGTCCAGGTCCTGTTTACAAAGCTAGGTTTGTCAGGGTAGTTGTTGTTGACTAAGTTCGATGTTTGGTAGCTACATAAGTCATTTTCAAGAGTCAGAGAGTGCACGGACAACCTGAAAGACTGTGAACAGGAACTCCAGGTTAGACTCTATGTTGTTTGCATTCTAGTGATTTGTCATTACATAAGGATTAGGTCTCATCGAGACAAGTCTCTTTTCTTTTTTGCAGTCGCTTGTTAATTCAGTAGCTAAAGAAGGCGTGGCTGATGAAGGACTAGAAAACGGGTACGCGTAATGCATGTATGATTTGTCTCGTCTTAAGTGTAGCTTTGGTGTGTTTTGAACCCAGCTAGGTTGTGATACTGGTTAGCTCAGATCAACTGGTCTTGAAAATGATTAAAGAGAATCCCTATCAACTACGTGAAACTTTCACTCCCTTTGTAAAAGTCTTGACTCTTACTTTTGCCCATCAGTTAATAATAGTGTGCAAAGCTTTAAATTCAAGCAAATAGAATGTTTAATTAATCTAAGAGTCAAGATTCTTAAGCATCAGGAATTAGTCTAATGTTTAATTGGATTCATAGTTTTGTGATTCATACCGAACACACGCTTGTGATTCTAGGCAAGCTAGGTTCATTTGGTACTGGTTGGCTCAGGTCACCTGGCTTTGGCTTGGAAATGATTAAAAGAGAACAACTATTAACTCAGTTAAACGTTCTTTTGTAAGAGTCTCTTACCTTTACTCATCAAATTGCAATAATGTCCAAAGCTAAATGTTTATTAGTATCAAATAAACATAAAGCAAATAAAATGTTTAGTTAGTCTAAGAGTCAAGATTCTTAAGCTTCAAGAATTAGTCTAATGTTTAATTGGATTCTTATCTTCTACCGAACAAAAATAATCAATCATTTTATAGAAATGAATATATGCTAAATTACAAAAAATTTAAAAACTTTCTTTAAAAAGTGACATCACTGAGACAGGGAAATGTCATTTTTTTATTGGATGAAGTTGACAAATTTTTGTTTTCTATTGTTTGCTTCACTCTTTGCTACTAATAAAAATACTTGGCAAGAGCTAAACTGTTACAAATAAGAAAACAAGAAGAATAGTCGACAAGAAAAAAAGAAGAATGATAAACAAGTTAAAACAAGATTGACCTCGACCATCATATCCACCGTCCATTCACTCGTAATCACAAACTTTTTTAAAGTTTGATTAAGATGTAGCCATCCTTTGACCTATCGTTGCTTGTAAAGCCAACTAACACTCAAATCATTATAGACGACGATCTTAAACCAACCCCATTGAAGATATTCTGTGCTTTTTTGCATCTATATTTCACCATAGTAATATACAATACATATAATATATATCTCTCCTCAATCGCTACTTAGATGTCTGAGCTGAGATGCATAGACCTAATGCCCCCAAACATCATTGATTTTTGCTTCTTTTTTTTGTAATCTTGGATTATACAAAACATGATGGTGCCACTGCCATGTCAATATGATCTTTGATGTGTCCGTCTAGGTCTAGTCGGTAGTCCCACATTATTTCTATAGATAATATCTTGAGGGCTATTCTTCCCGTGGTGGGTTGTTCCTTGCTTTCTTGGGGAGCTTCGTATTGTCAAGTCGATGTAATTATGAATATTTCAATGGTTTGACGAACTATGATAAGATTAATTAGGTAACTTTGTTAAGAAAAATTTTTGGTTGTAGTCTTGTAGATAGCACTCTCGAAAGTGTTAATGGATGAGAAAGTTAAAATGTACTCCAATACGTAATTATTAATTATAGTATATATTATCTTAATCTTAGACTTGTACTGGGTCGATCAAGTAATATAAAGCTGTTTTAGTAGCTCATGCTGCTTGAGCCATGCTCATATCAGCATGTGGTTCGATATTTCCTTAAAACTCAAGTTATAAAATGGTCAAAACTTTATCCCATGATCCAATTAACTCTGGTTTGACCTAATAAGTGACCTTTAAAATTATATTTCCACCACAATGTGTATATATAAATATATTGTATAGTACCCTTGATTTTTATATTGGTAATGATCAAATATAACAGTGAAACTTCATTCCATCATCCAATTATCCCTAGTTTGACCTAATAAGTGAACTTTAAACAAATTTATATTTCCACCACAAAATATAAATATTATATAACACCCTAGATTTTATATTGGCAATGATCAAATATAAGATAGAAACTATACTCGCTCTTCTATATATAACCAACAACATTAAAACTGATCCTTTCAGAACAAACACTCCCCAAAAAAATGGAGAAAAGCCAAAGATGTAACAAAGACACAAACACCAACATAGGCTTTTGCCTTCTTCCCTCTGAGCTCATACAGAACATTTTATTCCACCTTTGTATACCTGAGATCATCCGAATGAAACTACTCAACAAGTTTGTTTTAAACACAATCTCTGACCAAAGCTTCATCAGACAACTCAACCATGGATCACATAGAGACACATGGATCTTTGTCTATACAAGGCGTTGGCGTCGCGACAACGGTGTGCTTCACGGATTTTCCAACCGTTCTGTACGGTGGTTCAAGATTCCGGTTGCTGAAATATTGACCGGTGAGGTTTTTCCCGGGGAAGATTTATATTTACTAACGGCTAGCGGTAATTTTCTTCTATTTGCTTCTAATACTCATAGTGGAATCATAGCCGTTGATCTTGTGGACAAGAGTGTTAGAAGAATCAGCTCATGTCCGTTAGGTCCACGTGGAACTTCCTCGTGGAGACGGTCCGGTATGAAGCTTGTACCTGATCCATCAAATCCAAGTCATTTCCGATTTATGTTTGCTGAGATGGTAAATAACCGACCGGTTTTGTTTACGTATCATTCTACCACAACAACGTGGACTACTAAAGAAGCAGAGGAAGTAAATAATTGGGCTTATAAGAAAAACAATAATGTTTTCTTAAGCTTATCAAACCGACCTCACGAGAGTATTGTGATGAGCGTGGACGATGTTGATGGGTCGATGATAAACGGGTTTCCGACGATTTTGAGGCCAAGGATGAACCAAGAGGCGATAAGAGGATGCCCATCAAGTGTTGGATTCAGCAGGAACGATCTAGAGAGTCAGTTGTTACATATACATGGAGATGAATACAAAGTGGTTATTAGGTTAGACACAATAGAGTTATCAAAGATGAAGAGAATGAAGAGTTTAGAGGTTTGGGAGATAAGTTCAAACGGTGAGAAGTGGGAGTTAGTGTCAAGAGCTCCAAGTGAAGTGATCAGCAACAAGCTTTGTGGTGTGATGATGGGATGTTTAGAGAGGAGATTAGGAGTGATTAGAGTGGCTCTAATGACGAATCGTGAGGGTTTATGGAATATTATATGGTTGGATTATGATAAGGAGAAGGATAAGTGGGAATGGGTCCCGTTACCACATTGTAGATTCTTGCAAGGCTCAAATATGGCCGGTATTAGCTTTTCTTCTGGTCTCACTTTTTCTTTGTAACACACTTCAAAAGTTTAATATATATGTCGGTATCAATAACCCGACCATACGCTTTTTTATTATATGATTGTTGGAATTAAATGAATTTCACGAGCTGGGACAGTGTCAATGTGGCATGCTTCATGAGGTGGTTTCAAGTCAACCACGGATGCATAATTGAAATAATTGAATCACGGGATCGAAAGAAAGATACAAGTGGAAAATAACAATAAGAGAAAAATAAACAAATGGTTGAAAACAATATTTTTGGCCGTGACGCCATAAACAAAGATTCATTCATTTGAATCTATTACAAAAGAAGATTACATTTTCAAAAAATTAGTAAAAACATATTAAACCCCCGTACAAACAAACCATATACTTATATAACACTTTCCTTTTGCTTACTAGCATGTAACATGTGAAAAGACTAACTAAATTGTGAAATGCTAAACGCAGAATGAGAATGCTTTGATGGTTGAACCAATGTCAGTCTATAATAATTGTAATATATTAGAGATACTAGAAAACAGAAAGACAGAAACAAACAAAATATGTGAACCTCCGTTGTTGTGCAGCATTCATCATCCACAAAGATGGAGATCCAGTCAGATTGCATCCAAGTCCAACTCAACTTTTCTTTATCCAAAGAGACTTTATATAAGCTGGCTAAGTAGATCTTAAGCACATTGCTCTCGTGTATAAAGATAGATTAATTAAAGCTTGCACTAACAAGTGCGTTAACGTATGCGAAGTGCACGGGGAGTGTCAATATATTAATAACAATAGTGATATATACAAAGTATTCTTCAACACCTAAACGAGGTCTCTACCACTAGGAACCAAACAACATGTTTTAAATGACAAGGAATATAAGATAAAGAAAAACAAACTTTTAAACAAAGTAAACGAAACAAACTCATGTAAGTGCGTGGAGAACCTGTCAATCTAAAGGAGTGAACACAAACTCATCTAAGAGGTCATGTGCAAGTACACTCGTCTGCGATTTACTAAACATAATTCTAAATGAGCTATAAGTTGTATTAGTCGTCTGGTATGTATAAGAATAACAAAAAGTTCATGTATATTGTCATGCTTTTATGACGGCTTTTTAACTGAGTTGGTATAATTATATTGGATTTTTCCAATATAAACAAAAGAACCAAGCAAAAAAAAAAATATATATATATATACAGTATACACGCTCATCAGTCAACGTAAGGTAGTCCTCAGTCACTGATAACTTCAGGTTCCGCTGTGCTTTCAAGAACTAAGAAATCGATGACAGGGTTACAATTATAAAATGTTGGTGACACGTTCAGATGTTCTGAATCAAATAGATATCAATACAAAGATCTGGTTCACTTGCTATGTTTCAACTGAGAGGATTTACAGATTATATTAACTGCAAAAAAAATGAAACATGTTGAAGCATGAAACTCCAAAAAACTACAGTCCATTCATTTGCCAACTAACTCCTAGCAGATTGGACATCTCACCGCTGTTTCACATCTGCATTAGAACAGAACAGAACAGAACATCAAAAACCCGACATGTCTGTAATAATCTTACAAAACAAAGAGAAGAAGAAGATAAAAACTGCTTTTTTCTTGTATTAACCGGTAGACAAGGATGCTGTTTACAAACTTGATACTATAGAGGCCAGAAACCATAGAAAGGTTACAAGAAACCTCTTTTAAAGTAAAAAAAAATGTTGAGAATCAAATGCTAAGAACAACTCATGCATTAGTATCTCCTTTACCCGGAATCAACTCCATCGACTCATCATCATCAACCTTCCCGGTACCATTGGTCGGTTTCTTAACAAGGGTCACAGACTGCTGATACCCAACACCACCACAGATAGTAACAAGTAAACAAACCAACCCAACAGGAGTGGCATGCTTATCCCAAACCAAAACATTAATCACCACAGTCAAAAACTTATTCACCACACCAGTCACCGTAAAAGCAGTGGCGGAGATCGCTTGCCTCGCAGCAAACCCAAAGAAACTGATAAGGAAACCAAACACACACGACAATGCCACAGCGAAAAACGCAACGGGCTCGAACAAGCTCCCTCCGTTAGCACTCACCGCGGTGAAAACCTCCGTGTACTCCCCGGTGAGAAACCAAAACACGGGGGCGATCATCAGCGACAAGAGGTTGTTGTAGAGCACGAAACCCCACGTGTTGAGGTCGAGGCTCGAGACCATGTGCTTGATGTAAACCATCTCGGTTGTGATGGTGACGAGATACCCCAGGGCCCAGGAATAGGCGGTTAGGGTGAAGGAGGAGTCGTTGGCCACGTAGCCGACGGCGCCGGCGAGGATGACGAGGAGAGAGAGGAAGGTGAGGCGGGAGGGAGGGGGCTGGGAGCGGAAGAGGGTGTCGGCGAGGGAGACGAGGAGAGGGGTGAGGGAGCGGAAGACGATGAAGGTGTCGACGTTGGCGTGGCGGAGGAGGTTGGTGTTGGTGAAGATGGCGAGGTAGAAGACGACGGCGGCGGGGAGGAACTTCTTGGCGGTGGGGAGGGTGAAGGGGTCGTGGCGGAGGAGGCCGGATTTGCCGAGGAGGAGGACGGAGAGGGAGGAGGTTAGGTACTGGAGGGCGGTGAGGAGGCCTGGGTAGTTGAAGAAGGTGATTGCGAGTTTGTTGATGACGGCGAGGAGGCTGGAGCAGAGCGCGTAGCCGACTACGAGGCTGCTCGTTGCGTAGTGTTGTTTGCGGGAGGAGGGTGACATTGTTGATTTTAAGGAGAGGTGTTGTGTGAGCAGATCTGGATCGAGACAGAGTTTTAGCTACCAGATGAAGGGGATGATGACTTCATCAGTGTTGGATGAGATTGGCATTTGCCTTGTTCTGTGACGTTGTTACTTAGTTCAGAACAAAAAAAAATACTGTTAGTTTGGTAAAATGACCAGGTAACTGAATCTAAAATCTGATCACCTGCCCACCTGGTATGTGTGGGATCTCATCCCCTTATTACCAACCATGACTAAATACTTGACAAATTAACAAATTTCTAACCCGTATTTATGAATTTTTATTAAGATAATCCGTTTAAATTATTTTTAATATATTTTAAATTCTTCAGAATTTAAAAACAAAAATAAAATAATATATACATCTGAATAATGTATGTTACAATACCTAGACTTCACGTAAAAATTGATTTGGTTTGAATATTTAGATGAAAAATCATTAGATATTTTAAGTATTTTTTTGTGTGTTTGTGTATTGAGTAAATTTTTTAAAAATTTACTTTTTTACTATTAGTATAAATTGTTAAGTATTTTGGAAAATTTCAAAATATCTTATATATATTAGATATTAAATATAAAAATAACTAATTTATTTAAGTCTATAAATCTTAACATGTATATACATATATATGAAATATTTTGATTCGGACCAGATCAATTCAAATATTCTAAATACTAAATTTTGAACTAATTTAGATATTTAATCAGTTTTGGTTTGCGTTCATACTTTTTTTTTATTTTGATTCAGATTGTTTTTTCAGATTCATGTTTTTGTCCACCCCAATATCTAGTGATGAGATGGGAAGTATTTTTCTCTCTGTTTGGAATGGGAAATCCAACTCATCCATCTTCAAAATGGTTGAACTGAACCTGAACTGATAAAGTGGAGATATATAGGGTTTGAGTGCATAAAGAAGTTAAATGTAAAAGGCGAGAGAGAGAGGCGACAATAAAGGCGATTAGGGTTTCGTCGTTAGTGTCTCCGCCGTCGGTGTGACCTCACGTCCGCCGACGAGAACCTTCTTCTTACTCCCTCCTTTTTCTTTCTACCATGGCTTCGATGGTGATTGCTCGGTTTTCATCCTCGATGGGTCCGGTCCCAGATCCAAATCCAGATCCGCCTTTCACCTTCCTCTCAGATCTCCTTGTTGTGGCTCCACCTCCAGAACCTCCAGACCCTCCTGGCCCTCGAAGATCTCGTCCTGGCTATAACGGTTCGGTTCTTAAGTCTTCTGGAGTGAAGCTATCTACTGCTTTGTGCAGTTCTCAGTCCAGTTCTATTCTCGGGGAGAACCCATGGTTACTTTTTACTGGGCCCTTCTCTCCTTGCACCAAGCATTCGGGTTTGGGTTCTTCAGTCTATTGGAGTAAGTCACATATCTTAGAACCTTGCCTTCTGTTAGGTTTTGATTTTCTCAATTCGAGTCTCCTTTTACTCTGGAATGAGGATGTTGTGCTCTCTTTAAAGCTCTTTTTACCTCAGTTTGAGGATGTTGCAGTCTCTGTGAGTTTCTTTATGAAACTTTTTTTCCCTCAGTATGAGGATATTACACTTTTGTGTACCAGTTCTTTACCTCAGTGTGAGGTTATTTGGACCATTGCCTTGGTGGTATTGGTTATTTGGACCTTTGCCTTGGTGGTATTGGTTATTTGGACATTTTCCTTGGTGGTATTGGTTTCAATTGTTTCAGGTTTACACATTTGGCGAGGATGGTGCTCTTCACAGCTTTCAGACTTCATAAAGTGGGGCTTTATTGCCTCTGAGTTTGTAGTTGTAACGTCCCCAACCTGTCATGTTAAGATCGTGCCGATTCGGTGAATGGAACGTGGTTTGAAGCTTTAAAAAATGGAGATCTTGGGTGGTTTATCTGTGGAAAGGGTGAACCCCCTGACTCCCAAAGCTCCTCTATTAGCTTGTGCGCAGGCTCGTCCTTTGGTGATGAAGATTTAACAATGCTTGAAGCTCTTCAATCAGCAATGATTCATAGACTCTCAAGTCTTCAGTTATTTTTGGACTCTACTGTCCCTTTCTCTGCCATGCGTTCATGGTTGGATTTGATTAAGATCACAGGTTTTCCTTGCAGGAACCTTGTCACTCTTTTCACTCCACTATCTTGTTGTTTAGCTGTTGCTTTTATTATGAATGTTGTATCCAGACTATGTTCTTTGTTTACTCTGTTTTGAGAGTTTATGAAATGAAATGAAATCTTTGACCAAAAAAAAAAAATAGGGTTTGAGTGCAACATGAAAGACAACCGCAGCGCGGTTAACAAAAACAAAAACATATAGATAAATATAGAAGTTTTTGTTACCATTAACTGCGGTACAAAATACAGTTTATAATAATCGGACCAGTTATGTATTTTAGATTATAAACTTTTATCCGACATATCCAAAACTTATAGTTCTACAATTTTTACAAAAACAATAACAAAAAACTATTAGCAATACAATTAACTGAAATATTTTATTTTACAATATATTTTGATATAATTATAACACGTATATTATTAATTACTTTAAAATGAGTTCAAATCAAAATAAATTTTAGATATCTATACTACTATTTAAGAAGTGATTTTGATTATTTTTCATATTCTCCAAAATTTTAGGTAATTATTCTTATTTGTCATATTTTTAGTGATTTTGAATAGTGAACCATCAGTTTAAACTTTTGAAGTTTTATTAAACAAATAAAAATATGGATTATGATAAAATTCTTAATATATTACTAGACTCAATCTATAAAATCATATCTCTTATATATTATCTAAGAAATATTATAACATTCGATGTTGTCAAGGAAAGACAAGATAAAAAATACATTGGAAGGGGAAAAATCTAAAGCTCAAGGTTTCAGCAAAGATCGCTAGAGATCCGCGGCCAACAACACCGGCCTAACCGAAGTCAAGCTGACCACTGCACATCCAGTGCCTCTCAAAAAGATTACTGACACACACGTGTGCAAGACGCAGATCTCAATCTAGTTTGTTATAAGATATGTACTGTAGTATACACTAATCATTTTGTAAGAGGTTTTAGTTAGTGGTAACTCTATCATATGTGCATACTATATACTACAAGTTCATTTTTTTTAAACGTCTGAACTCTATAAATAGAGGTGGTGCAAAGTTGCAAGTTCAAGGAGAAACAAAACCAAAACAAAGAAGACATTGACATCAATATAATCTTAAAGAAAAGATCTAACAATTGACATAATGAATCAAATGTTATTATATTGATCAAAACTTTGAGATTTTCATAGTTTGGCAAACAAATAATACTAGTGAACTAAATTTCAGATAAATGTTTATTTATTAGGTTAATTTCATCTATTATAACTTATAAGTATAATGTGTATTGTATCTTTAGTACATGTATAAATGATTAAACAAGTAGAAGTAAGAGTTGAGACGTGATTCTAAGAATACATCTTAAAAAACTTATGTATTGTATTATGTTAAATATTATGCTTGTGACAACTTATAATAATGTTTTTTATAGAATATGTGTCTTAGTATTTATAATGTATTATTTTATTTTAAATAGCTAATTCATAATTTATTGTAATAAACTAACATTATATTTGATTTCAGTTGCATGATTTTCATCCTAACCAGTATATGAATATGTAGCCATAATACAAACAAAATCATCTATATATTTTAAAATTTCTTCACATCATCTAAGTTTTAGATATATTTTAATTAAAACCATAACTTTATTAAGTAATATATTATATTTAATAAAAAACATATCAATGTCTTGAGAATGTTTAAAGGATCTCTAAGGTGAAGCTTGTTTGAATAGTTTTTGGATTTTAGTTTTTGTTTTTTGGCTTTTGGCTTTGGATTTTGTTTTTTAGATTTTAGATTTTAGATTTTTGTTTTGAATTTTTAGTTTTTGATTTTTCTGTAGATTTTAGTTTTTTGAAAAAACTTGAATGGTAAACTTAGATTTTGATTTTTGTTTTTTAAACTGAAAAAGTTATTAAAAATAATATAATTCTTTGAAACAATAAAATAAATTATTATTATTATTATTATTACTATCCCTATAATAAATAAAATATAGTAAATTTTTAAAATTTATTATAAAATGAAAATAATAGATATAATTTAAAATAAATATAATTTTGTATCATGGAAAATATACAATAGATAGTTAAGATTTTAAAATGGAAGAAATATCCATAACTGGATTTTCAAAGTATATTTAATTCTACAAAACTAAAAAAATATATTTTTATAAACATAATTTGTATAATTATATTTTTCAATGGTAAAAATAAATAAATTTTTGTAATGCAAATATTTTAACACAGAAAATAATAGATACATTTTAAATAAAAACAAAACAACAATGTTATAATTTATAAATGTATAATAATTAAAACTAACAAATTATAACTTAAACTACATATTTTAGGATATTAATTAAATATTATAAAATTAATCTATCTAAACGTAACTCCAATAACTTAATTCGTAAGGAAGATTATTAATTGGTTTTATTCATATTTTTGTAGAATAAATTTATCTCTTTCAACAAAAACATAATAAATGTATCTTTTACATAGAATTGTATTTCTAAATTTATTTTCAAAATAAAAATTTTAAAATAAAATTATATTTTAAATAACTAATTTTATGGTTTACAAGTTTTTTTAAAAAATTTAATATATATTGTTTGCATATTACATATGTTAGTAAAATAATTCTTACGAAACTTTATATTTAAGTATATTTTAATGCATGAATATAGTAAAAATATATCTTCCAAAAAAAGAGACAAATATTGAAAACCAACAAATGTTTTTTTAAGAAACCTTGAAAACTTTGTTTTTGGTTTTTGTGTGAAAAAACAGTTATTGGAAAAAAAAATTAGTTTTCCTACATTTTAGGAATCCAGTCTTTTAAAAATCTTGATTGGAAGAAAAAATGTTTTTAAAAAACAATAACCAAAAACTAATCTAAAATCCACAAACAATCATTACTTGATATAATATTTCAAAATGTCTTGAAATTAATCTTATATTGTTGACTAATTGTGTATATAACTAAATTATACCTTATATTTAATACTGGTTAAAGTCCAAAAATAAATTTACATTTTATATCCAAGTAATAGAATAGAATCTTTTTAAACCTAAATATTAGATAATATTACAACTCATATATGATAGTCAATTTCAAAAAGAAACTCATATATGGTAGTTTCTCTTTTTTAATTTTTACTTTATAAAAGATACATATGTTTTGATGATTAATATAATATAAAATATTGTTATTCTTTCACTATTAAACAATTAATTTTTTTATAGATTTGTTTATCAAAATTATTATAAATTTAAAGTATAAAAACTTAGTTGCATAAAATAATATTTAAATGATATATCCCATAATATCGCAAGAAATCATCCAATTTTGTTGCTAGATAAAGACAAAGATTTTCTTTCAGACAAGAAGTTACCACCCCCATTTTGGGATGGCTAAGATTTTAGAATGTTTGATCATTTCTTCAGTTCCTTGTGCTCCAACTTCCAGTCTACATAATACAGGTATGATACGAAGACGACTAGTGTTTTCTTGACTTCGAAATTGATTATGTGTGAATACCAACCAAGTCTTTCTCTGTTTTTTTGATGTTTCGAAGAGTTTAGGTAGGCATATGACTCTCCAAGTTTAGATTAGGTAATTGTCCCATAAATTTAGTTAGACTATCTATAATAGGTGTTGTATAAAAGATTCAATAGTTAAATCACTATAATGGAAGTGTTGAAAAATAAAATATGACGATCTAAATTATTCGGTGTTTAATAAAAAAAAGTGGAGACCACCAACGGTACATATCATTTCTAAGAATGATTGATATTTTCACATCCTCTAAGTTATTTAAATTTAATAATTTTATCATAAATTAAATATTTTATTTGTATATTTGATAAAAAGTCATCATTTTAAATTCTCTATGAAAAGATATTATGTTTATTTAATTTGGATATATTAACTAGTAAATTGATTAAGCAAAATCACTGTATTTTGTAATAGTTATATGTATGTTGGATGATGAGGTGGAAGAAAGAGAAGATGACATGAAATGTTACAATTGAAATTGAGTGAATTGAATTTTGAAATCATTGTACATATTTTTACAATGAGAATGTTGAATTCTTCTTTCAATATTGAATAGTTTAAAATGAGGTAAATTAAAAAATATATGATGTAGATTTAATAGAATTGAGAGTATTACATTCAACATGTTGAATATCCATAAATGTGGTCTATTTTTATCATTTTTTCTTTTTACATCATCTTAAATATTTAAAATAAAATATCTTATAATAAATTATCTCTTTTGCAAAAGAATGTTATACCAAAATTTATTATTTTTGTCATCTATAAATAAAGATTTAGTTCATTTGATTTGGATTCATAAAAAATATTTGTATTAAACTAATATAAAATAAAATGATGGAGTATGATATTGATCTTTTAAAAAAATAAATTGTTATAGGATAAAGTGTTGAATTAATACGTGAAAGAAAGATGATGATGTGGAGTATTAAAAACTGTAAAATAGTGTGTTAATACTCAACAAAGAAATTCCACTGTACATATTAACTTTTAATTCATGATCATAAATTTTATTTTTCCTTTCCTTTTCATTTCTTTTTTTTGCTTTCTTGGTTATAATACTTTTTAATACCCTCTTGGTTATAAAATAAGTTTTAAATACAATTCTTTTTGGTTTCCACTTCACTCTCAGTTTTATTTTCCAAATTTAATCATTATGCCTCAATTTAGTTTTGATATAAAGTACCATAATAATATTTTAATAAGTAGAAAAACACTCTTGCTTAGTTTTCATACAACTTATTACAGATCTTATTCCAGTTTATTGTTGCTACTAGGGCTGGATAAATAAATCGGATCCGAAAATCAAATTGAATCCGATCCAATGAAGATGAACCCAAACCATTCTGAACCTGACATAAATAAAGAATGGATCTTGTTTTATGGTATTTTGGATTATGGATTTTATTATAATCAAACATGAATCTAACTGGATGTCTGATAGAACCCAAAAAAAAACTGTTAATATTTATTCAAAATACACTAAGATATTACTCCATCTCTATCAAAACAAATAGTTTTAAAGTTTTTGCACACCGATTAAGTAATTGCAAACGTTTGCCTAAAAACAACAATAACTACAGCTACTTCAACCAATAAAACATACTGCAAAATATAAATGGTCAAAAAATCAATTTACATTATTTTTGCATAGAAAATTGAAAACATCACTTAAAATGAAACAAAATTAATTACTTAAAACACCACTTACAGTGATACAAAGAGAGTATTGAACATCTAAAATAATTATATATTACATGAACAGTTGACTCAAATACTTAGTTAATATATATTTCTGGTATTTGGTTAAGATTAATATTTTTATATTTTGACAATTGTTTTAAAATTCAATTATGAATAAGTTTGTTTTTCAAGTTTAAACAATGTTTTTAAAGTTTAAATATTGATTCTTAGGTTTATAGAGTTGCTACTTGTTAATTTTAATTTGTTTACGTTTCATTATGTATATGATTTTAGCTGGTACAATACTTCGGTTTGTCATGCTATATATGATATTGTTACGTATTGGGCAAAGAAGAGTCTTGTATGGTTGATAGACAAATTTCATCAAAGTTATTTTGAAGGAAAACAATATGGTTTGATGAAACCACATAAACAAATTTATTAAATTATTGGATATATGTTGAGTTTAATTAAACACAAATCAATATATTTGGAAATTATAACCCGATTAACATCTGATACTAAAACCATTTCGAATTCAGTCAGATCTTGGACATGTAACTAAATCCGAACATGAACCCGACTAAAATCAAATAGAATTTGATCCAAACTTTTATAATATCTGAATAAGGCTGAAATTCATGAACCCAAAAAATTAAAACATGAATTAATCCAAATCGAAATCTGATTGGATCCCCGATTGCAAAGGACTATGCTTGACAAAAAAAAAAAATATATATATATATATATATATATATATATATTGCAAAAAATAAGTACCCAAATTTCAACCAATTGATTTTGTAATTTAACAAAGAAAAAAATTAGAAGGTATACAGGTCTTGGACACTCTAACTCATGCAGAAGTTTCGAGACGTAAAAAGACAAAGAAGAATATTTCTATTGTTGAGTTAATTGCCTTTTAACTTTTGGTGTAAGTAATGTTTGCGTCGTGAAGGGTTTTTTTCAGATTCCGATCGAAAACAACAACACTGTTCTCTCTTTCTCCTTGTGGGTCTCATCAACATCATCACAATACCCGCGACAATCATTGAAGACATGGCTGCCGTAGGAGTGGAATCGATGCGTCCGGAGACAGCGGTGGAGGAAACCTGCAACATCAAGATAGGGGCGGCGAAACAAGGGGAGGGGCTCAAGCAGTACTATCTCCAGCACATCCATGAGCTCCAGCGCCAGCTCCGCCAGAAAACTAACAACCTCAATCGCCTTGAAGCTCAGAGGAATGAACTCAATTCTCGAGGTCCTTCCTTAACCCTAATTTCAGATCGATTTCTTTGTTGAATTTTCTATATATCATCGTCTTAATTTACTATTCTTGGATTCCGTGTTCAAAGGCTTTCGATTTCGTGTTTTTTTGGAGTTGGGTGCTTTAAAAATGTGATTTTTAGCAGGCCTTTATTCAGATTTCATGATTCTCTTTGATCCCTAGGGATGTGTTAGACTATGTCTTCTACTTGGTTGTTTGCCAAAGTAATATACTGAGTGTGGTGAGGGTGAGAGGACAGCTGTCAGTGCTGCTACCTGCATTATTTAGTTTGGTTCATGGATGTTTAGAGTTATATACAACATGTTTGCTAGTATAATGCTAAATGCTATAATGAAGTTTCACATTGTTGCCTTCTTATAACAGCCATGGATTTAGTAACACAATTAATTTTTACAGAACAGTCCTGGTTGTTATTATGACCATCATCATATTCATCTTTAAAGGATTTATTGCTAGTCTTTATAATTTCTAGTTAATTTTAATTTTGAACCTCTTTGACACTAGTTTTTTTCTTTTTTTTTCCTGAACCAAACAGTACGAATGCTCAGAGAAGAGTTGCAGCTACTTCAGGAACCTGGTTCCTATGTCGGTGAAGTGGTCAAAGTGATGGGAAAAAACAAGGTCTTGGTTAAGGTATGAATCCTTTGTATCGTATTGTCTTAGTTTAACTTGTCTTTGTATTGTTTTGTAATCGAATGAACATAGCTATCAATACATCGCTTTTCCAGGTTCATCCAGAGGGGAAGTATGTCGTTGATATTGACAAAAGCATAGACATTACGAAAATCACACCATCAACTAGAGTTGCTCTTCGTAACGATAGCTATGTTCTCCACCTCGTCCTGCCGAGTAAAGTTGATCCGCTAGTCAACCTTATGAAGGTTGAGAAGGTTCCCGACTCTACATATGACATGATTGGTGGTCTTGACCAGCAAATTAAGGAAATAAAGGAGGTATGCTTGCTTAGAGATAGAAAAAGTAAAGCTAGAAGTCAATGGTTAATCAGCTATACGTTCTGTTGTTTCATTCTTCTTATCAAATAATATCTTGAATTGTTCATCAGGTCATTGAGCTGCCAATCAAGCATCCTGAACTGTTCGAGTCTCTTGGAATTGCGCAGCCAAAGGTACACATGCATTTCGAAGCTTCTCTATATACTGTAACGATGTTAAGAAGATTATAGATGATTTCATCTTCCTTTCTTTTCTAGGGTGTGTTGTTATATGGTCCACCTGGAACTGGGAAGACACTTTTGGCTCGAGCTGTGGCACATCACACTGATTGTACGTTCATCAGAGTTTCTGGTTCCGAGCTGGTCCAGAAGTACATTGGAGAAGGTTCTCGAATGGTCAGAGAACTCTTTGTGATGGCAAGGTTTGTATATGCTAGACCCTAGTTTGAAATATTAAGCATGCTAAATTGCGCCTGTTAGGTTACCTTACTATTGCTCTGATGGCTTATGGGATTCAGGGAGCATGCACCATCAATCATCTTCATGGATGAGATCGATAGTATCGGGTCTGCTCGTATGGAATCTGGAAGTGGAAACGGTGACAGTGAGGTGCAACGGACTATGCTTGAGCTTCTCAATCAACTTGACGGATTCGAAGCGTCAAACAAAATCAAGGTACATGTTAAAGGTGTCAGGGACTCTGAAAAAGACGAGTCTGTGGTATACTCTCATTAATCCTCTTCTAATGAATGTGGCAGGTTTTGATGGCGACAAATCGTATTGATATTCTGGATCAAGCTCTTCTCAGGCCAGGAAGGATTGATAGGAAAATCGAATTCCCCAATCCTAATGAAGATGTAATGCTTGTGCTTATTTTGGCATTTTTATCATGGAGTTGCTTCAGTAAATAGTTCTAAGGACATGTTTGGCTAATGCATATTTCTTTTTAATGTGCTGGCAGTCACGTTTTGATATCTTGAAGATTCACTCGAGGAAGATGAATTTGATGCGTGGAATTGATCTGAAGAAGATTGCCGAGAAGATGAATGGTGCTTCAGGTGCTGAGCTGAAGGTAAAGTGTTTTTTTTGGTTCCCTTCTGTCTGTCTCTCTCTCCATAGTTTCTCGTTCTCTCTCTTATGGTATTTGGTGGTTATTATGGTGACAGGCGGTGTGCACGGAGGCGGGTATGTTTGCGCTGCGGGAGAGGAGAGTACACGTGACACAGGAAGACTTTGAGATGGCAGTGGGGAAGGTTATGAAGAAAGACACAGAGAAGAACATGTCTTTGCGCAAGCTCTGGAAGTAGGAAGGAATATATCTCTGTGTTATTGCATGTGGTTTTCTCTGAAATAATTTATGTTTGTTCTCTTTAAGCATTTGAAAACAAAGTTGTTTACTGCCTAAACACGTAAATGTTCTTAAGCATAACAGTACCCGATTTCATCCTTGTCAACTCGGAGATTATTAATCGAGAAAGAAACACCAGAGTGCATCAAGATAATAACATGAACAGTTTTGATTCAAAGAGAAACTCCAACGTAGATTTATAGGTAGGATCAGTAAACATGCAAGCAAACTTGTTACATTGTAAGAGTAGACAACAGTAAGTGAAAAGTCACCACGGTAATCATCTCCGTCAACACCAGTTTAACAAAATTCACGCCGGGCCTGAAAGAAATAGTGAGGTAGGAGGGAAAAAAAAGATCTAACGGTGGAGAAAGCAGCGTTGAAATTTGAGAAAAGAAGGGAATCTAACGGTCATAAAAATAGCGTCAGACCTAAGCAGCGAAAACCCTTGGAAAAATTTCCTCTTTTAAAAACCCCACCCCCATCTCCCTCTCGCCGCTTCTCTTCTTCTCCACATCATCTCCACATCCTCTGCGATTCCGAAAACATGGTAATTCTCTTTGCATTCTGCCTGATTTTCTTCTGCTCGTGCGACTAGATTTCGCTCCTTGATCTAGGCTCAGATCCGTTATGCTCATTCGTTGATTCTAAAATTGATCGTGGATATGTTGTTTAGGCTCTACCAAACCAGCAAACCGTCGATTACCCTAGCTTCAAGCTCGTCATTGTTGGTGACGGAGGCACAGGTACTCTTCCGCTCGATCGTTCTACGCAATTGAGAATTTGCTGAGGCTCATGTTCCTTTGTTAAAAACTAATATTGTTCCGTTAATATCAATGGTTTATTTACGTTCATGGTGATTTAGTGATCGAGATGAGCTCGTTTAAAAACATCCTTTTGCTAAGCAGATTTTATTCGTATATATATATTACTCACTGTTGTTCTCAACCAGTGATTCAATTGATCCGTAAGTTATAGTTTAGAATGCTTTTTTTTTTGCTAAGCTTTAGATTTCTATTCTGTGGTTGTGCAGGGAAAACCACTTTTGTCAAGAGACATCTTACTGGAGAGTTTGAGAAGAAGTATGAACGTGAGTATTAACGAATAGCTCTCTTGAATACACATTGTCTAAGTATTCTTCATGAATCAAACTGGTTTTCTGATTGATTTGGGCTGTGTGTGTGTTGCAGCTACCATTGGTGTGGAGGTTCATCCTTTGGATTTCTTCACAAACTGTGGCAAGATCCGTTTCTACTGCTGGGATACTGCTGGTCAAGAGAAGTTCGGTGGCCTTAGGGATGGTTACTAGTAAGTTGATTCTCTTTTCCTAATATCTTGCTTGTATTTTCTTGAATTAATATCTCCTAGGATCATTTACTAGCATAAGGTTTATATATGCATAGTTTTGAATTGCTCTGGCTATATGTTGTCGAAAGAATCTCCTAGGATCACTTAAAGTTTAATAAGGTTAATAAGGTTAATACTTGTAGTTTTGAATAACTCTGGTTGTTGATCCTAATCCGCTAGGATCACTTAATAGCGTAAGATTAATGTGTAGTTTTTAATAGCTCTGGTTATGTTGTTGATTTTTCTCCTATAATCAGTTACTAGCATAAGTTTGATGTGTAGTTTTGAATACCTTTGATTATAATGTGGTAGTGTTTGGTTAGATTTTTCATATCTGTTTGGTCTTTCCGTTTGGATATATAGTAAAGCTAATCTTTTTCCTTCTTATTGCAGCATCCATGGTCAATGTGCAGTAATTATGTTTGACGTCACAGCGCGGCTCACATACAAGAACGTTCCGACATGGCACCGTGATCTATGCAGGGTGTGTGAGAACATCCCTATTGTTCTCTGCGGGAACAAAGTCGATGTCAAGAACAGGCAAGTCAAGGCCAAGCAGGTGACCTTCCACAGGAAGAAGAATCTGCAGTACTATGAGATATCTGCCAAGAGTAACTACAACTTCGAGAAGCCCTTCTTGTACCTCGCTAGGAAGCTTGCTGGCGACCCTAACCTTCACTTTGTTGAGTCACCAGCTCTTGCTCCCCCTGAGGTTCACATCGACGTTGCCGAGCAGCAGAAGAACGAGGCTGATCTCATTGCCGCCGCTGCTCAGCCTCTCCCCGATGATGATGATGACGCTTTTGAGTAAACAAAAGATGTTCCAAGATGTGTCCTGCCGTGGTTTTGCTGATTCGCTTCTTTGTTTTGGTTTTTATTCTATGTTGCGTTGATGTTACATATGGAATGAATCGAGTGTTTTAGAACTAATATTGGGGAATATTGAGATTGTTCCGTTTTGGAATAGAGCGAGTTGTTTTTGAACCAAAATAGATTATGCAATCAAGGATCTTATTTGGGGGAAGACTCTTAACTTGAATCTTTTGAGGTCTAGTTTGTTTCTATGTCCCTGGGTCATGTGACTGTTCTGTTTGCATGTTGCTGCTTTAACCGTGCTTGTTTGTCACTGCTATCTGTGACAAGTAGCAAGTCACAGCTTGCTTGTTGTTTGTTTCACTGTTGTGTTACTAATGCAGTTGTTTACTGTTGTTCGATTGATCAAACCAGACAGTAAGTTACATATTCGAAACCCGAAACTTTACTTGCAGGAATCCTTCAAATTGACATTTACAAGCTCGACAACAAAAATCAAATAGCTTTGTTTGAAAATAGAGCGACTTTTGTACAATCTTACCCTTACAGTTTTTTTTATTCTATGTAACAACACAGCTTGTAGTTGTTAATGATGCTGCTATCTGTATGTTGTACTTTTATCGTCAGAGATAAGGTCTCTTATTTGCATCAGATGTTCCTCATTTGAGATGTTCAGTCTCAGACGGAGGTTTGTGATCCACGTTTCTTGTTCCCACGTTATAATAGGCCCAGATGCGTGCAATCTCTCGATGCTGTGTCTGTATTCATCCAACTCTAGCTTATGAACATCAGCAGCTTCTGAGCCTTTCCCTGGAAAGCCAGACTTGCTTCTGTAGCGACAAGATGATGACTCTGTGTCACTGGAGTCACCGGTTTCTACGGGAGTGAAAGATACAGTAGTTAAACCATCCATGTCCGTGCCACAACTACCAACAGAAGAAGCAACACTCTCTCTGTCTTCTTCTTCGACTTGTGTAGTTTGATTCTGTGGTGTAACCAAAGAATAGGTCCGTTTATTTGGACCTTTTCTCGAAAGTACATCAGATGCATTGAGCTTGTCCTTTCTCCTTAACTTTCCTGTTGATGTTTGTGTGCTTGATCTTGATGTACCCTTTGGTATAAAGTAAGAACATAATGTCAGCTTATAAAAAGCCTTTGAAAAATATTGACAGAGGAAAGAAACATGTACCTGCCCGACCATGATCCATTCGTTGTTTTGCCAAGACTGTCTAACCCTGATGTCAGATTTGGCTGCCTTGACCTTGACTGAGGAACCAAGTAATCTAACCAAGACACAATCATTCTCCAAAACCTTGGAAACGATAGCCATCTTCCAGGAACAGCTTTGAAAAACCTCAAGAACGTCACCAGGAGCCCAAGAATGTAGAACTTGTAGTGGAGGAGGAGGCTGAGGTCTCATACTCTTCCTCGGTACCCTCTCTGTACCGTTAGAATTATCATACATGACAGTGTAATAATGCCCATTACCGGACCTTATCTCAGCAGATCGCCAAGCACCAGATGGAAGTGATGATTTGGTCAACACTTCCACTTTAGTTCCTTTCTTAAATCTCATTTTTTCCTGCAATATTTGAGAATCTGAATGTGAATATCTTTACACTTTCTAACTGTTTAATAAATTAGGATTAAAAACATCACAACTGATTAATAATGATGATCCATTGCAAATAAGTACATATAAATATCAAGAAATAAGCTGGAGCAAATAGATCCATAAGAATCTTTCATCTTTCAGAAACTTTCAACTTGAATCTATTGTCAGATTGCACAGAAGTCCACTATATTGCAAAGCAAGTACACAGTACAAAGAAACATAGCATGGATTCAGATGTTAATGAAATTGAAAGTATGATGATGATTGATGACTCAAATGTATAGGATCAATAAAACTCAGAATTTCAATTTAGAAAAAATGCATAATACATATTGTGTTTACCTTGCAACAAAAAGAAGTTTGGTCACTGAATGTTTAGCACGCAAAGGAAGCCATGATTCTGCTATCACAAACAACTATTTTTTTTTTCTTTTTGATTTTCTGGGTAACCAAACAAGGATCAAAGGGGTAAAGAACAGAAAAAAAACTTATTTGCAATATAATTAGGATAAATGAAAAAAAAGAGAATATTTTGGCTTATTACACATCAGCAAGCAAAACAAAATCCATATGTTTAAATTTAAATGCAAAACATTCGAAAATAATAGTTGAAGGTGTAAAAACCCCTATGGGCTCTGGCACTTTTATCCATCAAGCCCGCATGACATGAGACATGGCCTTTTGTTTGATAGATTATTTTTTTGACTAAATGGGTGATGACGATGAGAGAAATTGGTGAGTGACAATGATTTGATGTTTTATTGGAAGTATATATGTAAAAGTTAAATAGTTTGTTTATAACTTAAATCTTCTAAGCCTTTAAGCTTTTTGACACATACAGTATATATGTCAAAGCGTTTTTTATTTCCAAAATTTTAGAGAAAGTGAAACAGGCATGGCAATGGCACAAGAATGCCAAACGTTGGTATCTAGAATGGAAAATTGATTTATAAGACAACGAAGAAGGAAAACAATTTGTGTAAGTATGCAAAAATCATTAAAGACTGGAAGTAACTGCCTCTGGTTCATGCATGAGATGTGCAATTAATATAGGAAAGAAATCAATATCGGATTTAAGATGATCAAAAACGTCTTTGTTATTACTGAAATAGATATTTGTATCATTTTCTTAAGGAAGATAGATATACATTTGTTATTTATTTATTTCATATCGGTGAGCGTCACGAGCAAAGTGCGTGTTTGAGTGTGCCAAAAACAAAAAGTTTACAGAGAGAAAAGAAAAACAAAGCGTTAAAGGGATGGTGAGAGGTCAGGCGGCTTTAGATAATTCCCACTTAACTTTTGAAGATATTAAAGATACCGAGAGATCGTAGGCTCCATATTAACGTACCAAAAATGTTTTTTTTTTAGACACTTTATATTACAAAGGAGAAAGTTTGAGGATATACAAATCAGACATACTAGGCAAGGAGCAGAAAATAGAGCATTACAAGAGGATCAGAGAGAATCAGACACCAAAATGAAATATAAAATTGCAAAGGAGCAATGTATGATTGAAAACGATCCTCTTTAATGACACTATCAGCAATAAGAGATGCTCCTTTGATGTCACGGCGTTTCAGGAACTGAACTCGCCAATCCAAAAAATCTTGAAGATGAAAACATATCTTCTGGGAGTAAAATTTTAGAGACGGCCATGCTGACGGCTTGGTAACTGCAGCTATTAAGTCTTTATCGTCACTGGCAAAAATAATGGAGTCATAGTGTCGTTGTCTTGCATTATTTTGTTAATATTTTCTTGATTCAAAATGGATAATGGAACCAACTATTTTTATGTGCTAATAATTATTTGTATAGAATAATATGTGTCCATTTGGGGTATGACTGGTTTCCGTAGTATAACCCACAAACGCAGATTTTGCGATTGATAGTGATTGTTGGCATTTTGAAACAATAAAGAAACGTTATAAGTCGTTTCAAACTTTTTAAAATCAAAAGCTGATTTCAACTAGTGTTTGCAGTTGCAGGCGATTGCAGACGGTTGTGGAAAAATAATTTTTTTTTCTTTAAGAGAAAAATATATAAAAAATTATTCAATAAAAAATTTAAATAAAAATAATAGAAATACTAAACTATATACATTATATTTTAATTTATATTACAAAACTTGAAAACAAAAAATATTTTTTTATAATTTTATAAATACAATTTTTATACTTATTATAATATTATGATTTTAATACTTCTATAATTATAGAAAATGTAGATATTTTTAGTTTTTATTTAACAGCTCCTACATTTGGTAGTTAACCAGTCATCAGTATTCTGCAAACGCATCAATTTCTAGTCGAAGTAGCAGTTGTACAAATTTCTTAGACGCTTAAAACTGCAACCATCCGTATCCGCAAAAGCTCACAATCACATCCACAACCAATGCGGTTACACTAGTCAAACTCTTTACTCGGTTTCGGAAAAATTGCTTGTAATATATTATGTTTGAATACCATTTTAAAAGAAAATACAATTAATGAAAAATAATTTAACATTTAAGTTTTGGGTAGAGTTTAGTGTGTGGAATTGAGTTTATGAACTTTTATAAATAAATTTAAAACATTTATAAATGATACAAAAGAGTTAATTTTGTTTTTTCATAATAAACTGAAAGTATTTATGAAATCAGTTATTATTTAAAGCTAAATGTGAAAATTGGTATCAAATTTGTGATTGTTGTTTAACGTGTGCGTGAATTTAAGACTTGTAAGTGAAATTTTCAAACCCAAAATTCATGTTCATCAAAACACATAATCTTAAAATCTTGTCTCCTCAAAATTTCATTACACAGAAAGTTACACACTTGCTTTCTCTCTTGGATAGAATGATAGTATGCAAGTGGGTTATGTTCCTGCTCCTTCCACGCATGAAACTTCACTCTTACACCCTTCACTACTGATCCACTCTAACACCGATGAACAATCCTCCCGTCCTACGAAATGCCTTCATAACAAAGATTCAACAAACCGTAAATAATCAACAACAACAACAAAAAAGAATGCCTGATCTAGTGTTCTGATCTCTGTACCTGTTTCTGGGGCGGTACCCCTTGAGTGCATTAGCTTCTCGAGAATTTCTCAAGTCTTTGCTCATCCTGAGAGTATCTGGCACCACCAGAGGGTTCGCTTCGTTCTCATATGCATCATAAATGAATTCAAGTATAGCATCCTGCAAGGAGTGCCAAAAGGATTTATCACAAGCAAACCAATAGTAACATAAAGAAACTGAATAGAATCAGACACAGTCACACATGTATATATATTACCAGAGGTCTAGAAGCATTGAGCCAGTGGTACATAGGCTCACACCGGAACCATGTCATTTGCCTTTTTGCAAAGTTCCTGCGCATCAAATCAAGCAAACAAAGTGAATTATATGAATCCCTGTGCAGAAGCTTATATGTAACGTTAGATATTTCAAAATCTATGCAGAGGAATCACCTGGATGCTTGCTGAAATTTGTTCAAAAACCAATAGAATTCTCCAGGGGAACTTACACCCCCTTGTTGACGACATTTTGATAGATATTCCATGGCCTGAAAACAAGGAATCATGAACAGTATCAAGGTAAGGTAAGCTATGCACAATCCAATAAAGAAAAAAAAAAAAAAAAGAGCTTTTTTTACCTGTCTGTAACCAATGGCACGAGTTGCAGAACTTGTGTTTGGAAGAAGACCAAGATCAAGAAGCCATCTAGCTTCTGACAACACTCCTTCCGCACCTGATGTTGAGAGACAATAACCATTGAACAAAAAAAAATGAATTGAGAAGAACAGCCTAGCAAACATATACAAAAAAATTGATATTATTAAGTAGTTGCACTTGTTTTACCTGAAAGCATGTCTTCGCATCTAAAATCAATAGATCTATAGAGATCAACCCGTGGGCTTGACAGGAAAAAACAGAGGAAGTCATAGTCCAAATCCGTCTGTATGTTTTGGATAGAGATATCAGCAGATGAACCATTCTCATCAAAGTCGTTGTTGGCATCAGGAGAGTTTAAATTTTCTCGAAAAGAATCGTATGGAACACGAAAGGAAGACGGAGGAGATCCAGTTGTCTGCCATGGAAAACAAACATACAAGTTTTTTAAAAAGGTCTATTAGAGACTTAACCAAGATTATAAATGCAAGAACTGATTATCTACTAAAGAAGAGCAACTCTTTCAAGTGAGCAGATAATTGTCATTTTCAAACCTTGAGTATCTCAAGGCTGCGCCGGAGTCTGTACCAATCGTTACGAGCTAAAGAAGAGGCCTTTTGATCACCAGCATTGACCACAAACTCAACAGCTCCATCCCAGTTATATTCGGTTTGGAAATCAATGAGCATATCATGGACCTCGGAGACGATCTCTGGAGAAGGTTTAGGCACATCTGGCTTCCCATAGATAAACCTAGCACATTACCGAGAGAGAGCATTAGGAATGTGTGAACTCACATAAACAAGAGAAGAAGTATATAATCAATATCCTGACATACATACCATCGCAGGTACAATCCAGTGCCACCTGTAACGATGGGAACACGCCCTCTACTAAGAATGTCTTTAGTAGCTTCCCTTCCATCATCGAAGAATTGCCCCACAGAGTAGTCTAAACAAAAAAGCATACAAAAAAATGAGAAGTTAAGCAAATTAACAAATGAGAAGAGAGAGAGGTGAAACGAAACCTTGAGATGGATGCAAAATGTCGATAAGATGATGGGGCACCTCCTGTACAACAATATGCATATAACATCAAAGCTCAAAAAGGCATACACTTTCATACAAAAACATCTGATTCATGCCACATCAGAATGAATATACATCAGAAGGATACCTTTCTATCGGTTGCTGATGGCTTGGCTGATCCAACATCAAGGCCTTTGTACACCTGTGGCCAATCAATCAAACACAAAGCAATAACCTTTTTTTAATAACTAAGAAGAAGAAAGAAAGAAACTTTCCAACTTCAACATTTCAGATACAATTGGGTCAAACAGACAAAACTCTTGAACTGAAACAAAGAAAGCAAAGCAGTCATCTTTTCAAAACTCAAGAGTCCTATGCACTCTAAGTGGAGCTAATAAAAGCTTAAAGCAGAGGGCATACAAGTAAAAAAGAGATTGGAAGTGAGATTGGGACCTGAACGGAGTCAGCACTGATGATTTCGCCGTTGAGACGCTTCGCTAGCTCAAGTGCTAGTCTGCTTTTCCCGGCGCCCGTGGGACCTGAAATCACAATCACTTTCTCCTTCTCGGAGTTTCTCTTCCCGTTCAGAGAAACAGAGCAAGACGTGGCGGCTCCTCCGCAGAATCTCCGGCGCAATACGAGGCACGGTGGCTGCAGTCTCGAGGAAAAAGTACGGGTTAAAACTACGCCACTGCTAATAATCACCATTACAGGTTTCTTCGAACGTTAAAAGAAAAGCTTCAAAACTTGAAGAAAGCTCATCAGCTCGAAGAGGAAGAGACGAAGACAAGGAGCGAAGCGAAGGATTAGAGAAGTACGGTTCGGTTAGGTTTACTGATTAAACCGAATCCAAGTTATGAAATGGTTTTGTTACATTGCCACAAAACGACAGCGTTTTAAGCAATGTTTTTTTTTTTCGGGTTTAATTAATTAAATGTTTACATGTTACCAACAAAATGAAACATTACACATTATTAGGTTTTTGATCCAAAGACGGGGATACGATTATGAATGATGCCAGTCTATTACAATAGGAAAATATTGTAACTAAAAAAGGTAAACAATCCCATTATAGGCGAATCAATACTATTAAAACAGAAGGCCTTTTTTTGAGGTGTCCTTCTGTTTCAACAGTATTTACCATTATATGCCACTGCATTTATTTTTAATCATATGCTTCCTTTTAATTATTGATAATAATCCACGGCAACTTTAATTCCAACTTCACGTTTAATTCCTTTCCCTTTTTACATCATATATGTCATCCCATAGTTGTGAACATCTGAATTATTCATTTTATAATAATTGTATTGATTGTACAGAAGTCAGTCCATCGATCTTCATTCTTATAAAGTGTATGTTATAGTTTTACATGTTTAATCTTACACCATCTGGCACATTCAACACTCACAATTCAACATTTCACTGATTTAAAATTTACATACTATTATATACCAGCATAGAGCTTATTATGTTCTATGATCTATAGCACTATTCAGAATATGAGTTCTGAATCCTGTATGAAACGTAACTATATATTTGAAAGCTTCACAATTTTTTACGTATTGTATGAATAGATTATTTTCTTCTGCAAAACTTAATACTACATCGTAATTTGGTTCATGGTTTGTCATCTTTAAGCATGATCATAACTCAATAACTTCTAATTTACAAAACCCTTAACCTCAGTATCTATTAAAAATAAACTATAAACCTACAAACATGGATAACTACCAAGATCTTTAATAACAATGCATATTACACGGCCAATCATTATATTTGCACATCTGTTTTAAAAACTAGAAAAAATAGAAAGAAGAGATTAGTGGAGTTTTCGAATATACTCTTTCGTAAAGTACCCAGCCAAGCAGTATAGTTGAATATCTTCTACATATCAATAAAAGAAAATAAGAACAATAAGATCGGAAATTTTATCACTAATATAGCATATACCACATCAGAAAACAATATATTCTTTAACTTAAATTATCTTTATCCCGAGATATGTGATCCAACCAATCATTGTATTTGTAAATCTTCCACATATCAGTAACAGAAAATATAAACCATAAAATCGGAAGTTTTATCATTAATATCAAATATACTAAATCAGAAAAACTAATTTTTCTATAACTTAAATTAGATTGATTCGCAAGATATGTGATTTTATGAAAATATATTCAGTAACAGAAAATAGAAACTCACGCGTTAACCCTTCTTATATATATGTTGAAACCATCTTCAGAAACTCAAAGCAACACGTTCGTTTCTTAAAGAAATAGAGCATATACTGTCTTTCAAACAAAAGACAGAAGTTTCTTCATGACGTTTCTGTTGGAGAATGAAGATTGCTATAACAACTAATAGGCGGTGATATTCAGAGTGGCATCTAGAAGTTTCTTCATGATGTTTCTGTTGGAGAACGGAGGTTGTCATAAGAATTAATAGGCGGTAATATTCAGAGTGACATCTAGAAGAAGATTTGAAAGTTCTGACATTGACAATAAAAACAAACCTCATATTTATTTTATGTTTTTAGTTTTTTTATATATTAAATGATGTATTTATAATATTAAAATATAAATTTAGATTAAAAATAATATAGAAATATATATGATGCTGTTGTTTATTTTTAGAGTTTGACTCGTGACCATATAAATTTTTTTTTTCACATTAAATATTTTTCTTTGTACTAATGGTGTGTGTATATATATATATAATATTTGTAAATTAAAATGTACTACATAATTTTTCATATCAATACTATTAAAACAGAAATTTCTTTTTTGAGGTGTCATTCTGTTTCAAGATTATTTACATTATGTGTAACTAAATTATTTTAAACATATGTTTTTATTTAAATCATAATTAAATCTATTTAGTCCTAACAGAATCTATTTAATCCAACAATATTTAATTTTGATTTTTTAAAAAATAACTGAACAACAATAGAATCTCATATTTTAAATAACCCTTTATTTTAGGATTCATTTGTTTGTTGTATAATTGTTTTGTTCTATTTTGCAAACTTAAAATATTTCAGTATATTATTTACATCCGAAATTAAATACAAACTAAGTGAAACAAAATTTTCAATATTTAAAAAATATTTATATGTGTTGAAATTATCATTTAAAATAACCACATAAATGTTATTTTTAACTTTAAACAAAAAACTACAAAGATCGCATTTTCTAAACAAATTTTTAAAATTAAGCAAAATAGTAACATATAAAATGACGCCTTTTTTAGTTTCCATTGTATTGATTTAGTATTTTCAAGTGTACCATTACTTTTATTAGTTATAAACCATTTTAATTATTTTAAAACAAAACAATATATTTGTATTATTAGAAGATCTGTTAGATATTTAAGATTCCATGATTCTTTTAATCATTTAAAACTATACCAACAAATGTAGGCCATTTAAATTTTTATACAAACTACTTCCCACAAAACATTACTAAACGAATTGACATCTTTTTATTCTAACATCTATATACTATTAAATTAGAAACATGACCTATTAATATATGTTTAGTCCAATAAAATAATCACATAATACATATTTATAAAAATAAGCGATAATATTTTGTAATGTATCTAAATATATATTTTGTAACCACTAATTTAGTTCCTTAATAGTAGGGATTCCCTAACAATAATTAATAAGTAAAACTGTCGACTGACATTAGTTCCGTAACATATATTTTCTTATGTAATGCTATATCATCATATTATTATTATTTTTTAAAAATCATATCACCCTGATATTGATACAACTAAATCGTAAATTGATTAAAACAAATTGGGTTATGAATTTTAATATAGGCTTTGTTTTTTATGTCGTTAAGAAACCTGAAAACTTTGATAAATCTAATAATCTTAAGAAATTGGATTACACAATTTAAGTTACATATCTTCAGCAACATAAATATTAATACTTCAAATTATAGTGAATATTCTTGGTTATTTTTTTATAACAAGTTATAATATTGTTAGTGAATATATATTAAAATATAAAATGAATTTTATAATATATTTAGTTATAACATTTAAATTTTAAAATTTAAAATACTTTTAGAAAATATTTTTACATTTATTTATCTACAACCATCTGCAACCGCAAATATTATCCAAAGTCATTTTTTAATTTTAAAAGTGTGGAACAATTTTTAAAACAAATTATAATGTTTTGTGATCATTGCAAAACGTTAAAAATGTTATCTTAATACAACTGCAAAAAGAAGTTGAAGATGTTTTTATTTATATTTTACAACATAAAGAGGGATGATAACAAATATGTTGTATTCACGGGTGAGAAAATAATATAAATTGTTTTTTCGTACCAATTAGTAACACAGGTTTCTTGTGAATTTTATTTTATTATATTTTACAACATATATATACAGTGGACTATTATAAAATTATAATAGCTAACTGATAACAAAAATAAACTAATTCAAATCAAACAATTAGTTTTGTTAATACATTCATAATCTACAAATCATATCATCTTTTTTATGACAACTGAAAATTTAACTTCCTAATCAGAATACAAACATATTCTAATAATAGAACTAAAAAAAATTAAAAAATAAAAGTTGCGTATTGGTTCAACCAATGGTTTAACTGATAGGCTGTGTTCTGTGCGTTATTTAATATATAAAATCATATCATATATTTTTATGAAAACTAAAAATTTAACTTCCTAATTAGAATACAAACAGATTCTAACAATATAACTAAAAAATTAATAATAAAAAGTTACGTATTGGTTCAACCCGTTATTTAACTGGTAGCCGGGTCCTTAGTTTTAGCAGATTTTTGTAGGTTTTACTGGATTATTAAATAATATTTTTTTCATAAAACTCAAACCGGATTACATACTTGATAACCGGATTTATCTATTTAACTGCGGGTCCAGTTCGGGTTTCAAAACACTAGATACAAGTGTATAGCTATGCAACATCAAAAATTCAATAAAAGTATCAAAACATTTTACTAATAATTTTTTAAAAATGGTATGCACATATATGATTACAAAAAACATAAAAATTAAATTTCTAGAAAAAACTAAAAAATAAAATATACCCGCCCTCTCAAAGGGCGGGTCAAAATCTAGTATTGTGATTAAAATCGGACAAGACTTGGGTTTACCCCCTAAGGTGAACCTTCAAATTCACCACCTCTGTAATAACCAATCAAAATGCCAACTAGATTAATGATTAAAAATATTAAATAATTTTTTTAAAATCAAAATAATTAAAAAAAAATAGTGTCAATTTTAATAATGCTAATATTACTATCTAATCCATAAACTCAAACTCTATACCCTAAATCCAAATTCTAAACCCTAAATTCTAAATTATAAACTCAAACTCTATACCGTAAACCCAAATTATATACCCTAAACCCAAACCATAAATCATAAACCCAAAAACCTGAACTCTAAACCCAAACATATACCCTAAACCCAAATCCTAGACTCTAAACCCAAAACGTAAATACAAAATCCAAACCCTATACCCTAAATATTTGGATTAATATTGATGTTTTTCTTTTGAAATTTAAGGTTAAAAATTAAATTTTAGATTTAGAGTTCATGGTTTGGGTTAATGTCTAAGGTTTGGGTTTAGGGTCTACGGTTTGGGTTTATGGTTTGATTTTAGAGTATAGGATTTGGATTTAGGGTCTATGGTTTGAGTTTAGGGTATAATTTTGGGTTTAAAGTTTAGATTTCTTGGTTTATGATTTATGGTTTGGGTTTAGGGTTTAGGGTTTAAGATTTAGGTTTAGGGTATAGAGTTTGGATTTAGGGTATAGAGTTTGGGTTTATAATTTAAAATTTAAGGTTAAGAATTTGGATTTAGGGTATATAGTTTGAATTTAGAGATTAAATATTGACATTAGCATTATTAAATATGATATTATTTATTTTTTTAATTATTTTATCATTAGTCTAATTGGCACTTTGATTGGTTATTAGAGAGGTGGTGAGTTTGAAGGTTCACCATAAGGGGAACCCAAGTCTTATCCATTAAAATCATAGATATCTTAGAGTTATTGACGTGAACGTGATCACAAATTAACGAAAGGTCATTCCTTTACGTTTGCATGTTATTGGTGCTAGTAGTAGGAGCACTTGAAAAGGCCCATAGAACAAACGCACATAGGAAGAGAACAAGAGGGATAATGTGAATAGCTCTCTCTCCATTACCAGACTTGTAACTGTTGTTGTGAAGCATCAGGTCCTTCTTGCACTACAAGAAATGAGTCATATAGCTACTGATTTTTTCCTAGCTAAAAGGGACAATCTGTCGCTACAATAAAGAACGCAACGGATGGCTACGGATAGGAACCGTGGCGTCAGTGTCGACGCTAACTCAGATCCGTCGCCATTCCGTAGCTCACTCGCTACGGATTTTGCAAGAGAACTGGCCATATCTAACAGCTACAGCATGGCTAGAGAGTGTTCCGTTGCTCACTAGCAACAATCTTGGCGATAGATCTTGCATAGCTAAATAGATACAGAGTTTAACTATGGCTTTTCCGTAGCAATGACGTAGCTACATATTTGACTAGAAATTTTTTGTATCTAGAATGTTGGATTCAAATTACCAGAAGAATGTTTTAGTAGCAGAAGAATGTTTTTAGCACATTTAGCAATAGATACATTGTTGCCTTAAGAGTGATATTTATTTTGAATACAAATCTATACAAACTGATTTTCAGAATATGAGATTGCTTAAATTTTTTTACAACATTAGAGTACTGTAAGAAAAAAATCTGAAATTCCCAAATGTAACAGAAATGTCGATTCTGAAAATTCTAGTATCCAAACAAAGAGCTAGATCTAATAAGTGAAAACTAAAGGCATAAGAAAAACTTCTGTTGGAGATGCTGAGATGTAGCTGCCACCATGAATCAGTGAGGAGATTGGACTGTGTAAGAGCAGAGAGAAGCCTGGACTTCAGAGGAGCAGAGAGGATACATGACTGCAGAGGAGAAGAAAAGAGATTGGACTGCGAGTCTACAACCACCAAGGAGATGACCAGAGACTGAACTGCCACACTGCCTTGCACCACCAGAGAGGAGAAGAAGGAAGAGGAGATGAACGGAGAGGACACCACACCTTGCACTATCGGAGAAGAAAGAGGAGAGGAGATTCGCAGAGGGGAAAAAATTGATGAGGAAAGGGATGAAAATCTCAGATCTGAGAAAGAAGGTTAATAAGGATAAATCAAAAAGAAAATAATATATTAATTGTATTCCATCGTTAGATTAAAGTACTATCAACGGCTACGATTAGTAAATGAGTTATCCTCACCCTTTTACATCGACCACTAACAATCCACCCTTCTTTAGTGAATAATTTGGCGGGTATCACGAAAATTTGGCGTCAAAATAATATTTTCCAAGCGGCAATCAACTCGTCAAATAGAGTAAGTGGTATTTATTCCCTATATTTATTTATTTGATAAGACTAGTATGACTATAATTTATTAAACTGTACATATTTTTTAATTGTGATCAATTCTGCCTCCACATAAGAATTTGATAAAAGGATAAAAATATATTCGGTATGATTGGATTTTAAATTTTTTGGTAAAACTTCATTTTTTCTTTGTAATACAAAAGTAGTTTGCTTTACTTCTTTAGTATAGGGTTTGAGGTTTGGGGTTTGGGGTTTAGATTTAGATTTAGATTTAGATTTAGAAGTTACTTAGGTTAAAGTGGAGAAGGAAATAGGCATGCATATATGTATCATCAAAAAATTGAAACTTCTATAAAGAACTTCCACAACATTTAAAATACTTTACTTACCAAAAGAGAATAGATATGAAATCTTGTTACTTGTTATAACAACACCAAAACAAAAGACAAAAAAAAAAAGAGGAAATTATCTTAGAAAATTTAGCAAAGACGTGCTTGCACCCATCCATACGTACAATGATCTTATAATGTTCAATGCAAACTTAACAAAAGGTGTTTGAAAATTACTATATGTGCTAGACTTAAACCAACATATGCGTATACCCGTTAGTTTCACAACATAACTTATTTTAATACATGTAGATTAAATCATCATGGAACATAAATTGTATTTTCATTGAAAACTAAATCAACAATTTAACATTCTTACATATACACACATATGTATGTGTATATATTATGAAATATTATAATTTTTATTGTTTTGATCATTTATATTATATATAGTATTCTTATTGAAGCGACGGAATAGTGAGGATTGAGATATTGTCGCTATATAGCAATAGAAACAATTGTAGCTATTTGTTGCTAAATAGAAAAATTATAGCAACCATTTATCCTTAGCGAAGTCGTAGCTATTTAGCTACAGACCATCGACGGAATCTGTCTCTAGCTATATAGCTACGAATTGCTACAGCTAGCTACAAATTTAGCTATACAAGTAAAATTTTGTGTTCCGTCGCTATATTTATAGCTAATTAATTTGGCTACGGAAATACTCTAGCCAGTCCATAGCTATTTTAATAGATTCTTGTAGTGTTGGCGGCGTCGTAGACCACGAGGTCGTCGTGGCTTGAAGAATCCGGCAAGAGGTTAATCAGAAACTCTTCGGATGGTCGAGAACTAATCTGTAACCTCTGCATCGTGTGGCTTGATCTTGGACTTCGAAACAAACGTAAATGTTATTACTAGGTGATAATATCTCCTTGTATGACTTCGATCGTGACAACTTTGCGGTTATGTAAGGTTCTCTATTCATCAGAGTTTCAACTATATATATAAGAGTTCAAAAGTCAAAGCGTATCCTTAGAGACATTTAAAGTAGCATATTCAAATTCCCGAAGTTGTGGCTTAATATGATCAGTGAACTTTGCCAAATATCAAAGTTGTTATTATGATTTTCGATGACAAGACTATATTTGCTTACGCTTCCAAGACGAGTGGATAAAATATGAAAACGAGTAAAAAATGAAAGTGATATTTTACCAAAGTACTATAATACTACTATTCAGTATCACTTTAATATCCAACTAGGTTTTGATCCGCGCTTTTAAAGCGCAGGTTTTTTTTTCTTTTTTTATAAATTTTGAATAAGTTTGTGAAATGAAATATTTTCATTTATTTTTATTGTATTGTTTTATTTTTATTTTTATTTTATAAATGGGTATTTATGTTTAAAATTAAACTTGATTTTTTTTTCAAAAATTTGAAGTGGTATTTTAAAAATTTTCAATCAATTTTCACTTTTATGTACTGAATTTTTGAAAGATATAATTTTTAACAGATTTAACTTGTGAATATTTAACAATTTTAAGTCTTTCATTATCAATATTAAAATATTTTCAGAAAGTTTTAATTATATTGAGAGAAATAAATAATAATAATTATGTGTAAATATTTGTTAATATTAATATTAGAACTTGGCCCAAATGACCCAAACGAAAAATGTGAACTTAGATAAATATTAAAATCGGCCCAAATGGCCCAAAACCATGAAATTAAAGGAACAAAAAAAGTTTGGGCCTATAATTGAAAGACCCATTAATTGAAAATGATACAAAATAACAGAAATACCCTTAATGAAACATGCGACTTCCTTATAATAGAAGGGTAAGTTTAGGTAAAAATTCAAATAGGATCATGCTTTAATAGTATAGATATTAGCATATACTATTATTAGCAGGCTAGTTAATTTTCTTATAGAAATATTGTTCGAAAACGCGGCCGGATTGGCCGATTCCGCGCCGGTTAAGCGCTCGGCGGAGCTCCGACGCCGCGATTGTGGTATATTCGGTCAAAAACGCGGTAAGAAAAAAAACCATCCATGTTTTGGTGATTTCGAGTCTGAAATCGGTAAATACATTATAGATTTGTCATATTTGAAAGGTATAAACAAAGAAACAAGCTTGAATTGAAGCTAATAAACCCAAAATTGATGACTTACGACGAAGACGGCCGCAACATAACTCTGCAAAATAGGTTAAGGAAGAAGACGCTTAGAAAATTACAGTTTTACCCTTTTTAAATGTAAGAAACTTAAAAAAATGCATTGTTGGCCTATTGAACCCGGGCTGGGAAGTCAAACAAACTTAAAATAGCCACTGGGCTGTGGCACATATTGATGTATTTCTCGTGTGTCTAATTTTTAAAAGTATGTTACATTACAAATATTAAAAGAGTAAGAAAAATTCTGCCCCGTGTATATCCCGCTTAATCCCCGATTTTTCGATAACTCGCTAGGCCCGGAGTTACCGCCCGACTAGCGCCTAACGAGTTTTTGAACAGGGGAAATATCCAATCTTGTAGTATATCCCTACAAGATGTCAACATATTAAAGTGATCTTGAATAGAATCATACTTTGGATATTTAATACTTTGAAATGTAAAATAACATGTAGATGATCTTAAACCAAAGGTTTGCGTGTGAAAGCACGACCACAATGCATGCATATTCCCAAAAAATCATACACGAACATTTACTAAACATGTATAATGTGCAAGCGCAATTGTAGTTAATTCTTTTTGTTTTGATCAATTAGCTTTATGAAAAAAATCACATACTACAAGAAGTTACATTGTTTGACCAATTTCCAATAATTATATATTCATGGATACATTACAAATCAAGATAACGAGCGTTGACAAGTAAACAGCAGGGAAGAACTCTTTCAAAAGTTTAAGATATATGTGTTGTTTGGAGCCTTGCAGCTAACTTGAAGGTGCACATGTGAATCTTTTCCTAAAGTCAAAAACTTGTGTTCATATGACATTTGTCTTATTTTATATTTTTCGATTGTAATAAATGCTTAAGCAAATATCTAGTCAGAAAATTTAGACCAGAAATATCAAAGTTTATGTGCTATTATTAGTATAGCTTTCTTCTAATATTAAAATCTAGAACATTTTTAATACTATTTTAGAAAATAAACATGTATTGATATATTGACATAAAATCTATTAATTTAGTTGTAGTCTCTGCATAGTTGATCTTGATATTACTATAAAATAAACTTAAGTTTAAATATATGCATGACACTTTAAGTTTAAATATATGACAATCTAAGTTTAAACATATGCATGACAATTTAAAAGTGTAATAGCCAAATTGTTGATTATTTGATTGAAAGTTATTAATTTTAGTTACGATATAAGATTAATAAAAATGTGCAATAATTATATATAGTCATACAATAGTTATTAAATATTCATTGTTTGGTTTCCTCGTGATTTGGTCGCTTGGACTTGTAAATAGAATGTGAATTGGTGCATTTACTATGTGGCCGATGAGACCGTCGTTATTCTCACTAGGTAATTGCCTGCGCTACGCAGCGGGATTTTATTTTACTTTTTAATCAAATAATTTAATTTTGTTAATTTTGTTAATTTAGTTTATACTGTAAAACTGTAACATAATATTTCAAATTATAGCTAACTCTAATATAAATATTTTACAAAATATCTTTTACATTTTAGATAGACAACATTCTATTTAAAGAGTTTCCATTTATCTTTCGTTAGTTCAAAATTTTGTTTGTACAATAGTTTTATAAATTATTTTCATACTTTTAATTTTAAAACAAAATATATTAATTGAAATGCTACACATTAAAAATATACATCAAAATTCAGAGAAGGTGTTTATTTTATTTATACAGTTTTAGCTTTGTTAACAACGATAAATCATTAAATTATTATATTTTTTAAATATTATTTTATTATATAAAATTCTTAAATATTTTTCACTATTTATGTTTTACTATGTTGTATAAATTGTTTCCATTTATGTATTCTATAATAATTTTTGTCTCACTTTTGTTTTTTAGTTGAAGTTTTTGTTTTGTATTTTTTTTATTTGTTAAGGTTCTAATTATGTCATTAGCTTGAAGTTTTGTCAGTATAATTCTCTTATCTACTCACTATGACAAACATATGGTTTTTATTAAGATCTGCCGGTAAACTTTTCTTATCATCTTTGGTATCACATTAACCTTTTTCCCAAAATAAAAAAATGTATGATCACAATCGTGTAAAAACATCTCTTGCAAGCCTATACATTGTAAGAGTAGATAAATAACATGTACTCTAAAACATCTCTTGTAAGCCTATACATTTAGGGGGGTGTATTCAACTAAGAGTTTGAAGTGATTTGTATTAAAATTACAAATCCACTGTTATTCAAACGTGGATTTTAAAAAACACTTTAAAATCCAGTGTTATTGAACTTGACATTTTATAAAACACTCTAAAATCCACTGTTATTGAACAAAACTTAAGTTAGAGATTTTAGAGTGCTTTAAATGTTTCTAGAGTGTTTGAGGTGATTTCTTTAGTTATAAAAACAAAAATACAAATCCCACTGTTTTAGATGAGATTTCAAAGTGTTTTAACAAAAATCACACTAAATCCTCTAATTCTCCTACAATCATCTAAAAACTCATTAAAAATCAAATCACTTCAAATTTCGGATTCAATACACCCCTTAGTTTCATTTTTCATCTTATCATATTTTTTCACTCATGGTTGGATTTCCAGAGACATAAGACTGAAGCTTCAAAGAATCTTTGTTCATCGGAACCTGAAAAAAAATCACAAATCGTGAATTCTCGGTGACCAAAATGGAGAAAGAAGAAGCTACAATTTCATCACTTAGCATGAAAAAAACTGCTTCCTTCCCGCATCAACTCTTCTTTAAAGTTATCAAATTCTTCGTAAGACATAAGAGCTTTGACTTTGTAATAGAACGATTCCAAGAAAGAAAGAATCCTCAGACTTGCAGTATTTCCCTATCATATTTAGCTAACCCATTAAAAGATAATCTTTGTTTCTACATGTTACTTGCATCGGTTTGAAAACTCTTGTTCTATAAGTGGGTTTTTCTCATTCTTGTTGATAGTACATAAAGGTAAAATATTGCTATCAAGTTCTTCCCCACCAACCCTGCCTGAAGTCAAATCAAAAGTGTTTTCAAACTAAGGAACTCTCAAAAGAGGAATCCAAAGGTTGATTAGAACATAAAAAAATAAGCAAACAATGCTACGAACCTCTCACTATCTTCTTCACATCAGTAGATAGGAAAACCTTTTTGAACTCAATTTAATATAAATTCAAGAACTTATCTCCCTCCATTTATTTTCTACTTCAAATTTCATTTTAAATATAGATATAATTAAATAAAACACTGAACTTATAGAAACTCCCTATATGTTTGATTTGAAATGTGAGTATTAGTAATGGACAGAAAAGTTTACTTTGAAAATATTTTTTTAATTTTTTTTTAATTCAATAGAAACTCACTGAATTGTTAATAATGGAAAAAAGAAAACTCAAACATAAGAGGTCTATGTGTTAAATATTATCTTAATATAAATATTAAGTTTTTAACCGATGGAATGATTCGTCACTTCTTGGTCTCGTTCTCAGTAGTAACTTCATCCATAGCTTGCTTCTTTACATCTTATGTTTCATTTTTTCCTTTTCTGGGCAGTTTCAGAACCAAGACTTGAAGTCTGGAAAGTAGGAGCTTCTCCATCTTTTTTGCTATTGTCATACATCTCTGGTTCATTTTCTTTGGTTGTTTTGTCTACAGTTTTTTTATAATATTAATTAATATTACTGTCATTATATATAGTGGATGATGGGTTTATACAAACATCACCTTTGCTGTCATGGGATCATCGTTCGCTTGAAGGATTGAATTTTTTTTGGTAACAGTAAAAGTCTGGAAAGAAGCTTTGAAGTTGTACTCTGCAATCTTGACTTGAAAGTCTTTTTTTTGATCAACAACTTGGAAGTCCATTGTCTTTCCAATAATGTCTAGAAGACATTTCGGTACTTTTTGATGGTCGCGATTGTCTCCTTCTTCTCTTTCCTGTATTTGGCACAATTTTATATGGTAAAGTAATTTTTTGAATCTATTATTAATAAACTGTTGATTATAATATATAAGAACTAACCTCTAATGCAGTTATTTCTTCAGCAGTGGTGTGTGTAATCTTTTTTGCATCCCGGTCAAACAAGACGAACTTAGTTGTTCTGTCACCACTTTCAACTACTAATTCTATTCTGAACCTGATGTAGATGAATAATACTTAGACAACTAAATATGTGTTTTAAATAATAATGTAAACATGATGCAATGGAAAGCATATCTTGCAACGCCAATTATTGTCTTTTGAGTAAAATTGTTGCATATCAGAAATGTATCAGGAGAAAGTGAAGAACAAACCTTGAGACTCTTGATCTCCTCTAAAAGCTTCTGATTAGTTTCTTCAAGCTCATGAGCTTCATCTCTGCGTTAATTCAAGACACGGATTGCATCATCGAGTATAGCCGGTTTATCGGTCTTTGGAGTCCTCCCAGGCTCAAATCCATGAACCTAAAGACACAAACCCATTTTTTAGACAACTCAAACTACAAAACTAACACATATACTAATAAGTTCTGTAGTTCTCATTTAGCTTCTCCCTCCTCAATCTCTCACGACAAGCTTTGGTCCCTCCTGGTCATACACAAGATCAAGTCCTTCCCCTATCAACAACCACCACAGATTCTATCAAACACAATCAAGAGCACATAAAGTTCAGAGGTTTTATAAAGCTAACCGCTTTCTGGAGCTTTCCTCATCTACATGTTCAAGTTCTTGCTTAACAGCTCCACCAGATGAGCCAGAATTAACAACTACTTCATCTTCCTGCACAGTCCCACCAGAGTTACGAAATTACCCTGGCTCTTGCGTTAAAACTCCATTGTACGATGTCAAGTCTCCTATGCTGAAAACTTGTTCTGGATCGCTCTGTAGATTGACACCGTATGACCCAAAATCTGGGAAGGTATCTTCTTGACCAGGCTGCAAATCTACACCAAACTGTGTGTAATCATCGAGTTCTGCTCCATTGCTGCCGAGGTTTAAAAAAACAGTCATCTCTCTCATTCATCTATATGTTATGGACTAAAAAATAGATTAGGGTTCGTCAAATTAACATGAAAATACACAATTAATTTCCTACGAATTGAATTGAATTGAACGCCTGAGAATTCGATAAATCAATATAGAAAAAGACAGAAACGAAAATAGAGATAGAGAACAGAGGAAATGAAGAACCTTTGATCGAAACAAAAGATATCAGAGACGAAATCATCATCGTCAAGATAAGGATACATCTGAATCTCAAGAACACAGATTTGGAATCTCAAAGCATGACTTGGTTAACTGTCTGTCTCTTCTCTTCCTCAACAAACAGAGAAGAAAACAAAAAGAAAAATATGACAGTAGAGCAATGACGTGTAGCGGCGAAATGATTTAATTGGATCTTCAAGTTTTTTCATTTAATGACATGTCACTTTCTTGTTACTCTAAAAATCCTATGTGTCAAAGCTGGAGAGAACTCTAGCCTTATTATTGTGGGGATTTGGGTATATGTTACTGCGTTTAGTGCATTTAGGAATGCTCAGACTGAAGATCTTTCCCGCAAATACAAACATGGTTGGGTCTAAAGTGTGCATGTGTATAGATTTGTTTGTTGTTGTCGTCGAGATTGGATTATAAAGCTTCTGATATTATAACTGTGTTTGGAAAGGGCTTTTCTTTTGCAAATTTTGTTTTTAGATTTATTTTTCATTACTTGTGAAGAGAGAAAAGATAAGCAATATAGTAGATGAATTAGGGAGATAAAATGTTGACTATGTTTACTCAAACTATTTTTTTACATACTAAGATACTTAGTAATCAAATCATGATTTGTGGTATGTTTAGCCGCTAAGTTGACACCACTTTTCTAAGTTGCAGCTCCTTCGGCATTGTTTAAATATATAGTATTCATTGCTTTTCAGAATATTATACGATTCATTACTTCTGGGAATATTGTAATGTATAGTTTTTTCTTTGTTTGTTTAATAAGTTGGGAGACGTCTCTATACTTCGATAATGTATAGTTTGTTCATTGTTTGCTTAAGTTGGAACGTCATATACTTCAGTTATAAGATGGAACTTAGAGAGAGCCCTCCTAAGTAATGACGCACTAAATTTTGACTAAAAAATGGTTAAATTGTTAATTTTTTTTTGAAAATCGGTATTATGAAGTTAAATTGGTATTCTTAAAATAATATTTCCGTGAGAGTTGTAGTTTCCTTATAGTACTACTTTAATTTAAGACGAATAATCATGATTTTAACATTATGTTGCAATAATAATTTATCTCGTAACCTTAAACAGTTTAGTAAACATAGTCAAAAGAGATTCAAGTGTTTGATTTAATAAAACATCGATCATGCCAAAACCAATAAAATTAAGCACGCAAAATTTGTAACATAGAACACATCCACGAATCAATAATATCAAATCGTGAATTGAGAAAAACATAGTCCACATGCAACCACTAAAGTCAAATTATGGAATTTAGATCATAGATTATTTAGAGAATCTCAATTTGAGTCGAACAAGTTTTTATATTAGTTTGAGAGAATAATAAAGCATCTTAAGAAACTTTTAAAAAATATATAGAAGGCATTTTCAAATCGTGAATTGAAAAAAACATAGTCCACATGCAACCACTAAAGTCAAATTATGGAATTTAGATCATAGATTATTTAGAGAATCTCAATTTGAGTCGAACAAGTTTTTATATTAGTTTGACAGAATAATAAACCATCTTAAGAAACTTTAAAAAATATATAGAAGGCATTTTCTTTATCAACAAAACTAACATCTAAATTCAGATTGTCCATATTAAACAAAAAAAAACAGCAATAAAATTATCTTCGTGGAAGATTATATACGGAGTAAATCATGGACAAGACCAGGTGCAAGATATTAAAAGAGTACAACTGAAATTACCTTCAAGCTACAATGAACAATATGCACGGAAAATGAGTCAAAAACTTCCAAATTAACCACTATAATAGCAGAAATACGGTTTATTAAACCAAAATAAGATTTTAGGCATATATTAAATTTAGCCTACCTAAAAACCTAGAAGATTACAGCATATATGATGTGCCTACAAAGGAGAAGATATACTACGCATGCTAAATAAATCCACCAATGATTCAGTAAATTTCTAGAACCAGCAACTATGTACGACTAATGATAAACACTAGCACCATAACAAATATATTTTTGATCAGTGTGTATTAAAAATCCAATTCAATAGATAACATTTATAGAATATAATACAGCAATCATAAGTATATGAACTATGATGCAGAGTGCCAAAATTTATTAGACATACAAATATGACTACAAGATTGCAAACACACGATACATAATGCAGAATTTAAAGACATGCAGGATGCAGAATGCTAAAGACATGATACACATAATGCAGAGTTTTTTGGTGTAATACATAATGCAGAGTTGTAAAGACAGAATGCAGGATGCAGGATGCGAATTGTACAGACGTGATGCAGGATGCAGGATGCAGAATTGTAAAAAAACATTATGCTGAATGTAGATTGTAGAATGCAGAATGCAAGAACCAAAATTAGTTATAAAATGATATGTACGTCATTTCCTATATTTAGAATGATCGTCAAAGGGTTAGTAGATAACACAAACAAATAGATTCAATAGTCAAACAAACTGCAGAAGTCTCTCTGCCTACAAAATATATATCTGCGTAAGACTCAATTTATTACAAAGAGATTTGTGAAAAGCATAATACCTGTCATGGAAGGCTGCCATACTTGTAATCTCCTCAGAGTCTTACCATTTGAACACCTCCTGAAGCACAAACCTGAGGAAATTAAAAAAAAAAATTAGTCTTTACTTACATTTAGTATGTTTCATGCGGACCATGTTTCTTCCAATGCCTAGATCATGAATTAGTTTTTCAAATTTCTGTCGCTATATAGTATGTGGTACAGTAAAGAATCACATACGATTTGTAGTATTCTGAAATTGTTGGTCGTTTATCCATCCAACAAACCACTTCAAATCTTGTTTTCAGTTCAGAGTCCAAGTCATAACTCTAAACCGTTAGTGTCTGTTTCCAACCCAACATGTCTTCTTTAAACTATTATTCGTTTTGTCAGACTTCTCTAAGATGTTGGTCGTTATATTCATCCAACATAATGAAAGTGAACCCATAGTTTTTCACTTTTAAGCCTTGTGGAAGTAGTAGCTGGTCGTTTTATTCCATCCAGCAAATCTATAACCAAACCATTGTCTTTTAAAGACTTTTGATCCCTCTTTTGTCTTTTAACTCACTGCTTGATCGTTTTTGTAAGCCGTGAGTTATAGTATAGTTTAATCCCTGTCTAAATAGTTCTCAATTCCCATTCATATCCTTTTTCTGAGGACATGCGCTATCCGTATGTCTTTTAACTAACCTGTCTTTGTAAGCCGTGAGTAGTAAAGTCCCTGTCAAAGGGTTCTTGGTTCCCATTCATAGCCTTTGTCTAAGGATATGTTCCATCTATATGTGTTTCAACCGACATGTCTAAATGGTTTTGTAAGCCGTGGGTAGCAGTAAAGTAAGGAACCTGTTTCCATTTTGTAGTCTTGAGACTTTCTTAAACCGTTGGTCGTTATAGATTTTGGTTAGCCATAGATAGTGTCTTCTATCTTTTAAGACGTGTGGTCTTATTTGGCATCCCCTAACACCTTTAAAAGTTTTTTTTTTGTAATGACATTTTCCATCTGTAAGACTGGAAGTGTTTCAAACGACATGTCTTACAAGTCTTTAAGCCGTGGGTGATTAATGTGTCTTTCCCATTCAAATGGGTCTCGGTTCCCCATTCATAGTCTTTCCCTAAGGACATTTCCATCTATAAGTCCTTTAACCGACATGTCTTTTATGTTATATTGTCTGAAGAGTTTTTGTAAGCCGTGGGTATATGTTATTGTCTAAAGAGTTTTTGTAAGCCGTGAGTCTTTGAACTGTGCAAGCCGTGGGTAAAGAAGTAAGGAATCTGTTTTTAGTGTGTAGTCTTTGTCTTAAGACTTTCATAACCACTGGTCGTTATACATACCATCCAGTTGATAAAAACAGATTTTCTTAAGCCGTGGGTAGTAGTTAAGACTTTTAAGCCGTGGGTAGCAGTAAAGACTTAAGACGTGGGGACTTTTAACTGGCATGTTTTGTATGCCTTTGTATTTTTAACTGACATGTCTAACAAGTCTTTCTCTTAAGACTTTTGTAAGCCATGGGTAGCAAAAGGCTTTTCTGCCGTGGGAACTTTTAACTGACATGTCGAGACTTTTGTAAGCCTTCGGTCTTTTTAACTGACATGACTAACAAGTCTTTGTCTGAAGACTTTTGTAAGCTTTGGGTAATTTTAACTGACCTGTCTAACAAGTCTGAAGACTTTTGTAAGCCGTGGGTCATGCCTTTGTCTAAAGACGTAAGCCGTGGTTAGTGTTGGGAATCTGTTTTTAATTTTCAGTCTTTGAAGACTTTGGTCATTATACCCCCACATTCCATCCAAATAATTAAAAACAGATTCCCTCAAGCCGTGGGTACCAAAAGACTTGTGCCGTTGGGACTTTTAACTGACATGTCTTGAGATTTTTGTAAGCCTTGGGTCTTTTTAACTGACCTGTCTAACAAGTTTGAAGACTTTTGTAAGCCGTGGGTCATGCCTTTTCCTAAAGACGTAAGCCGTGTGTAGTGTTAGGAATCTGTTTTTAATTTTCAGTCTTTGTCTGAAGACTTTGGTCATTATACCCCCACATTCCATCCAAATAATTAAAAACAGATTCTCTCAAGCCGTGGGTACCAAAAGACTTGTGCCGTGGGGACTTTTAACTGACATGTCTTGACACTTTTGTAAGCCTTGGGTCTTTTTAACTGACATGACTAACAAGTCTTTGTCTGAAGACTTTTGTAAGCTTTTGGTCTTTTTAACTGACCTGTCTAACAAGTCTGAAGACTTTTGTACGCCGTGGGTCATGCCTTTGCCTAAAGACGTGGGTAGTGTTAAGAAAGGAATCTATTTTTAATTTTCAGTCTTTGTCTGAAGACGAGTCATTATATCCCCACATTCCATCCAAATAATTAAAAACAGATTCTCTCAAGCCGTGGGTAATAAGCATCTTCTAGAGGCAGCAATGGGACAAATGTTCCCAAAATAAGAATCTGACAGTGCACTATTAGATTAGTGTCTGTCTATGATCTTTTTGGGGGTTTTGAAGTGAAAAGCAAAAACATCAAAACAAAACAATACCCAAAAACATTAGAAGAAGGCGTTGAAAGGCTTTGTTGAATTCAAAAACAAAACCAGTTAAAAAAGAACGCTGATGTCAAAATCCCAAAGACATCAGATGTGTTTATTAAATAAAGAAATAATCTCAAAACAGAAACCGGAATCAAGCTTCAAAAACAAATCGGAAAACTCTAGAAGCGTAGTAAGAGAATTTACCTTAAAAGGGCGGTTTCACGCGGAGTCAGGCTTCAAAACATAACCAAGATCCCAGCAAATTGCTTCATCACTTTCAGCTCTTGCATCTTTCTCGTCAGACTCTTTCTCCTTAGGGGGAGGCTATCTTAACTATTTTTCTGCTATGATCCTCTGAAACACGTGAAGAGATAAAACAGAAACAGAAGTCAGATACACCATAACCATGTTCAAGGGAACTCTTGAACTCTGAAATAAAACTACAAATTATAGCATAAACTTGACCATGTTCAGTTACTAATTAACTACAACTGAGACATTATATAAGAGAGAAACAATGGTTACGAGATTGCCAAGAGAATAAATATTGCGAAGTTCAAAGCACATATAGCCAAACAAAAGCATAAGGAATTTAATACTTAAAACACAAAGCTATGAATGTAATGAGAAGATTACAGATCTGATGACAGACCTTGAACACCATCGGAATCAGCAGTGACAGAGAAAGGGACACCGCATGTGATCTGCCGCACAAAAGGTGGGTTTATCTTATCACAAAACTCAAAATAATCGTTGGATACGAATGCAAAAACAGGTTCTTATATCGATTCTTACCCAGTTTGGGTAGCAAAACCAAACAGGTTCTCTCTTCTTGGATCCTCGATCTGTATAAAAGTGCAAGAAACAAGACATCAATCGAACTATAAAGGAATAAGAAAAAATCAATCAATCGATAGTAACATAGAAACCCTAACTTAGGCGCACCTCGACGACGAGCGAGAAACCCAATCAATCGGATCAGTTTCAGGCGGAATCCAAAGAGAACAAAACAGCGTGAAACCCTAAAACAAAACGGCGATCGAAGCTTCAATCCTCAGAGAAATTCATGATTTACAGAGATCGAAACACTTACTAATCTGACAATGTTCATGAATTTTCCGTTTCTGCGACTTTTGGAGAGACTCGATTTATCGAGAAATTTTTTTTTTTTTTTTTATGAAGAAAGAAACTACGGAAATAATAAAAGTGATTTTGGGAAAAAAGGTTCATCAATGGATTAGTAAGTGTTTCCTAACAGTTATGTTTCAATTTTCAGTCGGTTTCTATCGCGTTTGACAACACGCGTCTGCTGACGGTTAGTGATATTTTAAAATTTGAGTTGATTAGTTTGTAAAGCAAACCGATCCTGCACTCTCTGATAACCAACTAAACCGAACCGGTTCTTTTTCACGGTCTACATGTCAAACGACGTCGTGTTATGTGTCTGTAATCAAAAATTGATTTTTTTTATTTCGCCTCTCTGTCTCATAAGAAAGACGACGCAGAGGAGGAGCTGAATGGCGCGTACGTTAGTATGGGTAAAGCCCACCAGCGAATCACTGAGTACCTTAACCGCTTCTACGACGCCGTTTCGAACCAAGACTCTTCTACACTCTGTCGCTTCCTCTCTTTCTCTTCCAATTCTCCATCTCTTCTCTCACTCGCCGACACACTCAACGTCTTTCAGTTGCTTAAGTTCTTCTGATTTTGGTTAAAGTTTCATGTTTGATCGAGAGACACGTGTCATAATGTTAGCAATTGAAATGTCGGTAATGTGAGTTTACACTTAAATTATTTCATATTAAATTATATTTTAATCTTATAAAACAATTGAAAATCTACTTTATATTGAAGAAGTAAATATAATTTATTTTTATTCTAGGATCGTATTATAAATTTTATTAAATTTTGTTGGTATGAATTGAAAAGACCACTAACATTATTTTTGGGTCAATCCATGGTTATAGGCATATATTACTAGTTTATGTTATAACCGAAAACTGGAAATTCAGAAACCAGAACACAAAAGAACATACCCAACAGTTTAAATCATAGATATCGTAACGTTATTGAAATGATCACAAATTAACGAAGGTCATTCCTTTACGTTTGCATGTTATTGGTGCTAGTAGTAGGAGCACTTGAAAAAGCCCAGAGAACAAACGCACACAGAACGAGAACAAGAGGGATTATGTGAATAGCTCTCTCTCCATTACCAGACTTGTAACTGTTGTTGTGAAGCATCATCTCCTTCTTCGTGATGTCATAGACCACGAGACCGTCGGTGCTTGAAGAATCAAGCGAGAGGTTAATCAGAAACTCTTCGGATGGCCGAGAACTAATCTGTAACCTCTGCATCGTGTGACTTGATTTGGACTTGTATGGTTTCGTGACAACTTGGCGGTTATGTAAGATTCATCAGTATTTCAACTACATATAATAGAATTCAAAAGTCAAAGCGTATCCTTAGAGACATTTAAAGTAGCATATATATTCCCGAAGTTGTGGCTTAAGTTATGATGAATATGATCAGTGAACTTTGCTTTCAAATATTAAAGTTGCTATTATGATTTTCGATGACATACTAAGATTCGCTTAGGCTTCCAAGAAGAGTTAATAAATATGAAAACGAGTAAAAATTAACAATATTTTACCAAAAAAATATTATTAATTTGTGATCACATCAGTGTCCCAAAAATATTATACTCCCTCTGTTTTTTAAAGATACATATTCTAAACTTTTCACATATATTAAGAAATTATATTAATAATGCATTGATTTTTGTGAATAACAATTTTCTACAATTTTTAACCAATAAAAATCCAATAAACACAATTAATTTTCTTGGAGTTAACAGATTTTCATTAAATAATACATTGAAAAAGTAAAAAATGTATCTTTTTAAAACAATTTTTTTCCTAGAACATGGATCTTTAAAAAACAGAGGAAGTAGTCATGTGTATAGAATTTCAAAAAATAAAATCCATGATATCCCTACAGCATATTAAAGTGATCCTGAATATAATCATACTTTGGATTATTGGATATACAGTGAAACCTCTATAAATTAATAATGGTGGGACTACACCAAAAACTATAATTTTTTATTAATTTATAGAGATATTAATTTATCGATATACGAATTGAACCAAAAACTCATTTTGGAATTATAAAATTATATTATTTTATAGAGATTTTTAGTGTATATTAATTTATAGATTATTAATTTGAAGAGGTTATACTGTATAATACTTTGAGATGTAAAATAGCATGTAGATGATCTTAAACCAAAAGTTTGCGTATAAAGGAACAATATCAGTGTTCTTCAAAAAAAAAACGGACAACAACCGGGTTTCGTGGTCTGGTGGTAAAGAAACTTCGGCTGAGGTGTCCGCCATCACGAGTTCGAGCTCCGGCCACATCGGATTTAATATGGTTTCCGTTTGACCTCCAGGACCTTCCTCACCAGTTCCGGTTGGACGCGGTGGAATAGTCGAACTAAATAAGAGATCCGGATATCTGGATTATCAAAAAAAAAACAGACAACATCAGTGTCCCAAATGACTATAAGTTAATAACCATGTTTTCCATACAGTGCAGTAGGGGTGTGCGTTCGGATACCGTTCGGGTTCGGGTCGGGTATTTCAGATTTTCAGATATTTCGGTATAGGAGTATAATACTCGTTCGAGTATTTCTGAATTTCGGGTCGGGTTCGGGTATCTTTAGTTCGGGTTCGGTTATTTCGGGTCGATTTGGATATTTAGATTTTGAAGAAAAAAATAAGTTTTTTATTTTTAAGGTTCTTGTATTTAAAATTTAGTTTTAGATTAACTGACTTTTAAAATAAATTGAATTATTAATAGATTTGGAGGTAAATTTCAAAAAAATAAGTAGACATTCATTTGGCTATAATTTTTAGAATTCTGATGTAACTTTTGTTAATACATAAAACAAAAGTTTAATATTCATTTTAAGTGAATATCAAATCATTTTTCTCCGTAATTATATGTATATTATACAATTTTAAAATATGTGTGACATCAATATATTGTATATTGTATAATTTTAAAGTATGTGTGACATTAATATTAATATTTTAAATAAAATGAGAGATGAAAACTAGAAATATAAGGGTAAGTATATATATGTTCGATCATCTTCGGATATCCATTCGGGTTCGGATATTATCCGTTCGGGTTTGGATATCTAATATTTTCTAAATCAATACATGTTCGGGTATTTTGTTATTTCGATTCGGATTTCGGTTCGGGTGGAGCTTTCGGATATCGGGTAAAATACCCATCTCTACAGTGCAGTACAGTCTTGTTTTAATTTATCGTAAACTATACATCCCAACAATCCAACCTGAAGACGCAACCACAATGCATGCATATTAGCATATACCAAAAACCATACACGAACACAGCTACTAAACAAGTATAATGCGCAAATGTAAGTGTAATTGTAAAGAAATTATTTTTCTTCTGATCAATTAACTTTATAAAAAAATCACATACTAAAAGAAGTTAATCTGAAAGTACCAGTTTCTAATTTATAGTTTTCATGGATACATTACAAATCAAGACACCAAGCGTTGACAAATAAACAGTAGGGACAACCAAAACTTTCAAAATTGTAAGATACGTGTTTTATTTGGAGCCTTGACCGAACTTGAGGTTCACATGCGAACATTTTCCTCAAGTCCAAGCTTGTGTTCATATGGCATTGGACTTCTTCTTTTATAATTTTGATTGTAATAAATGCTTAAACAAATTTCTAGTAAGAAATATCAAACACAACCTTATCTTCCGAATCCGATAATACTCTCTTTTTTTGTTATTGAATATTACATTTCAGCTACATTTTCAAAGTCAACAAATGCTCAAGTCCGGCAAATATATATATATATATATTTATATTTATATTTATATAATTTTTGATATATTTTTCCTTGAGGTAGACAAATAATACCACTTTCGATTTGAAATCAGTTACAAAATTTTATATACTCGAGATTACGTCTTCACATACCACACAGTAGGGGATCCACATGATAAGCGGATTGAATATTACAGTATAGTTTAACTACGATTTGTATAAGAAAAACATATAATATGGAACAATTGCGGTCCGTTTAAAATAAGAAATTCAAAACAAAGTATAAAAAATGACATATATAATGAATATAATAACTGCATGATACATATAATATATTTACATATTACAAAATAAAAAAAATCAGAAACTTATATAATTTTTAAAAATTTAAATTTTATTTTAAATATCTGAAATATGAAATTTCATATGATATTATTGTGACTTATAGCTAATTATTTTATTTTGAAAAAATATAATTGCACAAGTTGTCTTCTAAAAAAATAAATTAAGTTTTTATGCAAAAATAAAAATTTGAATAAATATCAAAATTGTAGTGTCGAATTATATTATATAATTTTATAAGTAATATATGAAGAATTTTTTTATTCGACATACCAAAATAAATAAATATTTTCTGAGAAATCTTGAAAGAGATTTTTCTTTTGAAAAAAATTGATATAAATTCATAAACTAAATACACATGTAGAAATATACATATTATTATTAGCTAATATAACTACTTATAATTTGTAAGAAATAGTAGGATCGTCTCTATAATATTTTTCATTGCTGAACTAGACGTCAAAAAAAAACACCTAATCTCAATTGCAGACAAAATAACTTAAAAATATTATTCAGCAAATATAATTCAATTCAGCACCGAATTATATACATACTACAATTCCTCCTTGTGAATTCAGCCCACGAGTAGTCACGATGCTCATCATCTGAAACAAAAAAACATGAAAAGTCACCCAAGCTCTTTATAAAGCCTGTAATGAAGGACAAGAAAGCAAACATAACATAATCGCCAGTTCGCCACCATATCCATCTTAGCCCTTATCGTGGTCATCATCGCCGCCAGAATTTCTGTAAAACTCTCCAAAACGTTTTAACTCATCGCCGGCGTCCACATCTCCCTGGTCCTCGCCGTGATCTGCTTCCTCATAGTTAATCCGTCGCCGTTACAACAAAGCGAGGAAGATCCTCGAATCAAGATAGGTCTAGCTCCGAAGGAAGAGAACTCCGGATCCAGTACAGTTTCCTCCCAAAAGTCGCCGGAGTCCCGACCAAGTTCAACCTCGAGGATCTTTTTTTTTTTTTGCTTAAACCTCGAGGATCTTGAAGAAGCCATCGACGGGTTCCAGAGCCAAATCATAAAAGGCGTATAGACGTAAAGCCAGAGAACATTCTACTCGACGAGAATTGCAGAGCGGTGGTTACAGACTTGGGACTCTCCAAGCTGATTGCTAGAGACGAGAGCAGAGTATGACGGAGATTCTCGGCACGTGCGGATACATGGCCCCAGAGTGGCTTCATGATGGATACGGTATCTATAAGACGTCTGATGTCTACAGCTACGGAATCGTGTTACTAGAGATTATGACGAAGGGAGAGGTTGAGGAAACAAACAAAAAGACGAACAAGAAGAGCAAGAAGAAGACCAAGAAGAAGAAGAAGAAGAAGAAGAAGCGGGCGAAGAATTAGAGAAGTACGGTTTGGTTTCGGTTAGGTTTACTGATTTAACCGAATTCAAACGTAAAGGATTGTTTATTTGATTTGATTACAATATTTTCCTTTACGTTTGTGATCAAATATTACATTGTAACGTTAGTCAAGTGATCACAATTAACGAAGGTCATTCCTTTACGTTTGCATGCTATTTTTGAAACTAGGAGTAGCAGTTGAAAAAGCCCAAAGAACAAAAGCACATAGAAAGAGAACTAGAGGGATTATGTGAACAGCTCTCTCTCCATTAACAGACTTGTAGCTATTGTTGTGAAGCATCAGCTCCTTCTTGGCGACGTCATAGACCACGAGGTCGTCGGCACTTGAAGAATCCGGCGAGAGGTTAATCAGAAACTCTTCGGATGGCCGAGAACTAATCTGTAACCTCTGCATCTTGTTGGCTTGATTTGGAGTTGGAAACAAATGTTATACTATGCGATGACTCTCTTTGTAAGGTTTCGTGACAACTTTGCGGTTATGTAAGGTTCTCTATTCATTACAGGTTCAATTATATATATATACTAGGACCGGCCCGCCCTACGGGCGGGATATAAAATTAAAATAATTTAAACAATTATATTATAGATTTAATATATATTTTTATATATAAAACTTTACATATTAGTTTGATTCTATACATGTTATTGTAAGTGGAAACTAAATAAACCATGTTATTTTTATATATTATTACTGTTTGCATACAATTATGTATTAATTTGAATCAATGATTAGATCACAGGAACAAATCTTAGGGGTCCCTTACTCATTTTTATATTTTTCTGTATATATTATGTATTAAATCTTAATAGTGAGTATAAATTAATATACATTTCTTTACATCAGAATATGCGGATAATACATTTTAACCTAACAATATTATGGATGTACAATTTTGTTATTTGTTTTTTTTAAATATCACTATTATATTTATTTGTATCTAATTATGTTAGAATAATTAATACTATGTCTTATATTTTATGGGGCTATATATTTTGTATGAAAAAGCCAGTACGAATAAAACTAATTGTGTTGATTTATTTGACATATATTTTTATTTTTCTGTATGAATAATGAAGTAAGGTATATTCCATGGATATATGTATGTGTAAGTGTTAACATGGTGTTTTTTATCAAACCGAGAAATGTAAAACTCTAAAATATGACGGAGTTGTCTATACCGATATTTAGGTGGTAGACTGATGATGCTAATTATGACTCAAATCTATACCCAATAACTCTCTTTTTCCTATGCTCTTGTCACACATGTTGTGTTTGTCTCTCCTTTTATCTCCAGACTTCATATATATAACAAACACACATGTGTTCCAAAAAAAAAAAAATAACAAACACACATGTCTTCATTAACAAACGATGAATCTAAGAAATACTTCTGTGACTACTCATGATATATCATTAGACACAACTGCATGCAACTTTAATCCAAAAAAAATGGGTCCGTGAGTGACACCACAAAAATTTGAAGCAGACTATATTTTAAACCATACTAAACCAAAGAAGGCTGTATCTCCCTCCAGAACATAACCCTAAATGTATGACAGGAAACTTATATTTACAGGTTCGTGATTAACTCTGTGAGAAACTCCTAATCATGTCACGGTTTTTTATGCATGTGGCAACTGGTAAACGTAAATCAAAACTTGTAAATGGCCAGTGCCTTCCCTATCGAAACTGGTGTAGTGTACCACTTAAAGAAGGGTAATAGAGGTGTGTACTTAAAAAAAAACAAAAAATATTATTGCTTTAAGATAACTTTAGACAATAGTTCAGAAAAAAATAGAAGATAACTGTAAACCTCGATTGTGAAACCTAAGCAAAGCAAAGCTGTAAGCCTTTAACGTGGCGATATAAACAAACTCTTTGGTTCTTACGAAAAGATGAGAAAGGGAATTCAAGTATCAAGACGTTCCATCAACCTGAAGAATCTCAGTGTCAAGATATTAGCCAATGACTCTCAGTAATTGAATAGCATGGAAAGTAACAGACTAAACATGATAACGAAACTCATTAGCCGCAGCAGCTATATGAAGATCCAAAAACAATAAGTATGATTCCCATATAATAAAAGCTTGAGGAAACAACAAAAGGCACTCGGCTAATTATCTTCTATAAATTAACAGAAGTATAATAAGTACCAGTTGAAGTGAATCCCGGTTTTGGTGGTTTGCATTGGATCTGACTCTTTCTTCAAGCATAGTTGCACATGTAGTCACACCCAGCAGACCACGCTCAGCGATCCCACCTGATACTGAGAAGATCAACTTATTATCTCTGAAAATATCATTGTGTTAATGCATATAAGTTGATTGTTTTTACTTTTACCTGAGATTTCAGGGATGGTAAGACATTCCAGAACCTTAAGGTCGCATCTCCTCCTCCAGTTACAATCGTCTTTCTAACAGATGAGACCGCAAGGTACAACAGGTTCTAACAGTTTCAAAATTTAAAGAATCCATTTCCTTGGGCTTTTTCATGCAGCCTTCGCTGTGAGGACCGAAGATACTCCAAATGAAGTTATAAACTTCAGAAACATCAGTTATAAACTCCAATCACTAAAATAGCATCGACCATAAAATAAAAACTTAGAATAAGTAGACAGTTGCAATTCATCAGAAAAATAAAACACAACAATGAACTAAGCAGCTATCAAGCAGTAGACTCGACACATATAACAGGGGAAGGCTAACCTAAACAACAGAGTATAAAACGTTACCAAGATGTTTCACAACTTAGGGCATAATAAAAGTTTGAAAAAGTAAAAGATTTCAGCAACGTGGCGTGCATACCTTCACCAACACCAATCAAGAAATCATCAGCTACGTTTAGGGATCTATTATGGTGACAGACTGACAGTAATAGTCATAAGAACGTACTGTCTCTTTGCTTCAAAATCTCTGCTGAAGTCAATATTTGGTTGACAGTCCGAAACCAAGGCAGGGACCTGTTAAAACCGATGAACCAGTATTAAAGCTATACCTCTCTTTCAGACATTTATCACAAAAAGAAATGAGACAATGTTACCTTATGGATGCTGGAATGCATATGGTTTCCTTCTAAGTAAAAGACACGGTCTTTGATGTCAGGATGCAGAGTGTTATCCATCTGTAAATACGGTTCGCTAACAAACAGTTGCCATGGTTCCAACTCTCAAATGGGAGGAGCCAACTCTCATGCTTCTCGTGAAGATCATGGAGGCACTTCAGCGAGATGCCTTCGTTTATCAAAATCGAAAATATCAAAACTGAGAAATGATATATGTATTGCAAAACGTACTCTATATAACCATCTTCTCTGGTGATTTGTTTTCTCTTCTTGAGCTTCTTCGGGAGATTAGATTGCACCACTCTCATATCCCTGAGATTACCAAAGTTTGTCTCTATGTTAAGTCAATTATCCAATAGTGAAGCTCTTTCTTCTTTCAACTCTGCTGCAGAGTCTTTGTAGTAGCTGTTGACTCTCTCAAAAATCTCTGAGTAGAACCAAGAAAAAGAGAGAGAAAAACAGTTAAAACATGTCAAAAAGAATCATCAAAACTCATATAACAACATGTAGTTTAAAAGTACCTCTGGCACGTCTGATGCATTCTTTCTTGCGCTGAATAGCATCTTTTTCTTCAGATTCTTCCTCTTCTTCGTCTTCTTCTTGTTCTGCAGCAGAAGCTTCAAACTTTGCTTTACTAACCCACACCTTTTGATGCTTTGTGCGGTCCAAGAGTCTTTCATATAAAGCCCGTGACCTCTCTAATTCTCATTCAGCTATCTCAAAATCTATGTAAGCCTGCCACATAAAAATATAGAGTTCCTTTCAATTATCCAATCGATTCAGAAGTCTAAGGAATATTTTACTTCTGTGAATGTATTGGATTGAATATTCTACCTTCCATAACAGTTCAGGCATGCCGAGAGCTTGCTCAGATATAGCAAATATAGCAAGATCAAGGATGGCTCTGCAACTCTTCTTTCTCGAACTATTTCAATGTTTTCCCAGTTTACAAAAGCTCTACAAAAAAAATGAAGACAAACTGATCAGTTCATAGGAAACCAAGCACAGAAACAAAATTATAATCCAATAGGTTCCATGAAAAGATAAAAACGGAGAACATATCAGATTAGATGGACAGCAGAGAGATTTGGAGATCGAGATCTCTCAGTAGTGAGATACAAACCTATTTATACACGGATTCACGGTCTGAACAAAATTGAATATCTCGTAGTGGCCGTCCGAATTAATGACAGTAAAGGCATAGAAACACAACGCTTTCAGTTTCAGAAACGGAACGAATCTCGATCGTCTCCGTCATAGTCGATAGAAATTCACGAAGAACACAAATCACACGGATTAGGGTTAATGTGAAGCGCCATCAAGGGCTGCAAAAACTCAAGACGCAGCGTTTCATTAATTGAGACACGTGTCAAACGCATGACGACCGAATTGTTGCGCTGGATGCTGACGTGGCGCGTCCAGGAGAGAGTAAAGTGTATTTTATATAAATACTAGTGGTATTCCGGCTCTACGCGCCGGGTTCATATGTTTTGTTTTCTAATGAGTTTAAATTTACTTTTTGGTTCCATATTTGATAGTGGTTCAGTCTAATTTGTTTTGAAGTTTTTTTTAGGTCAAGAGAAACTCTTCATCGGCTGAATCCCTGTAGTAGTAGTTGATTATATATCACAATAAGTGATGTGTTTAAATTTCTTTTGTGTTGATAGTGGTATTTTAAAACTTTTATTTTCTGGCTCTAGAATGGCGGTGACATTTTTTTGGTTTATAGTATTTATCTCATGCTTCTGACATATTTACGGTACAATGTGAATTGTTGCTGGGATAGGTGCGAAGACGTTGACTGTGTGAAATCAATCGTTTGGTCCAATTATTTGTTTAGAAGGCCATTGCATTGTATGTGAAAAGTGTGGTTTTGAGTTTTGAATTTATTAAAGCAAGTGAATTCTTAAGAACCATTATTAATTTTATGATTGGCTTAATTATTTATGAGGAGGAGATGATACTTGGCTTACGGTGAGATTGTGGTGAGTGGTGAGCAGAGGATAAGAAAGATTAGAAGATGAAAAAATGGGTCATATACTGAGTGGCGGACGGAGAGTATATGGTACGGGGGCACATGCCTCGACTAACTTTTCGATTTTCTTTTACAAATACTATAGTTAGAAGAGAAGGGAATAAGCTTCCTAACTCAAAGTGTATTATGCTATAAAATTTCAGAATGTGACCATATATATATTAAAAATAGAAAATGAATTCAGTGAAAAATACAAAATGACAAATAAATTGTTGGTCTGCTTCTTGAGCTCATTACGGGTAAGGGCGCTCTTGAAGTGCTAATCCGTAGGCTTGGACTCTAGCAGTTAGGCTTATAGCATGTTGTCTTCCTTCATTGTCAAATAATAGAAATGTTGTATGGGTGTCTAAGGTTCCATCAATTATTGACACTTGATTCATAAGCAACGCTCTCCCCAAGGCTATTAAAAAAAAAAAAATCCAACAGTGGAGGGTCTAAAATGTAGTTATGCACATTACAAATGGAGTAGCAGTGGTGATCAGTCATCACAGTAGCTCACTAAGTTAAAGAACCAAGTCTTCCGGAGACTTTTGCTCACTGGCTCTTCTTCTGGAAGTTACATCCTCTCAACATTTATTAGACGTGGAATAGGTTCAGCAAGTGAAGGCGCACTCGCAGAAACAGCTCCTTCAACAATCCCGGATGCATTCATCCATACACTGGCCTCAAGGGTTGCTCTGCTTAAACCAAGGGAGGGCTTTGTTATCACAGTTCAAGCTCTAGGCATCTCATCACCTGGGTTATTATCACCTCCCTGGGCATGGATAGTTAAAATATCTAAATACTAAACAAAGCGAGGTGTAGAGTTGCATATAATGTATGAACATAGATTTTCCTCAAAGTTAGGTTGTGACAGATATTCGTTGTGGTCAAAGGTCCGTGCCATTGTAAAAGTCTGATGTTTCGTTGTAAAGTTGAATGCAGTCCAGCTTTAACTGGAAAGTGTCGGTCATGCCCACTAAATCCTTTAGGCATAGTGGAAAGGATCACTTATCTGGATCTTCAACACATGGGTTCTGTTATCAGTGCTCGTATTTGGTAAAGAGCCTAAACATATGTGAAATTTTAGTGTCTGGGTGATGTTACCATTAGATGTGAAACCGTTGCAGTGTCAACTTGGTGACTGGCACATCGAAAGCCAGAAACACAATCAGATTCAGAGGCATCAGAGACGTACATTTGCACACAGTACCTGCATAAATCACATATTGAGAGTGGGTAGACGTGGTTGGTTAAAAGGTACTCTCCTTATAAATCAAAGAGTATGAAGGATGTTCTGTTTAGTATGGTGAACCTCACAACTGCAACAGCTTTCTAGTTCTAATTATTACATGTTGTTCATGTAAATGATAAGAAATCTTTTGAATTTTTCTTCAGCATTTAATTTTTCTTCAGCATTTAGAACATGAGATGCACTACCTGTTCTAGATGTCAATATTGTCCACTTCAAAAGTGCAGAAAAATCTGCTGCCTGTGGTTGCATGACATCGGAATCATTAACCTATATAGATTAGAAGTAAAAGTAATGGATGAGAGGAGTTGAGGTTGCATTTGTGGCTCCGAGTTTAGGACATACGCATTAAGCTCCGCAACTGTAACAGATTCCAGTTTCTGGCAATATCCCTAGCAATGTCCATGAGTAATGTTTAGTTTATGAGACTGGAAATTAAAATATGTTAACGTGAGTTGTTAAAAAGCTAACGCATCAAAGAAGCTTTGGCTAGAGACACACTCTTTGTCAAAACAAAAATGTGTGATGAAGTAGCATTTAGGAAGAGTCGACCTGGGGAAATTTTATTAAAATAGCAGTTACAGTTTTTTACAAATTGAAAGCATGAAATGATAAAAGTTACTGGAAGTTGTACCTCCAACTAACATCGGGTTTATGTTTGTTGCTACAATGACCTTATGCTCATCACCCGTGAGTACCAATTTCTCATCAAGCTTGTTTGCGAGGGTTGTAGAAAACACTGAAGTAGACATTTGTGCCCCTGCAGAGTGGCACTTTGTGATATTTATAAAAAAAATGTGGAAGCAAGCCGCTAATAGTTTCAAACCGATCAACATAGCTAAGGTGGTCCAGCTGGTACGTACCTCTCTATTCTTAGGGTGAACATGATTAACTGGACCTGTTGGCTTTCATCGTTATAAGTGGTCTTGATTCCCCTTATTTCCCGAATAATATCTGCAATCAAACAAACATCATCTGCATCTGGTTGGTTTGTGTTAATTAAAAAATAAGATAGACGACAGCCGGGGGAACGTTTGTAATTGAGATCCACCAGTGATATCAAGTCTTCATTGTTACAGAACCTGAACAACTTTGAATAGATATGGTGCAATCTCAACAAAAGGGTCTTCTCCATCAATCTAACAGAAACGGGGGCGTCGAGACTTTAAAGTTCTGATTAGTGCTTGTTACAATCGAAGAGACTGATCTCATAAAGTGAACCCTTTTTGAGGAGGTGTTGAAAGGTGTTCAACCGATGTACGCTTATAGATCACTTGATGAAAGTTGACTGCGACACAGTAAAAAAATCAGAAGTTACAAATTAGAAGCTTTACTGTCGGTGCAAAATATAGAGTTTTAGTTAATGAAAATATACCTTCGCATCCACCACACCAATGAGATCACCACCCTTCGAGTGCTTTCCAAATCCGCAGAAGCCTTGTCACAACGGTCTCCCTACAACTACCAGCCTTCAATCCGACACCGGAAGTTGCGAATTCTCCAATAGTGCACCGGATTTGATAGTTAAAAATTATTAAAAAAATCTGATGAATCGAGGGTTTCGGAAGGAGGCAAATATATAGTGAAAGAAATAGAAAGTTAAGGATGGGAAGCTCAAAGGATGAGAAAATAGTGGGATTCTATTATTGATATCATCATTAAGAACAATGAGTAAATCGCTTGAAACGGGCATACTACCGTAACGACAACTGTGTCTGGCGACCTCTAAGAAACAAAAGAAAGGAGATGATGGATTAAACTTATCTTGTAAAATTCATTATTCACTAACAATCGTAAATTAAGGGTAAACGAAAGTTGCGTAACGAAAGTTGCGTCTTTGTTCAGAAAGACAAGCTGACGTGTCAGCAAAAGCCCCTATGATATTGATGACGTGGAAGGCTGAGCAGCCAGAGAAGGCAACTTTATATATATAGATAGATAGATAAGAGTTCAAAAGTCAAAGCGTATCCTTAAGAGACATTTAAAGTAGCATATTCAAATTTCCGAAGTTATGGCTTAAGTTATGATGAATTTGATTAGTGAACTTTGCTTTCAAATATTAAAGTTATTATAATGTTCGATGACAAGAGTAAGATTCGCTTAGGCTTCCAAGAAGAGTTGATAAAATATGAAAACAAGTAAAAAAAAATATAATATGTACCAAAGTATGGTCTCCTTCCTATTCGATAACAGTACTTTCATATCCAAGATTAGCAGGCTAGTTATCCAATCTTGTAGTATATCCCTACAAGATACTAAAGTGATCTTGAATGTAATCATACTTCGGATATATAATACTTTGAAATGTAAAATAACATACAGATGATTTTAAACCAAAAGTTTGCGTGTGAAAGCACTACCACAATGCATATCCAAAAAATCATACACGAACATTTACTAAACAAGTATAATGTGGAAGTCTAATTTCTAAAGAAGTTACATTGTTTGACACATTTACATACTACAAGAAGTTACATTGTTTGACTAATTTCTAAAAAAAATATATTCATGGATAGATTACAAATCAAGATATTGAGCGTTGACAAATAAACAGCAGGGATGAACTCTTTCAAAAGTTTAAGATATGTGTGTTGTTTGGAGTCTTGCAGCGAACTTGAAAGGTGCACATGCGAATCTTTTCTTCGAGTCAAAACTTTTTTTTTTGTGTAAACCGGCTTAAAAAGGTTAAACCCGGGTCAACAATGACACAAGCCTAACCTCCGGGTGGAGGTACAGCCCACGGATAAACCCTCTCATGGATATTCAAATGAGCCGAAAGCAATGGGGTCATATCCGTGTGGCCAATGAGAATCGAACCCGGGACCGTATTGGTTCGAGTCAAAACTTGTGTTCATATGCATTGGATATCTTCTTTGATAATTTTCGTATTGTAATAAATGCTTAATCAAATATCTAGTCTGGAATATTTGTTTATATATTACTTTGGTGTAGCATTTTATGTAACAAAATCATGTTATATAATAATGTTTGTGTTATTGTTTAATATTTTGTGTTATGATATCATATATTATGCAAGCCCCGTTAAAAAGGTGAGAAATGAAGAAAAAGATAAGAATAAAAATCATCTTTTTGTGTAAGCAAGAATGAAAGGTAGTTAGCATATTTATGTTTTCGTATATAATAAGTATATAACTGACTTATTAAGTATAGTGGCTCCGGTGGTGCATATACAAGCTATGGTTAGTACGGTGGCTCTTCTGGTGGTGATATGAGAAGATGCGATTGTGATACTAACTTGGAGCAATGACGTATCCTCTTTGGCGGTTCATGAATTAGGTTTTAGGTAGTGGAGATATTTACGTTATATATATATATACTAGGTCTTTGAGCTGCGCAGATGTTTTTTATTTTTAGCATAATAAAATTATAGATGATTGACTATTTATATTGGGTTTAGAAGTTGAACCAATTGAATAATACATTACATAAGTTATTTGTTATTTAATCATATTTTACTATATGGACCATTTTCAATAATACATTACATATATTATGGTTTATATTGATCATATTTAATTAAAATAGAAAAAATATAAAAATATTATCTGTATCTAATTTTTTTTTGAAAATATAAAATTTTAAAAATAGTTAATATTAGCTAGAAATAATTATCTGATAGTGATGACAAAAAACAATAATTATCTTATAGTAATTTTGTTTTCTAAATCCTACGTACACAAAATATAATTGTAAGAGATTATTTAATAATAATTTCCTTTTCTAACACTCTGAAAACTGTAAAAGAATATTTGATAGTTGTTTTTTTTAATTATAATTCTTATTTTGGGTTGGATCCGGTTTAAAATTTTAGGTAAAAATGTTATTTGTAGCTCTAATTACAAAGTTAATAACAATGCATGTATAAACTATGATTATAAAATACAAACATTAAGTGAAACTTATGTGTGAAAATGAGTTTTTAATTATAAAATAAATTTCACATATCATATGCGAAAACAGTTCTAAAACTATAGTAAAATATTTTTAATATTTCATTAACTCTATGAGAAATCAAATGCATAATGTGACATGTGTTAAAATATATAATGACAAAAGCTATGATATCAAAATATAGAGATAATTTTTTAAAATCTCTATATTATAATTTTAGTATAATCATTTTAATATTGTGACATGTGTTAAAATATATAATGACAAAAACTATGATATCAAAATATAGAGATTTTCTTTGTGTTATGTTGTTTCAAATGATAATCTTCATTTGCTATACCAATAGGTCTGGACACGGATACTCGATACGCAATTCGTGCCCGCTACTTGACTCTTACTTGCCCCGTAAAATCGAGTACTTGCAGTGATCAAACCAAATAACAAGTACTTCAACCCCAAAACTTGCAAGTACAAACCAAGTATCAAGTCTTTTTAAAAATTTAACTATTTGACTCGTTTGTACTTGTTACTCATTTATTTTTTTGTTTACATAATATTGACATAAGTTTTGTAGTTTCAAAATCTTAATTCTTTCAAATTTTAAATTATATGAGCCATGATTCTTTTAATTTGGTTTATTTGTTTTTTTGTCTTAAAAACCAAGTTTTTGACATTGTTAAATTTGATAATAAGCAAATATAGCTTATTATTAGCAGATGTAAGTCAAATATCAAATATCTTTATATCTGTCAATATTTGTCTCGTTACTTGTTTTACATGTTATTCACTACTCATTTTTAAAAAATTATTATTATATATTTAATATATTTTGTCTTTTATTTATATTGTAACTGAAATCAAATAAATATATTAGATTCGAATAAAAACTGATAAAAAGATAACAAAATTCTTTGTATGAGATTATACTTTATTTTAATTATTTATAATTTGTAAGTAATAAGTATTTTACTTGATTTTAACAAGTAACAAATCGGATCAAGTAACTTACAAGTACTGATTTTTGTTTTAAACAAGTCAAGTTCAAACTCAAAATACGATTACTTGAACGAACCAAGCCAAGTACCAAACCTTCGAAAATTATCAAGTACTTGAATTGCGTCCACTTCTATATACCAATATATCAAACAACCTTGTCTTCCGATTATATAACAAAGTTTATTTGTCAAAGTCTATATGTGATGTACCATATTTCGATATCACATGTTTATTCACCGCTTTAAATGCAGCAGGCATATCCAATCATTTTGAATCCTGTTTTTATTCTAAGGATTCAAACGTTCAAACGTTCTTAGAAATCACGAGCATTGTACATGAAAAAGCCAATACACGTAAAAGCAATTTATTTTGAATTATCGTGCTAAACTCATTTTTGATTTTTTTTTTACCAAACTCATTTTTGATTTGGCTATTCCTTTATTGTGGTTAATTAAAGCTTTCCACGGTGTTCAAAAAAAAAAAGTTAAAGCTTTCTACAAAAGTTAAAGAAAAAGTAATTTGAAGAAGTCAAACTCTAAAATACGATAAAAGTAATTGGACGGACAGAATCGGGCTATTTTATATTTGTCGGCCAACCAATGAGAAGTGATATCGTGTGCCTGATTTCCGTTGACCAAGTGTGATGAACGTAAAATGGAAAGCCTACCAAAGCATACACGGTTTTAAGTTTATAACTAACCATAACAAAGCGTTGAACTAGTAGAAGACAAAAATAAAATACAACAAAACAAAACAAAATATATCCCCTAATAATCAATAACTAGATTAGGACCCGCCCTAAAGGGCGGAAATTGATTTGTCAAATTTCAATTAATAATATATGATATATATAATATGTGTATATAATATTATATATATTTTGTGTAACATTTATATATATATATATATATATATATATTAGACATATATATAATATTTTATTAAATATATATATAATTTAATAGTGTTATAATTTGTGTTGTATTTGTTATTAGTTTGTATTTAATCTTCTTTCATTTTTAGTATAATAATTTGCCTTGTCACATTTTTTACCTTTTAACTTATACACATAGTTATGCCTTTTTTCAAAAAAAAAAACTTATACACATAGTCTCGTAAAATGTAATATATAAAAAACATATTTAAAAAATCTACTGACCATATGCCACCATTATTTGGTTGTTTGAACAAAAAAAAACCATGTTCTTGCAGAACTGTGTATGTTGTGATATGATGTAGGTGAAGAGTAAATATATGGAAGTAAAGTTAGTGATACGAACATGAGCCTATGTTGGTCTATGCCACAATTATTTGGTTTTTGGAAGATCAATGAGCATAAGCATACACGGTCTTTGTATACTTACGTTGTAAATGAGTCGGATATTTTTTTTCTTATGTCTGGAATGATAAGGAACTCGTTGATTTAAAAGTGGTTCAGTTTTATATGATCTAATTATATTAAGAGATTAACCAAAAATATTATAAAAGTGTTACTGGTTAGGTTTAACTAATCTATGTTGGTTAAGATTTGGTTTAATTTAAGTTGGTAGGTTGTATTGTATAGGAGGCATGATATATTCTAGCAACAACTATGAAAGAGTCCAAAATTTAAATGAGAACTTCAAATAGTAGATAATCCCTAAATTAATAGTATTGATATGTAACAATATAATGTCTTCCAATTACTAAAGTTATATGCTCAAAGGGTAAGCGAAACCGATGGAACATGGAAGATGACATAACGGTTCAACCCAATAGTTATATAAAAAATACGTAAACGAGTGCGAGCCCACGGATCAAGGCATGTATCCGACCGGTGAAGTTAGTCTCCGAAGGCAAACCTAATCACTAAATTATTATATTTCAGCTGCATATTTCAAAGTCAACAAATGCTCACGTCCGGCAAATAATATTTCTAGTATTGGGCATTTTCTTAAGGTAGAAAAATCATATCGTATCCGACCTGAAATCAGTTACAAATTTTCATATACTTTAATTAAAATTTAAAACTAAAGTAATCCCCTTCCCTCTACAACCAACACTTCCGGCTTGGCCAAACCTCTTAACTAAGGAACCTGCCAGGGCTAGACGATTCTCCTACGCAGAGAGTTCACAAACCACTCATTAATTAAGCTCAACATAACAAATTTAAATATGACAAAAATTTAGAATAAATGTTAAAATATACTGTTAACCCTTAATCCGTTCAATGTCGATATACTGTATATGACTGTTTTCTCTATCATTTGATTTTTTTTCTTTCAGTACGCACTCAGATTGATTTAAGTTGTAGAATTTGTCAAATAATTTTATTTATGGATAGCACTTTCCAAAATTACACATAAAATTTACAAAAATACTTATTTTCAAACTGAACAATACTAACGTGCTAGTTTACAAAAAAAGAAAAAAACAATACTAACGTACCACAACTTGCGCATGTGAGTCAATGGCTCATTTAAGATGATTTATGACAAACCTAACCTATATTTTGTACATTGTACTATACACGTCTCTATATCAATACAACTTCTATTATATTTGTTTAACCAAAAAAATTACAATTGGCCATGAGTCCAACAACTCCTTTTTGCTTTTGAAATTACAAATTAAATATACAATATTATTCAAAAACACGGAATCTCAATTGCAAACAAAATATTATTCAGCAAATTTAATTCGATTCAACCACCAAAAACGATAAGATACAATACAACCTGTTGTGTCCATTTAAAAATATTTAATTTGAAATATTTTCGTTTCCTCATTGTTCAACGCAGAAGGAAGGAGAGTAACCATGCTCATCTGAGAAAAAAGAAGATGAAGTCAGACAAGCTCTAAAGCCTGTAATGGAAGACAAGAAAGCAAACATAATCGCAACCATATCCATCTTAGCCCTTATCGTAGTAATAATCGTCGCCAGAGTTTCTCTAAAACTCTCCAAAACGTTTTACCTCATCGCCAGCGTCGACATCTCCTTGATCCTCGCCGTGATCTGTTTCCTCATAATCCGCCACCGTTACAACAGAGAGAGAAAGATCTTGGTATCAAAGTACGTCTCGGAAGGCAGAGAGCTCCGGATCGAGTACAGTTTCCTCCGGAAAGTCGCCGGAGTCCCGACCAAGTTCAAGCTCGAGGATCTCGAAGAAGCCACCGACGGGTTCCGGATCCAGATCGGAAAAGGCGGGTCGGGCTCCGTGTTCAAAGGAGTTTTAAAAGACGGAAGCCAAGTGGCCGTGAAGAGAATCGAAGGAGAAGAGAAAGGAGAAAGAGAGTTTAGGTCAGAAGTGGCTGCTATAGCTTCCGTGCAGCACAAGAATCTAGTCCGTCTCTACGGTTACTCATCAGTGAATCGCCAGAGGTTCCTCGTCTACGCGTATGTACATAACTCGTCTCTAGATCACTGGATCTTCCCGGACAGAGGAGGGAACAGGAGGGCCAGAGGATGCTTGACGTGGGACCAAAGGTACCGAGTCGCTGTCGATGTAGCGAAAGCCCTAGCTTATCTTCACCACGACTGTCGGTCAAAGATCTTGCATCTCGACGTGAAGCCAGAGAACATTCTCCTCGACGAGGATTATAGAGCGGTGGTGACAGACTTCGGACTCTCAAAGCTGATTGCTAGAGACGTGAGCAGAGTTGTGACGGAGATCCGCGGCACGTGCGGATACCTAGCACCAGAGTGGCTTCTTGAACACGGTATCTCTGAGAAGTCTGATGTATACAGCTACGGGATCGTGTTGCTAGAGATGATCGGAGGGAGGAGAAGTATCATGAAGGTGGAGGTCGAGGAAACGAACAAAAAGACGAACAAGAAGAGCAAGAAGAAGAAGTTAGAGTATTTTCCGAGGATTGTGAACCAGAAGATGAGAGAAAGGAAGATAATGGAGATCGTAGATCAGCGGCTGGAGTTAGGTGATGAAGGGCAAGTGATGAAGCTGGTGTGTGTGGCTCTTTGGTGTATACAGGAGAAGGCAAAGAATAGGCCTGATATGGCTATGGTGATTGAGATGCTTGAAGGGAGAGTTCCGGTGAGTGAGCCTCCGGATTCACAGCTTGTTGTGGTGGATCTTTTGGCAGCTGGTGATGATGATGATGAAACTACGGGTGTACGACGTGTTGTAGAGGTACCGAGGTTGCATATTCAGAGGGAAAGGAATTTTCGTTTACCGTCTATTTGTTCTAGCATAATATCTCCCATTTCTCCACGGTAGAGTTTTGGTTTTGTTCATTTGGTATATGTAATAACAGACAGTTTAATTATTACCAGGATTGAACACAACATTATGGTTTTAACTGGAAGCTATCTCGCATCTAAAATGAAATAGTGACTCTATCAAGCTAATAAGAGTCCAAATCAACACAGGTAAGTGCAACTCAAAATCGATATGTAAAATAAGCACAATTTATAATCAGGACAGAATAGATTTGATCGTTTCAAATAAATTACCATTCAAATAAATAAACCAGAACCAAACCGAAAATCAGTATTCTAAAAAGGAACCGAATTAGATCCAAAATTTTAATGATATTAGTTATTTTCTGACATAGTATCTGAACAGAAAACCGGAATAAAAAATCAAAACCATTCTAAATTTTTTAAATAACCAAACGGTTTCAATATCAAAACGAAGTGAACCAAAAACCGAACCCCTGAGATCTTAGACAGAAGCATAAGACCAGAAAGTACAAGCCTAAGAATTAGGATCATAAAGCCTTAACCAAGTTTGGTTGGTTCAAAAGTAAACCGAATCTCCCCAAATTCTCTTATTATGGGGATATACTGATCTAAACAATAGTCTCGGGATAAAAGTGGAAAGAACTAATAATAATGGGGCGCTAGTGAAAATTAAAGTTCAAGCCATATCAAAAGTTTAATTGGGGGGGGGGGGGGTTTGCTGGCTGCTGCTGAGCCACTGGCTTCTTCTCCGTCGATAAACTATAGCCGAGGTACCGTCTCAGACTCTCAGGTAACATTTATTTCTGGTTTTTCCTATGACTTTCACCAACCACTTCCTCATCTGCACTGGTTTGAACTAGACTGTGTTGCTTTCCCCTCAGGTGCTTCTTCTCAGCACTGCTTGTCGTCCGAAATGAGTATCTCTGGTGCTGCACTTGGTTCAGGTTAGTATATTCCTCTTTTGTGCGAGTTCAAAACGAAGATTTATAGAAACAAAAATAACTATCAGTTATTCCCAGGCAGAATTTTAGGAAGAGCGGTAGAGTTTGGGAAAACTCATGTGGTTAGGCCCAAAGGGAAACACCAAGCTACTATTGTCTGGCTACATGGTCTTGGCGACAATGGCTCCAGGTATATCTGGCGCTGTTTTTTCATTCTTTGGAATATCGTTTAGCATCATAGTGTCTAGATCCGAAGCCTTTTTCTGAATGATGGATATATGCTATAACTCTTTATTTGTTTCAGTACTGAGTGTAGCTTTTGCTATAGTGTTCAAGTTTACGCCTTGTCCTTGTACTTTAGTTTTCTTGTAGTATGAGTTTTGGTGCTTTTTTATGCAATCTCGTCTCACAATCAGCTGAGAAAAATAACTGAACTTGACTTCAGAACACTCCTGCTTTTTTTTTAAAGCTGTCTAGAGACGAAAAGCTTCACACTGTCAGTTTGAAAAATTGGCAATCATGACCTTAAGTCTCTTTTCTTTTTTTTCGTCACTGCAGCTGGTCCCAGCTTTTGGAGACACTTCCCCTTCCAAATGTGAGGCTTTAAGTGATTTTCAGCCGTTGCTTTAGTTATGTTAAGCTTGCTCAGTTAGTTTACCTTTTATCAGTACTAAACCCATTTTTGTATCTGTGATGTAGATCAAACGGATATGCCCAACTGCTCCTTCTCAACCTATAAGTTTATTTGGTGGTTTTCCCTCTACTGCTTGTAAGTTAATGGCCTCGCAGCCTTCCTCTTTCGTTCTGGTTAGTGGAAACTGTTACTAACCGAAATATAAAGGGAGGGTTTGATGAGTTTGCTACTGTAATTTATGAAGGGTTTGATGTTGTGGGCATCAATGAAGATGGACCTGATGATGTAGAAGGACTGGATGGGGCTGCCGCACATGTTGCAAATTTGTTGTCGAATGAGCCTGGTGACAGTAAGTTTCCTTCCACACTTGCCTCTTCATTCCCCTCCATGTGGCCACTTAAATAATAAAAAGACCGAGCAACCACGACAATGATAACTTTCTACAAATTGATGTAGTACATTGTTGTAGTTGAAAGTTCAAATATAGAGAGAAACATTATTTTTGAAATTCATTTTTAAAAAAGTGTGGTTATATTTCATTGCTCAAAAGTTAAATTAGGCGTTGGAGGGTTCAGCATGGGTGCAGGGACGTCTTTATATTCTGCGACATGTTTTGCACTCGGTAAATATGGAAATGGCAATCCTTACCCTATCAATTTAAGCACAGTCATTGGATTAAGCGGTTGGCTTCCTTGTGCAAAGTAAAGTTTCCTCTTTGTCCGAAATCGTTCTTCAAGTTTAAGAGCTTTTAATGAATTAACTGGATATTTGAATGACTTTGTTAAGTTTATTATCCTTTGTTTCAAAGGACACTGGCTGGCAAACTAGAAGAGGAACAAATCAAGAACCGAGCCGCGTCCTTACCAATTTTAGTTTGTCATGGAAAAGGTAACACTACCCTTAAGACTTTGAAATGTTTCATCAAGATACAAGTAAAAGAAGGGTTACATTTTGAAGATTGTGTTTGATTTCCAGGTGATGATGTGGTACCGTACAAGTTTGGGGAGAAATCTTCACAAGCCTTGATATCACATGGGTTTAAGAAAACCACCTTCAAAGCTTACACTGGACTTGGCCACTATACCATCCCACAGGAGATGGATGAGTTATGCTCGTGGTTAACATCTAACCTCGGCCTGGAAGGTTGAAAAGGCTTTTCAATCATGTCACTTTTTGATGAAAAAACCCTTCAAAATCTTGAAAGTTTCATTGATTTTGATTAGATCCTTCCTTCGTATTTTCACTTTAATATGTATACATTGGAGTATTTATGTAACATCAAATATTAGTAGCGGTAGTCTTAAAAGTTGAGAGATTAAGAAGTACTAGATTTTGATCCGTCTTCAAAATGGCGTGTATATTTTTTGTTTTACATTTTTTTTAGAAATTTAATTTTTATATTTGTGTTTTTATTCATATTTGTGTTTTTCTTTGTATAATATTTGGCTTAAATGTTTAATAAGATGTTTTATATCGGTCCTTTAAAATGATGGGTTATAAACAGGAACATGACCTATTGATATATGTGTGGTCCAACTATTTTAATATAAATATTAAAGTCACGTATTAATCATTAAAAATATATTATACAATGAACTACACGAATATGACTAAAACACACACAAATATAATAATTATATTTTAAAACAAAATATAAAACAGAAAATATATTTACTCTTCTAAAGACGTGTTAAAATCTAGTATTTGTATTAAAATAATTGGACAACGCCTATATCAATATGTCATGTTCTTCTTGTTTTAATAGAATAGATCCTTTACATTTATTTTAAAATCTAATAGAGTTATTTGTTTGCATCCTTAATAATTAACTAGATTTTGACCCGCACGCCCGTGCGGGTATATATTTCAAAAATATATTGCTATTTATTTTTCATGTCAATATCAAAGCTGGATAAAAAATTCAAATCTGAAGAACTGAACCGATCATATGATCCGAAAGAGTAATATCAAATCTGAACCAAAATTGATTAAATATTCAAATTATTCAAAATTTTGATATTTAGACAGCCGAAACTATAACCAATTCGAACCAAAGTATTTTGGATATCAAAATGTATCCGAAAAAGATTTATATACTTATATATATATTAATTATTTTTGGTTTTAATGTATATAAAACATCCAGAATATATATGATACTTTTAGGTTGATTTAAATACTTGAAAATATATAAAAATAGTCAAATATAAATATCTAACATAGTGGAAGTACATTCAGAACACCAAAAATATTTAAAATAAGTATTTCTTTCTGATCCAAAATTTAAACCAAACCAATTTATATGTTAAGTTTAGATATTCTGACTTATGTTATTCAGATTTATATAGAATATATTATTTTATTTATAGAATTTTAAAAATTCAAAATATATAAATAATTTAAAAAATAATTTAAATGGGTTATCAGAACCCGAACTAAACCCCCGCAAAAGTCCGAATATAATTCTAACCTTAGAAATATCTGAATGAGACTGAAATCTTTGACCTCGGAAACCCAAAACCCAAACAGATCTGAAACAAACCCCGATGGATACCTGAACCGTCCAGCCCTAATCATAATTCGAACTAAAATTTAGAAATATATGAATGGGGCTGAAATCTTTGACCCTGGAAACCCGAAACCTAAACAGATCCGAAATGAACCGGAATGGATACATGAAAGCCCAGCCCTAGTCAATATTATGTATTATATATATGTCATCATATAATTAATTGTATTGGTCCATCATATAAATAATCATATAAGTAATAGTATTTTATATGTACCATCTTATAAATAATTATATATATATTATATTCTTAAAGTTTGATGTGAAATATAAAAACCATAATTTAAGTTGATATATAAAATTAATCTTTTTGTTGTATTTTTCTTATATATACTGAAAACATTTTTTAATAATGGTTATTGGAAAATATTTTAGTAAAAATAAATTTTTGGATATATGCATATTTTAAATCAATTTTTGATATAAATCAACTTTAAATTATTATTTTGATTTGAAATACGTATATAAAATTTAAATTTTATTTTATGATTATTTTAGACAAAACAATGTTTTTAGGTAATTAGATTAATCCATTTTGTATATTTTAAAACTGTTATAATGGATTTCCAATTTTTATTAATAACATAAGCCATTACTTTTTTCTTCTTGACGTACTTTTATCCATGTTTCAAAATTTTATTTTTTTTCATTAGTTTTCTATGAATTATTATTAATTTTATGATATTTGTTTTTGAAAATTGAACTCTTGAAATTTTTATATTTGACTAAACTAAATAAGGTAATAATATTGTTTTTAAACTTTTTTTTATATAATATACTATTTATACTTCAGTTTGTATTTTTATTTTCACCATAAAGAATTGTAAATAAAAATAATTGTAAATATAGTGACAGAATTGTAAATAAAAAGAAATATAGAAAATGTGTTTAATTTATTATAAAACAATGGCTAAATGTTTAAATAAAAAGAAGTATTAAATATGTTATTTATGTTTATAAGCAATTCTCATTTATTATTAATTTATTGAAAATACAATGGTTAAGTGTGTAAATAAAAGAAAGTTACATCTCTACTATCAATATTGCCAAACAAATCTCATTTATTCTAGTATCCTTATTTCCAAACAACCAAATTGTGTACTTCAACTTTAATAATATAGATTTAATAAGTTTTTCTATTAATTATCTAGATTACATGTTCAATAACGAACGTGATTTACACATTATATTTAATTGGAATAAATAATCATATATGGCTAGTTAAGATTAGAGATTTTTATTTGTTTCTATACAATTAAGGTATTTTTAAAATAAGAATATTCATATATGGATATTCAAATCGATGATTAGCTATTATTATAATCCTTTGATTAATTTCATACCTAAAAAATAGGAATTTCATTTCAAACTTCCATGATTGTCGGTATAAGAAAATAAGTTGAATATAACATTCAAAAATTCATAATTTTAGTATGTATTTTATTCTAAAAATATTTTACAGAAAAAAACATATTCACATTTGTAATCTATACGAACTGGGAAACACTTTTGATTGTATGTATATATGTTAGCTTTTATGTTAATATGTATATAGTTGTAAACGTAAACTATAGAAATCTTTTGAGTTCTGAGACAGTTTGATTTGTAGATGACTAACCAGAGTACGATGTCTAACCAAAATTTAGCAACTTAATTAAGGTATGAGCTGTCAAATTTAATTAATTAGATTTGTTTAGGGAAAAGAATGGTTCAGCGATTTTTTTTGGTCTAAGAAATTAATTAATTAAAATAAGTGTAAAACTACTTTGTTTAGATCAGTGGCATTCATTTGTAATTATTGAAGAAAGCTAAGGGTTAAGTACTATTTGTACTTCAGTTTTAATAGTATTGATTGTCTCATATAAAGTCTTTTAGACTATTTAAAATTATTTATATTAGAATATATTAACCCATTTACATAAATATATTTAACTTTTAAATAATATTTTAAAAAATATTTTAAAATTTGAAAATACAAAAACTTTATTTTAGAAAAGTTAAATATATTTATGTAAATGGGTTAATATGGTATTCATTAACTTTAAGTAAAATCATATTTAAAGTACGAAAATTTTAACGGAATAATACTTACAAAAAATAACATAACCGAATAGTATGTTTCAGATTTCAATCATAATTTCAGTATTTTAACAATTTGCATTTGGAATCAACCCAAAAGAAAAGAATAAATGTAATTATATATCGTATATATACATCAGATATGTACGATAACTTGCTGTGATTGATAATTCGTATATATATCATATATGTACTGTACATGCAAAAAAGTCAAATTAGAAAGAAGTGGGCACCAAGAATTATGTGGACAGAAGAAGTTACATTTTTTTTTACAGCGAATAGGAAGTTACAGGTTTTGCAGTTTAATTAAAACATGGAAATAATTGATTATAATTATTTGGACATAACTTACTATCAATTGGACATGTTGAAGAATTAATAGAATAGATTCAAAGATAACAAATAATATTATCTATAATTTTTTTTTTAATATTATGAAATTTGTAAATTATCTTAACATATAAACAACTAATATATTAAATTAATTCCAGATATTTTTGAATTTTAGTTCTAATTTCGGTTTGATTCGGTTCGGAACATATCCAAACCCAAAAATATACAGCTTTAAAATTCCGTTCAGATAAGTTTTCTCAGTTCAAGTTAAGATCAGAACTTTGATTTGTAGTAAAAATGATAAGGTCCTGAGACTTGTATGGTTTTAGATTGAATTTAAAATAATTAAAATATTTCCGTCTGTTGCGCGCGGTTAGCTGATTACAAAGTCGACGCGTGTGAGGGTTATAATTCGACACGTGTGAGGACCAGACTCGTCGGAGTCATCGTTTCTCATCAAGCGCGGGGAGAAGAAAACAGAGACGCTTGCTCACTTCTTCTTCTTCTTCTTCTTCGTATCACTAACTCTCAAAGATCTGTAACTCTATAGACTCAGCCCAACGACGAACAACACACTCTACTCTCACGATGAACCTAAGAACCCACGCGTACGCAGGCAACCCTTTAAGATCCAAAACCCCAAAATCCACCGACTCCTTCTCACCTTCCTCCGCTTTCGAATCCCTCAAAACCCTAATCCCTTCAATCCCCAATCACCCCACGCCTTCCCCCGATTTCAAAGTCCTCCCCTTTAGCAAAGGCCGCCCACTGGTCTTCTCCAGCGGCGGCGGAGACGCTTCCGCGACGCCTCTCTGGCATCTGGGGTGGATCGGCTTATCCGATTGCAAGGCTCTGTTAGCGAGTCGCGGTGGGGTTGATGATCTCGACGAGAACTCGCTTGTGTATTTAGGACCCAAGGTGGAGGAAGATTTGGTGTATTGGGCTGTTGACGTGTCTTCGGAAGAAGAACACGGCGTCGTTTTGGAACTGGCGAATAGGAAGCTCTGTTTCGTCGAGCTGAGAACGCTAATGGTGGCTGCTGATTGGGAGGATCAACGCGCTATGGATGAGTTAGCTATCGCAGGCCATGTATGTGTGTGAGCTCCTCCTGTAAAAGTATCCTCCTTTGTTTCTGCATATACGTGACTATGGCTATGTGTTATATAATGACAGGCGAGAGCATTGCTTGAGTGGCACAAAGTCTCACGCTTTTGTGGATCTTGTGGAGGTTCAACTGTTCCAAAGGAAGCTGGAAGAAGAAAACAATGCTCAAACGAGGCTTGCAAAAAGCGGGTTTATCCCCGGGTTGACCCGGTATGTATTGATTGATACATTTCTCCATTTTGAGCATGACTTCTCTTCGGCCTGATTGATTTTCTATTGTCAGGTGGTTATAATGTTGGTTATTGATGGAGAGAATGATCGCGCACTTTTAAGCAGACAAGCTAGATTTGTACCGAGAATGTGGAGTTGTTTAGCTGGATTTATTGAGGTATGATTGAAAGCTCTCTCTGCTAAGCCATCTCTGTATATTGTTTTTGATGCTGCTTGTGATAGCCAGGGGAAAGCTTGGAAGAGGCTGTGAGGCGAGAAACATGGGAAGAGACTGGCATTGAAGTAGGAGAAGTTGTCTATCACAGCTCTCAGCCTTGGCCTGGTAATTTTGACTATTGTGTACCGTTTCTCCAGTCTTCCATTTATATCATCTATCTTGTCCTTGTTAGTTGTTAGCTTGTGGTTTACAAAGTATCTTACCTAATTTCCAATCAATGCATGATTATCATACAACAGCCTTATGTTTCCTTTGAAATTTGAAGAAATGTAGCTTTGTATCATGTTTATGGGTTTTGATTCGATTCCTCTTCGTTTGTGGTTTCCTAACTTACACTACCATCAATACTTTTATTTTCACCTCTTCACTAATACATACTCACTAATTGTAGTTAACTTTCACACTGTTTTGTTGCGTTCCCATGTGTAGACAGACCATTGCATGCCTCTTGAAATGTTGCCACTGCTGCAACATTTTGTACTTTTGTTTTGTAATGCCAAACAATACTTAAGTAACGAGGATTTGCTCGTCTTTAATTGCAGTGGGACCAAGTAGCATGCCATGCCAGTTGATGCTCGGGTTCTTTGCTTTCGCCAAGACTCTTGACATAAACGTAGACAAGGAAGAGTTAGAAGGTAGAGTATAACTTCCAACTCCTTTGGGAATACCCAGAGATTTTCTTAACATTTCATCACGTTAAAGCCTATCTTTAACAACTAGCATCATGCCTTTTCTGTTGCGGCAGATGCTCAATGGCACAGTAGAGAAGAAGTGAAGAAAGCAGTGGCGTTTGCAGAATACAGGAAGGCACAAAGAACAACGGCTTCAAAGATAGAGCAGATGTGTAAAGGTGTGGAGCGAAGCCAGAGTCTATCGACAGATTTCAATGTGGAAAGCGGTGAGCTCGCTCCTATGTTCATCCCGGGTCCAACTGCCATAGCTCATCACCTGATCTCAACATGGGTAGACCAGGGTTCTGGCAATGTTCACTCGAAACAACAACCCGGTCTCTCTCTCTCAAGTCTGTAGGTAGAAAGAAAGTTACCAACTATGATGCTTAGAGAAATCAAACGATTACAGAATCCTATTATTGTTGCTTGATAAGAGTTTTATTATTATTATGTTATTTCGTATATTAATAAATAGAATTTATATAATGAACTTACTCTCTGTCTCATTCACAAAGGATCTAAAACCACTATGGCCACCTCCGATTTCATTCATTTTGGATCCTCAATTTTATTAAAAAGGAGAGATGTTAATGAAGGATCCAACAAGTAAATCATAGCTTGGGTGGGACACAACACAAATATGTTTCAAAGTAAAAGCAAACTTATGGTTTCAGAATTTATTAATTCCCAAGAACAGATATGCAGATGATCCGTTTCGTTAATCATCAGAAGCAAGCAGAGGCGTTGAAGAAACCTTTCCTTGTGACAGTTTACTGAGCCGGTTTCTCCTCTTCTTTTGTTGCGGATAGATACCTGTCATTAAGCAAGTTTAGTGGGTTTCCATAATCAGCTAGAAAAAAAAACAAGGTAAAGGCTACACTTGTAGAAGCAACTGCATCATAAACTGTACACAGGAAAATATATACTTGTAAAGAACTTACCCCTGAGCTCTAGCCCAGCGGGAGAGCTGATAGAGCTGAACAGTCTCGTTAGAAGCATGACAGGCAAGTAGTAAATAGTTGCGTGGTTGGACCATCCAGGCAAACCTCATGAACAATGCAGAGTAAATGCACATGGCTGTAACAAAACACAAATGTTGCATATAAGGAAGGGCCTTACAATTCGAACAGGTGGTGGGTCTCTATCATTGTGTTGTCTTACCTGAGGTCATGTTTCCGGAGATCATCTCAGGAGGCTTTTGCATATCCACCAAACCCTAATTATTAATTAATTGTTCAACAACAAAAGGTCAAATTCAAAACACGAGAGTGCGCATCCATTGGATTGGATCACAAAGTAAAAAAAAAGTGTTAGGTTGTTGAAGCGCATACAGCAGCAACAAAGCCCCAGTTAGCGATCGGACCCCAGAAATGGGTTGTTTTAGGTCCAACGGGGCTATTCAAGAATGCTTGGAACCTTGATGCTGTTGCCATTTCTATCTACCCAAATCCGCCTGCACTGCAATAATAATAATAATTATAATTCAAGATTCACTGTTTTTTTTCTTTTTCTTTTTCTTTTTCTTTTCTTGGTTTGTAAAAATGTCAACCAAATCAAATCAAGTGTGAACAATTCATCTTTTAAGACTTTGTTTCTCGTTTGAAAAAAAAAAACAAAAGCCTCGGTATATAGAGATATATATCAGATATAAAACCAAATAAAATACAGAATTTGACTGGAGGAGAATCCCTCAGCATTAACCCAGAGCCGGTTCTAAATCGATTGCAACAGGGGGTTTTTTCTATGTCTAAATTCAACAAAAACCACGAAATCATCGCAATAACATTTCGACCTCACAACCTCGAATATATCTCAAAGGGCAGAAAGCAGGCAATCCAACTTTTAAATTTGATTGATCACTAAAAGAGATCGACACAAACAAACCTGAGAGATGCCAAAGGGGTCTAAGAAGACAGATCGATGATCTAAGAATGGTGAAGGAGAGAAGAGAGACCGAGAAATAAGTGAAGGAGGAATGACAAAACACAAAGTGGGTTTGGGCTTCGTCGTTAACCATTCTTTTAGTCAATCGAATTTTAATTGAAAAAATGAGAGGTTCGGTTAGCCAAACCGGAGTTACAAAAAGATAGGATAATATTATACGATGAGGTAACTTAACTCCTTTTGGTATTTGACCCGCGAAATGAAACTCCCTACGATTCAGATTCATAACATATGAAGTTTTGGTTTCTGCACATATGTTAAACTTTTTTTTTTGAAAAAACTATTAAAAATATAATTTGGAAATCCCTTATATATTATTTTAGGAGCATTAAAAATAATTAACTTTTAGTTCATGTGTGATTACCAAAACTGCCATTTCCTACGTGTCATCACTACATGCTCTTTCACCAATTACATTCAAAAACTCTTAACTTACTAGCTTAATTACAAAAACTGCCATTGGTTATTAATTTATAATTCCATTAATATGTTATAAGCTTCATCTTTATTGACCAACCAAAAATATAATATCTATGATTAGTCCTTTTTAATGTTGCATTATTATTTTCAATGTTATGTTACACGCTAATCAATAAAAATTATAATTACTCATCGGTAAATCACTGATATTTGAGTAGGTCTATCATATAGTTTTAGGATAATGGAAAAAAATACAACTTCTAACTTTGTTGACATATACTAACTCAAAATATTATTTAGAAATCATTATATCATCGAACGACCCAACATCTTTATTGTCTATGTATTATTACATGTATATTAATAGTGTTGTGTTCGACATATTAATTGTTTTATCACTTATATATTATACTTCGAATCATACAGTTTCCCATGTATATAACTTATAATTTATATACAATAAAATGTGATAATCACAGGTTGATATGTTGTTATACAAAATACATAATAAAACCTAATGACTTATTTTATAAGAATCCGATTCAAATTAACTATATGAAAAAAATTCTTCATGGGTTAAATATGAAGAATTTATTTATTTGATGTATTTTCCTAAAGATCAAATATGTAATAACAATCACAATTTATTTTGGGTTAACTATGAAGAATTTATTTATTTGATTCATTTTCCTAAAGATCAGATATGTAATAACAATCACGATTTATTTGCATCACAACCCACATGATATTTTGATGATCTTCCTACATTAAGTATGTCATGTCAATCTTAATTATAGTTAAAACCATGAATATGGCTGTGATTCCATATGTTATGTCACTGATATGCTTAATTTAAATAAATTACAACAAATCCCCTGTCAATCACACATTTCTTGGTGACTTTAATTGTATTTTCTTCAATTTAGGAAACATTAGGAATGTAAATACGGTTATGACTATTATTAATTGATTTTTCGTTATTTAAAAAACGCTTTTTATAGTATTATCGATTTAAAGTAGACGTTGAACCATACAAAATATGGAAACTAAAAATTGTAGTGAGTTAAATTGGTGAGAGGACAAGTGATTGTCACTGATTGCTTTCAAAGATTAATTTGCGAATCCTTATACTCGGATTTTTTCCTATAATACATCAATAAAAATCGTCGAATCATACAAAAATATGGAAACTAAAAATTATAGCAAGTCAAATTGGTGAGAGGACAAGTGATTGTCACTGATTAATTTCAAAGATTAATTTGTGAATCCTTATACTCGGTTTGTTTCCTATAATAAAACAAAAAATCATCTAATATTATGAACAAGGCAATTAAAATATTCAAATCTGGATCACGAATACGAACTATCATTCTGGCTATTATTTCCATCGAGTTTATCCTAGACATGCGTGATGTCTTACACGTATAAATGGAGATGCCTTATATCTACATCTCCACACAATTGTCTCTTTCTCAGATGACGTATTTATCTTATTGCTTATATTTTGTTTTATATCTTTGCTTCATAAATGATTTTATATTAGTTTTTGCTTATTTTTATATCTCTTATTGAGTCTCTTACACTATTTATAGGACAAACATACTAAAATATAAACAAGTTTGAAAAAAACAGGATCAATTTGTTATTGAAACACAAAACTATTTTTATATTTTTATTTCACAATATTTACCATTTTTCTATGCAATTTTTTCTAAGCAATTATTTCTATATTTTTATTTTACAATATTTACCATTTTTTCTATGCAATGGACCTTTGTAATATCTATTAATTCAGACTGATAATCTTTTTAAATCTACTCACCCCGTGCAGGGCACATGTCATCACCTAGTCTAATCTATTAAAAATGAAGTACAAAATGAAACCAACTCTCAGTTTTCTTTAAATATTACAAATCTATGCCATTCAACTAAACCATATTTAACACTTAAATTAAACCACTTAAATCTAATTTAAATAATTAACCAAACCATCTAATCTATTAAAAGTGAAATACATTTTGTAATTAACCCTGATTTTTCTACAATAATTACAATCACATGCCATTATCTTTTTTAAACCAACAATTAAGTTAACTAGGTATTTTTCCCGCACATGCGGGTATAATCATTTTACTAATAGTTATTAACATCTCTTATATATTATTTTAGGAGCATTAGAAATAAGTAACCTTTAGTTCATGTGTGATTTACATTATTACCATTTCCTATGTGTCATCACCACATATTCTCTCAAGATCTATATTCAAAAACCCTTAGTTAACTAGACTAATTACACTAAGTGCCTAGACTAATTACACTAAGTGCCATTGGTCGCTATATTATAATTTATTCCTCATTGACTACCCAAAAGTACAATGTCTACGATTAATTTTTTGTCCTTATTATTTTCCATGTACTATTACACGGATTATTAATTATGATGCATTTAATTTACTCATCGATGAATCACTGAGATTTGAGTACGTCTATTATATGATTTCATCCCTTTTATATTATTTGAGAAGTATTTTTTAATAGTAACTTTATGTTCATGTGTTATTAACAAGAATGTCATTTCATATGTGGTAACACCATATTATTTCTTGTTGTATATTTAATAAAAAAAATCAAATTTAAATATACATCAATAAAATATCAAGTTATGCTAAATTATCATATGATCGCATATAAAACTTTAGTTGATAGTATACCACGTATAAATATGACCACACATTGAATTTTTTATTACGTTAGACTAATTTGTCACCAATACAATTTTGAGTCTACACTTGATTAGTTTTTTGCCAAACAAATTCGGAAACATGATCAATTAGGGATTATAGAAATAAATATAATCAGTAATTAGAATTAATGCAAATTAAATTATCAATTTGAGATTTTTTTAGATTATATACATAAATAATTCCTCAAAGAAGTTACATCGCCTACAATTAATTTCAGAAACATGACCAATGAGTGATTAAAATCTTAATTACATAGAGAAATCAACTCGTCTACAATTTAAATTCGGAAACATGATCATTAGGGATTCAGACATAAATATAAGCAATCAGTAGATTAGAACTTAACGCAAATTAAACTATCAGTTTGAGATTGTAGACATAAATAATTTTCTATAAAATTTATCTCGCCTACAAATAGTTTTGGAAACATGATCAATCAGTGATTAAAATATTAATTACAAGAGAAATCCACTCACCTAAAAATCTATATTCGGAAACATGATCAATTGTAAAGTCATAGACATAAATATTATCAATCAGGGGATTAGAATTTAAAGCAAATTAGACAATTAATTTGGGATTATAGACAAATAATTTCATATATAAGTTACTTTGCCTACAATTAGAAACCAAAACACGATCAATCAGCTATTAAAATCTTAATTACATAGAGATTCTTCCTCGCCTACAATTTATATTTGGAATACTATATATATCTTACCTATCCTATGCCCACACCTCCATCACAACCCAAACAATTCAAAAATATCATTCAAAAATGCATAATAATAAATTTCTTTGCTTATTTTTATTTCTTCTTAAGTTCATAATAAAATTATATATCTTTGCTTATTCTTAAATTTTTTTCCATACAATATAATTCAATGCATCTCTCTAATTACACAAAATTTTATATAAAATTTTAAATAAGCTTACATTATATTAATCTGTACATTATAGTTAAATATTTTATTATATCTAATATTTGTGACTATTTTTAACTTTCTATTATCTATAAATTAAAATGATAATCTCTTTAATATATTCATCTTGCGCAGAGCGCAGGTTATCACCTAATATGTATTATGATTTGAACATCATGATAACTTATTTTTAATATTCTTAAATATTTTAGTTTTCTTCGCTTTTTATTTTGGTATACATCTCCTAAATACAAAAGAAAGCTATAAAACTATGAGAGCATAATTACATATAAAATATTCTACACAATAAAGTAAAGTAAAAATGTGTTGGTTTTTCTTAATTTACTTTGTATTTTTGAATCAGAAACATGTATTAAATTATCAAAACAAAACACTAAACACACATAAAATCCAAGTAAGAAAAAAATAATAAAAAGTAAACAAAAAACTAAAGTTTGATGGTAATTTAGAAGATTGATTTTCTTTGAAAATGAATTGAGATAATGACAATATTTCATTGGTTTACTTGATCAATACATACATTGATTTATCTTAATATTTCACAACTTTACTTTTAATGAAAGAAAAAAATAGATAATGATAGTTTTATACGAAGTAATTTATGGTTAATTATATAATGATAAATCTAATTATTAATTAAAATATAGAGCTATTTAGGTGAATATACACAAACAGAAAGATAATTAGGTTTCAAAGCAAAAAAAAAGTTAATTAGCTATATGGACAACTAAACGAAGGGAAGTTACCTTGTTGTCCTCTCCACACTCTCCGTCTCTGCTTCATCTCCCTACTCCTCCTTCTCCTCCTCTTGGCGTCAACACATCTCATGCGCTCCGATCTCTAATCGAGTTCCACAAAGGCATCCGCGACGAGGCTTCCAACCAACGCATCTCATGCTCCGCTACGAGCAGCCTCACCGACCCCTCCACTTGCCCCGAGAACTGACCTGGTATCCTGCGACTCGGAAACGGGTTCAATCGTTGCCATTAATCTCGACTGGTTCGGTTTATCAGAACTCAAATTCAGCACAGTAACCGGTCTCACCTCCCTCCACAACCTCACTCTCTCTGGAAACAACTTCTCGGGTCGGGTCGTGCTTTCCCTCGGAACCATCTCGTCACTCCAGAGATTAAATCTGTCGGATCACTACAAGAAAAAGACCTATAACCCGAGGACCATAATCCTCACATAATCTTCGGAATTGATGATCTCCGGTGACTTCCCGAGAAACAGCAATCGGAGTTGAAAGATGAATTTTATTAAATGATGTGAAACCATAACACTCTGTTTTGGGTATATAGAAACAGAGTACAGAAAACAGAGTATGGAAAAACTGGAGCTGAACCGTCTTAGTATTCTCGTGGTTTTACTTTCTCAGCCTCTTCTGGTGAATCTCCACCGTACGATTTATCTAAATCACGACCAATTAATCCACCAGGAAAATTACATGAGAAGGACGTGCGACTGTATCAGGACAGAATCATCCCAGAAATGATCTAAAAAGCCTATAGATAGAGCAAAGCCTAATTTTTCAAGAATCTAAAATTTATGGGTGCAAGTTATGTTTTTTGACAGATGTGACATCAAAGAGCTACGTCACAGGGACAGTTTTGGGTTAAACAGAAATTGTACAGTTTGTTTCTTTGCTATGACCATTTACCTAAATAATCTTTGAAACATTGATATAGCGTGCAATTATTCTAAAATATATCTATTTTAGCTTTTTGAAAACTGACATTAAACACATCATCACTATACTAAAAGGGAGATAACAAAGCCTCTGAGCGTGTCCACGCCAGATGGAAAAATTAGCCAGTAATGTTGCAGCATTCGTCCATGTCATCATCGATTTAATTTGTTTTGGGCTTCTTATATTTTCGGTCTGTTTGTTCTGCCAATTCTGAGTCTTTCTATTTTTTCTTTTTGGGCTTCTCTGCTATGTCAACATCATCGACATCTAGAACACATAAAAAATAGAAGAAAGAATTACATTGTAGGGCAGTTTCAACATTATTATTACACTATAAAACAGTTGTTGCTACTAAGGTAGTTTTATTCAACCAAACTCATTTCTTTGTTACAAACTAACTAAATTAGTCTAGATTTCCGTGATTTAACCTAAGCTTTTATTAGAAAACTCTCTTATTAATAAATAAAGCAAAGTGGGGTCACATCTCTCTCTCTCTCTCCTTTGTCTCCTTCTTCTTCTTTTTTCTACCGTTTTGTGAAATGGATTCTGTTTCTTCAGATTTTTTTTCTCAAAAAAACTTTGTTTAATTATTATCTCTATCATTATGTCTATATTTTGAGATATGTCAAGCTATACTTCTCATGGTGGTGTAAAGATGATGTACATAACAATATTAATGGCAGAGATCGATTGAAGCTTCAATCATGGTATCTTTGTGCTCTTACGTGCTCTGAAACTCACACAATAAGCTTGAGAGTAACAATTGCTAATTTGAATATTTTTGCATATTTGGTCTCTAAACTTATTTGTTATTTTTAAGATCAAAGATGTGAATAAGGATTGAAAGCTATCACATCTGAATAAAAATACATAAAAACAACTTGAGAATGCAAAGAATCGTAGAAAATAGGAGAGAAATGTGAAGATTAGTGTTTTTGGTTGTCCATGGCTAAGGAAGAAGATGAGGTTATTTTCGTAATTTTGCAACATTAGTGAAAAAGTCGTGTGTACATTACATTTAGTCTGTACATGTGTACACCTAACTTTATATTATATGTCTAACTGAATATGGTGTACATGAAAATAGGTGTACACATGAGCTGTGCATTTTGTAAAATCTTTGTAATATAAAACCATAATTTTGATGTGTAATAAGCATGTTTGAACATATGTGTACATAAACAATATATAATACTGTACATAACTACGGTTGTACACGTGTACATAACCACAAATGTACACATGTGTACACGACCACGATTGTCCACCTTACATAATGTATCCATCAGTGTGTACATGTGTACACCATCAAAATGTGTACAACCAAATGATGTTCATGTGTACAACCAAATGATGTACAACCAAATAATGTTCCTGTGTACATACAAATTTTTCTATCATGTACAATGATTCACTTGAATAATTGTGTTCACGTGTACACCGATGCATAAACACTCACATGTAACACATGTTTGAAATACATGTCATTGTACATGAAAAGTTGTTATATACGTATGTTCCATTCACCCGTGTACATGTGAGTCATTGCACATGTGAGGCAACACATACGAATATGGATGACATACTAACATACACCAGTGTACATGTGAGTTATTGTACATGTGGACAATAATATTTTGTGTGTATATTCAGATGCTATTTAAATGTTAATTAAAACTTACAAATGTATGTTATATATTTCTAAGTGGAGTGACTAAAACATTGAAATATCTTTACTTGCCTGATTTATGGGAACATGTTAAAAGTCAGTATGCTTTGTGATACATGTTAGATTTCCAATATGTAGATAAATGTTCGAGATACATGTTACATATCCAATATGTTGTAAAGTTGTGTGTCTTCGTTAGTGTACATGTGTACATTTAAAATTGATGACATACATGTGTCCAACAAATATGGTAGTGTACATGTGTACAACACTAGAAACTTGTATATATAGTGGTAGATTTTGATTTTTAGCATTGTATACATATACCATCATGTACCAATATACACGAAAATATAAACATATATGTTCGTGTAATTATGAAAGGTATGATCTTCACAATTCAAAAATATGAAATCAATTTAAAAGAGTATATTTGCAAATCAAAAATCTATGGATCAGAAATGAATATATTTAAATTTCTAGGGACCAAATGTGCAATAAAGATAAAATTGGTCATTGTTGCGTATCAAGCTTTTGCAACAACGGTGACGAAAAAAAGGCAGCGACGAGACATACGAGATGGAGGCAGAGGTTCCAGTCGACAAAGACGGAAATTGAGGTGGCTACAGAAAGCGGAGGCATTGATGTTGAATTGAAGAAATTTTTTATGGAGGCTTCAAATTCTTTTGCCTTTTTTTTGTATTTTTTTTGGATCTGTAGATTTGCAGGAAAAAACTCAATCAATGATACATAAAATAAAAAAGAAACTAAAATTATGATGCTGAAAAATAATGAATTGCAGAAAGTATTTGAGTTACATTGAAAAAAAAAAGAAGTTTGGTTCGTTTCAGAGGATATAAAGAAAGAGAGAGAACGTTGACAAACAAAAAAAAAGGAGAGAGGAAAGATAATACAAATTGTCAAATGTGGGACCATCTTAGTCACATAGTTAGCAATTGTTGATTTTAGTTACAAGAAAGTACCTCAGTAGCTTAAACTGTCTTTTCTTGTAATAAAAACATCAAAACTGCCTCTGAGTGTTAATAACTCAAAATAGAAAGCCCTAATTTCGTTCTTCTCTTACCTTTCGCAATTGACATGACCTTTCGTCTCTGTACTCTTCCTTCAGCAGGAGAAACTAAAGACAACATTTACAAAACCTCTTTTTCTTCTACTTCCCACTTTATCTTCCAACTATTAATGCTCCATTAAAGTGTAAAACCACATAATTTCGCTTCCCTATTCACTTTTTTCCCTCTCTCCCGTTTTCTATATAAACGATTCTGATTTTGTGTGAAGTTTGGCATTAATAGAATTCGATTTCGTATGACATTACCAGAGGATGGATGAGATCGCCGTTCAAGCATCGGAGCAACATCGTTTCAGAGTGACCCTGATGTTTCAGAAACGCTTTTCTTCTATTCTGAGCAGCGTCTCTGACGTCAGAAATGTGGGTGAAGCTTTCTAACGATTTACATCCTATTCGGATCCAACTGCTACAGAACGTTTGGATCGAAAAAAGTTTTCCTTATAGAAAAAGGTATGTTAAACGGTTTACTCTCACCTTATATTCTGAACTAAAACCTTGGAATCTAAACTCAGTGGTTTATCTTTGTTTTATTGCAGTCATCAGCTGGGCATGCACAAGGTTTATCAGCCACTGAACCACTGGGTTGAGACAGGAGGATATCTTTCGTGTTGATCATACAAGGTCTTTTGCTAGCCTGATCTTTTTATATTTTCTGTGAAAATAAATGAGAGTATGAAAAGAAATTAACCAATCCCTAACATTTATAATCAACTCCACTATCTCCCTCTCTATTCGTAACCAACTCAACTGATCACTTTTACCATGTCATTGAAGCTTGCGATATAGAGCTCACAAAGCCAAAGAAGTAGCAGAACTGAAAACAGAGAGGCAGAGCTAGAGAGACTTGGGAGCCTGAAGCATGCAGGGGCAGACATATCCCCAGCTAAAAGTTAGTGAAGCAAAGTGGAGGCTAATTGGTGGGTTATTTGTAAGGAAATAGGCAGTATTCAAACCCTAGATGCAAAGCTGTTTTCAGTCTTTGATTTGCTAACGCCACTGTGAGTTTGTTATTACCTCCATCACCCTCTCTACAGAAACACATGCTTATTATTCATTGCTCCTAATATTGACCACTCTCTTTTGTTTTTCTTTGTTTCAGGTATGTGCATGTTGCAGAGTTTTAAGTGCCTACTCGGTGTTAAAGCTAATACCAAAGAATGAATACTCATGTGTAAGGCATGACAGAACTCTTAATCTTCCAGTGTTGGAAGGATCCTATGTCATTCTTAGATTCCATTATCTGTGCCATTCTTAAGTGCATCCGTTAATGTATAGCTAAATAGATAATATAGGTTCATTAGTCGAGATTGTTTTTTAAAAACTCTACACTCTACAGTGTGACTTTCTTTGGTTTTGGAGCAATAAAATAGTTGATACTTCGCCTTTAGATACTGTCTGCTTGGTTCACAAATAATATTGATTTCAATTGCTACCATATCTCATTTTCATAACCATTGAAAGGGACAGTATTTTTTTCTATATTTTCTTTTAATTTAAGATCTATCAAATTAACCATCCTTAATTTTCAGGTTATCATCGAGATGAAGTTTTTTTTTTTTTTTTTGAAACCTAAAAGGGTTAAATCCGGGTCAATGATGACACAAGCCTAACCCCGGGTGGAGGTACAGCCCACGGATAGACTCTCTCCTGGGCATTCAAATGAGTCGAAAGCAATAACTCATCGAGATGAAGTTGATATGTTACATAATGTAGATATCGTGCTTGATTGAATTTCAGATTCTATCAAATTAAACTTCTAAAACAATGATGTTGGTGCTATAATGTTTTATTAGTTTCTAGAATTATTAATTTTTAGAATTCTATATTTAACTTTTGTGTTGGGTTTAAGATTGAGGTGATTAATATCACAAAAAGATGGATTTTGTATGGTTCCTAGGTATTAGATGAGTTTTGTTGATCAAATCTCTTTCTTTTTTACGAGAGGAACCATTAAATTCTTCTCAGTGTTGTAATGTTTGGTGTCTAAGAAGCTCAATGGTTGAATTGCATACAGAACCTTTAGCTGATCACGAATGGAAAGAAGTTGCTTTGATCAGGAAGAAGATTAATTCTCTTAACAAAGAATTCTCAACACGCCAATCTGTAAAGCTATCACCAGCGGCAGCAGAGAATCCTCAAGCTGACCTAGAAAAGATGAAACGAGGCTCAAGAAAAGTACATAATCCTGTATTGAGAATTCTGTTCAACCTTGACTAATCACTGAAAATATGAATTTAATAAGTTGTTTAGAGTTTTTTTATTACACTCGGTAAATAGCATTACAAAGATTTTTTTAAATTGTTCCTTCCAGTCTATCAATATACCACTCTATCTATATACCGTTAGATTTGTCTATTCTTTAATTATGTTATATGAAATAATTTTTTTAACAAAATAAACCAGTTCTAATTTACTTCTTCTATTTCAACACCGTCTCAAGCTAAGAATAGTGGAAATATGTTTCTATTTTAACATAGAAACAATATTCCAAGGTTATAAATTGGGCAATTGTCCAAAATAACATTTTTAAAGTTTTTGTCTCAAAAATGACACCATAAAAAAAAATCACATAAATAACATTCATTAACTGTTTAAAAGATTCAAGTACCCTCGATTAAAAAGACGCTTCTTCTCTATCGACAGAGAAAAAAAATAGAAAAAAAAATAATTTTGGATCTTTCACGACTTCGACGAACGAGTCGAATCTAATTTCTTCGATCATCTCCGGCGAAGACGTTTCCGGCGAACATCTCGTCGCATCCCTTCCTCCTCCTCTATAAGACCTCAACTGTTCAGGCGAGATCCCAACGCGAGGATTCTCGACGGTTACGACGGTTACCGTCCCGGTTAGATGAAGACTGTCGAAGGGATTCTACACGAGACTTCCGCATCGGATCCACTGCCGCTGAAGAGTCTTCGCTCCTGATGGATGTTGCTGCTCCGATGCCGATGGAGGTAGCGACGGTTTCCGATGCCGTCGGAGGAGGAGGAGGAGGAACGGATACGCACGGGAAGAGCGTCGACGAGGTGTGGAGAGAGATCGTGTCCGGGAGAAGGGAAAGGGATTAAAGAAGAAGAAGAACGCAGCGTGACGAGATGATGACGTCAGAGGACCTCTTTCTAGTTTTGTGGTATACAGTTGCTCGTCAAAAGTGCTTGTAACTCCAAACAATGTCTCATCGACCTCAAACTGATTCCAGCCCCTATGATACCATCACATATAAAACATGTTGGTTTAGCCAATAAAAGTGTACTGATAGAAATAAACGAGCAGGAAAACAAGTAAGCCTGTCTCTGTTCTTGTTAGAGTTAAGAATCATGAAACAAAAAATAACACAAAACTCTCTTTGTTAACAGAAAGTATCAAGTGACAAGAAAAGTGATTGAATAAACCCCAACAGAACTTGGTTCAAACTTCAAACCACAGTAACAATTTCTTCCACGACCTAAACCTCTACAGTACTATCTAGATTGAATGAGTCTCATAGACTTCATATGTGTATTATATAACGTAGAAGCAAAAAGAAGTATAGAAATAGAGACACTAGACACTTTTCTAAACCAGAAACTAGAAATTCTGATTATTTAAAAAAAAAACACATATGTTATATAAGATATAGTTTTTGGCACTTTCAAGATGGAGTTCAGGAAAACAAAAATGAGTCTGTTTTTTTGCGTAAGTCTGTTTTTGAAGAGAATCAAAAGCGAGTAAGGAATGTTAGACAATCATTGTTCAGGATGTCTATCATAAATTGGAACTTAATCTTAAAAAAAACATAATCAAAATCTATAAGAAAATTCATTTGCTATAAAAATCATCAAATAAAGTTCATTGTCTACAAAATAGAGAACACATATCAAACAAAGAACATTAAAATAGGATAGCTTGAAGCATTTTCAATAATTCAATCAAGAAAGTGTTAAAAGTGGTATCATTAAAAAACACATATGTTATATAGGATACATTTTGGCACTTTCAGGATGGATTTCCAGAAAACTAAAATGAGTGTGTTTTCTTGCATAAGTCTTTTTTCGAAGAGAATCAAAAGCGTGTAAAGAATGTTAGACAATCCTTGTTCAGGATGGCTATCCTAAATTGGAACTTAATCTTCCAAAAAAAAACATAATCAAAATCTATAAAAAAAATCATTTGCTATAAAAATCACCAAATAGAGTTCATTGTCTACAAAATAGAGAACACATATCAAACAGAGAACATTAGAATAGGATAGCTTGAAGCATTTTCAATAATTCGATCAAAAAGTGTTAAATGTGGTATCATTATAAAACACATATGTTATATAAGATATAGTTTTTGGCACTTTCAAGATGGGTTTCCAGAAAACTAAAATGAGTGTGTTTTCTTGCATAAGTCTGTTTTTGAAGATAATCAAAAGCGTGTAAGAAATGTTAGACAATCCGTGTTTAGGATGGCTATCCTAAATTGGAACTTAATCTTCCAAAAAAAAAACATAATCAAAATCTATAAAAAAAATTCATTTGCTATAAAAATCACCAAATAGAGTTCATTGTCTACAAAATAGAGAATACAGATCAAACAGAGAACATTAAAATAGGATAGCTTGAAGAATTTTCAATAATTCGATCAAGAAAGTGTTAAATATGGTATCATTATAAAACACATATGTTATATAAGATATAGCTTTTGGCACTTTCAGGATGGGGTTCCAGATAACTAAAATGAGTGTGTGTTTCTGCATAAGTCTGTTTTCGAAGATAATCAAAAGCGTGTAAGAAATGTTAGACAATCCTTGTTCAGGATGGCTATCCTAAATTGGAACTTAATCTTCCAAATAAACATAATCAAAATCTATATAAAAAAATCATTTGCTATAAAAATCACCAAATAAAGTTCATTGTCTACAAAATAGAGAACACATATTAAACATAGAACATTAAAATAGGACAGCTTGAAGCATTTTCAATAATTTGATCAAGCAAGTGTAAGGAACGTTAGAAAATCCTTGTTGATGATGGCTATCCTAAATTAGAACTTAATCTTCCAAAAAAACATAATCAAAATCTATAAAAAAAATCATTTGCTATAAAAGTCACCAAATAAAGTTCATTGTCTACAAAATAGAGAACACATATTAAACATAGAACATTAAAATATGATAGCTTGAAGCATTTTCAATAATTCGATCAAGCAATTGTAAGGAATGTTAGACAATCCTTGTTCAGGATGGCTATCCAAAATTAGAACTTAATCTTCCAAAAAAACATAATCAAAATCTATAAAAAAAATCATTTGCTATAAAAATCATCAAATAGAGTTCATTGTCTACAAAATAGAGAACACATATCAAACAGAGAACATTAAAATAGGATAGCTTGAAGCATTTTTAAAAATTCGATCAAGCAAGTGTGAAATGTGGTATCATTATAAAACACATATGTTATATAAGATATAGCTTTTGACACTTTCAGGATGGGGTTCCAGATAACTAAAATGAGTGTGTATTTTTGCATAAGTCTGTTTTCAAAGAGAATCAAAAGCGTGTAAGGAATGTTGGACAATCCTTGTTCAGGATGGCTATCCGAAATTGGAACTTAATCTTCAAAAAAAAAAACATAATAAAAAATCTATAAAAAATCATTTGCTATAAAAATCACCAAATAAAGTTCATTGTCTACAAAATAGAGAACACATATTAAACAAAGAACATTAAAATAGGATAGCTTGAAGCATTTTCAATAATTCAATCAAGAAAGTGTTAAATGTGGTATCACTATAAAACACATATGTTATATAAGATATAGCTTTTGGCACTTTCAGGATGAGTTTCTAGAAAACTAAAATGAGTGTGTTTTCTTGCATAAGTCTGCTTTCGAAGATAATCAAAAGCGTGTAAGGAATGTTAGACAATCCTTGTTCAGGATGGCTATTCTAAATTGGAACTTAATCTTCCAAAAAAAAAGCATAATTAAAATCTATAAAAAAAATTATTTGCTATAAAAATCACCAAATAGAGTTTATTGTCTACAAAATCGAGAATAAAGATCAAAAAGAGAACATTAAAATAGGATAGCTTGAAGCATTTTCAATAATTCGATCAAGAAAGTGTTAAACGTGGTACCATTGTAAACACACATATGTTATATAAGATATAGCTTTTGGCACTTTCAAGATGGGTTTCCAGAAAACTAAAATGAGTTGTTTTCTTGCATAAGTCTGTTTTCGAAGATAATCAAAAGCGTGTAAGGAATGTTAGATAATCCTTGTTCATGATGGCTATCCTAAATTGGAACTTAATCTTAAAAAAAAACATAATTAAAATCTATAAAAAAATTCATTTGCTATAAAAATCACCAAATAGAGTTCATTGTCTACAAAATAGAGAATACAGATCAAACAGAGAACATTAAAATAGGATAGCTTGAAGAATTTTCAATAATTCGATCAAGAAAGTGATAAATGTGGTATCATTATAAAACACATATGTTATATAAGATATAACTTTTGGCACTTTCAGGATGGGGTTCCAGATAACTAAAATGAGTGTGTTTTTGCATAAGTCTGTTTTCGAAGAGAATCAAAAGCGTGTAAGGAATGTTAGACAATCCTTTTTCAGGATGGCTATCCTAAATTGGAACTTAATCTTCCAAAAAAACATAATCAAAATCTATATAAAAAATCATTTGCTATAAAAATCACCAAATAAAGTTCATTGTCTACAAAATAGAGAACACATATTAAAAAGAGAACATTAAAATAGGATAGCTCGAAGCATTTTCAATAATTCGATCAAGAAAATGTTAAATGTGGTATCATTATAAAACACATATGTTATATAGGATATAGCTTTTGGCACTTTCAGGTTGGGTTTTCAGAAAACTAAAATGAGTGTGTTTTCTTGCATAAGTCTGTTTTCGAAAAGAATCAAAAGCGTGTAAGGAATGTTAGACAATCCTTGTTCAGGATAGCTATCCTAAATTGGAACTTACTCTTCAAAAAAAAACTATTATCAAAATCTATAAAAAAATCATTTGCCATAAAGAGCTTACTAAAACTTTAATATATTAATTAAAAATAAAAAATATTAGGTTATCAAGTAAAATATTTAGGAAGTGCTTCCTAAAAATTTAATAGCTAATTAAAAAGGATAAATATTAGGATAGCAAGTAAAATATTAAGAAAATGTTTCTTGAAAATTTGATATTTAATTAAAAAAATATTAGGACAGCAAGTAAAGTATTAGGAAATGCTTCCTCAAAATTTAATATTTAATAAGAAAAAATGTTAAGATAGTAAGTATTGAACATTTATAGTAAAAATGTTAGGACAGCAAGTTAAAGCACTTCTAGGTATATCTAAAGAGGGGGGAGTAGGGAAATATTTGGGACTACCTGAGCATTTTGGCAGGAAGAAGAGTGACCTTTTCTCATCCATTGTTGATTGTATGAAGCAGAAAGCTGTGAGTTGGTCCACGCGGTTCCTGTCAACAGCTGGTAAAATGACGATGCTTCAGTCTATTCTCTCAGCTATTCCATCCTACGCGATGTCTTGCTTCCAATTACCTGTGGGATTATGTAATAGAATCCAATCAGTGTTAGTTCGCTTTTGGTGGGACGACAGTAAAGGGGAGAGGAAAATCTGCTGGGTAGCTTGGGATAAGATGACGAAGCCTAAGAGCCTAGGGGGTCTGGGGTTTAGAGATGTTCAGATTTTTAACCAAGCCCTACTAGCAAAAGTTGCGTGGAGAATCCTAAAGAAACCAAACTGCCTCTTGGATCGGGTTCTCACTGGAAAGTACTATCATAGTCAATCTTTCCTGTCTACTGTAGCTAGAACTGATTCCTCGCATGGGTGGAAAGGCATTCTATGGGGCAGAGACCTACTCCTAACCCACCTAAGGAAAGCTATTGGCAATGGAACGTCTACTCGGGTCTGGAATATTCTTGGATTAGTCCTAGTGACAACCTAAGACCCTTCGGCCCATCGACAGAACAGGATCAAGACCTCCTAGTTTCAGACCTTCTAGCTACTGAATCTAGAGAGTGGAACCTTGCTAAAATTAATAATACTCTGCCAGATATGGCCCACCTTATCCTGCGCATAAGACCGAGTGTGTTAAACACTGATGACGCTTTCATCTGGCCGCTACATACCACTGGAGAGTACACCACGAAGTCGGGCTACTTCTCAGGAGTCCAGTCAATGCACTCCTCACCGCCTTCCATACTGCCTCCACCTCCCTTTGAATGGAAGAAGTTGATTTGGACGCCAAAGCTGTCACCAAAGTTGAAGCTGTTTCTGTGGAAGATCATTCAAGGAGTTCTACCGACAGGAGACAATCTGCAAAAAAGGGCCTATTAGCTAACACTCTATGTCCTCGCTGTGGCGAAATGGAAACGACAGATCACATGTTTCTCCTATGCCAGTTTGCGCAGGAAGTGTGGAGACTAGTCCCTTGGGAATCAGTCCTTGATTTGTCAGCGAGCAACTCCTTTGCGGAGGAACTATCACACTCCACCATCAGGCGCAATCTCCCTCCGGTGGGCATCACGATCAACATATTTCCTTGGATCTGCTGGTTCATCTGGCTGAGTCGCAATCAGTTAATCTTCGACAAGCGACCATCAAGCCCTCGTAGCATCGTCACAAAGGCACTCCAGGCAGCACATGAATGGGAGCGAGCCCAACCTCCCATCGATCCTCCGAATCACCGGCTCACTACGATCCCACCGATCCCCGATCTCCCACCGATGACCTTCTTGTGCAACACTGACGGAGCCTGGCTCTCCTCCTCGTGCACCGCAGGCGTTGGCTGAATCATCCGAGCGGCGGAGGCACCCCCTGACTCTGAGATCGCCAGAGGGGGTTGCTCCTTCCTGCATGTTTCTTCGGCCATCATGGCAGAAGCCCTAGCAATACTGGAAGCACTCCTCCACGCTCTCTCCATAGGGATCACTTCAATCTGGCTTCGATCAGATGCTCAAGCGCTCATCACAGCGATCATCACGAAACGGAGACCGACAGACCTCTACGGTGTTCTGTCGGACGTCGATTCGATTTCTTCTTCTTTCTCGTTCTGTCGTTTTTCTTATTGCACTAGGCTTTCCAATGGGCTTGCGGATTCGATAGCAAAAGCCCACATCTGTATCCAAAACTCTTCTGTAGCCCACCTCGTTTGATTTTAATTTGAAGATTCAGTTGCGCAAAAAAAAGAACATTTATAGTAAATAATGTTGGTTATTGAACATTTTCAAGTTGACTTGAATCATCTGTCGAAAACCTGTTAAAAAGATCAAAACCAAAACAATTCTATAAAAATATGCAAGGAAATTCTAAGAAAAAATTTTTTCTGGATGATTATCCTAAATTTGAACAAAACCTTCCAAAACAATTCAAAAAGCCGACAAATAAATCTTAAAACAATCTTTGTTCTGGATTGCTATCCTAAATTTGAGAAAAGCCTTACAAAGCAATTCAAAAATAATTTACAAGGCAATCTTAAGGCAATTTTTGTTCATTATAGCTCTCCTAAATTTGACAAAGTCTTCTAAAACATTTTTAAAAAGGTGAGTAAAGCAATCTTAAGATAATTCTTGTTCAGGATAGCTATCCTAAATTTACAGCATAACACGTAAAGCTTAATAATTACTAAGTGAAAGCTTAATAAGTGAAAGCTTAACCAAATGTTTAGATTGATGTCTAATCATGTATAAAAACCCCTCTAGAAATGTTTACCTTAGCAATGACAGGTCGAGCCATGGAGTTACCAAGCAAGTATTACAGACTTTATCGTTTACTTTTGTATATTATCCCACACTCATGCAGTTTTATAGCTCTAGAATACGTCAGTCTCGTTAGTAAAAATGAAAAATAAAATGTACAAGTACAGGTTGACTTGAATCATTTGGCCCTAACTGTCACTCTCGAGACCTGTAATAAAACATGCCATTTCCAATTAAACAAGAGTAGTCCAAAGACTGATGGAAATGAGTAATGTAATTCAAAATGGTGACCTCAAAATGAAGAGGCCATTTGATCTCATCAGCACCACGACCCATTAGTCTTACTCCGTCTTCTATTTGCTTCCCTATGGCTCCCACATCCTGCAGATCAGCGTTAATAGTTTGATAAGAAACTAAATCAAAGAGTGAGGAGTGTGACCAAACCTTGAGTGTCTTCATTTTCGTTCATAGATGGCACCAGCTCTAAGACAAGGGAATATGTAATCTTTCACAAACTCCTCCATGAGGTCCTTAACGACCAACTGAGAAGCACCACTAGCCTTAGCCTTTTGTTCCAAACCATCCAGCTCTTTTATTCCCATAATATACCAAAGCATTAAGAGATTGAGAAGACATTAGCCGAATGCTACAATAAAATAGTTGGCAGTAATGTAAAATAGTTGGTACCACCACACGAACAGTTTCTTAACTATTATCAGCAGCAACAATCCAGAGTGAAAGAAGGCTCAGGTAGAGGAAGAGAAGGCATGACAATGATGACTCTCTGCTTCTTAACAAAAACCCATTTCTTCCCCATCAAAACCGAGCTTGGAAGAACCAATCCTGTTTGGCTCCAGCTGTTTTGGCCTTTGCCTCGCCATTAAACCTGAGATCCCCAACAACAGTATTATCCCAAGATTACACATTTGCAGCAAATTTATAAAGTTTAAACAAGAATCAAAGCAAACCGAAGGAGAAACTGAACTGAACTCATTTCTAAAGTTGTAATCTTTGTGTAAATCAGAGTAACAGCGACGGAGAGACCGAAGAAGCGCGAAGGAGGCCATGGAGGAGAGAGAGAGAGAGAGAGATCGTCGACGGATAACGTCGGAAATCGCCTCTGATAAATGATTTTGGAATCTCTATTTTTTTTTAATTAGGGGTATAAAGGTAAATGATCCCTTTAATAAAACCTATTTTTGTGACTTTGGATCTTGAGTGCTAGTTTGCGAACAAAAACTTGGTTTAGTGTTATTTTGATCATTTTCTCTTATAAATTTTATAACTATTACCAACGACTAATATATCTGCATGTGTAATGCAATTTATCCAAAGTACATTTATGTAGGACTTAACATGAAATCGTTCATATCGAAGTTTACTACAAATTTCACATTTTTATAATAAATAACCATTTACAAAGTAATAAATACCAAAAAATTAATATTGAAAATAAATTATGGCTTCAATACTTACAGAAATATTGAATCATTTTTATTGATTATCAAAATTTATTGATTTAAATATTCAAAACTATTACACATTTATAAAATTATATATTTATATGAAATAAAGGTTATTACCTATACTTCAAATAATAATTTATAAAATCATTCGGATGATTTATAAGAAAATATATAATATACATAAGTTGATAAAAATTTATATTTTATTAAATGTAGAGTATCTTAAATTGTTTAAAAAGATTTAAACATGATTACAAAAAAATAAATAGAAACATTTAATATGTTTAGATATAAATGATATAATATAAACAAAAAGAAAACTTAACTTTTTAAAAAATCAAAGATTTAAGTTATATTTAACATTAAATTATATAAATTTTATAAACAAGCAAACCGCGCGTAGCGCGGTAAAATCTCTAGTGTTCATAACATCTCTCTAAACTTAATATCAAAACATATTTTCTTATAGATTAAACAGTAGTAAAACATACACGTGAAATAACTACCGAAATAATTCAGAATACCTAATTCATAATTTTAAACTCCATGTAATAAAACCGATCTGTTCATAATCTTTCAAACTCAAAGAAAGAAGAAAAACATAGAACTCCAACAAAAAAAAAATATCAAAAGCACATAAATATAGATGTCAAAAGCTATAATCGAGATAACCTCGAATGAATGAGAAAAATAAAACTATAAAGTTTAAAACATCTTACATCATATGAAAATAATAATTGGTCCTAACTTGCTTAAAATAATTATAATTGTAATTCGAGTTAGAAGTTTGAAATAGTTATATTATTTAAATTAATAAATTAATTATTTAAGCGAAAACTGAAAAGAATCTTGTGAAAGTTAAAATAATTATAATCATAATTCCAATTAGAAATTTTGAAATATTTATACTATTTAAATTAATAAATTCATTAGAAATTTCGAGATATTTTTATTATCTAAATTAATAAATTGATGATTTAATCTAAAACTAATAAGAATATGACAAATAATGAAAATTAGCTAAAATTATGGAGAATGTGACAAATCAGCAAAAAACACTTCATAAATAATACTCCCTCTGTACCATTTTAAGTGGTGTTTAAGGTTTCTACACAAAGATTAAGAAAATACAAATTTCTATGCAATTTATCTTGGTTACATAAAATTGTATTAAATAAAATCAGTCTAACCAATAAAAAAACCATGTAGTATTTTGTAATTGGTTGAAAGTTTCAATTGACATTAAATTCTATCTAAAAATGTGAGAACATCACTTATAATAGAACAAAATAAAAATGCTTAAACATCACTTAAAATAGTACAGAGGGAAGAGGGAGTAGTATAGATTACTAAACCAGCAAGATTTTAGTTACTCTTGTAAACCAGTTATACCATTTAAAAAGGCTGTAAATTAATTAATGGTTTTGTTTTCTCTACAGAATCATACCATATCTATCCAAGATTCGATTATATACTATATATATATATATCCCAATTGTGTACCGTGTACGTGTTCAAAACTTTCAATGCCACTAATTTCTTGGTTTGATATTTTCTACAGAATCACATACAACTAATTAAAATTTCATACTTATTTATAAAAAAATTATATAACTTACCACATTGAAACCGAACCGTAATATATTTTTGTTGTCTAAGTATGTTTTTAATATATGAAACTAAAGGATTGAATGTTTTCGTTCATAATTATTGTTACATTAGTTTTTCAACCGGTTGTTCTTCATATATTTACAATCCTTTGTGATTAAAATTTTTTTTTTATAATTTTGACAATTAGTTTAAATGAGTCAAAATAGATTGACCAAAATTTAATGATAATTTTGGTCCAGCATATCTTTTTTTTTAACACTTTCATTATATAAATATAAAAAGGGAATTACATAGACTGAGGGAGTCCATTACAAGACAAATGAAGAGGATCTACTGCAATCTATACATATAGGAACAAGAGGCTATTGAAAAAGATGTCTTAACAAACATGGGTAGCCTGCAGCGATGTAAGATTGGAAGCGATCCCCTTGAATTACACTGTCTGCAATAAGGAAAGCTCCTTTGAAAACAGAGCGAGGAGCAAATTGTACCTGCCAGTCCAAAAAATGATGGAGATGCAAAGAAATCGTTTGAGAGTAGAATTTGAGAGAGGGCCAAGCATGAGGTTTGGATATTGCTGCAATGAGGTCCTTGTCTTCGCTTGTAAAGATTTTGGAGTTAAAATGCAAACTCCTAAGGCTTTCCATAGCCCATAACCAGCTCTCCAAAGATGCATCCAACATATTATGTATATTCACAAAAGATCTTCTACCATGAAGGAGAGTTTTCCCATCACTATTCCTTAGGATCCAAGAAGCACCATTTTCATTTGTAGTCTTGTTCCAAGCAAACCCAATATCACATTTAACCCAGTCTTTAGGAGGAGGTTTCCAGCCAAAAATTATTCTCTTTTTCCTTACAAGATCAATCGATTTTTCCTCCTTTTCCATAGTCTTGATAAAAAACCAATGATCTGCCTCCTCATAGGTTTGAGAGATGAGATCAGGAGTTCTGGAGGTACGACCTTCAAAGAGATGTGAATTCCTGTTTTTCCAGATGCTCCAAATAATCCAAGGACCCACTCTTCTTATGTTCAAAGGAATTGATTGACTTTCTCTTGCTTTAAGAACATAGAAAATGTTAGAGTAGACTGAGGTTGTGGAGAAACCTGAGTGGGGCAATGGGAAGTTAAATGCAAACTCCTAAGGCTTTCCATAGCCATAACTAGCTCTCCAAAGATGAATCCAACATATTATGTATATTCACAAAAGATCTTCTACCATGAAGGAGAGTTTTCCCATCACTATTCCTTAGGATCCAAGAAGCACCACTTTCATTTGTAGTCTTGTTCCAAGCAAACCCAATATCACATTTAACCCAGTCTTTAGGAGGAGGTTTCCAGCCAAAAATTATTCTCTTTTTCCTTGCAAGATCAATCGATTTTTCCTCCTTTTCCATAGTCTTGATAAAAAACTAGTGATCTGCCTCCTCATAGGTTTGAGAGATGAGATCAGGAGCTCTGGAGGTATGACCTTCAAAGAGATGTGAATTCCTGTTTTTCCAGATGCTCCAAATAATCCAAGGACCCACTCTTCTTATGTTCAAAGGAATTGATTGACTTTCTCTTGCTTTAAGAACATAGAAAATGTTAGAGTAGACTGAGGTTGTGGAGAAACCTGAGTGGGGCAATGGGAAGTTAAATGCAAACTCCTAAGGCTTTCCATAGCCCATAACTAGCTCTCCAAAGATGAATCCAACATATTATGTATATTCACAAAAGATCTTCTACCATGAAGGAGAGTTTTCCCATCACTATTCCTTAGGATCCAAGAAGCACCACTTTCATTTGTAGTCTTGTTCCAAGCAAACCCAATATCACATTTAACCCAGTCTTTAGGAGGAGGTTTCCAGCCAAAAATTATTCTCTTTTTCCTTGCAAGATCAATCGATTTTTCCTCCTTTTCCATAGTCTTGATAAAAAACCAGTGATCTGCCTCCTCATAGGTTTGAGAGATGAGATCAGGAGCTCTGGAGGTATGACCTTCAAAGAGATGTGAATTCCTGTTTTTCCAGATGCTCCAAATAATCCAAGGACCCACTCTTCTTATGTTCAAAGGAATTGATTGACTTTCTCTTGCTTTAAGAACATAGAAAATGTTAGAGTAGACTGAGGTTGTGGAGAAACCTGAGTGGGGCAATGGGAAGTTACTGTAAGTCCAGTATTGTCTCGCCAGGGTGCAAATGAAAAGCGTGTGATTGATGGATTCACCTTCTAAACCACATATCTGGCAAGTCTACTTTCATACCGCGAGCCAAAAGGTTATCAGCTACAGAGAGAGCTCCACTGATTGCTTTCCAAAGAAAAATCTTTATCTTAGGAGCTGTTTCCAAAGTCCATATGTAGTCTTTAATGCCATTGAGTGATGGGAGCATTGAGGCTGATGCATATGCTTCTTTGTTTGTTGTTTTCTCTGCAAGCCAGTACCCTGAGCGAACCGTATATTCACCTGATTTTGTATGATTCCAGCAAAAGAAATCAGCAGAAGAGAGGGAAATCGGCCAATTCCTACATCAACTGAGGACCGCGGTCCCGATCAGTACACATACTACATACCTGTGCTAAAACATACATCAATTAACGTCTTTTTTTAAATTTCATACATCAACTAAGATTTTTACGTTAATTCATACTTTGACCGTCATACCGTTAGTCAAAAGGTAACGGTGCTGACGTGGCTTTGACGGACACTGATGTGGCTTTTATCTTTTATTTAATTAAATTTTTAAAAAAATTAATACATGTTGTTAGAGGGATTCGAACCCGAGTTAACCACTTGGTAGCAGATTTCCTCAACCACTAGGCAACACAAGATAATTGTTTATGATATCTATTGTGTCTTACTTAAATCTAATATATTTTGTTCATATATATTTCTAATTATCTAGAATTTTACAAAATATATATAAATTCTAAGAATTGTGTTTGATTACCTTGTTTTTATTGTGTTCTAAATGTTCTTTACAATTTCAAAATAAAATTTTTTAGAATAGAAAAATTATTTTCAAAATTTAAAAAGAAAATACGAAAAAATTGAAAATAAATTTCCAAAAATTATTATAAAAATTTTAAATTTGAAAACATATAAATCCAAACTATTTCGTAGATATACATATATATATATATTTATTTTATTTATTATTTATTTAAAATATAAAAAGAAAATAGGAAAAAGTTTTTTAAAAAAATGAAAAACTTTCGAAAGTTTATTATAAAAAGTTTGAATTTTAAAACATATAACTTGAAACTATTCAAAAATATTTTTCGTTTATATTTTTATTTTATACTTTTTATATTTTTTATTTATTATTATTTAATAATTTCACAATTGTTTAAATATAAATAGTTATTTAAATAAATATATTTAAAGTACAAATAATTATTTAAATAAATAATAAATAATAAATAAATAAATAAAATATATATGAAATAGTTTTGATTTATATGTTTTCAAATTCAGACTTTTTATAATAATTTTTTGAAATTTATTTTCATTTTTTTGTATTTTATTTTTAAATTTTTAAAATACTTTTTCTACTTTAAAATTTTTAAAATAATTTTTTTTAAGAAATTTTAGAACACAATAAAAACAAGGTAATCAAACACAATCCTTAGAATTTATATATATTTTGTGGAACTAATTCTAGATAATTAGAAATATATATGAACAAAATATATTAGATATAAGTAAGACACAATAAATATCATAAACAAATATATTGTGTGGCCTAGTGGTTGAGGAAATCTGCTACCAAGTGCTGATCTCGGGTTCGAATCCCCCCAAAACATGTATTAATTTTTTTAAAAAAATAATTTAATAATATATAAAAGCCACATCAGCGTCCGTTAAAGCCACGTCAGCATCCCTCACCATTTGACTAACGGTAAGACGGTCAAAGTATGAACTAACGTAAAAGGCTTAGTTGATGTATGAAATTTTTAAAAAACGTTAATTGATGTATGTTTTAGCACAGGTATGTAGTATGTGTCCTGATCGGGACCGCGGTCCTCAGTTGATGTAGGAATTAGCCGATTTCCCGCAGAAGAGATGACCGGTTTGATCTTGGAGATGATGGTTTGAGGATAAAAAAGATCATTTAACTTCTCCATATTCCAGAGATGAGATGAGGAAGTAAAAGATCTTTTACTCTGAGATTAAGATCAATCAGAGGCGTCTTCATAAGGGGGACACGCATTCGATCTCCATCTGCAAGCCAAGGCGTTGACCAAACAAAAGTGGATTCACCATTACCTATCATATGTCTCAACCCTTTGATCAAGAGATCCCTTCCGTGAAGGATACTCCGCCAAGCGTAAGAAGGTCTGCTGCCTAATTTTGCAGTGAGGAAATTTCCTTTTGGAAAGTATTTGCTCTTTAAGAAACTTCCAAACAGAGACGATGGATCTTGAAGAATTCTCCAAGCTTGCTTGGCCAAGAGAGACTGATTGAACGTTTCTAAGTCTTTGAAACCTATTCCTCCGAGTCTTTTGGGGGAGACAGAGCTTATCCCAACTTAACCAATGAATTTTACCCTTATCCTCTGATGAATTCCACCAAAAAGCTGCCATTGCTGATGTAAGGTTATGACAGGTCGTCTTAGGAAGCTTGAAACAGCTCATCGAATATATAGGCATTGCCATGGCTACAGATTTAAGAATAACTTCCTTGCCTGCTTGAGATAGAAATCGTGAATACCAACCTGACATTCTCCCTTTCATCCTCTCTTTGATGTAATCAAGCATCTCAATTTTAGAACCAGAAAAACATTCAGGGAGTCCAAGATAAGTACCGGCTCCTCCTTCTGCATAGATCCCAAGCATGTTCTGAATTTGGCACTTAAGGTTAAAGTTCACCTTCTTACCAAATGTCGAGGAGGATTTGGAAAGGTTGATCACTTGGCCTATAGCATCACCATACTGCTGGATTACCTATTGAAAGGCTTGACATTGAGAGATATCCGCTTTGAATAGGAACAGACTGTCGTCTGCAAAAAATAGGTGATGCACCGCCGGACCATTAGGAGTGAACTGAACACCTTCAATCTTGCCTTGAGCTGCTTTCTGATTTAGAAGGAAGGTAAGGCCTTCAGCGCAGAGGACGAAAAGGAAGGGGGAGATAGGATCACCCTGTCTCAACCCCCTCTCTGGTGAGATGAAACCATGAGATTGACCATTAATCAGAACCGAGTACTTAACTGATGACACACAAATCATTATCCAGTTAACCATGTACTGTGGAAGCCGAGTGAAAGAAGAAGAGCTTGAAGGTACTTCCATTCCACTCTATCAAAAGCTTTTGACATATCAGTTTTAGCAGCCATAAAAGTGGATGAAATGTAGCTATCTGAATTAAGACTATGGACAGCTTCATGGGCTAAAATGATGTTGTCAGAGATGAGACGATTGGAAACAAAAGCAAATTGATTTGTGGAGACGATCTCGGAAAGTATACGTTGAAGTCTGCCAGCCAAAATCTTGGAAATAGTTTTGTACATTACAGTACACAAACTAATTGGTCTGAGGTCAGTCATCAGAGACGCATTTACCTTCTTAGGGATGAGGCAAAGTTGAGTGAAGTTCCATTCTTAAGGCATGAATCCAGTATCGAAGAAATTGATTACTTCTGTAGTCAATTGTTGCCCAACAATGCTCCAATAACTTTGAAAGAAAAAACCAGTCATACCGTCAACCCCTGGTGCACTTTCGCTTTTAATGGAGAACACTGCATTCTTAACTTCTTCTGGAGTGACCTTCATGATCAGAATGTGATTTTGCCTCTCTGAAACACGAGGAGGAAGATCATGGAATACTGCATTATAGTCCTCTGTAATTGATGGCTACTTGAGCTTTTGAAGCATCAGATCGATGAGTGATACCATTCGAATCCACCAGTTTGATGATTTCATTTCTTGCTCAAGACACTTTAACTGCAGCGTGGAAGACTTTAGTGTTGCCATCTCCATGAATAATTCATTCATCCTTGCTTTTTTGTTTCCAAAAATTTTCTTCATCTCTGTAGGCCTTTAAGAGGTTATGTTTAAGGATATCAATACAAAGAGAGCAGGGATCCAGAGCAGACTGTTCCTGTTCTAGTTCATCTTGTAAGCTTGTAATTCGCTCCTTAGAGTTGGCCTTGTTGTCTCGTTTCCATTTACTAAGAGCCTTCCTACAAAGCCGTAAACGACTTGATACCGAAACCTCCTGGTTCCCAAAACCTTGATTCCAAGCTTGATGAATAGCTTCTTGCACCAATGGCTTATGTAAAATACGGCGATCAAAACGGAAGGAGCCACGGTAAGAATAGATTAATCAAAACTGGCCGATGATCAGAACCCCTTTTTGCAAGGAAGGCTTGATTAGAAGCCGGAAATGATTTAAACCATTCCGAGTTACCAAAAGATCTATCCAGTTTGCTTTGGATCCAGATCTTCCTTCTTCTACCTCCCCAAGTAAAACTATTACCTGTACTTGGCAGTTCTAACATACCACATGATCGAAGCATATCCATAAAAGGTTGAAAAGAGGTATCGCTTCTACTAGGGCCGCCTATTTGTTTATGAGTTATTGCATATCTCATTAAAGTCGCCCATCATGCACCAAGCACTTCTTCTATTTACACCAAACCGCATCAAACGCTCCCAAACAAGATGTCTATATTTTATGTTGGGGTGACCATAAACACAAGAGAGAAAATACTGCTTATCACCCATCTTTATGTTAACATCCAAAAGATTCTTGTCGAAATACATGGGTTCTACTTCTACACTGTTTTTCCAAAAAAGAGCTAACCCACCCCAAGTGTTAACCGGGTTTACAGTGAGAAGATTATCATACCCTAGCCACACTTTGAGGTCTTCCATTACATTCCTACTATTCATAGTTTCCATAAAAAAAATCTCAGGGAAATACGTAAAACGCAGTTCCATGAGACGCTGAACCGTCAGTTCCTGAGGCCGCCCCACTCCCCGACAGTTCCAGCTCAGACTCATTAAGCGTTCGACGGTCCCTCATTCGGGACCATCGTTGATGCTTGCAGCTTTAAAGGCTTGGATGCATCCACCAAATCATCTTCTGCTTTACGTTTGAGAGACTGAGCTTCAGTTGCAGTTGGATAAGTAGCTTTAGAGGTACGAGCTTTAGCTTTGCCCTGAAGATTGCACTTGTATTTGCCGGGCCTTCTCCTTGCTTTTCCTTGTACATTAGAAGCTCCGATAATATCAGTTAATGAGAGATTAAACTGAGAAACCGTAGAGCTTAAAATGTTATCAGGATTCAGAGAAGACATAGGAGAAGTCCTATTCTGTTCTGAAGGACGAGAAGGCATGACCTGATGAGCTGAGATGGCTGCAGACATAAGCTTTGGACCTCGAACTTCTTGAGGACGGTTGTTCTCCGATTCATAGTCAAAGACTATTCCTTTATCTTTATTGATCTCCTTAGTAAAGATGAGCGGAGGGATGAGCTGAAGCACTGTCTTTTGAGAGATTGGATCTTTTTCCACCGCTTCAACAGAGGAGATGATTCTTTGTTCTTTGACCTTCCTGTCTTCACCAGTAGATGATAGTAAGTAATTACGCATTTCCTGCAACACCTCCGGAGCAATTCGTGGTCTTCCAGTGGCAGGATGAACACCAACTTGAGAGTCTTTGATTACTCCAAACAGGGGATCTGCTTCCGTAATGAACATATTCTCTCTTGGTCGGGAAGAGGAAGAGCTAAAGGAAGATTGAATGTCTTCGGTAGGTTGAGCTCGATTGAGAAAAGGGCATCTGTCTTTTGCATGCGTCAACCTCTGACATAGATGACATATTTTTTTAACTTTTTCGTAATAGTAGTAGACCGTGTGTTGAATTCCTCCTCGAAGGTTAAGAACTTTGAACTTCTTTAAAGGCTTTGAGACATCAAAGATGATCTTGACACGAACAAAATCCTGTCTCTGAGATTATTCCGGATCAAAGGCTACAGTATCTACATGACCAACAAGGTCACCGATTGCAGTGATAGCTTCCTTCGTATAGTGATTAACATGAATATTTTTGATTTGTACACAGATTGGTACATGCTGGAGGTAGTCTTCGGGGGGGATTCTCCACCCATCTATCAATTGCCAAACCCCATTCGTTATAGGTTTGCATGCCTTTTCCCAAAACATCTTCGAGATCATATGCATGATTGAAGATGAATTGGAATCTTTCTGCTGTGAGAGCGATACCCCTAACCCTGTTCTGCTTTTGCCATTTGCGCGGCATATCAAAGATCAAGCTTGCCATGTTTTGATGATCTGGGTTGAGAAGACGGCCAATCAAACTATTTTGATTCCTTTCACAAGAATAGAAATGAGGAAGATCGGGCATGTCGAAAGGAACATCTTTGTCATCTTTGAGGGACAAGGCCAGCATGGCTTTATCCATTTCAGAAGACATCTTTTTGAATGCTTTTGAAGATAGAGAGAGGATCGCGAGGATTTAAGATTGAGAATGAAAGGAAGATTAAAGATTGAAAGGGTGAATCTAGAAGATAACAGCGGAAGAACCGAGGCTCAAAAGAGAGAGTCCAGAGCTCAAGAAAGAGAGTTCAAAAGATTTTTTTGGTCCAGCATATCTAAACTAATAATTTCGTTTCACAATTAAACCAATAACAATTTATTAACCTTTCCTATATTTAACCAATCACCATTATTAAATAGATAACAATCAACATCATCCTTATATTCTTTAACAAACCACCTTGCACATCACGTCCTATTTAGTTAACCAAACAAATATATTGTTACCTAAAGATTTTAATCCGATTAAATGACCACAAATTATTCTTACAAATCCGATTAAATATATTTACAAGGCGCAGGTCTTATCCTACTTAGTTATTATTGTTGAGTCTTGTATTACAACAAAGTCTCGTTAGCAATTGAACCTTTTATAGTTTATACAACGAGGCTTGTCTATGCATACGTCGAGCTGTCTCCAAAAAGTCGTTGTTTCCAATATATAGTATTCTTAGCTCCACTCTTGCTCACCTAGCTATAGCTTTTCATTAGTAATTTAATTCTTAAAATCTTAATCACATTATTTCAATCTTTTATAAGGAATAGATCTTCCTAGTTTAATTTTATGCACGCTCATATACATTATGCACATAGGCCAAACAAACTCGACCCACAAATTAAACTAGGGTTCATATGCTTCTTCCAACTTTATGATAACAATACAATACAATAAAATGATGATAAAAGCGGTCATGATGACAAAGCCCACAAACGGAGCAGAGACAAAGAATAAAAACGCCGTGGACTTCAGACGGATTATGCAGCAAGCTGTAGAAATAGAGATTGGAGGCCACGGATATATGATTACATATACTCATTATAAAATAAATGATCTTAAATATATGATTTTGATATTTTTAAAATATCATTCTGGCTATATTGTGTAAAATATATCATAGTTGATATAACGTAGAAGTTATTATATCAAGTATCTATTTTATGTAAACTTCATAATATACAGAAAAATTAGAAAACAAAGTTTAGAGGGTTTTCTATAAATATATATACGGTATTCATAATTTATGAAGACCTATAATATAGAAAGGTTCCACATATTCCACATTTTATCATCTATCTTTTAGTTATTTTTTTTAAACATACAAATTTGGTAACATGTGTTTTTCATAACTATTAATGCCCTTTTAAGTAATTTTTATAATATATTATGTTATATTTGTACATTTTTGTAGTATTATGTTACTTTTTTAAAAAAAATAATAGTTAAAAAACATATTTATATATTGCTCTCACTTATCAGTAGTATTGAAAAATTATTAAGAGTATATAATCACCAAATGAAGAATACTTTGTTGATTATATCATATATATTGATTATATCATATATATATGCTCTTTTTTTTTCTTTACTTCAATCTCTCTTTTTCTATTGGTAATAATTCTTAAAAAAAATTAAAATCATTATTTTCGTTTCATAAATAAATTTTATATTTTTATTAAACATAATTATATTCTAGAGAAAGAGAAAATTAGTTTTTTTCATTTTGATTAAATAATCTTATATTTTATATCCAACAGGAATGATGGCAAATGCACAGGGTAAGCAAAAATTGTGTAATCAACAACAGCTCCCTGTAAAAGATGAGGTGTGTGTTGCTTCTGAATGCCAAGCTAGTTGTATTAAGTCACTCGGAGCTAAAGGGAAAAGTTTGTGTTCTAGGTCAAAGGAGAAAAAATCTATGAACTGCCATTGCGGAAATCTTTGTTAACATTTTGGTTAAGTATATTGAATAAATATGATGCTCAACCATGATATCTCTGAAGTATTCTTTTTAAAAAATTTCTCTCTTTTTGTTTCTTAAATATTTATATTGGGAGCCTTATAATAAAATATTGAAGTTGACAAAAAATTGAAGTATTGAAATTTTTGTTTCGGATTTGTTGCATTTTTATAATAATGAATAACATAAATGTGAATCAAGACACAATGGTTAGTAAAATCAGTGTACTTTGTCTTTTTTTTTAATTAGTTTATTTGGTAAATTAAACAGTAAAGTATTAGAGGTTTTAGTTACTTGTAGGATTTATTAAATTATATTATAAATATTTAATTTTAAATCTGAATATAAGGTTTAAATTTTTAAATGAGATTTTTAAAAACAAAGACATTATTTAGAAAAATAAAAATAATGAAACCAAGCTATAAAAAACGTTCAAAATAAGAAGAATGCTTAAAAGATTTTTTTTAAAAAAAAATTTATTTAGCAAACCTAAGTTGGTACATCATAATGAACCTTTTCCACTATTCCAAACTCATATGCGTATATTTAATAAATCTATTTTATTAAAACAGGAATGAATTTTATTTGACATAAAATACTTTATTTAACGTAAAATATTTTATTTTGAAAATACATTTATTAAGATAAATAAACATACTAATTAGTTTTTATTTTATTAAATGAACTTATCAAAAAATAGTTAATGTAACTAAAAATTACTAATTGATGAATATGTTACATAACATATCATTTTGATTAATTTAAGTATCTAACTATAATATGAGCAACCAAAAAATTATAAACAATTAAAAATATCGATCTATCATAAATGTTAAATACTATAAATCGAAAACAAACACTCATAATATAGATGTGTGTGATATATAGTGTTTTTAATGATGTTTAACATCTGATTTTATCTCATTTTAATCATTTAGATTGCATATTAGATATATATTACATTTGCATGCATAATTTCATATAAAAGGATTAAAGTGCACACTTAAGAAGTTTGGGGGTAAAATTTTGAGGTTATTCCGATGAATTTAGAAGTATTGGGAAAAATGTGAAAACAACAGAAAATTCAGTTACCAAAGTTACAAAAGTGGAATATTTGTTGGGTCAAGATAAGACAATTGAAAGATTCAAGGTTGATTTGGAATGATGTTTCTGCAATTTACAAAGCCTTTAATCAATTTGAGAATAATCAGAAATGTGAGGGACCTAAAGTGAAGATACGAAGAAGCCAGCCATTGGAATGTATCGAGCTTTATCTTTGCCGGATCTGGAGCTTGACGACGCCGGGGGCCATGATGACAAAGCCCATAAACGGAGCAGAGACAAGGAATGGAAACGCCGTGGACTTCAGACGGGTTATGCAGCAAGCGGTATAAATGGAGATTGGAAGCCATGGAGGAAGAGGAGCCATGGTGGCTAGGGGAGCACGGACGAAGAGCACCGTGTGTCCAGAACTGCGAGACCAGGAGCCACCTCGGAAAACCTTCACGGATCACCAGAGTTGCGATTTGGAGCAAACCCGATCGTGGATACCTCAATTGAAGATTTCTGATGTGTTCAAAAAAATTTCTTCTGGTTTAGTAATTAGATAAAACATGGGTTAAAAAATATGTTTAGTATTAGATAAAACAAATGTGTTTTGGCCAATGACACAAGATTGTAATTAGCTAGGAAAAGTCTAGGGTAAGTACAAAATGTATTATTATTTTAATAGTTTAGATATCTGTGCCGGTGTGCGGATCAAAATTTAGAAGAGATTAATTAAACATCTCAAATTTTCCGCAACAAAATTGATCGTTGATTTTTTGATTAAATTTAATAGCTCAAGTTTTGATTTTCGCAATTACATTATAATGTGAATATCGTTTCACAATTTGTCAAACTACCACAGAATAACAATTGTTTTTTGACAATATCAAAAATAACAGTTTTACGCATATGACATTTGCCATTATATTTATTTATAGAAACATAAGTGAACGAGTCTAAAGCTTTCCCATATGAGATGAGAAATTTTTTTTGGAATTTTTCAAAGTTGGATTCAGTTAAAGCGGAACATAATAAAGTGAACTGCTAAAATTAGCTATTTTAGCTATATATATATATATATATATGCATGTTTCCAAAAGCAAAATACATTACCATTCTTTTTAGATTTTAAAACCATTATCAATTCACTTCTATCATATATGATGAGAAAAATCCCTCAACTATCTTTTACAGTCTTGACTGTCTTAAGCATTCTTGTGCTAGGTTTGTATTTATATTTTAATTTTATCTTAACATGTTACATATACTCGTTATAAAATAAAATGATCTTAAATATATGATTTTGATATTTTTAAAATACCATTCTGGCTATATTGGGTAAAATACATCATAGTTGATATAACGTAGAATCTATTTAATGTAAATTACATAATATAAAAATTAGAAAACAAATTGGGAAATTTCCAAAAATACCATTTTCATAGTAGCACTTTTCATGTTTACATTAACCACTTTTACCACTATTTTCAATGAAGGGTTTATATTTGAAGGTTTAGGATTTAGTGTTTAGATTTGATGTTTTATGTTTTAGGATATATAATTTAGGTTTTAGAGTTCAGAATTTAGGGTTTATAGTTGAGGTTTTAGGGTTTAGGGTTTAGGGTATTGAATTTAGGGTATAGAGTTTAGGGTTTAGGGTTTATAGTTTAGAATTTAAGGTTTATGGTTTAGAATTGGGGATTTGGGATTTAGAGTTTGAAATTATAATTTTTAAAAACATTTATAAACAATGTTATAAGAGTTTTTTACCTTTTAATAAAAGTGGTATTTTTGAAAATGTGTATTTAGTGGTGGTAAAGATGAATAATGGTACCTTCAAAGTGGTATTTTTGAATATTCCCAAACAAATTTTAGATGTTTTTCTATAAATATATATATATATATATATATATATATATATATATATGGTATTCATAATTTATGAAAACCTATAATATAGAAAAGGTTCCACATATTTCCACTTTTTATCAAATATATTTCAGTTTTTTTTTAAATATACAAATTTGGTAACATGTGTTTTTCGTAACTATTAATGCTCTTGTAAGTAATTTTTATAATATATTATGTTATATTTGTAAATTTTTGTAGTATTATGTTACTTTTTAAAAATAAATAATAATTAAAAACATATTTATATATTACTCTCAGTTATCAGTAGTATTGAGAAATTATTCAGAGTATATCTTCACCAAATGAAAAAAACTTTGTTGATTATATCATATATATATGCTCTTTTTTTCTCTTTACTTCAATCTCTCTTTTTCTATTGGTAATAATTCTTAAAAAAAAATAAAAAACAATATTTTTGGTTTCATAAATAACTTTTATATTTTTATTAAAAAGAATTATATTATAGAGAAAGAGAAAATTAGTATTTTTTATCATTTTGAATAAATAATCTGATGTTTTATATCCAACAGGAATGATTGCAAATGCACAGGATAAGCAAAAATCGTGTAAACAACATCAGCTCCCTGTAAAAGATGGGGTGTGTGTTGCTTCTGAATGCCAAGCTAATTGTGTTAAGTCAGTCGGAGCTAAAGGGAAGAGTTTGTGTTCTGGGTCAAAGGAGAAAAAATCTATGCACTGCCATTGCCTTTGTTAACATTCTGGTTTAGTATATTGAATAAATATGATGCTCAACCATGATATCGATCTCTGAAGTATTTTTTTTTTAAATTTCTCTCTTGTTTTTTTCTTTAATATTTTTATTGGGAGCCTTATAATAAAGTATTGAAGTTGACATATAATTGAAGTATTGAAATTTTTGTTTTGGATTTGTTGCATTTTTATAATAATGAATAACATAAATATGAATCAAGACACAATGGTTAGTAAAATCAGTGTACTTTGTCTTTTTTTATTTAGTTTATTTGGTAAATTAAACAGTAAAGTATTAGAGGTTTTAGTATACTTGTAGGGTTTATTAAATTATATTATAAATATTTAATTTTAAATCTGAATATAAGGTTTAAAATTTTAAATGAGATTTTTAAAAACAAAGACATTATTTAGAAAAATAAAAATAATGAAACTAAGCTATAAAAAACGTTCAAAATAAGAAGAATGCTTAAAAGATTTTTTTTTTTAAACATTTATTTAGCAAACCTAAGTTAGTACATCATAATGAACCTTTTCCACTATTCTAAACTCATATGCGTATATTTAATAAATCTATTTTATTAAAACAGGAACGAATTTTATTTGACATAAAATACTTTATTTAACGTAAAACATTTTATTTTGAAAATACATTTATTAAGATAAATAAACATACTAATTAGTTTTTATTTAATTAAATGAACTTATCAAAAAATAGTTAATGTAACTAAAAATTACTAATTGATGAATATGTTACATAACATATCATTTTGATTAATCTAAGTATCTAACTATAATATGAGCAACCAACAAATTATAAACAATTAAAAATATCGATCTATCATAAATGTTATATACTATAAATCGAAAACAAACACTCATAATATAGATGTGTGTGATATATAGTGTTTTTAATGACGTTTAACATCTGATTTTATCTCATTTTAATCATTTAGATTGCATATTAGATATATATATATATATATATATTGCATTTGCATGCATAATTTCATATAAAAGGATTAAAGTGCACACTTAAGAAGTTTGGGGGTAAAATTTTGAGGTTATTCCGATGAATTTAGAAGTATTGGGAAAATGTGAAAACAACAGAAAATTCAGTTACCAAAGTTACAAAAGTGGAATATTTGTTGGGTCAAGATAAGACAATTGAAAGATTCAAGGTTGATTTGGAATGATGTTTCTGCAATTTACAAAGCCTTTAATCAATTTGAGAATAATCAGAAATGTGAGGGACCTAAAGTGAAGATACAAAGAAGCCAGCCATTGGAATGTATCGAGCTTTATCTTTGCCGGATCTGGAGCTTGACGACGCGGGGGCCATGATGACAAAACCCACAAACGGAGCAGAGACAAGGAATGGAAATGCCGTGGACTTCAGACGGGTTATGCAGCAAGCGGTATAAATGGAGATTGGAAGACATGGAGGAAGAGGAGCCATGGTGGCTAGGTGAGCACGGCCGAAGAGAACTGTGTGTCCAGGACTGCAAGACCAGGAGCCACCTCGGAAAACCTTCACGGATCACCAGAGTTGCGATTTGGAGCAAACCCGATCGTGGATACCTCAATTGAAGATTTCTGATGTGTTCAAAAAAAATTCTTCTGGTTTAGTAATTAGATAAAACATGGGTTAAAAATATGTTTAGTATTAGATAAAACAAATGTGTTTTGGCCAATGACACAAGATTGTAATTAGCTAGGAAAAGTCTAGGGTAAGTACAAAATGTATTATTATTTTAATAGTTTAGATATCCGTACTGGTGTGCCGATCAAAATTTAGAAGAGATTAATTAAACATCTCAAATTTGCCGGAACAAAATTGATTTTTGATTTTTTTATTAAATTTAATAGCTCAAGTTTTGATTTCCGCAATTACATTATAATGTGAACATCGTTCCATAATTTGTCAAACTACCACAGAATAACAATTGTTTTTTGACGATATCAAAAATAACAGTTTTACGCATATGACATTTGTCATTATATTTATTTATAGAAACATAAGTGAACGAGTCTAAAGCTTTCCCATATTAGATGAGAAAATTTATTTGGAATTTTTCAAAGTTGGATTCGGTTAAAGCGGAACATAATAAAGTGAACTGCTTAAATTAGCTATTTTAGCTATATATATATATATATATGCATGTTTCCAAAAACAAAATACATTACCATTCCTTTTAGATTTTAAAACCATTATCAATTCACTTCTATCATATATGATGAAAAAAATCCCTCAACTATCTTTTACAGTCTTGACTGTCTTAAGCATTCTTGTGCTAGGTTTGTATTTATATTTTAATTTTATCTTAACATGTTACATATACTCGTTATAAAATAAAATGATCATAAATATATGATTTTGATATTTTTAAAATACCATTCTGGCTATATTGGGTAAAATACATCATAGTTGATATAACGTAGAATCTATTTAATGTAAATTACATAATATAAAAATTAGAAAACAAATTGGGAAATTTCCAAAAATACTATTTTCATAGTAGCACTTTTCATGTTTACACTAACCACTATTTTCAATGAAGGGTTTAGATTTGAAGGTTTAGGATTTAGTGTTTAGATTTGATGTTTTATGTTTTAGGATATATAATTTAGGTTTTAGAGTTGAGAATTTAGGGTTTATAGTTGAGGTTTTAGGGTTTAGGGTATTGAATTTAGGGTATAGAGTTTAAGGTTTAGGGTTTATAGTTTAGAATTTAGGGTTTATGGTTTAGAATTGGGGATTTGGGATTTAGAGTTTGAGATTGGAATTTTTAAAAACATTTATAAACAATGATATAAGAGTTTTTTACCTTTTAATAAAAGTGGTATTTTTGAAAATGTGTATTTAGTGGTGGTAAAGATGAATAATGGTACCTTCAAAGTGGTATTTTTGAATATTCCCAAACAAATTTTAGAGGTTTTTCTATAAATATATATATATATATGGTATTCATAATTTATGAAAACCTATAATATAGAAAAGGTTCCACATATTTCCACTTTTTATCAAATATATTTCAGTTTTTTTTAAATATACAAATTTGGTAACATGTGTTTTTCGTAACTATTAATGCTCTTGTAAGTAATTTTTATAATATATTATGTTATATTTGTAAATTTTTGTAGTATTATGTTACTTTTTAAAAATAAATAATAATTAAAAACATATTTATATATTACTCTCAGTTATCAGTAGTATGGAGAAATTATTCAGGGTATATCTTCACCAAATGAAAAAAACTTTGTTGATTATATCATATATACACGCTCTTTTTTCTCTCTTTACTTCAATCTCTCTTTTTCTATTGGTAATAATTCTTAAAAAAAATAAAAAACAGTATTTTTGGTTTCATAAATAAATTTTATATTTTTATTAAAAAGAATTATATTATAGAGAAAGAGAAAATTAGTATTTTTTATCATTTTGAATAAATAATCTGATGTTTTATATCCAACAGGAATGATTGCAAATGCACAGGATAAGCAAAAATCATGTAAACAACATCAGCTCCCTGTAAAAGATGGGGTGTGTGTTGCTTCTGAATGCCAAGCTAATTGTGTTAAGTCAGTCGGAGCTAAAGGGAAGAGTTTGTGTTCTGGGTCAAAGGAGAAAAAATCTATGCACTGCCATTGCCTTTGTTAACATTCTGGTTTAGTATATTGAATAAATATGATGCCCAACCATGATATCGATCTCTGAAGTATTTTTTTTTTAAATTTCTCTCTTGTTTTTTCTTTAATATTTTTATTGGGAGCCTTATAATAAAGTATTGAAGTTGACATATAATTGAAGTATTGAAATTTTTGTTTTGGATTTGTTGCATTTTTATAATAATGAATAACATAAATATGAATCAAGACACAATGGTTAGTAAAATCAGTGTACTTTGTCTTTTTTTTATTTAGTTTATTTGGTAAATTAAACAGTAAAGTATTAGAGGTTTTAGTATACTTGTAGGGTTTATTAAATTATATTATAAATATTTAATTTTAAATCTGAATATAAGGTTTAAAATTTTAAATGAGATTTTTAAAAACAAAGACATTATTTAGAAAAATAAAAATAATGAAACTAAGCTATAAAAAACGTTCAAAATAAGAAGAATGCTTAAAAGATTTTTTTTTTAAACATTTATTTAGCAAACCTAAGTTAGTACATCATAATGAACCTTTTCCACTATTCCAAACTCATATGCGTATATTTAATAAATCTATTTTATTAAAACAGGAATGAATTTTGTTTGACATAAAATACTTTATTTAACGTAAAACATTTTATTTTGAAAATACATTTATTAAGATAAATAAACATACTAATTAGTTTTTATTTAATTAAATGAACTTATCAAAAAATAGTTAATGTAACTAAAAATTACTAATTGATGAATATGTTACATAACATATCATTTTGATTAATCTAAGTATCTAACTATAATATGAGCAACCAACAAATTATAAACAATTAAAAATATCGATCTATCATAAATGTTATATACTATAAATCGAAAACAAACACTCATAATATAGATGTGTGTGATATATAGTGTTTTTAATGACGTTTAACATCTGATTTTATCTCATTTTAATCATTTAGATTGCATATTAGATATATATATATATATATATATATTGCATCTGCATGCATAATTTCATATAAAAGGATTAAAGTGCACACTTAAGAAGTTTGGGGGTAAAATTTTGAGGTTATTCCGATGAATTTAGAAGTATTGGGAAAATGTGAAAACAACAGAAAATTCAGTTACCAAAGTTACAAAAGTGGAATATTTGTTGGGTCAAGATAAGACAATTGAAAGATTCAGGGTTGATTTGGAATGATGTTTCTGCAATTTACAAAGCCTTTAATCAATTTGAGAATAATCAGAAATGTGAGGGACCTAAAGTGAAGATACAAAGAAGCCAGCCATTGGAATGTATCGAGCTTTATCTTTGCCGGATCTGGAGCTTGACGATGCCGGGGGCCATGATGACAAAACCCACAAACGGAGCAGAGACAAGGAATGGAAATGCCGTGGACTTCAGACGGGTTATGCAGCAAGCGGTATAAATGGAGATTGGAAGACATGGAGGAAGAGGAGCCATGGTGGCTAGGTGAGCACGGCCGAAGAGCACTGTGTGTCCAGGACTGCAAGACCAGGAGCCACCTCGGAAAACCTTCACGGATCACCAGAGTTGCGATTTGGAGCAAACCCGATCGTGGATACCTCAATTGAAGATTTCTGATGTGTTCAAAAAAATTCTTCTGGTTTAGTAATTAGATAAAACATGGGTTAAAAATATGTTTAGTATTAGATAAAACAAATGTGTTTTGGCCAATGACACAAGATTGTAATTAGCTAGGAAAAGTCTAGGGTAAGTACAAAATGTATTATTATTTTAATAGTTTAGATATCCGTACCGGTGTGCCGATCAAAATTTAGAAGAGATTAATTAAACATCTCAAATTTGCCGCAACAAAATTGATTATTGATTTTTTTATTAAATTTAATAGCTCAAGTTTTGATTTCCGCAATTACATTATAATGTGAATATCGTTCCACAATTTGTCAAACTACCACAGAATAACAATTGTTTTTTTGACAATATCAAAAATAACAGTTTTACGCATATGACATTTGTCATTATATTTATTTATAGAAACATAAGTGAACGAGTATAAAGCTTTCCCATATTAGATGAGAAAATTTATTTGGAATTTTTCAAAGTTGGATTCGGTTAAAGCGGAACATAATAAAGTGAACTGCTTAAATTAGCTATTTTAGCTATATATATATATGCATGTTTCCAAAAACAAAATACATTACCATTCCTTTTAGATTTTAAAAACATTATCAATTCACTTCTATCATATATGATGAAAAAAATCCCTCAACTATCTTTTACAGTCTTGACTGTCTTAAGCATTCTTGTGCTAGGTTTGTATTTATATTTTAATTTTATCTTAACATGTTACATATACTCGTTATAAAATAAAATGATCATAAATATATGATTTTGATATTTTTAAAATACCATTCTGGCTATATTGGGTAAAATACATCATAGTTGATATAACGTAGAATCTATTTAATGTAAATTACATAATATAAAAATTAGAAAACAAATTGGGAAATTTCCAAAAATACCATTTTCATAGTAGCACTTTTCATGTTTACACTAACCACTATTTTCAATGAAGGGTTTAGATTTGAAGGTTTAGGATTTAGTGTTTAGATTTGATGTTTTATGTTTTAGGATATATAATTTAGGTTTTAGAGTTGAGAATTTAGGGTTTATAGTTGAGGTTTTAGGGTTTAGGGTATTGAATTTAGGGTATAGAGTTTAGGGTTTAGGGTTTATAGTTTAGAATTTAGGGTTTATGGTTTAGAATTGGGGATTTGGGATTTAGAGTTTGAGATTGGAATTTTTAAAAACATTTATAAACAATGATATAAGAGTTTTTTACCTTTTAATAAAAGTGGTATTTTTGAAAATGTGTATTTAGTGGTGGTAAAGATGAATAATGGTACCTTCAAAGTGGTATTTTTGAATATTCCCAAACAAATTTTAGAGGTTTTTCTATAAATATATATATATGGTATTCATAATTTATGAAAACCTATAATATAGAAAAGGTTCCACATATTTCCACTTTTTATCAAATATATTTCAGTTTTTTTTAAATATACAAATTTGGTAACATGTGTTTTTCGTAACTATTAATGCTCTTGTAAGTAATGTTTATAATATATTATGTTATATTTGTAAATTTTTGTAGTATTATGTTACTTTTTAAAAATAAATAATAATTAAAAACATATTTATATATTACTCTCAGTTATCAGTAGTATTGAGAAATTATTCAGGGTATATCTTCACCAAATGAAAAAAACTTTGTTGATTATATCATATATACACGCTCTTTTTTTCTCTTTACTTCAATCTCTCTTTTTCTATTGGTAATAATTCTTAAAAAAATAAAAAACAGTATTTTTGGTTTCATAAATAAATTTTATATTTTTATTAAAAAGAATTATATTATAGAGAAAGAGAAAATTAGTATTTTTATCATTTTGAATAAATAATCTGATGTTTTATATCCAACAGGAATGATTGCAAATGCACAGGATAAGCAAAAATCGTGTAAACAACATCAGCTCCCTGTAAAAGATGGGGTGTGTGTTGCTTCTGAATGCCAAGCTAATTGTGTTAAGTCAGTCGGAGCTAAAGGGAAGAGTTTGTGTTCTGGGTCAAAGGAGAAAAAATCTATGCACTGCCATTGCCTTTGTTAACATTCTGGTTTAGTATATTGAATAAATATGATGCTCAACCATGATATCGATCTCTGAAGTATTTTTTTTTAATTTCTCTCTTGTTTTTTCTTTTATATTTTTATTGGGAGCCTTATAATAAAATATTGAAGTTGACATATAATTGAAGTATTGAAATTTTTGTTTTGGATTTGTTGCATTTTTATAATAATGAATAACATAAATATGAATCAAGACACAATGGTTAGTAAAATCAGTGTACTTTGTCTTTTTTTTTATTTAGTTTATTTGGTAAATTAAACAGTAAAGTATTAGAGGTTTTAGTATACTTGTAGGGTTTATTAAATTATATTATAAATATTTAATTTTAAATCTGAATATAAGGTTTAAATTTTTAAATGAGATTTTTAAAAACAAAGACATTATTTAGAAAAATAAAAATAATGAAACTAAGCTATAAAAACGTTCAAAATAAGAAGAATGCTTAAAAGATTTTTTTTTTTAAACATTTATTTAGCAAACCTAAGTTAGTACATCATAATGAACCTTTTCCACTATTCTAAACTCATATGCGTATATTTAATAAATCTATTTTATTAAAACAGGAATGAATTTTATTTGACATAAAATACTTTATTTAACGTAAAACATTTTATTTTGAAAATACATTTATTAAGATAAATAAACATACTAATTAGTTTTTATTTAATTAAATGAACTTATCAAAAAATAGTTAATGTAACTAAAAATTACTAATTGATGAATATGTTACATAACATATCATTTTGATTAATCTAAGTATCTAACTATAATATGAGCAACCAACAAATTATAAACAATTAAAAATATCGATCTATCATAAATGTTATATACTATAAATCGAAAACAAACACTCATAATATAGATGTGTGTGATATATAGTGTTTTTAATGACGTTTAACATCTGATTTTATCTCATTTTAATCATTTAGATTGCATATTAGATATATATATATATATATATATATATATATATATATATATATATATATATATATATTGCATTTGCATGCATAATTTCATATAAAATGATTAAAGTGCACACTTAAGAAGTTTGGGGGTAAAATTTTGAGGTTATTCCGATGAATTTAGAAGTATTGGGAAAATGTGAAAACAACAGAAAATTCAGTTACCAAAGTTACAAAAGTGGAATATTTGTTGGGTCAAGATAAGACAATTGAAAGATTCAGGGTTGATTTGGAATGATGTTTCTGCAATTTACAAAGCCTTTAATCAATTTGAGAATAATCAGAAATGTGAGGGACCTAAAGTGAAGATACAAAGAAGCCAGCCATTGGAATGTATCGAGCTTTATCTTTGCCGGATCTGGAGCTTGACGACGCCGGGGGCCATGATGACAAAACCCACAAACGGAGCAGAGAGAAGGAATGGAAATGCCGTGGACTTCAGACGGGTTATGCAGCAAGCAGTATAAATGGAGATTGGAAGACATGGAGGAAGAGGAGCCATGGTGGCTAGGTGAGCACGGCCGAAGAGCACTGTGTGTCCAGGACTGCAAGACCAGGAGCCACCTCGGAAAACCTTCACGGATCACCAGAGTTGCGATTTGGAGCAAACCCGATCGTGGATACCTCAATTGAAGATTTCTGATGTGTTCAAAAAAATTCTTCTGGTTTAGTAATTAGATAAAACATGGGTTAAAAATATGTTTAGTATTAGATAAAACAAATGTGTTTTGGCCAATGACACAAGATTGTAATTAGCTAGGAAAAGTCTAGGGTAAGTACAAAATGTATTATTATTTTAATAGTTTAGATATCCGTACCGGTGTGCCGATCAAAATTTAGAAGAGATTAATTAAACATCTCAAATTTGCCGCAACAAAATTGATTGTTGATTTTTTATTAAATTTAATAGCTCAAGTTTTGATTTCCGCAATTACATTATAATGTGAATATCGTTCCACAATTTGTCAAACTACCACAGAATAACAATTGTTTTTTGACAATATCAAAAATAACAGTTTTACGCATATGACATTTGTCATTATATTTATTTATAGAAACATAAGTGAACGAGTATAAAGCTTTCCCATATTAGATGAGAAAAAAAATTTGGAATTTTTCAAAGTTGGATTCGGTTAAAGCGGAACATAATAAAGTGAACTGCTTAAATTAGCTATTTTAGCTATATATATATATATGCATGTTTCCAAAAACAAAATACATTACCATTCCTTTTAGATTTTAAAACCATTATCAATTCACTTCTATCATATATGATGAAAAAAATCCCTCAACTATCTTTTACAGTTTTGTTTGTCTTAAGCATTCTTGTGCTAGGTTTGTATTTATATTTTAATTTTATCTTAACATGTTACATATACTCGTTATAAAATAAAATGATCATAAATATATGATTTTGATATTTTTAAAATACCATTCTGGCTATATTGGGTAAAATACATCATAGTTGATATAACGTAGAATCTATTTAATGTAAATTACATAATATAAAAATTAGAAAACAAATTGGGAAATTTCCAAAAATACCATTTTCATAGTAGCACTTTTCATGTTTACACTAACCACTATTTTCAATGAAGGGTTTAGATTTGAAGGTTTAGGATTTAGTGTTTAGATTTGATGTTTTATGTTTTAGGATATATAATTTAGGTTTTAGAGTTGAGAATTTAGGGTTTATAGTTGAGGTTTTAGGGTTTAGGGTTTAGGGTATTGAATTTAGGGTATAGAGTTTAGGGTTTAGGGTTTATAGTTTAGAATTTAGGGTTTATGGTTTAGAATTGGGGATTTGGGATTTAGAGTTTGAGATTGGAATTTTTAAAAACATTTATAAACAATGATATAAGAGTTTTTTACCTTTTAATAAAAGTGGTATTTTTGAAAATGTGTATTTAGTGGTGGTAAAGATGAATAATGGTACCTTCAAAGTGGGTATTTTTGAATATTCCCAAACAAATTTTAGAGGTTTTTCTATAAATATATATATATATATATGGTATTCATAATTTATGAAAACCTATAATATAGAAAAGGTTCCACATATTTCCACTTTTTATCAAATATATTTCAGTTTTTTTTTAAATATACAAATTTGGTAACATGTGTTTTTCGTAACTATTAATGCTCTTGTAAGTAATTTTTATAATATATTATGTTATATTTGTAAATTTTTGTAGTATTATGTTACTTTTTAAAAATAAATAATAATTAAAAACATATTTATATATTACTCTCAGTTATCAGTAGTATTGAGAAATTATTCAGGGTATATCTTCACCAAATGAAAAAAACTTTGTTGATTATATCATATATACACGCTCTTTTTTTCTCTTTACTTCAATCTCTCTTTTTCTATTGGTAATAATTCTTAAAAAAAATAAAAAACAGTATTTTTGGTTTCATAAATAAATTTTATATTTTTATTAAAAAGAATTATATTATAGAGAAAGAGAAAATTAGTATTTTTATCATTTTGAATAAATAATCTGATGTTTTATATCCAACAGGAATGATTGCAAATGCACAGGATAAGCAAAAATCGTGTAAACAACATCAGCTCCCTGTAAAAGATGGGGTGTGTGTTGCTTCTGAATGCCAAGCTAATTGTGTTAAGTCAGTCGGAGCTAAAGGGAAGAGTTTGTGTTCTGGGTCAAAGGAGAAAAAATCTATGCACTGCCATTGCCTTTGTTAACATTCTGGTTTAGTATATTGAATAAATATGATGCTCAACCATGATATCGATCTCTGAAGTATTTTTTTTTAATTTCTCTCTTGTTTTTTCTTTTATATTTTTATTGGGAGCCTTATAATAAAATATTGAAGTTGACATATAATTGAAGTATTGAAATTTTTGTTTTGGATTTGTTGCATTTTTATAATAATGAATAACATAAATATGAATCAAGACACAATGGTTAGTAAAATCAGTGTACTTTGTCTTTTTTTTTTATTTAGTTTATTTGGTAAATTAAACAGTAAAGTATTAGAGGTTTTAGTATACTTGTAGGGTTTATTAAATTATATTATAAATATTTAATTTTAAATCTGAATATAAGGTTTAAATTTTTAAATGAGATTTTTAAAAACAAAGACATTATTTAGAAAAATAAAAATAATGAAACTAAGCTATAAAAACGTTCAAAATAAGAAGAATGCTTAAAAGATTTTTTTTTTAAACATTTATTTAGCAAACCTAAGTTAGTACATCATAATGAACCTTTTCCACTATTCCAAACTCATATGCGTATATTTAATAAATCTATTTTATTAAAACAGGAATGAATTTTATTTGACATAAAATACTTTATTTAACGTAAAACATTTTATTTTGAAAATACATTTATTAAGATAAATAAACATACTAATTAGTTTTTATTTAATTAAATGAACTTATCAAAAATAGTTAATGTAACTAAAAATTACTAATTGATGAATATGTTACATAACATATCATTTTGATTAATCTAAGTATCTAACTATAATATGAGCAACCAACAAATTATAAACAATTAAAAATATCGATCTATCATAAATGTTATATACTATAAATCGAAAACAAACACTCATAATATAGATGTGTGTGATATATAGTGTTTTTAATGACGTTTAACATCTGATTTTATCTCATTTTAATCATTTAGATTGCATATTAGATATATATATATATATATATTGCATTTGCATGCATAATTTCATATAAAAGGATTAAAGTGCACACTTAAGAAGTTTGGGGGTAAAATTTTGAGGTTATTCCGATGAATTTAGAAGTATTGGGAAAATGTGAAAACAACAGAAAATTCAGTTACCAAAGTTACAAAAGTGGAATATTTGTTGGGTCAAGATAAGACAATTGAAAGATTCAGGGTTGATTTGGAATGATGTTTCTGCAATTTACAAAGCCTTTAATCAATTTGAGAATAATCAGAAATGTGAGGGACCTAAAGTGAAGATACAAAGAAGCCAGCCATTGGAATGTATCGAGCTTTATCTTTGCCGGATCTGGAGCTTGACGACGCCGGGGGCCATGATGACAAAACCCACAAACGGAGCAGAGACAAGGAATGGAAATGCCGTGGACTTCAGATGGGTTATGCAGCAAGCGGTATAAATGGAGATTGGAAGACATGGAGGAAGAGGAGCCATGGTGGCTAGGTGAGCACGGCCGAAGAGCACTGTGTGTCCAGGACTGCAAGACCAGGAGCCACCTCGGAAAACCTTCACGGATCACCAGAGTTGCGATTTGGAGCAAACCCGATCGTGGATACCTCAATTGAAGATTTCTGATGTGTTCAAAAAAATTCTTCTGGTTTAGTAATTAGATAAAACATGGGTTAAAAATATGTTTAGTATTAGATAAAACAAATGTGTTTTGGCCAATGACACAAGATTGTAATTAGCTAGGAAAAGTCTAGGGTAAGTACAAAATGTATTATTATTTTAATAGTTTAGATATCCGTACCGGTGTGCCGATCAAAATTTAGAAGAGATTAATTAAACATCTCAAATTTGCCGCAACAAAATTGATTGTTGATTTTTTTATTAAATTTAATAGCTCAAGTTTTGATTTCCGCAATTACATTATAATGTGAATATCGTTCCACAATTTGTCAAACTACCACAGAATAACAATTGTTTTTTTGACAATATCAAAAATAACAGTTTTACGCATATGACATTTGTCATTATATTTATTTATAGAAACATAAGTGAACGAGTCTAAAGCTTTCCCATATTAGATGAAAAAATTTATTTGGAATTTTTCAAAGTTGGATTCGGTTAAAGCGGAACATAATAAAGTGAACTGCTTAAATTAGCTATTTTAGCTATATATATATATATATATATATGCATGTTTCCAAAAACAAAATACATTACCATTCCTTTTAGATTTTAAAACCATTATCAATTCACTTCTATCATATATGATGAAAAAAATCCCTCAACTATCTTTTACAGTCTTGACTGTCTTAAGCATTCTTGTGCTAGGTTTGTATTTATATTTTAATTTTATCTTAACATGTTACATATACTCGTTATAAAATAAAATGATCATAAATATATGATTTTGATATTTTTAAAATACCATTCTGGCTATATTGGGTAAAATACATCATAGTTGATATAACGTAGAATCTATTTAATGTAAATTACATAATATAAAAATTAGAAAACAAATTGGGAAATTTCCAAAAATACCATTTTCGTAGTAGCACTTTTCATGTTTACACTAACCACTATTTTCAATGAAGGGTTTAGATTTGAAGGTTTAGGATTTAGTGTTTAGATTTGATGTTTTATGTTTTAGGATATATAATTTAGGTTTTAGAGTTGAGAATTTAGGGTTTATAGTTGAGGTTTTAGGGTTTAGGGTTTAGGGTATTGAATTTAGGGTATAGAGTTTAGGGTTTAGGGTTTATAGTTTAGAATTTAGGGTTTATGGTTTAGAATTGGGGATTTGGGATTTAGAGTTTGAGATTGGAATTTTTAAAAACATTTATAAACAATGATATAAGAGTTTTTTACCTTTTAATAAAAGTGGTATTTTTGAAAATGTGTATTTAGTGGTGGTAAAGATGAATAATGGTACCTTCAAAGTGGTATTTTTGAATATTCCCAAACAAATTTTAGAGGTTTTTCTATAAATATATATATATGGTATTCATAATTTATGAAAACCTATAATATAGAAAAGGTTCCACATATTTCCACTTTTTATCAAATATATTTCAGTTTTTTTTAAATATACAAATTTGGTAACATGTGTTTTTTGTAACTATTAATGCTCTTGTAAGTAATTTTTATAATATATTATGTTATATTTGTAAATTTTTGTAGTATTATGTTACTTTTTAAAAATAAATAATAATTAAAAACATATTTATATATTACTCTCAGTTATCAGTAGTATTGAGAAATTATTCAGGGTATATCTTCACCAAATGAAAAAAACTTTGTTGATTATATCATATATACACGCTCTTTTTTTTCTCTTTACTTCAATCTCTCTTTTTCTATTGGTAATAATTCTTAAAAAAAAATAAAAAACAGTATTTTTGGTTTCATAAATAAATTTTATATTTTTATTAAAAAGAATTATATTATAGAGAAAGAGAAAATTAGTATTTTTATCATTTTGAATAAATAATCTGATGTTTTATATCCAACAGGAATGATTGCAAATGCACAGGATAAGCAAAAATCGTGTAAACAACATCAGCTCCCTGTAAAAGATGGGGTGTGTGTTGCTTCTGAATGCCAAGCTAATTGTGTTAAGTCAGTCGGAGCTAAAGGGAAGAGTTTGTGTTCTGGGTCAAAGGAGAAAAAATCTATGCACTGCCATTGCCTTTGTTAACATTCTGGTTTAATATATTGAATAAATATGATGCTCAACCATGATATCGATCTCTGAAGTATTTTTTTTTTTAAATTTCTCTCTTGTTTTTTCTTTAATATTTTTATTGGGAGCCTTATAATAAAGTATTGAAGTTGACATATAATTGAAGTATTGAAATTTTTGTTTTGGATTTGTTGCAATTTTATAATAATGAATAACATAAATATGAATCAAGACACAATGGTTAGTAAAATCAGTGTACTTTGTCTTTTTTTTATTTAGTTTATTTGGTAAATTAAACAGTAAAGTATTAGAGGTTTTAGTATACTTGTAGGGTTTATTAAATTATATTATAAATATTTAATTTTAAATCTGAATATAAGGTTTAAAATTTTAAATGAGATTTTTAAAAACAAAGACATTATTTAGAAAAATAAAAATAATGAAACTAAGCTATAAAAAACGTTCAAAATAAGAAGAATGCTTAAAAGATTTTTTTTTAAACATTTATTTAGCAAACCTAAGTTAGTACATCATAATGAACCTTTTCCACTATTCCAAACTCATATGCGTATATTTAATAAATCTATTTTATTAAAACAGGAATGAATTTTATTTGACATAAAATACTTTATTTAACGTAAAACATTTTATTTTGAACATACATTTATTAAGATAAATAAACATACTAATTAGTTTTTATTTAATTAAATGAACTTATCAAAAAATAGTTAATGTAACTAAAAATTACTAATTGATGAATATGTTACATAACATATCATTTTGATTAATCTAAGTATCTAACTATAATATGAGCAACCAACAAATTATAAACAATTAAAAGTATCGATCTATCATAAATGTTATATACTATCAATCGAAAACAAACACTCATAATATAGATGTGTGTGATATATAGTGTTTTTAATGACGTTTAACATCTGATTTTATCTCATTTTAATCATTTAGATTGCATATATATATATATATATATATATATATATATATATATATATATATATATATATATATATATATCTATATATATTGCATTTGCATGCATAATTTCATATAAAAGGATTAAAGTGCACACTTAAGAAGTTTGGGGGTAAAATTTTGAGGTTATTCCGATGAATTTAGAAGTATTGGGAAAATGTGAAAACAACAGAAAATTCAGTTACCAAAGTTACAAAAGTGGAATATTTGTTGGGTCAAGATAAGACAATTGAAAGATTCAGGGTTGATTTGGAATGATGTTTCTGCAATTTACAAAGCCTTTAATCAATTTGAGAATAATCAGAAATGTGAGGGACCTAAAGTGAAGATACAAAGAAGCCAGCCATTGGAATGTATCGAGCTTTATCTTTGCCGGATCTGGAGCTTGACGACGCTGGGGGCCATGATGACAAAACCCACAAACGGAGCAGAGACAAGGAATGGAAATGCCGTGGACTTCAGACGGGTTATGCAGCAAGCGGTATAAATGGAGATTGGAAGACATGGAGGAAGAGGAGCCATGGTGGCTAGGTGAGCACGGCCGAAGAGCACTGTGTGTCCAGGACTGCAAGACCAGGAGCCACCTCGGAAAACCTTCACGGATCACCAGAGTTGCGATTTGGAGCAAACCCGATCGTGGATACCTCAATTGAAGATTTCTGATGTGTTAAAAAAAAATTCTTCTGGTTTAGTAATTAGATAAAACATGGGTTAAAAATATGTTTAGTATTAGTTAAAACAAATGTGTTTTGGCCAATGACACAAGATTGTAATTAGCTAGGAAAAGTCTAGGGTAAGTACAAAATGTATTATTATTTTAATAGTTTAGATATCCGTACCGGTGTGCCGATCAAAATTTAGAAGAGATTAATTAAACATCTCAAATTTGCCGCAACAAAATTGATCGTTGATTTTTTTATTAAATTTAATAGCTCAAGTTTTGATTTCCGCAATTACATTATAATGTGAATATCGTTCCACAATTTGTCAAACTACCACAGAATAACAATTGTTTTTTTGACAATATCAAAAATAACAGTTTTACGCATATGACATTTGTCATTATATTTATTTATAGAAACATAAGTGAACGAGTATAAAGCTTTCCCATATTAGATGAGAAAAAAAATTTGGAATTTTTCAAAGTTGGATTCGGTTAAAGCGGAACATAATAAAGTGAACTGCTTAAATTAGCTATTTTAGCTATATATATATATATGCATGTTTCCAAAAACAAAATACATTACCATTCCTTTTAGATTTTAAAACCATTATCAATTCACTTCTATCATATATGATGAAAAAAATCCCTCAACTATCTTTTACAGTTTTGTTTGTCTTAAGCATTCTTGTGCTAGGTTTGTATTTATATTTTAATTTTATCTTAACATGTTACATATACTCGTTATAAAATAAAATGATCATAAATATATGATTTTGATATTTTTAAAATACCATTCTGGCTATATTGGGTAAAATACATCATAGTTGATATAACGTAGAATCTATTTAATGTAAATTACATAATATAAAAATTAGAAAACAAATTGGGAAATTTCCAAAAATACTATTTTCATAGTAGCACTTTTCATGTTTACACTAACCACTATTTTCAATGAAGGGTTTAGATTTGAAGGTTTAGGATTTAGTGTTTAGATTTGATGTTTTATGTTTTAGGATATATAATTTAGGTTTTAGATTTGAGAATTTAGGGTTTATAGTTGAGGTTTTAGGGTTTAGGGTTTAGGGTATTGAATTTAGGGTATAGAGTTTAGGGTTTAGGGTTTATAGTTTAGAATTTAGGGTTTATGGTTTAGAATTGGGGATTTGGGATTTAGAGTTTGAGATTGGAATTTTTAAAAACATTTATAAACAATGATATAAGAGTTTTTTACCTTTTAATAAAAGTGGTATTTTTGAAAATGTGTATTTAGTGGTGGTAAAGATGAATAATGGTACCTTCAAAGTGGTATTTTTGAATATTCCCAAACAAATTTTAGAGGTTTTTCTATAAATATATATATATATATGGTATTCATAATTTATGAAAACCTATAATATAGAAAAGGTTCCACATATTTCCACTTTTTATCAAATATATTTCAGTTTTTTTTAAATATACAAATTTGGTAACATGTGTTTTTCGTAACTATTAATGCTCTTGTAAGTAATTTTTATAATATATTATGTTATATTTGTAAATTTTTGTAGTATTATGTTACTTTTTAAAAATAAATAATAATTAAAAACATATTTATATATTACTCTCAGTTATCAGTAGTATTGAGAAATTATTCAGGGTATATCTTCACCAAATGAAAAAAACTTTGTTGATTATATCATATATACACGCTCTTTTTTTCTCTTTACTTCAATCTCTCTTTTTCTATTGGTAATAATTCTTAAAAAAAAATAAAAAACAGTATTTTTGGTTTCATAAATAAATTTTATATTTTTATTAAAAAGAATTATATTATAGAGAAAGAGAAAATTAGTATTTTTTATCATTTTGAATAAATAATCTGATGTTTTATATCCAACAGGAATGATTGCAAATGCACAGGATAAGCAAAAATCGTGTAAACAACATCAGCTCCCTGTAAAAGATGGGGTGTGTGTTGCTTCTGAATGCCAAGCTAATTGTGTTAAGTCAGTCGGAGCTAAAGGGAAGAGTTTGTGTTCTGGGTCAAAGGAGAAAAAATCTATGCACTGCCATTGTCTTTGTTAACATTCTGGTTTAGTATATTGAATAAATATGATGCTCAACCATGATATCGATCTCTGAAGTATTTTTTTTTTAATTTCTCTCTTGTTTTTTCTTTAATATTTTTATTGGGAGCCTTATAATAAAGTATTGAAGTTGACATATAATTGAAGTATTGAAATTTTTGTTTTGGATTTGTTGCATTTTTATAATAATGAATAACATAAATATGAATCAAGACACAATGGTTAGTAAAATCAGTGTACTTTGTCTTTTTTTTATTTAGTTTATTTGGTAAATTAAACAGTAAAGTATTAGAGGTTTTAGTATACTTGTAGGGTTTATTAAACTATATTATAAATATTTAATTTTAAATCTGAATATAAGGTTTAAAATTTTAAATGAGATTTTTAAAAACAAAGACATTATTTAGAAAAATAAAAATAATGAAACTAAGCTATAAAAAACGTTCAAAATAAGAAGAATGCTTAAAAGATTTTTTTTTTTAAACATTTATTTAGCAAACCTAAGTTAGTACATCATAATGAACCTTTTCCACTATTCCAAACTCATATGCGTATATTTAATAAATCTATTTTATTAAAACAGGAATGAATTTTATTTGACATAAAATACTTTATTTAACGTAAAACATTTTATTTTGCAAAAAAAATTTATTAAGATAAATAAACATACTAATTAGTTTTTATTTAATTAAATGAACTTATCAAAAAATAGTTAATGTAACTAAAAATTACTAATTGATGAATATGTTACATAACATATCATTTTGATTAATCTAAGTATCTAACTATAATATGAGCAACCAACAAATTATAAACAATTAAAAATATCGATCTATCATAAATGTTATATACTATAAATCGAAAACAAACACTCATAATATAGATGTGTGTGATATATAGTGTTTTTAATGACGTTTAACATCTGATTTTATCTCATTTTAATCATTTAGATTGCATATTAGATATATATATATATATATATATATATATATATATATATATATATATATATATTGCATTTGCATGCATAATTTCATATAAAAGGATTAAAGTGCACACTTAAGAAGTTTGGGGGTAAAATTTTGAGGTTATTCCGATGAATTTAGAAGTATTGGGAAAATGTGAAAACAACAGAAAATTCAGTTACCAAAGTTACAAAAGTGGAATATTTGTTGGGTCAAGATAAGACAATTGAAAGATTCAGGGTTGATTTGGAATGATGTTTCTGCAATTTACAAAGCCTTTAATCAATTTGAGAATAATCAGAAATGTGAGGGACCTAAAGTGAAGATACAAAGAAGCCAGCCATTGGAATGTATCGAGCTTTATCTTTGCCGGATTTGGAGCTTGACGACGCCGGGGGCCATGATGACAAAACCCACAAACGGAGCAGAGACAGGGAATGGAAATGCCGTGGACTTCAGACGGGTTATGCAGCAAGCGGTATAAATGGAGATTGGAAGACATGGAGGAAGAGGAGCCATGGTGGCTAGGTGAGCACGGCCGAAGAGCACTGTGTGTCCAGGACTGCAAGACCAGGAGCCACCTCGGAAAACCTTCACGGATCACCAGAGTTGCGATTTGGAGCAAACCCGATCGTGGATACCTCAATTGAAGATTTCTGATGTGTTCAAAAAAATTCTTCTGGTTTAGTAATTAGATAAAACATGGGTTAAAAATATGTTTAGTATTAGATAAAACAAATGTGTTTTGGCCAATGACACAAGATTGTAATTAGCTAGGAAAAGTCTAGGGTAAGTACAAAATGTATTATTATTTTAATAGTTTAGATATCCGTACCGGTGTGCCGATCAAAATTTAGAAGAGATTAATTAAACATCTCAAATTTGCCGCAACAAAATTGATTGTTGATTTTTTTATTAAATTTAATAGCTCAAGTTTTGATTTCCGCAATTACATTATAATGTGAATATCGTTCCACAATTTGTCAAACTACCACAGAATAACAATTGTTTTTTTGACAATATCAAAAATAACAGTTTTACGCATATGACATTTGTCATTATATTTATTTATAGAAACATAAGTGAACGAGTCTAAAGCTTTCCCATATTAGATGAGAAAATTTATTTGGAATTTTTCAAAGTTGGATTCGGTTAAAGCGGAACATAATAAAGTGAACTGCTTAAATTAGCTATTTTAGCTATATATATATATATATGCATGTTTCCAAAAACAAAATACATTACCATTCCTTTTAGATTTTAAAACCATTATCAATTCACTTCTATCATATATGATGAAAAAAATCCCTCAACTATCTTTTACAGTCTTGACTGTCTTAAGCATTCTTGTGCTAGGTTTGTATTTATATTTTAATTTTATCTTAACATGTTACATATACTCGTTATAAAATAAAATGATCATAAATATATGATTTTGATATTTTTAAAATACAATTCTGGCTATATTGGGTAAAATACATCATAGTTGATATAACGTAGAATCTATTTAATGTAAATTACATAATATAAAAATTAGAAAACAAATTGGAAAATTTCCAAAAATACCATTTTCATAGTAGCACTTTTCATGTTTACACTAACCACTATTTTCAATGAAGGGTTTAGATTTGAAGGTTTAGGATTTAGTGTTTAGATTTGATGTTTTATGTTTTAGGATATATAATTTAGGTTTTAGAGTTGAGAATTTAGGGTTTATAGTTGAGGTTTTAGGGTTTAGGGTTTAGGGTATTGAATTTAGGGTATAGAGTTTAGGGTTTAGGATTTATAGTTTAGAATTTAGGGTTTATGGTTTAGAATTGGGGATTTGGGATTTAGAGTTTGAGATTGGAATTTTTTAAAACATTTATAAACAATGATATAAGAGTTTTTTACCTTTTAATAAAAGTGGTATTTTTGAAAATGTGTATTTAGTGGTGGTAAAGATGAATAATGGTACCTTCAAAGTGGTATTTTTGAATATTCCCAAACAAATTTTAGAGGTTTTTCTATAAATATATATATATGGTATTCATAATTTATGAAAACCTATAATATAGAAAAGGTTCCACATATTTCCACTTTTTATCAAATATATTTCAGTTTTTTTTAAATATACAAATTTGGTAACATGTGTTTTTCGTAACTATTAATGCTCTTGTAAGTAATTTTTATAATATATTATGTTATATTTGTAAATTTTTGTAGTATTATGTTACTTTTTAAAAATAAATAATAATTAAAAACATATTTATATATTACTCTCAGTTATCAGTAGTATTGAGAAATTATTCAGAGTATATCTTCACCAAATGAAAAAAACTTTGTTGATTATATCATATATACACGCTCTTTTTTTCTCTTTACTTCAATCTCTCTTTTTCTATTGGTAATAATTCTTAAAAAAAATAAAAAACAGTATTTTTGGTTTCATAAATAAATTTTATATTTTTATTAAAAAGAATTATATTATAGAGAAAGAGAAAATTAGTATTTTTATCATTTTGAATAAATAATCTGATGTTTTATATCCAACAGGAATGATTGCAAATGCACAGGATAAGCAAAAATCGTGTAAACAACATCAGCTCCCTGTAAAAGATGGGGTGTGTGTTGCTTCTGAATGCCAAGCTAATTGTGTTAAGTCAGTCGGAGCTAAAGGGAAGAGTTTGTGTTCTGGGTCAAAGGAGAAAAAATCTATGCACTGCCATTGCCTTTGTTAACATTCTGGTTTAGTATATTGAATAAATATGATGCTCAACCATGATATCGATCTCTGAAGTATTTTTTTTTTAATTTCTCTCTTGTTTTTTTTTAATATTTTTATTGGGAGCCTTATAATAAAGTATTGAAGTTGACATATAATTGAAGTATTGAAATTTTTGTTTTGGATTTGTTGCATTTTTATATTAATGAATAACATAAATATGAATCAAGACACAATGGTTAGTAAAATCAGTGTACTTTGTCTTTTTTTTTATTTAGTTTATTTGGTAAATTAAACAGTAAAGTATTAGAGGTTTTAGTATACTTGTAGGGTTTATTAAATTATATTATAAATATTAATTTTAAATCTGAATATAAGGTTTAAAATTTTAAATGAGATTTTTAAAAACAAAGACATTATTTAGAAAAATAAAAATAATGAAACTAAGCTATAAAAACGTTCAAAATAAGAAGAATGCTTAAAAGATTTTTTTTTAAAACATTTATTTAGCAAACCTAAGTTAGTACATCATAATGAACCTTTTCCACTATTCCAAACTCATATGCGTATATTTAATAAATCTATTTTATTAAAACAGGAATGAATTTTATTTGACATAAAATACTTTATTTAACGTAAAATATTTTATTTTGAAAATACATTTATTAAGATAAATAAACATACTAATTAGTTTTTATTTAATTAAATGAACTTATCAAAAAATAGTTAATGTAACTAAAAATTACTAATTGATGAATATGTTACATAACATATCATTTTGATTAATCTAAGTATCTAACTATAATATGAGCAACCAACAAATTATAAACAATTAAAAATATCGATCTATCATAAATGTTATATACTATAAATCGAAAACAAACACTCATAATATAGATGTGTGTGATATATAGTGTTTTTAATGACGTTTAACATCTGATTTTATCTCATTTTAATCATTTAGATTGCATATTAGATATATATATATATATTGCATTTGCATGCATAATTTCATATAAAAGGATTAAAGTGCACACTTAAGAAGTTTGGGGGTAAAATTTTGAGGTTATTCCGATGAATTTAGAAGTATTGGGAAAATGTGAAAACAACAGAAAATTCAGTTACCAAAGTTACAAAAGTGGAATATTTGTTGGGTCAAGATAAGACAATTGAAAGATTCAGGGTTGATTTGGAATGATGTTTCTGCAATTTACAAAGCCTTTAATCAATTTGAGAATAATCAGAAATGTGAGGGACCTAAAGTGAAGATACAAAGAAGCCAGCCATTGGAATGTATCGAGCTTTATCTTTGCCAGATCTGGAGCTTGACGACGCTGGGGGCCATGATGACAAAACCCACAAACGGAGCAGAGACAAGGAATGGAAATGCCGTGGACTTCAGACGGGTTATGCAGCAAGCGGTATAAATGGAGATTGGAAGACATGGAGGAAGAGGAGCCATGGTGGCTAGGTGAGCACGGCCGAAGAGCACTGTGTGTCCAGGACTGCAAGACCAGGAGCCACCTCGGAAAACCTTCACGGATCACCAGAGTTGCGATTTGGAGCAAACCCGATCGTGGATACCTCAATTGAAGATTTCTGATGTGTTAAAAAAAAATTCTTCTGGTTTAGTAATTAGATAAAACATGGGTTAAAAATATGTTTAGTATTAGTTAAAACAAATGTGTTTTGGCCAATGACACAAGATTGTAATTAGCTAGGAAAAGTCTAGGGTAAGTACAAAATGTATTATTATTTTAATAGTTTAGATATCCGTACCGGTGTGCCGATCAAAATTTAGAAGAGATTAATTAAACATCTCAAATTTGCCGCAACAAAATTGATCGTTGATTTTTTTATTAAATTTAATAGCTCAAGTTTTGATTTCCGCAATTACATTATAATGTGAATATCGTTCCACAATTTGTCAAACTACCACAGAATAACAATTGTTTTTTGACAATATCAAAAATAACAGTTTTGCGCATTTGACATTTGTCATTATATTTATTTATAGAAACATAAGTGAACGAGTATAAAGCTTTCCCATATTAGATGAGAAAAAAAAATTGGAATTTTTCAAAGTTGGATTCGGTTAAAGCGGAACATAATAAAGTGAACTGCTTAAATTAGCTATTTTAGCTATATATATATATATATGTGCATGTTTCCAAAAACAAAATACATTACCATTCCTTTTAGATTTTAAAACCATTATCAATTCACTTCTATCATATATGATGAAAAAAATCCCTCAACTATCTTTTACAGTCTTGACTGTCTTAAGCATTCTTGTGCTAGGTTTGTATTTATATTTTAATTTTATCTTAACATGTTACATATACTCGTTATAAAATAAAATGATCATAAATATATGATTTTGATATTTTTAAAATACCATTCTGGCTATATTGGGTAAAATAAATCATAGTTGATATAACGTAGAATCTATTTAATGTAAATTACATAATATAAAAATTAGAAAACAAATTGGGAAATTTCCAAAAATACCATTTTCATAGTAGCACTTTTCATGTTTACACTAACCACGTTTACCACTATTTTCAATTAAGGGTTTAGGATTTAGTGTTTAAATTTGATGTTTTATGTTTTAGGATATATAATTTAGGTTTTAGAGTTGAGAATTTAGGGTTTATAGTTGAGGTTTTAGGGTTTAGGGTTTAGGGTATTGAATTTAGGGTATAGAGTTTAGGGTTTAGGGTTTATAGTTTATAATTTAGGGTTTATGGTTTAGAATTGGGGATTTGGGATTTAGAGTTTGAGATTAGAATTTTTTAAAACATTTAAAAATAATGATATAAGAGTTTTTTACCTTTTAATAAAAGTGGTATTTTTGAAAATGTGTATTAAGTGGTGGTAAAGATAAATAATGGTACCTTCAAAGTGGTATTTTTGAATATTCCCAAACAAATTTTAGAGGTTTTTCTATAAATAAATATATATATATATATATATATATATATATATATATATATATATATATATATATATGGTATTCATAATTTATGAAAACCTATAATATAGAAAAGGTTCCACATATTTCCACTTTTTATCAAATATATTTCAGTTTTTTTTAAACATACAAATTTGGTAACATGTGTTTTTCGTTACTATTAATGCTCTTGTAAGTATTTTTTATAATATATTATGTTATATTTGTACATTTTTGTAGTATTATGTTACTTTTTAAAAATAAATAATAATTAAAAAAATATTTATATATTACTCTCAGTTATCAGTAGTATTGAGAAATTATTCAGAGTATATCTTCACCAAATGAAAAATACTTTGTTGATAATATCATATCATATACTAGACTATATTTGAGAAGTGATTTTGCCACATGTCTTCTCTACAATCATTCTCACAAAAATAATATGATATAGCTACTAAAATTGATGACATGTCTTATAGATTAATATGACATGGACAATTATATTTAATGTTTATTTATATTTTTGGTAAACTTTTTAAAATATGGTAATAACTCATATATTACATTTATTGTCGATTTATATTTTTGGACTTTTTAAAAATATGGTAATAACTGATAAATCATCATTAAAATAAATATATTCAATTATGGCATTTCAAATTTCGAAATATAATTTAAATTAAAAATATTTCAAAAATATATACATATTTTAGAAAATTAAATCATAAAATCAAATTAAATTATAAAATCAAATCGTAAAATCATTAATTTCTTATATACATCTACAAATTTTAAAAATATTGTTTAATTTTAATTTTTGACAATTATGAAATTTTACATATTTATTTAATATATTTAATTAAAATAAATAGATAGAAAAATCTACCTAAGATTATAATTTTAAATATATACATGCACATTCTTAAATATAATTCAAAATAAACAAAATTGTTTTTATCTTAATTTTAATGTTCAGTTAAATAAAAATTATATTAAAATATTGATAAGAAAAATAAAATTTATAATATTAATAAAAAATTAAATATAGTTCATATTTATCTGTTAAAAAATTTTTTAAAATTTTTTACTGCACATAGTGCAGGAAAACACCTAGTATCATATATATACACTCTTTTTTTTTCTTTACTTCAATCTCTCTTTTTCTATTGGTAATAATTCTTTAAAAAAAATCAGTATTTTTCGTTTCCTAAATAAATTTTATATTTTTATTAAAAAGAATTATATTATAGAGAAAGAGAAAATGAGTATTTTTATCATTTTGAATAAATAAGCTGATGTTTTATATCCAACAGGAATGATTGCAAATGCACAAGGTAAGCAAAAATTGTGTAACAACAACAGCTCCCTGTAAAAGATGGGGTGTGTGTTGCTTCTGAATGTCAAGCTAATTGTGTTAAGTCACTCGGAGCTAAAGGGAAGAGTTTGTGTTCTGGGTCAAAGGAGAAAAAATCAATGAACTGCCATTGCGTAATTCTTTGTTAACATTATGGTTAAGTATATTGAATAAATATGATGTTCAACCATGATATCTCTGAAGTATTATTTTTTAAATTTCTCTGTTGTTTTTTCTTTAATATTTTTATTGGGAGCCTTATAATAAAGTATTGAAGTTGACATATAATTGAAGTATTGAAATTTTTGTTTCGGATTTGTTGCATTTTTATAATAATGAATAACATAAATGTGAATCAAAACACCTCAGAAAACCTTCACGGATCACTAGAGTTGCGATTTTGAGCAAACCCGATCGTGGATACCTCAATTGAAGATTTCTGGTGTGTTCAAAACAAATTCTTCTGGTTTAGTAATTAGATAAAACATGGGTTAAAAAATATGTTTAGTATTAGATAAAACAAATATGTTTTGGCCAGTGACACAAGATTGTAATTAGCTAGGAAAAGTCTAGGGTAAGTACAAAATGTATTATTATTTTAATAGTTTAGATATCCGTACCGGTGTGCAGATCAAAATTTAGAAGAGATTAATTAAACATCTCAAATTTGCCGCAACAAAATTGATCGTTGATTTTTTGATTAAATTCAATAGCTCAAGTTTTGATTTCCGAAATTACATTATAATGTGAATATCATTCTACAATTTGTCAACTACCACAAATTAACAATTGTTTTTTTGACAATATCAAAAATAACAGTTTTACGGATATGACATTTGCCATTATATTTATTTATAGAAACATAAGTGAACGAGTCTAAAGCTTTCCCATATTAGATGGAAAAAAAATTTGGAATTTTTTCAAAGTTGGATTCGGTTAAAGCGGAACATAATAAAGTGAACTGCTATTTTACAATTTGAGGCTGAGAGAGTCTTACAGTTTGACACGTCAGCTGGTTCATTTGTAATTACTTACAAAATAAAGGTTAGTCTATTACCAATGTTCACCTATTAATATATAAGGGATTAAAGGTTAAACAAAATAGATACTAGCAAATGTTATTTAGTTGACGTATGCTTTTTGGAGAGTTTTCCAATGATTTTTAAGTTTTAACTCAGGACAAGCCTTTGTCAAAGAAAGAAGTAGGAATGTAAATACGATGATCATATTTTTAAAAAGATCCTAGTAATACAAAGCAAGTCCCAATAAAGTTTGCACAATATGTATTTCATCAAGTTTTTTTTAATTTGGTCTTTGCAGCTAGGGGGTTTAGTCTTAAAGGCAAAAATGTGTGTCCGCCCATGAATCCATGATAGAACCTCAGTGTTGTCCACACCATCCTCTCAGCTGGTATAGATCCTCAAGAATGCAACAAATGGTTCTATGTCCTGCAAAGAGTCGAATTCAGCAGGTGGACATAACATTATCAACTTCATTGCTCTGCATTTAAAGATAAATAAAGAACTACACAAGATCAAACATATTTGATAAAACACGCATACCCAAATAGTGATAGATAAAATTGTCACTTTTATCAATGGAATATGGTTTTGTGAAAAATAATGTAAACTAGCTTTTGAGCCGCGTGTCCGCACAGTTATTCTTCATAATCATATATTTTTTAACTTTTGAAAATTTGATAAATTTAATTACTTACACTCATTATATTATAGACTCATATATTTTCAAATTTGACAATGATGTCTTGTTCAATGTGATTAGCCATCATTTATAAATTATGAGATTGTGTTTTTCTTTTTTATTGTGATTTTATTTAGTTTATTTGGTAAAGATTAGAGGTTTTAGTATACTTGTAGGTTTTATTAAATCATATTGTAAACATTTGTTTTAAATTTGAATATAGAGTTCAATTTTTAATTGAGATTTTTAAAATAAATACATTATTTAGACAAAGAAAAATAATGAAACCAAGTTATAAAAACATTTAAAAATAAGAAGAATGTAAAAAAAAATTAAAAAATATTTAGAAACCCTAACACTAAAAAAATATGTGTTTAACATTATTTATTTTATATTTTTGCATTAGTTACAAATGATGAAAAGAAATTTACATCACCTAAATAAATGACTCTGAAAGTGATAACGCAAATAATATGCATCAATTTATTAATAATTGATGTAAAAATATTAAATATTTACATCAACTATTTTAAATGATATCATTATGTATCAGTTACAAAAAATGATATTAACAACTACATCAGTTTTATAAATTGATGTTTAATATAATATTATCATCGATTCAAATAATTGACTCAAATTATTTATATTATTTCTTAACAATAAAAATTAAATTAATATTAATTTTAAAATGATTTTGTAATTACAGAATTTGTAATTATTAATTGAGAATATTAGCTAGTATCATTTGTACTGTAAATAAATTTTCATCAATATTTCTACGATATAAAAGGGACTATTTTCAAGACTCTTCAGCTATGCCACATAGACACAAATATTCTCATCCAACCAAACTTACACGTCAGCTACTTTTCCTCATCACTTATTATAATCCTTAACAAATGTAACCTTCTCTATAATGTCCCTTCTTCACCATCAAAACCTTTAATTGCTATAAATTTTCTACGGAAACGCTATCCTTTCAAATCCTCAATATTCACTCTCAAGCTATATATACACGCTATTCACAACTCCACCTCTTCAAATTTCCTCTCTCTTCGTCTCCTCCACATTAAGCTAATCAATGGGAAGCATCTCTAAAAACGTCTGAATATTTAGAGCATGGATGGATCAACGCTCCAGTGAGTCTTGATTCACTTACAAGGCTACAACTTAGAGATCATGCAGTTACAGTTACGTAGTAAAACCCCTCTTCACGTGTTCACTTATGCTATTAGCTGATTGATCTATATATGGTTTTATTTTGGTACAGTTGCGTGTGGTTTTGATTGCCTATTTGTTTTATTAGAAAATGATTGTATAAGAATGGCAATAGAGTGACATCTGCAAGACAATGAAAATTTTGTTGCTATACTAAGTTTCAGTTCTCGCAGTTGAGATGTTTGGAATTCTTCTCAACAAGTTGGTCTCAGGTATTACTGTTAAAGGAAACAGTAACAATCAGGTTAGCGCAGGTATTACTAACTATGAGAAAAATGGTTGTCATGTATTATTAATGCCAATTTTTGAAAGTAGATTACATCTCTATTATACTGTATTTGCTTCCTTAGTTATAAATGTTAATATCTTTATGCAAGATTCAATTTTATATTGCTACCCGGATTTTGTAAACAAGTTATCTAGATCAATTCATACCACGTTTGGATTTTTTAATTGAAACCTATATCAAACACTAAACTATATATAAATAAACTCTGGTTGTGGTCGTGAATCTATTATATCAAAAGAGAAGTCACAACTTTGATTCATGTGTGATTTTTTTAAAAATGGACATTTAACTAGTAATCACTTACCATTCATTAATTACTAGGTGATATCCGCGCCCTTCGCGGAGTGAATGGACTAATAAAAATTATAACTTTTACTCTATAGATATTAGGAAACTAAAAATCATAGTAACAAATATTACATATTATATAATAAAGATTGGACGAAATTATGCATGTTTTAAACATGATGTTTATATAAGGTGAACTTTGATTTTTTTTTTTAACTTGTGTAATTGATTAGATGTAACTGATTAGATGTAACATCTGGATATTTTTATGGAAGAAAATCTATAAGAGTAAAAAAAAAGATTTATATAAAATTATTTATGAATTTAAGATAAAACAAAACACATGCACTTTGATTTCATAATATAAATTATGAATATAAGATAAAATGAAACATATGCAATAGAATAATAAAATATGAAAAGAACAAATTATAAAAAAAAATGTATTCCGAATTCTTTGTTTGCAATCCTATAAAGAAAAAAAAGTATCAGCTTACCAAACTCACTAAACGAAATTATATACTTCTTTCTGAAAGCATCAATAGCATTCATTGTCTTTGTGTGTTTTAAAGTTTGTAGATTGTGATACAGTAGAAGAAAGTTTAGTGTGATATATTGTAATAATTAACAGGATGTAGGTCATGATAATTGTATCAATCAAATATATTACATGGCGAGATTAATGGCAGAAAATCCCTACAATTTCGTGTAAAATGTTTAATTGGTCTCAGGAATTTCAATATATTAGTAGTAACTTTCATATATTAGCTTAAATCAGAATGCGTATTGATTAATATTACATTTTCTTAATTTTTTCAATAGCATTAATTATGATTAAACGTAAAATTAGCAAAAAAAAAGTCAAATAAATATAGAAACAAAACATTATTGGATTTGATATTAAAAGGCGTCACTAAATCTCCTATTTATTTAAATTATAAGGTAGATTCCCTATTTATTTACTTAATTTTTTCAATAGAATAATTATGATAAAACGTAAAATTAACAAAAGAAATCAAGTGAATATAGAAACAAAACATTATTGGATTTGATATTAAAAGACATTTCCAGATCTCCTATTTATTTAAATTATAAAGTTGATTTCCTAATTTTTGAAATAGCATTAATTATGATTAAACATAAAATTAGCAAAAAAATAAAGTAAATATAGAAACAAAACATTATTGGATAGGGCTGGGCAACCGGGGTACCATTCGGGTGTCGGTTCTGTTTTAATCGGGTTCGGATTTTCATGGTTACCGAAAACCAGCCCCATTCGGATAACTTAAAACTTCGGTTCGGGATCGGTTCGGGTGCTCTTCGGTTCGGGTCGGTTTTGGTAAATTATTTTGGTATTGGTATAACCCGAAATACTATCGGTTTAGGTTTCAAATGGACTTTCGGTTCTCGAGTATATCGTTTTTACTAAATGTAACCAATAAAAATCTACATAAATGGTAACTTACAATACAAATAAGTACGTAAAAGCATCAATTTCGTTAAAACAACTATGAAATGACGTAAATTTGAAACGAAAGCCAGGCATCTTTATTCATATAAATAAAACAAAATAAATGTGAGAATTCAAGGAAACCTAAAGCCAAAACCAAAACCAAATGAGAAACATATTATTCAATGAAATCAAAAACCAAAAACATAAATAAAATTTCAAGCTTCAACTGCAAGCACCATTGTCAACCTTTAACCACAAACTTCAAACTTCAATCTTTAAGACATAAGTAAAATCAGTTCTTTGATTTTGAAATATTTGATTTGTACATATTTTGTAACCAAAACATAAGTAAAATAGATTCAAAAATAAGAAATGAACATCAACCTTGATGATTCAAAATCAAACAAAAAAATTAAGCATATTTATCGATAAGAATAAAACCAAATAAATGAAAGCATAAAACGAAAAATCATTTTCTCATGAAATGAGAAACATTGTTCAATGAAAACAAAACCAAAATATAAGAACTTCAAACTTCAACGGCCACCTTCAACCATCAACTTTCATCTTATAAAACCACCAACCTCTATGTTATAGATAATAATTTAGATGTTCAATATATCTTAGTCTATTTTTGATACATATTAGGAATTTAAATCATGTTTGGTACAAGATCTTTTTGGGATTTTGAATGTTTCTGGTTTTATCGGATATCCATTTAAATTCGGGTTCGGTTCGGATAATACCCATAACCCGAAATACCACAAAACAAGATCCATTCGGTATTTATGTCGGGTTAGGATTCATTTTTATCGGATCGGAATCAGTTCGGATTTTAGGGTTCGGTTTATTTGCCCGGCCCTATTATTGGATTTGATATTAAAAGACGTCACCAAATCTCCTATTTATTTAAATTATAAGGTCAAATTCCTCTTTATTTACATAAATTATATAACTTAGTCATATATAATAAGATTATATATACATATATATATATATATATGTTATATTTATTTGCATTATATAACTTTTTCATATATTATAAGATTATATTTATATGTTTAGACAAATGATATATGTTAATATAATATTATACTGACAAAAAAAACAACTAACAAAAAGAACATGTATGAATAAGATTATATATGTTTAGAAAAATGATATTAAAAACCACCAAGTAACAAAATTTTCTAAGTTGTTCAATGTCAAAAAAAAAATTATAATTGTATATACTAATGAAAATGATACCATTTGTTATAATGTAACAAATACCCTTAATTCTAAACCCGTAGATATCAAACGTTAATAAAAGTGTGAAGAGAGGTCTCATGATGACACATAAGAAATGACAATTGTGTTAATCACACATGAGAATGAGGTTAAATAATAAAAGTGCTCCTCACAATGCTTCGAATTTATATGCAGGACGAAAGTAGCTATTCAATCTGCTATTAAATTGAAGATCCATATCAATCTTCAAATTTCTTTTAAAAATTGACTACATCAATAAGGTGAAAAAAACACAAATTACGATATTAAATATAAATGTTCGAAATCATTTCAAATGCGACATGATTTTTGCGATCTTATCATTTGGAAAAATGAGAAGAAAATCTAACTTTTTTTAAGTAGAACTCTATAATTACAGAGCAAAAGAAGATTAGGCATACTCCATTATTAGTCAATCAATTCACTGTAATACTAACTGAATTGATTAAGATCAATCATAAATGGTCGACATCAAGAGTAAATGGTTTTCTGAATTTGTAATAAGGAAACTTATTAATAAATGTATTTATTATTATTTGGTAAAATTTACTGTAGAATTTAGACTGTAGAAGTTTTTGATGTAGCTGTATCTAATATATCTATAGAAATTAAATACGAGAAATGATAAAAAGGAAATATATTCCTACAACAATATTTTAAAAAGGAAATAGATTCCTACAACCATATTTTCGCTTTAGAAAATAAGGCTTCTACAACCATTTTTTTTTATTTTATTGATTTTAGCTTTAAAAAATATTTAAAGCATGATTAGTAACTTAAGTGGTTGTAGATAGAAATTAACGCTAAAGTCACTAGTTACAATCCAACCAATCACCCCCAATATCTTAATTTAAATTTTATCAATAAATATAACCCTCAAAATAACATTTTCACATTGAATTATATAACATTCAAAATATTATTTTTCAAAATAATATTTTTCTATTGTAAATTATAAAATAATGGCCGTGCGAAGCACGGGGGATAACTAGTATACTATAAATTGAAAACAAACACTCGTAATATAGATGTATGTGATACATAGTGTTTTTAGTGACTTTTAACATATGATTTTATCTCATTTTAATCATTTAGATTACATATCAGATGTTTATATTGCATTTGCATGCATAATTTCATATAAAAGGACTAAAATACACACTTGAGAAGTTTGTGGTAAAATTTTGAGGTTATTCCGATTAATTTAGAAGTATTGGGACAAGTGTGAAAACAACAGAAAAATTTAGATACCAAGGGTACAAAATTGAAATATTCATAGTGCAAGATAACACAATTGAGAGATTCAATGTTGATTTGGAATGATGTTTGTTTTTAGTCGATCTGAGAATAATCAGAAATGTGAGGGAGCTAAAGTAAAAATACAAAGAAGTCAGCCATTATAATAGATTGAGCTTTAGCTAAACAAGATATGGAGCTTGACGACACCGGCGACCATGATGACAAAGCCTATGACGGAGCAAAGACCACGGAATGGAAACGTCATGAACTTCAGACGGGTTATGCAGCAATCGACAGAGATAAGATGAGAATTGGAGGTCATGGAGGAAAAAGAGACATGGTGGCCAGCTGAGCACTGTGAGTTGAAGACGACAAGACAACGACGGAAAGCTTTCACGGATCACCGGAATTGCGATTTGAAAAAAAATCGATCTTGGATAGCTCAATTGAAGATTTCTAGTATGTTAAATAAATAAAAAAAGATCTTTTGATAAAACGTGCGTTCAAAAAAATTATGGTTTAAGAATTTAATAAGACGACTTTTTGTCAATGGCACAATATTATAGTTATCTAGAAAAAGTTTGGAGTACGTAAATACAAAAAATTGTTAAAGGATGGAGCGTACGACGTCGTACGGTGCAGTCTCAGCTCCAACCCTTGGGAAAACGTTTCAGTTACGCCTGCCTCATGCTTACACTTCCAAAAGCTTCAAGCTTCAAGCTTCCTCCTTTTTCTCTCATCAATCATTCGTAAGAGAATTGGGATCGCTTCTTAGGGTTTTCAACAAGCAAATTCGCCCCCAATCTGAGGTTATTCAATTTCTCTCTTCTTTTTATCTCCTTACATTACCAGCTCTCCCGTTTTCGATCCCTCGTGAAATTCGATGAGAATTGATCTTCCTTTTTCTCAGATCTCTTGATATCACCATCTTGTGGAATTGAAATCCCCTTTTCCCGTTTGGTAATCTCGAATCGCATAGTTAGTTAGTAGTAATGAGAAAGATTGAATTTTTATTTTTTTGAATATAAAAAGGGGTTCTTGTTCTTGTTCTAGGGTTTGTGTTGCTACTGAGGAGGAGGTGGAATACTATATTAGTAATTGTAGACACATCCAATCATGTCTGGTGGAACTCCGCGTGGTGGTGGTGGCTACATTAGGCAAAGGCATAGCCAAGGGTATGCTTCTGGTGGCGATGACCTTGAGGACGATGCTTGCTCCAGGCACCAACCTTTCTCCCTTGAGAGTCCTAGGTGTAAGACTTGGGTCGAGGTTCTGGAGAATGTGCTTTGGATTGCGTCTGCTGTGTTCATCGTCTATTTCGGAGACATGCACTCCAATATGATTTACATCCTCCTGCACGATGCACGTATCAAAAGGTCACAGCTTTTCTCTTTCTTGATTTGTTGGTGGTTTAGTGCAATCAATCGAAGTAGGATAAAACTTTGAGTTAATTTTGGTGAAGTAGCTTGTCATGTATCAATCAAGTGTTAGGAGGAGAATCACCTTGTAACAGCTTTCTTTAAGTCTTGGGGATTAGCAAGGACATTCCTTTTAGTTGGTTTGGATAATGTAGATTGATTTGATGTAGTTTTTGTACAGTTTCTACATTGTTTGGGATGATGGGTCTTTGCTGAAACGTAATGCAATCGTTTGACTTGGTTTTTTTAGGATGCCTTTGTATATGGGGATGGTGGGAATAGCTGTGAACGTTATGATCATAATCTACGAAAGCATGTTGTCGTGGAGCATGAGAAGGTTCGATGAGAAATGGGAACTGTGGAGTATCTCCGCTCTGCCTTTCATAACCCTACTTGGCATCATTTCATTCTGCCTGTAAGTAAAACAAACCCACCACACACACCCCATGTTTTAGTCATCACCGGGGAGTTTGAGTTTGATAAAAGTGTTGTAAAATATATATAGGCTATCATTTGCTCTGTGGCCTATATGGGGATTTTTGACTCTCCCTCTCCTGGTATGAACTCTGATTCTCCACAAAATCTGTTATTTTGTAGAGAGAAATCTTATCTGGTTGATGTAAACGCATAAAAGATTATATAAATGTTTGTTTGCAGTTCACATTGTTCATGGCATGCCTAGTTGTGTTCCCACATCTGACGATCATCAAACTCAGGCCTCAGAACGAAGAACTTCGCATAGATTGAGAGAAGAATGGAGTTAGTAACTGAGAGAGTGAGAGGATGGATGGATACCCTTTTATTTCTTTCTTTCTTTCTTTCTTTCTTTCTTTCTTTCTTGTTGAGAAGTGAATAAGTGTGAAAAGGGGAGAGGGATGTGTGGTTTGGTTTGAGATGTATAGATAGATATATTAGATGAACTCATTGATGATCTAATAGAGAGAGAGAGTGATCTTTTTTTCTTTTCTTTAATGTTTTCTAAGTCTCTTGAGAGGTATATTGTTGGTTCATGTCTTGTTTCATTTCCAAGTGCAGCGAAGTAGAAAAAAAAAAGCTCTCATTCGGCTCCTTCAAATTCTTTGTTTTCTTTTCATCAAAAATTTGAAATTCATTTGTTAAAGGCTTAAAGCTGATTGAATGAAAAAAAAAATGCTTTTGCAACAGATGAGGCTCAGAAAAAGAAAAACAGAAATAGTTTGGGGATAAATCGGAAATTGTTTGCAGATTAATCAAAGTTTAATAGCATCATTAAAAATTAAAGGGAGAATTGAAGTGGTAAAAAGATAAAAGCAAAACTGTACAAACAAATGTAAAGAGAGAGAGATTTGGTTAAAAGGTGGGCATAAGACAGAAAGAGAAGCATTTTTGTGGTTGGTTAGTTAGGGGGATAAGGGAGAGTGAGAGAGAGATGGGACACGTAATTCGACAGCTGCTGATAAACCCTCCTTCTTCTTCTTCTTCTCCTTCTTCTTTGCCCCTTCTCATCAGGTGCCGGACTACAACTCTCGACTCAAACTATGTCTTCTCTCTCCGAACCTCAATTACCAAAAGCAAGGCCAGATTCTCTTGTCTTTTCTCCGGCGGCAACCAGAGGGAGGTTTGTTTGTTTGTTTGACTTTACTTTCTAGCTTGTCTCTATGTGTGTAAATTCAAAATGGGGTTTCAAATTAAATTGCTGTAAAGATTAATTGGAAGCCGTAATCTTCAAAAAAATTGTCTGGAAGGTTTAATTGATTCAATTTTTATCTGAAATATTTACTCTGTTTGTGACACTCTCAACTTGGTAAATTATTCAAGGATAAGTAAGAGAGGGTGGTTCTCTATCTGAATTCGATCCACAGTTCGTATGTTGGGATTCATTTGTTCAATTTTTTAGTCTCTCTCTTGCAAAAGCTGACGCTTTTTAGTAGCACTAGGGTAGCCTAAGACTGGAGATTAGAGCTGTTTTGAGTTGCTTAAAATGAGGGTTACTTCGAGTGGTATATATATATATATATATATTTTTTTTTTTTATTTTTTTTTTCTCTGTCTGTTTTGGTAGGCCGTGCGGCTGAGAGTTTTATAGCCTTTGCATTAGTCTAATCACTCTGATTTGCTGAAATTATTATGAGCATAATAGTTTCTTAGCTTTGCTACTTCTATGGATAATATATGCATGAACCAGTTTGTTTTTAGCAATAACTTCCTTTAAGAATTACAGAAACACACACACCTTTTTTCAGCTAAAGATTTAATCTCTTCTCAAGCATTTCCTTTGACAAACATGATTGGTTTTTTGTTCTTCCGCTTCCTTGTTTCACCTCTCTCATAACTCTCCTCAGAAGTGAATGTGTTTTAGAGATGGACAAGGTTGGCATCATAGCTTGCTTGCTTGCTTTGATTTGTGCAGGAGCAAGCTCGTAAAGCATTGGAAAGCGCTCTTGGTGGTAAGAAAAATGAGTTCGACAAATGGGACCAAGAAATCAAGAAAAGACAAGAATCCGGTGGTGACGGTAATGCTGCCAATGGTGGAGGAGGCTGGTTTGGAGGAGGAGGTTGGTTTGGAGGCTGGTTCAGTGGCGATCATTTCTGGAATGAAGCACAGCAGATCACCATTACTCTCTTAGCAATTCTTTTCGTGGTATGCATATTTCCCTTACTAAGACAAAAGACTTGTTTCTTGTTGATGATATTGGTTTTGATTTTTTTTTTTTTTTGTGTAATATGGTTGCAGTATATGATAGTTGCGAAAGGTGAAGTAATGGCTGCATTTGTGCTAAACCCTTTGTTGTACGCGTTGCGAGGAACACGAGAAGGTCTGACTTCTCTAAGCTCCAAGCTCATGGGAAGACAAGCTTCTAAAGTGAATGGTGGTAACTCAGAGGAGATGTGGAAGAATGAAGGTTTCGTCTCTGCTAAAGAAAGCGTTGTCCGAAAATGGGGAACTGACTGAATCAGAGTTCAAGAAGAAAGACTTTGAATGTTTTTTTTCTTCTTCCGATTTGTTTTAAAACGTCAAGATGAGATGAAAACCTCTTTTCAGTTTTGTAATAAAGGATAGGTACATTTTTCTGTGAACAAAACAAACGGAGCAACTCTTTTGATCTAGCCTTGTAGTAAACAGCAAATCAAGTCTCTCTCGGCTATGTTACTATGTCTTTTTGCCGTGTTCAATAAATTAAACAATTATATATCATATCCAATGGATAAATCTCTAACGTCAGAGTGTAAAATATCCTTGTTTTGAAGCATATGACTATGTCATGTGTGTTTCAAATTTGACTTGAAAGTTTATTTTGAGTAAGAAAATGAACAAGAAAAGAAAACTCGACCAATTGTGTGTTTTCTTTTGTTAAAAATCCTTAAAATTAAACTAGCCAACCCACATCTTAGTTGTAGTATCTTGGACGTCAGCAAAACCCACTATGTAATTGTTTATAAAAATGTTATATATTATAGTGTTTTAAGGTAGAAAAATGAGTGATATAAAGTTGAAAAGTAACATAGAAGTTTTGCAGAAACTGAAATGTAGACAACGTCATCAAATGGAGGGAGAGAAACGGTATGAATGGAGACGCGAAATATCGTTGTCATTTCGATGCTTTAAAGTTAAGAAAAAAGATGCCGAAGGTTTATACCGTTTCTTATTGTCAGGAACAAGAATATTCCCATGATGGACCGCAAAAACTAGCAACCATTTGTGCAATCCCTCTTTTTAATACTATATCTAAATCAAAAGTGGTAATTGTCAAACTATTACTAGTAAAATGATCATGGAGACAGAGATAGATCGTTAAGAGTACCTAATGTCCCACATGTCTTTTATCATGACATTCTGAGCTGGATTTATTAAGTTTTCTTTATTTTTTCTACCAAAATACATGTCTTTTCATACAATTTATGATATAAAATAGTGACTTCTCTATAGTACTATAATTTCAAGAAAATGATTGAAAACATTATAAAAAAATATTTGTGAAACAAATAAAATCTCCAAACATTTATATATGTGGAAAAAATAAAATTCCAAAACATTTATACCTGTGGAACGGATGAAATATATATATTTTAATTTAGAAAATATAATATACAGTTTATAGATAGGAAAGAATGCTTATTATAATATAGAAGAACATATTGAAGTAGGCAATTGCTAGTTATGTTCAAAACAACTTTTAAAGTTCATCAATGGACAATCATAACTGGTTGGTTAAACCAGAATAAAATACGGACAATTTATAAATAAAAAGTGATGTATGTGACTATGTGAGTGATATTTATGAACCGACCATGGCCATGTGTAATAACCTCACCCACAGCTACAGCAATAAAGAACCAAATTGAAAAGAATAAAACCAAAGAGATATTCTCCCAAAAGAAAGACACAAAAAATGGATATTCGAAAAAGAAACCTTTGAGAATATTCTTCTAAAACCTATTATAACTGCATCACCTTCCTTTCTTCTTTCTCTACACTTAAAGTTTTTCCCAAGGAAACAGAAATTAAGAAGAAGAAACATGAAGTTCGGTAAGAGTCTGAGCAACCAGATCGAGCAGACACTGCCTGAATGGCGTGACAAGTTCTTGTCTTACAAAGACCTCAAGAAACGACTCAAGCTCATCACCTCCACAACACAAGACCGTCCCACCAAACGTCTCCGAGTAGACGCTGAGTGCTCCCTAGGAATGTCTAAAGAAGAGATCAGTTTCATACAACTGCTGGAGGGCGAGTTGGAGAAGTTCAACAACTTCTTCGTTGAGAAGGAGGAAGAGTACATCATCAGACTAAAGGTACTAAACAATAACAACTTTTGTTTTTATATGGATACCTATAAAAGTTGGGACTTAAAAACTTGAGGCAAATGTTTTAATTGATTTGGTCCAAAGTCGGCCGTAGCAATAGCGAACGTTTTGGATTCATATCTCAACCGAAACATCTGAATAATTTTTTTGGTAAAAACAGGAGTTGAGAGATAGGATTGTAAAAGCTAAAGACTCAAAGGAGAAGATGATGAGTATGAGGAAGGAGATTGTTGATTTCCATGGAGAGATGGTTCTCCTCGAGAACTACAGTGCCCTAAACTACACTGGTAACTTGTGATCCAAGTTTCATATTTAAAGTCGTTTATTAAGTGTTGGAGACAAATGCTGAGACCGGTTTTGAAAACTACACAGGATTGGTAAAGATACTGAAGAAGTATGACAAAAGAACTGGTGATCTCATGCGCTTACCTTACATCCAAAAAGTTCTCCAGCAACCCTTTTACACGACTGACTTGTTGTACAAGCTCATCAAAGAATCCGAGGCAATTCTTGATCGGTTCTTTCCAGCTACGCATGAATCTGAGGATCCTACTGATGCAACAGAGTCTGAGAATATCCAAGCAGAGCTCTCAAAGCACAAGTTCATGGAGAGCCTCCACATGAAAAGTACAATCGCTGCTCTGCGTGTGCTGCAAGAAATCAGGAGTAAAAGCTCTACTGTGAGTGTCTTTTCGCTGCCGCCACTCCAGTTAAACGGGTTAGATGGGACATGGAAGAAGATTCCGTTGTTGGAGCAAGAAGCCAAATAGAGTGAGAGATGGATCCACTTAGAAGCTAACAGTTTATAAAACCAGTCACATTATCAAAAAAAAAAAAAAAAGAGAGGCAGAAGAAAGGTTAGGGGATCTTATGTGGACATCTTTGGTACTTATATTGTTAAGTTCGTTGGGGTTGTAAGTTTGTTTCCGTGTTGTGTGTAGTAATCGATGTAGTATACCACTTCACATTTGTTACTTGTTGATTCTCTTCCTCTTTTTTTTTTCAAAATTATTTTGCTCAATGTCTTGACTTAATTAAATTCACATTCTAGACTTAATTTCCGAATGTCACAACCCCCCTCCCAAACCAAAAAGAAAAAAACAGAGCAAACTTAAAAAAAAAAACGGAAGAGCAGATAGTGTATCAATTGGGTAGTTTTTGATGTGGTAGTTGCCTAAAAATAACTTATGTCAGTGGAGACCAATCATACCGAGCAATCAATCTGAGATTGACTACTTCTTAAGTAAGAAGCTTCTCAAAAAGCTTCTATCTAAACCCTCCGGTGGTTCAGCATTTGATTGAACCACCAGGCTGTGGATTTGAAATTCAGCTTTAGAGATTGGTATACGATAAGACAAATGTACCGTCCTACCCACACATTAGAAAACAAAGCTTCACCGTCTCCATACAACCGAGTTTCTTACATAATTTGATTTGATTTTGAACCATAGCAGAGTCAAAATCATACAAGACAAAATAATTAGATAATAAAAATAAAACAAGATCGGGTTCAGTGGATATATATAGCATCTTCAAGGTCAAGCGGCCTGGAATATCAATAGAAAACGTTACTTTGTCATCAAGAAACTAAGAATCAATAACAAAAGAAAATTCATGGATCAGAGACCTGTGCTTGGCTATATTGATTGGACAACGGTCACACCCATCAAAGTCATCATACCCGTAGTATTCATTACTATCAGTAGCCATCTTCACCTTAAGCTTTCTTCCTCCCATGTAACTTCCATTTAGTTTCAACGCCTTCTTTTGGCCATTTAACAGATCAATGAAAGCAAATCTGTTATTGAAAAAAAAAAACGAGACAATGTTTAGTTTATATGATACGAGCAGACAAAAAAAATGATTCAAAAAGAGGAACAAGTCACAAACCCTAAGGGAACACGAGTACCACATTTCATGGGAACAAAAACCCTTGTGATCTTTCCACAAGAACCAAAAATGTTGCTCAATTCATTCTTGATTTCATCCCTAGAGCTCAAAATCCACTTAGCGAAAATGGTTTCATCATTATTCCCGAAGGCTTCTTTACATCCAAAACAGCAAGAATCTTCCTCCTTTTTTCTTTTCTTCTCCTATAGACACAAGAACAAGTAAAAAATCTAACTTTGCAGTTTTCCTTTTTAACAATCAATGTAACTATAGCAAGAGTTCCACAGAATATAACCTGCTTGTCAATCTTCTGCTTCTTCGGATTTGCTTTACTCTCCTTGTGTATCTTCTGCCTCTTCATATTTGTTTTGCTACTTGAACACATTTGCAACACGCTCTTACCTAAGAGAGAGACTGAAAAGAAAAAAAAATCTCAAAATCAATACAAAGCATTCAGCCTTAAAAATGAATATTTTATCTTCTTCTTTTCTACTTGTCCTCTTTTTCTTCTTCTTCTTCAAAGTAGTAGTTGCTGGTTTTGCAATAGGCCTCGAGTCCTCTTGTTCGTCAGCTGAATGACAAACAACCTTCCCTGCTTCAAGAACTACTGTGAAGAAGAACAACAAAAAAGAGCTAAAAATCAGCACAAGGCATTCAATCTTAAAGAGTTTAATTATCTTATGACCTGTCTTTAGAGTAGTGGTTGCTGCTAGTTTTGCAGTTGGCATTGAGTCCTCTTTTTCATCAGCTGATTGGCCAATGAAATAAACACTTCCACTCTCGAGGCTGTGGGAAAGTGAAAACTCTTTCTCAAACACAAGATTACAACTAATCTGAGGGTCGCTTTGTGAAAGAGTTCCGATTAAGAGTTTTTTGCCATTGACTGTCACATATAAGACAGCAGATCCTCCGTCTGTCCTTTTATCAAAGGCTACCTATACATGCAGAACAAAGAGACCGTCTTTAGAAACCGATCATATATCTCAAAGTGATATTAATAGATTTCACTGAGACTCTGTATACCTGAGTGATGGAGATAGGGCACTCTTCATCAGGAACGTTAAGAGGCTTCCCTGCCTCAACTTCAACTCCTAATTACATTACAGTGCACATGTCAATCGATGTTACTTAAACAGCACATGGTTCAGCAGGACAATATTGATAACCTAACAGAAACTTCAAAGACAAAACAAGAGTAAAAACAAAAAGAAGCTAAAACAGCACGTGATTCAACTACTCACCCCAGAATTTCATAGAGGAAGATTGGTTCAACATAGACAAAAAATAAAAGAGAATTCGATTTTTACAGCCGCAGATTTAGGGTTTTTTTTTTTTTGAAAAGTGTTTATGTATATACGTATTTGTTTTTTTTTTTTTGGTGGGAAAAAGGGAGTAAACTCCCAAACTTATTCAAAAAGAAAAGACAAACAAAGCTTATTTTTTGGCTATATAAATTAAGATGATATATTTGTAAACTTATGAATCAATTCGCTTTGTTATTAACGACCGTACTTTTTTAGACTATACCCATTTTAATTTTTTCTAATAGTAGTTTTGATTAGTTTCTACAAAATATTAGATGGTAATTGTGCACCATAAAACCCTTGGTTCGCGATTGATTTTTTGCTCTAAAGCTTTTGCTGATTGCTTGAAATATCTAACTAACACATTGACCAAAATCCTTCCATCTTCAAGAAAACTTTCCCAGCAAACGCTTAGCCGCTCTTGATCGGTTATTTAGTTCTGAAGATTTCGTGTCGGATCTTCGTTTCGGGTATAGCCCAAGTAAACATAAAGCCCATAAAAGCCCATTATATAACTAATATCTGCAAAAGCCTTGGCTGCTCCACTCTATCGCTTGACCACTTCCTCTTTCCCGAATTCGCAGGTATGTTGCTTGATCCTTTCTTATTGATTTGAATCTTCGCCAATGATTTTCGTATATGGATCTAGTTAGAGATGGATTACAGATTAACCGAGACTTCGAGGTGTAAAATGGATTCTTTAACTAATACTGCTTTTGAAAATTTGCAAGAGTGAGAGGAACGATGAAGGTGAGATCATCTGTGAAGAAGAGATGTGAGTCTTGTCAGATAGTGAAACGCCGTGGAATTATCTATGTCATATGTTCAGCCAATCCTAAGCACAAGCAAAGGCAGGGGTACTGCTCCATGTCTCATGAAGGAACAATACCAACAACTCCCTGGTAAGTGATTTTTGATGGTGACAAAGATAATAATAAAGAATCGAAGTCTATGTGTGACAAATAAAAACTGAGTTAGCTAGTATGGGAGGGCTCTTGTTTACTCATTGCAGATATGGAAGTGACAAGAAACTGACTTGAAATGTATTTTATGATTTATTCAAAAACAGGTTTGATGACTCGGTTTCTAATCAGGAGGTGGTGAAGCTGCCTAGTCTGAGAGTATCTACCAGTCTGGCGCCTCTTTTACACAAGAGGCCTGAGCCAACAACTATTTTCGGGTGGAGGCTAGGTTTTGCATCCATTCTCTTCAAACAAGGGACTTGGTAAGTTGATCAGGCATTTCTTGTTTAATATTTTCTTTCAGGTTTCCGGTATGGTGAAACATCATAGTATCTCTAAACACTTTTACTATGGTCAGTTGTAGGCTTTTCTAGGCCAGATAGCGGCTTGAATGACCTGAACAACGAGATATGTGTCATGCTTGAGTTGAGTATTCAGCCTTTTCTTTAGAATTTTTCTTTGAAACATATGTTGCCTCAACATCTAAAAAAGTATTGCAGTTTCTATTAACCTTTTTTATTAATAAAATCACTTTCTTTGCTTTTGCAAATTAATTGTTCCATATGATTATCTCTCAAATTGATATGAGTATAAAACTGTTTTAACTTTTTGTTTTGAAACTACAGAGTGTTATTATTTGTGAGTCAAAAAGTAGTATGTTGAAACGACAAGAAACAAAATTTAGAAATTAAAATAAAATAATTAATTCAAACAAAAGAAAGCTACAATACCATATAATTTCAAAATCAATTTGTGCAAACTAAATCCTTTTTCAACACTTAGCTAAATTATGGCAACAATTATTATATCTAAACGTTTTTGAATGTAGTCAGACTACCTCTTGTTACCACAACTCGTACAAAGAAAAATTCCAGAAAATAATATTAAAGTGAAAGCACACCAAGTAAAAGCGAATCAAAAACAAAGAACTAGAAGCAAGTAGATATGTGGAAGACGAAGACCTTCACGACAACGACCCCTTCTCTTTCTCCACCGTTGAGCACTATGCACGTGGCTCCCGTACTGTGGTCACAGGAAGCCCATTCAGTAACCATATCCCTGGTCCCCTCAGGCCCTCGCTTTCTAATCTTTAGACGCTTCTACTTTTGGACATAATGCCTCTTCATACATTACTTTTGTTTTAATTTATCCTTCCTCGATCAAAATCATTCACAGCTTGATTCCAAAGACTCGGCTCATCAATAATTGACGCACCCCCTTTTTCTTGTAGTGTTTACCTTTCTGCTGGCATTTTAACCAATTAATAGAGGATAGGATGAATGATAGTAATTGATAATTGTTTCTTTCATAACAAACAACAAAACAATAAATGGATAAATTATTCAATTCACTTTGTATATATGTATAATTGGAACATGATCATTTCTCAAAGGTTCAGGATAGTCTGCCAATGAAAGTTAAAATGATCTTCATAAGTGGACCATATATATGACGTAAAAAGCTATGGTTGTCTGAATAGATTTGTTCCGTTGAACATAGGCCATATTAATTTTGTGCCGTTGAATATAGGCCATATTATCTACTTAAGTTACACTAATTGTACTCCATTAAGTCAGTATCAAAGACAACCAGGAATATAAGTCATGTTATCAACTTATAATGGGACCCCCAAGAAATCAAAGATAGAAATGGTTATGGAGGCAAATCGTCGATTTTATCGTCAGCCTTAATGCAGATGTGATCTTGAACCGTGCAAACAAAGGGGATCCCATCCACCCACATGAAACTTATGTAATTACTTTCCATTTTGTTTAAAAGCAATTGCATGTTTTGCATACATCTAGCGATGGTCAACGTACATAGTACGTAGCAGCAGTGTATGCATTTATATATGTTTTGGCACCACGTGTGATTCGTGACTTTTGGGAGCCAAAATGGAGTAGGTGCCGCGTTTGTCACTATATTTTTATTTAGGGTATGTTTTTCTCCTCTTTGATGCTAGCTCAGTTTTAACCAACAATTAAAAGTATAATTGTGAATGCTGTGTCGTTTTGGTCAATGGGCTTTCTTGGGCCTCGTCTGCGTGTCACTAAAGAAGAAACCAAAAGAAGACTTGGGCTTTAGCGATCAGTCTATTGAGACTTAAGCTCGTCGAGCTGGAAGAATTTGTTACAGTGGGTCCTACTGTAACAACCATCGTCGTTCTCATATATAAGAAGCAGAGCAGAGAGAGAAAGCTACGGTTACAGAGTAAGCGAGATAAGGGAGAGAGAGATACTACAGAGGAGGAGAAAGACGATCAAGATAGAGAGATCAAAGGAGCGGTCTAGCTCTTGAGGTCACAGCTCTTTCTCCGGTTCACGGCTGCGGATCTTCGTCGTCGGAAGATTCAGAGACAGACAGAGAGTCGTCCTCGTCGCAGTCGCTGTGGTACTCTTCTCCGGTGTACGTCTTGTGTATGAGCTTGTAATAGCTGCACATGTAAAACGAATCGATATCAATCTCGGTATCATTCACTATTGTATCACTCTGATCTATAGTGAAAGCTTGAGAGTTTCGATCTCTCCCCAGTCAGTAGGAAACGAAGACTGGGTAAACAATTGCTGTGTTCCTTACGTTTCTAGTTGCTAGATCTCACTCGAATCAAAACCAAATCGTAAACTAGAATACAAAGATAGATCGGAATTGAATCTCGGTTCTCAACAAGTGGTATCAGAGCCAGGTTCTCGGCTCTGAGATTCTGGATTTGATCTGTGGTGTTCTTGTGGATGCTGCGTTGTGTTTGTGATCTGTGGTTGTTGAACAGATCGCGATGGAGTCAGTTCGAACGAGATTCGAAATGGAGAAGTTCGATGGATCTGGTGATTTTGGGATGTGGAAGTTTAAGATGCTTATGCAACTTGAACTTCAAGGCTTGGGTAACATTCTTAGTGATGAAACTGTCAAAGATGCTAAAGAGGAGGTTGGTGATTCGTCAAGTTCTAAAGGCGATGGAGAAGATGTCAAGAAAGATCCACTGGCAAAGGAGAAAGACACTCGAGCAAGAAATCTGATTTGTTCGAGTTTGACTAATATCGTCTTGAGAAAGGTCATGAAAGAGACTACAGCTTTAGGAGTTTGGAGAGCTCTAGAAGGAGACTACCAGACTAAAACTCTACCTAATCGGATCTATCTCAAGCAGAGTTTTGCTAGTTATAAGATGGTGGAGAGCAAAAGTATTGAAGAAAACTTGGATACGTTCCTAAAGCTAGTCGATGATCTTGCAAGCTTGAACATACATGTCTCAGATGAGGATCAAGCTATTCAGATACTTACGAGTTTGCCTGCGCAGTATGACTCTCTAGTACATACTCTGAAGTACGGTAACGGGAAGGAAACTTTGACAGTGAAAGAAGTTACTACATCAGCTTATGCAAAGGAAGCTGAGCTGAAAGAAAAAGGTCTAACTGGGAAATCAAGATCAGGAGGAGCTGAGGGTCTTAGTGTGACCAGAGGAAGGAGTGACAAGCGTGGAGGAAATGGTAAAGGACGGTCTAAGAGCAACTATCATAGATCGAAGTCAAGACCTAAGGGTTCTACTAAGTCTAAGGAGTGCTGGAGCTGCGGTAAAGAAGGACATTTCAAGCGTGACTGTCCTAACAAAAAGGACAAAGGCATTGAAACTGCTAACGTTGTTCATGAGAAGGAGCAACCTATGATTCTTACTGCTAGTGTTCAAAAGACGAAGGATGAATGGGTTCTTGATTCAGGATGTTCTTTTCACATCACTCCTAACAAGTCGTTTCTATTTGATCTTGAAGAGTTGGATGGAGGAAAGGTCTACATGGGGAATAATACAACCAGTGTAGTGAAAGGGATTGGAAAAATCAAGATTATAAATCCTGATAAGTCTACGGTGATCTTAACGGATGTGAGATATGTGCCAGATATGAGTAAGAATCTGATCTCTTACGGGCAGTTAGAAAGCTGTGGATGCACGTATCAAGGAAGTGACTACAAGGTGACGTTCTACAGGCAGGGGAGACTGGTTTTCTCTGGGTGCTATAGAAATGGTTTGTATTATCTACAAGGAGAAGTGGTCAATTCTGAAGTGTCAGTGGCAAGAGCAGAAGTGGACATGACTAACATTTGGCATTCGAGACTCGGGCATATGAGTTTAAAGAATATGAATCTGTTAGTGAAGAGAGGCTATCTTGATACCAAGGAAGTTCACACATTGAGTTTCTGTGAAGAGTGCGTACTAGGAAAGGCTCATCGACAACCGTTTCCGACTGCAAAACAAAACTCAGAAGCTATTCTAGACTACATTCACTCGGATCTTTGGGGTTCACCTGCTAACGAAGAAAGCTTATCAGGGTGCAGATACTTCTTAACGATGATTGATGATTACTCTAAGAAGATTTGGATTCATTTTCTACGTACTAAAGATGAAGTGTATGCGAATGTAGTTGAGTGGAAAGCTCTAGTTGAAAATCAAACAAGCAAGAAGATCAAGTGCTTACGCACTGATAATGGTCTGGAGTTCTGCAATATGTTGATGGACAAGATGTGTAAGGATTCAGGAATCAAACGACATAAGACGTGTTCTTATACTCCGCAACAGAACGGGGTTGCGGAGAGGATGAATCGTACTATTGCAGATAAGATCAGATGTATGCTTGCGGAGTCAGGTTTGGAAAAGAAGTTTTGGGCAGAGGCAGCCTCCACTGCAGTTTATCTGATAAACAGAACGCCTAGTGCTGCTATTGAGTTTAAGATACCAGAGGAGGTGTGGTCAGGAACTAAGGTGGAGTACGGTCATCTAAGGAGATTTGGTTGTATTGCTTATGTTCATACAGTGCAGGATAAGATGAGTCCTAGAGCGTTGAAGGGAATCTTCATGGGTTATCCGCAAGGCACTAAGGGTTATCGTGTGTGGCTTCCTGACGAAGGAAAGTCAACAATCAGTAGAAATGTTGTCTTCGATGAAGAAAAGCTCTATGAGAAGTCTAAGGAAGAAAAAATTAAAGGGAAGAGAAAGGTTTCATTCAGCCCAGACTTGGTTCGTGGTCCTTCAAGTAGTGGTGAAGGTGGAGCTTCGTCATCATCATCGTCGTCTGAGTCTGGTGAAGATTCAGAGTCAGAGGCAGAACAGCAAGAGGGTTCTTCATCTACTGATAGTCTGGACGGTTACCTTCTTGCAAGAGATAGAGTGAGAAGAACTACAAAGCTTCCTGCAATCTTTGAAAGCGGAGATTTTGTCGCATATGCTCTAAGTTGTGCTGAAGACATAGAAGTGTCCGAACCTAAGACCTATGCAGAGGCAAGAGCGAGTAAAGATTGGGATAAATGGAATGCTTCTATGGGAGATGAGAAGACTTCTTTGGATAAGAATCATACTTGGGATATTGTTGATCGACCTTTGAGACAGAGAGTTATCGGCTCTAAGTGGATTTACAAGTACAAGGAAGGGATTCCTGGAGTTGAGGATCCTAGGTACAAGTCTAGACTCGTTGCAAAAGGTTTCACTCAAGTGGAAGGGGTTGATTACAACGAGATATTTGCTCCAGTAGTCAAGCATGTTTCTATCCGAATGCTACTTTCTTTCGTAGTGAATTTTGACACTGAGCTGGAGCAAATGGATGTTAAGACGGCTTTCTTAAATGGATATCTAGATGAGAAGATCTACATGGAGCAACCAGAAGGGTATATTAAGAAAGGTGATGAGGGGAAAGTTTGCTTATTGAAGAAGTCCTTGTACGGGTTAAAGCAATCACCTCGTCAGTGGAATTTGAGATTCGATGCTTTCATCAAGGAAAAGGGTTTTACGAGATGTATTAAAGATCCTTGTGTTTACTGGAAGGGTAAGGGAGCTGCAGAGAGTGTGTATCTGCTTCTGTACGTGGATGACATGCTCATTGCGGCTAAAGATATGAAGAAGGTAAAGAATCTCAAAGATCTCCTGAAGAAGGAATTCGAGATGAAAGATTTGGGACCAGCTACTCGAATTCTAGGAATGGAGATCACTAGAGATAGAGAAAAGGGAATTCTGAAGCTATCTCAAGAGAGATATGTGAAACAAGTTCTGAAGACGTTTGGAATGGAGAACTGCAAACCAGTGGGAACACCGGTTGGAGCTCATTTCAAACTAAGGAGTTTAACGCCCGAGGAGTGGGAAAAGCAGAAACACTTAATGGAGGATACCCCTTATGCGAGTGCAGTGGGGAGTTTGATGTATGCTATGATTGGAACTAGACCAGACCTGGGGTACGCAGTTGGTCTAGTAAGCCGATTTATGGCTAAACCTAGTCGTGAGCACTGGGAAGCAGTTAAGTGGATTATGCGGTATCTTCAAGGGTCATCAGAAGTTTGTCTACATTTCTCTAAGGGTGATCAGTTTGAGGTGGAGGGTTTTAGTGATTCAGACTACTCAACTGATCGTGACAAGAGGAGGTCAGTTACCGGTTATGCGTTTCAAGTTGGTGGTAATACAGTGAGCTGGAGGTCTGCACTGCAGCATGTAGTAGCCCTTTCTACTACAGAGGCTGAGTACATGGCACTCTCAGAAGCTACTAAGGAGGGGTTATGGTTGAGAGAATTTTGCTGTGAGTTGGGGTTTGAGGCAAAGTTTTTCAGACTTCATTGCGATTCACAAAGTGCTATATGCCTAGCTAAGAATGCAGTGCATCATGACAAAACGAAGCATGTGGCAAACAAAATTCATTTCATCAGAGATATTGTTGATTTTGGCCTAGTCAAGATTCACAAGATACATACTACCCAAAATCCAGCTGATATGCTAACTAAAGGTTTACCTGTAAAGGCGTTCGAGAATTGTCTCGTAACGCTGGGGGTCACCGCCTGATTTCCTATTGAGGTACTCCGAGACGACTCTGTTGTTTGGTCGTCTCATCAGAAGGGCGTACATGAAAAGAAGAGAGCAGAGGTGTTAGTACTCGGCTCTTGGATAAAAAACAACAAATCTACTAATGTTAGTTTGAAGGAGGAAGAAGGCTTACGCTGGAGTTTCTTCCTGACCAAACGGGTTCAGGTATTTGTTATCTGACAAAGGGAAGAACTGTTAGTATCTCGAGACTTGGAGTATTCATGTTTGAGGGATACTTACAGATTTCAAGAGCAGAGAGCTTTGCGAGTTCTTCAGTTCTTGAGCTCGGTTTTGAAGTTTCTGGTTTCTCATCAGGGGTTGCTTCAACCAGTTTGGGAGCATCTGGAACTTTGAATCCGTCTGGCAAGGTCAGTGTTGGTGATCTGGGTATCTCATCGGTGTAGATGAGAATGTCAGGACTTGCAACGGGTGGTTGTTCGGGGCTGTGGTTCATCAGGATTGGACTCGGGTTGGGTTCATCGTTTGAAGCACAGCGACCAATGGAATTTGAGGGGCTTGACTTAGTGGAGTTGGACATGGTTCTTTTTTCACGGTGGTTTGGTTTGTCTCTCTGGAGGTTCTCTGCGGTGGAGCAGCTGAGTTGTGTTTTGACCTAAACGTCAAGGTGGAGAATTGTGAATGCTGTGTCGTTTTGGTCAATGGGCTTTCTTGGGCCTCGTCTGCGTGTCACTAAAGAAGAAACCAAAAGAAGACTTGGGCTTTAGCGATCAGTCTATTGAGACTTAAGCTCGTCGAGCTGGAAGAATTTGTTACAGTGGGTCCTACTGTAACAACCATCGTCGTTCTCATATATAAGAAGCAGAGCAGAGAGAGAAAGCTACGGTTACAGAGTAAGCGAGATAAGGGAGAGAGAGATACTACAGAGGAGGAGAAAGACGATCAAGATAGAGAGATCAAAGGAGCGGTCTAGCTCTTGAGGTCACAGCTCTTTCTCCGGTTCACGGCTGCGGATCTTCGTCGTCGGAAGATTCAGAGACAGACAGAGAGTCGTCCTCGTCGCAGTCGCTGTGGTACTCTTCTCCGGTGTACGTCTTGTGTATGAGCTTGTAATAGCTGCACATGTAAAACGAATCGATATCAATCTCGGTATCATTCACTATTGTATCACTCTGATCTATAGTGAAAGCTTGAGAGTTTCGATCTCTCCCCAGTCAGTAGGAAACGAAGACTGGGTAAACAATTGCTGTGTTCCTTACGTTTCTAGTTGCTAGATCTCACTCGAATCAAAACCAAATCGTAAACTAGAATACAAAGATAGATCGGAATTGAATCTCGGTTCTCAACAATAATGCTTCTGATTTTTTTTTCTTTTTGGTTTGTCTGATCTTCATGTTACATAGTAATGTATTTGCATATTATTTGGCACATACACAACTTGGAGAAAGCAGCCAATCAAACAATAAAAATCTTGGAGAGAACAAAAATCTAATTAGTTAACAGAAAAAAAGAATTAAGCAAAAACTTCACGTGATAAAAAGCTAATCGACGGCTGAGATTGTTTTCCTTCATCTTCCTCTACTAAACCATCTCACCAGTGTATATATATAATGGTCACTTCTCTCACACCCTGCTCATAAGTTGCAGCAATAAAGTCTCAATCGCATAACCAACCTTTGGAAGCTCAGAATTTTACCCAACAAAACAAAAAAAGAATGCTTCTACGAAGCGCGTCGACACCACTTCTCAACTCGTTGGTCCATGTCTCGACTCCAAAGGAATCACCAATCGAGACCGTCGAATCTGTTCATCAGATCCAACGGCTTAGATCCCTTACGCTCTCTTCACCTTCCTCTTGCTGTTACAGCCCGATGTCAATACACTCTAGCGACGAGACCGCGCGGAGGATGAAGAGAACGGCGTCAGAGAGCGATCTACGACACCTGACAACGACGACGACGAAGCAGCCGCCGTCGAGTAAGTTCTTGAGGGGTGCTGCTCTGATGGAGGACGTGGAGGAAGGAATCGGGTTCGGGATCATACGCACGTCTTCTTATGACGGTGGCTTCGCGTTGAGCTGGGCACTGGAGGAAGATACTGAGGTTAGTGGCGGCGGCGGTGACGGCGGTGGTGGGATTCTCCACGGCGGAGGAGGAAAGGGCGGATCTGATGGTGACGATAGCACGGACGTTCACTATCGGAAGATGATTGAAGGCAACCCTGGAAACGGGATGTTTCTTAACAATTACGCAAAGTTCTTGAAAGAGGTAACACTTTTTTTTTTGTCTTTGTGTCTTTATTCTTTTGTCTGAAAGTGGGATGTTTTTGAGGGGCTGATTTGTCTTTTTGATTTGAAACAGGTTCGAAAAGATTACTTGAAAGCGGAGGACTATTGCGGGAGAGCTATTTTGGTGAATCCAAACGATGGAAATGTTCTGGCTATGTACGCGGAGTTGGTGTGGATGATTCATAAGGATTCTTCTCGTGCTGAGTCTTACTTTAACCGAGCCGTCGCAGCTGCTCCTGATGACTGGTAAGAAAGATTTTTTTAACTCATCAAACTCTCTCTCTCTCTCTCTCTTCTTTTGAGTAGCGTTTGTCCTGACGTGTTTTTGTTGTTGTGTGCAGTTATGTGCAAGCTTCATATGCACGATTTCTTTGGGATGCTGAGGAGGAAGAAGGTGGAGAGGAGGAGAAGGAAGAGAGACACGAAGAGGAACGTGTGCCTCAAGCTTCTCGAATGAGTTTCTTCACTGGTCTTTCTCCAATTACAGCCATGTCTTAACTCGGTGGTCTCGGCATGTAGATTTTGATAAATGTGTTTATGTGATGTCTATGATCTATCTAACCCTTTTGTTTAATATGAATTCTTTTTTTGTTGCTTTGTTTATATGTGTGCTTCTCTGCTTCAGTTTTAGAATGTGTCTCAGATGTGGTAATAAATAAAAGTTTTGCTTTTCATGGATGTAACTAAATTAAGACTATGATATCTTCTTGACGCAATTTAAGGGTTAGATGAATTTGGATGGTTTTGAACTAAGGCAGACACTAACCCTATAAAATCCATGAAGATGACTGCTAAATTGTTATCCACTTATCCTTCTGATGCAGGAACCATTTTGGTGCCATGATCTTAAGTAGTAATATCAAATGGGCGGGTTATTAATGGGCGGCTCATGTCCAAATTGATATGGACTGAATTGGACAAACCTATATTAGACCATAATTAAATTTTGTCCAAATGGGTGAACCCAATTACATCATGGACAACATTGGGCTTAACTACTTGGACAATGGGCGGCCCAATAAACTTAAATGTCTAGGGTTAGAAAGTTAGGCGAAAACACAAATAATTTTTTTGGTCGTCTGCGTTTTTTCTACGATTTTCTTCGATTTTTCTTTACAAAACATTTTTCTGCCAATATCCCTAAAACGCAATTTCCCGCCAAAATTAGAAAACACAATTTCTTACCAAAACCAAAAAACATAATTTTTCGCCAAATTGGAAAAAAACATAGTAGCCTGTCAAAACCGGAAAAACGTAATTTCCCGGCAAAACTGAAAAATGCAATTTCTGTCAAAACCGAAAAACTAAATTTCCCGCCAAAATAAAAAACGCAATTTCCCGCCAAGACCAAAAAACGTAATTTCTCGCTAAAACCAGAAAACACAATTTCCCGCAAAAAGCGAAAAACGCAATTTCCCGTAAAAACTGAAAAACACACAATTTCCTGCCAAAACCAAAAACATAATTTCCCGTAAAAATTGAAAAACGCAATTTTCCGCCAAAACCAGAAAATGCAATTTCTCGCGAAAACTGAAAAACACAATTTCCTGCCAAAACCTAAAAACGAAATTTCCCGCAAAAATCAAAAGAACTGAAATTATGTTGTTTACATTAAATGGACATATGGATCCCATGGACAGCCCAACAAATCATGGTCTTATTTGGTTATGGTCTCATTTGGACTTGGTTCTATTTGGGCTTCGACCAAAAATGTCCAGCAAAAAAATAAAGCCCATTTGGACACGCCCAAACCCGCCCGGCCCGCCCAATTGACATCTGTAATCTTAAGGATATCCATGAGGTTTATTTAACCATTCGGAGAGGCTAAGAATGCTCAGCACTTTCCCAGCTGTGAATTTGGAGAATGAAAAAACCATGCATTGTTAGATCATTAACTCTACTTGTAGCTGTCCGCTTCATCTTGCTGCCAACAATCCCTCTTGTCAGAGTTGAACACATGGTCATTAGGGTCGGCTCACATGAGATGGGTTTAGAAGTTCAGCAAGAGTCTGTAATTCATCCTATTTTGTTTAAAGCTCTTCAAGATTTAAAAGAAGGAAAAAACCATTATCTTGGTTTTGTTTGTGCTATGGACTTCGGATTACTAGAGCAGGCCAATCCCAGAGTACATGCCTTTGATTTTACTCGATTATAATGACTTGCGCAAAAAGTTACTGAAAACAGAAGTGGGCCTAGGGTGGAGATGACCAAGAGCAACTCTTATGGCAAGGGTGCTACAGCACTTAAATGGGAACAAGATTAGATGGCAGCACTCCTAGAGCCATTATCAGCATCTCCAACCATGACATCAAATTTGGTATTGAAATTACACCAAATTAAGTGTTTTGGTGTCAATTTTTTTTTGTCATCTACCAAATATTACACTAAAAGTAATATTATATATTATTTGATGTTTTCTATTTTAATAATTTTTATATTTTTATTATTTTAAATTGATAAATAATTGTTTAATCACACTTTGATATTATATTTATTAGATTTTCATAATTATACGTTTATAAAATTTAGTTACATTTATTTTTTTGGATTAACAATATTATACATGTATTTATTTTATATAAAATACTATTTTAAAATTACAAAAATAATTATGAAAAGCACATAAAACAATATATTTATTTTAATAAAATCTGTATTAGTTAGTAATACATGCTTAATTAAATTATAAGATAGAATATAGAATTTATTTCAAATTTTGGTGCATTTAATAGTATTAAATATAACTTAAATAAAAATTATAATCAATATTTTAAAATAAAATAAATGATAATAATCATTTAGTGATTTCTTATTTCAAAATAAAGTAAAATATAAATTTCTATGATATTTTATTTTTTATAACATAAAAATGATTAAAATAACTTAGTGAATTTTTACTTGAAAACAAAATAAAAAATATTTTAATTTATGTAAAAATAATTTAAAAATATAGTTACAAATTTGAACTGATTATTAATGATTGAAACAAATTTGAATTGATTAATAACAATAACTAAATTATATTATTAAATGAAACATAATAAATATGTACATAAAATAATTGGTGTGATGAATAGTGTTATATCACCAGTCTAGTCTCTCTATTTCCCCGTAAAGCGAGAGAGAGAAAGAGAGAGAGATAAGGTAGAGAGATAAAGTAGATCTGGTTTGGGTTCGGTGTACGGCCGGCGCGTGAGCGACCGTGCCGTCGCCGGAGCCCCTCCTTTCCCGTTAGTGTGTTGCCTCCTTGCTTCTCCTTCGAGTCCTCTCCCCTACCGTCTTGTCTAAGCTCTGGTCCTGTATTTATCGTTCGTCTTTATCTCGCGGAGGTGAACGACATCAACGGTGGCTCTGCGTCTGGAGTCAAGGGGCGGCAGTTTGGAGGGGCCTGGCGTGGTGAAGTCGACTTGTCAAGTATCCGGCAAAGATCTTTCTTGCGGTTCAGTTTTCGGCTCAGAGATGGTGGGTTTGGCTTTCTGGTTTTGATTTCAGCTACGGTGCAAACAGTTGATGTCAATGGTGCGATTGTGTGTGCTTGTTGTGGGGATGCGTGGTTAGCGCAAGAGGTCAACACCTTTGAGAAGACTCAGGTCTGTTTCGCTGTTATCTATGTGGTTTAGAGTCCTTCTCCTGGTCTTGGAATAAGTGTTCTTTCCGGATTGTCTTGTGTCTCTCTTGTCCTCGGTGGCTTCGGTGAATGGAAGCTTTTTAAAGAGGTAGAAGCTGTTGACTCTCCGAGGAAGGTTCAGTTGAGAAGGAAGATTAATTTCCAAGCGTTTGTCTGTTTGCTTCTTTGTCGGTATATGGTGTTTGGCGTGTGTGTTCTGGTTTGGTTCCTTGGACTGAAGGTTCAGGTTATCTTGGTCTTCATTGTGAAAGTCATTGCATTGCTGTTTCTTACTGGTGCTGCTTGCGGCAAGTTGTCCGGCTCGTCAAACCCCGAAGTCTTATCTCTATTCTCTTCTTTACGGTTTGTGTTCGAAGACTGGATGCAAGAGTCAAGGTTAATATGTGTTTGTAGTAGTTTTTGTATGGCACCCGTTGTTTGGGTTTGAGCTTCCCATGTGTGGGCTATAAGCTTCCGGGGATGTTAACGTGTTTCCTGTCGGATTTAGTTGTTCAGTCTTGTGTGTGTGTTCATCTTGTATGTTCCTCTGTTTCATCAATCAAAACTAGTTGGGAAAAAAAAAGAATAGTGTTATATCAAATCTGGTGTAACACATTCATTTTACACCAAATTAGGTGAAATAATGTTATTTTTGGTGTCTCATTAGAGTTGGTCCACCGTCCCAACACCTGAATCGAATAGCTGTTTGGGCCTTAAGAGCACCTTGTCACGACCGTGGCCTAGTCACAACTAAGGTAGTTGTCACAACTGCGGCCCAATTTTATTTCGACACATCCGAACGCAAATTAAATGTCAAATTAGATTTGATCCATCCTTTTTTAATGGGTATATTTTTTGTTTAATTTTATTTTGAGAAAATTAATTTTCATAGTTGTATTTTTGTTTGTAATAATATTTGTTTATGTTTTGTAATCATATCCGTGTTAAATATTTTTATTTATTATTAGTAAGAAGTTTTGATAATTTGATTTTTATGATGTTTGATAACTATATATGTGCTATAGTCATTTCACACATTTATTCTGTAATATATTTGTAACCTGTTTTAATTTTTTTTTTTAAATAACAAAGTATAGCTACATTTTTTTTAGTATTCCCATAGTTATTAAATAAATAAAGTTATATGTTTTTCATTAAGTTTTCATTATTAGATTCCATTAAATTCTAAATTGAGATTAGTAGGATAGATTTGGTTAAGTGAAAAATAGGAGTTGCTAACTTCGTAGTGATTAAAAATAGGACATTAGTGTTATTTAAAAGAGTTGTTGTCTTTATAGTTCTTAAAAATATGAGTTTAGTGGGTATGAAACTGTTTTGTTATTTAGCTTTGTCCCGTTATCTGCATAGTCCTTAAGAATTGTTATATTCATAGTCCTACCGTATATATAAGCAGTTACATCTATTTTATTAAATCAGTAACACTAGATTTTGACCCGTGCTTTGGAAAGCACGGGATTCTTTTTTCCAGTTCGGTTCTGATTTTCAAGTGTTTAGATTTAAGAGATATAAAATCCATTCGTTTATTTATGGCTTCGAGCTTAGATACTGCGATCTGGTTATTGTCAGTTATAGGTTCAGTTTCAGTTTAGTTTGGCATGTTATACAAATATAGAAGTCGATATAATATATATGTTCATTGTTGTAAGATTTTTTTTTAATTTTATGTTTGTTTATGTTAGTTTGGTTATTATCGATTAATGTCTTAAAATTCTAAATATAAATAAATACTTTTATATATGTTTTTTAATTTGGAAAATATAAAAATGATGATAAAATTATTTTTAATCATAAATAGCCTTAAATTTAGTTTATTTAATATTGGTCCCTTAAAAATTTGATTATACACTTATATTTTTATATAGTTCTTGTCGTTTGAGTAGTAATAGATTAATCAATACTATTAAAATTGATTATAATAAGGAATATTCTAAGGATATACATCATTGGAGATACATGGAGTTACAAAAATCTATTGTATTTGGTTTTTGAGATCTATTTTGTTACAACAAATATTTTTGATAATCTTGTTATTATGTCAAAAGAATCTATTGTAGTTTTACATATAAAATTTTGTTCAAGACATGTTATTTCGATAAACCAAATACAAACAAAGTTTTAAAAATGTATGATAGGTATTTTATAGTTATTAAAAATAATGTATGTCGTCGAGTAAAAAATTAGTTTAAATTATATTTAGTGATATAGAATAAAATGAACATCATATAAATGTTTAAGGGTTCACGGGGAAAAGAAAAAAAAATTTCTGTAAACGTTAGCTCAGTTTGTGGTGAAAATAATAAAACTGGATTGATTAAGTAGTATATTTGTTTTGTTAAAATTCTGCTAATTGTATTGATAATAAAATTAGTAAATTAGATTTGGTTAACTTGCAGAAATCGTGGAACAAAACAAAGATTTTATTTAATATATTTAATAATTAATAGATAATGGCATTCATCTGTAAATATTTGCAAAGTTAAAAGGGATGTCAAAAAAAAGTCTGCTGTTTTAATTGTATTGATGATAACAACTTCTTCAAAGTAGATTTTAAAAGTGGACCTCATATATTTAAATTAAAAGTCTCATCCTTATATATAATACATATCATAGTCTAACTTTGCATTGATGTGTTTCTTTAAATACAATTCTCTTGTTTGTCCATATTCCATATATAGTTTTTACATTTATTACATGATAATTTAAATAAGATAGATACTAAAAATACTAAAAATATTAATCGTACTAGAATTACCTTATACAATTCATTTTAAATTGATCAGTATATTTTCATTGGCCATATTGATTTTATTAGTAATAAATGTAATTAAGTAGATAAATCATATACACAGATATGACTATTCATTAACTACGTTTGGCCTAATCTACTTTCTAAAACAAATAACACATAGCTTTATATACTGTATAGAATATAGTAATATTGTATAGTATTATACTTATACAATAATACTAAAAACAAACCAAACTGAAATATAATATATATCGAAAATGTTTTGAACCATTACGCACAAAATATATTAGACCTCAGATAAAATTCACTTTGAAATTATGTAATAATTATTTTTAAAAATTAAACTTCATAATGTACAAAAATACATAAGTTGTATATCAAATTTTGTGTTACAATAAAAAGACACAACTCGCACTTGCAAAATGTTATTTTTACATACGAAAGACAGTTTTGATATTGTTCTTTAAACACAAAATTGAATTATACAAACTCGATACTACATAAAACTAAACAATATAGAATACATTTTAAAAATAAAACCCGTGCGGGTGCACATGGCCTTTGCGAAAATCGTATAGATGTTTATATAATATATAAATATATTATGTTACACATATTTTCATATAAATAATATCCCAATGTAAGTTTTGTATGATAAATGTTGAAAATACAAAATATATAGCACTATATATTTTAAATAATATATAAAAAATCAACTTTAAGTTATCATAAATTTTAAAAATCAAATTTAGTAATTAAACACATTGCTTATTTAAACACAATAGTACACATTGTTATTTATCAAAATTTTATATTAATACACATTACAATCATGTGTAACATTTAGTACAAACAAAGATTAAAAAAAAAATTGTTCCCGCTCGGTCGAGCGGGTCATGATCTATTAAGCAGTTATATTAGATGCCATATTGATTTTAAATTGGACTTAACTAAAATCAATGGGACATTATTCAAATTTAATAGTATTTTCTAGTTAGTACTCAAAAAGCATTTTAGACGGCCATTTCGCCAGGCGCTTAACCGCTGTACATTAGACAATAGGAACTATCTTCTAAACCGTTTAGACAATTAAAATATTACAATAATAACTTGGACAATTCTTTCAAGTAATTTTTAAAGTTTTTGTCACAAAAATATCATTCAAAAAATAAAATAACCAAAATAGCTTTTTTGTTTTGAAAATTTTAATATTTTTTTATTTTTTGAAATTTGAAACCCATACCCAAAACCCACCTCTTAATTCTAAATCCTATGTTTAAATTAGTTAACTCAAATGGTATAAATGCATATTTTACCCTCTAATAAAACTTCTTTGGGTCATTTTTCCTCTTTGAGTGACATTTTTATCAAAATAAACTAAAAAGATTATTCTATGGAATTTCTCTAATAAAATTATATAATTTATCATGAACAATTCTCCTAGATAGATCTTTTCTATGTTACAAACATAGCAAAAAAAGAAGAAAATTACCAAAATATTTCATTTAAGAGGACAAAAGAGTTTTATATCCTAAATATATAATTTTTTATAGTTTCAGATTCAAATTTTTTCTGTAAAAGTTTTTTGGAAACTTTTCTTTTGGATTTTTTTTTTCAAGTTTTCTTTTTATAATCGAAAATAATTTTTGAAACTATTTTTCAAATTTTTATTTTCAAAATTTTAGCATTTATTTTTTATTTTATAAAATTTTAAACCTTAATCCCAAAACCCACCCCTTAATTCTAAACCCTAAGGTTTGGATTAATTAAATCTAAGGGTATAAGTGTAGATTAATATTTTTAATGAAACATTTTGATCATTTTTTTATTGTGTACTATATTTGTGTAAAAAACTTTCTTAATGATATCATATGGAATTTCTCTAATATTATAATAACTAATATATTATAATATATTATTTTAATTAACTAAATAAAATATTTTTATCATTTGTTAATAATAACATTTAATATAAACACTTACATATATTAATATTTTTAATAATTTATAAACATTTAAAATGCCTAACTAGTAATAATTTAGGAGTCCCATTAGTTATTCTAGCATCTCTTTAAGGCCAAGCATTTTTTAAACATTCGTTTTAGTACATTAATTTTATCAATAACTAGGAGTTTTCCTGCGCCATGCGCAGATATAAATTTTTTAAAAATATTATTATTTAACAGAAATAAAATTTTCAGTTTTTATATTTCAATTTATTAACTAAAATATAAAACCACAATGTAATTGTTTTAGTTTAATTTATTCAAATTTACTTTAACTTTTTAATTTTATTTTATTTAAATTTTAATAAAAATAATTAAATTTTTATAAAGTTATTTTTTTTCATATTCAACTTTATTTAGTTACTTTTATTTTCAATATGTGCATTTGTAAATATATAATCTAATTCTAATAAATATATACATTAAATATAAACAACATATATAACTTGATAAAATATATAATTATAACTACACTTTTTATAATAAAAATATGATTCATATATTAATGTAAAATTGTTATATTCGTAATTATTTATATATATATATATATAAATATATTATTTTAATAATATGAACAGTTATTAGGTATTACCATATTTCTAAAATCTTACTAAAATGAATATTTATAGAGAAAAGATATTTTTGATATAAAATTTATGATTTATTACTATATTATGAAACTTTGCCAAAAATATAAATTTATTTATAAAAAATAGTCATTACCATATTTAAGAAATTTTACCAAAAATATAAATCTTAATATAGAAAATTTACATGTCATAATTAGATTGATGTCATGTCATATTTCTTTTTAGCCATGTCATCATTTTTTGTTAAGAATGAATGTAGCGATGACACATGTACAAATCATTTCTCAAATAATATATAGGAGATTGTTATATTCGTAATTATTTATATATGTATAAATATATTTTAATAATAAGAACATTTATTAGGTATTACCATATTTATAAAATCTTACTAAAATGAATATTTGTAGAGAAAAGGTATACTTGTTGGTTTAGTTTCTTAGATTCCTTAGGAATAACAAGAAGGAGTTGACAACAGGAGTTACATAAGAATTTTCTACAAAAGAGGTATATTAATATAAATAATACCTTGAGTGAGACATTTAAACAAGTATATAAACCAAAATACTTTGCGTCAACTGTTATGTTTTTTTATTCTCTATTCTTGGTAATTGGAATAATGATGCGTAAATCTATGTATCTGAATTTTTTTAGCATCTATATATGGATAAATTCTGCAAAACTCAAATTAAACCAATCTTCAAATCTCTTACGTACAACCTCAACATCTTTTGTACAAACCATGGCCACAACACCTTTTGTACACGCCATGGACTCCCTCAACCACTCTTCTCCTCTTACAACTTTCTTATGCCCAAGGCTACGATACAAAAAACAAATAGACCCAGAAACCTATTTCATTGAAAAACAAAGTGATCCGTCTTTAGAGAAATCTCACCGTCTTTACACCCACGGTTCTGGCTTATCCGATGAAACTTTTTTATACACCGATTCGTGTGACGTTTGCAATCGTAAAATAAATCATCTCACTGATCTTTGGTGCCAAGGATGTATGAGAGTCTACCACAAAGAATGTGTTGAATGTCCACCTGAGATCAAAGTGCCTTATCATCCCAAACACCCTCTCCAACTTCTTTTTCAATACCCCAAGAGTACACTTCACGTAGGGAGCAGCCACTACAACACGTGTAATTGCTGTGGGGAAAACACTCATGAAGGTTTCTATTATTCTTGTTTTATATGTAATTTTAATTTACATCCTGTTTGCGCGAATAGTTTGAACATCCTTTCTATAAACTTCCAAAAAAGACATGACCATACCCTCACATACTTCCCTAGAATAAACTCCCTAATTTGTGACGTTTGTGCATTGAGTGATGATAAATGCTTCATTTACGTCTGTTATCAATGCGATTTCGTAGTCCATAAGACGTGTATCTACTTACCAACAACAATCAGAATATCCCGTCATGGTCACCATCTCTCCTTCACTCTTATTCATCATCCTAATAAGACTTGGTCTTGTGGAGTTTGTCGCCAAAGAGTTGACCAAAATTATGGACGGTACTCTTGTGTGAAGGATTGCGATTATGTTGTTCATTCTAAATGTGCAACAAGAAAAGATTTATGGGACGGAAAAGAACTTGAAGGGGAACCAGAAACGAAGTATAAAGATCTTAAGGCGTTCAAAGAGATAAGTGACAGAGTCATCGAACATGTCAGTCATCGAGATCATTCATGAGAGTTGACAAGAAGGAGAATGATCAAGTGGAAGAAGGAAAAAGGTGTCAAGCGTGCATCCTTCCTATCTATGAAGGTAACATTTATAATTGCATGACATGTGATTTTATCCTTCATGAAACATGTGCGCATCTTCCTTGTAAAAAATGGCATCCACTGCATGCCCATCCACTTTCTCTACTAGCGGCTCAGAACTTTAAATTCGAGTGCGTAGCTTGTAGAAACCATTGTAATGGTTTCGCTACACGTGCATTGAAGGACTTTGTTCTTTCATTTTAGATATACGATGCGATTTGGTTTCCGATCCTTTTACTCATGAGTTACATCCACATCCCTTGTACTTAACATTTAAAGAAGGTATATCCAGAACGTGTTCCATGTGTGGAAAACAAAAGAGTCATTTGAACTGCATCGAATGTTCCTTTATTTTTTGTTTCCGTTGTGCAACTTTACCATATAAGGTGAAGTACAAACATGATGAACATTATCTCACTTTAGCCTACGAAGAAGATACAGGAGGACACAATTGGTGTGACATTTGCGAAAGGGAAACATATCCGCAAGTTGGGGTTTATACGTGCAATTCCTTTTTGATGCTAGGAGTTTTCAAGGCTCCTAATCAAATGCAGTAGTATAAGAGATGTCGAACCAATCCTAGGTGATTTCAATGCACTGAGAATACAAATTTATGCTTAATCTAAGTGCAAACCAAAAGTGAATTAGAGCAATACTGAAATGCAATAAAACAATAACCTTTCTTTGATTATGAGATGGGAGAACTCATGGGATAAGGGATTAGACCTTGGGTGATCAAGTTTTGAACTAAAGGTGACAGCTTTCAATCAATCTATTAACCTTAGGCCTAGACACAATCATAAACAAACTCTATCTCTAGATGGATGCTCATTTGCTAAGATGACTCAAGCATCAAATCTCTTTGGTTGAATGTCATAAAAGCAATCATTAAAATCAAGTCTACTAGCCATCTTAACACCTTTAACAACAAATCTCTTTGGCAAAGTGTGTTAAAAGCTTAGGAGAGTTGGCTCAGACATTTCATCAAACACCTTGTGGGTGGGAAATGTCTAAAGCTCAACTTTTGAGAGGCCAACTCAAAAGATGCATTAAGAACACTCTACAAGCAAGGAAATAGAAAGATCTATACCTAAACACTTTAGATCTAGCTTAATCACCCTTAGTCTCCATAACCCATGAATCCAAAAGTGGACTACTCACTAATCACCATGATTCCTCTTAAACCCATGAGAGATTTAAGCTTAATCATCTAAAGAAAGGAAGAAAGGAACTTAAAATCACTCAAAAACACAAGAACAAGATGATGAATTGATTAAAGGAAAGAACTTTCATCCAAAAGGGTTTGTGTTTCTTAAGAGAAATTAAGATAATCCCAAAGATTAGGTCTACAAAGTATTTATAGTAGCTATAAACATAAGGATAAAAGAGTAAAAACAAGTCTGGTCAACTCTCAAATGCTGACTATGAAAATGGTCGCAACTGCCTTTTGGCGCTGACAAAAAGTCGTTGAGGGGTGCAAAAACCCGCTGGGATATGCACACCGGCTTCTCGTCACGTTCACCAAGCCACTGCAAGAAGTCGAAGTTGGGCAGGGAGGTGTGTTTTTTCTCCAGAGGTTTGGTGAAACCGCTGCACCAAAGGCCGCTCCAACACTTAGAATGTTCAGCAGAACTTCTGCACCGGCTTCTCGTCATGACGTTAGGCCGCTGGGTGACGCTAGGCCGCTGGGTGATGTGCATCGGCTTCCTGCAAGGTCAAAATGCCGCTGCCTGTCACATGAAGCCGCTGGGACACTTGGTCATCACACCATGAACTCGAAAAGCACCAATCTTGCCTCCAATCCACCTCCAATTGCTCCAAAGTCACCATTTGGCATCTCCATCACCTGATAAGAACAAATGCAATGCAATGCAAAGTAAACAAGTCTAAATGCTATCCTAGATGATCAAAATGCATGATAAATGAATGGTAAAATCTATTAAAAACACAAGATATCAACTCCCCCAAACTTGCCCTTTACTTGTCCACAAGTAAACTTTCAAGAACTTATTTGGAGAAGAGGTTTGAAGGTGGGAGCTCATAGCCAAAAGAAACACCAAAAACACTCTAGCTTCTCTAGGCCTATCAAGATACTCTTATGCCTTTACACAAGATGCAATACTCATCAACCAACAAGTCTTCCTACCAGCTCTCACATTGATTCACACACACACACATACACAAGGTGGATTCTCACAAATGGGCACATGATCTCAATCATTTGGCTAGGTAAACAAATGGTCTAAAGTGAATGAAGAGAAGGGTTCAAATGCATCATTCTAAAGTGGTTATCACTCAAGAACAAGGAGCTTGATCATTATGCAAAATTTATCTAAGATTAGAAGCAACTCATGCATACATGGATCCATTCTCATCATTCTACCCTTTTCCTAAGTGATTACAAGTTCTACCCCCATTCACTTCATTCCACAACCCAAATAGCAACTCATTTTCATGTCTAACTCAATGAACAAATTTCTCTTTTTCTTTTCTTTTTACTTAGCCAACAAGGGACAATCTTTGCTCAATGCTTAGCTCTTACTTCTCTTTTCCCTTCCCCACTATCTTATTGATTCTTCTTATCATTTTTTTTTCTTTTCTTTTCTTTTCTTTCTTTCTTTTTTTTTTTTTTTTTTTTTTAGGGGGAAGGAGTCAAAGACCACAATCTAGAGCTTTCTTTTCTTTTTATTCTAAGGTCCCTAAGGCTTTTCTTATCAATCTACACTCTTTTGTTCATCTTTCTCAACTTTCTCACTATCCAAACCCAAGATACAAGCTTATAAAGGACATAAACCCAACCATCATCCTAGAAGCTAGCTCAAATCATGATCCTATGCTAGCAAGAGATGAGAACAAATCCATGTCGCCTCCAATACTCTCAAGATTTTGCACATGACAAGCTATCAGAAAAGGTCTCACTCATGCAAATCAATGTTGGCTTCAAAGAAAGGTAAGGGTTCAAGGGTAAGGGAGTACCATTTGGGTTAACAAAGAGTGGTACAATGGAAAAAGATAACCCAAATGTGTATGAGAACCATGATCAAGTATGCAAATGCCCATAAGTGAGAGAAATTAAGTTCATTTAAGCCTAAGTTCAGTTCGGAGCTGGTTTTCAGAACAATGTCAATGACAAGCAAGCATACAAGTTTCAAGAAGAGTTTTCAAGGCACGAAGCATGCAAGGCTTTCAAGAGATGCACAAGCTACTTGATATGCTTAACTAGGGTGTCAAATTCAGTGCAAACAAGTGTTCTTTACAAGGCATTATCAACAGCTGCTCCATATGCAAGTGAATGCAATCTATATGATCTAGACTCAATCCTAAGAATGCAAATGATGCAACTACATGATTCTTTATGCATTTTTCAAAAATTTTAATTTTTATGGTTTTTCTATGCATATATGAATGTACAATGCAATGCATGAGACTCACAATCAACAAAGCAAACATGATCAAATACTTGATACCTCCCCTAAACTTAAATCACTCAGTCTCTGTGTGAGTAAGAGAGAAGGAGATACCGAAAATATGATAAAGGCAATGGTATATACAAAGAAGAGTTGGAGTGATACCTCAAGTGGAGAGTGAAGTGTGGTAATGGGTGTCTAGAGCTTGAGCTTTGAGCTGACCTTAAACTTCTGCCACACTTATTGAAAACATAAATAAATGAAATTGCAAATTTATATACAAGGATAACCATGGGAATTCCTCCCAAGTGAGCTTGTTTTGAGTCACTAGCTTGACTACCTTTTCTCTTGTACTAGTGAGAAGGAGGATCCTTCCCACCTTCAAGAGTGATGGTGAGGACGTGGGAAAGGAGTTCTTGAATCTTGGTTGGATCATCTTGGAGTTGAGGTGTGATGATGGCTCTTGCACTTGAGAATGGCTTGAACCTTCCCTTGCACTTGATCTTGTACTCAATGGCTCCATCCTTGAGTTTCATTGGGTGGAGAGTGAGGGTGTGAGGAGTCTTCTCAAGAGGTGGAGGGTGAGATTCCTTCACAATCTTCTTCTTGCCATGGGAGGCCTTTGTGGCTTCACTCACATCCTTCTTTTGAGCACTGTCCAAGTGCTCATCACATTTCTCCTTAGGGGACTCTTCACCAAGAACCTCTTTCTCAATACCACTCAGCTCAGCTTTTGTCTTCTCAATGGAGGATGCTCCACAAGTTATTGTGCCACAATACTCAGGTTTCAACTTAGGTGATTGAAGAGGGTAGGAGACAGCTTTGTTCACATTTAGGAGTGTGACTTTGTTGTTGGCAAAGTCTATGCAAGCTCCCACTGTTGTGAGGAATGGAGTGCCAAGGATCAATGGGACTATCTTCCCAGTTGCCATCTTCAAAACAGTGAGGTCTATAGGGATGGTGCATGCTCCAAGCTTCAAAGGGAAATCCTTGATGATACCAATTGGGGTTGTAGAAGAGGAATCCCCAAATTGGAGCTGAGATGTGTCTTGTAGCATGTGCTCAATCCCTAGACTCTTCATCACCTCAAGTGAGATCACATTCACACTTGCACCAGAATCCACTAGAGCATCATCAAAGTTAAGTTTTCCAAGGGAGCAAGGCAAAGTGAACATCCCTTTGTGTCCTAGTTTAGGGAGGGACTTGGGTGGGATTGGTGGATCAAGCTTGAGTGTAGAGATGTCCAGGAGCTCTGCTACTTCAGCTTTGGTGGTCTAGAATGTCTTTAATGAGCATCATCTGGACATGAGCAGCTTGCATGTTGTGAATCTCTGGAAGCCTTACTCCAATATCATTCAAGTCTTTTCTGAATTTGGAGACCACCTTCTTTTGAGCTTTGGTGAGGAATCTCTCTGGAAAAGGGAGCTTGTCATAGGGGGATAGCTCAACCTCAGTGTCTTCCAGCTTCACCACATTCAGCCTCTGATCAGATCTTCTCTCAACTGGTTTCTCAGCCTTGTGCTCTCTGGTCTGCTCAACTTTTGCTGCAACTATCCTGTCAGCTTCTTGCACAATCTTGGACTCAGCTGTTGCAACAACCACATGCTCAACCTGTTCAATTTCAGTTCCAAACACCAATCTTTCAATCTCATCTACCTCTCTCTCGTAGTTGGCGACCTGAGAAGTGTCACTAGAGAGGAAAACATTGCAATGTTCTCTTGGGTTTGCCTCTGCTTTCCCTGGTAGAGTTCCCATAGGCTGCTTGGAGGATGAAGGCAAAGAAGCAACCTGGCTCTCTAAAGCTTTGACGTGAGAGGCAAGTTGCATGTACTTGTTGTTGAGGTCAGAATAAGTTCCATCAATCTTGGCATGAACAGCCTTGAACTCATCTCCAATGTCCTTAGCAAATTTCCCTTGAGTTTCTAGGATTTGTTTGAACATAGATTCCGTGGTTGAACTTGGAACTTGAGCTTGAGAAGAGCTTCCTCTAGCTTGAGTAGGCTGGTTGCTTTGGTAACCACCTTGTTGGTTGTTGTAGAGGGGCTTTTGCTGGTAGTTGTTTTGGTATTGAAAGTTGGGCTCTTTCCTATACCAAGTTCCATTGTTGTTGATAAAGCACACCTCTTCATGTCCTTCCAAGCCATCAATCTTCTTGATCTCAGCAACCTGCTTTTGTTGCTGTTTCCCAACTGATTTCATCTGATCCAGCTTAGCTTTGTTGGCAAGAAGTAGGTCCAGCTTCTCTTCCAAAGACTTGAGCTCTTTCTTGGTCTGCTGATCATCACTTCTGTTGACTCTATCATGATCCTCACTGTATATTGAGTCACTCTTGGCCATGTTCTCTATCAGCTCCTCTGCATCCACCTCGTTTCTGCCTAAGAAGAATCCATTGCTGGCTGTATCAAGTCTGTTTCTGCACTGTGGTATAGCTCCCCTGTAGAAGGTACTCAACAAGCTTTCTTTGGAGAAGCCATGGTGTGGGCAATGAGCTTGGTAGCCTTTGAACATCTCCCATGCTTCACTGAAACTTTCTAAGTTCCTCTGCTGAAACCCAGAGATCTCATTCCTGATCTTAGCTGTCCTGGAGATGGAGAAGAACTTGTCTAGAAAGGCTTCCTTGCACTCATCCCAAGTAGTGATAGAGTCGCTTGGGAGAGACTTCTCCCACTGTCTTGCCTTGTCTCCCAGAGAGAAAGGAAAGAGCCTGAGCTTCAAAGCATCTTCTGACACTCCATTGGTCTTGGACAAACCACAGTAGCAATCAAACTTGTCCAAGTGGTCAAAAGGATCTTTAGTAGCAAGACCATGATACTTGTTGTTCTCAATGGTGTTAAGCAGTCCTGACTTGATCTCAAAGTTGTTGTTCTCCACAGCAGGTGCTCTGATTCCCAACATATGACCATGAATGTGAGGGCGATCATAGGTTCCAATAGCGCGAGCTTGGCGCTGTGGGTGTTGTGGTCGAAGGTTGGCAGCTCCTTGACCATTTCCCTCTTGGGCAGCTCCCAAAGGGATCTCTCCATCTTGATTCTGGTTCTGATGGTGAGCCATATCAAAACTCAATTTGTTGAAATGAGCCTGTTGCTCCTCTTCTCTCCTTCTTCTTGTATTCTCTCTTTCCAAAGCCCGGATGTCTGGTACTAGAGGAGTGAGGTTTGTAGTCCCTCTACTTCTCAAGTTCATACACCTGAAATGAAAAAGAAAGAGGAAAAAGCAGAGCCAATATCACAATAATAATAAAAATGACTTAGTCTCAAGCAAATGACTAAATCCCAATGTCAAAATCACAATAGAACTTGGCAACGGCGCCAATTTGATATTGGAAGTTTTCAAGGCTTCCAAGTCAAATGATAGTATAGAAAGGTTGTCGAACCACAGAGAACTAGTGATCTATAGCACCAAGAATACACAAACTCTCTTAATCTAAGCAAACGAGAAGATGGATGATGGTAACAAGCTAATAACCTACTAATATGAACAAGGTGATCTCAAATCCAATCTAGAAACTAGTGCAAGAACTCAATCAAATGCTAAGGTGGACTCATGGGACTAGGGACTTGATTTTGGGTGACTAAGATCCAAGCTAGAGTGGCAAACTATCAAATCAACAATTTCCTTATGCCTAGACACAACACTAAACAAGCTCTTTCTCAAGATGAATGATCATTTGCTTTAGTAACTCAAGCATCAAATCTCTTCGGTTGAATATTACTAAAGCAATCATTATGGAAGAGTCTAATAGCAATCTTAACACCTTTAACAACAAATCTCTTTGGCAAAGTGCATTAAAAGCATTGAAGAGTTGGTTCAGACATTTCATCATACACCTTTCGGGCAGGAAATGTCTAAGGATCTATTTTAGTATGATCAAGACTAAAATAGCATTAAGAATCCTCAACAAGCAAAGAAATAAGTAGATCTAACATTAAACACTCTAGATCTTCACTAATCACCCTTAATCACCCTAATCCATGAATCCAAAATGTGTCTACTCCCTAATCTCCATGAGAAACCTCAAATCCATATGAAATTCAAGGCTAATCATGTTAATGATTAAGAGAAACAAGATATAAGATGAAGAAATTCTTTAGATAATCAAAAGGTTCAAACTTTTACAAAATGAGGCAAAGTCTAGAGAGAAAATGAGATACATTAGGGTTTTCAGGTCTAAAACTATATATAGGAGATGTCAAACTCGAGCTGGTTTAGTTGAATTAAACCGGGTCAACCTGGAATAAACCGGTCAACCAATTGAAATTGCCTCCACATCGGCCTTGATACCCCGCTCCACCAAGCCGCTCCATTTCTGTTCGCAAAGCCGAGCGGTCTAGTGCACCCCGCTTCGTTGCACAGCTCCATGAATCGTTGCTTTCCCAGCGGTGTATCTTCCCCGCAACATCGAACCGTCTGAACCAGCTCTAACTCGAGCTTGACTTCTTCTTCCTCGCTGCATCAAGCCGTTGAGATTGCTCCAGCTCGGACTCCATCTTCTTCGTCTCAGGCTTGGCTCGTGGTGGTGGTTGAGCTCGTGTCAGGCCAGCAGCACCGGAATCGTTCTCTCCACTCGCGTCGTTGGTACATCCGCCGCGGTTCCAAGCCGACACTCTCCACTGTAATCCCTCAGCTACGGCGAAGCTCTCCATCTCCGCCGCTTTGTTCCACCACGAGATTCTCGTCCAGGCCGTCTCATCGTCGGGTTCGTGCTTTGCCGTCAGAATCGTCGGGATCTTCAGCCACGAGATGCTGTGAGCTCCAATGGCCATTTTCACTCTTTTTGCACATCTGGCCCTTGAACTTTTGATTGCTTACACATTGGCCCCAATCTTTGTAACGCGCAGAATCACCCATCCAATCAACCCATGTACTTCTGATTGTGACAATTTAGCCCAGACGAATTTTATAGATTTGCAGAATGGTCCCCCACCTCTTGATGGTTCTCAGACTGGCCACAAACTCTGTAATTTGCAAGGTTAACCTCCGAATTTGACCTGAAACTTCCAAATGGACACTCCAAACCCTATGATATGCAGATGAGCATGCAAATACAATTTAATGACCTAAATGCAACCTAGGATGATAATAATAATCTAAAATATGAATCTAAAAACCTATAAAAACATGAGATATCAACTCCCCCACACTAGCTCTTTACTTGTCCTCAAGTAATTTTTCAAAAACCATCAAGGGGAAAAAGTTTGAAAGTGAGAGCTCATCACCAAATGAAACTCTTCTTAGCCATCAACATGATATCCTTGTATAATCATACCAAATAGCAAGAGCAAAAACATTTTCCAACTCTAACTTCTCAAGGCCTATCCTACTCCTTTGATCTCTACACTCATCATCAAGAATCCACATACACACCAATCAACCAACTCTCACATTCATTAAGCAAAATCATAAGTGAATTCTTGCAAATGGTCAAATGGTCCAAATCATTTGGTTAGGTAAGGAAAGACTTTAGTGCAAAATGAAACAAGAGGTTTAAAAGTGATCTTTCAAGGTAATTTACTCTCAAAACAAAGTAGCTTTGACATTGCACATAATATATCTAAGAAAAGGATCAACTCATGCATACAATGCTCAATTTCCATTGTCCTACCCTTTTCCCAAATATACAAAGTATACCCTTATTCCCAATGCCAAACCTCACTCTCTTCACTCACCCAAAGATTTCCCAAAACACTCAAGAACATTTTTTTTTTCACTTAGAACTCTTTCTTTCTTTTTGATGTATACTAGGGATTTTCACACTTTTAAGCACTTGTTAGTTCACTAACCTTTGTTAGCCCTCTTTCTTCATATTTTTTTTTATTTTTTTTTTATTTGGGGGCCAAGACTTTCTTTACAAACTTGAGCTATAACTTTCTTTTACTTATCCCTAGTGACTTAATCTCTTTTGAGTTCTTAAAGTCTACCCTTTCTTTCATCACTTTTCACACTCCCAAGATCAAACATTACAACACTCCCATCCCATCCTAGAAGCTAGACAACATGAGTCTCAAAGCTAGCAAATAATGGAAACCAAGCATTGTCGATCCCAATACTCTCAACATTATGCACATGTAAAGCTTTCCAAAAAGACCTCACTCAACAATCAATGATGGCTTGAGAGGAGGGAAGGGTTTTAGGGAATGGACTACCACTTGAGTTTGTCAAAAAGATTGACAAAATAGGTGAGACAACTCAAGTGTGTATAGCCATGACTTAGTACACAAAAGACCATAAGCAAGAAGCATTAAGTTCATTCAATTCATATAAGATTGGAGTTAGCTTCAAAGATGAGAAGTTTCAACAATCAATGAGTTTCAAGAGGAGTTTCAAGGCTCGAAGTCTACAAGTTTTCAAAATAGTGCTCAAGCTACTTGTCATGATTACAAAGGGTATCAAATTAAGTACTTAGCATGAGCTCTTTACAAGGTTGGCTCCCAATGCATGAATGCAACATATATGCTTCTAGACTCAATCCTAAAGATGCAAATGAAACATGATATGAATCTAAATGCTTGAAAATTTTCAATTTTTTTTTCAATGCAAATAAGTATATACAATGCAATGCATGAGACTCATGACAAGTAAACAAAACAGAAAACAATGTGAGATAGTAGACTCTCCCCCAAACTTACTTCACACAGTCCCTTGTGTGAGAGTAAGCTCAAAGAAGAGATCTAAGAGAAAGAAATAAACATGATAACTAAATATGTACAAGGTTGGAGTGGCACATACTTGAGTTATTGGTTGAATTGGGTGGTAGAGGACCCTTGGCCTCATGTTTGTTTCACCGGTAGACATGGGCTGAAGTGGAGAAAAGACTTCTCTTATCTATAGATAGACCCAACCTGAAAACCTCAACCGTACTTATTTAACAACCTACAAAGAAAGAAAGATAAAGAAATATATACAATAGATAAACATGGGACTTCCTCCCAAGTGAGCTTGTTTTAAGTCTCTAGCTTGACTTTGTGTGCATGCTAATCATAGGTATCAAAAGGCTGAGCCAATGCACCTTTAATCCTTCTCCTACAAGAACAAGAAATCAAATGCGCAAAGGAGCACACTACTGTCCATAGAAAATAGACAGATTTTTCATCAAAGAGCTTCACTATAGATGCATCATGAAATATGAGATGCTCTTTGATGTTCAAATAGTCATGAGAATCAAATGCATTTGGTGGAAAGATAAAGTCAACTACTGGTTCAAACGAGGTCTTAACAAAGTAGTCAACTCTATCTCCATCAACTGAATAGAACACAATGTTCTCATTCTCATGAATACTTTTGACAAGGGGATTTTCTATCTCAAGCAAAAGCTTATCAACATCAAGCTCATCCCCTAAATCAGCTATCTCAAGAAGAGGTCTAGATTCATCAAGCATAAAAAACTCAGATTCGAGATCAAATGAAGCACATAGATAGCTCTTGTCAAAACAAACTTCAATATGATCTCTAGCAAGCTTTTCTATTCTCAACTCATCTAGTTTCCTAGTTTCACATATCATATCAAGACATTCATTAATGAGCACAAGAGAATTATGATCATGGGCAATGTTTTCACCACAAGGCAAGCATATTTTCTCAAATTGAAGTTCTAAAATGGAAATTTCTATACCTTCCAGCTGGAGTGGTGGAGCCCAATCCATTACCTCTTTAAGGTCATAGGCAACATTAAACTCATACTTTGTAACCTCCCTTCCTTCAAGCTCTGCTCGATCCTTAATAAGCTCCAACCGGATCCTTCGTGCTAGGGATGTCTTTGCCGACCCCAGGTACTCCTTCTGAAGCTCATATAACATCACAAGTTGTGCTGGTGTGAGTATACTTGCATCAAAGTCATCTTGAATGTGATATTCAAATGTGTCTTCCTCTTCTTGTGGCTTCTCATGGTAGCTTGAAGCCATCGCTGCAAGAACAAAAGCTAGAGAAAAGGTTAGTAACTATACAAAAGCAAAACAAAACAAGAAAATAAAACTTAATCTCAAGAAAGATTGAAATCCTAATGATAAATCTACTAGTTCCCCGGCAACGGCGCCAATTTGATATTGGAAGTTTTCAAGGCTTCCAAGTCAAATGATAGTATAGAAAGGTTGTCGAACCACAGAGAACTAGTGATCTATAGCACCAAGAATACACAAACTCTCTTAATCTAAGCAAACGAGAAGATGGATGATGGTAACAAGCTAATAACCTACTAATATGAACAAGGTGATCTCAAATCCAATCTAGAAACTAGTGCAAGAACTCAATCAAATGCTAAGGTGGACTCATGGGACTAGGGACTTGATTTTGGGTGACTAAGATCCAAGCTAGAGTGGCAAACTATCAAATCAACAATTTCCTTATGCCTAGACACAACACTAAACAAGCTCTTTCTCAAGATGAATGATCATTTGCTTTAGTAACTCAAGCATCAAATCTCTTCGGTTGAATATTACTAAAGCAATCATTATGGAAGAGTCTAATAGCAATCTTAACACCTTTAACAACAAATCTCTTTGGCAAAGTGCATTAAAAGCATTGAAGAGTTGGTTCAGACATTTCATCATACACCTTTCGGGCAGGAAATGTCTAAGGATCTATTTTAGTATGATCAAGACTAAAATAGCATTAAGAATCCTCAACAAGCAAAGAAATAAGTAGATCTAACATTAAACACTCTAGATCTTCACTAATCACCCTTAATCACCCTAATCCATGAATCCAAAATGTGTCTACTCCCTAATCTCCATGAGAAACCTCAAATCCATATGAAATTCAAGGCTAATCATGTTAATGATTAAGAGAAACAAGATATAAGATGAAGAAATTCTTTAGATAATCAAAAGGTTCAAGCTTTTACAAAATGAGGCAAAGTCTAGAGAGAAAATGAGATACATTAGGGTTTTCAGGTCTAAAACTATATATAGGAGATGTCAAACTCGAGCTGGTTTAGTTGAATTAAACCGGGTCAACCCGGAATAAACCGGTCAACCAATTGAAATTGCCTCCACAGCGGCCTTGATACCCCGCTCCACCAAGCCGCTCCATTTCTGTTCGCAAAGCCGAGCGGTCTAGTGCACCCCGCTCCGTTGCACAGCTCCATGAATCGTTGCTTTCCCAGCGGTGTATCTTCCCCGCAACATCGAACCGTCTGAACCAGCTCTAACTCGAGCTTGACTTCTTCTTCCTCGCTGCGTCAAGCCGTTGAGATTGCTCCAGCTCGGACTCCATCTTCTTCGTCTCAGGCTTGGCTCATGGTGGTGGTTGAGCTCGTGTCAGGCCAGCAGCACCGGAATCGTTCTCTCCACTCGCGTCGTTGGTACATCCGCCGCGGTTCCAAGCCGACACTCTCCACTGTAATCCCTCAGCTACGGCGAAGCTCTCCATCTCCGCCGCTTTGTTCCACCACGAGATTCTCTTCCAGGCCGTCTCATCGTCGGGTTCGTGCTTCGTCGTCAGAATCGTCGGGAACTTCAGCCACGAGATGCTGTGAGCTCCAATGGCCATTTTCGCTCTTTTTGCACATCTGGCCCTTGAACTTTTGATTGCTTACACATTGGCCCCAATCTTTGTAACGCGCAGAATCACCCATCCAATCAACCCCTGTACTTCTGATTGTGACAATTTAGCCCAGGCGAATTTTATAGATTTGCAGAATGGTCCCCCACCTCTTGATGGTTCTCAGACTGGCCACAAACTCTGTAATTTGCAAGGTTAACCTCCGAATTGACCTGAAACTTCCAAATGGACACTCCAAACCCTATGATATGCAGATGAGCATGCAAATACAATTTAATGACCTAAATGCAACCTAGGATGATAATAATAATCTAAAATATGAATCTAAAAACCTATAAAAATATGAGATATCACTTTTGTAGCATCACAGTTCACATTGAATGTCTATTGGGGGCAGATCCATTTATTAACCATCATCAAATAATTGATATATATAGACAAAAAAAAAGCATAATGTTTTTTATAATTCTCAACGATGGTCTTACTCGAGAAATTTGTATGGGGTGTCGACAGCATTGCCCTTACAGAATAGCCTTTTCAGTGCGGATAAACAGGCATCGAAGGCTATTGTGTTCCATTGACTGTATATATTCTGTTTTTTGATAGTTTAAGCGACATGTATGCATAATATGTGTGCATTTGAAGCCATGCCTTAGTTTTTAATCCCTAGATTGTAAAATGTGTTTTCATAATCAAATGTTTAAACAATCAATAGTTGTATCACTCGATCGCCTAATAAATCATAAGGTTATATTTTGTATGTTACTGATGGTCCTATCACGGTCTCACCAAACCATGAAGAAAGGCTTTGGTTTGTAAAAGTTCAAATCCATGTTGGTGCTCTCATAGTATTCAATATGTTTGTGATGATACAAATGAGTCTGATGGAGCCCGTAGAGAGGATTGAAAATGGTTAACTCATAATTTGACATTTTCGGCTAAGAAACGTCTCTTATATCTCTTATTTAAGAGACAATTCTTAGTTTTTCTTAATAAAAAACTAAATAAAGATAAAAACCATCTTTTAGCCGAATCTAAAAACACCAATTAAAAGACCGAAGTTAATTATGACCTAAGAGCACTTCTAATGGGAGTTTTCTTCCAAAGTTTCTTAATATACATATATTTGTATGTATATATACACATATATGTACTAGTTGGTAAGAAAGTTTTCAAAATTTAATTTATATTTAAAATAAAGTTTATTAAATAATTTATATTTCAATATTATTATTTTATATTTCAATATTATTATTTTATATTTTAATTTCAATAGTGAAAAATAAATTTATAAACATAATTTTGTAATTTTATTTCTTTTGATTTTGGTATAACTATTTCAATTAGCTTTTATTTAAATTTTAATAAATATTAATTGCATTTTATAGTATTAGTTATAATTATATTATATTATATTTTATGATTATTTATTTTAAATATATACACACACACACACATATATATATATATATATATATATATATATATATATATATATATATATATATATATATATATATATATATATATATATATATATATATATATATATATATATAAATTCTAAGAAATTTGAGACTTTGTTTGTTTTAGTCAAAATATGTTAAGATGAGAAACAATTGGTGAATTAATATTATGAAGATAAACAAATAGATTTAAATAAAATTTTAAACATTTAACTATCAATATTTTTTTATTAGTGTTACTTTAGCTTTATATTTTTATGCACATTTACAATTATATTTATACAAATATGATATATAAATTGGCGTAAATTTTATATTTGTAATGTTATTATTTTATTTTTATTAATGTGATATATTATTTTAATAGTGATATGTAAGTTATTAATACATTTTAATAATTTTATCAAAAATAAATATTTATATGGAAAATTGACATTAACGATGATATGTGAGTTATTAGCATTACCATATTTAAAATTCTTGCAAAATATGTAAATTTTTATAAAGAAATTTTCTATTTTACAATTAGTATGATGCCATATCATACTTTTCTAAAGACATGTCATATTTTTCAGTGCCATGTCATCATTTTTGTACCGAGAATGATTGTAATGACGACACGTATACAAATCAATTTTTTTATTAGTGTTACTTTAGCTTTATATTTTTTATGCACATTTACAATTATATTTATACAAATATGATATATAAATTGACGTAAAATTTATATTTGTAATCTTATTAGTTTATTTTTATTAATGTGATATATATATATATATATATTATTTTAATAGTGATATGTAAGTTATTAATACATTTTAATAATTTTATCAGAATTAAATATTTATATGGAAAATTGACATTAACAATGATATGTGAGTTATTAGTCATTACCATATTTAAAATTCTTGCAAAATATGTAAATTTTTATAAAGAAATATTATATTTTACAATTAGTATGATGTCATATCATATTTTTCTAAAGACATGTCATATCATATTTTTCTAAAAACATGTCATATTTTTCAGTGTCATGTCATCATTGTTTTGGCGAGAATGTTTGTAGTGACGATATGTATACAAATCACTTTGCAAATAATATATAGGGGACTTGAAAAATGATTATAAAGCTAAGTATAATTAATATGTAAAGCATGTGTTTCTTACATATTTAGAAGATTTTCCCCAAATATCTCAATAATAAATGTGGATCCTATGTTATTATTTTTCGAATTATTCTTTTTATTTTTTTTGTCAATTATCCTTTTTAATTTTTAATTTTTTGGACAAAATATCCTTTTTAATTATTATCTTGATTTTCGGGATTATTTAGAACACTCAACAACACAAAAAAAAAAAGTCAAAGAGAGGAGAAAAAATGTCAACAACGCACATGACATGAGGCGCTAATAAGATAGATTAAAATTTAGAAAAAGGAATCTCTGAAACGAAAGAGAGAAAGAGAGAGAGAGAGACATGGCCACTGAAGGAGGAGACGCGACGTTTCCCGCGGCGGCGGCGACGAGCGATCCGGCGAGAGGTACAGGTGGCAAATTAAGGCGACAACCCGCGAGGAGGCACTCGACGACGCCGTATTCTCGACCGCCTCAGAACGAGGCACAACGGAGGCCGTGGATCTCGAGAATCGTCGATCCTGCTTATCGGATTATCTCCGGCGGCGCTACGAGAATACTCCCCTACTTGTTCTCGAATGCAGCCTCCGCTCCTACTACGGCTGCTCTCACAGCTCCAGAAGATGAAGAAGATCAACATCAAGGTCTTTTGGTCTAACGCCTCGCTCTTTCTAGCTAGCTTCGTATAAAGGCTTTGGAATCATCTATTGTGATTGAATTAACTTATATCTTAGGGTTTTGTTGAACTTGTCTCTCGTTGCTAGAAACTAGAAGCCCTAATCAGCATGATTGTAATTGGTCAATTTAAGATGCTCTTTGTTATCTTTTTGCTTGTGAGTGTATGCTTTAGTGTTAGCAACTAGCTTTTAGTATACGGTGAGTGATGCCTCTTTGCTTGGAAAGCGTCCTTGACTTATCCAGAGAATAACTTGTCTGATATAGTCTTGTGGATTTCGTTCAAGAAGTTAACATATTTACCTCTTTGTCTACTAGATGAGTTGCAAGATGATCCACAGGAGAAGGATCCCAGCACTGTAACACCAAGTTTATATGTAAGCGTCTTTCTGCTCCTCTATCTCTTCTTAATCTCTGACTTTAGCTAAGCTGAATTTGTCCTTGCTAAAATTTATTTTTTGTATGATTTCATCTACTACTTATGAAAATCGCAGCTAATTTCTACAAGCATTCTTTTTCATGCTCAAGCTTTCTTCATTATTTTTCTTGCATTCTTTGCGCTTGGATGTCTGTCAGAATTTGTTTTTATTGATTCCTTAATTGATGATATACATGAATCTCTAAAATTGTTCTACGATAAGAAGCTGTTATTCTCTTACTGGGGATGTTTTATATAAGAACTGATAAATGGAATAAAAATGCGTTATCATTCAGAAAAAAATGGTCAGGCGAATTTATCCTGGGAGAATGTGGTAATATAAAAGCATAGAAGTGATCTTTGTATAATCTTAGAGAGGTGTAATCTTACTGCTTCGTGCTCTTTAGTTGGAAATTTCTCTTCATTCGATATGAATAGCACAATTTATTTCTCCTGCTATTCGTACTCTCTTCATTTATTCCTGCTTTTGTGATTTGTAATAGATACATCATTTTTCCCTTTTCAGAAACCGAAGTTAGCATCAATTGAGGAGGGAGGTACTAGTAGTGCAGCAAACGTCAACCAAAGCAATTTCAATACAAGCGCACAGGCTAAAAGCAACATAGCTTTAAATGATGTCGTGGCGGTCTCGGAGCTTGAAAGACTAATGGAAGGAAAAACGTTTTCACGGTACGTTTATTATTATGCTACATTAGTTGCATTATGCTCGATGGAAATTTGCTTCCTTTCGCTTGTTAGTTTGTTAACGCTTATACTCATGTCTGGGTCATTATATTCTTATTGAGCGGCTGCTTGTCTTTCCTGGCTCTTCTGTTATCTTTATTTTCAGTTTTGTTTGTATTTTGTTTACATAGACGAATTTTACACTGACCATCTTTTCATTTATATCAGGGCGGAAACTGATCGTCTTATAGAGATAATAAATTCAAGGGCTATCGATCTACCTGATGTCACTAGAGACAAGCGAGTGGAGATCTCTCCCAAAAAGGAAGCCAAGAAAAATGTGAGTTTTCTTGATAAGAGAAAAGAACCAATTGGTGCCAAGGATGCTAGAAGTGAACTTTGGGCTACGCCAACCCCAGTTGCCAAGTCAATAGTAAGTTGCTTGCTATCCGGCGTTTTTGTTTGTTTGGATGTTTATATCAAATAGTAATTTATATTAAACATGTTTGTATAAAAAGTTAGTTTAGGAGACTTTAGGAGTAATTTGGAATGTATCCGCATGAATTTGGTCTCTGAAGGTCTGTGTGAGGTTAGACTGTTTGTGAAATCATATGAAGGAAAACTATGTAATTTCACAAATTTGCTTCATCAAAGAATTGATGTCTTCTACTTCACTAGTCCTTATTTCTGTAACTGTTTTAATATACTCACCTTTCGCATTTGCTCTTTTATAGACTCTTAGCGGAGGCAAACAGGTGGGGGATGAAGCTGGTCTATCACCAGCAGAACTTGCTAAGGCATATATGGGAGGCCAGACGTCATCAAGTAGTTCCCAAGGTTTCGTAGCAAGAAATGAAAAGAATAGTCTAGATGGGGGTCTGTTTGTAGCAAATTCTTCAGGTGCATCACCATTGAGCCAGCCTTCTGCATGTTGGCCTGGTGTCAAGTTAAATGAGCAACTTGGTTTTGCGACTCCTCAAAACCAACGAGAAAATTATGGGATTCAAAGTTTTCCAAGGACCCCATATCCTAGATCCATCCTCTCAAGTTCTAAGTCAAAGGTGTGTAGAGTTTTTCTTAATACCTTTCTGCTCAAATTTTTTTGGTATGCTTGAAATGTTCCTTTCTTTTTTGGCTCAGCTGATGCAATTGCAAGACAACAATAGCAAGCGCCTGAGCACCCTCCACTCTCCCTCCCAAAGTGTGCAGACAAGATATGGCCAGGTAAACTCTCCCAGTCGGCTATACAGTTCTGATTACATGTAAGATTTTTATCGTAGTCTGCATTTAGTATTTATTTTTGTGACCTTAAAGACAATCTTAATGAAAATATGGTATTCTTCTTGGGATGTATTGGATCCCTGTTAGCGTCCAAGTTACCATATACCATTTTCCCTCTGCATTTCAGCAAGATATTATTTGTAATCTAATTGTAGGGTAGTTTTTTTCAGAATGTGTTGTGTCCAAGTCGTCGACTTAAATGGTGTAAATTATAAAAATTCTATTGACCTACTCGATCAGCTAGGATGCAGTTGCTTACTGTAAATCATATTAATAGGCTCGCTTCTCTATCTTACGGTTGATTTTAGTGACTTCAAGGATGGGGAGGAACCGCATCCTCAATTTGCAAGATACGGAAATGGTCTGATTAAATTTTTTATTATAGTTCGTAAATACTTATTCAAACTGTTTAATAGACCTCTTGACTTTGTCCAGAGGTAGGCAGACAATATAAACTGGAAGAATCATTAAATTTTCACTTCAAAAAGGTTCTAATGCTCTCTGTGAAATTAGCTCTTGAATCTAAATCCTCTTTTACCTGTTGAAATGGTGTTGGGAATCTAGGTAAGATGGGATCGTATGAAAGGGGCCGTAACAGTCAGCTGATTGTTTCAAAGTATGTACTGTTATTGTTGCCATTAGATTAACGAAACCTTCTTCCCTTTGCTTAACCATTGATTGACTTGTGATCTAATTTGTACTTAAGGCATGTGAAATGTTAGGGGGGTTGAAGGATTTAGGCAACAGAAGAATAGATCAAGTAATGCGGTTGTGCAAATGACTAGTTCTAGACATCTTTGCCTGGACTTTTCTGAGAGATATTTTCGTCAAACATTAACAGTGTTGATTTTTCTAGCTCTTGTTAACATTTTGTAAAACTTGGTTCTAATTTAGAGTCATAACTATGCTGCCTTTTGAATCTTTGTTGAGTTCCTTCTATGTGCTGAATCCTATATCCTCTGTTGAAACCTGATAAATCACTTTCTAATGTGCCCAGCTCAAACTTAGCAAGGGAAGTGATAGTGGAGTTTTTGGACCCAGTAGAAGATCTCGCCAGAGCGCCACCATGTCTCCTTATTCACGACCTTCCAGGGGGCGTTTTGAAAATTCTGCTAACATGAAGAGCTATGAAGCAGGGGAAACAAGTAACCTACCCATGCCTCAGACAACAACCTATGGGAAGCATATAGGGTTAGAAGTTGGTACACCGACAGTGCCTAGACATTCTAGTCAGATTGCTAGGACGATACTGGATCACCTAGAACGGACCCAACCCACCCCGAAAGATAAATCTGCTGAGCTAAAGCTTGCCACTTCTTGGAGATATCCAGAGTCTTCGAAAACTGTTGAACCAAGCAGCTCGAACATCAACAATGTGAAAAAGAATGGCTTAGCCAAGTTGAATGAAGATATACCCAGCATTATCTCTCCCCTTCCGCCATCCTCTGGGGCTAAACTATCTGGAGAAGGTACCACCGGTGATGCTCAAAATGTAATGGCCAAGACCACTTCAGCATCAAATGGAACCTTTAGTGGAAGTAGTAGTGGTACCACATTCCAATATGAGTTAGGAAAGCTTAAGGGCTCTCTCTCCGGAAGCACACCTGAAAAGGTACTTTCAGCACTTGTCTTCTTTTTCTTAACGCATATTGCATGAAGGTTAACTTCTTTTGTGACTTAAAAACAATCTAGATCTCTTCGTTAACCCATATCTTTGTTGACAGTTTTGAGTTTTGAAACTGTGAAAAACTGAGTTGCAGTTGTTTACTACTTCTCAGGACGGTGCAAAGGCTGTTTCCTCTTTTGGAGGCGAGCCGGTGAATCTGCCAAAACCACCATCTCATTCACTGGGGAATAATAATAATAAAAGATCACTTTCATCGATCTCAGTAGCCAAGCCTAACCAAAGATGGGCATTTCCTTCCGGTTCAAACGCTAGCTTCACATTCCCAGTCTCTTCATCTGATGGAGCAACAACATCAGAGCCTCCAACTCCATCCATCATGCCATTCACAACAAGCACAACACCAAGTGGTGGTGTTGCCATTACAAGTCATCATGATGAAGAAACAAAAGATGATGAAATTCCACAGTTTAGTTTCGGGGGTAACAGAAGAGGAGATAAGTCGCCTCTAGTGTTCAATTTTCCATCTGTGAGCGAAGAAGTGATGAATGAGGATGATGAGAAGTTAGGTATCAAATATACATTTGGGTCTAGAAAGCCCGAGAGAATATCATTCAGCTCAGCAGGAAGTGATGGTGTTTGCTGTTAAAACAAGGACGATGATGGTCTTCTCTCTCTCTTTTTTTTTTTTTTTAACTTTTCCAGTCTTTTTGTACCACAGGTTGTTTTTTATTTTTAGTTTGGGAAACTAAAAAGTTGTGAGATATTAACACTTGTTAAATTATTGGCTGAACTTATTTTTACAATTTTGAATTTAACTGCTAGCAAAATTTATAATAAAGCCATCAAATATCATATATACGATATATTCTAGGTGAAATATGCATTGATGTTTTTTTCTAGTAGAAATGTTAAGATTTTATACCAAAATTTTTGTTTCTGACAGAATTTACAGAGTAAACTAGTAGCAGTAGCAGTGGAATTAAACTAATCTAAACAACAAAGAGAGAAAGAAAAAGCTAACACCAAACAGGTCTTGAGCTCAATAAACAATGAAACCTGAGTAAACTAAGAAGGCGAGGGCTAAACTTGACCAAGAAGATGTTGGATAAACTTCAAATAGTTTAGAGCCTAAGTTTCCATTAAACAAGTTGGTTTAGTAAATAGGCAAATTAACATTTTTCATAGTATTAGGAAATATCTAATTACTATAAGAAATGAAATAGGAGTTATTTATTTGCTATATAAACACGTCTTTTGAATAGTGAGAGATGTGGTGGAATAGAAGGTATTTAGTTTTGAGTTATTTTGTGTTCAAGCTAAGATCCGATCTTACACACATCACCTTTTTGCGATTTTATTTGGTATTAGAGTGCTAGGTTTAATCGACGACAAGAGAAGCACGAGACATGGGAGATGCAAAGCCTCCAACGAAGTCTAAGGAGCTCACGGTATCGTCGGTTACATGTCCGATGTTAACAACATCGAACTACACAGTATGGTCAATGAGAATGAAAGTGACCTTACGTGTTCATGAGGTATGAGAAGCAATAGATCTTGGGACAACTGAAGCAAGGAAGAACAATGTCGGAACTGCTTTACTGTTTCAAGCCATACTAGAGAATCTAACATTACAAGTCGGTAATCTAGATTCACCCAAAGACATGTGGGATACAATCAAGGCGAGACATCTTGGTGCGGATCGAGTTAGAGAAGCGAGACTTCAAACTCTGATGTCTGAATTCGAGCGTATGAAAATGATGGATTCAGAATCAATTGATTCGTTTGCTGGAAAAATATCAGAAGTAGCTACGAGAGTTGCAACCTTAGGTGAAACTTTCGAAGAATCACGGATGGTGAAGAAGTTTCTTCAAAGTTTACCACATCATCCTCAAAACGAGAATGAAGACTCGAGTGCGTCTGTGTCTGTTCAACCTCAAAACGAGCTAGAACAAGAAGTAGAAACAGAAGAAGCAGAAGACTCTGCTGAATGGATATTGGCGTGTATTGAGGAGATTAATTCGATCAACAAGACCAAGACGGGGATCTTAGTTGATAAACCAGCAGTAGTTAAAATGTTTGGTCTTAAATGGATTTTTAAGATCAAGAGAAGCGCATATGGCACAATGAACAATTTCAAAGCAAGATTAGTTGCTGGTGAAGATCAATGGACATACAGTCTACATTCTAACAAAGGCCCTAGCAAGAATCAAGTTCGCAACGATGAGAAACCTGATCGGAGTTCAAGATCTCTCTCGCAACGATGAGAAACCTGATCGGAGTTCAAGATCTCTCTGAAGCTAACTTGAAACTTAAGGGGGTGAATGTTGTGTAAACTTCAAATAGCTTAGAGTCTAAGTTTTCATTAAACAAGTCGGTTTAGGAAATAGGCAAATTAACATTCCTTATAGTATTAGGAGATATCTAATTACTATATGAAAAAGGAAATAGGAGTTATCTATTTTATATAAACACGTCTTTTGAGTTGTGAGAGAAGTGGTGGAATAGAGATTCAAGGTGTTTAGTTTTGAGTTATTTTCTAAACTCATAATAATAAAGAGTTATTCTTTGTACAGAATTTCTGTTGTGTTCAAGATAAGATCCGAGTTTACACACATCACGTTTTTGGGACTTTAGAAGAAGCATTGCCACATGGAAAGATGCCTTTGATAACTCATAAGACCACGCTCGGTAGATATCTACTTACCCAAAGCGCTGCTCCAAATGATTGACCGCCCTTCACACGCAGCTTTGCTTAAACATGACAACGGTAACCGAGCAACCAAGCAACCACCGGAGGCTGGAGTCGGAGTAACCGAGAGCTCAACCAAGACACAAACCTTAGCCACTTGCTTAGCGCCAGCAGGCTATGTGCTACAAGACCAATGGAAGCCACACTTATTATGGTTTGATTTCGGAATATAGTGCGAACCTGAGCAAAAAGGTGGGGATGCGATTGGAGCCACATCTTGACATTGCTCTTCAAACCTGCAAAGTGGAGAACATATCAGCCCACCACCGCCGTCCAAGTGAAACAACAATGGTGCTGGGAAAGCCAATTCGGACACGAATCTTCCACGTCGAGACAGTACATCGCTGACCCAACGACGACCACTTACGAGTTACGATGCACTGATGTTTTAAATCACAGATTATATGTTTTTGAAACATGACAGATTGTCTTTTTTTGTTACATGTAATGTTGTTAAAAGGAAAGGATCTCTTTTATATGAAGTGATTTTAATATATGTCTTTTTTACAATCAATTAGATCTTGACCGCACGAGTATTTATTTTATGTTTTTAGTTTTCAGTTTGTATTAAATGATATATTTGTAATATTTGATCATAAATTTAGATCGAAAACTAATTTTTGCAGTTATAAAAAAATAAAATTAAAATTATAATAAAATATTCTTATATAAATTCAATTATCATAATTAAAATAGTATAGGTGTGGATCATAATGCTTTCGAATTCCAAATATTTGGAATTTTTATTAATATAAATTTGTTAAGAAAATAATCTCACTCGGTATTTAATTTTAAATTTTAATTTTTGTGTGTACTAAATGTTATATTTGTAAATGTAATCATATTAAATTAAGTAATTTAATAATTTTGCATTTAACGTAAAATATATCACCGATATTGGAGATCATTTAAACAAATCTAACATCTATGATTAGATATATGTGTAAGAAATATATATATATATATATATATATATATATATATATATATATATATATATATATATATATATATATATATATATATATATATATATATATATATATATAAATTTGAATAATCTATGCCAAAAACTTAAAATTAACATAAAAAATTGGTTTGGTTCGAATATTAAAAGATAGTGATGGCACAATAATTTTCCTACCATATGCGATTTTTATTATCATTAAATGTGGTAAATTTAGAATTAGGAAATGTATTTATTAAACTGAAAAGACAGCAATTAATAAAACTATAAATAATTTCGAAATTGATTTAATAGAGAAGGAAAATTAAATTTTATATTTGGATAACACATTAACTCAACTGAAAAAGACAAACATTAAAATAGGTAACTTAATTTATATTAAGACATCAAATTAACTCAACTGAAAAAGACAAACTTTAAAATAGACAACTTAATTTATATTAGGACATCACACTAACTTAACTGAAAAAGACAAGCATTAAAATATGTAAGTTATTTAATTTTCAGTGGCATAGTAGTGTAAATAACTTTGAAAACTTAAGGGTAATTTATATGGGTACTTCTCTTTTAATAATATAGATTTTACAAAATAAATATGATATGACATATTAAATGTGACATGTATAGTTACATTTAATTTTAATTAATACTTTTGGAAAACTGTTCAGAATATGGTAGTAAATTATACACTATCATAAATATATTCAAATATGATATTAAATAATATAATAAAATTTTATAAATTTTCAAATATTATTTATTTGAGAATTTTTATAATTAATACATTTTTAAAAATAATAATTTAATTTTCAGTCTTAATATAATTAGCTTCTTTTATAAATCTACAAATTTTTAAAATATTGTTTAGTTGTACTTTTTATAATTATACAACTTGTATTTCAATTTTTTTATTAATTTTATACATTTTTATTTAATATATTTTATCCATAAAATATATCTAAATTATAATTTTGAACATCTACACATCTATTTTTAAATATATTCTGTTTATTTTATCTTAATTTTATGTTAATTAAATTAAATCTTATGTTAACTAAATAAAAATTTATATTAAATATTGATTAGCAAATAATAAAATGTGAAATAATAAAATTTTATTTTTAAAATAGTTTAAATTTTAAAAAAAAATTAAAATTGCAGTGCAGGAAAACACATATCTCTTATACATTATATGTGAAGTGATTTTAACACATATCCTTTTTACAATCAACTTCACAAACTAAATATGACAACATAATAGAAATGATGACATGGTATATAGCTAAATATGACTTGTATAATTACATTCAATTTTTATTGATACTTTTGGAATATTGTATAGAACATAGATACACTATCATTCAAATAAATATATTCTAATATGATATTAAATAATATAATAATATTTTATAAATTTCGAAATATTATTTATTTATAAAGTTTTATAATTAATACATTTTAAAAAAATAATTTTTTAGTCCTAATATAATTAGATCTTTTATAAGTCTAAAAATTTTTAAAATATTATTTAGTTGTATTTTTGATAATTATACAACTTGTATTTCAATTTTTATTAATTTTATACATGTTGATTTAGTATAGTTTATCCAAAAAATATATCTAAAATTTTAATTTTAAACATCTACACATCTATTTTAAATATATTTTAAAATAAACAGAACTGTTTATTTTATCTTAATTTTATGTTAATTAAATTAAATTTTATGTTAATTAAATAAAATTTTACATTAAATATTGATTAGAAAATAATAAAATTTAAAATAATAAAATTTTATCTTAAATGTAATTTAAATTAAAAAAAATTGAAATTGCACATGGTACCTAAAAACACCTAATAGTCAATAATTTCCATTTTGATTGCGATAATCAATATGCAATTAGAAGATATGAGTTGTTATGTAACTATAGTGGGTTTTTAAAAAAAAAAAATTATAGATGATAATCTTTTTATTACTTGATAAAAATTAGGAATAGATAATACTTCAAGCGCTAAAAATAAGAAAAATAACAAACAATTTGATGGAGAAGGAAAAAACTAAGCGCCAAATAGGGTTGGTGACAATAATTATCCAAGGTAGGTTTATTCAACAACTACCGAACACGTATGCGTCTTTGCGCACCTTGCGTTAATGAACCATAGAGAACCTCTCTTTGTCCATATAAATACAAGTCTCTCCTTCAAGACTTTTCGAATCGTATCAACACACTTTCAAAAAGGGTTGTGGATATCTTTTAAAACAACATTATCAAGTTATCGACCAAGAAAACAGAAGTAGGGGGTGACCTGAGTTTTTCAACACGACACAAAATGTCAGGATTATTCAAAACGGTGACATTTATGGTTTTGGTTTTTGCTGCGGTTGTTTCCGCAGAGGACTACGAGGTTGGTGATGATGCTAAATGGGCGAGACCTTCCGATCTCGAGTTCTATAATACATGGGCTGCCGGTAAAACTTTCCTAGTAGGCGACGTGCTCGGTTAGTTTGCTGCTATATCTTTGTTTCGCATTCTTATATACATTCATAAAATCATATCTGACTACATGTGCATCATTTATCATTGAGTTTTTTAAAAAAATACTAACAAGTTTTTTGATATTTATTATGACAGAATTTGATTTCGATGCTGAGAGACATGATGTGGCAATCGTAACAGCAGATGAATATGAAAACTGCGAGAAAGAGACACCCCTCAGCCTCATTAAGACTTCTCCTGCCAAGATTATGCTAAACGACACCGGACCAATATACTTCATCTGCACCGCCGCTGACCATTGCCGCTTTGGTCAAAAACTTACCGTCAACGTAGTTGACGATGCTAGTGGTAGTCCTGGTGGACATAGCGGTGGCGACGCCAGTGCTACTCCTCCAGCACCTAGCAAGGCTACCACTCCCGCACCTAGCAAGGCTACCACTCCAGCATCCGGCGGTGCTACTACTCCAGCACCTAGCGGTGCAACCGCCCCAGGTGCTGAAGGAACCTCTCCCACAACCCCAGGAGCCGGGACTACTGCACCTACCGGATCTAGTGAAACAACTACACCAGCTCCGGCTGAAAGCACCGCTTCTTCATTAGGTGGTGCTTCTTTTATGGTCGCCTTTGTTTCTGCTGTTGTTGCTCTCTTTTGAGTTAGATAATATTGAGTATATGTGTTTGTCTCGCTTGTTATACGTATGTACTATGTGTTTGCTTTCATGAAAAAAGAAAATTTAATGGTCATGCATTTTACTAGCTCGTTATGGGAAATAAGACTCGTCTTTCATCTAGTGTGGCTTTCGACAAGTTTTATGATTAGTATGAGTTTCGATATATGACTATGCTCGGTTATAAATTTAAAATTTGGTTTCCATGTCATATATTTCATGGGAAATATGCCATTTCAGTCATCCAGTTTGTTTAGTTGTATTGTCTAATTAAACAAGTTTTTCCATCTGTATATATCAATCACTCATGAATGCTAAACATGGTTAGTTTGTGAACCTACATTCATAAATTGAATTGAACATATGTAGGCGATGTACAAATTGTAGATACTCACTGAGTCACTGTAGATACATCATACCAATGTAATAGTCTTGTTCAGTGGAGACGTATCCCACAGGTATTCACTATTGTTTGAAAGAGTTTCTACTTGTCATTTTTCTGTGAACGCCTCGTCAATTTGTCTATGGATTTAGGATAATCGGACTGATAAAAGAAAGGGGATAATCGGAAAATGTCAAAAAAAATCTTGTAGTATTATCTCATACTCCACCAGAATTTGACACGTGACAGACTGTCGTGAATCAGAAAACCATAAACCTGTTTTGTTTTCGACAACCAAATGTCTTTGCCTCTGTCTTTGCACTTTGATAGTTAAGCATGATAACTTCCAACGGTTATACCAAAGTCTTTGGGTAAGCTTACTGCTTCTTTCCTTTTTCTTTCTTATCAATCAGTATTTAACTTTAAATAAATCTATCTTACGCTGTTGGCAACATTTGATATCTTCACGTTTAAATCATTTCAGACTCATAATTTGAAACATTTGACTAATATAGGTAGCTACAATATTCGATAAGACCTATATATAACATAGAGTTCTTAAAATCGCAAGTCTTGGAATTACCAAAGTAGATAACCCGTAGAAAAAGCTAAGTAGTTCTAATTTCTAAGGATCTTTTGGTTTAAATCTACCGAAGTTGCAATATATGATTCTGTTGGTTCAATTTAATTTAGGGTTAATTTCCTAGATAGACAAATATGGATACATGATTATGAGTGTTCAATCCGGATAAAGGTTCGGTTTCGGTTCGTTTTTTGGTATTTCGATAAATACAATATAACTATCATTCTAAATCTATATTTATTTCGGTTCGATTTGGTTTATATACCATTTAGTTTATATACCATCGGTTTATTCGATTTTATACCAAAATTCAATTATTTAGTTTGAGATCATATTATATGAATTCTAGAGCCATGTTATCAACGCATCATATATTTAAATAAAAGAACAAAAAAATAAAAATAAAACGCTTCTACCATCTAATAAATTAATCAAATCTAGAATTAAAATCAAAACTCAAAAATTTGAAAATAAAAAATAAAACAGAAACACGAAAGAATTTTTTTCTATTCTTCCATATTTAGTGTTCATCAAAATCATGTTTTTCGACTGAACACGAAACTCTGTTCGTTTATATATAAGAATTGTGAAGTATTTTCACTAATTTTTGTCCATCAAATTTATAATCTTTACTCCAATTTAGTCAATGCTAAAATAAATAAAAAGATCAAAAAAGGAGATTAAGAAAATAAGAAACTTCGGTTGCGATGAATTGTTACTTAATTATAGTTTAAGTGTTTTACAAATTAGGGCTTCTTTATTACGCTAAAAATATGGTAATAATTATTAGCAAACAAATTAACTTATATAACAAATAGATTTTCATGCGTCGTTATAAAATATATACATACTTATATTTTTTCTACTTTTGATCGGTTTTATTCAATTTATTCGGTTTAATCGGTTATAAATCAAATCATATCCAAATCCTACAGGTTTTATAAAATCAAATCTATTTGGTTTGTATGGTATATACCAAAACGAAACCATATTGTTTATTTCGATTCAGTACAGTTCAGTTATCATAATGAACAGCCCTACGAGATATACTTATTTGCAAAAATTATTCACATACTGTATATGAAACCTTCTTTTTGCAGATAACTTTGTGTCTTGCTCTTTTTCTGCGCTTTCATATTAATCTCAATTCAGCCTTCATCGGAAAAAAAACATAGCAAGGAAGAGACCAGAGGTTAGAAACGACACTTTAACCTATCAAGAAAAATAGATGATCAAATCAATGAAAGCAATAAACATCAATCACAGGTAAAGAATTGAGCAATTAACTAATTGTGCTTCAACTTTATTTTATTCTGTACGTTACTTCAAAGTTTTTAATTTTTAATTATCTTTTTGCTAGTGTAGTCATCGCCAGGGATAGATGACCGACATGTGGCAACACGTGACTAGTTTAGACCACTTATGTGAGGCCATGATACCTCTGTATAATTCAAAGAGAGAGAGAGAGAGAGAGAGAGAGAGAGAGAGAGAGAGAGAGAGAGAGAGAGAGAGAGAGAGAGAGAGAGAGAGAGAGAGAGAGAGAGAGAGAGAGAGAGAGAGAGAGAGAGAGAGAGAGAGAGAGAGAGAGAGAGAGAGAGAGAGAGAGAGAGAGAGAGAGAGAGAGAGAGAGAGAGAGAGAGAGAGAGAGAGAGAGAGAGAGAGAGAGAGAGAGAGAGAGAGAGAGAGAGAGAGAGAGAGGGTAGAGTTGGCTACATGACTGATCGTGTAATAAGAGAACCACAAAAACAAGCCTTCCATGACTGGGCCATCTAGAAAGTAGCTTTGTTTTCCATCCCAAACTGTCAAAAGTCTCTCTTCACCTATAGCTCAACAAACTCTCTCTCTCTCTCTCTCTCTCTCTCTCTCTCTCTCTCTCTCTCTCTCTCTCTCTCTCTCTCTCTCTCTCTCTCTCTCTCTCTCTCTCTCTCTCTCTATCATCAATGTTTCTTTGAGACCAATGCTACTCCTTTTCTTTTTCATATAAACCACATATAATCTCCTTCATATCTTAACAATTTCATAGCAAACCCTAAAATTGAGAAAAGAGAGCTAGAGAGAGAAAGATGGGAAGAGGGAAGATAGAGATAAAAAGGATAGAAAACGCAAACAACAGAGTGGTGACTTTCTCAAAGAGGAGGAATGGGTTGGTGAAGAAGGCTAAAGAGATCACTGTTCTCTGCGATGCAAAAGTTGCTCTCATAATCTTTGCAAGTAATGGTAAGATGACTGACTATTGTTGTCCTTCCATGGATCTTGGTGCTATGTTGGACCAATACCAGAAGTTATCTGGCAAGAAACTATGGGATACTAAGCATGAGGTACTCTCTGTCTCTCTTTTCTTTCTTTATTATGATCTGAAGTTTCTTTGTCTCAAAAAAATATTCTATGGCCAAAATTGTGAAAACCGGTTTTCAATTTCTTTGCCTAAAACATGTCATTGTATCTTCAACCCTAGATATAGATCTACTCTAGTGTTTTGTCTCAAAACATATATTATGTGCTAAATATCATGAACTGGGATTATTTAATGCTCTTTTCCCAAAAGATGTCAAAAAAAAATCTGGAACCCTAGATGCAGATCTACAAAGTTTTCTTTGTGTGTCTAGCCTTCCAAGCCTCTTTATTGATTCGCTTGTACTCAACAAGACATTGAGCCACAAAACATGGAAGTTATTCTCTTCTTTCCCTTTTGTTTCTTTTATTCATGCTTAATTTTTAGATATTGACTATTAATATGTATATCTACACATATATTCACCCACTGTATTCTAATAATACCAATTAACTTTTTTTTGAGGGAGCTTGTTAGATATATAAGTAATTATTATGTCTTAAGGTTATGAGATTATTGAGAGGAAAGTTGGGATGTGATCTTGATGAGTGTCCGAACAGTTTACTGATTTAACATGTGTATTTGAAACCAGGGGAAATAGTTTTCAGTTTACTCTTAACTATAGATTTTAGTTCAAATTATTATATATTTTAATTATTTCTGACAGTTACAGGTTTAGTTCTCACAAATGATCAGATGTATCTCTATAAAGTAATAAGCACATAGAGGGTTGCATACAATTAAGGTGATCGCCTGGTAGTATATATGTGTATATTTTTATACATACTGGATAAAAATTGAAAGGCTTTTCATTGGTAACCAAAGATCTTTCTAGAAAGACTTTTCATTCACATATTTATTTTAGTATTTAGGTAAGTGAATTTGTTTGATATTTTTTTCTTAAAAACCATTATTGCTCATCTGTTATATATATATATATGCTGAATAAGTTTGGTATCCAGAACCTCAACAATGAAATTGATAGGATCAAAAAAGAGAATGACAGCTTACAACTGGAACTCAGGTCAATCTTCACTCTTCATTGTCATATGTTTACACAAGTATATGCAAAAAAGTTGATAAAGGTAATTGTTGAAATATTCGCTTAAATGATGAAATGCTTAAAAACTCTGAATATAGGCATTTGAAGGGGGAAGATATACAATCTCTCAACTTAAAAAACCTGATGGCCGTAGAGCATGCCATTGAACATGGCCTCGACAAAGTCCGAGACCACCAGGCATGTACATACACATAAATATATTATTAAACCTTCAATTAACTCTTAACTTGGTCTCTTGGCACAGATGGAGTTCCTCATGACAAAGAGGAGAAATGTGAGCTATATAACCGATTTTCTTCTTTCTACGATGGAGCTTACATATTGAAACTAATGCTTACATCAAACATATTTGTGGCAGGAGAAAATGTTGGTGGAGGAGAATCGGCAACTCAGTTTCCAGCTGGTATGCATATGTAACAAATAATATTAGTCACTTATTTCATAAAGACTTTTGCGTATGATTTGGTTTGAAATATGTATATATTAGTATGTTTTGCGTGATTGATACATACGGATATGGTTTTGGAAATTGCAGCAACAACAAGAGATGGCTATAGCTAGCAACACAAGAGGAATGATGATGAGAGATCAAGATGAGCAATTTGGATATAGAGTTCAGCCGATTCAACCAAATCTTCAGGAAAAGATTATGTCTTTGGTCATCGACTGATCATCAAGATTTGCAAGCTCATAACCCATCTACTATCTATTTCATGGTCCCTTAATTTGTCTTAATGAATGTGTGTGTCCTATTAATCTCGAGCCACATATAGACTCTCTATCGGACTTTTTTAGACTTTCTATCGGACTTTTACTTATGTTTTTATGTGTGTAGTTTGCTTATGTAGGTGTTAATCGGGTTGTACGCAGTGGCGAATCTAGAAAACTTTTGTAGTGGATGCATTAAAAAAATATAAATAAAATGACAAAATTAAGATTAAACATGAGACAACAATGGGTGCACATAGCTGAGTCTTTATTAATTTACATACTAAACTTTTAAAATTTGATAATTCCATGGGTGCATGTGCCACCTCATTTGAGGAAGATCCATTTTTCCATTATATACATTTTTCTCTCTTCTCAATTTTTATAGAACCACACATTTACGATGATTTTCAGTAGGGGTGACCGCTCAGGGCATCACAATTTGATGAAAAAAATTTAGTTGTATACATGGCACTAAATTTTTTTCATAAATAACAACATAAAATTTTAAGTGAACTTAAGACATCTAGAAAAAGTTGAAAATGTTGGACCGACACTGATTTTCAGCGAGGATTAGTAAGGATATAAAAATTTTATGTACACTTTATACAAATAAGATAATAGAAGTTTGTGGCAACCAATTATCCGAGCCAACTCATGCCTGAGGTGAACCTATTCGAACCCAATTGGACAATTTTTATTTTTCTAACTTCTGTTATCTTAGAGATAATATACAAGTTGATTTGCTTTCCCAGTCACTGTCTGAACAAATCATACGTTACAAGCAATCATGCAGCGCCGAATATTTCGTTTTCGGTATTTATTGTATATTTACATCAGTTGCTAACAAAGAAACAACATAAACATCAAATTGTTAATTTTCGTGTATCTCTCCCTCTCTTTTAATTTAGACGAATGACATTATCTTTTTTTTTTGTTTAAATAATGACATTATTTTATTCCTGAAAAAACTATGGAACTTTGTGGGCACATGCGGCTGCACAACATCGAGATCTGGAGAAGCAAGTTGAACAGCGAAGATAATGGAGCCACTTGTATTGAGTTTCTTTCAACTGCACTTTACATATTTATTAATAGGGTATACTAGAATTGGTGGTTTATATAAATAGAAAACAGTAGAAATAAAAGAACATTAGCTTATATAAGACATTATCACTAATACTTTTGAACAATTTTGATTGATTGTTTCAGATTCCAATCTCATTTCAGAAAATGTTAAATGCATAAACCCATTAACATGCCCATCTGCTAACAAGTTACAAGTAAACTAAGTTACAAAAGAAAAGAAGTTACAAGTAAACCTCTCTTTTTCTTCTAGAATTTTAGCTGAAGAAAGATTTATATCTTGTGATAAAATCAAGACTCCGCTGACACGATGACACGTGATACGGTCGTGCAAAAATATCTATAGATCCTTAAAGTCTTTGAGTCTCCGAGTTTGGTCAACACGCGGACCAATGGGAACTTCTTTTAACCCGATGAGATTACAGCATAGATCCTACGTGGCAACCTCATCCTTCCTTTTTAATCTGTCAACGTTCAAATCTAACTATTCTTCTTACAGAACCAAAGAATGAGATAGACCGTACAACACAACACATGACCAAAGGCGATCGAAACTTCTTAAACACGAAAAATCAGAAATCACCTAAAATATTATGCGTAAAGATAGAATACTATTGATAGAAAGAATCAAACGCAATTAATATGTCATGTCATACAGTTTAAATTTTTAAAAGAGTATTTAAAAAATTGTTACTAAAAAACTAGAAAAGGATTAATATCTTTCCAATAAATTTAAATACGGTGGAATCGGATAAAATTGTTAAAGACTCCGAGAAACTTGTAAAAACAAAAACTTTGCAGCAACGAGAAAAAATAAAATAAAAAATGGCGTCACAGGGGTGCTTCAATGGAACTCACGGTATAAAAAGGGTTCATCCTCTGTCTCACTCTCTCACATATCGATTCTCTTCTTCTTCTCTTCCATTGAATCCGAAACCTCAACCTCGCTTTCTCTCATCACAGCTTCGTCTCTTCCCTTCCTCGTCTTCTTGTATTGCATCTTTTCATCAAGTCTCTTCATACAAGGTACTGTTCTCTTTGGTTCTTTTCTATAAAACAGATTAATAGATTTGACTTTATCTTCTCCAATAATGACAGAGAAGCAGGCCAGTCTCGGCGCGGTACAGAGAAAAGCAAGAAGAAGAAGAAGCAATGACTATTAAACCGGCGGTTTGTATTTCCAATGGGAATCTAATCATAAAAAACCGGACGGTTCTAACCGGTTTACCAGACAACGTCATCACGACGTCATCCTCCGACGCGGGACCGGTCGAAGGAGTCTTCCTCGGAGCTGTATTCGACAAGGAAGAGAGCAACCACATCGTACCGATCGGTTCACTTCACGAATCCCGGTTCATGGCTTGTTTCCGGTTCAAGCTCTGGTGGATGGCCCAGAGAATGGGTGAGCTCGGCCGCGACGTTCCTCTAGAAACTCAGTTCCTATTGGTTGAATCCAACGACGGGTCCCACCTTGACGAGACAAACCAGAAACTCTACACCGTCTTCTTACCGTTAATCGAAGGCTCGTTCCGTTCGTGTCTTCAAGGAAACGTCAACGATGAGGTGGAGCTCTGTTTGGAGAGCGGAGACGGCGACACCAAAACGTCGTCGTTCACTCACTCTTTGTACATTCACGCCGGCACGGATCCGTTCAAGACGATAACGGACGCTATCCGCACCGTTAAGTTGCATCTCAAGAGTTTCCGTCAACGTCACGAGAAGAATCTCCCGGGGATCGTTGACTACTTCGGGTGGTGCACTTGGGACGCGTTTTACCAGGAGGTGACTCAAGAAGGCGTGGAAGCTGGTCTCCAGTCTCTAACCTCCGGCGACACGCCGCCGAAGTTCGTCATCATCGACGACGGTTGGCAATCCGTCGCGAACGATGATGACCCGGTTGAGAACCCGGTTTTTCGGTTAACCGGAGTCAGGGAGAACGCGAAGTTCAAGAACAAGGATGGACCGACGCTAGGAATCAAGAACATTGTAGACATAGCTAAAGAGAAGCACGGTCTGAAATATGTTTACGTGTGGCACGCGATCACGGGTTACTGGGGCGGGGTGCGACCCGGGGAGGAGTACGGGTCTGCCATGAAGTATCCGGTTGTGTCGAAAGGTGTGGTGGAGAACGAACCGACGTGGAAGACAGATGCTATGGCGGTACAAGGGTTGGGTTTGGTTAACCCGAAGAATGTGTATAGATTTTATAACGAGCTTCATGGTTACTTGGCTGATGCTGGTGTGGACGGTGTGAAAGTTGATGTGCAGTGTATATTGGAGACTTTGGGAGGTGGTTTAGGCGGTCGAGTCGAGTTAACGAGTCAGTATCATCGAGCTCTTGACTCCTCTGTTGCTAAGAACTTCCCTGATAATGGATGCATTGCTTGTATGAGCCATAACACAGACGCTCTCTACTGGTGAGTATTGCGTTATCTTTTAGTTTGTGTGTGTTTGATTTGAGTAAAGTTTATGGAGTGGGATTGATGATGCAGCTCGAAGCAAGCAGCTGTGATTAGAGCGTCAGATGATTTCTACCCGCGAGATCCGGTGTCTCATACCATACACATTGCCTCGGTTGCGTACAACAGTGTGTTCTTGGGAGAGTTTATGGTGCCTGACTGGGACATGTTCCATTCCGTGCACCCTGCTGCAGAGTACCATGCCTCTGCTAGGGCCATTAGTGGTGGACCTATTTATGTTAGGTGCGTATCTATCAAAGTTCATTGTAATTTCATCCACTGAATCATGACACTATTAATTGCAACTTACATTGTTTGTTGTAAATGTGCTTGATGAGTAGTGATGCTCCTGGCAAGCACAACTTTGATCTTCTAAGAAAGCTTGTGTTGCCTGATGGATCGATTCTTCGTGCTCGATTGCCTGGTAGACCAACACAAGATTGTTTATTCGCAGATCCTGCCCGGGATGGTGTTAGGTATTATATTGGCTACCCTGTGATTTTGAAATCTTTAAAAAATTTAGTAAAAAAAATTATTTTTTTTTAAAACAATTTAGAAACCTATGTTTATATTTATTAACTCGAAATAATTTGGAGGCAGAAGGCCAATGTTACACTTGAATATGTCCGGGACCAGCTTTAACATTGGTTTAATATAAGTCTAAGCTTTATTTAATTGATCATTTTCTTACCGCACTGTATGGTTTCAGCTTGCTAAAGATATGGAACATGAACAAATACACTGGAGTTCTTGGTGTGTACAACTGCCAAGGAGCAGCTTGGAGTAGCACGGAAAGGAAAAACATCTTCCACCAGACACAAACTGAATGCATCACCGGCTCCATCCGTGGTCGTGATGTTCATTTGATATCCGAGGCCTCCACTGATCCAAAGACCTGGAACGGAGACTGTGCTGTTTACTCCCAAAGCAGAGGAGAACTCAACGTTATGCCATACAATGTGTCTCTACCGATCTCACTGAAGATCCGTGAGCATGAGATCTTCACTGTGAGTCCCATTACTCACCTAGCTAGTGATGGTGTCTCATTTGCTCCGCTCGGTCTTGTAAACATGTACAATTCGGGAGGAGCTATCGAAGGACTTAGATATGACGTTGAGGAGATGAAAGTGGTAATGGAAGCCAAAGGGTGTGGTAAATTTGGAGCTTACTCATCTGTGAAGCCTAAGAGATGTGTTGTTGAGTCAAACGAAGTTGCATTTGACTATGATGCCTCCTCTGGTTTGGTCACTTTTGAGTTGGAAAAGATGCCTTCAGAGACCAAACGATTACATGCAATGGAAATTGAGTTATGATTTGATGAATTACAATTTGATGTACAACACGGTTATTACAATTTGATGTAACAACACGGTTATTACAATTTCTTTCCATGTGATACAAACAAAGTAATAATAATATTTTTTTTAATTCAAAAGAATTACAAATATATATTTATTGGTTTAGCAACTAACATGGTCACGCCAGTCCAAGAACAAGAGAGCAGCTGCATAGTGAGACAAGGCACCCAACAAAACAAACACATGGAAGATCTGATGACTATGTCCCACACGATCAAACCAACCCGGTTTAAACCTCTCAGGCACTCTCCCTACATAGAACCCTGTCCCAACAAGATAAAACACTGCCATAGCCAGCTCGTACATGAGCGTCACGTTCCTTTGCGGGTTTCCCCAGTTAACCACTAGCGCATGGACAGCTGGGACTATTCCGAAGAGCCCCATGGAGGCGAAAAGCAAAGCGCGAAAACCTCGGTACTTGGGAGAGGAAAGTGAGGGAGTGAAGAGTGTGATGATTGTGAAGATTCCCATAGAGGTGATGCCTGTGAGGTAGATGACATACCAACGAGGAGTGCATTGGAAGATGTAGTACATTGCTGGGAAGAAGGAAGTGATGATCATGACGGCTATACCGGTATAGTCTATGCGGAGGAGGAAGAGGTTAAGGTCTTTGGAGTGGCAGCAGAAGAGGTGACAAATGCTGCTTGAGAGTAGGCAGAACATTGAGCCTGCTAAGAATACAAAGAATGGCCATCTTGTTACATTCCCTGGACTCTTTGCATCCTATACAATCATCATATACCATCATTAGCTAATTAACTACATTTTTCAAAAAAGTAGTAATTTATACCAAAAGTATGTTATAGTCACGTTATCGAGTTGACATAGTAATTAATTAAAGGAGGCGTACCACGGGGAAGAACTTATCGTGATGAATAACGTTGGCGACAGTAAGTGCCACAAATAAGATAAAACCTAGTAAATGTCTATCAAAACAAAGAAAAATAATATCATCAGAAATTAAACAATAACCAGAAAGAAACAAAAATGAAATTTTGTTATAAGTATATACTAACGTCCAAACGTTGAGGGACTCATTGTGGAAACTTAAGACGCTGAAGAAAGCATCTCTAATGGACCAATCAGCTCTATAATAATTCAATATAAATTCGTTATCCTTCATGTAATCTGGAAGCTCGCTAAACGACATTAACTGACGTCGTCTTGTCGTCTTCTGCGGTTTCTTCTTCATGGTTTCGTCTCCAGCTTGACCATCTCCAGGGACGATCTTGCTCTTGCATTTGCTGTTACCGCAAGTCACCGTCTCTGCTTCGTCTTTCTGATCATCTTGGTCCATATGAGACCTAATGTTGATTATTTAAGACAATAACACTTTCTTTATGGTTCAAAGATCAATGGAAGAGGGGTGTGATAGAAGATCTGAGATATGAGAGGAAAATATATAAATGAAAAAGATTGTTATTGAAGCTATATTAACGTGTGAATTTAAATCTTAGGAGTGAGAGAGAAGATGGGAAAGGCAAGGAGACAGCTGCAACATTTAAAGAAGAAACTTAAGTATGCAGGTAGAGGTTGGTGTCGTGTTTTCATCTCTTATGTTTGTTAGGTTATCAATAAATTTATTTCTCTTTTTCGCATTTTTATTATTTTTTACACGAAAAGTGAATTTTGTTTTACACTACTTTTCGAGATACTCGAAATCTTTTTGAGTGCGAATAGAGTAAATTTAGGTGGTTTCAAGACCGACCGACTCAGATTCTACTACCGGCTTGTGCCTCTTATATACATGAGTAATGCCTCGTACCCACTGGATCTTTTTTAGTTCTAGAAAGAAAAAAAAGATAAATTAAAATAGTACATTCTTGTAGTTGGGGCCTTTATATTCAGCAATAAATTCTTTGTATATTAAGATTGCTTAATGGTTTCTTGTTTACTTGACTTTGAAGATTCGAGTATATTAAATTTTAAAACTAATATTCGAGTAGTTCGTTTTATATTTTTTTCTCAGATACACAAAGATAATAAGATAACAATATAGTACATGTACTTACACTACAAGAAAACGTTGTAGACTCCGACAAAAAGTTTCCGATGACCCTTGTTCTCAGAAAATTTTCAATGACTAAGCGAGAAAGTAGTGAGGATTCACTAATTTCATCGGAATTTTAAAGGTTTTTTCCGACAAAAAAGAGTTCTCGGAAACGTCTCGTTAAATTGTTGGAAAATCCCCGGATTGTACCTTCAAATGAAATTTCTCGGTATTTTGTTAGAGGTTGTCATCGGAAAATAGTCAGTCTTAACGTGGTTATTGTTCCGATGAATTTACATGAAACCATCGTTTGTACTATATACAGATCTGTATCGAATACAGATTGATAATACATATAATATTTAAACCTTAATAAACTTAATATATAAAGTTTATAACTATCTATAATATGTGGTTCACAGCGGTTTCATGACTGTATTCAAACATATATATTTAATAATTTTACTTAATATATACAGTAGATCCAATTTTTTGAGTTTTTTTTAGCAACAATATAGATCTTCTTCTCTATCAACATTCGGCCTATCTTCTCTTCTACCACTTTGTTCCACAGATCTCCGTGAAAGATAAGGTATTTTCTTCCCTTTGATTCTTCCTATTTCTTCCATTTTATCCATTTTCGTTCTTTTTTTCTCCTCTTTTCTTCGTCCCCTCCTCTCAGTCACACTCCTTATGTTTATTAGATCTGTGATTCTTTACATTCATATTTACTTATGTTTTTTTGGATCTAAGATTCTTTCAAGAGATACAACTACCACCTCAACTCCTTGGACCGCCGTAATTCCTTACACCACCACCACTGTAGCTCTCTGCACCGCTACTCCAGAACTCCTTTCACCACCACCACCGGAACACCTTAACCACCACCGTCGGAACTTACACCACCACCGATGCAACTCCTTACACCACCACCGCCGGAACTCCTTGCACCGCCACTTGCAACTCCTTTCCAGTCACCGTCGCAACTCCTTGTAGCCGGAGCCTTCACATCAACACCGGCCATCGAAGCACCGTATATTAAAATAGTTTTATTTTTATTTTATAGATTTTTATAATTAATTTTGTATATGTAACATATATTTGATAGTTTAATATTATTTGAATTCAATTTCTATTTCTATTTTATTAATTTGTTTTTTTTAATTAAAAATATTAAATCATCGGAAGTTTGTCGGTACATAGATCTCTAATTTTCTCGGTATTTTCCGATCAATCTCCGAGAAAGACTTCCGATAAGATTTGTCATCGGAATTTACCTACTTATTTCCGAGAAATGGAAATTACCGAGACCCAAACTCCGACTAATATTCAATTGTCGGAAAATAGTTGGAAAAGGTCACTTCCGTGTAACTTCCGATAAATATAGCTGTCGGAGTGTATGCATTATTCTTGTAGTGTTATGAATTATTAGTCGACTGAGTATAATAACTGTGAAAGCTCTTCTCAATCATGTGGTTGACAAAAAAATACTAATGATTAGGGAAACATACATGCATCATTTTCACAAACGGTTCTACATTTTCTACTGAAAATTGTTGCAAAGTTTTTGAGATATTAGTGTCATTTTCGGCTAGCTGCGGCTAGCCTTTTAAAATGTATCGATCAGTGACTTATGAACTGAGATTTTATTTGTTAGATATATGAAAAGAGCTAAAGAAGATTAGTAAGAACAATCGTAACTATAATTTATTTGGAATATAAATTTATTAATAAAGGATTTCAAAAGTAGACAATTTCTTTTTTTTCACAATGAATTATAATCTTTGTAACATGTAATTAGAAGATCAACAAAGATAAAGAAAAAAAACATGTAATTAAAAGATGTTATTCAATCATGTATTTTAATAAAGTTTAAGTCTAAATATAATCCACAATGATCATTCTAAATTATGTTTTAAAATTTAGTGTTATTCAATGATTTAAATCAGCCTTTTTAATCTAATTTAAGAATTTTTGTAATTTAAATTGACTTCAAATCATCTATTGTGGAATCTTATAAATGATTGAAATAAAAACTTAAATATTATAAAAAAAATATTGAATTCATCAACTTAAACAATCTTAAAATTTAAAGGGGTCGTAATAAATTATGTGTTTTAATAAAACTTAAATTTAAATAAAAATCACATTTATTTGAACGATGGTTTTAAATTCTATTTTAAAATCTATTGTTATTCAATGATTTATTTAAATCAAGTTTTTAAAATTTAATTTTTTGTATTTTAAATTAATTTCAAATAATTTATTGCAGAATCTCGTGAATAAATGATTGCAATAAAAATCTAAAGTATACTATAGAGATTTTAAAATTCAACGACTTAAACAATCTTCAACGTTTTTAAATTTAATGGATTACAAACATTAATAATTGATTTTAAACTATTGATTGAATATCACGCTTAAAATTTAATGGACTATAAAACATTAATAATTGATTTTAAATCATGGATTGAATAACACCGTATATCACTACTAACATGAAATTTATTATATCCCGAGATGCACATGATGGTCATGTAGCTATCAGTATTTCGGTGTACTAAACCCTGTTATCTTAACAAAATTCTTTTCCTTTTTTTGGCAACATCTTAACAAATTTTCGTAAATACTAAATAGTAACTATAAAATGTAATGCGAGTCTTGTGACATGTGTTACACATCATTTTTGTCGGTGATTCAACATTGTGACAAATCACTTGTTCACCATAGGTCTGAAATGCCTATTTGCTAAGCCGTTTTGAGCAAACATTAACAAGGAACGGTTAATCCACCATCCAAGTTTCCCAAGAGAGCTTCAACACCCCAACAAAACCAGATAAGGTACGCAATCTATACCTACGTGTCTATATTTCTTGGAAAAATCGCTTAAAAGATACTAGGTCAACATCTTTATCAATACTATTAAATCAGGAACCCTTTTATAAAATTACCCCTATTCTTCCATGATACTCCCTCCGTATTTTTATATATGACGTTTTGTTGCTTTCACATAAAACAAGACATATTGTATATTTCCTTTACTATCCTCTGTCATTAACTAACGTAGAAGGTAGATTAATCAAATTTGTCAATTACAATAAATAATGTAAAGGGCAAATAAAGTCAATCTTGCTATATTCTACATAGATTTCTGGAAAACGTCAAATATACTGAAACAAAAGGATAGTTGTAAAACGACATGTAAAACCGAACAGAGGGAGTATATTACTTTTTGTGCCATTAATTTTGCTTTAAAAATTAGAAGTCATTAAGGGTATTTTGAAAAATGAAATGTAAACCACCTAAATAACCTAAAATCTAGGCATTCATATAACTAATTATCCTTATTTCAAAACTAACAAATAAACAAATATTAACAATACAACAACTTAAAATTAATACTATAAGTAAAGTAATTCGATACTAATCCACAGACCAACCAAAGGACTCTAATCATAATAACACCATGTAATAAACCTCTCACCTATAAGAAGTTAATTATATATGCCCACTGGTACAGAACCTGCAAATATATTATTTGATTTTATTTTTGTTACGTAGAATCTCACATATAAGAAGTCACCTGTATATGTCCAATGGTAAATTTTTTTTTAAAGAGAACAAACTAAAACAATGATAAAATCTGTTTTTGTTAAGTAGACTTTTTATAGAAATAACATTCATATAAACTTATTTAGTTTAACGGGTTCTAAATAGATTATTTGATTTAAAAATATTTATTAAATGTATTTTACTTAAAGATAGTGAAGATCATATGAACTCAGTTATATATATATATATATATATATATAACAGAATATATTAAAAATTATTATGTTCAAATATTTTTCAAAAATTTTGTTCGGTTTTCATTACGGGTTAGATTTGATAATGGTTTTTGAATATAACACTTTAAGAACCGTTCGAATATATAAGCTAAGTCTAATAGATTATGAGACTTTGATTTTCGGATCGATTTGAATTTTTCGAGTATAAATATTCTTGACTAATTATGTTAGGTAACTAATAAGAAAATATAATATATTGCAAACTTTAGGAATAAAGTTTAACAAATAATCTCTGAAATGCATATGACACAAGTGTATAGATATGCAACTTGACATATTTAATATAATTACCGAAATTATATTAAATAATATTCATATTAAGCACAAATATGACTATAAAAAGATACACAAATATAAAAATTAAATTTTTCAAAGTAAAATTAAAACAAAAATATATCCGCCTTTTAAAAGGGCGGGTCAGAATCTAGTTAAGCTTTAATTTAGGATCACGTCCATGTGTTTGGCTAATAAATTTCAAGGAATGGTTTATTTTTATTTATTTCATGCTAATGATCTAAAACCGGAATCTCTCCTTATAATTTTTTTTATTATTAGAGTAATTGCACATATTAAGTAGATATGGTGGGTGTCAAAAAGACAACCCATACGAAACGTTCGGTATTTCCGGCAGCTTATGTATGACTAAGTAATAAAGAAATCAAACAAAACCAAACCATGTGGTTTATGAAAAAGATAGTAGTTTACATTTGGTACCAACCATCATTGATGATTGGTGATGGTTTCAGTCGTTGAGAAGCTCTAGTTTCTTCAGGGCATCACGAATATCCGAATCCAAGGGTGCGTGAACCACGTTGTTGCTCTCTAAGGAGATCACGTCAGTGAGGGGATAGCTCCTGTTAGTGTGCAAAGCGTTGCTTGCGCTGCAAGACACCCCTTCTAGCACAACGCTCTTGTGAAGCCCTCCGAGCAATCCTTCGTAATCAGTGTCACCTGATTCTCCCACGAACACCACCATCTTCGCCAAGTCAATCCCCCACCGAACAAACAAGTACCTGGGTCACCATAACTGATTAGTAAGTAACAGAAACCATATAATTACTTCCTTGCACCACAAGTTTTGTACTTACTACTACCTATGTTTCTTAAAAATAGATTTTAGTGTTTTCACTATAAAATCACTTTATAAATGCATCATTTTTGCAATTATCACTTTCCAATAACTTCTAACCAATAATAATTCAATAAACTAAAAAAAAAATTGAAGTTTACAATTTCTGCATAGAAAACATAAAAGATTTATCTTTCTGAAACGGTCTTTTTTCTTTCTAGAACATCTATTTTAGTGGAAAGAAGGAAGTAGTAGTTACCTTAGGGCTTGTACACGAGAAGCCAGCACTGGTATCACGTTTATTCTGGTGCCATTTTGACTATAAACGACATGACAACGCAACGCCTGGATCCTAAGCAGCTTCCGGAGCTCTCTCACTGGAGGTACCTGAAGATAAAAAGCCAAAACAAATAAACTATTAACGCAAAAACTAAGAAGATCCAATGAGACGTTCTTGATATGGTGGACTTGATTAAACTTACCGCTGCAGGCTTCTTGACAGCAAAGGTGTAGCAGTAGTCAGTTGAAAGATGCTCAGCAAGAGTGACTATCTGCTCATCATTCTCAGCTCTTTTCTCGTTAACCGAAGACGCCCAACGGATCAATGTCTTCCTCAGCCCTTCACCACCCCAGCGATACTCTACATGGGAGTGGTAGTAAAAGTCAACAACAAAAGGATCATCTTCAGAGCTGAGTGATGTGTAGTAAAGATCGCTCCCGCTGTTGCATACGAAAGCGTCGAAATCATTAGGGTTTAACCCTCCTGACGCCAAGAAAGATGTTATCTCAGAGATTTTTAGAGATGTTGACAATATGAACCCAACAGATCCATCAGCTCTCTCCTTTTCAACCGCCTCTAGGATCCTTCTTGTAGCCGCTAGTGTGTCTTTCTCCCCATCGAAGTCAAGAGCAATGACAACAATAAACTTCCTTCTCCGCACCGCCGGGAACTTCTCTGACCTCTCCAGCGATCCCATTTTGCGGCTACTATCTTTGCCTTTAGACCAGTTCAGGACAGCAGCTTCGATTTTGCTCTTCCTGTCCATGGAGGAGCTCCCTTCTTGATTCATGGAGCCGTCGTTCCCACTTCCACCGTCAAATGAAAACCTCAAGTTCAAGGATAAATCCTGTATATCTCTCAAGGAATCACTTGGTGACTCAGGCTCTGAGTTGTCACCGTCATCATCATCACTTTGCCATTGCGGATGTCTTGGTTTGAAGCTTGTTATGCGAGATAAGTAAGTTTTGCAATGCTCTGGCCAAGAGAATTGGTGAATGTTCTTCAACCCGTTTTGCCTACACTTTGCCCATAGTTGCTTGTCAGCAACAAGTTTAAGAAGAGCTTCGGAAAGAGATTGCTGATCATGAGGATCCACAAGGAGACCATTGTCCAGAATCTGGAAGAAAAGTATTATATTAGAACAACCAAGAAGGCACATTATGTAATAGTCTTGAGGGTATCAATAAGAATACATACCCGGTGTATATCTACAGGACCGCCATTTTGTGTAGCAACCATTGGCAAACCATAGGCTGCAGCCTAGAAGGCAAAAAAAAAAACAAACAAACACATAAGTCATGAAACTAACACATTTGACCATAGATGAAGGAGGAAAAAAAAACCTCAATTAGAGTAAGTCCAAAGGGTTCGATGAAAGCTGGATTGATGAAAACACCCTGCAAATAATCCATGCACAATAATCAATCTACTAAAGAGAATAATGGACAGAAGCATCTAGTCAAGAAGCAAAGATAGATAGCATCATAATATGCAACAATATAATTGATAAAATTGGAGATGAAATGTTTCTTTGTGACCTTGTTTTCATGGTGAATAGCTCAATAAACGTAAAGAAAATAGATCTAATGATCTTGAATTAAGTAGCATGATATAGTTATAATGAGCTGTGAAGATTACCTTGGACTTTGCAGCTAGGCGATATATGTCGGGAACATCAGACTGTTTGTGATGTTTAGGGTACGCAACTTGACCGTAGAGATCATACTTGTCAACTAGCTTCAGAACAGAAAGGAGAACAGAAGAACTCGTGCTCGACATCTCATCAATCCCATCACGGTTACCCATAATAAGTGCCTGCAAACCAGAAACATAAAAAACAAATAACCAAAAGTGTTGAGAGAAATATCCTTACAAAAGTCCCCTACAACATTACCAGGTTAGCAAGCTCTCTCAGTGGGCGACATTCTCCAAATGCCTTCACTAACGTCGTGATATTCTTTTTTGGGTCAGGCCTCGCAAGTGCAAGTATCATAGGCTTTCGGGAGTTTGAAAAGAAACGCATTATCTGTAAGAATTTGGAGGTCTAAGTAAGCTGCTTGACAGAAACATAATGCAAATAACAATATAAATGTAGATGCTATATATTCAAGCAAGAACCTCAGCCCATATAGGTGGATCTCTAGAAGTTGAATGCTCCTCATTCCCATCTCCATCTTCCATATCACCATCATGCGGGACAATATGATTGAACTCCATCCCAGGTGGAATTTTCTGCATCATCAAAAATAAATAAATAAAACATAATATATATATTGTTATGATACTTCAGAAGTTTGTAGCTAACCAACCAACATCTCCTAATTGTTCAAAAGATCAAGAAAATAGCAAAGGCTTAAAAGTTACTTACAACCATGCGAGGCATGAACCGTCCATAGCAGCTAACATTCCGCTTAATCCTTGCTCTCAACTTACGCTCCAGCATGGGATCAAACCCATCATACAACCTCCACTGCTCATCTATCTCCTGCCTTGTGCTAGTTATCACCATCTCCGAAACATCAACAGCTAACTCCTCACCCTCTATCCGACGCATGATTTTGTAAGTCGAGTTTATCTCCTCTTTCGAGAGGCGGCCTTGCTTCAAAAGCTGCTCCAGCTTATCTCGACCGAGCGAGTGGCCGGTGAGAATCATAGGCACGTTAAGCGCACCTGAGAGCAAAGCAGCAGCGTCGCCAGCGTCAGCGTAGTGTCCGTGGATGGCAGAGGGCCAAATAGGCTTCCCGCCACCAACTTGTTCACCGAGAACGCTGGACATTTGCATGATGTGGCTCATAGCACCATCGACGAATTCGGCGATGTGAGGCCATAGAAGCTCTTTTGGAATGTACTTGTCCTTTGGACCGAATGGTATCCTCACGATATAAGCGCCGCTACTCTCCCCCATCTCGTCTGAGAGGTTTTCAGAGTCTCTTGGAGTTAGCATTTCTGTAGGTTCGCCGTAACTGTAGTCAACATCTGGTGAAGACACTTGTCTGGTAAGCAGGTCGACCCTGTAAACTCCTGGCATTGATCCCAAGGCCCTTGCAAGCTCCACAACATATTTAACCTGTAACATGAGAAGCAGAGTGAGGAGGGATCAGAGCACTATCACTCAAATTGTCTGTAACATCACCTGGCCACCAGTATCAGAGTCACGGCCGAGCTCCATGTTTTCACCACGTATGAGACCATGAAGACTGCATGCATGCACAACTGAATGTTAAATAACTATCACACAAAAAACACTCCTAACACTTTCCATCACCTATCTTTTACAAATTCTCAATTAGCAAATCATTTTGAAAACATGTTTACTCAGATTTTTGAGCACACATACCTTATTAAAACAAGATAGAGCTTGTTTCCCTTCTGTTGATTTGCCCATATCTCCATCGACTCAGCAGAATTAATCCTCGCCAGCCTGGTTTTCGCTCCATGAGCTGAGACATCACTGACCATGTCTCCTTTCTCTCCTTCAGAAAACTCCTCGGACATATCATCTGTTACCTCCCTGCGACCTCTCTCACGCTCAAGACGGCGCTTAGCCAGCCTCTTTGCTTCCTTTTCCTCATGCTGCACCAAACATAAGAATGAGCAGATAGAACATAAGTTAGTTGTCAATAGACTTTAGAAACGCTAATGTTCCTAGAGCAGAAACTCTCTGACATATTATGTTAAAAAAATCATAAAGGACAAAGTAATACAACAACATCAAGTTAATAGCTAATTCCATAATTCAAAGATACAAGGTCACAAAGCAGGACATGATAGCTATTGAAACTTGAAAGTTCAAATTCTACGCCAAATTCTCTTCTTTTTTTTTTTTAAATTAAATACCAGGAAGTTTTGGCATATCACATATCCGAAACCACAACATCATGTAATATTAATTTCCTTGCAGCGGTAACTCGAACTGGAGACCTTTTATCACAATGGTCAGAATTTTTTTGAGTAAAGGTAACGACCTCTCTAGTAAAGCTACCCCAAGCTCAGTTTTAAAGACTACTCCACGTTGATTCCTTAAAAAGAGATTGCTGTTTTTATATTGTTATTCTTACTAATGTATCCCATTTTAAAAAGAGATTGAAAAGCAAACAGGAACAATTAAAAAAAAGGTTGAGACTTGAAACCAGAGGAGACCAGAATAAAAAACATGACTTGAGAGTCAAACAATTCAGATCAAAGTCAACACTGCATGGCTATGATCCTAGATTACACTTGCATAAGAAACCTCTACTTTATTATAAAGTTACAAGCAAAAAAGAGTGGAAAAGCTTTTTTAAGAGAAGAAAAAAAAACAGAACCTGCTTCTTTTGACGAGCGAGATTCCAGATCCTCCAACACATATTCTCCAACCGTGTGTTCCTCTCTTGTGTACTCCTCGTAGCAACAGCCTAATAATAAGAAAAAGCCAACCAACTTTATCACCACATATATCATAAACAAACACAAAAGCAAAAGGAGAAGAAGAAGCAGAGCAAGTGGTGCTTTACCTTGGCCCATGATTTGTGAAGATCAGTCTCATCGTAACCAGTAATGACTTCCTCAACGAAGTAACGGCTAGGAGTGAAACGGCCTCTCTCCCTCAGAAGAAGCGAAGGTCGAGCATGAGCATCGTCGAGCGGCTGACCGACGTCGAGTATCGCCTCCAAGTAACTGTTCACCCAATCGTTCCCTGCCATTCCTTTGCTTTTGCGAATATGCTGCTTTAGAGAATGATTCTCGTACCTTTTTGCTTTTTTTTTTTCTGATCGAAAGACGACAGACCACTCAGTTTGGACAGGTCCACTCCACACGCATCCGTTTCGAACGGCTCACAACTCTGCCCACCTTTTATTTGTTTTTATTACATTAGTTTTTTTTAATAAGGAAAGAAAACTGTCATAAAATATAGTTCTTACAGAATTGAAACTTTGTTTTGACTGATTATAGCAAATTTAGGAAAGTAAAAAAAGTTTTCGTTACTAAATGAGGTGTTGGATTTGACTAGTGATAAGTTATAACCATGCATTTTATAGTCCTGTTTGACCATTTTCATTTTGATTCGGACTAATACTTAGTTTCCATAACATATCATGAATGTGAAATGAATATTCCGCATAGATCCGAATGATAGATTCATCTGATAGAGAACCAAGAGCATATTCTTGGAATGTTATTTATTTGACTAACTTGGTATAAATCATATGAATCCATCAATTCAAACATTAATAATTCATACTAAACATATGGATTATTAATTTTAAACCATGACTTATTTACTGTTCCATTGGTCTTTGCCTGTCATTATTTATTTGATTAACTTGGTATAAATGATATGAATCCATCAATTTAAACTTTGTCTGGCAGAGAAACCTTAAGCAAGGCGACAATGGGTACAAAATCCAAATATTGATGGGTAAAAAACTTTTTTTAGAAAGTAAATCTTAATTTAAACCATGAATTTTTAAACTTTAAGTTGCACTTAATTTAAACCATGAATCCATCAAATTTTAGACGATGAATTTTTAATATTAAAAAATTCATGGTTTAAATTTAGTTGCCCTTAAAACAAAAAGTATTGCCTTAAGCAAGACGACAATGGGTACTAAAATTAAAAAAAGTTTAGTTACGCCTACAAAGAGATAACGACTCTCCTTCATAAAACCCTCGTAGCTCGGCTTCTTAACCGTCTCAGATGATATTACGGTTTTTAAGCTTAATTTCGGTTTAGCAGACTAAGACCGACTCGGTTTAGGTTTCCTTTCTTAGTCTTTAATTTTTTTTTTCAAAATATTTCATTTAACATAAAACATGGATACATCCCATATATATATATATATATATATGTAGCTGAAACAAAAATGAAAGATTACAAATCTTCAAAATAATATTCATTTAACAAAAAATACTAAACTTTTAAATCTTAAATCATAGCATTACTTTAAGTATTAAACTCTAAACTCTATTCACTAAACCATTAACTCAAATATAAAATATACATTTATTAAATTTAATATTTATAAAATTGGAAAATTTCAATTTTACTACAAATTTGATATTACTTTCAAATTTGCTTTTAAGGGATAATAATTTCCATAATTAAATACGTAAAATTTGTGATGAAAATGATTAAATTAACTCTCATAAATAATTTATAAAAGTTTAAGAATAATTTTCAAAACATTTATATAAGTTTATAAACCCAACCCTACCCCCTAAATACTAAATATTAAAAAATAATCACTAAACTTTAAACCCAAATGTTAAGGTATTTTTGATTGAGTGTATTTTTAAAAATTGGACTTCCATAAACACTCTAGGAAATCTGGTAGCGTAATAATTATAAACAATTTCTTCACTAGTTCCTAACTTTGCCCTTGCATCATTTGCTATATCAGTATTATCATGGAGATGTCTTACCGTATGTCTTATCCCAAAGACAAGTCCATAAAGATCTCTCTTTTTCACTTTATGCAATGCGGTCTCAGTGGCGGATCCACTTGAGTCAATAGTAGAGCTGGGCAAAAAATCCGAATCCGAAAAACCGAACCGAATCCGATTCAAAAAAGTAGCACCGAACCCGAACCGAAATTGATTAAATATCCGAACGGGTTCAAAATTTCGGTATTTAAAGAACCGAAACCGAACCCGATCCGAACCGAAATATTTTGGGTATCCGAATGTATCCGAAATAAATTTATATAGTTAAATATATACATTGTTTTTATATATAATGTATATTAAAAATATTAAAAATATATAAGATACCTTTAAGTTTTCCAAAATACTCGGAAAATATATGCAAATAGTCAAAAGTGAATGTTTAAAATAGCTAAAGTATACTGAAAACACCAAAATAGTTAAATATCTATTGATTTTTTATCCAAATATTCAAAGAAAACCAATTTATATATTAAATTAAGGTATTTTGACATATATGTTATGAAAATTTATATGTGATATATTATCTTTCTTATATATTTTGAAAATTTAAAGTATATAATGAATTTTGAAAATTTAAAAACATTTTAAATGGGTTATCCGAACCCGAACCGAACCCGCAAAGATCCGAACCGAACCCGAACCAAAATTTAGAAATATCCGAATGGGGCTGAAATCTTTAACTCCGAAAATCCGAATGGACTGAACCGAAACCCGAATGGATACCCGAACGCCCAGCCCTAGTCAATAGGGTGTCAGGTGACACCCTTTAAATCAGTATAAATAATAGTTTGTTCCCAAAAGCATTGAAAATTCAGTAGATCTGCTGGTAAAAGTCCCCTGTTGACACCCCTTACCCCAGGTTCGAACCTCACCAATGACACTTTTCATTTATTTTGACACCTCTTAAATGCATTCTTGGATCCGCCACTGTGCGGTCTCCACTTCAGTATCGGGAAAATCGCATTTTAAACCCTGAGAGTGTCACATTCTAGCACTTTAAACACTGAAGTTTTTTCACTAGCACTTTAAACCTTGAAAGTGTCACTTTTAGCATAACAAACCTCCGACGAAGTTACTTGTTCTTCAAGATAACTAGGTGACCAGTACTGTTCATTTGAGGGTGATGAGGTGTCAGTTTTTTTTAATTAATAATAATGAAATAAATAAAAAAATTCAAAAAAAAATCGAAAAAATCACAAAAATATTTGAAAACTAAAAAAATCCAAAATTTCAAAAAATCGAAAAATTAAATTTCAAAATAAAAAATTAAAAATGAAAAATAAAACAAATTTTTTTGAAAAATATGTTAAGTTTACATAAAATATATTTTTTTCTATATATTAGGTTTTGGTGTGAGTGGAGCTTCTTAGATAAAAGACATACATTTTAAAAATATATAAAAGAAAAAATTATTATTATTATTTTATGTAAATTTTACAAAGTTGTTAAGATATCTATTAGTATTATTTATAACAAAATAGTAAATTTAAGTTTGTTTTAAAATAAATTAATTTATTAGTAAAGTTCCTAAAAACAGTAAATAACTTTAAAATTAAATAAATTACTGTCAAATTTTTGAGAAACTAAAACGAATGTCACTTATCTAAAAAGCTTCACTCACACCAAAACCTAACATATAGAAAATTAAAAAATATATATTTTATGTAAAATTAACATATTTAAAAGAAATTATTTTATATATATTTTTAATATGAAATTTTAATTTTATATTTTTTAAATTTTATTTTTAAATTTTTGAAATTTTATATTTTTTGAATTTCCAACTATTTGAATTTTTTCCAATTTTCATGTATTTTATTATTTTTTATTATTAAAAAAAAAAACTGACACCTCATCACAAAATGAATAGTACCGGTCACTTATTTGGTTTGGAGGTTTGTTATGCTAAAAATATCACTTTCAAGGTTTAAAGTGCTAGTGAAAAAACTTCAGTGTTTAAAGTGCTATAAAGTGACACTCTCAAAGTTTAAAATGCGATTTTCCCCTTCAGTATCTAGTTGAATCCAGTAAACGGGCGTTAAAAAACTCGAACCTTGGTTATTGAAGCTAACTATAACCTTGTTATCTCTCCAGTGTTTCATTCCATCACCTAACTTTGCTAGAAACTCTAGTTTCTTCACAGAGTGCCAAAAGAGAGGATGAATGGGTAGTTCACTAATACTCAATCTACAAAGAAAAAAATTAACATTCAATCCCAAGAACTTACTTAACTACTTTGATAAACTAATTGATTTACTTACGTACCTTGATTTAGGATCTCTTATCTTTAGTTTACAAATCAAGTCCGAAGCTTCAGCTTGGAATGGTGTTGGACTTGAACATAGACTATTGAGACTAAAATTGTCATAGTGTTCTCGAGTAGAGTACGGGCGTTAACCCATGACTCGGGAAGAAGAATAGCCTGAGCTAATGTTCCTAAATTGTAACTATCTGTTTTTTGAGTTCACCACCGAAAACAAACTTTTTCTATTCAGGTGATTTCTTCCAGGCTTTGTTCTCTTCAGGAAGAGGAATCATAGGCTCCTGATTAACTAAAGCAAGAATACTGAAGATTGCCAATTTTGCCAACGAACTTCTGGTTTTCTTAATAAACAAGGTAGACTGAAGAGCGATCTAAACACATATGGATGATTAATTTGGAATGTATTTCCATCATTCCATCGACAAGACTTCTGAAAAGAAGTATTCTAGCAGAGTCTGGTTTGAGAGAAGTCTCGCATATATCTTTGCATGTCTTCTTCTTGATCAAGTCTTCTAACGTTAGAAATATTGTTTTGAGAATTTTTATGTACTAATTTTGTTATAAAAACTTTTTTTACTACTATTTGAGAATATTTCTAATAAATCATTACATAACGTGTTAGAAAACTAAGACAATTATGTATAGTCCATAACCATGCCATTACATAAGGCATTTGGTGTAGCCTTGTTGCTTTTGGTAAACCATTTGGCTAAGTGTTTACTCATTTTCTAATCTTTTTATCGCTGATACTCATTTTCTAATCTTCTAAAGCAATAAACAAAATTTAATTTTACCAAAAATTTAAGTTTTCCATAAGACATACATTTAGTAGCATTAGTAGCATAAGCTATAATTTTTTGATCCTATAGTATGTATATATCATAGTGTAATGTGTATATTGAAAAGTTTAATTAGATTAATTAATTAATTGTATCACCAAGTTAATTTTTTGTCAAATCACCAAAGTTTAAAGGGGTATTAGTGGCAGTAAATTATATAGACTTGGTTGAATATAGGAGTGAGATTTGTTAAATTTGTATAAAGTTCCAAAGAGTTTTCATATTTAAAATGTCTGAAAATATTTTAGTATAATGATTTTAGAATCCAGGAGATGTATTCAAGATTTATAAAGCTTTGTTTTATGGGTAAAATTTTATAGAATTCAAGTCCCAAAAACACTAAATTTGATGGAATCATATACTCCCTCTGTTTTTTAAAGATAGATGTTTTAGAAAAATAAATTGTTTCACAAAGATGTATTTTTTATGTTTTCTATACAAAATTGCAAATTTCAATAAAATTGATTGAATTTATTGAAAGACTATTGGTTAAAATGCATTGGAATTTGATAATTTCTAAAAATGATGTATAGTTAATGTGTTTTCTTAATATGTGTGAAAACATCAAAACATACATCTTTAAAAAACAGAGGGAGTATTCATTAAAAATATTCTTTTTAACAACAATAAATTTTGTAAGAAAACTAGAATCCATTAAACAAATAACACTAGAATTTAAGAATAGTTACGGTCATTACAACACATCTAACTGAAGTAAAAGAAAATTACATCTGACCAACACTCTAGTTATATTTTTCGTCACACATCTGTGATGAACCCAGTTAAACATTTTTGAAATAGAATTAAACATTTTTGAAATAGAATAGTAGTAACATGAAATCATGAATTGATTTGCTGTACGTACCTAATGAGGGAAGTCAATTTTTTTAAATAACCTTCTGATGACTGTAGGATTTAACGCATCGACTGATATGTCGACCGCGTGGTGTAGTTAGTCCACGGGGCACGGGCCAAGTGAAGGCATAAAGATCCACTAACAAGAGTGGCCAGAGCGTTACAGTTAGGCTCCAAATACTATGCTTCATTTTTAAGTACTCTGTCATTTAATATTGTTATACATCCAATCCAGAATTAACCTAATAATAAAGAGAAACCATGAAAATAGATATCTCAAAGCATTGTACAATAATAACTGATGGAAGTACTAAGAAATACGATATCAAGCTAATCCAAAAACATAAGTTCTCACACAGTATTACAAACTGAAACCTCAAAACAGCATGTATAAAGAAAACAAAAAGGTTTCAGGCAAAAGAACAAGCTTTTAAGCAGCACCCTTTCCCTTCTTCTTCTGGATCTTCTTCTGGTAGAATTCCAGCTCTTTACCTTCCAGAATGTATCTGAACAAGACAATATTTACAAGAGATAAGAGACGACAAACAAATTTGAACTATAATGAGAGGTTTCAAACAAAGAAAGGAGGATACAAGATGACATACCCATCAGCACGTCCGCACTGGCCGGGCCTTGATGAGATGCAAGCCAACAAACGACCGCTCGCAAACTGGTCCTCAATGTGGGAATCAAGACTTCGTCCCTCTTGACGGCTCTCAATCTTTCTCAGCACGTGGTTGCTCTTCTTCACCTCCTCAGGAGCAGCAGCAGCAGCAGCAGCTGGAGATGCTTCTTCACCATCCTACAAATATTAAACGTATCGTCAGCTTCATATGACTGTATTACAATACGAAAAGACAAGGAAACAGCTGTCTTAAAAGAAAAGAAGCTTCTCACCTCTGCTTCCTTCTTGGCAGCGGAAGCAGCATTCTTCTTCTTGCGACCAACCTCGACACCATAGTGCTGGAGATACCACTGCTTGAAAGGAGCAGCATCCACCTGAACAATAGCACTCTTGACTAGCGTCTTTGTACGGACAAGCTCGTTGTTGGAGGCGTTGTAGACAACATCAAGAACTCTGGTCTTGCGGGTAACAGCCTCACTTCCCCAAGAGTAGTTACCAGTATCGAGCCTCAACGCACGCCACTTGACGTTGCCTCCACGAACACGGATTCTTCTGACCGTCTTGTTGCTGGACAACTTGGTGTTGGCTGGCTGCCTTCCCATCTCGTACCTTTAAATAAACACAAACAAATCAAATATTAGAAAACAAGAAAATGAACATATTAACAAACCAGACACTGTCGGAGAAACACAAGGGATGATTTCATAATATGATCTCAAAAACATTTCAATTAAGATTATTAATTAAAATTCTAAAAGATTACTACTTTCCACAAATATTTTTGCTAATGACAATATCTTGATATAAGACTCATAATCTATTAAGCCAAAACATTCGGATTAACAGATAACAGAATCACCCAAGTTAAAACGTTCCATCTACATACTTCCTACGTTCAACAGCTTCTTTGTAAACAGAGCAGAAACATTTCGACAGAGATTTGAGTGTGATTAAAAAAAGAAACATACTTTCGCTTCTTCCTCCATCCCTTCTGCTTGCCTCCAGTGGCACGCCTCTTGTGGATTGAGTCACGAGATATACCTATCAATAATCATGTTCTATATCAGATTCTAGCACTAACAGACCCATACACACAAAGGGAGACAGAGAAGCGAACGTTCGTACCCATGGTTGCTTCTTAATGAGAGTTTCTCTGTTAAAATTGCGCCGGAGATGAGAGATTTTGGACACAAGTAGGTTTATAAGGTGGATGTCTGAAGAAACCCTAGTAGTCGGTTTCCCTTTTCAAAAGGGCTCTCGCATCAGGCCCATCTAATTACGTTGGCCCGTTGTAATAAATAAAAATAAAACCATTGAAATTTGATTTCGGTCTGGCCCATAAGAAGAGGAGAGAAAAAAACAACGAATGGTATTATATAAGTCCACGGCCATACAAGATTAATGTTATTATGATTGTTAATTATAAAGCCATAAATCATCACTCGTTGTTCAGGAGACTCATAAAGGATATGATAAAAACATAGAGGGAGAAAAAGGGATATCATATAGTGGTTATCAAGTTCTTCATGCTGTCACTCCCCAAAAGTGGTCTAGAATAGATGATGCCATGGAGTTGGGTAAATGGAAAACCCAGTCTATGAAAGCATTTCATTCTGCATGCACAAATGTGATTGCACAACTACGAGAAAACATAACTGACCTAGACAAAATTTTATGATGCTCTTAAAACACTTTTAATGATGAGATTGAGAGGTTCAAAACTCTCTTTAAATTTTTAAAACTTGAAGAATAAATAATTTTATTTAACAAATTCAATTGACCACTAACAAGATGCTAGATGGGGAAATAGTTTCTAAAAAGCCTGAGAAAATAATTATGCAAAGAGTCAGTTGTCTTGTCGCTCTCTTTCCTGCTTTATCTATTTTCAAAGTTTTATTCCTATATCACAAATATCACCGTTGGAATTGTTCTTAGTTCTTGGAAAATTATTCATCTCTGAATGTAAAAGAAAAATAGTTTCTTTTTTATCATAAAGTAGACTTCAATATTTTATGTATTGTATTGACATATATATGAGATTTGTCTGTATTTAGTCGGATGTGTCAATGGAAGTTTGACAGTGTTAGATTGTTTTACATTTTGTCCCTATTATATTTTATTCGAAAAGTTTTTAAGGAAAACATTGTTTTTTTTTTGGGTCAAATATTGCACCAACGATGGGATAAAAGAAGATGTAGGGCATGAATATGATGATATATAGTCTTTCAACCCAATATCGAATTATATAGTCCGTATGAGGTTCATATCCATAAATGATCCGATATCCAGGGCAACTGATCAGAAATTAGTGTGTGTTATAAGGTTAAATCCTGAAATCTAAAACCTGTTTTTTGAATTTGTTGTTTGATTTGTATACCACATTTTGATGAGAAAATAGTTTTTACATGTATTCATTATATATTTTTTAGTCAAACTAATACATCAATCAAACACGATGGGCAAATTTTGAATCCACCCACCATTATTTATGAAGTCGAGACTACACAAACTTTGAACGCTGGTTCTATTCAGCTTCTTGACCCAGCTCACACGCCCTGTCGTACTAGATCCACTTCCAAAACATCCAACTTCTGCATACGTCAGCCGTGATTCGTGGCCCGTTGAGTTCCATGCGTCCCAACCTTTGGGAACAACCACGTCGGTCAGGTTAGTGTTGCAAAAAATCACTCGAGAGTAATTGCCCCACGCTCTGCCCAAGTAAGCCGTCCCCGTTCCGTGAACTAGGCTATCCAAGAACACAAATCCATCCGCATCGTCAGGGCTTATCCGTTTCTGAGCCGTTATGTATCCAGCATGCCTCCGCGGTTTTCGGGTATGTCTCCGTTTTAGGGTCTCTCCTAGCACCATTTTGTTTTTTATAATCTCTTCGAAGGTGTCTCCTAGCACTTGGATATCACAATTCTTGTAAATAGACTGGCCGTTCCCGCAGATGAAATCAACGGCGCCTTGGATAGTGCAATCTTGAAACAAGTGTCGACCATTCGTATCCGACAAGGTATCTTGGATTCCGGCAAACCCTACCGAGTAAAATGCACACTTATCACCTTCGATCCACGCCGCCGCCGCTTGAGTCATCTTGTTTTGGCTCACTTTCCCATTATTCGGGAGATTATACGTATTCACGAAGGTGATGTTCTTAACGACGATGTTATCTGCGAGAGAAGCAAAAGTAGGACTTTGTTGAAGTGATTCATGGTCGTCCCATTCAACCCTAGTTGTCCTCTCTCCAGCTCCCACTATTACAATGAAGGGTTTATCACGTGGAATCGTTATTTTCTCCCTAAGGCATAAGAGAAAGAAAAAAAAACGTTACAAAGCAATTTTCGAATATATGAAACTTCATTTCAAGTTAACTAAATGTAACTATACTGACTTGTAAAGGCCGGCTGCGACGTTGATGAAGAACCAGTTACCATTGTTGGCTGGAACCGAATCGATAGCTGTTTGTATTGTCGTGAAATTTCCATTGCCAGATTGATCCACGAACACTTGTTGGTGGTACCCTGTGTATCGTTTAGCTTCTATCAGACGAGGTAGACAGAAACAACAAAAAAGAGTGACAAAAGCGATGGAAATTTGATGAGTTCCCATTAGAGAGTATTATATCAAAACGTAAGAGACTAAGTGGGACATGTGTTCATTATATACCATAGCTTATGCGTTTTTTTGGACAACGCGTTGTATGCTACTTGTGTAAGTTTTTTGGATCTATTGGATAAAATGTGTCTATGACTCGTTTGATAGTGACTTGGCAACTATTGTTTGACAAACCATAGAGATCTACTCTTCTCAGCTACTTTTTAAGCCATCCATGCAGTTCTCATGGCCGGTACAACACAAACTTTGTTGTTGTTGAACGTGGTTCTTTGTTCAACAACATAGAAGCATTGTTCTTAGTTGGAACACTAATTAATTGTATTCATATGATATGGAAATTTGTCCTTTATTCACATCGATATATTGGTAATCACATTCATGTATTTTCTGTTTGGTTTATAAATCATTTTATAAAATATTGAACTCACTCATGAATGTATTGATATTATATATAAGTGTATTGAATTTATAAATGAGTATATTCAAATTCATGTATATTTAGATCTTTTTCTTATATTTAACAGAAATTCAACCAAATTTATTTCAGCTGCATAAAAAATAGTAAGATTCTGTTCATCAAACAAAGAAAACAAAACACAATTAGTTAACCAAATTTGTAAATAAATACTATGATCAAAATGGAAACATAAATAAAAGAAATTGAGTATGAATTTAGTTTCATTAAAAGTAGTATAAGATTCAGTTAATCAAATAAATAAAACAAAACACGCAACTAGTTAATAGTGAAGTACCAAATTTGTAAATGAATCAACAACTAAGATCACAATAGAAATAGAAAAAAAAGAACTTGAGTATGAATTCAGTTTTATTAAAAGTAGTATAAGATTCAGTTAATCATACAAAGAAAACAAAACACGTAACTAGTTAGTAGCGAAGTACCAAATTTGTTAATGAATCGACAACTAAGATCACAATGGAAATAGAAATAAAAGAAATTGAGAATGAATTCAATTTCATTAAAGTTAGTATAAGATTCAGTTAATCAAATAAAGAAAACAAAACACATAACTAGTTAAGGAAGTAATAAATTTGTAAGTGAGTCAACGATTAAGATCACATGGTAACAGAAATAAAAGAATAATTGTCTCTGGCTGTTTAGTTTCTCGAGTTAAAATCCCCCCTGGCTGGATCCTGAGATTTTGATAATTGTCTATATACTTGATAGTTCTCCCTGGGTCCCGAGGTTTTGGACACAGGTAGCTTTATAAAGTGGATGTCTGAAAAAAAGCCTAGTAGTCGGATTCCTTTTTTATAGGGCTCCATTATCTGGCCCATCTAATTACGCTGCCCCGTCATAATGAAGAAAATAAACCATTGAAATCGATTTCAATCCGGCCCATGAAAGAAGAGGGGAAAGAAACAGTGAACGGCATAAAGAGGATATGGTTACAGAGCATAAGAGGAGAGGTTAAGTAGTCAGTCGAAGAGGTAACAAGTCCACGGCCATACTATTGAGATATGGAATTGTACGTTTATTGATAGTGTCATAGGAGTACATATATAGTTACAGAGATATACAAATATGAGAAGAAAATATACATGATGTGATGAGGGGCCAATGATAGTGAAGAAAGCAATCTCAGTGATCCTAACATATTGTGTTTCTGTATCTAATATATCCCCTCAAGATGGACTACCTCCAGCTAGGCCAATCTTGACATTGAGAGCTTCAAAACGGTGGCGAGAGAGAGGTTTGGTAAGTGCATCCGCTAACTGATCAGCCGATGAAACATGTGATACACGGACCTGTCCTGTCTGCACTTGATGTCGAACAAAATGATAATCCAAAGCAAGGTGTTTCATCCTTAAATGGAAAACAGGGTTGGCAGCCAAATACGTCGCGCCGATGTTGTCACAGTAAATGGCTGGAGTTAGTGTAGTCCTGAGAGCAAGTTCAAACATGAGAGAAAGAATCCAACATAGCTCAGCTGTTGTAGAGGCTAGAGACCTGTACTCAGCTTCTGTAGAGGATCGTGCCACGCTCGTTTGTTTCTTAGATGACCAAGCAATGGGATGTCGTACAGAGTATACAATTTAGGCACATGTTGATGTGTAATCATCCTTGTTCCCTGCCCAATCAGCATTGGTATATGCATGAATGGAAGGCGTGTTGGTGGCAGAGTAGTAGATGCCTTTGGATTGTGTCCCACTCAGGTAGCAGAGAAGTCTTTTAACCGCTTGCCAATGATCTTCAGTGGGCTGATGCATGAACTGAGATAGTCTGTTGACTGCGAAGGAGATGTCAGGGCGAGTGAGAGAGATATATTGTAAGCTCCACACAACTATGTGATACTGTGTTGGTTCTGCCATCGGTGAGCCACTGTTGAGTGTTAAGCTGCTGTTTGGACACATCAGAGTAGCTATAGGCTTGGCACCAGTCATCTTTGTTTTCTCCAATAAATCTGCAATGTAACGAGAATGTGTTAGTAATAAACCTTTAGAAGTACATAAGGCTTCCATTCCAAGAAAATATGAAAGGTTGCCCAAATCTTTTAAAGAAAAACGAGTGGAGAGATGATGAATAAAGAGCTTGAGATGATCATTGTTGTTCCCGGTGAGGATAATGTCATCGACGTATACAAGCATGTAGAGGAGGACGGCATTGTTGTTGTAAATGAACAAGCTTGCATCGGCTAGAGAGTTTTTGAATCCACATTGAAGAAGAAAGGACTTCAACGCATTGTACCATGCTCTAGGAGCTTGTTTCAAACCATAGACAGCTTTGCGCAGCTTACACACGCCATGAGGATTATATTTATCTGTAAAACCTGGAGGTTGCATCATGTAGACTTCATCATCTAGTGTGCCTTGTAGAAAAGCATGATTAACATATATCAAATTGTCGTATAGGCCATTGCTTGGAGACAGAGGTACTGAGAACCGATCTAATCGTTGCTGATTTCACTACAGGACTGAATGTTTCAGTGTAGTCAACTCCGGGTCGCTGATTGAATCCTTTAGCAACTAGGCTAGCTTTGAACCTATCGACAGAGCCATCAGCCTTCCTCTTTATCGTAAATACCCACTTACAACCTACAACATTGAAGTGACCGAGGAGTTAACAACATCCCATGTGTGGTTCTTGAGCTGAGCATCAATCTCTTCATACATTGCTCGACGCCACCGAGGATCTTTTAAAGCTTCCTTAACTGAGGTTGGAATAGTATCGGTAAGCGGAGTGATGGTTGTATGAAGATTTAATTTATGAACCGGTTTTCGAGCTCTTGTAGAAGTCCTGGTTGGTGCTGTAGTGGTTGCCACATCCTCTGTCTGAGTAGTTGTAGCTGTTGGAACTGATGTCTTAAGTTGCACAGAAGTTGTTATTGGAACAGAGGGTTGAGTAGGGGGTCCAACTGCAGCCTGAGGAGATGCCTGTGGTATTGGAGTTGTGCCAGAGCAGAAGCACCTGTCTGAAATATTGGTATTATTGAGACTAGTGGATTATCTGTAGGAGAAGACTCAATTACATCATCATTAGAAACAGGGGTGAGCTCGTTAGGCAAAGCAAAAGGAAACACATACTCATGAAAAGTGACATGGCGAGATGTATAGATGCGAGAAGTAGTTTTATCAAGACAAAAGTAAGAACTTTGAGTTGTAGAATATCCTAGAAAAGTGCATGGAGTTGATCTATTATCTAACTTATTAGATGTATAAGGACACAACCAAGGAAAACATAAACAACCAAACACCATGAGCTTTGAATAATTAGGTGTTGCAGCAAAGAGACATTCAAATGGCGACTTCATAGACAGGTTAGAAGTGGGCATGTGATTTATAAAATACACAGCAGTAGCCATAGCATAACTCTAATATGACTTAGCATGGAAGCTTGCGACAAGAGGGTCAAGCCGGTCTCAGCTATGTGTCGATGAGGACGCTCGGCTATACCATTGTGCTCAGGTGTATGTGGTGGAGTAGTAAAGTGAGAAATACCATGAGTTGATAAAAAAACTAGCTAAAGCAATATATTCTCCACCATTATCAGTATATAGAGTTTTAAGTTTTGATTGAAATTGATTTTCAACCAGCGCTTTAAACTTTGTAAAGGTTTCAAGAACTTGAGATTTTTTTTAATGGATAAAACCATGTATATCGAGTGAAATGATCTACAAAAATCACATAGTATTTGAAACCATCTACTGAAATTAAAGGTGAGGTCCACACATCAGAGAATACTATATCAAGAACATGAGAAGAAGTAAGAGTGGTTGAACCAAACGGTAGCTTATTCATTTTATTAATCAAGCAAGCACTACAATGCTTAGCAAGCAGAACATTCGAAGACAAAGGTAAATTAAACTTGGAGACCATAGTTTTAAGAATAGGTAAAGCTGGGTGTCCCAAACGGGAATGCCAGTCAGAAAAAGAAATCTTAATAGCCGAAGCAAAAGCAAGAGATGGTGTTTAGAAGAGCTAATTCGTGGCCACTGATAAATGCCATCTTTAGGCTTGCCTTCCAGACGAAGTGCCCCCGTGATCAAATCCCTTACCTGGAAAAATGTGGGTGTGAATGTAACAGAGGCATTATCAACCGAAATGAGATTCTTGTCAAGTGATGGCACATAGAGAACATTGTTAAGAAAAAAAGGTTGTTTGTATGAGGGTAAAGAGAAAGAATCAGTGTGGGATATCTGTAGACCTGAGCCATCACCAAGTATAACATCATCACCTCCATTGTATGGTGCATGAAGGGACAGATTTGCCAGATCAGAGGTCATGTGGTGTGAGGCTCCTGAGTCTAGAAGCCATGTAGCTAAATCACCTGTCACCAAAGCTGCATTTGCTGGTGGATGCCATTGGCTGTTGTGAGGTAGGACGCCAGTTCTGGTTCTGTGACTGGTTCTGAACAGAGGATCCTGGAACAATGCGGTATTGAGGACACTATTTGGCGATGTGACCTTGTACACCACACGCCTGACAACGTCCCATGTATTGCTTGGAAGAGCGGTTGTTGTTGTTCTGGTAGTAACCAGGGTTGTTGTTTCGGTTTTGTTGAGGTCTCCAACTGTTCTGTCCACTCTGTTTTGGACGATTGTCGGCGACGTTGGCAGTAACTGGAGCAGGGGAAGACAGATTGGTGTCGTTACAGAAAACCATTGCCTCGCGGTTGAGAAGTTCCTCGTGGAGCTCCGAGAAAGAGACTGCTGTATCTCTACCGTTGATTGCATCAACAATGGGCTTGTATTCTTCAGGCAATCCAACGAGGATTTGTTCAGTAAGATCTTCTGGATCCATAGGTTTACCAAGTAGAGCTAAATCATCCGCCTTTGACTTGATAAGTCTGAGATACTCACTGATCGTCTTGGTGCCTTTTACACAGGTTCTGAGTTGAAATCGCAACTGATGGATATGTCCTCGAGATGGAGTACCAAACGTCATGGTTAGTAGATCCCAAACTTCACACATCATAGTAGCACTGGTCACCACCGATTGGAGAGGAAGGGAGATCACACCAATTAAAGCGCTGTAGAGAAGACGATCCATACGTTGCCATGGTGGAAACGCTGGGTTCGGTATTGTCTGACCATCAACAACGATCGTGGCTTCAGGAACTGTGGTGGAGTTATCAATAAATCCATGAGGCTCATGTTCTTCAAGAAGAGCTTTGATCTGTCTACTCCACATGATGAAGTTGGTGTTGGTGAGCTTGGTAATATTCGACATGTTGACGGACAAGAGCGTGGTGGTGGGATCTCTGGGATTAAAAACCATGGCAGTCGTAGCCAAGGAAGAAGGATTTGTGCTTTTATTCGACATAATTGATGAGATCCAGAAAAATAAGAAAAAGACCTAACAATAGAGAAAAGAGATGTGGCATAGAGAAATAAGAAGAAGAAGAATGGAGAAAGAGAAAAAAAAAATAGGTTATTTATATCATTGCTCTGATACCATATGGAATTGTACGTTTATTGATAGTGTCATAGGAGTACATCTATCTTATCTATCTTATTAAAGTTGAAGTACACTTTAGAGTTGTTCGGAAACAAGATTAGTATTATATGAAAAATTCTGTTTGGAAACAAGGATATCCATCCCATTAAATTCTGTTTGGAAACAAGGATACTCATTCCATTAAATTACTGAATTAATATTTACATTTATTTTAGATTAAATATCACTTAATAACAAAAAATATTTGCTGCACATAAATTAATTCCAAATACGCAACTAATATTTAATATCTCATCTTGATACTCAAGCTACTGTATACATATCATAAAAATATACCTATTAAATATAAATAATATTTCTTCTTGGTCTAAAGTAATATAAGTTCCGTCCGTTAACTTTTTGTTTTTCAATATGTATACATATTATAAAAATAAAAACCCGCCCAGTCGGGCGGGTTAAGATCTAGTATATAGTTACAGAGATATACAAATATAGGAAGAGAATATACATGACGTGATGAGGGGACAATGATAGTGAAGAGATCAATCTCAATGATCCTAACATATTGTGTTTTTATATCTAACTAGTGGTATTCCGGCGCTACGCGCCGAGTTCGTATGTTTTATTTTTAATGAATTTTAAATTAATTTTATGGTTTTAGTAAATAAAATATTTTCAAATATATGAAGATGCAAATATATCGAAAGAGAATGATAATTTTATGATATATTTGATAGTTGTAAGCGAACGTAATATATCACTTTGTTTTGAAGTTTGTTAGGTCAAAAAAGAATATTATAAGTGGTTTTCACTGATCGATTCAATAAAAATAAAATAAATAGTTGATAGTCGTAATAAAGTTAATTTTAAAAAGAGTCGTAATAAATAGTTGATAGTCGAAAATGAAAAATGTCTGGCTGGACAAATAAACCGAACTAAAAATCTGAATCCGACATAAATACCGAATGGATTTTCTTGTATGATATTCCCCTGTTTATCCGAACTGGACTCGAACGTAAATAGATATTTGATAGAATCCGAAATATTGTAAATCCCCAAATAAATTATACCAAATGGTTCAAACATGATTTCAATTCCTCATATGTATCTAAAATATACTACAATATTATTGAACATCTAAAATAATTATCTATCACATGAATAATTGACTCACAAACTTAATTTAATATCTATTTTTGGTATATGGTTAATATTAATGTTTTTATATTTTGGCAGTTGCATTTGAAATTCGTTTATGAATAAGTTTCATGCCTAAGTTTAAACAATAATTATCTTAGACGTTTCAAGACCATTGGGTGTGTCTAATTCATTTAGTGTAAGTGTCTCTGCAGTGGCCCAACTTTATTTGCCTTTAAAGACGATCAACGAATTTGTTCATCCAAAACATACGCAGAGTGAGTCCAATAACCGGCGAGATCAAAGGGAGGAGGGACCAGAGTGAGTCCAATTTCCAATCAACTCAACCATGATCAGTTCATAACCGGGACAGTATTGTTCGCTTTTTTTTACAGTAAGATATATTGTGTTAAAAAAATTAATTGAGTTCTTTGCCTGCAGTTTTTATTCTGTGGGCGGACTTGTATTTGTGCGATCCAAACCAAACCGTAAACACATACAGAACTTGAAACCAACCATAGTTTACAAATAACCAAACGATTTTCATATTTTGGAACCAGAAAATCGATCCAAAAACGAATGGATACTTGAATATGTAAAATACAGTTTATATATCTAAAATATTAATTATATTATTTTTAAATTACCAAATAATTTTTTACAAATTGTTTTCCAAAAAAAATATCCAAAAAGAAGTCGCAGTAACCCACTTATCATTTCCAAATGTGAAATTCAGGCTGATTTGCATGGTTTCGAAATGAGCTTATATGAGTTAACCAAACATTTAATCTACCCTGGTTTGCTGAGCATTGTGGTGTAATTAATTTTAGCGTTCTTTCATGAGATGATCAGATGACCTTTTATAGAAAACTGAGTTAACTTTAAAAGAAAGTTATGCTTCCCAACAAAACAGAACCCAAACATAAGTAATTGGAGAAAAAACAAAGCGTTATTTTAAATGAAGAAAACAACTAAAAGATACAGTATATAATAGGAGTCAACTGGTGTTGATAAGCAGGTATTGTGTAAGTTGGTGAAAATCTTCAGGTGTTAGTTGTTACGACTTGCACGCTTGGCTTCCTTCTTTGCTTCACCTCCATGGGTGGGATGTACTCCCACACCAGCAGACCCTGCAGACTGCAGTGCAGGTTGGACCTATGGCAGAGCCAAAGAAATCACTTGCTAGGAATTTGGTCGCCATAATCACCAACGTGAACTGGCATCTGTGACAGCTGGGAGGGCTGAAAATCTCCAACAAAAAATATTTTATTTATATCACGATCTGTCGTATTTAATCAAATTTCTTGAGCATTGCAAATCATACAACAGAATAATATCATAATAATTACAAAGTCATGACTTACATTAAAGGTCTTGAACATTACAAAAGTCATGTTTAAGCAGAAGCTCCATGGATATGGTTACGATCTCTTCCTCTCCACTGGCTAGCTTATCATCTCTCACTCCGTGAGAATCTTCAACGTAAGCTTGTTTCAATGCTTGTGCTCGGAACGCGACCATTATCTCCTCTGCTTTTTCAAGTGCTGACAACAGCTCTCCATAGTTAGCTTGCAGTTTTGATCGCCTCCTTTTACGGTCAAAGCAAGTGACTGTTCTTGAGGAAGGATAGTATGTATTGAATGAGTAGATGTGGGAGGAATGGGTCGGTGGTATTAAAGACTATGTAAATGACGTTGATTGAATACGAACAACGACAGTTACGCAGCCGCGTCTTCATGGAAAACAGATCGACACACAACCTGCGAGTTGTACATAAAGAGAAGAAGACGAAGTGAATAAGGTTGCCATAAACCCTAATACTTCACTGGGCTTGAAATATATTGTCTAAAAGCCCAAGCGATAGGTAACCAGTGCAGAGACGCGATATCAGAGAACTGTCGGCATTGGAAAAGAAATGCAAAGCTGCTCTTGTTGCGACACGTGTCATAAAATCCCCCATGCTCTCTTGCTGATGTGGATGGCTTGAGAAGCCAGAATTATCAACTTTATATATATAGATACATACAAGATTAGTGTTATTATGATTCTAAATAAGGCCATAAATAATCACTCATCGTTCAAGAGACTTACAAAGAATATATGAAAAACAGAGAGAGAAATAGAGATTATCATATAGTTGTTGTTATCACGTTCTTCTTCATGCTCTTAAGGCTACTCCCCAAAAGTAGTATGATGCCATCGAGTTGGATAGATAGAAAATTGAAAACCCAGTCTATGGAATGGAAGCCTTTAATTCTGCATGCACAAATGTGATTGCACAACTACAAGGAAACATAACTGACTTTCGACAACAAAAAAATTGATGTTCTTAGTTCTTGCCGATTTAGAATCAAATGTCAAAACTATTGTCCCTTTAGAATTGACTCTAAGAAAGTTGTCCCCTTAGAATTATTACGAAGTGTTTATACAAAAAAGTCCTTCTAATTAACAAACTAAAAGCTTGACATAAACCAATAAAAAACCAATAATATTTACGATTATTTTAAATATAATATTTACTTTAGGTAAAAAGAAGAAGGAAAAAAAAATAATACAGACATCGACCTTTCTTCTTCACGGGCAGCTATGGCGAATGTCATCTGTCATCTTCCCTCCGGCCTTCTCTCCGGCGTAAAAGCTTAAGCCCCGGCGAACCATCTTCTCTGTTTCCTCTTCCATTTTCTCTGTTTCCTCTTCTATATTTTCTCTTTTCTCGTTTCTGATTGAAAAAAATCACAAACTTCGTTTTTTCCTCCGACGAAGAAGTGTTGATAATTGGCATCAGAACAAACAAATCTTCGCCAAACAAATTGGATATGATATTTTTTTGCCTAATTGAGTTAAATTATAGACTACTAATATACATTATTATCAAACAATTACTATAATTTGTTAATTTTTTAACAATTCTAGAATTAGTTAATTTTTTTAATAAAATACCTACTTAAGTTTAGAAATAAAATGTGGGAAATTAAAATTGTTATAATATAGGAAACTACAAAAACTATAACATGTTGTAAACTTTATAATTAAAGATTAAAAATAGATTTCCGAAACACATATGATATAAGTACTTATGAAACTTGATTTATTTAATATATTTACATAAAATTATCTATTCTATTCAATTCATATCATACAAATATATGATTATACAAACACACAAATATAAAAATTATATTGCTTAAAAAAAATAAAAACCAAAAATATACCCGCCCTCTTAGGGCGGGTCAGTCTCTACCGTGAAAATTATATAGAAGACATCGCAGAAAACTCATTCTGCTGAAAATAGTTGAAAGACAAAAAGGTAGAATGTATGTACTACGGGTGGTAGAAGAAAGATAAAAGAGAAGATCAGGTAATCTGCCGTCTTGTAGAAAGTAGTACAATTAGTAGATTGTCGTTTCTACTGTAGTAGATGGAAGAGATTTCGGCACATTACGTTTTCTAACTCTGTTAGATTGTAGTATTTTTAGTAGATTCTACAATCTATTCCACCGTAGATGGAAAATAGCATTTTCCATACATTATTGAAATAGCTCTAGAAAATATAATTTTTTGACCAATATATTTTTCATAAGTGCTCATGTATTGCAAGATCATGTTTTGTATTTTTCTTCATTTTTTTGGCTTCCAAATTAATTTATATGATTTTTTACAAAATGTAAGGGTAGGTGTAGTCAAAAACTGCCAAAAATTGATTTTGTTCTAAAAGGACAATAACTAAGAGAAGTTGTTCCAAATTAGCAATTTTCTGGAAAATTATTGATAGCTGAATGTAAAACAAAAATAGATTTATTAATTGTTTTGTCAAAAATTAAGAAAATACAACACAAACTCCTTTATGTTTGAACTGAGCTTCTCTTTTCACAAATATTCGGTAAAAAAATATATTCGATAAAAATATGTGAAAACGTCAAACAAAGTTACATAAAATATTTTACTGACCAAGTAGAACATTTTGTTATTTTGTCATTTGGGTTACTTTTTAGTATTCAGAAATTTAATGTAACTATTGAATATTGTAAGTAAAAAATGTCACTAATTTATATGAACCGACATATGAGAATTTTTGGTATCTAGTATCATGGAGGTTGGACAGTGTTAGATTATTTCACATACTGTAGTCGCTATCAGATTTTATATATTGAGGAAAGTTAATTTTTGTCAAATGCACGAAAATATATAGGACATAATATATAGTATATTATATAGTCTTTAAAACCCAATATCTAATTCTATAGTCCGTATGAGGTTCACACCCATAGATGATCTGATATCCTGGGCACCTGAATTGAAATTGGTGTGTTATACGGTAAAATCCTGAAACCAAAACCTGTTTTTTTTTCTAATTCGTTATTTGATTGCAGACCGCATTACGTTAGATGAGAAAAAAGTTCCTCAGTATTGTTATATAGCTTATGCGTTATATGCTACTTTACTTATGTAACTTTTTGGATCTCTTGGAAAAAATGATTGTCTATCACTCTCACGTTTGATATTGACTTGGCAGCTACTACTATTATTTAACAAATCATAAGGTTCCACTCTTCTCAGCTACTTTTTAATCCATCCACGCGGTTCCCATGGCCGATACAAAGAAAACTTTGTTGTTGGACAGAGAACCAAGCTACATTTATTTCAGTTAGTAATTAAGATTCAGCTAATCAAACAAATTAAGAAAACAAAACACTTGACTAGTTAATAAGTGAAGCACCAGATTTGTAAATGAATCTCTTGTAAATGAATCAACGACTAAATTTCACAGTGGAAACATAAATAAAAGAAATTGAGTATGAATTCAGTTTCATTAAAAGTAGTATAAGATTCAGTTAATCAAACAAAGAAGACAAAACACATAATTAATTAATAAGTGAAGCACCAAAATTGTAAATGAAAACAAAACACATAACTAGCTAGTAAGTGAAGCACCAACTTTGAAAATGAATCAACTAATATTTGCAAGAAACAAAAAGAACAAGAAAAAAAAACTATTCTCTATTTTTCAGACAATCTAATACACAAACATAAAGAAGTTTCATCATGCGCTACCCTCCTAAGAAAGTGTTATTTTGGTTCCCCGCGTGCATTAGTACGGTGATCATCATTATAGCATCAATTGTGGTGATTCTCAAATACGTCCACGACAACCCAGCAAGTAACGTTGGCTTGAACTACGGCCTCCTGGGAGACAATCTCCCGCCTCCATCAAATGTTATCAAACTCTACAAGTCCATTGGCATTACCAAAGTTCGTATCTTCGACCCAAACACCGAGGTTCTTAAGCCTTACGCGGCCACCGCGATATCAACGTCACCGTAGGCGTTAGAGACCAAGACTTGTCTCGTCTTGCAGCCAGCGAAGAAGCTGTTAAAGACTAACATCGAGCCTTACTTAACCGACGTCAATATCACGTTCATTACCGTCGGTAACGAAGTCATCCCTGGACTACTCGGACCTCAGGTGCTTCCCGTCATGACGTCTCTCACCAACCTCGTCAAGTCTAGGAATCTTCCCATCTCCATAACCACTGTAGTGCTTCATTCTATATTTAACTCGTGATGTAACCAAATCAAACTTGTTTCAGTCTCCAACGTAAGAAAATACTCTGTTTTTTAAACGCTGTGGTATACAAGTTCGAAGTTTCCATCACATGTAGGTTGATTTATAAAACCAAACCATTACTTACATTCTTTGTACAAGTGCTTTTTAAAATAAATTATTTTATTAAATATCACAAAGTGTAACAGAAAAATTCTGCCACGTAATTAATGCTTTTCAAAATTTTAAAAATATTTAAACCTAAATAACACTGAGAGAAAATGTAACTGTCCACTATCTTCTTTTTTCATCCGCGATCTTTTTTTCATACTCGTATGATCTTATCCTATATTTTTTGAACTTATCTTATCCTATATTTAAAAAACAAAGAAGCTGTTCATCGAAAACATATATATACGAGTGATCTATACTCCTAATTCAAAATAGCACAAAACTTTCTTTCTAAAATATATACTCTTAATCGTTAAACCACTCATTCTTTCTTCATTTTTATCAACTACAAACAACATCTTTTTCACTTTCTTTCAATATTTATCTACAAAACCTAAAATTTTGATTCATAATTTCTTATGATTTAATAAAACGTCGAAGTTTACGATTCTTGGTGGGTCACTTTCGTTTGAGCTTCTGGGTGCTTGGAGAAGATTTATATGTGCTAAGAAAGGTATCTCACTAATTTAAAGTATAAAATCAAAACTTTTTCCAGATATGTTCGTCATACGATTTTCAGGTAGGTCGTCCGACTGTGGACAGATTTCTTTCATAATTAATGCCACTTGGATTAGAGTATTTAAAAGATGTTTTAGTCATATCAGATATATAATTTATCACTATAGCGGCATATTTACGTAGTAAGTATCACATAGTTTCAACTTTCAAAGTAACGTGTAACTAAAGTAATTTTGATTACTCACATGATTTTACAATCTTAACTTTAGATTTGCTTTCATAGAATGATGTTTATGAGTTGCATGATTTTCCTCTACTGTTTTAGCGTTTTGATTGGATTTGTAAAACTGTTTTTTTAAACTTCTATTTGTAAAATTGTTTACAGATGAAAATGTTCAATGAACACTACTGGACGTCAGAAGCTAATAAAAATTGCTCATAAACATGTTAAGAATTAGGGAAAGTATAAGAAGACCCGAAGGACAAGACATAAAGAAAAAATATCTTAATATATAAAACAGATTTCTCTGGCTGCTTATTGCGCCACGTCTCCACTGGAAGGGTGGGCATTTTGCGACATGTGTCGCATCCTCAGTGCTCTATTTTTTTGTCGCGTGTTTTGGTTTCAGATTCGGAATAGGGCCCAAGCCCATCACCAAAAAAAACCCTACCGAATAAGGTCGTCACTTCGTCTTCCTCATCTCGCTCCGATCTCCAAAAGTAGAGCTGTAAACTGGGCGAGTCCACGTCCATTAGCCCGTATCCATTTGTCCATTTATTGTTTGTGGACAGAGAGTGACCATGTCCATTAGAACCATGTCCATTAAAAACCATATCCACTAAAACCCATATTTTTATGGACGGCCACAAAGTCCATAATGGACCATATACGAAAATTTTAGGTTTTAATTGATAAGCCTATAATTATATATACAAGTTCATAATTTGGTGGGATAACCCAATTTTACGGTTTTGGCGAGAAAACCCGATTTTGCGATTTTGACGGAAAAAATGATTTTGCGGTTTTGGCGGAAAAAATCGATTTTGCGGTTTTGGCGGAAAAAATCGATTTTGCAGTTTTGGCGGGAAAAATCGATTTTGCGGTTTTGGCGGGAAAACCCGAATTTGCGGTTTTGACGGGAAACCCCGATTTTGCGGTTTTGACGGGAAAAATCGATTTTGCGGTTTTGGCAGAAAAACCTGATTTTACGGTTTTGGTGGGAAACTCCGATTTTGCGGTTTTGGCGGGAAAAATCGATTTTGCGGTTTTGGCGGGAAAAATCGATTTTGCGGTTTTGGCGGGAAAAATCGATTTTGCGGTTATGGCGGGAAAACACAAATTCGGCGGAAAACTCGATTTTACGGTTTTGACAGGAAAACCTAATCTTGTGGTTTTGATGGGAAAACCCGATTTTGCGGTTTTGACAGAAAAATTGATTTTGCGATTTTAGCAGAAATACTCGATTTTGCGATTATGTCGGCAAAATTCGATTTTTTAGTTCTGGCATGAAAATTTAATTTTTAGAAATCCTAACATTTTGAGAGGAAAACTCAATTTTTAAAACCGTAGTTTTGGAATCCATTGGACAGTCCATGTCCATAATGTCCAAAACCATATAAACCACTTTTTAAATGGTCATCCAAATTTTGTCCATTTATAACCCATGGAAAATATGGGTTTGTCCATATTAAGTCCATTTAAATATGGACGTGGACGACCAATGGACGACCCGCCCATTTGACACCTATATCCAAAAGTTCAAATCTACCTTCTCGACTTCATTCCATTATTCAGTATTTATACATCGCTTGAAAACATAAGCTTAATACTTTTCCCTTTCCGATTGCAGAACTTCTGTTAATTGCTAGACTCATGGCGACCTCTCTAATTCATTTCACAGAATTGAAGGCTGGTTGTTGTTGTCAAGGCTCCTTCGATTTTGAGAAGCCAAATCGAAGCCCAGAATGTTAAGAAAAGGAGTGAACTGATCTGTATTGCTATGGTCCTTATTGATTCGAAGGTACGACCTTTTACCTTCTTCATACAGAATATGAGAATCATATTTTTTTTTCTTGTGGCTCATCCTTTTATATCACAGGGTACGGAGCTAAGCGTTCTCGATATTGCATGAAGCAATCCAACCTTCAAGTTTGCTGAAGCCCATGTGTCAATTAGATTCACAGACCAAACTGTGAACTGCTCCCCAAGGAGTGTTTTTAGGTTTCAAAAATACAAGCAGCTCATGTCACTAGCCAATACAGATACTTATTTCCAGGTTTAATATTGAAATCCCTAAACGATCACTCCATGTTATGAGTATACATTTCACAGAGAATTAGCCCTAATAGTTGTATTTGGTTGGCAGATAACGGTGGAGAAATGAGGCGTTAAAACCATCTACAACTAAAAGACTCAGAGCACTCAACGCCTTCACAGGTATTTGAGAAATCTCATGCCTCTATTCAGTACCCCGTTTTACGTATATGTGCGTGTCTGCTATAAATGATAATTAACTAATATTTTCCACTGATGGGACACTCATGTATGCTTGAGTGTTTTTGACAGGCTAGCTGCACCTAGATAAAAAAATTACTAGAATCTGGTGTTGAACTAAAGGGGGTCTTTGCAACAAATATAAATCCAAAATTTGTCGGAGATAAGAAACAACTCCCAGTAACGCTTGGTCCACTCTGTTATAGGAATAAAATTTTAGCTATCATCCAAACCTTTGTGTGCATGGTTTTATATGAAAAGTCCACACAAGTTTCAGAAATTTCAGAAACCTCCTGATTCACGCTTGCTAACTACATATAGATGCTAGACAGTTTCCAAAGCTCTCAAAGTAATCACTTATGTTGGCTGTTTATTGATTGAATTTACTTACAGGGAGGCTGTTTCTGGACGCTACATCGGGAACGAATTTATATCTTGACAACAAGTGTGGAGCGAGCAATAGCTTTCTCAAAAAGTAGGGTCTTTTAAACTTCTATATAGAATCTTTTGCTTTATAATTTCTTCACGGTACTTACGGACCTTTTTAATATTTTCAAGACATTCTTGACTAGGTCATTGCAATCAAGAGCACAATCAACGGCGGTACACATGGGACACAACGTGTAATTCTAACTCTACGTCTACAATGGAAGCCTCAACAGTTTAAAATCCATTGTTTGTAATTTTTTACAACTTTGTATGGTATCTTATTCTCCAAGAATTTCATCTTCATTGATACTTTACAGCGATGTGAATGTGTGAGTGTTAGTCTGTTCGATGGCCTAGCTTTTGCATTTCATAAGAAGTTGCATGAAGCTTTGCAGTGATATAGTAGGAAATGTTATTATGTTGCTCTTGAAGTAGATGAAATTACAGAAAGGAGATCGATGTTTGGAGTGAAAATATTATTTTATGCATTTTGCTTCGTAGTGTATATTTTTGGGCTTTTTAATATAAGGCTAACATATTCTTTGATCATTTTATTCCTTTTAATTATGTAATTTCTATATAATATTTTTGGTGTTACTATTACTATGTAAAAATTGAGAAGGAAGTATTTGATGAGAAATGAATTATAGGCTTTCATTCAATACAAGTCCAACAACAAAGTTTCAGAATAGATTCAATTCAAACAAAAAAAAACAAAGTTACAGAATAGATTAACTATGGATGAAAGAAAAACGAATTTCAGGGAACATTTATATGCGGTTTTTTCATTTTGATTTCCAGATTATTAATGGTTCCATTATATTTAAGTTTTTTTCTGTGTAGTTTCAGTTTGGCTCATATTAATCTTTTTTTTGATTAAATTCTTTGATATGAAATGGTATGTAACTAAAGTAAAAACAAAACTTCCAACAAATAATTTGCTATTAAATAGAGCTCAACTAATTTAACAGTTTGCCTCATACTTCGAAATATCATGTTTTATTAGTTTATAAAATACTAACGTTTTAGAATATTTTAAATATCTTGAAAAAACAACTAAACAAAAAAAATTGTTATTAAAAGAGTTCACCAAAAGCTATAATGATTTACAAAATGTAATCACTAAACTACTAAAAATAATTGAAATTTCATTCAAATATAATTATGCACTGAAACAAATATATATATTCTAAAACATCATTTTCTGTTAAATTAGAAAATACCAATTATTATTTTTGGAACTATTTATATAGTATTTAAACATTGGGTTTAATTATTTTGCTAAACTCTATTATATTTTTATTGATTTACTTGGGAGGTGGATTATTTATTATCCTGAAAAAACAATTAGTGAAAATATTTAAACTTGAAATTTTCTGAAATAATAATTTTTATTAATCTAAACTTCAAATTTTATTTTATTCTGTCTAATTAAAAAGAAAGAAAAATAAATATATACCAATTTTTTCTTAAAATATATACCATTATTTGTTAGTTTATAGTGTTATTTTCTATTTTGAATAGTTTTAATAAAGCTTCGTAAATTTTAAAAATTTTAAATATAATGATTTTTAGTATAAAATCCCGCCCGTAGGGCGGGCCAACCACTAGTATACTAATAAAATGGAGTTATTGAGGCTCCAGAGAGCGTTCGCATCAGCGAAAAAACTTCTATAGAAAAAAATAATACGTGGAATTGTTAAAAAAAATTAAAAACTAAAACTAGGTAATAGAGGGAAAATAGATAATAAGTAAATATATCATATAAAAAAACAGAAGTATTATATTAAACATATATTTTGAAATATGTAATAAAGTAAATATATAATATAACAAAAAATAGATAATAAGTAAATATCCCATAAAATAAAAGGAAATATTACATTAAATATCTGAAAAATCTATAATAAAATAAATAAATATACAATATGAAAATAGAAATATTATATTAAACATGTATCATAATATTGCCTTTTGATATAAAATAAAAACAATTACAAACATATAATATATAATAAACTAGTGTTTTCTCCCGTGCTACGCCCGGGCAACTCTTTTATAATTCACACTGGAAAAAAATGTTGTTTTGAATTTTACATTATTTTTCGTGATATTCTTTTACATTTTTTTCATTTTTAATGTTATACAGTATATTCTATAAAAATCTACAGATAAAATATAAAAACAAAGTGTATACATTTGAATCTTACCTGATCAGTAGGTCTTGATCTAGACATGAATCTTTTCTCCTTTTCTCTATCACCCGAGGTTCTTAAACTCCATTTGTTACCTTTTAGACTTATTCCTACAACTTTTTTTTTCCTTCTTGTGGCGAATCTAAAAAAATTAGATGTTTAGTTAATAAGTGTGTTTTAAGCTAAAACATTGAAAAACGAAAGGTTGAAAATTTACTTGAATTGAAAATTTATAGTTTTACTAACCTGAACTTTAATCTTCATCCGCCAACTTCGATGTATGCTCGCCTATCAAACCATAGCATATTTGTGTTCTTTTTCTTTTTTTTGTTGAAAGAAATGCTTTTCGGAGAGTTTTGGTGTGCCACAACTTGGCAATAAATATTTTGATTTTCATGTAGACCTGTAGATTTTGAAGTGTAAGTGTAGTTACGATCATAAGAAGTTTTTGATCAGTCTGTTTTTTTTTTTGAATTTTGATATGTCTGGTTAGAAAAAGAAAAGCTATATGTAAATTAAAAGAGGAAAGAGTACCTGTGCGTAGAACCACACAAAGTGATAGAAAACTGAGTTTGGCGTTATACATGGAAGCAAGTGTAAATTAAAAGATGAAAGGGTTCATGAAAAAAAATCAAATTTTCCATGAAAAAAATTCAATATAATTGATATCGTAAGTATAATTTGAGCATTAAGAGTTTGGGCATTTTTAGAGTTACTAACCTGACCTTCTTCTGCCAACTTTGGAGCATGCCCCATCCATCTGTCGATTACAAATATGTGTTCTTTCTGAAGACTATTGTTGCCACTCGCCACCGTTTGCCCAAAGACTGTTAAGTATGAATTCAGAATTGTAGACTGGATAGTTGAATACACTCATAATAAGTTTTTGACTTATCTGGTCAGAAATTCAAATTTTACCACACTTTGAGAATTATGAGCTGTTACAAAAATTTTACGAATTCACAATTTCTCAACGCAAATGGAGTTGAATTTGTTAATCTTATCGTGAGTTAAATCTTCTCTAAAAATAAACATTAACCGTTTCAAAAAGATCGTGTGGTCATGCGTGGCTGAGAAATATTTGGGATGCTTTATGAGTAGTTTATTCAGAAAATTTAAAAAATTGAATTTTTAGCCAAAATAAAAAATAAAAATTGAAAGCAGTTAAAAGATAAATATGATAAAGTCACGAAACTGGTTTTCTTTTTGTATTTAAAATCTTTTGCTTTTACTTTTTTCTTTAAATTTTAAATCAATGCCACATGTCATATTTTGATTCATTAGGTGACTTGTGCTTTAGTATATAGGGATAATAAATAATATACAATTATTTGAGACTGAAATAAAATGTATTAGTTGAGCTCCAATAGTGTACACATTGAAATAAATTTCTCCCAAAAGATGACATTATGCATTATTACTAAAAATAATAAAAACTAAAATAATTAAATATGTAATAAAAAATAGATAATAAGTAAATATACCATATAAAAAATAGAAATATTACTTTAAACATATATCTGAAAATACATAATAACTTAAATATATAAAATAAGAAAAATAGATAATAAGTAAATATATCATATAAGAAAAAAAATATTACATTAAATATATATCTGAAAAAAATAATTACATAATATAAAATATAAATATTACATTAAACATCTATCGGAATATTGCAATCTGATATAAAATAAAATAAATTAGAAAAATTAAATATATAATTAAGAAAATAAAAAATAAATATACAATATAAGAAATACAAATATTACATTGAACACCTATTTTATAAATTTAAACTAAAATATATAATAAATAAATATACAATATAAAAACAGAAATATCATATTAAACATTTAACGTAATATTATAGTTTGATATAAAAGCAAAAAAATAGAATAAATAAATATACAATATAAGAAAAAATAAACAATAAATTAATACACAATATCAGAAATTTAAAAATTAAATTAAACATCTATCTAAAAAATTATATTGAAATTAGTAATTAGAAAATATAGAATATAAAATTAAAATTTACATTAACTATCTATCAAACATATCAAAATAATAACAAATAAATATACAATATAAAAAATAGATAAAATACATTAAAAATCTATCCGAAATTGTTAGTAAAATAAATAATATGTAAATATACAATATAAGAAATACAAATATTACATTAAACATCTTTCATAACTTTACCATTTAATATAAAAGAAAAATTAGAATAATAAATATACAACATAAGACAAATGGATAATAAGTAAATACGAAATATAAGAAATGAAACTACATTAAACATCTATCTGAAAATATATAATTTTACATTTTTATCACTTCCAAATATTTTTATAAGTAGATATACTATATGGGAAATATATAATAATAAGTAAATATCAAATATAAAATAGAAATATTACATTAAACATAAATCTTAATATTATCATTTGTTATAGTAAATATATACAAAATAAGAAAAGTTAAAAATATATACAAAATAAGAAAAAATTAAAAGTAAGTAAATATACAATATAAAAATGGAAAAATAAATTAAAAATCTCAATGAAAAATGGATGGTAATATAAATAATAAGGAAATATACAATATAATAAAAAAATATTACATTAAACATGGTAATATTATATAATTAAATATACAATATAAGAGATAGAAAAACTACATTAAACATAGATATCAAAATGTATAGTTAATTAAATAATAATTAAATACACAATATAAGAAGATACAAATATTGCATTAAACATCTATTACAAAATTAGAATAAGTAAATATAAAATATAAGAAAAATAAATAATAAGTAAATGTAAAATATAAGAAATAGAAAAACTTCATTAAACATCTATCTGAAAAAATATAATAAAATAAATAATTATTAAATATAAAATATTAAAGACAGACATTACATTAATAATCTTTCGTACTATTAAAATTGTATATAAAATAAAATAAAATAAAATAAGTAAGTATACAATATAAGAAAAGTTAAATAACAAGTAAACATACAATATAGAAAATGAAAAAAAATACCTTAAAGATCTTTCTGGAAAATGTGTAGTTTTACATTTTTATTATTTTAAAATATTTTTATATAAAGAAACTATAAATGATTTTCAATGCAACAACACTCATCGTGATTAATATGGTAGAACGAGCTATGAAGGTGAAATAGTCACATGTACAAATATTGGTAAAAAAAGTTTCACACCCAATAGTCATTTTATCTTTAATAAAATGACTATTGGTATGATTTGGAGATTTTTGCAGAAATTTTTAAAAGGTAAACACATTAGAGAAGATAAAATGATTTGTTCTTGGAGAAAAAAATTGTTTTTTCGAGTCGACATATTTCATGACAAAAGAAAATGATGAAAAACTTAGTTTGCGATAATAATCTTTTATTTTTGGGTGTTGTGTATAAAAGTAAATGGCAATTTTAAAATTTTAATATTATATTTAGATTAAAACTATAACTATTAGTTAGATATTTCTTTCCTAAAAATAATCGAAGTGATATATTAACATAAGCTAAATTAGAACAAACTTAGAAAATTATTATTTTTATTTCTAAATAAATAGACAATGTTTAGCTAAATTTATGATTTTCAAAATAAATAGATAATTTTGACGTGAAAAATATAAAAATTAATAAAACATTTTAAATATACTTTAATTATTTGTATATATGTATCCGCCCGTAGAGCGGATTTAATCCTAGTAAAATAAAAAGCTTCAAACTAATACTTATAGTGAAGCCTTTTTTAAAACAGTTGTATTGAAATCCTTATGAAAAATATTTGTATTGCACAATGTAATCTATACTATTAAAAGTAGCCTTTCGAGGCTCCAGGGAGCATCCACATCCGCGAAAAAAAAAACTCGTCACAAAGATGCCACGTGACACTGTCACCAAAAGAAATAGAAAAAAAAATAAAATGTAAATCTAGGGAAAAATAAATAATAAATAATAAGTAAAATATACATATTAGAAATAGAGCTATTACTTTAAACATATATCTAAAATAACGTTGATTTTACATTTTAATTATTTCCAAATATTTTCTAAAAATGGTAATATTACATTAAAAATATATTTGAAATAACATATACTTTTATATTTTGATTATTTCAAAATATTACATTTATACTAATAACATGGACTATTTAAGGCTCTGTAGAGCATCCACATTGGCGGAAATTTTTTCCCTAAAGATGCTACGTGATATTATTATTAAAAATATTAAATAAATAATAATTAAATATACAATAAAAAGAAAATAAATAATAAGTAAATATACATATAATAAATAGAAATATTACATTAACATCTAACGTAATATTATCATTTGATATAAAAAAAAAATTTAAAATAACTAAATATACAATATAAGAAAATATAAAAATTAAATATACAATATAAGAAATAGAAAACCTAAATTAAATATATATCTGAAAATTTTACAGTAAATAAATAATAAGTAAATACACAATGTAAGAAATAAAAATACTACATTAAACATATATTTACAGTATTAGAATAACTAATTATAAAATATAAGAAAAATAAAAAATAAGTAAATATACAATATAAAAATATAAAAACTACATTAAACACCTATCTGGAAATATATAATAAAATAAATAATTAGTAAATATAAAATATTAAAAATAAAATATTACATTAAAGATTTATCGTAATATCACAGATGTATATGAAAGCAAAACAATTAGAATAAGTAATATACAATATAAAAATATACATTAAACATCTATCTAGACAATGTGTAGTTTTATATTTTTATTATTTTTAAATACTTTTATATAAAAAGACCGTTTATCTCGAACTCAAACAAATCGCTATAAATCTCTTTGTAATGCAACAACACTCATCGTGACTCATATGGCAGAATGATGTTAGGAGTTTTGAAGCTCCTAAGTCAAATGATAGTATAGTGGTAGTAAGTTGTCGAACCAGTTCTGAGGGACTCAAAGCAGTGAGAATGCAAGTATTTGCCTAATCTAAGTGCAGCCAGTGATTTGATGATTTCTAAACTAATGATTAAAGCTAATGCAAAGCAATAAAAATGATACTTTTAAGCTATTGGAAAGGAGAACTCATGGGTATAGGGATTTAGACCTTAGGTGATCAGGTTTCGAACTAAGGAATGTAAATGATAAATCAAACTATCAACCTTAAGCCTAGACACAATTCTAAGCAAGCTCTATGTCTAGATGAATGATCATTTGCTAACATGTCTCAAACATCAAATGTCTTTGGTTGAATAACATGCAAGCAATCATTACTAACAAGTCTATTAGCTATCTTAGCATCTTTAACAACAAATGTCTTTGGCAAAGTACACTAAAAGCCTAGGAGAGTTGACTCAGGCATTTCATCAAACACCTATCGGGTGAGAAATGCCTAGAGATAACCCTTTGAGTGGCCTACTCAAATGATGCATTAAGATCACTCTACTAGCAAGGAACAAGTATGATCTATACCTAAAACATCCTAGAACTAGCCTAATCACCCTAAATCACCCTAACCCATGAATCCAAAAGGTGATTACTCACTAATCTCCATGATTCCTCTTAAACCCATGGTGGATTTCAGATGAATCATATAGAGAAATAGAAAGAAAATCACAAGAACACAAGAACAATCAAAGCCAAAAGAGAATTTTTCTTGAGAGAGTTTTGTGTATTCCAATGTCAAAAAGATAGATTGCCAAATGGTGGCTACATAGTACTTAAACATTAGGTTTTCCAAGTGCAAAAACGTGCACAACAATTGCAAAAAGGTCTTTGAAAAATAATAAAATCGTGCAGCAGATAACGCGGAGCGACTTCAGAGGGTCACTCCAGGAGGTCGCTCTTGGGTTGGGAGCGACCTTGGAGGGTCGCTCTGAGAGGTCGCTCCAGCCTCCATTTTTGTGTCTCCGGGCGATGAAAACGCGAGCTACTTAGGCAGGTCGCTCTGGTTGGTCGCTCTGGTTGGGAGCTACCTTAGGGGGTCGCTCCGGAAGGTCACTCTGCGGTTCTCGACCAGGATGGATATGCCTCTAGTAAATTGATCGTAACTTCTCCATTACATCTCCAAATGACTTGAAACCACCTCCATTAGAAAGCTAACTCAATTTTCTGTGTCTCCACAAAATCCCCGGCAACGGCGCCAATTTGATGTTAGGAGTTTTGAAGCTCCTAAGTCAAATGATAGTATAGTGGTAGTAAGTTGTCGAACCAGTTCTGAGGGACTCAAAGCAGTGAGAATGCAAGTATTTGCCTAATCTAAGTGCAGCCAGTGATTTGATGATTTCTAAACTAATGATTAAAGCTAATGCAAAGCAATAAAAATGATACTTTTAAGCTATTGGAAAGGAGAACTCATGGGTATAGGGATTTAGACCTTGGGTGATCAGGTTTCGAACTAAGGAATGTAAATGATAAATCAAACTATCAACCTTAAGCCTAGACACAATTCTAAGCAAGCTCTATGTCTAGATGAATGCTCATTTGCTAACATGTCTCAAACATCAAATGTCTTTGGTTGAATAACATGCAAGCAATCATTACTAACAAGTCTATTAGCTATCTTAGCATCTTTAACAACAAATGTCTTTGGCAAAGTACACTAAAAGCCTAGGAGAGTTGACTCAGGCATTTCATCAAACACCTGTCGGGTGAGAAATGCCTAGAGATCACCCTTTGAGTGGCCTACTCAAATGATGCATTAAGATCACTCTACTAGCAAGGAACAAGTATGATCTATACCTAAAACATCCTAGAACTAGCCTAATCACCCTAAATCACCCTAACCCATGAATCCAAAAGGTGATTACTCACTAATCTCCATGATTCCTCTTAAACCCATGGTGGATTTCAGATGAATCATATAGAGAAATAGAAAGAAAATCACAAGAACACAAGAACAATCAAAGCCAAAAGAGAATTTTTCTTGAGAGAGTTTTGTGTATTCCAATGTCAAAAAGATAGATTGCCAAATGGTGGCTACATAGTACTTAAACATTAGGTTTTCCAAGGATCAATGGGTCTTGAGCCTCCTCACCCATTTCAAGCACCACAAAATCTGTAGGTATCTCATACCTTCCAATCTTCACAGGGAGGTTCTCTAGGATGCCCACAGGGTACTTCACTGATCGATCAGCCAACAGCAGGTGAGAGCTCTTCTGTCCCTCCTCCCTATGAACCCAAGCTTCCATTCCCTGGTAGATTCAAGAAGCAGCTGCTACAGAAGTACAAGGCTTTGTTTGAGAAGCAGATGAGTGAAGCTCAGGTTACAATGCCCATCATTGATGCTTTCATGCTGATTCCTCAATACAGCAAGTTCCTGAAAGATGCTGTAGCTGCTAAGAAGAAGGAGATGGAGGGCATGATGGTTCTAAGTCATGAGTGCAATGCCATCATTCAGCGGCTTGATGCTCCAGAGAAGCTAGAGGATCCAGGATGCTTCACACTACCTTGTGCTCTTGGACCTATGGTGTTTAAGAAGTGTCTCTGCGATTTAGGAGCTAGTGTCAGCTTGATGCCTTTGTCTGTGGCAAAGAAGCTTGGATTCACTCAGTACAAGAAGTGTAGACTCTCTCTGGTGTTGGCTGATCGATCAGTGAAGTACCCTGTGGGCATCCTAGAGAACCTCCCTGTGAAGATTGGAAGGTATGAGATACCTACAGATTTTGTGGTGCTTGAAATGGGTGAGGAGGCTCAAGACCCATTGATCCTTGGAAAACCTAATGTTTAAGTACTATGTAGCTACCATTTGGCAATCTATCTTTTTGACATTGGAATACACAAAACTCTCTCAAGAAAAATTCTCTTTTGGCTTTGATTGTTCTTGTGTTCTTGTGATTTTCTTTCTATTTCTCTATATGATTCATCTGAAATCCACCATGGGTTTAAGAGGAATCATGGAGATTAGTGAGTAATCACCTTTTGGATTCATGGGTTAGGGTGATTTAGGGTGATTAGGCTAGTTCTAGGATGTTTTAGGTATAGATCATACTTGTTCCTTGCTAGTAGAGTGATCTTAATGCATCATTTGAGTAGGCCACTCAAAGGGTGATCTCTAGGCATTTCTCACCCGACAGGTGTTTGATGAAATGCCTGAGTCAACTCTCCTAGGCTTTTAGTGTACTCTGCCAAAGACATTTGTTGTTAAAGATGCTAAGATAGCTAATAGACTTGTTAGTAATGATTGCTTGCATGTTATTCAACCAAAGACATTTGATGTTTGAGACATGTTAGCAAATGAGCATTCATCTAGACATAGAGCTTGCTTAGAATTGTGTCTAGGCTTAAGGTTGATAGTTTGATTTATCATTTACATTCCTTAGTTCGAAACCTGATCACCCAAGGTCTAAATCCCTATACCCATGAGTTCTCCTTTCCAATAGCTTAAAAGTATCATTTTTATTGCTTTGCATTAGCTTTAATCATTAGTTTAGAAATCATCAAATCACTGGCTGCACTTAGATTAGGAAAATACTTGCATTCTCACTGCTTTGAGTCCCTCAGAACTGGTTCGACAACTTACTACCACTATACTATCATTTGACTTAGGAGCTTCAAAACTCCTAACATCGCCAATTTGATGTTAGGAGTTTTGGAGCTCCTAAGTCAAATGATAGTAAAATGGAAGTAAAATGTCGAACCAGTTCTGAGGGATTTCAAGCACTAAGAATGCAAGCACTTACTTAATCTAAATGCAACCAATGATATTAAAATGATTTCAGAATCAAATAACTACTATGATGACAAGATAGAACTAAAGAGCAGTAAATGAATGACTTTCTTAAATATGATAAAAGAGAACTCATGGGCATGGGAATATGATTTCGGGTGATCAAGTATCAATCAAAGATGACAAATGATGAATCAGACAAATGACCTTAAGCCTAAACACAATCCTAAGCAAGCTCTATATCTAGATGAATGCTCATTTGCTAACACATCTCAAACATCAAATCTCTTTGGCTGAATGATATGAAAGCAATCATTAAGAACAGGTTTATTAGCTATCCTAATACTCTTAACAACAAATATCTTTGGCAAGATGCATTAAGAGCCTAGCAGAGTTGTCTCGGACATTTCAACAAACACCTTTTGGGTGGGAAATGTCTAGAGGTCAACTTTCGAATGATCAGAACAAAAGAGGCTGTAAGATTACTCTACTAGCAAGGCTTGAGACTGAACTACACTAAAAACATCCTTGATCTAACCTAATCACCCTAGTCTCCCTAACCCATGAATTCAAAAGGGAACTACTCACTAATCTTCATGTTAAACCTTAAACTCATACTGGATTTCAGATTAAACATGTAGATGAACACAAGAAATCAATAAGAAATCAATAACAAGAGAACAATGAATCCAAAAGATGAACTTTCCAAGAGTATTTTGTGGTTTTTCTCTTCAACAAAAGATAGTAAAATGGAAGTAAAATGTTTATTGAGTTTGCTTCCTGAATGTTAGAGAGATGGTGGATTTGTGGTTTGTGGATGCATGATTAATGAGTGTAGAGATCAAAGGAGCTGGGATAGGCTTAGAGAAGTTAGAGATGGATAAAATCTTTGCTCTTGCTATTTGGTATGATTATGCAAGGTTGTTAGGTTGAGAACTAAGAAGAGTTTCTTTTGGTTATGAGTCCCCATCTTCAAACCTTTTCTCCTTGGTTCTTGAAAGTTTACTTGTGGACAAGTAAAGGACTAGTGTGGGGGAGTTGATATCTTGCATATTTGCATTGTTTTAGCTATTCATTCATAAGCATTTGCATCATATAGATTAGGATTTAGACATGTATAGGTTGCATTCATGCATTAGGGGGATTTCAACCTTGTAAAGAGCTCATGCTAAGTACTGAATTTGTTGACCTTTGTAATCATGACAAGTAGCTTGAGCACCCTTTGAAAAGCTTGTAAACTTCGTGCCTTGAATGCTCCTCTTGAAACTCATTTGACTGTTGATACTCCCCGGCAACGGCGCCAATTTGATGTTAGGAGTTTTGAAGCTCCTAAGTCAAATGATAGTATAGTGGTAGTAAGTTGTCGAACCAGTTCTGAGGGACTCAAAGCAGTGAGAATGCAAGTATTTGCCTAATCTAAGTGCAGCCAGTGATTTGATGATTTCTAAACTAATGATTAAAGCTAATGCAAAGCAATAAAAATGATACTTTTAAGCTATTGGAAAGGAGAACTCATGGGTATAGGGATTTAGACCTTGGGTGATCAGGTTTCGAACTAAGGAATGTAAATGATAAATCAAACTATCAACCTTAAGCCTAGACACAATTCTAAGCAAGCTCTATGTCTAGATGAATGCTCATTTGCTAACATGTCTCAAACATCAAATGTCTTTGGTTGAATAACATGCAAGCAATCATTACTAACAAGTCTATTAGCTATCTTAGCATCTTTAACAACAAATGTCTTTGGCAAAGTACACTAAAAACCTAGGAGAGTTGACTCAGGCATTTCATCAAACACCTGTCGGGTGAGAAATGCCTAGAGATCACCCTTTGAGTGGCCTACTCAAATGATGCATTAAGATCACTCTACTAGCAAGGAACAAGTATGATCTATACCTAAAACATCCTAGAACTAGCCTAATCACCCTAAATCACCCTAACCCATGAATCCAAAAGGTGATTACTCACTAATCTCCATGATTCCTCTTAAACCCATGGTGGATTTCAGATGAGTCATATAGAGAAATAGAAAGAAAATCACAAGAACACAAGAACAATCAAAGCCAAAAGAGAATTTTTCTTGAGAGAGTTTTGTGTATTCCAATGTCAAAAAGATAGATTGCCAAATGGTGGCTACATAGTACTTAAACATTAGGTTTTCCAAGTGCAAAAACGTGCACAACAATTGCAAAAAGGTCCTTGAAAAATAATAAAATCGTGCAGCAGATAACGCGGAGCGACCTCAGAGGGTCACTCCAGGAGGTCGCTCTGGGGTTGGGAGCGACCTTGGAGGGTCGCTCTGAGAGGTCGCTCCAGCCTCCATTTTTGTGTCTCCGGGCGATGAAAATACGAGCTACTTAGGCAGGTCGCTCTGGTTGGTCGCTCTGGTTGGGAGCTACCTTAGGGGGTCGCTCCAGAAGGTCTCTCTGCGGTTCTCGACCAGGATGGATATGCCTCTAGTAAATTGATCGTAACTTCTCCATTACATCTCTAAATGACTTGAAACCACCTCCATTAGAAAGCTAACTCAATTTTCTGTGTCTCCACAAAATCTTAGCAACAGAAGATTTCTCTAAGGCCTCCATCCATGCTCATCTTTCACCTCCTTTTTGATCATATTGCTTCCAAATGTCTCCAAGAACTCCATGTGGTGTTCCACTACCTGATAGAGACATATGTATGCCAAATGCAACCTAAACATGTCTAAATCCTAATCTATATGATGCAAATGCTTATGAATGAATAGCTAAAACAATGCAAATATGCAAGATATCACAGAACAAGGTATCGAAGGTGAAATAGTCACATATACAAATACTGGTAAAATATTCATATTCTCAATAATTATTTTATCTTCAATGGTCTCAGACCATCCATTCATACATAAGAGAAGACAATTTTCAAAAATAGTATACTATGCAATGACCATAAATAAAAGCCAATGATAAATATTGAAATCAGTGATTCTGAATTTGTCTAAACCATTTTCAGTCATACAAATTAACATCATCTGAAAACTTAAGCATCTTACAAGCAATGACGGATCTAAAAGTTATCTTGATCCGGGGCATACACATATTTCTCAATAATATCAACAGAGACATTTGATAAAAATGTTCAAAAATACACTGAAATTTTAAAATCCATGGTGGACAACTGCCCCACCCTTTGTCTATGTACATCCGCCACTGGTTACAAGAAGGAAAAGGCTCAAGAACTAGAGTGAGTAATATTGTCTACATAGAAATCTTCAACAACATCTTCCAATAGTAAGGTCCGCAGATCTTAATTAAATCTATTTAAATATATATATACACAAAAACAATATACATGGAAATTCACTATACAAGTTCATAAATCAGACAAATACAAAGAAAAATCACGCCGATTAAAAAAGATGAGAAAATATAGAATACAAAGACGAGAAGCGATGAAGGAAAGCCTTTTTTATATAAAAAATACGCTTGGATAAATTCTCATGCAGTTAGTGAAGAACCAAGTTATAAGAAGTGTTTTTCATATGGCTTCATTAATCATAGTTTCTTCATCTCTAGGGATGAGTGTCTTACACATTCTACACATTTAATCTTGCGACATAGCGCTTGCAAGCATAAAATAAATCTAGACTAGAGATTGTATTTTGAATAGAGAAAAAATGTAGAGATTGACAAGAGAAAAACGGGAATATTATCATGCACATGATTGTTTTTGGCATGATGTTATATAGTACTAAACAATAACTAAAAAATCAATTCCATATCTATCATAAACAACCACACCATCTATAAACACACACAAGCAACAGTAAGACACAATCAAATCTATCATAAGCAACTGAAACACAAGGAATCAGAGATACTACCAAATCCATCTTAATCAAACACACCAATCATAAACACATCCACAATTAATATTACAAGTTTAAAAGTATATCATATTGATCTTTAAGATGTATACATAGCAGGATCTCAAAAGCAATAAGTAGTGGTGTTGCCATAACAGAATGAAAAGGAACTCAATGCCACAAAAAGTAGTTTAAAAGTTACAAAATAACATGAGGTTAACAAAAAGAAAATTTGATAACCATAAAATATTTCATAGATGGAGCATGCAGCAAAATCTACCACAAAAATTCACAGCACGAAACAACTTTAAAAGTGTAAATATAAATATGCGGATAACATAATTAAATGATGATAAATGTTTCTATTTTAGACATCGTTAAACACAAAGATCTAATTTTATAGTTTGTACGCAAACTAAACTTAGTCAAAACTAAATATCATAGAAACTCATCAACTAATTTAAATTATTATCTTAACTTTGGGTATACAAAAAAAAAGTCAAGATAGCAATTACGAAAAAGAAAGAAACTGATCATCATAATTGATAAAAAAACATGATCAAGCTTGAGAGCGAGAAGAATGGTGAAGGAGAAGAGAAAACTATGCGATGAAATTGCCTGAAACGACTTCCAAACTTTTCTCCAACTCACTATTATTCTCTGCACCAATATTTCTTTACCTTTAAGTCTATAAATCAATTAGAGAAACTGATTGTGTGAAACATGAGATTTTTGCGGTAAAATTCAAGAGGCAAACAAGTTAGAGAATAGAAAAGAGCTTGTTCTTGAAAAAAGGTTTTTTCAAGCCGACAGATTTCACGACAAAAACAGATGATGACAAGCTTAGTTTACGATAATACCATTTTATTTTTTTGTGTGTTATTGTGTATAGAAGTGAAGGAAAGTTTTAAAATTTTAACATTAGATAGATTAAAGCTACAACTATTAGTTAGATGTTTATTTGCTAAAAATAATTGACGTGATATATTGTTAGAAGCTAGATTAAAACAAACTTTTTAAAAAATTATATTTTATGATTTTTAAAATAAATAGACTATGTTTACCTAAATTTATGATTTTCAAAATAAAAACACAAATTTAACATGATAAATATATAAGAAGTAATTTAATTTTTATCTAAAAATAAATGAAAAAAATTTATATATATTTTATTTATTTTTATATTTTTGTACCCGCCCGTAGGGCGGGTTTAATCCTAGTATATATATATATCAATATAAAGAGTTTTAAGCAGATCTAACTTAACTGTTATGTCTATGGTTAATCTGTGATAAATTTATTAATTTTTATGTTTACTTTTATATTTTGGCTAAATTATATACATGTAAATATAACTAAATTTTTTTTTTTTTTTTTGATGAAATTTCAAATTTATTGATCTATCAAAAAATGTTATTTACATTGGATGAAAAAGAACTCTACAAAGAATAATGCTAATTTGTGACTTCAAACCATTGTTGCATTAAGCCAGCAAACTTGTGATTTGCTTTGTATCTAAGGGAGTAGATATGATTCCTTATCGCCCTATCAATTCTCTTGCGTGTGTGATCCACTGATGCCCAATTTTGACTATGACGCCGAGCATTTCTTTCTCTCCAAATGTGATAAACTGTAGTCTGAAATAGCATCTTTGCAAGGACAGTGCCCATCTCAGTCCCTTTCATCTGCTGCAGCTTTCTTACTGTCCACTGCCAGTCCGGATTTATAGAAGCTCCCAACAGTCGACGCGCTAACCGTTCCCAAACCGTGTAAGAATAAGGACACGCAAAGAAGAGATGGTCCCGAGTCTCATCTATCTCCCCACACAACAAACATCCTTGAATCAGACCTCATTGCTTCATTTGATCTCCAGTAGCTAGTCTGTTTAATATAACTAAATTTTATTTGTAAGAAAACTTATTCCGTGCGTAGCACTGGCGGGCTACACTAGTCTCTTATATTACTGAAGATATTATTTGATGTTTTATAGTAATCAATCCATCTCAAACGGTAACAATCATCTATATATTGACCAATATAGCTCTGAAGAATAAATTGAAGATTTCCTTCTAAAATCAGTTAAAAATTCCCATTAATATTGGATATGGTCTTTTGTATTCATACTTTCCAAAACATGTTGATTACTAAGGCATTTGTTGATTAGGACTATATATACGGTCGTATTATCTCATCCAATACAATAAACAGAAAATAAATTGGCACAGAAGAGTGAAAAGTAAACTCACACATCAAAAATCATGAGATCTGCTAGTATTTTTTCGCTTTCTTGTATTCTCATGTTCTTCATCATGAACAGTGTCAAAGGTAAGGCACCTATTGCTAAATACGTTCTCCAAGAAGTTGTAGAACATGTAGTGCTTTACATTTGTTGAATTATCAATGAATATATTCTTTTATTTAAAACTTTATGATTTTGTGTGAATTATATGAAATAATAGACGTGGAAGCTGGATTAACTCCCATGGATAACAAATGCGTCCGCCAGAAGGATATATTTGTCGGGGGATGCGGTCGTGACGGAGAGGAAATGTGCATAAACGACTTTGTTCAGAAAGGCAATGATTGGCCTTCTAGTTGCGAGTGTGAAAACTTCCATGACAAACATGTATGCCGATGTATTATGCCCGGGAAGGATATTTTTGCCGGGGCATGCAGTCCTGACGGAAACAAAATGTGCATAAATGAAGTCGTTAAGAAAAGAGGTGAAGAGAATAGGCCTTCTAGTTGCGAGTGTGATAACTACACGGACGAACATTTATGCACATGTGATTTTGATTGCTAGCTTTTGTTTTACAGCTCTATAAACAAAACTCTATAACAATGAATAATGAAGAATAATACAGAATAAACTAGTTTTGTTGTTGCTTGTGCATAAAATCATAAGTTTTTTAAAAAGTCATAAGAAGTTGCACAAAAAAAAGTAAGAAAATAGTGGCAAAACTTAATAAACCTAATCCCCTATATATTAATCCTAAAACACTATAACATATTTTTGTAGATACGTGTCATCACCAGGATGATTCTTAGAATCCTTAGAAAGATAAGTTGGTCCAAATAAATATATATATTATAGTTTTGATTAAACTAACTATTAAACTAAAAACTATGAAATTACATTAAATAAATTATTTATTTAAGTAGAAGCTACGTAATTAGCTAATATGATCAGCATATATATGACATTTAATGATATGAATCATATAAAAATATTTCTATAATTTTTAAAAAAATTAAACTATAATTTTATAAATATAATTTTTATATTAATTATAATTTTATGATTTTTGATATTTTTATAATTATATAAAATGTAAATATTATTAATTTATTATTTAATTGTTGTTGCATCTGGTGGTTAACCAATCATAAGTATCCCGCAAACGCACCAATTTCTAACCGCAATACCATTCGTACAAATCTCTTAAGACCGCAAAAAACCACAACTATTCGCTACCGCAAACTCCCGCAACCACAACTGTAATCGCTGCGTTTGAACCAGTCAGACCACAGATTATTACCTGTTTCCGGTAGTAAAATTTTACAAAAAAATGATGATAATGGTTTGAATATTGAAATTGGTTTAGTTTGTTTGAACAATAAAACGGTTTAAAACCCAAATGAACCGGGGAGTTTTGAATGGTCTAATCGAATTGGATTCATCTCCGAGTCAGTCAACAATCCATGGGTAAAATACCAAGGCTCTCACTGGTAACCACAATAAAAATAAAAGGAATAGGAAAAAATGAATAAGAAGGAATAAAATAAAAGGAAAAGACATTCCTCTCCTAATTTGATAAGGAATAATTGTAGTCTTTTATTCCTTAAGGAATGTTAAGGAATCATAGGTAACAAATATTCCTTGTAAATGGTGTAAATTGTAAGGAATGTTAAGGAATTAGCTATTCCCATACATTACCTTGTTCACCATTTGAAGCCCAAATCATTTCTTCTCCCTCCGAAGAAAAACCCTAAGGAGCACGCACGCACGCACGCACGCACCATCTCTCATCTTCTCTCACGATTAGTCTACTACACCAAGGTAGAGGACTAATCGTCAAAAGTCAACCACCCTAGGGATTCGCATACTCACCGATCTTGTAGAATCTACAATGTCGTCGGAGATCGAGGTGGTTGAAGAAGTCGAATCTAATACTCTCAAGGAGAAGGGCGAATCGAGTTCCAAACCGGTTCAAGAAGACGAGAGCTTGAAGAACGATGTGTACACAGCCTCGGCTTATGGCGATTTGGAGAAGCTTCATAGATTGGTTGAGTGTGAGGGCTGCTCTGTCTCTGAGCCCGATGGGCTTGGATACTATGCTCTTCAGTGGTCTGCTTTGAATAACCGTACTGCCGTTGCCCAGTACATTATCGAGGTTTACAGAAAGTTCAATCCTTTTTTTTTTTTTGGAAATGTGGTTTGTGAGAGAGTGTGTTCTAACGTTGTTGATTTGGGGGTTTAACAGCACGGTGGAGATGCTAACGCGACGGATCATACTGGACAGACCGCGTTGCATTGGAGTGCTGTTCGTGGTGCTATACAAGTTGCTGAGCTTTTGTTACAAGAGGGTGCTAGGGTAGATGCTACAGATATGTATGGGTATCAGGTTTTTAACTCCTCTTTGAACTACTTTCTTTATGGACTGTGGAGATTGTTTTGTTTCATTGCTAGTTAACTGCTCTTTTTGCAGTGTTGCTTGAGGTTGGCACTCAGGTTTTGTTACTATTATTGCTTCTTGTTATATTGTGGTTGCATTTTTCTAGTTTTTTTTTTGAGGTTCTTGTAGTTTAACTTAGCCATTTCGTATTTTGACTTTTTTTTGGTTAGGAAGATGAGCTTATGTGTTCGATCAACGTTGTGCATATGGCTTGGTCTAACTCTAAGAACCTCAACATATTTTGTTTAGGAACGATATTGAGCAGTCTTGTGACCCATTGCTTACAGTTTTTTTTCGAAAATAGAGAGAACTTTTATTTTGTCTGGATTCAATCAGCTTTTAGAAAGTTCGTAGTGATATGGAGTTCATTTAGAAATCTCAGGAGACCTTTCCATTGCCGTCTCTGTTGGTTTAGGTTGTTAGAAAAATTGAGGTCTTCTTTTTCTCGGATTTGTTTTAGTAAAAATTTGGATTATGTCGAATTCTCTTATCTTGTTTAGTTCTCGATGGATGTATGTTAATATTCATCTTAACCTCTTTGTAGCCAACACATGTTGCAGCACAATATGGCCAGACTGCTTTTCTCTGCCACGTCGTCTCCAAGTGGAATGCTGATCCCGATGTCCCCGATAATGACGGAAGAAGCCCATTGCACTGGTAGGTTCCCGCATAGTGGAGTACAAACTTGCCTTCCTGAAATTGCTGATTAGTTGATGGTTATTGGCTTCTTTTCATATTACTCGTTAATGTTTAGTTCTTCATGCTCGTTTGGAGACTGGTGTAGGCCGTTCTGGGTCCTAAATTATTTTTTTGCTGGTTCTTGTGTTCTTTTGTTATGAAGATCTGCGAAATATGTTTTTCTGTTTTGATCTAGAAATTATAATTATATTGGTTAGTTTGTTCTCACACACCATACTGTTGCATGCATATGCTGCTGCATGGTTTCAGTCTCATACTGACCTCCAAATTATAGCTCTATGTTCAGTAACTATCCAGGAGACAGTTCTAATTATCGTTCTTTTCTTCTTCTTGTGTTTTGAGGAATTCAGGGCTGCATATAAAGGCTTTGCAGATTCCATTCGCCTTCTTTTATTTTTAGACGCATATAGAGGACGGCAGGACAAAGAAGGTCGTTTTACAAACAACTTTCTTCGACCTCTTTATTTATTCAGTTAGATTAGAAAACCAAACATTTGTACAATCTTTAATCCATTCTATCGAATCTGTTATCAGGTTGCACTCCTTTGCATTGGGCTGCCATTCGAGGTAATTTGGAGGCTTGCACTGTATTAGTTCAGGCTGGGAAGAAAGAGGATTTGATGATTACTGACAATACCGGGCTTACTCCCGCACAACTTGCTGCAGAAAAGAATCACCGACAAGTTTCGTTTTTCCTTGTAGGTATCCGTTCCACTTTTGATGTTGTGAACCAATATTTTCTTATACTGTCTGTTTGATGATTTTAGTGGCTGCTACTGATAGCTATATATTATAGTTGAATCATTCTATTGGCCTGATGGTTGTTGGCAATGCTGTGCATCACACTAGACATTTGCATACCTGGAAACAGATTACTGTTTGTAGCTACACCATATCAGTTTATTCAAACCTGCAGTTTCTTATAATCAAATGAACAACATCATGATTGGAATACTGAGAAAGCTACTTCAAAGATTTTGTCTGATAAGGACTTCGTTGCAGGGTAATGCGAGAAGGCTGCTTGAAAAGCGGTGTGACGGAAGCACTCCCATCGGAAAATTGTCAAAGTTGGGACTTGCTCCAGTTCTTTGGTTCATGATCCTACTGCTTCTACTCATATATACTAATTCTGTTATTTTGGGTTGTTACCTTCGCCCTCTTGGATCTCTTTTGTTATAACATATCAAGTAACTATTCTATGCATGCTTGCTTATTATTTTATGAACCCTTTGGTCATTGCAGCATCCAATCTGCCAAAGCTAACAACTGGGATTGGTTCGCTTGCGTGGCTGGGATTCTTTCTTGCAACAGCAGGGCTAGCTTTGTTTTACCGTTGTAGCAAGTAAATTCTCACCCTATCTTGCTTCGGTTTCTTTTTAAGGCGTTTACTTCCCTGCAGCTATAGATTTTGTTGTGAATTTCTTGTGTTTCTGTGTAGTAGTAGTAGTAGTGCGAAAATACCTTTGTATCTCAAGAAGTGGTTTTCTTTTTCGATTTATAATATAAATCTTTTTTCAATATAACTACAGAAAGGATCCAGGCTACATCAGAATGAACAGACATGATCCGCAGACCATGAAAGATGATGTTGGTACCCTAACTTTACTGGCTCTCATGTTTGAGTGACTTATTTGTCCATATTTTATGATAAGAGATAATCTCGAGTATTATTTTTCTGTTCAAGTGCCATTATAAAATTTCTTACCCCTTGACAGGAACCACTGTTGAAAATAGAGCTAAACAACCCTGCTTTGCTTACTGGGAACTGGACGCAGCTCTGTGCAACATGCAAGGTAGCTCCTCAACGTCTTCTTATGTTTTTCTTGAATATTAACGCCAAATATCAACTCGTTTATGCACACCATGGAATGTAATTCTTAACGTGCACTTTGTTTCTTTTTGTTCAGATAATCAGGCCTCTTCGAGCTAAGCATTGTTCCACCTGTGATCGTTGTGTTGAGCAATTTGATCACCATTGTCCCTGGGTATCAAACTGTGTTGGAAAAGTAAGTACATGTTCCATTGCCTCATTTTAGCTACTGAAAATATAAGGCAACACTAGGAGAGGACATACCAGGCTTTTGATATTAACATTCTATATGTAAATTTGTCGTATTTTTCCTCGTTTCTTCTGATTTGACATATATTACGGTTCTTTCTCAAAGACTTTTGAGACGATTTTAATGTTTTAAGTGGTACCTTTTTGCTCTATATTTGGGTTTAGAAATCAAGAGAGATGTTTCTTGGTGTCGCATTAACTCTTGTATTTATTTTGCTTGCTAGTGGTTTGATCTATTAGTTTGCAGCTCGAGCGTGATACTAATCCGTGGATGGGGTTTGTTTTTCACTAATTACTCGTGCAGAAAAACAAGTGGGACTTTTTTCTATTTCTTCTACTTGAAGTTCTAGCGATGCTGATAACTGGAGGCGTCACTCTTGCAAGTATGTTTGTAATGGAAGATTCTCTTTAAAGCTTATCCTGAAATTTTAAACCTGGAGATAACTTACAGACAGAAATGTAAACGAATGTAATATTATACACATGCAGGAGTCTTGAGTGACCCTTCAGCTCCATCGTCGTTTGGAGCATGGGTGAGCCATGTCGCTAGTAATCACGTGGGTGCATTATCCTTTCTGATTGTTGAGTTTTGCCTCTTCTTTTCAGTTGCCGTCTTAACAGTCGTTCAAGCGTCTCAGGTGCGTCCACATTCTTTTTACTATTTGCACTTGCTTGTGCCTCTTATTATCTAAATGGTACATAAGACTATTGTTTACTACTTCTCGTCCCTGGATTAATGATCTCTATATTAGCTCCAGTGGAGATAGAACTCGCTAAGTAGACTAGAGATGATTAATATATTTTCATGATGAGATGTTTATCTTCTTCCATTTTGAAGATCATTGTCTCTATTCCTTTCCAGATATCAAGAAATATAACCACAAACGAAATGGCTAATGCACTGCGCTATAGCTACCTAAGAGGCCCAGGAGGTCGGTTCAGGAATCCATACGATCTCGGTTGCAGAAGAAACTGCTCGGATTTCTTGATCAAAGGTTATAATGAAGATATTGAGTGTCATGAAGAAGACGCAACACCAAGACAAGAGGGTATTAGCATGATGCAGATGCAGCGGAGTTCTAATCTTCAGAATGGCAATGGCCACGTTGCTATTGATGTTAACCCCGTACATAATTCGCAGTCAGCACATGTTCATTCTTCAAACTGCAGCCATAACCATAGCAGCAAGCCAAAGAGTGATAGTGTTCCTTTAGGTCTGGGACTTGGTCTTGGCCGGAACCCAACCCGACCTGTTCTACCTCCATGATATGGTCATCCCCCAAAATGTGCATTTGTGTTGTAAGAAACACGTGTGTCCTCTTGTCTAAGTCGTTATAACATCCCATTCTGGTGAAGATAGTTTACAGAAATGGTTGTACGTTATGTTTTCCACGTTGAGGTATGAAAGTTTGAACCACAAGTATCAATCATTACTTTTTCAAATCATAACCAACTCTATATTAAAATTAATCGTCACAAACACAATGTTACGGATTACACATGTAACAACGAACTACACAGGGGAGAAGAAAGACTGCTGTTGTGTATGATGATGATTAACATGAGAGATGAGGGTGCAAACAACTTGGCAGAGAATTTGTGACCTAATACTACGTTGATAGTGTGTTAGGCAAGTTGTATTGCATTTCCATTTGCAAGTTTAATGGTAATCTGCCACAAGATAGAAGCTGGTTTGTTCTGTAACAAAATACTGATGGTTCTGCCATGAAAAACTAGTTGGACACTGCCCAAATTTTAACAGATTATAATACACCTATATTCATGAATATACTTTTTCTCTTACTAGTTGGTCATGCATGTATAGAAATAAAACCAAAGAAAGATAAAGAGTCTACATACTTGTTACTGTACTATTCTCAAGTCTCAGATATCAACAAAGCTACAAAATCTTATCATATCATACGTGTAAGTGACAATGAAACTATTCCAAATCTAATTAATTATAGAAAGCTCGACAAGATCGTATCTCTCGTTGTATAAGCAAGAAAAAAAATGGAAACTTGCATAGTCAGACATACCAAAAGTGAAAAAAACGTAAACCTTAGCGAATGTAGAGATGGTCATCAACAGTGTGTATGACTCAGACTAATAAACAAAGTTTCAAATGTAAAAATTAAGAAACCAAATCAAGAACACGAGTCCTAGCTAGTGATGTCATCATCATCATCCTCATCATCATGTACATTACACATAAACTTCGATATACCGCGTCAAGGAACACCAAAACATAGTTCCTTCACACGCAAGAAACAAAAGCCAAATCCGAAAAAACCCTAGAATATTACTATTTATATTCTAATCTTTCGGATCTTTATGCATTACGCAGAAGCGGCTAAGTCTCGGCCGGAACTCAAAACGACGACGGATAAGAAGAAACGACGGTTTAACCATACTCTCCGTCAAGTATCTCCGAAACCGCTCCGCCTCCACGCTCCCGATCCTCGCCAGCGAATTCACCAAAGCCAGTTTTCTCAGATACAACGCTCCCGAACCGCTCTTCGACTTGTTCAGCGAAGCTAGGGTTTCGATCCTCTCGTTCTCCAATCGGCGGTGAAAACCGCAGCGGAACGAACCGGGGTGCGTCGTCGGAGAGCACGAGCACTTTCGCTTCTGGTTCGAGACGACGGCGACGGAGGGGTTAGGGCTGTTTCCGAGAGAGAATCGTTTTAAACGGAGGTTGATGTTGCAAGGAGACGCCGATCTTTGATGGCGATGATGATGGTGATGATGATGGGAAGAAGAAGAGAGAGGAGGGCATAGGACTGATGAACCGTTTGATCTTCTTCCAGTGGCCGTCATGACTGCAGTTAGAGAGAGACTGTTACGGTGGAGAGAGAGAGAGAGAGATGCGTTAATTAAACCGTTCTGTTGAAAGATTCACCGATTCCGTTTGATTCGCGTCCTCTATTTATGGCGGTTACGCGTGGTCAATATTGTAATTTAAGTAAAATATTAAATTAGTACTAATTAAGCATTTAATCAAACCAGAATACGTACCGGATTGTTCATGAGTATTTTTTGTTTAATTAATAAAATTAAACTTTGACGTTAAAAAAAAAAAAAAGAATTCGAATTTGTCGTCTTACTCTAAACGGTCAGAGATGAAATTGGATATCATCTTTTTCTTACTAATTTGGAATCGTTTCATTGTCACATACACGTATGATAAATGATAAAATTTTCGCGATTTGGCTAATTCGCTATCTCTAAAGATTTTCGGATATACAAAATCTAATCTTTTGATCAAACCAGAATACGTACCGGATTGGAGTAGGAGAAACCGGACTCAAACCGTATTATTTGTCTGATAGAATGACTGTAAACTAGAGATGAAATTAAATTCCAATTTATTTCCTTCTAAACCCGAAAAAAAACGATTCATATTTCGAATTGTTGTTCAGGAGAAATTTTCGCGATTTGGCTAATTCACCCTATCTTTAAAGATTTTCGGATAAACAAAAGTCATATGTGTGTGTGACTTCATCTTCTTAAAAAATCCTTGTTATTGCTATTTATCTTGTTACAAAAAAAGTAAACATACAAACATTTGAAACTTCTGAAATGGTGACGACAACTGAATAAACCGGGACAAACTGAACCAAAAATCCTTTACCCAACTTAAACCGGAAATGCCCACATTACCATTTTATAGTAAGACCAGACCATACGGCATAACCATAATCACTGAGCTAGTGAACAAAACTACCACTGCTCTCTTTATCATTTCTTTAACCTATACATAACCAAAGTCTATATATATTTGCTTTTTGTTTGTTTCTTTGGCTCAAGAATGAAGAAGAAACAAAAACTCTCTATGAGTCATGATCCTTAGTAAACTTCTGAGGCTTACTACTTGCAAACGCCAACCATACTACCGTCCCCGTCAAGTAGAAGAATATTGATGGCGCAAATAGAGACATCTACCACATCAAAAATCAACAGTTAGTTTTTAAGTAAGTACTGAACATCATTATCTGAGGTAAAGTTAGCAACTTACAGTCCAAGAATGGGTCGAGTCGAGGAGAAAACCGGTTAGGGCAACCCCTACAATCCCAGGTACTGCTCCTACTGTGTTGGTAATGCCCTAATATAAGATATAACCCATGACAGGTTTAGCAAGAAGCTATATCTTGACACTTAAATATAGTTTCATAACTCATTGGCATCACGCATGGACTGATGTTTGAATTCACATCATAATTAAAAAGTAAGAAGAGTTTTAGATGACATCATATGGTCTAAAAGTATGAGAACCACATGTACCAGAAGTATGCTTGCGTATTCGGGTGAGATGTCCTGGTGAGTACAATAAAGTCCTGTAAAAAAGAAAGAAAAAGTGGTTCTCTCTGTTGATGTTACTTGAAGATTCTTGATGGAAGAAAGAAGATCTACTGTTACCTGATAAAGCAAAACTTGATAGGGCCAAGCCAGCTGTCAAGATTCCGGCAATTTCCCATGGTGGCAATCCAATGTCCACAGATGAAAGTGTCATGCAGATCGCTGGTGCCAAGAACGCAATCGTTTGACATATCTTTCGGACCTACATGCAAAGGTCACGTACTAAGACTCTTATGGTTTGTTAAAAAGGGTAACAAGGAGAAGGAATGTGAAATTTATTACCGTGGTGGTCTCAACTCCATTAGAAATTAAGTAGTCAGCAAACTGTGAAGCAAGACTTGTCACAAAAATTGAAGCCAATGGAGGAAGGATGGAAACCTGATCTTCACATCCACATATAAAAATCCCAAAATGTTATACCTTTGTCAAAATATTATCTCCAAGTAACTGAGTATATGCATATGTAAGAAAATTCCACGGAAAAAAATATAAAAATGACAGTTCTAAACTTACCCAAGCAGCATCTCTCAAGTTTAGACTCAGTGCCTCACTGCATATCAAAAGTATGATCAAAATTAGTTTCTTCATCAACATGATACAGAGCAAAATATGAGTGTAATGAAACAGCAAGATAAATAAGCATTAAGCAGTTCTTGAAATGAGAAGAGCTGTGGTGTCCCAAGGGAACATGCAATTTACCTGAAATAAGTTGGTAGCCAAGATAAACAGGTATAGTGACCCCAACTTCCACAAAAGTGAGTGTATATCATTGCCCAAACAGCTGAGCTTTTGAAAAACGACTTCCACGGAATCTCCTGGAAAAAAAAAGTGAAGCCATTGGCTTTAAATTTGATAAAGATTGAACAGAACTCCACTCCCCTTTTGCTAGAAGGTTATGCAGTTCTCTTACTTACAGTTTTTCTTTTCCAGCTAAATATAGAGAGAGATTTCATCTATAAATTCAACCATTAGATAAGACTGACCTTTAATGAGTTCCCCAATTCTTCCCGTGTAGCATTTTCTGGTTTGTGCGAAGTAGTGGTCTCATCACCTACAAAACGAAAGGCAAACCATTAACTGAGTGAAGTCTTAATTATAATACTCTGACATCTACGTTCCTTGATTATATCCATTCTCCAAAAAAAAAAAAAAAATAGGACTCTGAATTAAGGAAAAGGAAGGAGAAACCACCTCTATGTGAAACTTCTTCTTCACCAAGAAATTGAAATCCGATAAACCTTCAACATATGGTGTAATAAAACTCAGAATACATAATACAGAAATAAACAAAGATTTATCCAAAAACATCAGACAACTACTGTGTGCAAGTGGTTAGTCAGCAGTCGATGAGACTTACCAGCCAATACCGAGGAGACCAAACAGGTAAAAGACAGATTCCCAATTAAAGGTTTGGATAATGGGAGGAGCCAAGAGAAGCCTGCAGACCGGAGGTAAATCATGTTATGTAATGTAACCAAACAGAAACAATGAAAAAAAATAACACCACATATAGTTTTAAGTATCACATAAAGCAAAATATAAAAACATACCCCAAAACACTTCCCAAACTTAATCCTCCAAAAACAAAGCCTACGGCTCTTGAGCGCTCTCCAACAGGTATCGTCCTGTACCCACAAGTTGAATAGCACCATTAGGATATGAAAAAAAAAATGGGGGGGCTGAAAAGCTATAAAGCAATATGATCAGCAAGAATTTCAAGCTTAAAGTGACTAGTTGTTGGATATTAACTTGCCCATGGGCCATGCTACTACCTAGAGAAACAGATGTATTGAAGTAGATTCTCATATCTAGATCATGAACTAATTATAGTAAAAACAAGGGTGCATGTGCATAAGCAGTTAAACCGCATCATCTATATTCAAGTATGAGCACTTTTTTGCTCCAGATTGGGTACATGCCTGGCAATGAGGTCGGTTGCAGCGGATGGGGAAACACCTTCTCCTATTCCCACCTGGAGTTACAAATCTCTGTGTTAAAGACAAAGACATAATGTAAGGCTATATAAAGCAGGGTGGGGGCAGAGAAAGAAGGCTTAAACTTAACACAGAGAGAGTCATTTTCATGTGATTCTTTATCTCTTTAACAAACCAAGGAGTATGTAACAAGACATGACTGCATAAAACAACATACGGATCTGCTTACCAAAATTCTAGAAAAGATTAACCCGGGCATAAATCCAGCAAGTAGTGGAACAAGAGCTGTAGCAAAAGACCATGTAAACACACCAATCTCCAGCACTTTTCTGCAAATAATGAAAGGGATACATTTAGACATAAGAAGCAGGAGCAAAAAAACTGGGAAAGACCCAAAACAAAAAATGACAAACCTGCCGCCAAAAATCTTGGAAAGCCAACCACCAGGCAACTGGCTCAAGGCATAACCCCAAAAGAAAGAGGACTGGACCAAGCCAGCCACAGATGAGCTCCATCCAAACTGGTGTGACATTGGTATTATAGCAATACTCAAGTTCACCTGCCACACAACACCTACTTAAACTCAAGTTCACATGAACCATAAAAATGAAAACTTTTATTCAAATAATAGAAGGCCAAACCATAAAAATGAAAACTTTTAATTAAAATAATAATAAAAGGGGCAAAGAAGAGACCTTGTCCATGTTGCAGATAACAAAGGCGAGGGAAGTGGCGCCGATGAGCTTATATCTCTCAGGTATATTCTTCCACGGAGGCCAGTTCTGTTCTATACCCGTTTCCCTACTCAGAGCATTGGAGGCTTCTGGATTTGGAAGGTCTTCTTTGATGGGGCTCTTGGGAAGCTTCTTGCTCTCTCTGACACGTTCTGTACCACTGGCGGAGCACTTGACCCTTGATGATTTGAGAGGAGTGTGGTGAGGGAAGGAGCGAGGGGTGATGGTGTAGAGGGAGGAGAGGAAAGGATGGTTGTGTGCGTGGATGGGAGAGGAGAAGATATGGTTGTCGGGTCTCAAGGAAAGTCTCGCCATTGTTGTTGGTGGTGTCAGAGAGAGAGAGAGAGAGGACAGAGAGGAGGAAGAAGCGAATAAAAGTGAAATTGAGGAAGAAGAAGAAGAGGGAGAGAGGAGGACACGGTGAAGGGAGCAATAGAAAAAAGCTTTGTGTGGCTCACACCTCACCTGTGGAGTCTTTAGATGTGGGGTCCCCATCCCCAGCTGCGGAATCAAAATCTTGCCTTTGCGCGCGTGCCTGAGACTCTACTTCTCCAATGGTCACACTATCTTTCTACGGTGAGACTTTAAACAAATGAGAAAAATGAGTATCAATTTCGATTTGATGATCACGTTTTTACATATCAAACCAGTGGTTTAGAGAGATTTGTCAGTAAAACATTACTCACAAGATGACATCATTGTTTTTTTTTTCAAAATTAAGAAATTAGATTCTAATCCGCTTTTCAAATAGCAGATATATTTTTGTTTTATTTTCTTTTGAAAAATTTAATTTTTTATATTTTAGTTTTTTTCGCAATTATATTTGTGTTTATTGTTAATTTAATTTAATTGAATTTCCCTTAAATAAATAAAATACATAATCAGAAATAACATTTATCATGTTCCTGCAGTAATAGAATAACTTACAATTTTCTTTCATAACCCTTCTTGCAGATATATTTATCATGTTCCTGCAATAACATTTATCATGTTCCTGCAATAACATTTATCATGTTCCTGCAGTAATAGAATAACACTCAATTTTCATTGAGTGGTCTAGAGTTTGACTCTCGTGCGTTTATGCAGTTATTTTTATTATTATTAATAAATAAAAATTGTATAATTTTTTATATTTTAAGTGTAATTGTATTTTTTATATTTGTGATATGATTTTGCTGTTTAATGGATTTTCAATTGCAATTTATTAGGAACGTTAGTTATGAGGTTAAAAGTCTTAACAAATCTACATTATGAAAACTAAAATAAATTTTGGTACTGTTTGGAAATTTGGATAACAGATTAAATGAAAATTGTTTGGAAACCTAAATAGCAGATACAATTTTTTTCTTTTATTTGCACATTTAACTATTACTTTTACAATAAATTAACTTTTTATATTTTTTATTTACATATTCTGCCACTGCATTTTAAATTATTTTAAATTAATTAATTACAATTTCAAAGCTTATCTAAACAAATCAATATTCAAATATTGACCAAATCGAAAATTATTTTTTTTGGGTTGAAAATAAAACACAAACTGAAATATATAGTATGTATTATATAAAATAATTTTTAAATAAAATATTACCTTATTTAGTTTAGTCAAATATAAAATTTCAAGAGTTCAATTTTACAAGAAAACAAAATATCATAAAATTAATAATAATTGATAGAAAACTAATGCAAAAATATTAAAAAATTTAGTACGTTGTTTCATTTTAAACTAAATTAACAAAAAAAACAAGCTAATATATGAATAGTAAAATTACAATGCATCAAGTTATAAAAAAATTAATATAATATCATGTACAAATAAAAAATATTATCAAACATCTATATTAGAAAATAATATATTCTACTATATATGTAAATTATAAAATACTAAAAATATACATGAAACTTTTTTATAAAATCAGCGGGTTATGAATTTATGTTGAACACAAGTCAAACCAGACATCTGCGCGGGTTAATATATAATTTGTGCAATTTCCTTTTTTAAAAAAAAATCTACACAAGTTATAAAATTATCGAAACAAACTGCACAAGCTATAAAACTTTAGATAAAATATTATGTATAAAAATACTTTTTGAAATAATTTAAGAAAAGTAATTATTTTCACAGAATCAGATTGACCAAGACATTGAAATACAAATATTTGTTTGGATATCGTGTTTGTAGAGTTTTAAAATTAAATAAATACAATTCGAATATTGTAAATTTTCTGAGGGTTTGAGTCGAATCATCTTTGGTCCGGATATGTTTGTAGGAGACAAAAATATGTAAGTAAACTATGTGTTTAAAAGATCATTAAGTACTTTATCAAAACACATTCAAAATCCGCGCGGATCAAAATCTAGTATCTAGTTAAAGATATGAATATCTAATTTTAATGTATATATAAATAATTATTTTTCATTAAATATCTTAGAAAAATAGTAAAAAAGTAAATTACCTTGTTAATGCTAGAAATACTCAGCGCAAATATATTAAAAGATTCTTTTGTAACTAAATCTAAAAACATATAGACGATAATTATAATTGATTTACTGTTACTATATTAAACCATAACCCATTCTAAATTGATATTTAAGTAATTTAAAACCCAAATTATATCTATAAACTTCTGAATGAAAATGACCCAAATTAGATTCGTAATTGGATCAAATTCAGGTTTAGTTTAGATAAGTGTCGATTTTATATTGAGAGAGTTTAAAAGATGATTATTCTAACATTTTTTAAAATATAATCACAACTTTGAAATTGGTCACACGCGGTTGACGTAGTGTTAGGCTAATTATATACACTAACTTAAGATATATTGCATTCATAGCACCCTAAATAATGAGTGGAAAAAAGGTTTACTATAGGTGAAATTCGGTTCAAAATGAACCAATAAAAATCATCGAAAATACATCATAATTTTTTAAAAATTAACATTAATATATAACAGACTTGAACCAATTAACTAATTTTCAATTTACTTTGAATTGAAAACTCATGAAATTAAAGCTCCAGTAGTCCCTGATACAATTTTTGATAAATCATGTATATATGCTATGAATTTTGAAAGATTAATTGGTACTGTAGAGTTGACATCATCGTTTGTTCATGTTTAGATAATGAGCAATGGAATATACAAGAGCTTTCCGTACCCATAGAGTGGTGACAAACAAAGAAAAAGATGGGATATATGTGGTAACTTTCAGATATTCAGCATGACCATTTAAAACTTTATAATTTAATAATATTATAAACTATGATATTTTATTAGTTTATAAAATATATTTAGATTTATATTTGCTAATGTATTTTTTGTAAAATTAAAAATAGTTGATTTTACTGTTTCATTATTCTTAAAATTTTAAATTTTGACTTTCATATTGTGTTATCATATTAGTGATGATTGTTTTATCATATTGTCAAATGGTTTAGAAGTGATGTAGAATCTTTTTGCAACCAAAACTTTCTTCCAATCGTACTCCAAATTCTTTTTTTTTTGAAGTTATAGATCTTTCTTCTTCTTTTTTTTTTTTGGTTTTACAAAGTAAAATATCTAGAATACTTATGTTTAATTTGGAAAAAATTACAGGTAAATAATTAAATTTTCTCAAACTTACAACCAAAATCTACAAAAATGTTTATACGACTACATCAAAAAAAATTGCATCATTAATTTTACAACAAAATATATAAGTTACAGATCTTTCCAATCAATCCTATTATTTGATAATGTCAAACAAAAACTTAAAAAAATAAAAATATAAAATTACATTATATATAGCATTAAAATGAAAATTATATATGTAAAATATTTATGATTATATCAAATTTATACATTTATAACATAGACATAAAAAGTATCCGAGAATTGAAAAAATATTAAATTTTTTTGTTAAATTTAGAAAAGTACAAATGTTTTTTTCCCAAAAAAGATCAGTTCCTATACTTCTCACTTTTGAGAACAAGATAATTGAATTACTAATTAGTAATGAACCATTGATATTGCCATACTCGACCCATTAATAAAATGTATATTGTTTTAACAGATAAGAAGATTTATATATTATGTAAATCCTAATTTAAATTTATATATGTTTGAATTACGTTACATAAAAACTTATGTTCTAATAATAAACCTGCAAATCTACATATTAAAAACAAAAATCAAAATTTTATTTATTATTCAATCATTTGTTTTATCATTTCTATAAATATCTAATACTAAATGCTTAAAGATTAGTGTATATGAATATTTTAAATTGTCATAAAATTAAAAAAAATACTGAATAATAATTATTTTCATATTACTATATAACTTAAACTGAAATTAGATTCATTTATTAGTTTTAATAATAGATAAAGAAATAATGAAATATAAAATAATTTTCAATTTTTTTGAACTTTGCATGTATTAGTTTGTCAAATAATCAGATACAAATCCAACAAAATATATATAATAAAAAGCAACAAATACATGTTCAAAATAATTAATTGAATAAAACAATCAATTTATAAAATTTTGGTATTTGAAAAATAATCTAAATAATTAAATATATATATATATATATATATATATATATATATACATAAATTTAAGACCAAAACACGCACGGTTGTGCAGGTTGAACTTTAGTGTTAGTTTATAATTTTAATATATATTTACATAGTTTTTTTTTTGAAATTATTATCTGATCAATTCGTATCAGTATATATTTTGAACTGACCCAATTCAAATCAATAAAGTTTATTAATTTATTATATATTAATTTAAATATTAATTTATATCGTTACACCATCTATTTGGTTTACCTGATTTGTAACATGTATTTTTTTTTTGATCAAACTTGTAACATATTTTTATTTTCTTAAAATAAACAAAAATGTAGCTATAGCACAGCTTGGATATTCGAATCTTTAAAACCGAACATTCCAAAAAAAGACAGTGATTCCAACGGTTGTAAAAATCACCATTCACCAACCACTCCTCTGTTTTCCTTCCCAGCTTTTGCTCCTTGCACATCAATCCTAGTATCCCACATTCATTTCTCCTCTCTCTCTCTCTCCCTCTCTCTCTCCCTCTCTCCTAGGAAAACTCCCCTTCTCTGGTGCTGAACCACCGTGAGAAGGAGACAACTCCAGGAAAAGTTTCAATTTTGTTTCTCATACAGAGATCATTAACTCGTCTCGCAAATGATGACTACGACGGTCATGTCCATTGCAGAGAAAGTGCTGGAACGAGTCTACGGAAGTTCCAAATCTACCCTTTCCGTTGCAGACGGTGAAAATACTCAGCGTCACACCCATCACCACGTTCACAAGCATTCATACGACGACAGCGACAATGATGTTTGTTACAGCGACGAGGATGAGTCCGCAATGGAGCTCGTCCAGCTCGGCGTGGAGAGGACCAAGAACATCCTGATCCTCATGAGCGACACTGGAGGTGGACACCGTGCCTCGGCTGAGGCCATTCGCGATGCTTTCAAGATCCAATATGGAGACAAATACAAGGTAAACAAAATGCGTCTTTACTGGCCAGTCTCTTGGATATCATATTGCCAGATGAAACATTTGTCTCAGCCCAAAATTTAAGTTATTAATATGTATAGGCCCTAACTTGTTTAAGAAAATTTATATAATGATCATTTAAATCTCTTTGATCAAAAAAAAAAAAAGATCATTTGGTCTCTAGTCCATAGTTGTGTTAAGTCCTATAAATATCAGGACCGGCTCTGTTTGCAGATACTAATTGATAAATGGTTTTGGTGGGTTTTTTTTTGACAGATCATTGTGAAGGATGTGTGGAAGGAGTACACAGGGTGGCCATTGAACGATATGGAGAGTTCGTATAAGTTCATGGTGAAGCATGTTCAGCTATGGAAAGTTGCATTCCACACCACATCTCCCAAATGGGTCCACTCTTGCTACCTAGCAGCCATTGCAGCTTATTACGCCAAGGAAGTTGAGGCGGGTTTGATGGAGTACAAGCCAGAGATTATCATCAGCGTTCATCCTCTGATGCAACACATTCCCTTGTGGGTTCTCAAATGGCAGGAGCTACAAAAGAGAGTCCTATTTGTTACTGTTATCACTGATCTCAACACTTGTCATCCTACATGGTACATATAATAAATAAGCCGGTCTACTATAGTCTCTGAGAGACGCTAGATGCAAAAAAAAAAAATTGATTATTTATCTTGTATGGTTTAGGTTTCATCCAGGTGTTAACCGATGCTATTGCCCGTCTCAAGAAGTGGCGAAAAGGGCGTTGTTTGGTGGGCTTGATGAGTCTCAAGTCCGTGTGTTTGGTTTACCTGTGAGGCCATCTTTTGCAAGAGCGGTTCTGGTGAAGGATGATCTAAGAAAGGAGCTTGAGATGGATCAAGATCTCCGAGCGGTTCTACTGATGGGTGGAGGGGAAGGTATGGGTCCTGTGGAAGAAACGGCAAAGGCTCTTGAAGATTCGTTGTATGACAAAGACAATAAGAAGCCCATTGGGCAGATGGTTGTCATCTGTGGACGTAACAAGAAACTAGCATCTGCCTTAGAAGCCATTGACTGGAAGATTCCTGTTAAGGTACGTGTGTAGGCATTACTAGAGGCTCATAAGTTTCAACACTCAAACTTGGGTATGACTGCATTACAGGTTCGAGGATTCGAGACTCAAATGGAGAAATGGATGGGAGCTTGTGACTGCATCATCACAAAAGTAAGAGGCACAAAACAATCTTAAATTCACCAAAAATTTCATGAACTGAGTGTCCTAACTGAGTAAGGATTCATATTACCTGAAGGCTGGACCTGGAACAATCGCTGAATCGCTTATCAGATCGCTTCCTATCATCCTAAATGACTACATTCCTGGACAGGTTGGTTGTAGATTAATTGTTAATGATAATCAGTTTTTATTTTATGTATAGTTTCTAATATCAGTTACACTTGAAACCAAACAGGAGAAAGGGAATGTGCCGTATGTTGTGGAGAATGGTGCAGGAGTGTTCACGAGAAGTCCCAAAGAGACAGCAAGAATTGTTGGTGAATGGTTCAGCACAAAAACAGAGGAACTGGAACAAACTTCAGACAATGCACGTAAGCTAGCTCAGCCTGAGGCAGTCTTTGACATTGTCAAAGACATTGATGAGCTCTCGGAGGAACGTGGTCATCTTGCTAGTGTCGCTTACACCCTTACCTCTTCCTTTGCCAGTTTAGTTTGATGTCTCATGTCATATGTTCAACATGTCGCTCTACTTAGTTCCTTGTTTGATCTCTTTTTACTTTCATTTTTGTAATAATAATTTGTTTGTTGATTAAGTGGAATGTATTATTTTATAACAAAATGTAGCAAAAGATTCACAATAACAAAATGAATCACGCTTTGAGAAAATTAGTCATGTTTGTTTGCATGTCGCTTTTATTCATTCGAATGTTGCAAGATTTTGCAACTGCGGTAAAAACTTTATAAATTAGTAATGTTGAGATTTGATAATTTATTAGTTGACAGAGTTATTAATTTACAGATTTCTTTTTAGCTTTATATAATTTAAATTATACTTTATGTAAAATTAAGAAAAATATTTGATTATACGGTGTATATATTGATTAAATTTAACTTATACAAAGTTTATGTTATTCTTATTAGACTAATATCTACTATAAATTTAAATGAATTTTTAGGTTTGAAATGAAAAATAACACCAATGTATTTAGAATAATTAAAGATAGACTTTAATGTGAATAAAAAGTATACTATACAATATATTTATACAAAAATTTATATACATTAATTATTAGTTTATTTTTATATTGGAATCATATATTTATATAAGATTTTTTCAAAAATTATTATCTTATCATTTTATCTAATTGTGTAATATTTTATATCGTCCGAACAAAAATTACTAAAAATTTATTTATTAATTGATTGAATATTAACTCGAAGTTTTACTAGTTACAGAAAAGTTTAATTTTAAATCACCATAATTTTATTGATATGAAACAATGATTTCTAATTAATCGTTGCACTCGGTCGCACGCTCGCATAATGCAGTCGCAACAACATGCAAATGTACAGGTTTAAACCTGTTTAATATTATGAAATCTTGATCACACCAATGTTCATGCTAGAAACATTCTCTTCTTATCTTTCCCTAACGTAGCATTCGACGTACGCTTCCAGTTGTATAAGCTTCTGTTTGTGTTCATTGAGTCAGATTGCTAAAGTTTCCAAATTTCCAATCGTGCAATGCAATGATGTCAAAAGTTGCATATGCTGCAAATGTATTTTCATCTCACTATGTCAATTTTATGGAGTTTGTACTAACTTTTCTTCTTAGACTCGGTTTGTATTATTTTCTTTTAGTTGAAATTTGGTTTGATACAAGTTACTATTAATCTTTTTTTTTTTTGAAAAACAAGTTACTATTAATCTTTCAGGATATATCAGTATAAATTAATATTACCAATACTAGTTTTCAGATTTTTTGAAAGCGATAATAATATGTTAACTTCACTAATTACACATAACTTTTATCATTCATTATAACACCAAATATTATCTTAAATTCAGGTCACCATGATTTCTTCATGTGACTTTTCACATAATGCCATCAAAATTTAATAACAATTAACTTTTCACATAAAAATACCATTAATATAGACACTTCAACCAAAATACATATACATATATTTCCACTGAAATGCATAAATATAAATTAATTTGTTTTATTATTAATTATTAAAAAATAAATAAGAGACATCAAACCTATACTAAAAGGAGAATAATCTTCATAGCTAAGCTATCCACGTAGGATAAATAAAATCAACCAATAAGAGTGTTTCATATCGCCACGTCATCAGGCAGAAGAAAAACTTTCGTAATAAGTTTATGGGCCGTTTACTGTGTCTCCAATGACAGGCCCACATCCCTGTTAAATCAACGTCGAACCAAACCTGACACATTGCTTTAGACGGAGTCGTCTTCTCGATTACCATAATTCCCTGCGAAAAAGATAAGTAACGCACGCGAGAAGCATTAAGAAGCCGCCATTAAACTCAACATTCATTCTCTGTAATCTGAGATCCCACTACATCTCATTTACTTCCCCACGACCACCTTCTTTAGTTTCTTTGCAATCTATATCCTATAAATAAGCGTTCCATGATTCTCACATATTCATCACAGTCATCCTCTCCAGAGAAGGTCACAAACCTCAGCCAACCATGGACACCTCTCAGCTATAGCTAAGAGAATTGAAGCTAGAACGTTGCAGTAAATCGTAGTCACTGGCCTTCTTCGGTTTTGCGAAGCTCTGATGTGAAGAAGTGATGAATCTATGGGCGTCAGCATGTTGCTTTTGGATGATAAGGTATTATCTACGCTGATTGTGTTTAGTTATTATCATCAAAAAAACTTCCCGACTTTCACTCTTATATTAAAATGTAAATCTTCTACTCCTAGAGGTATCTCTCAATCTAGCCTTTGTAACCGCTATAGGCTGGAAAACGTTGAAATCAATCCTTACAGTTCTTAGTATATGTCATCTGTTTCTTGGTATTTCAACTCGGAAAAGCCAATAGGCTATTACATACTTACTTGATTCTCTCCATTGTTTTGCTTGGCATGTACACTGAATACTCTGTTTATTTTGTTGGTTGTGACAGAGTCTGAAGCATTTAGGAAAGTGAAGAGTGATCCGAATTATACAAAGTCATGGTAGGTGCAGAGATCTACCTAGCTTAAAGACACAGGAAGGGGCACGTTAAAAGTATGTCTTTCTTTAATTTTGAAACCTTGGTTATATTGATTGACAGATTAAAAAATAGGTAGGTAGATCCTAATTTGCTTCTCTTACCTACAACTCAATTTGACGGACTTTGATGGACATAGGTTTCTATCACAGTGGACTCACGACAAAAGACACTAATGATCTGTGGATTCAAGCTGACTTTGATGGGAACAGTCTAAAACAATTTTAATTAAGTAACGTTTCTGATTCACCTCTCTTTAAAACATGTTCATAATAGATCACTTATAGCTATTGTTCACATAATGCTAATAGCATCTAAAGCCCTTGGTCTTGATCTTGAAACACATGTGTTACTCAATTAATTATGTGACTCATTGCAGCAAAGAGTTGGAAATCATACCCCGTGTGAACAGAGAAATGCTGAGGACAGAGAAGCAAATGGTAACCAAGAACAAACGGTTGGTTTCAGTGTCAAGAACACAGCATTGTTTCCTTCTGAAGTGGAGGAAGGAGTGTAGCTAGAAACTTACTCTCTCTCAGATCAAGTGAGGCTGACAATTTTATTCACTCCCATAAGAATGCCTTGCTCCGGTGCTCCCAATTGGTTTCATGACAAAACCCTGTAACAACAAACCTTTCTCTTCTTACATGAGACCTTTAGGTTTATGTCCCCCACCCCCCCCCCCCCCCCCCCCAGCATTGTTTCCTTCTGAAGTGGAGGAAGGAGTGTAGCTAGAAACTTACTCTCTCTCAGATCAAGTGAGGCTGACAATTTTATTCACTCCCATAAGAATGCCTTGCTCCGGTGCTCCCAATTGGTTTCATGACAAAACCCTGTAACAACAAACCTTTAGTATCAACACTTTGCCTCCGTAGGCCAAAAAAAAAAATACTGGCAACACCCTGGTTGCTCTCCCCTTGTGGTTTGTGCGTTGGGTGAAGAAGAGAGAAAAGGATATTACACGCTGGTCTTAATCTTATACATTATACTCTGTTCAAATACTCTGTTCGAATATGTTAACCAAATGTGGAAGTTTTCATGTAAAAATAAATGTTGTAGTAAAGATTTAAGAAGCATCTTTGGAACTCTCAAACGTTTAGGATACTAAATCAAATTTGTTATAACCAATCAGGCAACTCGAAATCAAAAGCATAGTCCTTCTAAACAGCAGTAGCAGCAGTCATATTTTAAGGTGATGGAACTGTAGTGTAAACAATATGCTAATAATAATATCCTGTAACAAAAACAATTAGTGTTCAAATTATTCAATATTTATAAAACATATATATTTAAACAGTGTTTTCTGGGAAAAAGATGCAATTTAATTTTATTCAATAATTAGTATATTTTACTCATATTAAATGTGGTTATATTATATTATATCACAAGATTACTTATACAAAAAAATATTTACGTACTGTGTATTTACATATGATCAAGTACATTTAAAACATAATTTATGTATATATAAATACAAAAATAGAAAATGGTAGTTAATTAAAAGGTTACAATTTCAAAAACGATCTTCTATTTAGATAATTTTAAAATTATTGTAAATATAAAATAAATTATTAATATAATGTGTATAACTAAAGTAAAATTTAATATTGAGTTTGTACACAATACTATCAAAGAAACATAAAAAAAGGTCATGGAACACAAAAGAAGAGTGAGGAAAATGTGAGAATAATAGTAATGCAATTCGTAGGCTTCCAACTCAGATTCTTAAACTGTTTTTGTTTCATAAATTATTTTCAGAAACACACACAAAACGTTTATGCAATGTGTTTAATCAGATTTAAGTTAAGTGTTCTTCGAAATTTTCTTTTAAAAAAACAATAGGCAAACAAATAGTAACCTAATTTCAGATCTGAGACAGTGATGATTTTTTTTTTAAATATCTACTATTTATAAATTTCAGAAAACATTTAAGTTGTGTTTGAAGTCCTCACTCATACCTGTTTTCGAGAGGCCATTCAAGACCATCTTGAGCAAGTAGTCTCGGCCTTGCAAAAAGGGATGACCGAGCACACAAACCCTACCCAGCAAACAAAAATATAATAGTTAACTTGAAATAATTAGTTACTTTGAATATATGAAATTAGTTTATTTAGTTCTATAATTTTTAAAATATAATAGTTTCGTTTTAATTTGATTTGATTTGTTTGTCTTAGAAATTTTATTTTTATCTACTAATAGTTTTAGTTTAACTTAAATATATGTCTCTGTATGCAAATTCATAAATTGTTTTTTAAAAAAATAATGAACAATCCATATTTATTTTCCAACGTATATTTATAACCTATCTCACATTATTAAATTTTCAATTATGTACACTACATGAAATGAGGATCCCACAAATTGGTGAGATATATAATAATATGTTGATAGGATGATTATTAATTAGTTAGATACCATCCATAAATATTTGTAAAATAAATAATGTTGTTTAATTAACAATAAATATAACTCACTGAAGTAAACTAAATTTGTTAATTGGGATTTTTTTTTTAAGTAATAGACGTTAATTAGCAGGTTATCAAATATGCTATGTACTGTTAAGGTAACTAAAGTTGTTCATACACGTATAAAATATTTACAAAATCATTAGATCATATATGTTTCGATTTCATTTGTCTATAAACTTTAAAGCGTTTGGTAATTTATAAGTAATAGAAGTTTGAAAAAGATAATAGAAATTTGTAATAAATAGTGGAAATAGTGTAAGTTTGTATTAAGTTTGTACACTTTTCGGATTGATACATTTATTCGTGTTTGGATATATTATATTACATCAATCTTTTTTGAAATAGCCTGGTTACATTTCTTTACTCGATGACAACAAAAATTACTGTTTGTAAAAAAATCGCTTTGAGAAAATGTTAATATTTGTCAACATTAATAAAGTGTATATATATATTGGAGCAAGGTTATTGAGTACATCAGGAAAAAAATTTCATGGGTTTCAAAATATTTTGACCAAAATATATAATTTCTAATTCTGTAAATAAATGTATTCTATTTAACAAACTAACAAATGCATATGACTCAATCGTCCGAGGAAGAAATATTTAAATAATTATTATAAAAACTAACTAAACCACAATTTTCCAGAATAATCTAGATATCACGGTTTATTTAAAATCATATTTACTCAGAATATTATTGATTAGCAAATTAAAACCACATTTTAACATTAGTTGGGTTCGATTATAATTGGCTGTTTTTACCGGATTGAACACCCCTAAATAATTCATCGACTTTCTTATTGTTTAAACACCATCAGTCCAAACACACTTTTTGTTTAAACATATGATCGGAAAATAAACTACAGTGAAACCTCTATAAATTAATAATGTTGGGACTACACCAAAATTATGATTTTTTATTAATTTATAGAGATTATTAATTTATCGAGATAATAATTGAACTAAAAATTCAATTTGGAACTATGAAATTATATTAATTTATAGAGATATTAATTTATAAATTATTAATTTAAAGAGATTATACTGTATCAATACATTTTTCCGTGCGTAGCGCGGAGAAAGAATCTAGTATTTAATAAAAATTAAACTAATTTAATATGTATAGCATTTCTAGACTAAAAACAAAATTCAGGAAACAAAATTTTCCAATATTAATATTTTGGTACAAAATCTTAACATTCCTTCTACTTCTAAATATTTAGGTGACTACTGACTAAGGATTAGCATATAAAAAGTTTCCTTTGAAACAACAATATATGAACTCATTTTCTTGCTTTCTATATAAATTTTCCTGACTTTCTATAAGTGATTGTTAAAGATTATATTCCTTATATACCTATTACATGATTACAGCTGGTGTGTTAGTGAAATATATAAAAAAATACTTTTAAGGATCAGGTGAAAAAAAAATATTTTTCTTTTGCTTAGAAAAATTTTCTTTCCAAATAAATAATTAAAAACTATATGATGTGAGTTGGCAGATTTTTATTTTATTTTTGAATTGTGCAAATTAAATTACACTATTGGAAATATTCATATTATTTCTCTCGTCGTGATATCCTGTGTAAATTTGCCGAATATATATATAAGTGTAAGTGCGGCCACAATGCATTAAAAAGAATTGGTACTAGTGCCGCAATTCGAAAACAAAACTTCAGAGTTATGTGTGTTTGAGCAGTCTTTTATCTCATTCGTATATTCTGAATCGATTGTTTCATCGATTTTTAAGTTAACTTAGCTTTCCGATTAATTTTTCAAAGCGCTCTCTCTCTCTCTCTAGACATGAATTTAATGGGCTTACCTAGTAGGTATGTTCTACAAATTATATATCTTTCTCCTATATTCTCTTTGATTTTGTATTAGTGAAAACTTGTTTGCAAGTGGTTTGTGTCCCAGATACAAAGCCTGATACTTCTCTAGTGTTGTGTGTTACCTTCAAACTAGTGTGAACAACCCCATTTGATTAGAAATGTATGGTTATAAATCCATAAACTACAATAATGTTATACTTCCAAACAGTTGATTGAGATTGAAGCATAACCTAAAACATGGCTTTCTAGGTTCTAACATGATGAGTCATATTTGCCGTCTTACAGTGCAAATCAGGGGACGGCATTTCGACCTAAGAAGAGGAAGACACATCCATCTGAGAGAAAGGTCAATGCATTGGTAATACATCATGTGGTTTAAGTTATGGCTATGTTATTATTACGTACAAATTTTTAATTTTTTAAATAAAATTTAGGGTTCTCAGCCTGAGAAGCTCACCACAACCACTCTTGGAAGTGGTAACCTCAGAGAAGCAGTGAAACTACCTCCTGGTGAAGACATTAACGAGTGGATGGCCATTCACAGTTAAGACACATCCATTACAACCCTATCAATTGGTTACTCTATATATCTTCTCAAGTTTAACTTTGTATGTTTGGTTTGTTTCAGCCGTAGATTTCTACAACCATGTGAACGTTTTGTACGCTACTCTCGGAGAGTTCTGCACACCCATCACTTGCCCAATCATGAATGCTGGATTGTAACTCACTCCTTCGTTCTTAACTCTCATTCAACAGTCATCATAAACTTTTGGTCATTTTCGTATTTTCTTGGGGTGCAGATATGAGTACAGATGGGCAGATGGAGTTGCTATAAAGAAGCCAATAATGGTTTCTGCTCCTGAATATGTTGAGTATCTCATGAACTGGACTGAAAGTCAGATCAATAGCGAAGCCATCTTTCCGCAAAAATCTGGTAGGCGTGAAGCTAATCATTTGTGTTAAAACTTTTTTTCATTATTTCTGGTTTGTAATACTTGTTTACTTTTCAACCTTCTTTAGGAGTACCATTCCCACCAAACTTTAAGGATTTCGTGAAGCAGATTTTGAAGAGGTTGTTTCGTGTTTATGCACACATCTATCACTGTCACTTTAAGAAGATTGTGGGATTCAAGGAAGAAGCGCATCTCAACACTTGCTTCAAGCATCTTGTTCTCTTCATATCTGTAAGTTGATGAATCTTCTCTACAACATAATGATTTGTTGTAAAAGTTGTATAACTATGATGGGCTGTTTTTTATGCAACATGCAGGAGTACCAGTTGATGGATGAAGTAGAGTTGGCTCCTCTTAAAGACCTCGTGGAACAGATTCTGAACCCATAGAAACATTTTATGTTACATCAACCCGTTTTGTAAACGATGAAAAACATCATCTCCTCCTTTTTGGATAGTATTTGGTATACTATCTTGTGATGTTTTCAAATTATCAATCAATAAAATTCTATCAACCTATATTACATGAAAATGGTGAAACGAAGTTTGCTTTTCTCATTACAGTTTCCCATAAGGATTATAAAGACTCACTCAAACCAAACAAATACATGATTTAATAAAACAAAACAAAACAAAAAAATACTCTCCTTCCCTCTGTGGACAAGACAGCATCAAACACACACCTAAAGCCTTTCTATGACAAAACAAATAACCCCTGTGAGTTGCCATAACTACAGGGATGCAAAGAATGAAATAAACTCTGGCCTTTCCACAAATACAAAGGCCAGAGAGAATGATCCCCAAATCAAGAAGAAGAATGGAAAGAGAAGGAAAATGATATACACAAAATGCCCATAAAAAAAAAGCAGTGGCTCACACGATGTATTTATATGTATATGCAGCAAAAACAATCGTATTTGGTTGGAGCATACCAAACTTCCCCGAGGACACTTAAGACGCACTGCCTTCTTTACGTGTGAGTAAGAATCCAAAACCTGAGTTTTCACGGATCAGTTGAGGAGGTTCAATGTCATTCACATCCACTTGTTGCATTGACTTCGATATGTCTTCCACCGTGAATGGAATGCTGCGTTGTCGTTGATTTATTGGGTCAGTTTAGAAATGGGAAGGTGTACAAAAGAGACTGAACACACATTCTTTTCAGCTTACCTTGAGTCATCGTCCAAAAGGAAAGAGCTGCTTACAGCATTGTTCGAGTCCTCCGTCATCATCACCCTCATGTTTGCAATAACCTATGGTTTTGGAAAGAACATAAACACTCCACCAATATCTATACAAAAGAAAGCTTAGTTAGCTATTTACAAGTGAAACATACATCTGAAGAAACGCTATGAGTGCCATATTTGTCATCCCAGTACATTGTGCTGATTCTGTATAGCTGCTGTATACTTAGCACCTGAACCATAACAGCAACTTCAATGTTAAGCTTATGAGGGTAAAAAGTAAACAGATTTCACAGAATAGAAGAGAGTAATACCGGACAGAGGTCTCTTGTTACTTCGTCCAAGGTCTTTTTCGGCTTTTGATGAATGACCTGAACAGAGAGCGAAAAAAAACAAGAAACGTTCACATAAGCAAACAATGTAATGGAAGCATAAAAGGAGTGGCAAAATTATCGATTAAAAAATTATACCAGGAAACCAACTGCCTGCCTGATATGCCTCAACTCATCCCAAGCAGAACCAGCATACTGTAATAAGATGAAGCAATATTAATCAAAACTCAGAAGGTGTAAAATGTTTAACAAATGTTAAGAGGCAAAGCGTGAGGAAACTATGGCTTACTTCATCAGTAGCCTCTCCACACCACTGCTCTAATTCAGCCAAGCCTGCTTTAACGTACTCCCCGTTGCTGAATGAGCAACATTCACGACGTAGAAGAAGACTGCACAATTTCATTACAAAGAAGTCTTTTTAGTCCAATCAAGGAAAACCTGGTTTAAGAGAACGAAACTAGAGATGCCAAGTGAAAACATGCCTGTTGAAAAGCTGAACATTGATGAAGGAGAATATTTGTGTGAATACTTTGCGGACTAAGAAAGGTGGAGCCTGTATCATGTAAACATAGAATATAAACAACATTCCCTAAAAAAATATATTATTTTTTTCTTTTGTTAATTTCTTATGGAAGTCAAGACTCACGTTGTTCACTTTCATTAGATTCAAGTAACTGTTTAGGCTTTTCCTAATACTTTGCCAATGGGCAATCAGAGCTTGTTGAGCAACAGCATTTGCTTGTGCTCTCCCTTTCACTAAACTTGCCCTTGATGTCCTTGGTGCCTGTATCAATGTAAACAACATGCACGTACACTGAATCAATTATCTGATGAAAGTTAAGCTAAAAAGGATCAGCATATCAACTGTCCTCAAGAAAAACTACATTAATTACCTGTATACATAACCCAAGAAGAGGAGAGATCTCTTTCTTTAGATTATCTCTGATCATTCCATATATCTTCTCGAGGAATGCAGTAAGCTGCTGCTTGAAAAGTAGTGCCGGGTACTTTGCTTCAACTTGCCTCAAGTCGTCAAGCTTGGTGAGCGCTTGTCTATTCAGAAAAGAGTGTCCAGCACTTTGAGGTGATGCCCTTATTCCCTATTTAGAATGTTAATAAGGCACACAATATGAATTGAGGCTCCACACCAAGGCAGTTAAAAAGAAAATTCGAAAAAACAAACAGATCTTCAGCTTCTTACTTGTGACATTCTTCCAAATAGGGATGCTGATGTTGTTCTTCGTCTCTGTGGTGTTAAACTAGCTGCTCCAGTTGCTTTGAGTGTGCGTTGCAGAAGCAGCAATAGCGTGGCTGAATTAGATAACCAATACGCCAAAACCTCGTTATTATCTGGTACCTGTAATGGAAGACAACATTTTCCATACTCATATTGAGAAAATAATCAACATTATGGAGTGTAGATCACGTTAAAACAGTTCATAAAATGCTTGAGGAATGAAGTAACAAAGAATCAACTTACTTCAATGGCCGAAGCTATTGTTTGAATGATACGGTCAAAGACGCTAGTTCTTTCGACTTCAAATGATCTCCAGTGAAGAAGACATTTGTATATGACACATGCAGCAACAGGCTTTCCTCCAGCATATCCAAGGTTTTGTGAGATACACTTGACCAGTAGATCTTGGTTTTCCTGAATAACGCAAAGATTATAACATATATTAAGAGAAAATCAGAGTGCAAGAATATCATTGTATGTGATACATGCAGAGTAGTTACCTGCTGCTTTTCATTCAGATATTTCTGTGGTTTCTCCTCAGACTCTGGTTCCCGTACAGCAAGAGCCATGTCCTGTGACATTCATAGACAGTAAGCAATCAAAGAAACAAGTAAGTATGCTGGTCTCCTTAGGAACAGTAAATTTAATCAGAAAAAAAATCATTTCTCCTCACCGGTGTGGTCTTTGTTTCTCCATTAAGAAGACTTCCATTCTCTGGAGTTCTCTGAACATGGAGAAGAAAAAGATTACATGAACAAACAGGCCTTTCTTGTATTAATATGTAAAGAAGAAAAATAATTCATATGTTGTTGGCACCGGTAAAAGCATTGTTTTTGATCGCGTGGGCATAGTTCTGCTGGTTGGAGATATAGCAAGTGCCTGTTGACGAAGAACTTGAATCTCTGATTCTGAATTGGAAAGCTTCTCTTCTAGTCTGAAAGGAGAAGTAAACTCAATATGTAAATGTCCAGAACAGAATAAACACAGTTATAACTTATTAGCATCAAGACTAAAAACGAAATAATCAAATGTATATTGACAAGTTCAACAAATGTTAGCAATTAGGATGTGTACTCTCTCTTTGCTAATCCTTCATCAATATATTTTTACGAACCTTTGTACCGATTCATGAAGCTGGTCTGCTTTTCTCGTCGCATTTTCAAGCTCTGTGGCCAGCTCAGAGTTTCTAGCCTCTGCCTCTGAGAAAGCTTTTCTCAAGTTTTCTGCAGCTTGTCGTTCAGACTCAAGCGAAGCCTGTAACAGAAGGTATGATTTCAACTTTAGTAATGAACATATGAAGGATGATAATAATAAGTTAAAAAAAACACATACCTTTAGAGCCTCCACCTCTGATGTTAATGAATTGATTTTTTCAGTATCCTCAACCAGTACCGGAGTCTCCTTAATGACTGGAGGTGCCTCTTCAATAGCTTTCCTTGCTGCCTCTCTTTCCCTAATCACAGCAGCGTTTGCTTCTTCCACTTGCAACCGCATTGCTTGCAGAGCCTCCTGTTGTTTTGCAGATTCTTGGGCTTTTGCTTCTTCCAGCTCAGTCTATATGACCCGTAATTATCAGTAACAGTGTGACTGAAGGATGATATCACACCAGTGTATGGAAATAAACTTACTCTCTGTCGCTTTTCTAGTTGTAAACGCCATGTTAATTCTTCAACACGCTTCTCAAGTTTGTCCTTCGCCTCTCTAAGGGCTCCTGTGTCTCGTGCAGCCTAGTTCAATTAAGTTTAAATTATAAGAATCTGATTGCTTCATCAATATGTGAAAAACCTGAGATATGTTTTAATACAAAAAGACAAAAGAGACTGAACCATTTTGAGCGTCCTTAATTCTTTTCGTGCAACCCTGCTCCTCCAGCCACATTGCGTAGAAAGAGCAGCTTTCTGGAGTTTCTTGTAGTAAGAATGTGCCAGGTGACTACGAAGACGAGCCTATAAATTAAAATGAGGAACCGTCAGATTAATGCGGCAAGAGAAACAATTTTTCAGTTCTGTAAACAGGAAAAAAAAACTCAAAGAGGCCTCTTATCAATGACCTGAACAATAGTAGCAGCCTTCATTTGCTTTCTGAACCTGAACTCATTGCGAGCAACCATTCCCCTGAGTGCTGTTTGAACTGCTATTGCTGAATGCCTAATTCTTAAATAAGATTCTCTGGCAATATGTCTTCTGAAACTCTTCTGAATCTTCACCGCTGCTGCTTGGCGTCGCATTTCCTCATAAAGGTTGCATGCCAATTTGCCTTCCATTCAATCAAAAGGTTTCAGAGACTACTTAATCCTCCAATAGTAATACAACAAGCCACTAGTTTCATGGCTACACATAGAAGCAAAGCGATTTGTATTTTTTTGGGCACATAAACTAGGGAAGAAGATACCTCGGCAATTAGACTGCAATGCAATAGCAGCTCCACGTAGAGCACGAAACTCTTTACGAGCGATAAAAGTACGGCTTTGCCTTTGGATCCTCCTAGCGGCATTTCCAAGAACCTCGGCTCTTCTTGCATCCAACTCAGCCATCTGACCAGCTCTAAGGAATACTTTTGTTTTCCCTAACTGCAAGTGGCAGCATGTTGGATAAATTAGTCATAGCTCCTAAACGACCATCAAGGAACCATTACATAATGCAATTACCAATGACTTACTTCATAACCCTTTAAGCCTATCTTATCCAGAAGCATTCTGCATGCAACTTTGTCGTCATAACTGCACAGAAAGTAGGAACCATTATATACATCGGAAAGGTGCAAGGCATGTTTCAACGAAGACCAATGCAAGAAACAAAAATTATATCAGCTACAACTTACTTTCCATCCAGAACATCGGGAGCAAGAACACCAAAACGATTGAGAAAGTCATAAAATGTCCGCTTTGTTGGATAACCAGCACAGCTGATTCTAATAGCTTCCAGAACACCCTTAAAAGAATTAAGACAAATTTGTGTTTAATAACCAAGAACTTAAGTTGAAGTACCTCAAATGTTGATACCCAGGAACAGAAAAGTATATTATGGAAGGTTACGACTGTACTTACACCACACCGTAATTGTTGAATTACGTTCAGATTCTCGAAAATGGCAGGCTTAAGTACATTATTTGGCTTCACACATCTGATGTAGTGAGGTTCAGTTGAATTGAGTGTCTCCATCAGCGACTGAAGTTGAAGCTGGAATATAAGATAGAGCATTTCTTGTTAAAAAAATTTAAACATCTCTACTACATTGAGCTAGAGTCGTCACTACATAATGTCTGTAGTCAAGAGTCATCTCCAACATGGGCTAAACGAGTACTGATGTCTGTATCTACTATACACAAACCATTCATGATCTTAAGAGAAAAATCCTAGTTCCTTAAATATCTAACTGGAGAATATAGCATAACAAAGCTTTCAAGAAGAGCAGAGAGTGAACATGTTCCACAGAAGGAAGACTAATTACCAATCACCATACCTTAAAGCGTGACCCGATGGAGGAAAATTTGGTTTTACTTGACGTTTCTTCTGCTAGGCGAGGAAATAAACCAGCTACGAAAGTATCACTGGAAGCGATCAAAAGATCCTGATGTTCTGCCACCACGTAATCTTTGTTCTTGTCAAGGAACAAGTCAGCCTGATAAGTTACCTGTTTCAGTAGGAAAGAGAGTATGTTGTTAACAGGAATAATATCTAAACCCTTGTCATACGCATGTGAAAGATGTATTACCTCTCCAGCATAATGCGATATTGCAAAGCTTGTCCGAGATAACTTTGGTTTCGTAAACCGCTTACTGTTTTTGAACGTTTGATACAGCTTCTGAGCAAATGTTTCATGTGTCGACTTCGGAAACATACTGCAAAAGAATGGAACATCAATTATATACTTGATCTCAGTCAAATTAAGCAAAGCAGCGCCTTCATCAGATTCCTCTAAAGAGTCTGGCAGCCTACCATGCTTCATCTAGAAGTGCAATGACTCCTCCAGGTTTCTGTACGAGCAAGTCACATACACACAGAGGTGTTAAGAAGGATGAATTAGTTGTAATTTTCACACAAAAAAATCGTTTGAATAGAATTAATCCAACACCTTCTCAATGAGTTCCAACACATCCTTGTTATCAACAAACTCTATGTAACTCCAGTTGATCTCTTCTTTGGTATAATCTTCTTGTTCCATTTTGAAGACGTGCTGCGAAAGTATAATTATTCTACGTCAAAGCTAAGTAGGGAGAGAATGATAGTTGGAAGCTACTGGGATAGAGCACAACATACCTGGTTGAAATGTTGTTGCAGCTTTTCATTGGTAAAATTGATGCAAAACTGCTCAAAGCTGAAAAAAACACGAAACTCAATACAAACATCTTAAACAGAAGGAAGAAATAATTCTGCAAGCTACAAAACGTACCTGTTGGTCTTAAAGCTTTCGAACCCATAGATATCAAGAACACCAATTATTGTCTTAGAGTTTGGATCTTGCCCTATAGAATTGTTAATTTTATCAACAAGCCTGGAAAAAAACAGGGTACAGATTTTAAGAAGTTAAAAACAAAATAATAGATAACAGCCAGCAAAATTTAAAGATTTTTTTTGTCTTTGCGTACCAATCAAACAAGCGTGAATAGATAGTTTTTGCTAATGCATCCCTGCTACCCGTTGCTGAATCAGGATCAAGTGTTTTTGTAATAACCTCTTCTGGTGTAATCATTGCACGTTTAATCAATGCATCTTCCAAGCTCTTTGCATTACACCTTTTTAAAGAAGTGAGTCAAGGATCAAATATGTAAAAACAAAAAAAAAAACAAAATAGAAATCAAGACTAAACAAGTAAGCAGGACATAGTACAATACCTAAGAAGTTCAGCAGTCGCATCTAGATGAAATCTTGATTTCTCATCCTTCAAAACTGAGGAGTCAATCTCTTTTCCTTTCGCGAATTCTACATTACCTAGATGCAGGATTGCAGCAACAACTCTAAAGATTGCATCCTGATAGCAATTATCATCAGTAAAAATGCTCTACCAGAGAAACCATCTCTTGTTGGAAAAGGAACAAATGATAGACTGACCTGTTCCTCTTCACTGATGCCAACAATATCCATAGCTCGTCGGGTAGCAAGATACTCCTCGGTGTCATCCACTCCATCCAGCTTATAGCACTTCGATTGATTTAGGTAGTGGAACGACTTAGGATCTCCCAACTTAAACTTTTCTCTTTCCTACAGAATGGGAACGGAAATGAAATCCCCTAATTACTTATTCATGAGGTATAGAGCAGAACGCTTCAAAGCATGGTTTATTGTTATCATTGTGCAGCACCAGTACCTCCGGTGGGGCAGCACATAACATGTAAAAACAGTGGTAATTTCTTTCTGGATCTGATATTTGACACACTCGAGACCTTTCCAACAAATATGTTCGGACAGCTGCTCCAGATATTCTCCCACTTCTGTCAAACTGAAGCTCGACAAACTTTCCAAATCGACTGCATTTAAAGACAAAGTTGCAGTGAGGTTATCTACTTTGAATAACTCTATGGCACAATAATATATCACGTAGTAAAGTGAGTTGGTGTAAGAAAAAAGATTAATCCTTCACTTCAAACATTAAGAAAACCAAGAGATTAATATGGTTTATAAGTTACTTAGTGTGCCATATGTGCAACTGGTCACTGAGGTTTCTTAGTTGGAAAACAATTTTCTGACAAGTAGTTAAAGCTTTGGGCCATGAACAAGTTTGAATATGCAACTCCTAAAAGCATTTAAATAAATAAATTAAAAAAACTCCCAGCGAACATGCTTATACCTGGAGTTATTGTTCCTGAGAGTTTTGGCGTTTCCAAATGCTTCAAGAACTGGATTCGACTGTATAACAACAACAAAACCAAAATAGTTAATCACGCTAGCATTACAAGCCTCTCTGTAGATATGTCAACACAGTAGCTAACATAGATTTGTGACGCCTCACCTCCAGAACTTGCTGTTCCACTGTCCTTCCTTCAACGCCGGATCGACCACCAAGGTAAGCAAGGTAGCGCATAAGCATCTTTGTGGTCTCAGTTTTACCAGCTCCACTTTCCCCACTAACCAGAATTGAGTTGCTCTTGCCCTCATTGATCATCGCCCTACCCACAGAAGCAATAGACAAGCATGAGTAGAGAGTGATTTAGACAATTTCGCTTAGTGAAATCATTGGTTGATCCTAATAACCTGTAAGCAACTTCTGCGATTGCAAACACATGGGGGCTTAATTCACCAAAACCTGCTCCTTTATACTGCTCCATCATATGCGTATCATAGAGATGTGGTAACCTTTGAAAGGGATTGACAGCAATCAAGATGTTTCCCGTATAAGTCTGCAAAGGTGGTAACTTAGTGGAAATACTTAGGTTTGTGATTAAATTAGTACTCAGCGCAGAACATGAACAACAACTTACATAGATTTCGTTCAGCTCATATCTCATGGCCAAGTTCTGCAAAACACCAGGTTCATGTAGATATGAGAGCTTTGTCATGTCATCAACACCCCCAGGGAGCGCCTCCATATCCTTTGGAAATACGTTTGCGATTTTGGCCACAACCTGACATTAAAATCCATTGATTTATTAAACGCCTTAGTCTGGTTTCAATGATTGTATTTATGGAACAGGGAGGTTAGTGTCTTGCAAATTATGTAAAGCTCATATGTTGAGGAAGCAACAGAAACACCCTATCCAGTAACATTCTTTCTTAAAAGGATAACTACATGCAAAAAAAAAAAAAAAACCATGGCAGAAGGATAGAGTCAACTTACTGTCTTCCCGGTAGTGGTGTGTGCATGAACTTCTTCGCCATTAATTTTGACAACTTCTCCATCAATCCACGCCAACCCTGGATCTTCAATCCAAACATGAGAACCAACTATAATATTGACTGGGGCAACCTACAATAATATATAAAGATTGCAAGAGTGAGGTACAGAGATATTAATAACTTCACAGAAGCTGAATTGAGGGAAACTAAACTTGAAGAATCATAAAACACTTGAAAGAAAGCTTTTCAAGATTTGTGTAGAGAATCTAGAGATCAAGGAGGAAGAGATGCCTAAGATTATTTGTGATGTTAATAATACAATGATCCTTCTGAATAAGCATTTGAGGTAGAAAGCCAGAAGAAATGTTCTCAAGCATAGAACAACTTATACAAGAAATATATATATATATATATATAAACACAAGAACCATTGAAAAAAAAGGCATTCTATTGAACAAATTCAGATTAATGAACCAACATAGTAAGGCAGATTTTATACAAGAAGAGTAGAGCGATATTGGATCTCATAGTTTTAAGTCCATTGTCAAAGAATAGTAAGTGGAATATGAAACTGGGACCTTATTCTAATGAGTGTAGAGCACATTAGAATCTGCAAAACTATATCTTCTTCAGCCTTGAAAAAGAAGTTAAAAATAATAATAATGGGGAGCCAAAAGAAGTTTCCTGATCATATACAATAAAACATAGAAGGTTGCAGGGCAGCTCATACTAGATGCTATTCTAGGCGGTAGGGTTGAGAGTAACTAATAATAGAAGTTAAACACACACACAAATCTAAACTTTATAAGAGCCTGTAAGCTAAAATGTTAATACGCAAATCGAAGAGGAGGAGGAGGAGACCATGGCTACTCTTCTTCCTCCAATAAAGAAGATCCTATCTTCGCCACTAGCTCATCCAATAAGGGGGCCGAGTTTGCAGAGCGCGGCTGAGTCAGATCGGAGGTGGTGGGGTGGTGTCGAGAGTTTTATTCGGAGTCAGCACAGCAGCCGCCCACGGAAAAATCGAGGAGATCAGATTTTTTGACTAAATAATATTTCTCAAGTTGAATCGGAATGATTTTTTTTCTCTCTCTCTCTAGAAAGAAAGGTTGATGATGTTGAAGAAGAAGGAGTTGGACTTGAGACGTCTATTGGCTTTTTTATCTCTCCTCTTGCTCGAGCAGCAGCAAAGCAATGTTTTTTCTTTCTTTCTCTCTCTAACACTTTTTTTGAAAAAAGAAATAATGTTTTTTTGGGGGGTGATTGAAAATAGAGAGATTGGTCGAGTGGGGGCCACTGAGACTTGGGGACGGTGCTGGATTCGAGTTGGACATTCCTGGTCAGCCGCCCCAAGAAAGAATTATGTAAGAGAAAGCAGACAACCAGGAACGATAGATTCTTATTTTACTGTTCTGGTAAAAAAAAAGTAAAATTTTACTTCTGTAAAAATAAAATTAGTGGTGGTCGTTTTGGTTTCCGGTTTAGTTTTGGTTTGGTTCGGTCTGGGTTAGTTATCACCACTTGCAACTAACAAGTTTACACATCTACAGTGTCGGCTTTGATCCTGCAAATCTGAGTGAGACTAAAGAAGAAGAAGAAGAAGAAGAAGAAGAAGAAGGAGAAGGGAGGGCATGACAATGATGAGATCTTTCTCGATGGCAATGTTGCTCGTCGCACTACTTGTTTCATCCATATTTTCTATTGTTGTTTCTTCCGCAGAAGCAGACTTTGTTCAAAAGACAATCTCTTCCCACAAGATCGTCATCTTCTCCAAATCCTACTGCCCGTACCTCTCTCTCTTTCTCTCTCTCTCTATTTATCTATCTGTTACTAATCGTCTGCTTCTCATAAAAAGATCGGATCTTTAGTGCCTTTTGATTTGCTTTTCTTTTTAGATCTTATCAAATTGAATCTTGAGACTGTTAAGACTCGTTGTACTCACATTGCATATATGAATATGTGTCCAACTTGAATCCACTGAAGTTCAACGAGTCTCCTTAAAAATGGTTCGAACTAGATGTTGAGCTTTTAGATATTTGTGGGAAAACCAAGTTTGGATTTTTGCTCGAGTTCAGTTCTATTCTATCATGTGTATCTGTTCTAAGAGTTATGCTGTAAGAAGATCACTCATCACTCATCACTCACCTGTATTTATATATATGACTATGAATCCTTGGTTGGTGTCGTGTCAACAGGTATTGTAGGAGAGCTAAATCTGTGTTCATTGAGCTGGATCAGCTTCCTCATGTTGTCGAGCTTGACCAAAGAGGTGTGTGTGTTTTAATACTCTTTTTTTTTAATAAGTGAATCATCCAACTATGCTTCTTACCTCTTTCTTCTCTTTTGTCTATTACTTTTGGAAACTTTTGAAGGATCAATGTATAGAAGATTCATTTGTGACTAACGATTGAGAGAGATTTGATGACAACTTAATTGATGTTCGTGCAAAAATTGATCTCTTGCAGAAGATGGTTGGAGCGTTCAGAGTGCACTTGGAGAGATTGTTGGAAGGCGAACTGTACCACAGGTTTTCATTAACGGAAAGCACATCGGAGGATCTGACGGTAATACTCAACCTTCTTCTTCAACAAAATGTCTTAGCTTATTATGACAACATATGCTGATTGATCGATTTTTTTTATTGTTTTCTGGTTGTCAGATACCGTAGAAGCGCATGAGAGCGGGGAACTGGCCAAGCTTCTCGGTGTTTCCACAAAAGCTGAACTCTAGGTTCAATCTTAGTTTGAACAAGAATTGATAAAACACTATCCTCTGTCATACTCTCACTCATGTGTTGTAAGCAAGCACTTCAATTTCCATTTTTATGAATCTTGTAATCTGTTCTGAAACATTATAAACGTCTTGTTATAGTTATAGACTACAAGTTGAGTTTATACAAAGTTGGTTAATCTCCACAAGCTCCACATAGAGTTTCACCGTGTTCCTCTTCATCCTCTACTCCTTCCTTGTCGTTGACCTATATTGTCCTTGAGCTTTTGACATCTAAATCTCTCTGCGTTGAATATCAAAGAAGATATTGACTACACCAACATAGCAAGTGTAAACTTCAAAAAAATAATCAACAACTATCATTTGATCAGAAACTTGAGATAACTTGGCCATTTTCAATGCATACTGGTCTAGTGATTACAGCTGAAGAGGCCACTCGTCTTTGTTACCTCAAAGAATCTAGAGACTTCTCATACAACAAGATTCACAAACTAACGTTTGGAACCACTCGTCTTTGCCCTTTCAGCCTAAGTTTCAGAAGCTCAGTGGCAAACAGTGTATGAACCTACAATCTACGATGCTTGAGGAACAAAAAAAAAAAAGAGTACACCGTTCTTTTGATAAATAAAATAAAATAAATAAATAATCAATATATATATATATATATATATATATATATATATATTCATAACTATGATGATGATATATTGATATGATCATAGCATGTGATAAAAAACGATTTAATAAAATAAATTCAGTAAGATTGAGATATTCTCGATTGATGAACATAAAATATGTTATACAACCATTACATATATATTTTGAATATTTTTTTAGTATATGATTGTAATATTTTTGCCATTCATTTAGTATTTTTCATAGTGAAGCCCGCAATAACACTTGAAGAACTGCAAGCCATTCTGGACTTTGCATGCTCCCAAGTCAATTGTCCATCCATCAATCTAGGCCTAGACATTTGGATACCCGTTCGAATACAGATCGGTTCTTTTGGATATCAGATTTTTCGAATTTTGAAATTAGGTTCTATTTAGGTATTATAAAATGTTGGGTCGGGTTCGAGTAAAGTCCTTCCGAGATCGGGTGGATTCAGTTTACATACATAGGAACCTAAAAAATAACCAAATAACCAAAATATCTAAAACAGATTCGGTTATTTGTACCATAATAACCAAAATACTTGCTTCGATTCAAATTTTTGTATTCATATTACTCAAAAATAACTAAAAATAACCAAAAACACTCATTATACACAGTTTTTTGGATAAACGTTTATCCAAACTATCATATTTTATCCAAAAGTATCGAAAATAACTACTATAGTTAATTTATAATATTAATTTAAATTATAAAAATAATTATAACATATATTTTTAGACATAAATTCACATTTCGAATATTTTCAGATACTCATTTGGTTCTTGGTTCGGATTGGGTTCGAAACCGGTTCTTCGGATATAGTAATTTTAGAACCATTTCAGATATTTACTCTGGGTCTGATCGGGTTCGGAACTCTAATTTTCGGGTCGGTTTTAGATCGGTTCTAAAGAACCTGATATTTTTCCCATGCCTACATCAACCCATGCTTTTCAATGTCGACCTATCCATTCTTCTCAACGTCAGTAGACCTGAGCTTCAACTAAAGAACCCAAAAGATTTATGTAACTAGTACATTTCTGTGATTCTTTTGTTGTCAAAAATATTATAAAACTAATGACAATAATAATTTTTAATAATAAAAGACTAAATTGGAGAAGTAGAATCAATAAAATAAAGATTTCAATTGAGACGAACCATGCTATATTTATTTGTCTTTATCTTTTCATTATTATAATATGATATTTTATTTTTTTAATTATATAGTTTAAAATAGATCTTTATGTTTATTAATTTGTAGTTTTCAAAATAAAAAATCAAAATTTATATAGTTTTGTTAACTTTATATTTTTAATAAATTCCATGTCATCAATATTTTAGCTAACCATCTCTCAAAATCATCATTAAAAGTTACAATTGTCACTTCAAAAGTTAAAAAGAAAACTAATGAAAAATTCAAATGTTTAAATTGAATAAGTATCATTTTAAAGATTTTAAAATACGATTTTCTTCTCATATTAATTACAGTTAACATCTCTATTTCCTTGAATATACTTAATCCAAGTTGTGTGGTTTTAATTGAGATTAAGGTGGGTATATTCAGCTAGAAGTTTGAAGTGATTTGTATTAAGATAACAAATTCACTTTTATTCAAACGTTGATTTTTGAAAATACTTTAAAATCCAGTGTTATTGAACTTGTCATTTCATAAAATACTCTGAAATCTATTGTTATTGAAAAAAGATTAAATTGAAGATTTTAGAATACTTTAAGTATTTCTATAGTGTTTGAGAGAAATTCCTTAGTTATAAAAATAAAAATAAAAATCTCAATGTTTTAGATGAGATTCTAGTATATTTCAACAAAATCACCTCAAATTTTCTAATTCATTTGCAATCATTTGAAAACTCATTAAAAATTAAATCACTTCAAATTTAAAATTCAATACATCATCTAGGAATGTCAAAACTAAAAAGGAATAAATATCCGACTGTAGTCGACAATATTGAGCGGTCATAGTTGTAATTAATGTTCTAAATGTTGGGAAAGTAATATTTCTGTTATTTTATTTCATCATAGAAGTGTTCTTTATATAGGAGTTACATGTCGATTATGGGTTAATACATAAAGGCCATAAATGGGCCAAGACTACAAGTACATAAACTAATGGGCTGGACATCCACATAAGCAATTATTCATAACACTCCCCCTTGGATGCCAGAACCATATAGAGCTCGTAGTGTGCTAATGCTGCCTCGTTAAAACCTTACTCGGAAAACCCAGTGGGACAAAACCGAAGTGAAGGAAAAAGAGTACAGCACACACTACTCTCCCTGGTTTGGACCTCCGTGTGGGTCTCTGAACTTGTGCATCCTAATCTGGTGCACATGCTCCTCGAACGTCGCGGTCGGTAGTGTCTCGGTGAAGGGATCAGCTGAATTCTTCTTTGAATGAACTGGTAGCTTCCTGAACGTCTTTATGTCTTCTGGAACTCCATTAAGATGTGGTCAGGATGTACCTTCTTGTTGCTGATCACTCTATGGACGGATGACACTTGACTGGCACACGGATTTGGTTGGTCATGGACCATAACCAAACGACCTCGCGACTTGCCTGGTGGGGATCTGAAAGATATCCTGCATCAGTAAAAACTAACCAAATTCTCTTTGTTTGATTAGTATAAATAAACCAAAATCTTTCGTCCATTTCATAAATATGGTCGGACTTGTTCTATGGTTCTTGACCAGATCATATGGACTTTCTATACATGGGAGTATTACATTTATTCTCATCCATCTACCATGGATGGATCTCGACCATAAATTCTTTCAGAGATTCATGGTCCATTCGGATCATACAGTTGTCCACTGTGTGTCCCGTCCATAACTTTTATGAATGACAACCATATTATAGTTTTGATGTTTCTCAAAACTAAGCCTCTTTTGGGTCAACAAGCTGTTCGTCCCATTTGGACGGTTTGGACCGGAACAAGACCAAGGAGGACAGATCGAAATGGGGCCGGAACGAGGCAGAACATGCCTTGGTCGATATGGACCTTTGGCTTGGATCGGATGGTTTCATTTTCTCTTATAACCATCTCATTTTCCCATTCTCAATTCGTTGGACCAGTAATCTCAATACACAAAGGATTTTCTTTATATACTATATGCATGGACTGATCTGGATCATTCTTATAGAACTCCTTTTACTAAGTATCACTTAGTCTTATCTTTTATATGCATTATATGCCTCATACGCAGCTGCCTTTCATTTCAGTCCATGAATAGCTTAGGAACAAAACTATTCTATGAGAATTTATTTTCTCATCTTTTTGATACTCTTATTATTTCTTTATCCAGTGATCAATATGCTACTTACTACATTTCTTTCGTACTTATATCCAGACCTTTTCGAATTTGTAGTAGCATCCACCACATAGGAGTATATCTCCTTATAATATGTTCCTTTGGTCTCTGTGAGTATCCTTGTGTAATCAAGCCATTCCTTGAATACTTTAAATAGTAATATGAACACCTTAGTCCATGTCTCACGATTTCTTTTCCTTTCCCACACAGGACCTATTTTTCACTGGTTTTATCTTATCAGATGGTGTTTCTATATATGGCCAATACACCCATCTCTTTTATAGATTCATTGAATCTTTCTTTGAACCCCCCACAGTTTCCTTTAGTCTATGAATGCATTCTTGTATTCTCGTGGGTTCTGATCCTCGCTTATATCTTTTAAACTCAAGTGCTATTTCCTTATGCATCTTTATCTTTTATGTGTCGACACTTCTTTTATAGTGTTCCATTGTGTTCCAGACATGAACTAATCGATTAGAGATTTCATTCTTACTAAGAACCTTCGTTTACCTTGCAGTTTGGCGTCCCAAACTACATGGTCTGGTACCTTAGATGTTAGCTGCGCAGCCTTATCTCAATGTCTGGTCTGGTTTCCCTTATGACCTCAGATATGTCATTTCTATGCACCTTTCTTTTCATTTCCGAGGTTCCTTATCTTATGGAACATATTGGTCTATCTTTAGACTCTATAGCAACTTGATTATGTCTCTTCTAGGACATTAATTTCGTGGTGCTTAAGCTGGTATGACTTAGTCATTATTTTTCTTTTCTTTTCGGGTCTAATCTGTCTGGCATTCTTTTAGCTAGCTTTGTATGATCTTTCTTTGGACGTCTTAAATCATATTCTCTGGTCCGAGGATCTTGCCAAGACAAGGATGGTTGATACCATTCCATTTCTTTATACTTGTACCAGCTTATTTCTTTCTCCCTCTGATGTTGGATAGTCGGATTTAATCATGCAATCCGTAAACCTGGCCTTAATCTGATCACCCATATTTGGCTCAAGGTTTCTTATAAAATCGTGGGAGAAAGCATTCTCATATCCAACATATATTCCCAATCTTATCTCATCTTCTTATGAGGTTCCATCCTAGACGGCACATATTATTGTGGTGGTCTATACATAATCTCTTAGGATGGTCTATGTCTGGATCATGACCCTTTATCATTCTTAGATTGGAATATCTATGCTCACTTTATATGGCCTGATGCATATTTTTATTACAAGTAAATCCATGTGTTCCCAAGCATTAGCTAGTGATCTTTGTATCACAAAGAATTCGGCCAAGTTCTATCATGGTCATAGACCATGTCACTCGAATTTTTAGTGTTGTTCATGGACCACGGGAGTGTCATTTCTCCCCCTCATGAACATGCTATAAATCTTTTAGATGCTTGGAACATTATAGCCTATTGAGTTTCCCTTGTGTACATGTTACACAACGTGAGATTCTATGGGATAACTCTTTTGTGCCTTTTTCGATATCAATCTTTGCATCAATTTTAAAGACCTGGATGGCTAGTCCAGTCATGCCATAAAGTGTATAAAATTTCGTGGTCAACCTATCTGGTTACCTAGGCCTTTTGCCTTTATCATACTGATCTTTTAGCATAGTTTATATCAGCCGGGAGTACAATCTCGACCATTTCTATGCCTTGGGCAGTTTTTATTTATAATCTTGAAGGAACCTTTTTTTTTTTTCCTTTGCTCATTGGTTCAATGTGGAAACCATTCATTTTCAAAACTTTATAACTCAAATGGGTCTTTTATTTGGGTGAATAATTCATGCCCCTTTTAGGCAATGCATTTGGTCAGATAATTTTAATTACTATACTTATTTTCTAAATTTTCATTTGTCATTTATCAATCAAGGAATTATCAAGCAAATCAAGCAAGATAATATAAGACCAGAATCAACTTTTATTATTGCTATAAAATTTATCAATGACAAGCAAATCAAATCAAAACATAAAACATGAAATCAGAATGTCTGAATCTTTGATTCTTTAATCAATGTGTAAGCCAACCTCACAATTTATATTTTCCATACAGCTTCCTCAGATTTTTCTTATATATCATTTTCATCTTCAATGTTTTCAGGAGGTTTCATATCACTGTCTTGTTTCTCAATGTATGTTTACTGAATTTTATCAATCAGTTGATGGTATCTCGAATTTTCTGCTTTCTTTTCTCGGCTGCCAATAGGCATGATAATAAGTCTTTATAGGTCGTGAAACCTTTAGACTTATGTGATAACAACATATCCTTTGAATGAAATGTGGAATAGATCATATAAAATAAGTCCTCTTCTGTTACCACTTCAGCACATAGTTTAAAACTATAGGTGATTCTCATTTGAGCAGAATGATATTTGTCCACGGATTCAAAATCCTAGAACCTGAGAATCTTTCATTCATCCATGGCCTTTTGCCATAATACCATTGAGAATCTGAACTTTTGTTTTGACCAGAGGTCATAAGGATCCTTAGTATTTTCATACTGCTCTCTCAGATCCTTAGTGAGATGATAGCACATAATTGTTATGGCTTTATTCTTTTCACTTTCAGTTACATAATTACCTTGATTAATACACTGTCCGAGTCCTCTTGACATCAGGATTACTGAAGTGTTCATTTGCCCTTTTCAATCAATTATCTCCATGAAGATTTTAGGGTAGTATAATCTGAAGTTTCGAAATTCGACATCTGAAATCATATTATCCAAAACAGGTCTTAATTTATGTTAAGTAATCTTTTTAGAAATTTTTATTATTCATATCAATACTTCTTATCACACGCACCAGAGAAAGAATTTTTTTTTTTTTCTAATAAGTATTGATGCAAGCAAAATAATCGAAGTTATGATGCAATAGGTCATACGACCATTTCAGATGATTACTTCTAGCAATAATAATTCAAAGTCACACGGCTAAGATGTGAATCAACACTTAATTGATTCAAACAAACATGAAAATCAATCATACACCTTTAATCAATTTGAATTTAGGGTTTTCAAGGCCCCTTTTTAATGATTTTCAAACAAAAGGTTTCAAGGCGTTTTACGGATTCCATTTTATGATGCAATCTTAGAAAACATTTCTATATGATCAATGAATGAGAGAAGTTTCCCATAAAATTCTATAAAAAGAAATTTCAGAAAAAGAAATTTCTATAAAAGAAAACTTTCTAAAAATGGAATCTTTCTAAAAAAGTAAACTTTATATTTTCGAAATTTTCTATAAATGGAAACTTTCTATAAAAGAAAACTTTATATTTTCGAAACTTTCTATAAATGGAAACTTTCTATAAAAGAAAACTTTATATTTTCGAAACTTTCTATAAATGAAAACTTTATATTTTCGAAACTTACTATAAATGGAAACTTTATATTTTCAAAATTTTCTATCAAACAATCAAGTAGACAATCGAATTTCAAGTTAATAAAAAATTAGGGTTTTTTGATGAAATCGATCAGATTTAGATTTTAAAGGGGATTGATCGATTTCTAGGTTTTATCGATTTGATCATTAAAATCAAAGAGGTTTTCGAGATTCAGCAAACCATTTAGGCTGTGATTTTAATTGCTTTAACAATCTCTTGATCGAACTTTTGGTTTAAGAGCTCCGATTTACTCATGGATGGGTTTGGACTTATTAATCTGAGTTGTTAGGGGTTTTGCAAGATTTTAATTGTCATAACCTTTAACACAAAGTCCAAATTCGATCTGTGAGTTTTTTAGAGTTTCATATTAGTTTACCTATGTTTGAGAAGATCTGAAACCGGACCACCAAAAAGAGAGAGGGAGAGAGCTGTGGACTGGTTATTGTGGCTGACGGCGCGTACTGTGTCTGAGCGTGAGGGCGCGTCTGAGCTCGGACTGACACAAGGTTTCCGTCTCTGGAAACGTCTCGTCAAGGGCTTCGATTTGATATTTGGATCGTCGTCTGGTTCCTTACGGTTTGAGAGAAAGATCGATTTGAAGTTGCGGCCGAATTAGGGTTTTGAATCAAGTTGACGGCGCTCCTTGTAATAGACCTTGAGAACGCGTCCGAGATCCGATTGAGATGAGGTCGACGGCGTTGGATTATTCTCGTCGAGATCTTGAATTTGATAGGTGACTCGTCGTCTGAGTCCTCACGGTTGGAGAGATACGGCGGTTTGAAGCTTCGTCCGAAATTAGGATTAGGGTTTCCAAAGTAATGTCGACGGCGGCTATTGTTTCTGCGCGTGACAGCGCGTCTGTGCTCCGATCTGCAATCCGTTTGTGACAACTTGTTCGTATCGTCAAGAGCTTCACGTGTATAGCTTAATCGTCTTCTGGCTCTACACAGTTTGGGAAATACGCCTCTCTAAAGTCTCGTCAGTTTTTAGGTAGCTCGGGTTTTAGAGTCTATCGTGCTGATAACGTGTTGGGAAAGTAATATTTCTGTTATTTTATTTCATCATAGAAGTGTTCTTTATATAGGAGTTACATGTCGATTATGGGTTAATACATAAAGGCCATAAATGGGCCAAGACTACAAGTACATAAACTAATGGGCTGGACATCCACATAAGCAATTATTCATAACACTAAAATTGTTTTAGGCTACGTTTAGGCGGTACCTGAGCCTTAGCCTTCTTAAACATGATAATTATTTTGTAATCTGTCTAGAATCTAGATACAGTTATAATATACTCATTCCGTTTCAAATTAATCAATATTTTGAGATTTTCACATTTATATTAAAAAATCACATTAAAACTTAGCTATTAGTGCATAGTTTTGTAAATTTATATTTCTTATATTTTTAAAATAATAAAATTTCAGAAAATGCAATATAATGTTTTTAAAATACACAAATTTTCTTTATTAGTTGACAAAAACTACATTGAAAATATGAAACATACATCTTTTTGAAACAAAAATATTTCCTAGAACATGCATTTTTTTGAAATGGAATAGTAGTTAATTATTATTATTTATAAATTATAATAATTAATGTGTTATAGTATAAAACTTTATGAGAATACAATAATATAAATATTAACTTTTACAAATAATGATATTTAATTTGTTATATTATGTATATATTTAGCATTTTTTTGTCTAACATATTTAGTATATTATTATAATTTGTAAACACATAATTCTACTAAATAATAATTTAGAGGCCTAATTAATCGTTATAAGAGCATCTCCAAAAATACTCTCTATTTTGAAAATTTTCAAGCTCTATATTTAAAGTTTTAAAGTTATTATTCAAAAGTAAAACTTCAAAACTAACTTCAAAAATATTTGTATTTTACACTATGGTCTTTATATCTATCACAACTAATATAAATTCATAAAAATTTATAAATAACTAACACATATATAAAAATATTATTAATTAATAAAAATTTACATTAAAGTATAAAACTAGAAATAGAAATACATAACTAAATATCAAACTACAAGCAAAATACCACATTATATCCCAAAATTATTTCTGTAATACTTCCATATGTGATCAAATAGTGCATTTCGAAGTAAAAATGACTCTTATTATTTTTAATTGTAGATTACGAGCTAAAAATTGTTGATTATTAGTGTTGTTGTAATATTTAAGTTTCTATAATAATTATGTCTTTATGTACTTTTTTTAAAGGTTTTTTTATTAAGTTTGTTTTGTAATATTCTTGTTGTCTAATTTTACTTTTAAAATAATACAAAGCTGTTTAGAAAATTATTTAATTTTATGCGTAAAACTTAAATTTATAGAAATTAATCTGAGATTTATGAGATATAAATTTCTTTAAAGATCAAAATAAGAAATGATAAAATATTTAGGAATCATAAATAAAATGTGTAGTTGTAGAACCAAAATGCAAATTTAAAGTTTTGAAGTTTTGAAGTTTTTTTTTAGAAAATAAAAAATTATATATTTGAAGTTATAAAATGTCTTTTAGAAATGCTCTAAGTATTATATCATCATGACATTTTTTAACACTGGTTTTAATTCCTCTTCAAATAATATTGAGATGAACAACTCCAATTTATCAATTTGTCCTCTACATAGAAATATGGTTTTAGTTTTATTTTATTTTTGTTTTTGTAAATCACACACTATATTTGAAAAGGAAGTGGTTGACGTGTGAGTAGATCGGGCCTGTCTGTCACTTTCCAAGGAGCAGTGGAACAACTTTTCGTCTTGGTTCAATTATTTTTCTAAAACCAAAGTTTGCTGCTTTTTATCATCATCGCTCACTTGAAACCAAAAAGAAAAAGACTTTTGCTTTCTCTTCTTTTTTTCAAAAAGACACAAACTTGAGTGCCGCTCTTTCATCGTGAGAGGAAGATGGAAGGAGGAGGAGGAGGAGGAGGAGGTGCCCACTACAACCCTCGAACAGTCGAAGAAGTCTTCCGAGATTTCAAGGGCCGCCGTGCTGGCATCCTCCGTGCTCTCACCACCGGTCTCTCTTCTTCTTTTTAAAGTTTGGCATTTTGGGTTTTGACTTTTCCTCACGACCATCGTTTTGTTGTCTGATTCAGTTATTTTTTTTATTGAACAAGTGTGCTCTAGTTTTAATAGATTGTGTTGTGTTGGGGGGGAGATGCTTAATTCTCTAATTCATGAATATAATATTCTGATTTTTGTTTTACTTTTCTTTTTTTTTTCTTTTTTTTTGCAGATGTGAAAGAGTTTTTCCAGCAATGCAATCCTGGTTAGAGTTTTTCTCTCTACCCTTCGACTTATATACATCTTTGCTTCTGTCTGTGTTCTGCTGTAGATACAGTGGTGACAGAGTCTTAACCAAATCAATACTGACACTGAAAATTACATTTATCTTGCTTTTTTTTTTTTGATTCTTGATGACTGACTATACTAAACATTTGATCAATGTTGCTTTCTAGCACAATCTGCTGAATCTTTACTGTATATATCAGTCTATTGTTTTCTTAAGAGTAGTTCAGGTTGTAACTTTATGTGCTAGATGAGAAACTGAAAGTCTGTATTTTGTAGAGAAGGACAACCTTTGCTTGTATGGATTCCCGAATCAAGTGTGGGAAGTTAACTTACCAGCTGAAGAAGTGCCTCCTGAGCTCCCTGAGCCTGCTCTCGGCATCAACTTTGCTAGGGACGGAATGCAGGAAAAAGAATGGCTTTCTCTTGTTGCTGTCCACAGTGATGCCTGGTTGCTTTCTGTCTCCTTTTACTTCGGTTCAAGATTTGGTTTTGATAAAGCTGACAGGTATATATCAATCAATCCTTTCCTTCTTTGATTGCTATGCAATTCTCTTCAATCCTTCTCCAGCATTTCCCACACTAACCGGTACACACTTACTGATTCAGGAAACGCTTGTTCAACATGATAAACGAGGTTCCTACTGTATTTGAAGTTGTAACTGGAAGTGCTAAAAAACAAACAGAGGAGCAGCCTTCTTCAGTAACTAAAAATGGCAACAGATCCAAGTCTAATTCAAAAGTGGTAAGATTCATGCTGTCCTTTACAACATTTGCCGTTTATTGATCAACCTAGAACGAAACCAAACCAGAGATCCATGTGACCATATTTGCATAGGGTTAAAAGTTTCAGAAACTGAATATTTGTGGCTTTAAGGTTCCTGTTGTAGCTTTCCTTACTTCTCTTTTGTTCTGCTTACCTCAAGCATTGTTAAACACAAGAACCAAGTATTTTTGTTTTGTTTGTTCCTCAAGCATCATAGATTGTAGGTTCTTACACAGTTTGCCACTGAGCTTCTGAAACATAGACTGAACACAGTATTTTGTGGTTCCCTAAACGTTGCTTTGTGCATCTTGTGGCATCAGAAGTCTCTAGGTTTGAGGTAACAAAGACTGAGTGCTGTCTTGAGCTCTACTCACTAGTCTACTAAGTATGTACTGAAATGGTCAAGTTATCTCAAGTTTCTGATCAAATTTTAGCTGTTGTTTAGTTTTTTTTTTTTTTGAAGTTCACACTTGCTATGTTGTAGTCAATATTTTCTTTGGTTTGGGAATGCAGAGAGATTTAGATGTCAAAAGCTCAAGGAAGATACAGGTGAATGAAGAGGATGAAGGAGCAGAGGAGGAAGGAGTAGAGGAAGAGGATGAAGAAGAACACGGTGAAACCCTATGTGGAGCTTGTGGAGATAACTATGCTTCTGATTTCTGGATTTGCTGCGACATGTGCGAGAAATGGTTCCATGGGAAGTGTGTGAAAATCACTCCAGCTAGAGCTGAGCATATCAAGCAATACAAGTGCCCTTCTTGCAGCAACAAAAGAGCTCGACCCTAAAATGTTATATTCCATTTGCCTTAGCTATCTATCAATCTATCCATCCCCCCCCCAAACTGTACAATGCACTTCGAAATCTGTTTGTTGTTCAGACCGTTAGTTTGAAGCATGTCCAGATTTATAACTTTGTATAACTCTCTCCAACTTGTAGTCTTTGATAAGAATCGTTTCACAAAGCCATGACAAAACGTTTAGAATCTTTCAGAACCCATTACAAGTTTCATAAAACTGGGAATTGAAGTGCTTACACGAGTATCACACAGATAGTCAATTCTTCCAACTAACATTGAACCTAGAGTTCAGCTCTTGTGGAAACATAAATCATATAACCATGTCTCTTTGCATTTTCTCAATCATCTACAAAGCAATAATCACCTTAGAGGAATGGTGGTTAGCATCAAAAGAGAAGCACCAACAGTTGGAAAAAAAAATTCAAAAAAAAAACCAAAAACGACAGGAAAACCGAAACAACTCAGAACGTACACTTTGACATCTCCCAGTGGTTGTTTCTTCTTACAGAGTCCCTCTCCAGCAAATGCAATATAAGCATATACATCTGCTTTATAAAGATACTAATGTTTCAGGTTTCAGTAGGATCCAACTGAGTCCAAACTTCCTCTAAACACAGCATCTTCAACTAGTTACCTTCCTGCCAGACCAGAGAGACCAACGTCAAGCCCAGAGTAATACTTCCCAAACAAAAACATCAAAAACATATCCGAAAGCGTCTATAAAACAAAGCATCGTTCCTGAACCTCTGAGAGCGAACTTTACCTTTTATCATTGTTTCTTTTCCTCAGGTGCATGCTTTACAAGGAACTGCATGACCGATCTCCAGTAAACGTCACCCCCAGTCAGCCATGTATCCATATGCATCCCACTTGGAAATTCCACAAAGGTGCACTGAGAGTTACGTGCAGCCGCTTTGGCATATAGCATTTTCATGTGAAATGGAGGGACCATTTCATCTTTCAGTCCAGAGAGGAAAAGTACTGGTTGTTTGACCTGTTATTGTTTTACAAGTTCAGCTTATCAGTGAGCTGCTACAGAATATTATTAATGTAATCTGCTTGTTTGAGGTTATTTCAGTTAAACGAAAAGAATAACATGTAAAATAAATCAGCAAGAGTATACATTGATGCTTACTTACCTCAGCAATAGTATCAATTGTGTTCCAGGGGGAGCGTACAACAAAATTAAGAAGTTTCAGGCTTTTAGTACCACTTCCTCCAATAAACCACTTCAGGAAGGGTAGCAAAACACCAGCCATGTCAAGAATGGATGTGAAAGTGTTTTCCAGAATCAATGCAGACACCTATATAAGGTCAATGCAGAGAATGTAAACATTAAAACTATTTGATGTGTAGATATCAAACGTAATACTGTGAAGGCAGAAACAACAACAAAAAAAAAAAAATTAGTCAAGGTATCTATTAACTTCATTTTCAAAGAAACTGGCAGAAAAGGATAAGGTTCTCGTGCATATAACAGTAAATGCCAGTGGGGGACATAAAGGGAAGCCAACAACAAAGCTCGAAAGAATCCACACACAAACAGGTTCTATTTGTTGCGACGTGACCAAAACTATAAACAGTGAAATAATTGTATTCAGACAGAACTGGCCTAGTAGATTATTAGTGACGAGGAGTATCTAGAATAAAAAATAAAATAAAATAAATTCTCTCTAGTCATCTGTTAATATGAATATTTAGTGATAATACCTTTTCGGGATTGTTCTTGGTAAGAACAGCTCCAACAGCTCCTCCAAGGGACCTTCCAAACACAACTATTCTGGATGTATCAATATCCGTCCTTTGAGAAAGGTGATCCAACGCAGCCTAACAAAAGTAAAAGGTGATAAGATAGGTTATGAACACATGGAGACACGGAGCACAAGAGTTTAAGGATATGTGGACAGATTGAGGGAGCAAAGCAAACCTGAGCATCTTTAATGATCCCATGCTGTGACGGATAACCATCACTTTCCCCATAGCTAGTTTATACAGAAAAATCAATCAGTTATTATAATGCAAGAAAGCTAAACAATCAAAGCAACAGATCCAATGTTTTAACTTTTAAAAATCAAGAAAAGATATATAGACTAGAAAGGCAGGTAAGCGAAACTGACCCGCGATATGAAAGCATGAATACGTTGCAGTTCAAGTTTTGTATCATGATGCGAACCATCTCTAGACGATGAGCAATATCTAGGGTTCTAAGGTTAAGGTCGTCACAAGGAAAATAATCCCACCCAACAACACAGACTCCTTGGATCATATACATACAAACAAGCAAAAAAAACAGAACTCTTATATATACCAATCACCAAGAAAAGGATACTTCCAGCATTCTCCTGGAAAAATAGAATGGTTGGACCTGCAATGGGAGTGAAATTAGGGAAATGGTTAAAGCTTTGAGTGTGGCTGATGAGTTTGCAATCTAGTACTCTAACAGCATCATTATCTCACAGATCACAAAACTGACCAAAACCTTAGCTGAAAACAGAGACATCAAGACCTAACATCCCTAAAGTCAGAAACTTTCCTAATTGCATTAACCAAATTTACCAACAAAAAGATATATATATAGCTAATCGATGAACACTAGCCGCGTGGCGAAACTCAGATCATAACTAGAATTGGTGGAAATTAAAAACAAATAAAAAAGAAAAGGAGAAACCTTGAGAAAGAGGGAGCATTTTGATGAACCAAGAGTGGAGGCGTACGCCATCTGAGGAGCGAAGCCAAACGTCCTCGTATATGAGATTAAGCCTTGCCGGTGTGATAGGGTACGACTTGGTTAAACCGGGAAGAACCGGGACGTACACAAGCTTCTCCTGGAACACCACCAGCAGCGCCACTCCCGCCACCACTATCCCTCCTATTCCGTACAACAACACGCTCACGTACGCCATTGTACCTGAATCTGATAATCCAAAAACAGAACCAAAAGAGAAACACTTTTGCCACTTCCTATCTGTTTCCGTCCTTTTTGCTTTTCTTCTTGGAGAGGAAGACGACTGGAGCGACCGAGTCGTGTAATGGGCCGAAAACAAGCCCATCATTGATTTTTTACGGTTCTCTTATTGGATCATCTCCTAGTTATATGTTATTCCCTTCTTTTTTTTTTTAATCAAAATTATGTTACTCTCTTAACATTTTGCTCGTTGGGATGCGTTAGGAAACTGATAAACGTTTCAATCATGGTTTATATGATTTTTTCAAAACATTATACTTGATCACTCTATGATTTCTACACTGATTGTTTTTAAAATTTCCATGTTTTGTATATATATATATATATATCCTAATGAACTTGGATTTTGTTTGTATATAAAAAATAATAATTCGATCTGACATGAAACATTTGTTTGTATCTCAAAATGATAAAAATAGAGAACAATGTGTAATGTCAACTAGCTGCTATCTTAAAAGTTTTGAACAATTTGCAATGTCAACTAGCTTGTTACTATATAGTTGAGTGAAAAATGCTAAGAACAACTTTGATTACTTAGAGCCACCGCAAAAAAAAAAAAAAACTTTCTTCCGTTTTAGGTTTATCAAAAGGTCAGAGCCGGTTTTGCATGTATCGATAATTGAATCCTTAAGCACACTTGAGAACTTGACCACAATGAACAGCCTTTTAGTACCTTTGAAAGTCTAAATCCTTTAAGCAACAATGATGTAGAGCTAGTTAGCTTCTCTCGATTTAAGAAGCTATATGGACAAGTGGAATCCGCTCAAGTTGTGTTAGTTTAATCAGTTAACGAAACAACTGGTTTACTTTTGGCCTGGGTTAAGATGTTTTTTTACCACCTAGTGGGGTCAGCTTAGCGGATTTACCGTAGAGAGACGCGGGGGACCTTTTCTTGGTTTTTAATTTAAAATCGAACCTGTAAACCCGATTTAAAGTTTTTAGTTGAAAAATAAATATTTAAATAGAAAAAGAGAGTATAAAAAACATAAAAAGAGCACGATGACCAAACAAACAAACACAAACCAAAGTTAGAAACTGACAGCATCTACTCTCTGTCCGTATCCAAAAAAGAGAAGAAACACAGTCACATAACCAAGAATCACCCGCCGGAAAATGCTGACGTGTATAGCTCGTTCGAAGCGGGATGAATCCTCCGGTCAACCCGACGATCCGGATTCCAAGCAAGCCAAATCTCTAACATCTCAGGTAGACTTCTCTCTCTCTCTCTCTCTCTCTCTCTCTCTCTCTCTCTCTCTCTCTCTCTCTCTCTCTCTCTCTCTGCTCATCCTGAAACGCTTCTTATTCTCTCCACTGATCGAGGGCATTTTCGTCAATTCATTCTCAGCTCAAGGATATGGCTCTGAAAGCCTCCGGTGCTTACCGGCATTGTACGCCGTGCACGGAGGGGCAAGTGTGTTAATGTAGTGAGGGCAGAGAAATAATAGCAGAAAGTAAAACACACAAGTTTATCTTTTCGAATTCACTAGAACAAGAGAGTCTTACACCAATCTTTTCTATTACAAGAATCCTTTAGGATTAGCCTCAATCTTAAGCTAAAACTCACCCTAGAGTCTAGACTTCTGTTTATCAGGATCCTCCAAACCCCGAGCTAAACTCCCCCTGAGTCTAGGCTTCAATCTTCCACTTCACGGAAGTACTTCACCAACTACGTCAGCAACTAACGCACAGCAGTGACACCAAAGGCTTGATCACACAAGCAACACCAGAACGATCTCTCAACTGTTTTTCTTTTTAGCAGAGACACCTTTCTCCATGGAGACACGTCCTCCTTATGTAGATAACCAGAACTTGCTCCTCAAGTTCTTCGAAAAACAACTTAAGTAACTTTCCTTTTTCTCTTAGGAAATAACTCTCTTGCCTTTTCCTCTCCAAGTAATATCATTTATTAGGGGTGGGCGTTCGGGTATCCGTTCGGGTTCGGGTCGGGTATTTCGGATTTTCGGGTATTTCGGTATAGGAGTATAATACCCGTTCGGGTATTTCTGAACTTCGGATCGGGTTCGGGTATTTTTAGTTCGGGTTCGGTTATTTCGGATCGGGTTCGGATATTTAGATTTTAAAAGAAATAAAAAAAAAAATTCTTTCTTAAAGATTTTTATATTTAAAAATATAGATTTTACTTAACTGATTTTTTTTCTTTTTATAGATTGAATGATTAATAGATTTGGAGATAACATTTCCCAAATAAAAATATTAATTTGGCTATTGTTTTTAAACTTTGGATGTAACTTTGGTTAATACATGAAATAAAAAGTTTAACATGCATTTTAAATGAATATCAAATTATTTTCTCCATAGTTATATATATATACTATATGATTTTAAAGTATGTCTAACATCAATATAAATATTTTAAATAAAATGAGAGATGTAAACTAGAAATATAAGGGTAAGTATACACATGTTCGGTTATTTTCGGATATCCATTCGGGTTCGGGTATTACCCGTTCGGGTTCGGATATCCAATCTCTCCTAACTTAATACCCGTTCGGGTATTTTACTACTTCGGTTCGGATTTCGGTTCGGGTTTATCGGGTCGGGTTCGGGTGCCACTTCGGATATCGGATAAAGTGCCCACCCCTATCATTTATCTTTAATATAAACTTTCTGATAAATATATTACTTCTTCTCCAAGCTTAACAAGCCTACGGACATCACAAGACACGAACTCCAACTCAGCCCATCTTCATGACACACACATGTACTACCTCCTGTAGTACTTCACGAACTGATACAGAATATACATCTTCAATCTCCCCCTTTTTGACTATGCATGTGAACTCATCACCACTGGACATAAGACCACGTCTTCAATCTCCCCCTATGAGTCACATCATTGTCAAAAACTAATATGAAGATCTATATCCTCCAAAGTAAGGAGGAAATCCCATTCCACCATATCCATACTGATCATATCTCCTAGACCACGTATTCATGATCCCAAATCCTCCATGATTAGCTCTTTGAACTGGCTTGAAACACTCACGTCGAATATGCCCTTGAACTCCACAAGAATAACATATAGGACCATGACTCCTCATACCATAAGCACCATAAGCACCATAAGCTTGCACCATCTGATTCTTCTCCCTCAACAACTTGAAACACCTTGGCCTAATGTGTCCAACAACACCACAGTGATGACAAACAGGCCGCCACTTTCGTTGAGCTGCACTCTTCAATCCAGAAACTCTCTCTGGAGCAGTCGCCGTAGCAGTTGCCGTAGCAGTACGCGTAGCAGTCGCGTTCTTCACATCAGTTGCAGTCTTCACTGCAGTCTTTCCATTAGATGTCTTCTCTGTAGACACCTTAACCTCTGGTCTTGTAGTAGACGTAGCTAAAACCTCAGCTTTTCCTGCTGATACAAAAACACCTTCAGCTGTAGAACATTCTCCTTGATATCCAAGGCCACATCGATCACTCTTTCCAATACTGAGCAGATGATCTAGCTGCTTCGTCCCACCATTCAGCATCTTCAAACCCTTTTGAGTCTCCGCAAGTTGAGCACCAGCCTGTCGTGCTTCTTCTTCTTTCTCTGAGGCATACTTAAGTGCTTCAGCAACTTCAGCTTCTAGCTTAGCTTTCTCCTTAGCAAACTGTGAATTAGCATCAACCTGCTTGAACCAATTCTCATACAGCCTCTCATATTTCCCAGCAAGATCAAAGTCTCCATCATCATCATCACTTACATCATCATCATCACCTCCACATGAAGACCCTGATACAGACGCTGACGCAGATCTCGTCGCAGATTTCGTCTTAGAACCAGGAACAAAAGTTGTGAACGCCACCAAGTTCTTCAACTCCTCACCATCATCTGAATCATTATCAGATTTATCCTTGACGTCATCCTTCTTCTTTAGCTTCTGTAAATTCGCACATTCTTTGCGGACATGGCCAAATCCATTGCATTCATAGCATTGTACCCTTGATGATGATCTGCCTGAATCACTTCTTCTTGCATTCTTTATCCTCTCTTCTCTGAGCTTCAGATAACCAGCAAAGTCTCTTGACAACAACACCATAGGATCATCAGAAGATGAACTCTTCAAAGCAATTCCATGTGGATCTTCTTTGCTTTTCACCATTCCTCCATGTAATCTAGTCAGCTCAAAAGCTTGAAGAATCCCAACAAACTCATCAAAAGGCATCTCATCCAGATTGTGAGCTTCTTCTACAGCAGAGATCTTTGACTCAAACTTGGATGGCAACGATCTCTTCAGCTTCTTCACCAGCTTCTTGTCCTTGTACTGCTTTCCAAGTGCAAAACATTCATTGGAAATATCACACAACTTAGCACTAAACTGAGCCACGGTTTCCTCTTCATCCATCCTCAGATTCTCAAATTGTGAAGCTAACATATCCAGCTTGGTACGCTTGACACTTGTAGTACCTTCAAACATATTCTCCAAAGTCTTCCATGCCTTCTGAGCTGAAGCACATTGAGAAATCAACTTGAAGTAGCTCGCATCAATAGCATTGTAAATTGCAGTCTTCGCCTTAGAGTTGCAACTTGAAGCCTTCTTCTCTGCAGCAGTCCACATATCTCTTGGCTTAAGAACTTCAACTTTCTCATCATTAAGCATCACCGGAGGACTCCAACCAGCTTCAATAGAACTCCAACAATCCTCATCAAGTCCACTGATAAAAGCTTGCATACGAACCTTCCAATATCCATAATTGGATGAATCAAGACGTGGGGGTTTTGTCATAGACGTTCCCTCTTGATATGCCGCCATCACAAACTCAGTTCTTCTTCCTGACGCAGTCTCTGTCACTCACCTTGATCTACTCGAAACTAAGTCCACATCAGACTCCATCGACAACTACTACAGACACTGCTTCGACACCAAGCAGATACACCAATATACAATGAGATCCTCTTACTCTTCTATACAAGATCTTGCTTTCTCATAAGGCACGTCTCTCCTTATATAGTAGACTAGAACTTGCTCTCCACGTCTTTAACTCGCTCTCCAAGTCTTCCACTTGATCTCCAAGTCTTTCCAATACACATAAGATAACTTTCCATTTACTTTAATGGAAAACTTCATCTTCAAGTAAACTCCCTTTTACTTTATGGAAAACGTCCATATGTCTTCAAGCACATATCTTCTTTCCTTTTCTGAGCTCAGGAAGCCCACGATCATCAATAAACCCAAACTCCCATTCAACTCCATCTTCATGCCACACGCTTGTAGTATCTCCTGTGGTACTTCACGAACTAATACAGAACATCTGAGGAATCTGCATCTTCAATCTCCCCCTTTTTGACTATGCATGTGCACTCATCATAACTAGCTTGAAAGCCACGTCTTCAATCTCCCCCTATAAGTCACATCATGGTCAAAAACCAACTCGAAAATAAGCACCTTCCAAATCTATGAAGAAATCCTATCACACCGTCTTCATCAATCTTCAATCAAACTTTGTTCTACTTCCTGAACAAGTTTCTGTCCTCACTCTCCCAGTTCACACCAGTAACTTAGGTGACCCGCTCTGATACCACTTGTTAATGTAGTGAGGGCAGAGAAATAATAGCAGAAAGTAAAACACACAAGTTTATCTTTTCGAATTCACTAGAACAAGAGAGTCTTACACCAATCTTTTCTATTACAAGAATCCTTTAGGATTAGCCTCAATCCTAAGCTAAAACTCACCCTAGAGTCTAGACTTCTGTTTATCAGGATCCTCCAAACCCCGAGCTAAACTCCCCCTGAGTCTAGGCTTCAATCTTCCACTTCACGGAAGTACTTCACCAACTACGTCAGCAACTAACGCACAGCAGTGACACCGAAGGCTTGATCACACAAGCAACACCAGAACGATCTCTCAACTGTTTTTCTTTTTAGCAGAGACACCTTTCTCCATGGAGACACGTCCTCCTTATGTAGATAACCAGAACTTGCTCCTCAAGTTCTTCGAAAAACAACTTAAGTAACTTTCCTTTTTCTCTTAGGAAATAACTCTCTTGCCTTTTCCTCTCCAAGTAATATCATTTATCTTTAATATAAACTTTCTGATAAATATATTATTTCTTCTCCAAGCTTAACAAGCCCACGGACATCACAAGACACGAACTCCAACTCAGCCCATCTTCATGACACACACATGTACTACCTCCTGTAGTACTTCACGAACTGATACAGAATATACATCTTCAAAGTGCAAGTGCAAGCGCCGATCAGTAGCACTCCGGTGACGACAAAGTCTGATTTCGAATCTGATCAACGGTTTAAAATGCTGCACGGAAGATCAAAAAGCTCGATCACAGCCACGGCGGCGGCGATGCAGCAGCAGCAGCAGCAGCCTAGAGTATGGGGAAAGGAGATGGAGGCGAGGCTTAAAGGGATATCGAGCGGCGAGGCGACTCCGAAGTCGGCGAGCGGGAGGAACCGGGTAGACCCGAATGTGTTCGTGGAGGAGAAAGAGCCAAAGGAGTGGGTCGCTCAGGTGGAGCCAGGTGTTCTCATCACCTTCGTGTCTCTTCCCGGCGGTGGTAATGATCTCAAGCGGATACGTTTCAGGTACTTAACTCTCTGTACATGCTTTCAATCTACGGTCGTGATATTTTGTGTTTGACTCTGTTTTTTCTAATCTTATGGTTAGTTTTTTTTGTTTAGTTTCGTCGTCGTTGGCTCGTTTTATTATTATCCCACGTTTGTTTTGGTCGCGATTTGGGAGAGTGTTCGGAAGATGCTCTGTTCTTTGGTAAACAGAACTGAATCTGATTTTTTTCAATAGTTGTTACTATAAAATCAGTGCAGACACAATCTTAAAAATTTAAATAATATTCTAAAATTTTGGTTAATTTGATAATTTGCGGAGTATAGTTTTGTGGATTTCTTTTTTTTTTTTTGAAGAACCGTTTTGTGGATTTCTATGTCTAGGCAATATATGTTATACTACTGCTAAAAACATACGAATCTTTTTTACAAAAAAAAAAAACATACGAGTCTAACAAGTAGAAGACCTACAATTATTTTTAAAAGAAAAACCTACCACTTATTTATTTATATATATAGGTTTAGTATCTCGAAGGGTGAGTGTGAAAATAGAGAGGTGGGACGTAGAGTTGTAGACTGCAACGCCACGCCTGATGAGAAGCAGAGGCCGTAAAGGTCCAAAAAGCAAAACTTGGTGTTCCCTTTCATAGTGTTTCTTGGGGTCATCTCTTCTCATTCTGACTTCATTTCGCTTTCCTCTTTTTTCTTTGTTATCTTTTTTTTTTTTGCTAAATTTTTTTTTGCTATCTTCGACAAAATCTTTAGTCCACAAAGAAAAAACAGATTTAACATATTGGTCATATGAAATCACTATATATTTATATAATGTGTAAACAAGAGCACGCCAGTGCAATTTTATTTAATTTTTAAATATAATTTATTTTCTCTATTTTCTAAAATAGAATAATTCTATTATAAAATAAATTTTATTCCAATTATATGTTATATACATAGTTACTCTATTATAGAAAATAATATTTTTTGTTCTATCAGAATAGAGTTATTTTATTAAATAGTCATATCATTAGAGCAAAAATTGCTCTACAATAAAATTATTTTATTTAGGAGTAAATTATAAACTGGCATTGAAGATGGTGAGTACATAACTTTTTTATGGGGTTGTTAAATAGATGGTAGTACAAATATTTCTTTTAATTGAAGATTTAAGATCTTTGATTGGTAATTTAGATATTTTATCCATTTTCACCAATATTTTGGGTTTGTTTTTCAACAATTTATATATTTAAATAGGATACAAACTTCTTCTTTTTTAATTCCATGAGTTCCTTGTTCTCCGCGTCTCTCTCGTCTGTCACATTATTTTGGCTTGGGCGGCATAGGAAAAAATGCTTCGTCTTGTAATTTTCAAAGAAGAGCATATTTTAATAAGTAAAAATAAAGCAAATAGCTTTAGACCTTTGCACAGTTTCTCGTTCACTCCTATGTCGCCTATTGAAAACGACAATCTCAACGTTTTCTGTCTATTCCTTGCTTCCACTCTTTGTATTATTCTTTCCATATAAAACACAGTTCAAGTTCTATCACTCACCTGTCTTTCTTTTGTCTAAACTTGGTCTTCCTTTTTGTCAAATGATACCACAAATATTGTTTGATTAGGTTGAGTCCTAAAGGTTCTAAGTTACAAGTGTTCTTACTGTTTAGTTCGATCTTGGTACAAGTATTTAAAAGTTGCTGGGAGAAGTAAAAGAATGACTTGAGAATTTTCTCCTGCCCACCTCCTTACTATTTTCTTTACTGCTAACCGTAATTATCTTATCTGATTATTAGCTTTGACCATTATTGTCTCCGTCTCTCTTTATTTCTTGATTTGTTGATTGATTATGTACTGTTAGCTACCCATTAACCAACATTTTTTAATTTGAACAAAATATTCAAAAGATTGCATTTGTATGAAATTGTATCTCTTGTTTTCAACTCTCTTTTTACCCTAGCCTATGTGTGCAATTAGTCAAAAGCCTTACTGAATCAGCTATTGTCAGTTTTTTTAAATATCGCTTTAATCCACTTTCTTTAATTCCCACTTTTGTCTCCTGATTAAAGTTACTGCTTCTCCTAATTGTATTTGACCATTAAAGTTAACTTAGACTATCATATGTCATCAAACATATGATCTCCAAGTTGTGTTAGCAGAGAAAATTGGATCCGTCTACACTTAAACTACTTTTGCTCCATACTAGTCTTTTTATAATCAGATTAGAAATTGAACCGGATAATTAGTTGGATCACAATTCAATATGATTGGACCATGTTAAATCTTGTTTAAAAGATTTATAAATATATTAGTTTTTAATATGTCAACTTAAAAATTAATATAGTAAGTAGATACATAATTTTTCATTTTGTTCATCGAGTTCATATTGATAGTTAAGAGTTTATATGTGGTTCAGTGACTTTAAATCTCTACCGTTTACATGACATATTCATGTCGAATTTGGTCCAATCATCGGGTTAGTTCGGTTTTAAAACACTGCTCCATAACAAAATCAACAACTACCAGAATTTGTTTACCTATTCAAGCTTATTTCTAAATTGAGATTATCATATCAAAATCACCTCTTCACTTAGAGAGTCTACTATTATGCGCATCTGCATTTAGTATTGGATAGACTTCATACAATAACTAATCTTAATTCTACTATATTTTTTTGTTTCATTTTTTCTAAAACAATCACAAACACTTTTTTATCATGGATCTACTATGAAATATGTAATCTTCGTATTCAATGTGTATTCTTGGGTAATTTTATTTTCCAATTATTCAATCATTTCATTATTAATGTTTCATCTCATGGTCTTTCACTACTTAGTAGACAGTTTTTAATTTTGTAAGATTTTTTTTTTTTGAAACTTAAATTTATTTTTGTAAGATTAAGACGACATGTTTCCAAAATGTACTTTCCTTTTATTTTCTCATTTCTGTCTTGTTTTGTTCTTGACCAGCCGAGACCTGTTCAACAAGTTAAAAGCTCAACGATGGTGGGCAGATAACTATGACAAAGTGATGGAACTTTACAATGTTCGAAAACTAAGCCGCCAAGCGTTTCCCCTTCCCACGCCGCCTAGATCACAAGACGAGGTTAGCTACTTTTCACTGAGTCTGATCTCTAAACAAGCCTCTTAAACCTCATGATTATCCACTAATTCATCTGGATATGTGTTGTCAGAAGGCAAAAGTGGAGTACCATCCAGAGGATACTCCTGCAACACCACCTTTAAACAAAGAACGGTTGCCTCGCAACATCCATCGTCCAGATGGATTGGTTGCTTGCCCATCCTCGGATACACTCGACCATAGTTCTACGCAAAGCCAGCAGTTTGACGACTCTAGTCTATTAAACTCAACTCATAAACTCTCAAGCCTAAGCGGAGCCAAAACAGAAACATCTTCCATAACAAGCAGCTCATCCAGAGACGCAGACCGGTCAGAAGACATGTCGGTAAGCAATGCCAGTGATGTTGATCAGAACGAGTGGGTGGAGCAAGATGAGCATGGCGTTTATATCACCATTAAAGTCTTGCCATGTGGGAAAAGAGAGCTTAGAAAAGTCAGATTCAGGTGACAAAAAAACAAAAACAGCTTCCTTACATTGTTTCAGTCATCGGTCCTTCCTTAGTCAAGAAACTAAACCACTGAAACTGTGTTTTCTTATTGCATTGCAGCCGAGAGATATTTGGGGAGATGCATGCGAGGGTATGGTGGGAAGAAAACAGAGCAAGGATACATAAACAATACTTGTGATCATCTTCTCGTTTAGATGCATCAAACCGGTTTTGTGTGTTTGATATCTCTCATTCTCGGTATACGTTTTTGTAATTTAAATTCAAAGCTGAAAGTAGTTCTTCTACTTCTCTAAAGATAATCCTTTCCACAGGTACTTCTTGTGCCTCCTAGTCCGAAAATCTTAACTATCAGTTGTGGGAATATGTTTAAGGAGGTTTCAATTTTTCTTCCTTAACAAAAAATTGCCTAAGCTTGGAAGAAATGTAATGTTCGGTATGTATCATTGGTTCTTTAAAAGAATGTTCATTGGTTCTTTAAAAGTATGTACAAGCATACTGCGATCACCTAGCCAATGGACACTTAATCACAAACTGCAGAAATATTCAGGCAATTTGTCCATGCATTACATCAATTTCAAATTAATACAATAACTAGGTGTTTAGCCCGCATATACGGGCAAACAAAATTTATAATTAATTATTAATATATATTAGGAAAAAAAGTTGTAGTTCTTATTAATGTTTTCATTGGAAATTTTAAGTATCTTTCTGAAATTTATTTGTACATTATATTCATTGTTAATAAATAAATTTTCAAAATCACTCAGTATTTTCTTTTTAATTATACAAAATATTTTTTTTTACTTGATAAATATTATAGAGATGTGTTTTCTGTTTTTGAATTATCTTTTTATTTTAAAATATATATTTTAGATTTTAGATAATTCTTATTATTATTAATTTAATCAATTATTTAATCAAATAGATTTTAAATTCGTTTTTATTTTTTACTAATTTATATAATTTATTCTTTAAGGGTAGAACCGATTTTAACCAGTCTAACTTTTAACGTGAGAGCTTCATTGCGAAAAATCACTTCGCAAATAATATTACATCAATTTCAAATTAATACAATAATTTATATTTAATATATGATTTTTTACCAAACGAGATTTTATTAAATTATAAAAAGGTTACAAATGTTTACATAGACCAGGAGATTGCATAATTTTGATTTCTAAGTCTTGCTGACTTGGCTAGATAGTCTACAAAAGACAGATGACTTCTAGGAATGTACATATTTGCTATTGCTCCTGTTTGAGATGCATTTGTCAAGAGCTTCATATATCAGCAGTCTGCAATCACCAACAAAAGTTACAGGATTATATGAACACCTTTTAGCTAGCAAAGAAATAGCTTCAACTTCAAGAACAAAGCTCGATAGAGGTAGTGCAGAGTATTGATGGATGCAATGGATGCGTTCCTATCTATGCAAGGACCACCTGGTACCTATATTATTGTAATTGACTTCCATGATGCGTCTACTGCACAATAATAGTTTGCTTCTCTAGCAAAATGTCTTGGATATTATTTACTATTTGGAGCATATCTTGAGGACAACTGCTGGTGAGGAGGAAATTCTGATATTGTTTCCTTTGCCTAATTCCATAATTGAACATCTGTCATTGCAGTATTTTATGATATGAACAATGTGATCCTTGCTTTGAAAGAGAAGATTGTTCCTCATCTTCCAAATTCTCCAACCTAGAAAGAATATTAATCTCTCACGAGGATCTTTTTGCCTTCTTTTTATGACCTCTGCCACATTTTGGATCAAGGACGTAGGAACTGCTCTCTAAATTGATTCTTGGAATTGGAAAAGTTGTAGGCGCCATATTCCAAATTGCATTTGCAACTTCTATTTAAAATATGTAATCATGTATAGTGTTTGTTTTAACTTTTCTATATTACGTAAGATAAATAAAAATTGACAATTACTTCGAATTGATATTTTAAAAATTATCCATTAATTTATTATTTATTATATAATATCATATAAGAGTGAAATCATCTTTTTGATATATCATCTTAATTAAAAATATATATACATTACTTTAAAAGAGATTCATGATACAATATTCATTTATCTTCTAAATTATAAATTAATACATTAATTGCAAACTAGAGAAAGAAATGTCAAAAGTAAGGTAGCACATGTTATCCTCTCATATTTTATGTTTATAAGAATTTTTACTTTATTATATAAAATAACATTATTTTCGTTTTAAAGAAGTTAATTTACCTATATTAATTGCATTCTGATCTCTATTAGCCTTGTAGATAGATTTTTAGGAGACCACGTAAGTAAGGACTGGAATGCATTCTGCAAATCTATATTCGCCTTGTAGATAGATATTTTCTAGTTTTGTTTATGTTAACTTACATAATACATATATCTTCAGTTCTTCCAGGGAAACTATCATATCTACACATGCAAAAATAGAACTTTATAATTGGTGAAAAGGAAAATATCATAAACATATAAGTAAAACAATACCACAAAAAGAAACAAATAATTTTGCAATTTTACAATTTTAATGATACCAATAATATAGAAAACTTGATCTCAGTGTGTATATAATATATATACATGCACAAACCTATTGATATGCAACAACACATAACCATAACAAAGAAAAGAAAAGCTTGATTTTGCAGACGCAACATTCACTATGGATTGTTTGAAAATAACTCTCTTGTTCCTACTCTCATGCACGGCGATTCTGCTAAGTAACAACGTCGTGTCAGCTACAAAGGTTGGCTTAAACTACGGCCTTCTCGGAGACAACCTCCCGCCTCCTCCTCAGGTCATCAACCTCTACAAGTCCATTGGCATTACCAAAGTCCGTATCTTCGACCCAAACACCGACGTTCTTAATGCCTTACGTGGCCACCAAGACATTGGAGTCACCGTAGGAGTCAAGGACCAAGACTTGGCTGCTCTTTCAGCCAGCGAAGAAGCTGTTAACGGCTGGTTCGCTACCAACATCGAGCCTTACTTAACCGACGTCAACATCACGTTCATTACCGTAGGTAACGAAGTCATCCCTGGACCACTCGGATCTCAAGTGCTTCCCGTCGTGACGTCTCTCACCAACCTCGTCAAGTCTAGGAATCTTCCAATCTCCATAACAACCGTTGTGTCTATGGCTAACCTCGGACAGTCCTACCCACCTTCCTCAGGAACGTTCACGTCCCTGGCGAGTGAACAACTCACACCGGTTCTGAAGTTCTTGTCTGAAGGAAGCGTCCCAATCCTCGTCAACATCTACCCTTACTTCCCTTACGCAACCGACCCGGTGGACATTCATCTCGACTACGCCATTTCCAAGAGCGAGGCCGTCGTGGTCCAAGATGGACCATTGGGGTATTCAAACTTGTTTGATGCCATGTTCGACGCGTTCGTGTGGGCAATGGAGAAGGAAGGCGTGATGGATTTACCGATGGTGGTGTCTGAGACCGGATGGCCGTCCCTTGGGAACGGGGAGTTGACCACGCCGGATATCGCGGCTACGTATAATGGAAACTTTGTGAAGCATGTAGATAGCGGCAAAGGGACACCGAAGAGGCCTAACAGTGGCGTCGACGGGTTTCTGTTCGCTACTTTTAACGAGAATCTGAAACCAGCTGGGACTGAACAACACTTTGGGTTGTATGAACCAACTGATATGAAGCCCGTGTACAAGTTGTTTTGAGTTTTTAGATTCTTGGTGTTAGACTATATATATGTATGTCTAATTCATTAGTTCTAACGCTCTTTATACTTGTATCACTTATATAATGAGATAATGAATAGAACTCAATTGTGTTTGGAGTTTGCTTTATGATGAAATTTAAAAATTATATTTTCCAAAATTTGTACTTTGTTTTACAAGTTTGATCGTATAGGTATGTGTTTGAAAGAAGTTACATAAGTATGAACTTTCTGGCTGAGAGAATAACTGCCGAGCCTTGTGCTCGTTTAAACTTTAAACCATGAACATTTGATTGATATGACAGAAGGCAAAACACTTGTTTATCAATCAGGCTTCCTGGAACAAGCCATTCAAGCCTTCCAAGGAAGGATTCTACAACCAGAGAATCAAGCACTAGGGACAACAAGAATCCTTTTTATCGCATAGTTTGTCCCTATGGAGGCTCGATCTCATAATGTAAGAACCCTTTTATGTCAAAAACTTCCCTTAATAGTTTTACCAACTTTTTTCTTGGAGCAAAGCGTGTAGTTTTTCATCATGTTTTGGATGGAACAAGAAGCAAAATAATCAGTGGACATGTGGTTAAAGACTACTCTAGCAAGTGTCGTCTGGCCTATGCCAGGCATTCCCCAAATTCTTGAATCATAAGCAGCCATTTTGCCTTTTACCGAACTGAAAAATAAAAAAGACTAATAGACTAAGACAGACATGGTGCAACACTCTTAATTCTCTCAAAGAGGAACGCATGATGACCTAATGAACCACCTGATGTCACCTTAAACAGGCCATATATATATATATAGATGTAAAAAAAACTCTTCACTACTTTAATTGCTCTTTCAGCTGAGAAATTGTTCCTTTGCATAGAATCTTACGAACAAACAGTACGGCACACTATCTTCTTGCATACAAGTTAAAAGACGTTAAAAAAGATTACGTGTTGTGTCGAGCGTTAGTCTGCAAACTTACATAACTAAGAAGCGTATCTCGTGATGCTCTGCTTCCTTTTCAACAAACTCAGTTAAGATCGTCTCCCTTCACCTCTGCTTAGGGTGCTTCTTTGGTTCTTCAAAAGTCTTTAGATTTTTTTTTTTTGTGGTGCAAGTATGCTAAATAGCAGAATGAAATGGGTTTCTGTTTGCCACATTCAATGAGAATCAGAAGCCATCTGGGACCGAATACAACTCTGGGTTGTACTGATATGACGAACATCTACAAGTTGTTTTGCTTTTAGAATCTTGATCCAATAGGTGTAGCTAGTTATAATAAAGTCCGGATACGATCAAGACTTAACAGTAAGAGCCACTTTTAATTGTTTTAGTAGTAAATCAAGTACTGGAAAATAGGATTTTTTAATGTTGGCCAACTCATAGAGGATTTACTACTAAAACTTTGTCCGCAGTAACTATATATTTTCTTGAAATTAAAGACATCGCCCAAAGCAAAACATAATAGGTTTAGTGAAGAGTAATATCTATGTTTTTGACAACTTGCGACAAACCAAATAAAAAAAAAAAACCAAAGAACTTTGAGCGATATCAGCATCTCATATGCGGCAACCAAATGACCTCTGATATCTTCGATTAGACACATATTTGCTGGTACGTCTAGTAGTGGGTTTAGTGACCATACTTCTGGAACTCCCACTCGCTGTTATCTGTTAGAACACACATCGATGTTTTAGTAAACAGACAAAAACTTCAAACAAATCGGAAAGCTTCAAACAGAGAAACAAATACCCAATGGACAAACTTGACGAGTCTTTAGCCATCTACTGATGCAGTGAAAGTGGAAGGCGTGGTTGCAAACCCCTGCAAAGTATCAACATTGGCTAGTCTTTAGTCAGGGATAAAGACAACTAACTAACACATCTTGTGTGTTTACTTCAGTGGTTCAATTATATAATGATTTAACGACTCAAGAAGATGTCTCTCCCACATCACACATATCTTAACGAAAACTTCCTAGTTTCTCTAAAAGAAAACAAAAGGTTCCATCTACTTTCCCGGCTAGCAAGACTCATCTAGGATACAGAGATAAGTGAATATTTCATCCTTTCAATCATAGAGAATTGCAGGACAGAAAAACCATGAATTTCTCTCACAGAAAAGTCCTAATATCCCATAAAATCTAATCAGGCACACTACTCACTGACCAGCTAAGATTGCTGCAAAAAAAAAGACATCTCGAGTGGATTCTCACCAAACAAGCAAAATTCAAGGTAAAAAATTTAACGAATTGACTATTAAGAAACTAAAGGACTAAAATTGCAAACAGTTTTTTTGCGTTTCTAAAACAAATTACAATAGCTAAACCTACCAATCAAGACTCAATTAGGAAGCAAAGATTACAACAAATCAAAAACGTAGAAGAAGAAGAAGCAACGAGACTTACCCCAAGCAACAGTGCACTCCTCACTCGTAGCACTGGCCTGATTAGCCTGACATTCAATGCCTAACAACACACACAAACAACCAAGTTATAACCTAAACAATCCAACAATCTCACGATTCATAAACAAATCATATATAGACTTACAGAGATCCATGATGTGGTTTCTGCAGATGGCGCAATTATCAACAACGATATCTGCCAAACCAAAATAAAAAAAATAAAGATCAAATCAATAGATAAAAAAAACCCTAGCTAACGTAAAGAAACGGATACATCGAACGATCATAATTCCAGATGGTATTAAAGAGAAACTGTTCGGCGGTTACCCCAAGCCCAGAGAGCCACGGCGCTCCACTTCTTCACTTCGAATCTCTTCGCCTTCTTCGCAGACGAAGACGAAGGGGCTGAGGGTTCTCCTGCGGGAACCATGTTCACGTCTGAATCGAGAGAGGCCATCGATTTTTGATCGCTGATAATTGGTAACCCTAATAAAAGAGAGAATCTGAAGAAGAAGAAGAAGAAGCGTCGGGTAGGGTGAGAGAATCTGATGACGGAGAAGGGAAGACGCCTCGGATCTTATTATAAAAAGAGAAAAAAAATATCTATTATTATGACTTTGGGCTTTGTAATGGGCTCGAGATATTTCCATAATCCGACTTACTTTGTTTTTTTTTTTCATATTATGTCAATTTAACATTAATAAAATCTAAGTTTTTCTAATTTATCATCCCAAAGAAAAACTTTTAAATTGGTTTATTACATAATGCGAACATATAGTGAACATGTTTTCTCCATTTATGTAAATGCAATGAGACAAGAAATTAGAAATACAAACATGTTTTCTTCTTCAATTTTTGTGTTGTTTTAATATAACTCCAAATAATAACACTATTCAAAGTTATTTGGAAAGTAGCTCTTGTTTTTGAGTTTTTGAACTTTGAAGTTTTTCCTATGTACAAAAATACAATTTATATTTTTTGTCAAAAGCAAAATTTCTAAACTTTTGCAATAAAATTTTAAGTTGATTAATTATTTTATTATCATCCGTAAAAACTCTACTTATAATGATCATAAAAATTATATTCTTATCTCATTTCGAAAATTTATAATTTATTTTAATATTTGTAGTTACAGATGAATAATTATAAAAATAGTGCTCAGTAAATTTTATTCTTGAAACATAACTTTTCAATTGTTGTAGTAATTATATGAAAACTAAAAAAGTTTAAAACTCTAATCACTTGCTTTTTGTTTCTGCAAATTCTTGCATCTACATACACCTATATACAGTAATAGGTTTAAATTAGTCAAAGCTTTTGACGAAAAAATATTAGTCAAAGCTTCAAAACTGAAATTTTGATTTAGAACAAAACTGGTAATAAAAACATACGATAGTTTCTTTTTTCCTATTTGCCTAACTTGTAAACAGATTTTCAAAATCGGGATACATATGTATAACCCAACTGGAATTTTTAGATTGGATCTGAGTTTAAATTATTAGAAATTTGGTCAAAAGTATATAATAAAAATAATAATAAACAAAAGAAATGTATTATGAACACGAGGCTTATATAGCAATAAAATAACCTCTATAATGAAATCAAATTTAAAAAAGAGAAGAAAAAAAAGACAAATGGAATAAAAACACGGAGACGGTTTCTTGTGTTCTTCGTCTCCAGACGCTCCTCCTCTCCACCGTTTACAAGCTTTCCACAGAGACGACTTTTCCGTGATTACCTAGACAGAACCGGTTAGTTCTTTCCTCTTCTTTGCTTTCTCCGGATTTGATTTTTCTCGCTTGATATTATTGGGGTTGCTTCGTTCGACTAGTTTCTGACCAGATTATTGGGAAGCAGAAGATAGATAAGATGATTCATGAATATCTTAGAGAAAACAGAAACTTTATTAATTCATCAATATACTCTTACAGTAGTTGTAATTATCTAAGATCTATGTGATTCTCTGATAATAATAATAATAATAATAAAAAAAAACTTTTTTTTTTGTTTCTGCAGCTGTGTGCTTCATCCTCTTGGTTCTCTCAGTGTTTTCAAAGTACATGATGAGTAAAGCTAACAGTGAGGAATCTTCTAGTAACCAAAAATTTCGGAAAGAGGTCGAGACGATAGGTGAAGCTCTGTACGTGAACAAGAATCCTAGGAGCTCAGTGTCTGGTCCTAATAACAACAGCAACACTTCAACAAAGCCCTTGGGTCGTACCACCACCCACTTGGCCGAGCCTCACAAGGAAAAGAAGTCTTTTTGGAACTGGCCTCTCAGAGCTCTTTCTCATGTCCGAAACCGTCGTTTCAACTGTTGTTTCTTTGCCCAAGTCCATTCTATAGACGGGTTACCCTCGACATTCCAGGATCTTTACCTCACCGTTCACTGGAAACGCCGTGACGAGTCGTTAACCACTCGTCCTGCAAAAGTTTCGAACGGGAGAGCTGAGTTTAAGGACAAGGACAAGCTGACGCATACGTGCTCGGTTTATGGAAGCAGAAGTGGACAGCATCACTCAGCTAAGTACGAAGCGAAGCATTTCTTGTTGTATGCGTCTCTGGTTGGGTCGCCTGAGGTTGATCTTGGGAAACACCGTATGGATCTTACTAGACTGCTTCCTTTGACACTCGAGGAGTTGCAGGATGAGAAGAGCGCTGGTAAGTGGTCAACGACGTTTCAGTTGAGTGGGAAGGCTAGTGGTGCTACTCTGAGCGTGAGTTTTGGGTACACTGTTGTTGGGGATACTCGCACTGCTTCAAATGCTAAACAAACTAGCAATAACACAGCGTTGGCAAGGACTAGTACAAAGTCTAGTGTAGGAGGGTCTGTATCTCGGCGTCATGATCATGGTAGTGTTGTTAATAAAGACTCTCATCCTCTGTCCCAGAATGTGGAGGAAATCAAAGATCTTCATGAAGTTCTTCCCGTTGCACAATCTGACTTGGCCAGTTCTGTAAACATTCTCTACCAAAAATTTGATGAGGAGAAGGTGGATCCAGCAGCTGAGTCTCAGTTCGAATTTGAGGTTGTCACTAAACACATTGGACCTGTTGAGTCAATTGAAAATGAAGATGCAAATGCACATCAAATAGAGGCTATAAAGAAAGCTGTCGAAGTTCAAGTAAATTTGCCTCCAGAAGAGACTTTGGTTAACATGAATGAGATTACTGAATCGAAGATAGTTGGCGAAGTTCCTATTATTAGAAGTGAGGAAGTTGTTGAGAATGTTACAGATAATTTGCCTGCAGAGGAGGGAAGCAATGTTGTTACTCCAAGGGAAGAGGGAAGTATTGTTCTTGTGGATGATGAAGAGGTAATGACCGATGGGAGAGACGTGAGAGAAATGATAATGAAGGATCTTGAATCAGCTTTGGAAAGTGTAGAAATGTTGGAAGCAACAGCGTCGGACGACGAGGAGGAAGATCAAGAAAACCGTGGAGGCTCAGAAACATTTTTAAAAACACCAAATAAGGAAGAAGCATCATCAACTTCGACAGATGTGGCGAGTGAGTTCTTAGACATGCTAGGCATTGAACACAGCCCTTTTGGTTTGAGTTTTGAGAGGGAACCTGAGTCTCCAAGGGAGCGCTTGTTGAGAGAGTTTGAAATGGAAACTCTAGCGGCTGGTTCTTTGTTTGATTTTAGTATTGAATCTGATGATCCACAAATGGAATGTGATGAAAACTTCTCACAAGAGAATGAATCAGATTTTGATCTGGCATCCCTAGTTCATGATATAGAGGAAGAGTATCAGCTGGAAACTCAAGCAAGAGTCAGCAACCCCAGGGCCAAAATGTTGGAAGACTTGGAAACAGCATCTCTGATGCGTGAGTGGGGTATGAATGAAAACACATTCCAGCACTCTCCGCCTCACAATGGTCGTAACACCTTTCCTCCAGCTGATTTTCCAGTAAAGGAGCCATTTGATTTGCCTCCTCTAGGAGATGGCCTTGGTCCAGTTGTGCAGACAAAGAACGGAGGGTTCTTGCGTTCAATGAATCCTTTACTGTTCAGAAACTCTAAATCCGGAGGCAGCTTGATCATGCAAGTGTCAAGTCCAGCGGTGGTGCCTGCTGAGATGGGCTCTGGTATCATGGATATACTTCAGAAACTAGCCACTTCTGGAATTGAGAAGCTCTCAATGCAGGCAAGTAAAGTGATGCCTTTGGATGATATAACAGGGAAAACTATGGAAGAGTTGGTGTGGGAAGCTTCACCTGCAATTGACTGTGGGAACAGGTTTGTACCAATCTTATCATAACTCGTTCTGTTTTGTGAAAAAAATGTTTACTTACGTTTTGGATGTATTTGGTTTACTTCTCAACGCAGGGATCATATATCACAGCATGAAACTACTGGTTTTGTGAGTGAAGCTGAAAGAAGAGCCTCATCTGCAGCTAATTCGAAAAAGTTTGGTTCAAGCTCTGGCAACAGTAACTCTGGCTCAGAGTATGTATCACTTGAAGATCTTGCTCCTTTGGCTATGGACCAGATTGAAGCACTGTCTTTGGAAGGGTTGAGAATACAATCAGGGATGTCAGATGAGGATGCACCCTCGGAAATAACTGCACAATCTATCGGAGATATCTCAGCCTTCCAAGGGAAAAGCGGGTGCGTTGGTCTAGAAGGAGCAGCCGGGTTACAACTTCTGGACGTAAAGGATGACGAAGATGATGGTGATGATGATGGATTAATGGGTCTTTCCTTGACTCTTGATGAGTGGATGAAGCTGGATTCAGGTGACATTGGAGATGAAGATGAAATAAATGAGCAGACGTCAAAAATATTGGCTGCACATCATGCAAACCCACTAAACTTTATCCGGAAAGGATCAAAAGGGGAGAAAAGAAAGGGGAAGAAAGGAAGGAAATGTGGTTTACTTGGGAATAACTTCACAGTAGCACTAATGGTGCAGCTACGAGATCCGTTAAGAAACTATGAGCCAGTTGGAGCTCCTATGCTTTCTCTTATCCAAGTTGAGAGATTGTTTATCCCTCCAAAGCCCATAATCTATAGTACAGTTTCAGAGCTGCGGAAAACAGATGAAGAGGAAGAGGGAACTGAGGTGGTCAAAGAAGAGGAAACCGTTGTGGAGGAACAAGGAATCCCTCAGTACAAAATCTCAGAGGTACATGTTACTGGTATGAAGAGCGAGACTGATAAGAAGCCATGGGGAATCACGAGTCAGCATCAGCAGGCGCAGTCTGGTTCAAGGTGGTTGATGGCTAATGGAATGGGGAAAGGAAACAACAAGCTTCCTCTTATGAAACCAAAACCGGGTTCTATAAAGTCTGGTGATAAGTTGTGGAGTGTCTCTGGCTCTGGTTCTAAATGGAAAGAGGTTGGGAAAATGGGGAAGTGGAGCACACACGTGCGAAATCCGAATGTGATTATGCCAAAATGAAACTAAAGAAGGAAAGCAGAACTAGTCTGGTTTATGTTATGTGGTGTGGTGAATTGCCTAGATTCCATTTCAGTGTTGCACTTGTGTTTGTTTTTGTTTATGTGTGTGTTTAGTTTAGGTTTGCGGATCAAACTAATCTCTGTTTGGTGGTACAGTTAAGAGATCAAGGGAACGAACAAGAGCCTTTGCACTTGGTGTAATGTTTTATTATTTGATAGTTGCTAGGCATCTTAGACGTCTGCTATGCAATTACTTATTAAAATTTAACCCAAAGAGATAATAAAATGAGACATTGAGAACAATAACAACAAAAAAAGAAAGACAACCATTACGGTAAAAATCAGAATGCTAAACCAACTCGAAAAAAACGCATAAACGCACTCACACACAAAAACTTAGAAAAATAAAACGAAAGAGAAGCTTAGTTAGTTCCTCCAAGCACGCCCTTAAGCTTCTTAACTTGTTCATCACTAAGGAAGGTGGTAGCTTCAACGAGTTCTGAAGGCAAATCATTTGCAAACAGAGCAAATGGTAGAATCTGAAGTCCCGGGGATGAGCTTCCAAAGGCAACAAAGGCCAAGGCAGGACCTTTCCCAGAGTTAAGCTGAAAATGAAGAAGCCCTTGAGGAAACACCATAGAATCCCCTCTCTGGAGAGTCTTCAAGTATACCTTATTAGCAGAGGAAATAAACCCGGCGCAGATGGTTCCTTGTATGACTACAAGAACCTCAGACGCACCAGGATGAGTGTGAAGAGGGATGACACCACCACCTGCTAAGTCAAGACGAGCCATCGAGACTCCAAGGCCATTGGTGCCTGCGAAAGCAGGCGCGAATGCTGGTGTCACCGCGGCTTTAATGATGTTCGATGTGTTTCCAGCTTTGGCGAGGCCGGAGAATGCGAAATCATTTTCGGTGACTTGGTCAGGGTTCTTGCAAGAGTAACCTGATGGGCTTTGAGGACCCTTGGGATCAGCTACACAAAAGTCTTGAACAGAGGCAAAAGAGATGGATGAAACTAGGGAGAGTATGAAGAAAATGTGGATTATCATCTTCATTTTCTTATAGATTATTTAGGCAAGAGTTTTGATGTTATGCGGGAGAAAGGTAGGCCGCCTAGTTTATATAGAGACCTATAAGATATAGATATGGTTAACGTGAGGATGGTCTTGAAGCAACAAGCAACCAAGATAGATCTTTCTTTTGTTAGCATTGCATGCATGTGAACTTTGGGTGTACGTACGTGAGGAAAAGCCCACATGGCTGTCATGGGGTATCATGTCACAGATTTTTGTCAGTTTGGAGAATGGTGATATAATTGTTCGTTGTCAATTAACTTAACTTTTTAAGACAGTTTTGTTGAACAAGCCGAATAGTAAAAGAACACATCTGTTTCAAATAAAGTTTAATAAATCTAACTGCAGGGCTGTCTTTTCTAGTAGTAGGCAAATGGTGAATTCGTGAGTGATTTTTTATTTGTTCCGAAGTTATACAATATGATAGGAATGTCATATTTAAAGCAAAATCTAAAATTAAAACTGCAAATGATTTTATTCATGCCAAATGCTTCTTTTTCATAAATCTAAATTCCCCAAGAAATTTAGCCAAAGTTCCACTTACTGGAGTGTGAACCATCACTGACTGAGAGTTAAACTTTTAAAGTATTGCATTTGCACTCAGTCACGTGGTTCCACATCAAATCTTAGAATGAAATTAGTCAACGCTTTAGTGTGAGTGTTGTTTTGAATGACAATATCCAATAACTTGGAATGATACTACATTTCATAATAGTTTAGGATTAAGAAAAATAAATTCAAATACTCTCAAGTTTTGATTCTTATTAATGTGAAAGAAGCTCCAAACGGTCTTTTACAGAAACCAAAATATCTAGGAGAAGTCGCTTTTTATGGGATATTTTTGTATATAAGATATGAAAAAGTTGAAAGGAATGGTTAATGGAGAACAAGAGAGATCAGTGTGGTCCAGATTTAAGTAGAGAGCAAACATGTCTGATGTCTCTTCCTTCCCTAATTTGGACTTCTCTGCACTGTATCTTATCCTCCTGTCTCATCATCTTATAAGTTTGTGTGGCTCTTTAACGTTCCCTCTTACTCAGGGCGTTCACTATCTCTTCTCTTTTGATTGGTATTTAGATTTTAAACCGTCTTTTCTTTGATTTGATGCGTAGTATTCGTATAAATGTTGCTGATGTGTTGTAACTCGGATTTGAATAAGGTAGTGAAAGACATAGGTTTCTAGACTACCAGTTCATATATTTTATTGCAATGCCCATACTATTGCAGCTGCTGGTTATATAACTTACTCCAGATATAAATCTGATAATGTGTGTCATACATGGGCTTATTATTAGCATTTGGTACAATTGAGTTGGACTCTGCTTAGTTTTGTTTACACAAAAACTGGGCCTTACGCTCGGTGGTAAGTTAATCACAACAAAACCAAACTAGATTTTTTGACCCGCGTTAAAACGCGGTTATGTTTTGTTTTAAATAAAACCGATAGATAAAATGATACAAATTATACGAAAAAAATCTTATCGAAGCTTTTAAGGTTGGAAAAATATATGAACCTCTAAGAACTGATACGAACCAGATCCAAAAGTAAACCGAATCCGAACTAAATCCAAACCAAAACTGATAAGATATTTATTTATTTTTTAAAATACCAATTATAAAGTTGCATTCAAGTTTCCACTCATAATCGTTTCAAAAGGAGATAAAAAAATATCATCAACTTTGAGCGATGAATACTATGGCTTGTTGCTCTGTAGTTTCCTGTTGGTGGTGTTAGTGAATTAATCCTTCATTCCCCAACTTGTAAAGGTTCTTTACTCAAGGCATAAAGAGCTTCTTAAAAATACTACAGTATATCTTAACACTTTACAGTTAAAAATTAGGTTCGTAGTTCAGTTTAGATGAAATACAAACAATATACATGGAAAGTAAGATGTAGAAACGATTTTATTAACTATATTATAGTTAACATATCAATACTGAACTTACATTTTGATCTAATGAGTTTCTAAAGAATCTCTACCGAAAGTTGTGTTTTGAGTTCATGAATGGATTACCTCAATTCGCCATGCAATTTTGAATGGTTTAAGATATTTTTCAGAAAGTAATCCCAGAGCTGAAAGCTTTGCGACTTTCTTTTGTGGTACGGTGAAGTAAAATAGTGTCTAAGGGAGGCTGAGGAATCTATGTATCTATAGTGATAATCGGCTAAGAAGATAAATGAGTTAGTTATAATTCCCCTCAGCCATATTCCTTATTATCTTATAAGGAATTAGTATTATTTTATTTGTTATAATAGGATAGTGTATATACCGATTTCTGTTTTTAGATTAGAAACTACCGTTCGATCGTTATTGATATATAGTTTTCGAGCAAGTGATATTGAATTAGGTAAAATCTTGTATGGTATATTTCTGTTGTAGAGCAATAGGTGGTTACGGTTTATGTATCTACTATAGAAAGATATTGTTTGTTATTTGTTATTTGTTATATTAAGTATTTATTAAAGGTGGGTGAACATTTATATGAAAGGATATAGTTATGAAAAAGCCCAAATTTAGTACAGTAGATAAATTATAGGATCCTAAATTAATAGAGTAGATATGCCCACAAAGAAAACATGCATATATGAAAGAAAACAAACTACAATCAACGTGTGGAAAACAAAAACAAAACATTACTAGTGGTAACGAAATTGCAAAAGTAAAATGTAATTTTAAATCTATTAGAGTAACCACTAAGCGTATTATTTGCATATGCTAAAATCAATTCAGTAAAAACATTTGAATATTAATTTCTAGACCTTGAAGTTGTTGCAATGCTTATTATTTGGTAATTCCAAAAGGCATCTTAGACGTCTTCAATGCAATGCAACGCTTATTATTCAGTACAGTTTAAGCCAAAAACACAGTAAAACGAAAGAGAAGCTTAATTCATTCCTCCAAGCACACTTAGGGCTGCAAAAAAAAACCGAACCTGGAAATTAGAACCAAATCTGATCCGGTAAAAATGAATCCGAACCGATCCGAACCCGACATAAATATCGAATGGATCTTATTTTATGGTATTTGGGTTATGAATATATAGTCCGAATCAAATCTAAATCTAAATAGATATCCGTTAGAATCCGAAATATTCAAAATTCCATAAAAATCTTGTACCAAAAATGATCTCAATTCCTAATATGTATTCAAAATATATTAAGATATGTTGAACATTTAAAATACTTATCTATCACATGGATTGGTGGTTCTATTACATGAAGGTTGATGGTTAAAAGTGAATTGTATTTTGAAGTATTTAGATTTAGATTTTATTTTCACTAAACAATGTTTCTCATTTCATGAGAACATGTTTTCGTTTATCTGGTTTTTTTATCAATAAATATGTTTATTTTTCGTTTGATTTTGAATGATCATGGTTGATGTTTTTTTTATTTTTAAATCAATTTTACTTATGTTTTGGTTACAAAGATATAATAAGGTACTTAAAATCCGTAAAAGACGATTTTACTTATATTTTGGTTACAAAGTAGGTACAAATCAGATACTTTTAAACCGAAGAACCGATTGGGATCCAAACCCAAAAGTACATTGAGTTGTACCGGTTATTTGAAGATTTACTAACCCCGACCCAAACCCGATAAAACCCGAACCGGTCCCAAACCAAACTTTCAAATATCCGAGTGGGACTGATTTTGACAAACCCGAAAAAACAAAATCCGATTGGATAAAACCAAAACCCGATTGAGACTCCAAATGCCCAAGCCTAAACACACCATAAGAACATCTCCAATGATCATTTTGTACGCTAAAAAATACTTCATTTTTTTCATTTCTTCAAATTTTGAAGAACTGAACAGTATTTTTTCAAATTTGAAAAAATAATGTCTAGTTCTGCATTTTTTAAGATGAGTTTTTTTTACAAACTAATCCTTAAACTTTATTTATTATTTTTTGTACTTAAGCAAATTAGAAGTGTTAATGTTATCCAATTAATTTAAATTTTTATATTATTACCTTTATCTAATTTAATGTTAATAATGAAGAACATGAAATTATTAATTTCTGGAAATTTTATGTTCCATTTAGAAGAATTTAGAATAAATAAGTTCATTTTTTGTTTCAAAATAAATTTTTTAATCACTTAAGATACGTATGTATTTAGTGTTTCTTTATAAAATCTAAAATTCTTTGTTTATTTATTTATGTTTTATGTAATATATTGTATCATATAATAATTTTTAACTTATAATAAATAGTAATTGGGTCAAATTAATGCTAAAATAAAATATATGGGTAAAATAGTAAATTTAAAAAAAGTATGAAGTATTATTAATAATTAATTTTAAAGTGGTGACAATATATATTTAGAATTTTTTTGTGTGACAAAAATATGAAGTAAACCATTTGAGAACATGTTACTCTGTTTTTTTTTTAAATTGGGCCTTACGCTCGGTGCTACGTTAAGCTCAGTAAGACCAAATATGCCCACCAGGGAAAACATTCATATATGAACAGAAACAAACTAAGCTACAAGTGGAAAACGAAAACAAAACAATATTACTGACGGTAAGGAAATTAGTAATTACCACTAAGCAAATGTAAAATGTGTATATAAATCTATTACAGTTTTTTTTTTGCTTAAAAAATCTGTTAGAGTTACCACTAAGCATTTTGTATATTTTGAAATCAATAAAAAACAATCAAGTAAAATATTTGAATATCGATTTGTAGACCTTTTTTTACAAGGAAAATAATAATTGCAAAACCGTGAATGAGATAAACATCGAGGACAACAAGCAAAGAGTGTCAGTAATATAGTTCACATAATGCATCGAGCCATATGAGAAAAATTGACAAGTTGCATTTAATAATTTTCCAGCACTTTGCAGAGAGGTCCAGTGCTCTGTATTTTCTCTCCCAGCTGACACCTTTTTGTACCCTAAGTTTCATCTATTTTCGATTTCGACCCCTCTTTTTGACATCTTGACACAGACAACACCTCAGTCTTTTCTCTAATGGGACCTATAACACACAATAAAAAGTAGAAAAGACCTTCACTTCTGACTTCTGATCACCAAGTTGGATTCGTACCGTACATACCCAGAATCCCTTGATCAGTTATTACGCAAACCTATACGTTATTTATTTTTCACCATGAAATCTATTTATTTACCTCTCTCTCTCTCTGCTGAATCATTCTCTCTGACTTCTATGATCGAAAAAGAGAATACTATAGTTTAGCAACTGATACGAATATATCTAAGATCTTTTTTTCGATAACCATCGGACAGAAGCAATGATCTACTTGTGTCCTATACGAATGTCGGTTGGTTATAGTTCGGTGTTCAGTTCTGATTTGTTTCAGATTGGTACAAACCAAACCGTGAGTAAGATCGATATCATTGCATGGCCGGTTTAGTTGAACATGCAAATGTGCGGGAAAATGGGCGTTTAAATCCCCAACTATTTGAAATTGGCAAGTTTAATCCCGAACTATCACTTGCATGATTTTATTCCTCAACTAATAGTTGACTTAGTAAATTAGTGACCGAAAAAATCAACTGTGAAGTCATAAACGATTCTCGTTAATTTTATATTAATTGTCTCCGGCATTGAATTTGAAAAACTCAAAATCTCCAAATTCAAATCTTTAACTTTGAGTGAAGATGATTTCTGGTGACGGAAAGCGGTTTCCGATGAAAAAAAGAAAAAATCTGGTGCAATCATGAAAACAAATATCACCGAAAACCATCTTTCCGTCACGAGAAATCGTCTTCACTCAAAGTTAAAGATTTAAATTTGAAGATTTCGAGGTTTTCAAGTTCATTGGCGGAGATAATTGATATAAAACTAACGAAAATCATTTATAACTTTATGGTTGACTTTTTCGGTCACTAATTTGCCAAATCAACTATTAGTTGAGGAATAAAATCATGCAAATGATAGTTCGTGATTAAATTTGCTGATTTCAAATAGTTAATGATTTAAATGTTCATTTTTCCGCAAATGTGCATTATAATATTTTTCACCTTTGATTCAATGGATTCAGGATTAATTTTAAAAATTACCCAATTGAACTCATCCTTGCAAGAACGATTTTTAACAAGATTTTAAATGTCCCTTGAATGGATGTGAAAATATGTATAACATGTAAATATCGTCTTATACTTCACTTTTTTTTTCTTTGTAAAAGGGCTTATCTTATAGTTAACTTCTTCTTCTTTTTTTGAAAAAGATCTTATACTTAACTTGTGTTTATGATTTCAAAGATAATTCTAGACAATGATAGCAGGATAACTTAAAATCAAACAAATGATGTAATTATGAAATGAGTTGGTTCAAATAATAGCGCATAGTTAGACTAACGTGTACCTTGTTACGTGGGAACGTTCAAAGAAATTCAAAGAAAAGAAGAATACAGAGACATAAAGATTTGATCGGAATTGTTCTTTTTATGCTATTTGATTGTTCTCTCTTTCTTCTTTTTTGCGCATTCTCCTCAACTAAGACTGGTTATGGTCTAAGGTAGCTGTCTAGCTTCGTAAAACAATTTAACTTGTCTGTATTCACCTTTCATACTAAGATATTGAAACGTGTGAGTTTCAAGAATCTCAAATTCGATCGGAAAGATAACAACTGTTATCAAAGATTAAAAGAACATTTTGCTGATTATCCAAAAGAGTAATTACAGTAATGAACATCATTTTTTTAGTTTGGGAGATCAGATATACAGTAGAAAGCTAAGGGCAGACTTGGTTTGTAAACTGCCGTAGAGTAAATTAATTAAGGTAGTAGACTAGTTTATTTGATTATCTCAAACGTATGTTTTTGTCTTCTAAATTTTCCGTTGCGGAAATGTTATTTGATTTTTGAGAATAAATACATAATTTCTATATATTTTAGTTGATCTTTATATTGCTGTTGTTCTGACCATGAGAATTATGATTGCTTAGTATCTTTGTTTTTGCTGGTCACATTCACTTAATTATTTTGTATACTGACATATCTAATGGGATGTTCGCTTGATATAAATCATTACGTACAGCAATAGAAAGATATTTACAAGTTTATTACAAAAATCAAGAAAGAGTTATAGAGAAAATAGCTATAATAATTATAACGATAATAATAATGATATTAATGTTTAAAAGCCTAAACAACAAGGATTAGAGCATGTATTTTTACAGTTGCAAAAACAACAACAAAGTCGAACCTTAGGACATTTAAAACAAGATGACCATTTGATCTTGCAGTTGCAGCTGCAACATGAACTCTTCTTCTTATTAAGACACGATGGTCGACTGCAACTGCGGAAGCAGGTGGGTATGCAACAACATAAGTCCGGACAAGAACAACAGCAACCTCGGAAGCATGAACACCTAGGGCAGCTCAGGCAGTTGGGGCACCTCAGGCAGTTGGGGCAGCTCGGTTTCGGGCAACAACAGCTGTTTGAGCAGCAGGACCCGTTACAACATTTGAAACCAGTGCAGCTACAACATGTGGAGTTGCAGCATTTTGGCTTCCTCAGATGGCACGAACACTCGGATCGGCAACAACAGCAGAAACTCGCCACGCTCAAACACGGGAAACTGCATAAAGTTAGTTAATTATTATCATCGTTTTGTTGATTTGCATTGTCTAAGAAATTTTCGAGGAAAAAATTATATTAAAAATGTAATTAATATTGTAAATTCATTATCTTAGAAATGAAAGGGTGCGTATTGATATTAATATATTCTAAAATAAAAGGCCTATGCAAATGCACCAAAGCCGCTTCTACGTTAGTCGCAAGTAAGTGAAAATAAATCACAATGAAAATGAGATAAATATTACCAGAGCCACTTCCAGAACCGGCAGTGTCGTCGACTCTTTCGTTGTCTGTCCGTATGAGGAAAAAAAAGAGGTAAATGTAAGAGCAAGTCAGAGTAAGAGTGATGTGAGGTGACCTAGTGAAGTTTTAGAATATTCTTACGCAGGTATCAATGGGTCAGAATTTGCAATCACAAAATCAGAGACCCTGCCACATAAGTAAGATTCCATATAACAAATTTTCTTTTATCAATGAAACTAAACTGAATAAAAACTGATGTAATGTCTGAGAGATAAAGAGACTCTTACTCTTTGCAGCATCTAGACGCTGGTTGTAAGCCTTCGACGAATTTATTTTCTCCCTGCCCATGGCAACAGTCGAAATATAATTTAAGAAACTTCATTATCTAAAGGCTAAAGCTAAAGTGTATTTTCTTGGAGAAAAAACAGGAGAACAACTTATTTCATAATGGGACAAAACACAACTCAACAAGATTTTTTTCACATTTCAATAGTATCAGGAGAAACCATACATATACAATGTAAAAATTATTTCATTTCTCAAATATTTGAATAAATACATTTTAGAGAGTAAACATAAGGGAGATCCATGAAAGGAACATGACGAAAAGGTGGAACATGTATATGGTCCTTTCAAACGCAAATAGCAATAAAGACAAAAACTTTCACAAATTGATTCATTATAAATATAAAAACTGCAAAGGAAGCTAACCAAATTCAATATGTTTATTTATTTTGAAGATCTACTCAGCTTTCTTTTTTTTTCGCTAATGCTTCACTCTTTCTCTCTTTTTCTTTTCTTCTTTTTCTTTATATTTTACTTTTAATACTCTCTTTGACTAAGCACTCACTCTCATAGTGATAGTACACATGCACGAACGAACACATACGCCTCAGTGATCTAAAAACTAGAGTAAATGGACGGCTAGTGAATCACATCACACTACAAGATGATCGAATTTTCGTTTGTTATTTTTATTTACTTATTTTCAGTCTTTTTGATATTTAATCTGTTTCAATATTATGACGATGAAAGTTAATTATTTTTTTTAAAAATGATTATGAAATTAATTGGGTTAGACTAGAGGTTAAATAAAAAGCATAGGAATCCAATTAATTAGTCTAGGTTATAATCAACACATCCGTTGAAACTTCCCATATGCTAACAATTTTTAATACAATAATCTATTTATGTGATTCAAATTAATTTCAATAAAACATGCAATTAATTTGAATAGCCAGTGACTTTGCATACATACATAGTACGTGCTTGAAATTAATTTGATATAAATGTGTCTGATTACATAAGTTAAATACTCTTTCTTTTTTATAGCATTCTAAGAATATAAATTAAATGTATTGTTTACTATAACTGGTGTCAAACATAACACAACGGTGCAGAGACCAGACCAACCTGGATATAATAGGGACCAAGTAAAGTTTTGGCAAATCAATGACCTATTTTCTCTCCCTCACTCACACACCCACCCAAAACAAATAGTACTACTAGTAATTATTTTAAAAAGTTACAGAATCATTTAATGTAATTATTAATTAAGAGTGCTAGTGATTAATTAATTTTATAATCACAAGATAGTACAGAACATACTATTTGTTTAAATTAGGACTAACAAAACATATGAATCATGAAATTCAAAATATTCGAACACTTCCTCAGAGTTATCAAAATGTGGGAGTTTAGGAAAAATAGACAGATATAGTACTCTTTTTGAAAAAAGAAAGAAAAACAGAATCAAGAAAAAGAATAAAGATTAGTTAACTTGCCTCGAGAAAACCAATCTCTCTCTCCAGCATCTGAACTCTCGCCGCCTCTCTACGTTTCCCGTACAAATCTGGATACGGCGGCGGAGACTTGGGACGAGGCGGCGGTAGAGATGACTTAGCAAGAGCCAAACCTGTTTCACCAGCTACTTCTCCTCCTACACTGCATGAAGTAGAAGCCATTGTTGTCAATGATTATCTTCTCCGGTAGTGTAAACTCCAGAGAGAAATGGTTCGAGTCAAGAGAAAAGCATGCAGTGAACCACGAGAGTAAGGTGAAAAAGAGGAAGAAGAAGCGGCGAGTGAGAAAAACAATGCAAAGAAATCAAGAAAGAGAGAGGGAGGTTAGTGAGAGAGTCTCTCTATAGTGAAGAAGGTGGGTGGCAGAAGCAGTAATTATGGCACCTGACAAGGATAATTACTTACCTTCCTCTGCCCCTTTTAAGGCTCCGTGTCTCTTTGGTATTTGAACTTTTATTATATTTTAAACCATTTATTCGGTGAGGTACTATATAACATATGTTATTGTTTGTACAAAATACTCTTGTTAATAAGATGTTATTGTTTGTACAATACTCTTGTTAATCTTATTAATATATAGTATTTTTGAACTTTGATGCGAACTGTTAATGGCTTTTCAAAAATCTTCGACTTTGTTTATGTAAAACTTTATATTTTGATCGGAATTCGGATGGTAACACAAATAACAACACTAATATAAACCACATAGTATATGTTATCTAACGTAAAATCATCTTCTTCTTTTTATGTTCGATATTTATAATGGTGTAATTTTGGGAGTTTTAAGTCAAGATTATAAACTGCATTACTCAAAATGGCTGGAAAAAGGTTATCATAGTTGCTATACCATTAAGTGCACGCATAAGAAAAATTAGCCTTCAGGTAACGTTCAAATTTTCAGTTACAAAAAGTGATTTGTGCTTCCTTGATACACGAATGGACTAAACGTGGAAATGATCCCACGCTGAACATAAAGAGGGAAAGCGACCTAGGCGAAGGCTCATAACTCACGGAGACAAAGAAAGCTCGTGTGTTTTGATTTGTAAATATATATAGAAATAATACCAGGTGGCTTTTTTATGCTAACTCATGTAAATCATTGGTTTTTTACATTAAGCAAATGCGTTATTGTTGGGCCGGTTGGGGTTGGGCGCTGGCCCAGTTGAAGATATAGCGAATAGACTTTCTTTAATGAATCTATCCGCCCTTGGGATTAGTTAAGCTCGATCACCAAAGTTACCTAAACCCTACAAAATTACATAAGCTGGGATTCAAACTCCATCCAAGCCTAGAAAAGAAAACCTTTTCAGGGCATTACTCATTTATGGTAATATTTTGTTTTATATTTTCAGTTCTATCAGGGCTCCAACAAAATGTAGATTAAAAAGATAAGAATGAAGCATGTTCCAGTATTCGAATCTTAATCTTAACTTTAGAAATGCCCACTCACCAACAATTATCAAGTTGCGGTTAGTTAATTCTTAAGCTGTTTTTTTATCACAAAATATATACTCTTCGCGTTGCTAAAAAAAAGAATACTATTCGCTATAGAATCACAAGCAAACTAATGTAAAGACTCAAGCAAATCAATAAGAATTCCTTCTCTTATTCAATCACTCAAACACAAAGTATCAAGCACACAAAAGCTATATGAAAGTCACACCTTGACTCCTCATCAACATCATCGTATATATAGCTTATAGATAAGTCCTAATCCTATAACACAAACAAATCCTCAACACATTAGGACTAGGTCTTTATTACTTGCACACTAAGTTAGCTTAATGTTTAAGCTTAAGTCAACATTCTCCCCCTTAAGCTTAAACCTTCCTTCACTCACATCTTGAACTCCAATCAGTTCTCTCATCTCTTTAAACTTGGTTCTTCCAAGCGCCTTTGTAAGAATGTCTGCCTTTTGTTCTGTTCCCGGTATATGCTCGACTTCAACCAACTCATTTTCAACACACTCTCGAATGAAGTGAAAACGCCTATGTATATGTTTGCTTCGACCATGGAAAACAGGATTTTTAGTCAGAGCAATAGCAGACTTGTTATCCACTCGAATGACCACTCGTTCGCAATCTTTTCCTGTAACTTCTGCTAGCAATTCTTGTAGCCAAATTGCCTGCTTCGCAGCCTCCGTAGCGGCCATAAATTCCGCCTCACAACTAGACAGAGCTACCACGTCTTGCTTTGTAGAACACCAAGTGATAGGGCTCTCACCTATGTAGAATATATGACCCGTCGTACTCTTCCCATCATCAGCATCAACGTTGTGAGAACTATCACTGAAACCTTCCAATATTAGTCCTTTTCCACGTTTGAACCAAAGACCAAGAGTGCAGGTTCCTCGTAGATATCTTAATATCTGTTTCAAAGCGGCTCCGTGAGATTCTCTCGGGTCTTGCATATAACGACTAAGTACTCCTACACTGAATGATAAGTCAGGCCGTGTGTGCAATAGGTATCGGAGACAGCCTATGCTGCGTCGGTACTGTCCTGCATCTATCTTGCTTTCTTTATCAGCTTTAGAGAAAGCTGCATTCATCTCCATCGGAACAAGTGTTGCATTACACGAGCTCATTCCACATTCTTCCAGTATCTTGCGTGCATATCGGTCTTGTTTTAAGATAATACCATCATTGCTTTGATGAACCTCTATACCTAAATAGTAGGTTAACTTGCCAAGATCACTCATCTCAAATTTCCTCGACATCTCTTCTTTAAACTCCAATATGAGCTTGAGTGATGATCCAGTTACAAGTAGATCATCTACATATACCACTACAACAAGAAGATCTCCGTTCTTCTCCTTTCGATACAGCGAGGGCTCTTTAGAGCATCTCTGAAACTTTAGTTCTCGTAGTATCTGGTTTAGTTTGATGTTCCAGGCTCTAGGAGCCTGACGTAAACCATAGAGAGCTCGATTTAGTCGGTACACTTTGTGTTCTTGTCCCTTCACAACAAAGCCTTCTGGCTGTTCTACAAACACTTCTTCCTTTAACTCACCATGTAGAAAAGCCGTTTTGACGTCTAGATGGTGAACTTCCCATCCATTAGATGCAGCAATAGAGATGATCAACCGTATAGTCTCAATGCGCGCCACCGGAGCAAATACTTCATCATAATCAACTCCATGTCTTTGAACATACCCCTTTGCTACTAATCTTGCTTTATATTTGCTGATGCTGCCATCGGCGTTACGCTTAATCTTGAATATCCATTTAAGCCCAATCGGCTTTACTCCTTTTGGTAAGTCAACAAGCACCCATGTATTGTTCTTTTCTATAGAGAAAAGCTCATCTTTACACGCATCAACCCATACCTCCAAATTCTTGGCTTCTCCAAAGTCGTATGGTTCATCGTTCACGAGCATCAGTAGTCTTTCACATTCTATTTCTGCGAGAATAACGTAGTCATCTAGATACGATGGTTTAGTAGTTACTCTTTGTGATCTCCTCACTTGTGGTTGTATGTTTCCTTCGTCTTCATCATCAGGTTCTTCATCGTCTTCATCAATGTCGTAGATGTCATTGTTCACAGTTTCTTCTTGATCACTTGTTTCTCTTACCCGCTTAGTCCTGATAATTAACTCTCCTCCATGCTCTGTTTCCTCTGTTTTATTTTCTCTGTTCCAATTCCATGCTCTGTTTTCGTCGAACCAAACATCTCTGCTCACTACGATTCTCCTAGTTGAAGGATCAAGTAGACGATAAGCCTTGGAACCAGGTTCCGTTCCTAAGTGTACGAGTTCTCTTGATCTGTCGTCTAGCTTTTTCCTTCCTGCAGCTTCAGTTCTTGCGTAACATACGCAGCCAAATACACGTAGATGACTTAGGTTTGGTTTGCGTCCTCGTAGAGCCTCATATGGAGTTGTTCCATCAAGTGATCTTGTTGTAACTCTATTAATAAGATATGTAGAGTGTCTCACCGCTTCCCCCCAGAACTCGTTTGGAATAGTCATATGTTTCAAGATGCTTCTTGTCATCTCCAGAAGTGTTCGATTGCGTCGTTCTACCACTCCGTTTTGTTGCGGAGTGTAGGGAGCTGTGAGATGACGCTTGATTCCACTCTTATCACAATAAGCTTTAAACTCGTTAGACAAGAATTCACCGCCTCTATCTGTTCGGAAAGTTTTGATCTTTCTTTGAGTTTCTTGTTCCACCATCTTCTTGAAAATCTTAAACTTCTCAAACGCTTCAGACTTCTCTCTCATCAATATTGTCCACATGTATCTAGTATGGTCATCAATAAGTACAAATACGTATCGTTTCTGAGCTGGTGTCATCGGTGATATGGGTCCACATAGGTCACCATGGACTAGCTCAAGTACCTCAGATGCTCTATACGAAGTTGATTGTGGAAACGATCTCCTTGTTTGCTTTCCGCGTAGACACGACACACATGTTTCTTCTTCAACTGTGATATTTGGTAGTCCACCAACTATGTCTTTGTTAATCATCATCTTCATCTTCTCCTTATTGATATGGCCCAGACGAGCATGCCACATCGTCGATGTACCTGCTGAGGATGTGTGTAAGCAGAGGGTTTGATCAGATTGCAACACGACTTTGTATAGTCTGTTCTTGGATCGAGTTGTCTTCACCATCACGTCACCGTTGCGATCAAACAGAGTCAACGTCTCAGCTTTCATCTGTACTTCACATCCAACCTCAGTAGCTTGCCCCAAGCTCACTATATTGCTCTTCAAACCCGGAATATAGTACACATTATTCAGCACTTTCTTCACACCACCTTTGAATATAAACCTAATCGAGCCTCTTCCTTTTATGTCAATTCGGGAGTCATCTCCAAACCGGACCATACCAGTGATGGTTTCATCAAGGTCACAGAAGAACACACGAGTTCCACTCATGTGGTTACTGGCGCCGTTGTCTAGATACCATACATTCATCTCATCAGAATCAGCTTCAAAGGTTGTTGGGTTCACTTTGTTCTCATTAAGATACACCACTTCGTTCATCATCAGTTCATCAGCTTCTTGAGTATCTTCGTCCTTCTTCTCAGTCGTTTCTTGAAGCTTAAGTTGTTTATCTGGACAATCAGATGCATAGTGACCGAGTTTATCACACCTGAAACAAGTGATATGAGAGATATCTCCACTTGCTCGTTGTCGGTAAGCTTCTCTTTGAGATTGAAACGCACTTTGACGACCACGACCTCTTCCTCTCCATGATCCTCTATTGTTCCGTCCACGTCCACGTCCGTTATTGTTGTATCCACCATAGTTCTCTTGCGGAGTATCAGCATACATGAGTTTAGTCTGGTCGTCGTTTGCTTCATCATCTTCCTCGCTAATTCTTTCTTCGTATACCTTCAACCTTCCCACAATATCCTCAAACGTTGTAGTTTTTAGGTCTAGCATCTGTTCAATGGAGGCTACTATCTGAATATATCTTTTCCTTGGTAGAGACTTAAGGAATTTTTTAACAATCTTCGGTTCCTCAATTATTTCTCCTAGTGCAGCCGCTTTAGATGAAATCTCAGATAACTTCCCAACAAAGGCATCAATAGTATCTCCATCTCTCATCTTTAACTTATCAAACTCAGACATAAGGGTGCATAATCTTGCTTCTTTAACCCTCTCAGCACCTAGATGTCGAGCTTTTATTGCATCCCATACTCCTTTAGCTGTTTCCAAATCTCCAACTTGCAGAACAAGTGCTTCTGGTATAGACTGGAAGAGATAAGCTATTGCCATATTATTTTTCTTCCCGTCTTTGATCCCTGGATCAATTGTTTCCCAGACTTCACTTACCTTCAACGCAATCTTCATCTTCATGCACCAAACCGTGTAGTTAGTTGTAGTCAACATCGGAAACTTCACGGAGGTTGGTCCTGTCTCCTTGTTAGAGGTGGATTCCTCTTTTACTTCCGCCATAGTTATGTATTAGCAAGCTTTGAGAGATTCTTGTAATGGCTCTGATACCAAATATAGAATCACAAGCAAACTAATGTAAAGACTCAAGCAAATCAATAAGAATTCCTTCTCTTATTCAATCACTCAAACACAAAGTATCAAGCACACAAAAGCTATATGAAAGTCACACCTTGACTCCTCATCAACATCATCGTATATATAGCTTATAGATAAGTCCTAATCCTATAACACAAACAAATCCTCAACACATTAGGACTAGGTCTTTATTACTTGCACACTAAGTTAGCTTAATGTTTAAGCTTAAGTCAACATTCGCATCTTTGTCATTAAGCTTTTGAAGTCTTTGTCATTAAGCTTTTGAAGTCTATGCACAAAGAAAAAGTTTGGCACTAATCAGCATCTTTCATCAAAAACAATAACACGAATCAGCATCATAATCAAGCACTATTAAGTATTCCACACGTGCGTATATCAATAACTATTTAAGTGTTGAAGTGTATGCATAAAAGGATTAAAGAGGCCAAGCATTGTACAGACTAAACAAGATCACAAGTGTGTATATAGATTTGATGGGTGTCAGAAGCAGCAAGGCGGTGGATCCGGTGGTGAGCCGGAGATACTCATCGGAATCAGAGGCGATGCTTGTGGTGCGGCGAAGACCACATATGGTGAATGGAGGAGGATTTGTAGTGAGCAATAGTAAGCAACAAGTAGTGTTTACGGTTGATGGGTGTGGAGTTCTTGGAACCAAAGACAAGCTTGTCTTGAAAAATGGTGATGGTAAAGATTTGCTTCTCATCCGCAAAATGGTAACCAACTTTATCTTTATGGTATAAGATTTGATTATTTTCTTGAGTCACTGACTTATGCTGATGAGATTAGGGCTTTTCTTGTTACTTTTATTTTGTGATTAACATCTCTTTACATTCACAATATGTCACCATCATCTTTTTAACCCAACCATTTTTTAACATTAATAGTAGTTGGATTTTTTGGGGCAAATATCATTTTCAGGGAGGAATGGTACAGGCACTGAACATGGTACACAAGAAATGGGAAGGTTTTGGATACGATAATGAAGGAACAGAGAAGCTTCTATTCACATTGAAAGATCCAAAAGAATCATGTCTGGTTCAACACGGTTTAATCAGAATTTTGGTTCACGGTAAACCAAAGATATCAACATGCAATATCTATAACAACAGCTATATCCAGATCAGTGGCTCTTTCGCAGAAAGAGATTGCAACATCATGGATTCAGATGGCAGAAACATAGCTCAGGTGATTCTTACTAGCTTATAGTTTGATCATGATACGATATACAAGTATGAATATTATTTTGGTTTCCAATCTTAAGGAATAACTTTTTTTGTTGTTGCTATTATTGGTGTGGCATCAATTTCAAATATCTGAAAAATTAGGTTAGAAAAAATGAGTATAGTATTCGTTTTTTAAAAAAAAGTCGTAGAGATATTGATAATGAATTAGAGAGAATAATACTAATTATACATGAATACAGGTAAGGATAGATAAAGAAATGGAGGAGATGGTGGGGAACAAGAAGGATCTTTATAATATAATAGTCAAAGCAAATGTGGATCAAGCTTTCATCGTCGGTGTCGTTGCAATACTCGACTACATCCATGGCGAATCCACTATTTGTTGATCTAAACTAGTGCAGTAATACATTTCTATATAAAGTTATATCTATGTATGTCCGAGACGTGACATTTTATTAAACCATAACATGTAACTAGTGTTTTTAAATCCGAATCGAATCGGTGATTGGATCAGACTAAACTGTGAACCATGACCATGAATAAAACCGAGTTAGTTTGTTACTTATTATAAAACCTAATTTGTTAATTTTTTGTCTTTTAAATCATTATAATTATTAAAAATACATTTTATATTATTACATAATTTTTAATAATTTTATGATGATAAATACTAAAATCAAAACACTGTAGTTAATCATTTTAATAAATTTTTACTTATGTTTTTAAAATTTAAAAACTTGCATCACACTTGGACAGCTTAGTTAAACACTAACGCTTCTATCTTCTGTCTATTTTTTTTTTTTTTAATCTGAAAATCACTAAACACCCCCTCCCTAAGTTACTGCATTAATGGTGCTCTAATAATCCATAACCATAGCCTTAAAGTTAAAACTTTTTCCGGTTAGTCACTGGTCAGATTTTAAAAACATTGCATGTAAGGAAGGACCTTGTAGATACTGCTTCGTTATCTAACACGAAACATTTGTAACTCTAACCAACACAAACCAAAGAGTAGAGAGACTTGGCTATCTCAAATTATTACAAACAGACAACAATGTTTACATATAATCATCGGACTTAAAACTTGCAACTTCCAGTGATTCAGTCACAGAAAGTTTCCATTATTGGTTGTAATAAATCAAGCACAAGCGCACGGATTCTCCGCCGCGTTACCACCGTCGTCGTCAGATCTGAAAACGAGGTACCCGACGGTCAGTCCGACGACGATCGCGATAAAAACGCCTCCGTTGAAGGACATAGCCGCGAGCATCAGCAAGTACCCGATCGCGGCGTTGACGCCGAAGAGCAGCACCGAGGCAGCTTTGGCGGCGGATCTGGTGCCTGATTTGGGGATAAGAGGGGCGGAGACGCCGGTTCGCGGCGGAGGAGGATGGCGGGCGGACGAAAGGGATTTGAATTGGAGGCGGCGGTTCTCGAGGTACTGGTAGAAGGCGGCGAAGACGAAGCAGGCGAGCAAGGTGAGGATGTAGCTGAGCCATGAATCGGTTTTCCAGAAATCGAAGAGGATTGTGGCTTTGATGCCCCAGTAGAAGGTCATGTGCATCATCTTTGCGATGGCTTTTTTGAGCTTTCTTCTTTCGATTGTTTTCAGATAAGAAGAAAAGATCGAAAAGCTGTTGAAGTGGTTTGTTGTTGACTAATGACTTGTTTGTTACAAGATGATTATCCTTGTGGGCTCAGATTATAGGCCCGGTGGGCTTACAAATAAGATAATATAGTTTGTAACTTACACCAACAAACTTGGTTTAGGTAAACTGGAACAAACCGAATGAACTATAACCAAATAGTGGTTATCATTTCACTCTTCCTACAACAAGAAAATGAAATCTAAGAAGAATCATGTATGACATTGACGACACTGCGTTTTGACAAAATGTTATCTTTATTGTCTTTTTTCTTTTGGTTTAACATTATTGTGTATGTTAGTGCTGCAAATACTATCAACATCTTAGAGCATTTGTTGGAGCTACTTTTTAAATTTATTAAGGGATACAATAATTTATGGAACAGTAGATACAAATCTTGGTAGGTGTACTCAAAGATATTCTTGAAAAGGGCTCGAGATATTTTAACTTAAATCGCAAATAATGACCAGAAAAATTAAGGAAATAAAAGTGGAATTGCCCAATTAAGAGACAAACATAGAACAAAATGCCAAGTTAGTGTTAAGGACAAGTGGGTACAAAATAAAGAGGAATGACGCATTGCGCCACACAAAATAGTGAAGTGATGTGAAGACATAACAAATGAACCCTTGTGTCTCCTAATCATAATAAGCTAGACATATCCACATGCGCCATGCATTCACATATGCTTGTACACATGCATAAATATTAGTTTTTATCTGGATACTGAATTTTAGTATGTTCTAATTAGGGCTGTTAAATGGATTCTCTACAAATATTGCTATGTATACGCATATATGCAGCATGAATTCGAAGATACTAATAACATACGCATTAGCAAAAATATATGAGTTTAATATGTGGCATAGTTAGGTATTTGACTTATCATAGTAATATTAGAAATGGTATGTGGCCTACTGATCTATGTTCAATGGTCTCTAGTTATCCTGTGGCGCATCCATATAGATATAAAAGTAGTTTAATGATAAGCATCTCCAACCCATAACACTATTTTTGTGTCAAAACCACATTATTTTAGTGTAATTTTAACACTAAAAAAAAAGTTATTCTCCAACCACAACACCAAACTTCACAATAAAAATTATTTTATAATATTATATGTATTTATCTTTTTATTTCTCATTTATTTATTTGTAAATTATATTAATAAAATAAGTGAATAGTATTTTAGTGGAGTGAATAGTGTTTTAGTGTGGTCAATAGTATCATACCAAATGTGGTGTGAAATTATAGTGTTACACTAAAATAGTGTAATTTTTGCAGTTTCATTGGAGATAGTTTTGGCGTAAAAACTATACTAAAATAATGTTTTGCAGTTCCATTGGAGATGACCTAAGTGTAGCATATAATATATCATGTAGATAGTTACTGGTGTTAACTGATGAATTCAAGTTGACTATACGTATTAGTTGGTTCCTTCCTAATACATACAGTGTTTTAAATATCATTAAATCCTCGGTGCATGGTTTTTCGTTCCTCGTTTTCTTTCGGAAACATGATCAAATTGAGTTTGATTGTTTTTTTTTGGTGAAAATGTTAAATAGTTTGATTGTTTTGATAGACTTCTATCGCATTTTAGTTGTTTGTTGGACCAATGGTTATGAAAACAACGAAAGCCTGGTTTGTGGTTTTAACAATTTCAATCGGCTGGATTTGGATGTTGGATCAGTTTTTAAATCATTGTCGTAACCAAGTCAGATCAACCAGTCAACTTCCATCGGATCAAATGGGACATATTATAAACTAGCATCTAGCGTCGACATTTGAGATATGAATTCAGAAGTAAGATCTTTACTATTGTTGAGAAATGACAATGCTCTTTCTATTAGTACTTGTAATAATCTTAAACTTTATCAAAGGTATATATTCCTTTTTTAATTAGAATGGTATTCACTTCAGAACAATACTTAGATTCACCTCTGGGGTGAACTTAAAAATTCACCTATTTCCTTATTCTAATCAAGTTACCATATATAGATTAATGATAAAAACTAAATAAATAATAAATTTTTAAAATATTAAAATAGCTAAATATAAATAATAACGAAAATTTTAACCTTAAACTAATCATAAATTCTAAACCCTAAATCTTAATCCTAAACCATAAACCCTAAATCCTAAACCCAAACCGTAAACTCTAAACCTTAAACCCAAACCTATACCCTAGATCTAAATTATATACCCTAAATTCTAAACCCTAAACCCAAATCTATACCCTAGACCTAAATCTAGACTCTAAACCCAAAAGTTTAGGGTATAGAGTTTGGAATTGTGGTTTACAGTTTGAAATTAAGGTTTTGGATTTAGGTTTAGAGTTTAGGTTTAAGGTTTACGGTTTGGGTTTAGAGTTTAAGATTTGAGTTTGATTTAAGATTTAGGGTATATAATTTAGATATAGAGTATAGGTTTAGGTTTAGAGTTTAGAGTTTGGATTTAAAATTTAGGATTTAAAATTTGAGTTTAGGGTTTATGTTTAGATTTAGGGTTTAGAATTTATGATTTAAAGTTTAAAGTTAAATTTTCGTTATTATTTTTTAGCTATTTTAATATTTTAAAATTTTATTATTTATTTATTAGTTTATATATCATTAATTTATATATGGTAATTTGATTAGAATAAAGAAAGAGATGTATTCTTAAGTTCACTTCAGGGGTGAACTTAAGTATTGTTCTTCACTCCAATGCTATACGTACAGTATTTGTTTATCATCTATTCTTCTGTTTTTGTTCAAATGCTATACGTACGGTATTTGTTTATCATTTATTCTTTTTTTATAGCTATGTTATCAGGCATATGGTAAAATTCATCAGTTACATGTACTCCATATTGCACTGTTGACAAACCTAAATATAGTGTTAGTTACATAATGTAAGATAAAAATAATATAAATTTATTAAGTACTGCAAATCTAGAGAGGACATGCATAATATGAGCTTTGCTCATTAATCATTTTATTATTAAACTCACTTATGAAGAAAGACTAACGTCATAGGAGATTACATCCTCGGATTCCAACTCTTTCTTCTCCATCTAAAATGTAACTAAATACAAAATAACATTATTTGACGAAAAATGTAAACGAAAAACAATAAGCAAAAGATTCACATTTAACAGATTTAATTAAGTAGAGAGAGAAGGGAAACAGCTGCCAGAACGAAGAAGCGACCGTCGTGACGCTACTCCGTCAATACCCGGCAAAGCCCCGCTCGAGCTCGACCTCGTGGTGGTTCTCTGTGGAGAGCCATCAAGGCTTCGCCGTAAAATCCTTCCAATGACTGATATTGGATCTTCCTCCTCGTCTGGACTCCAAGAACGGAACTGGTGGCAGAACGTCGTGTGACGGCTGAGAGCTTCCTCGATGGAGATTCTAGTCTGGGACCGAACCACCTCGTCCTTAACTGCCTCCATACAGAGCCCACAAAGCCAGTGTCCCTTGTGCCGCTCCTTGACGCGGTGGATGTAAGCCAGCGTGCATTCTTCTGCGAAACCGCACGTGTCGCATGTGACTGACTCCACCGCCGGCAATGACGACGGCTTAGTGATAGTATCGGTGGCTGATGATGAAGACATCATTGTTTGTGGAAAATGATCAGACTGAGATCAGACTTATAAACTCTTTGTTGTGGGAGTCTCTGGCTTCTCTGCGTTTAAGGGTATATTATTCATATACTCTTATGGTCTTTCTTGGATGTTTATATAGATATAAATGGAGACATATGCCTCTGTTTTTTTTCTTTGAGAAAATTATTATGTATAATGTTAAATAATATGAGGTTGGAGGAGGATTTGGATTCATGTGAGTGAGATAATGTGGTGAGGAACTTTTTGTTTGTTTCTTAAAACTTGCATGTGGGTGTGGATGGATAATTATTGAATTCCTTTTTAGTACGTAGTAAATTCAATTTTTGAAGAAAGAGTGAGTAGTAAATTCATAAAATTATTATGCAGTTTGCGATTATAGATATTCATTCCCCTATACATACATAAATGTTTTGAAATCCGATGTAGACCTGCGATGTAACCAGTAAACTCAGAATCAGCTACCGGTTAAACTATTGGTTGACCCAATAAATAATTTTTCTTAGATTTTTACTATCATCTTTTTCTGCTATCAACTATTTATCTCCTTCAAATTTTTTATTTTTTGATTATTTTTGTTATCATGACTCTCACACACAATAATTTTTTTTTTGTAGTTTTGGCTTTTTTATATAATTTTTAGTTTTTGATGAAGATTTCATTATGTCACTTGAAAAAATTAATTGAATGATGATAGAGAGAACCAAAATCATTTGATGTGATTTAGTATTAGTTTGTTTTTGTTATCGATAATCTATTATAATTTGATATTTTATTTTCGATTTATTTTAGAATTAAAATTTAATTTTATCATTCACATTAAACATTTAAATATGTGATGACAAAATTACATTTGACATTCAAAAATACTTATAAATTTTATGTCTTGTTATTTTTTATTATATGTCATAACTCTTAACTCATTACAAAAAAAAATTAAATAGTCTAGATTATTTTTGATATTTTGTATATAAAATGAAAAATAAAGAAAACTAGATTTAATTACTTTTCTATATATCTATAAAACATAAAATTTATCTTATTTTTTAATTAGTTAGTATACTATTATATAACAAAATTAATTAATTTATAATTTATGGCTGATCTAATAACCCAGTGATCCGAAAAAATAATCTAGTTCAGTGTTAGTATCTGCTTTTAAAACGTTGATGAATGCTAATCCAATCTTTCCATATCCAGCAAGATAATACAAATTGAGGACGGATGCCTAAAGGAAACGAGGGTAAGAAAACGAGAGTTTGCCATAAACATATAGCTCTTACTATATCTACGATGAAATGTTGTTAAATTAAAGTGCTTGATGTCTGACGATACAAGCATCTCAAATATATTACATTTTTTTCTTTACAATGGAACTAGTTTTTGACCCGCGCTTTCTAAGCGCGGGTTATTTTGAGTTATAAACAAAATTAGATATGAATTAGTATTTTGGGTTTATTGTATATTATCATGTTATAAAGTGGAAATTTGTTTAAAATATATAATTTTATGAATTAGTTTATTTGAGAATTTGTACTCACATTCTTATATGAATCTTTCTTAGACGTGTACATTTTATCTGGTCCCAAAATATGTTGAGAAACAATACGAAATACGGTTCGGGTCTAGGATCAAGGCAAAATACATATTGGATTTTTAGACACGCGTGTTTTTGTTAGAATCCGAGTATCCAAAATACCTAAAATATTTTGTGTATTTTTTTTCTCATCGACTTTTATAGACTTATATGGACTTTGTAAACAAAAAAATACACAAAACATTTTAGATATTTCGGCAATTCAAATACATTTTCAGTATTACATATAGTTTTTTAAAAAAATTTGGGTTCGTGTTTTCCAGTATAGTTTCAGGTTTATGTAAAATTTCACATTTTTAAAAATATATTTCGGGTATTTTGGGTAAAACTTTGGATATTTTGTGTTCTTCGGGTAAGGTTTTGGATAAAGGTCTGTGTCCCTTTGGGTATTTAAATGTTTTCAGATATTTATTTGATTTTAGGGTATTTTTTGTTTCAAATTTTTCAGATTTTGGGGTAGTCTGAGTATTTTTGGTCCTAAATACGCGAACCAATTCAGACCCATTACGTACCCAAATTACATGTATTTTACAGGTACTTGAATTATGGACTCGAACTGACCTATAATCAAAAGAAACCGACTTGAGTTCAAACAAATTTTTCTTAAATATCTAGTTGGGTTCAAATGTCATGGACCCGAAAAAATCTGACCCAAAGGAAACCTATTTGTACCTGATCCAAAGACCTGAATCCACAAACCTATTCTTTCTCAATATATTTTGTATGAATTTTATAAAATTTACAATTTTTTGAGTTGGTGACACTTAAGATTGACTTGGGAGATTTTTCCGCTAATTTAATATTATTGATTTGTGTAATTTTTCTTTTTTCTTGAACAAAAAAATATTTGTAAGGTTTTTAATAATTTTAAAATTTATCTTATAAAATTGTTATTATAAATAATTTTTATAAATAATAATTTAATATAATATATATTTTTATTTTAACAGATGGTTTACTAAAGTGATTATCAAATTTGATTTGTAAATATTATGAAATTATATAATGTAAAATGACATGGTATTAATTAATGTTGTACGATATATGTTAATTTATTTTTATAATTAATATCTGAATATTGTAGGTCCATATTGAACATAGGAGATGGTGTATAACGTATTTATAATTGTATATAGTTATTAAAAAATTATTTATTTATTTAGATACTTATAAAGTTTTTATGTTTCTAAAGAACTTTATATTTATGTTTACCGATTTGATGCATTGTTGTTCACATTATAGGAGATGTAGGTCTCATAAAATCACTTAGCTAAAATTGCTAAATGATGCATTAATTATAGAAAAAAACTTGGCTATGTAAGATATAAAATAGCTTGTGGCAGGAGATAGTTATGTAAAATAATTTGGATACATAAAATATATTTGTCACGTAATATATAAATGGTGCGATATATGAGATCCAAGATTCCTTTATTAGTGGGATTTAGAAAGATATGAAATAAGTCATTGTTCAATTACATGCTAGTATATCAAATTCAAATACGTTATTATATTAGTAATGACCAAAACACTATTAAGTAGTGAATGAAAGAGTCCAACAACATTTTTTAAGTAGATTTTTCAGAATGTTTCTGTTTTAATAGTATAGATAATTCATTTCAGTCTTATTGAAAACCTACTTTATCTTGGAATGAAAAATAGAAAAATAAATAAAATTAAATGTATTACTCAATTTATATAACAAATCTACTTTTTATCTCATTATAAAATAAAAATAGAATAGAGTTGATAAAGATTTTAATTTAAACTATTTTGTAGTAAGAATTAGATTAAGAAGGGAGATGCTCTCACTATGTGATTCCACATATACAATTGTGAAGAACTTAAATATCAAAATTTGGGTCTTTCAAAGGTTTCAAAATTAATTCAGAGTCTTTAGACATCGGCCATGGTTACCCATGAACAAATATTGATCATAACTTATACCTAGTCTAGTTTCGATCTTTTTTAATCTCATTTCTTAGTAATTTATTTACATAGCTATAACATATAGCTATGTAAATAAATTACTAAGAAATGAGATAAAAAGAACCAGAGGGAATATATCTTTGAATGAAAAAAATACACATCTTTAAATGCTTTACGTATGAGCTAAAAGAGAGACACAATAATTAAGGAAGAATATAATTCGGTCCATAAAATCATTAATAGCATCTCCAGCCATTTTTTATACTTTCTTCTATAATAGTAGCATTTTAAGGTAAAAATATTCTATTTCATCTCTATTTCTTTTTTCTAAAATAGAAATTGATATTTTTTTCTATTTATAGAAAAAATAGTATTCCTCTATATTTTACTTTATATTTAGAAGTTGCTATTTTTAACAATACATTAGAACAGATCATATCTTTATTATGGAATTCTTCTATTTTAGAATAAAAAATAAAAAAAATACATTGGAAATAGTCCAACTTATGGCAGCATGTGATCACTGTGAGGCGATCTAAGGAGAAGAATATGTTACTAAATAGTCTTTAATTTACATCATCAACCGATGTCAGAAAAAAAGACTTTATTTCATCAACCATCAGTACAATGTCAATAGATGGTTGCTTGAAACCATATGCATAGAGAAATGTGGACCTGAAATTGAGGTTATCCGTCGATGGATCGATGTGAATGTTAACGGGTCCAAACAAAAAAGAGAGGTGGTCCATGTTTTCCAATGGAAATAGCTGAGAAGAGGTACCTAGTCTTTGAAGCAATCTTCATTGGCGAAGCGTGTCTTTGGTTAACACTTATATTTGTAACTTCTAAAATTTATCGTATGTTTTTTTGTCAAATGAACCTAAAATTTAATTATTTTATGCAAGCTAAAAAAAAATTATGTTTCAAAATTGACGTGTGAAACAAAGGAAGCTTACGTCTCTGGCCACCGTTTGTGGAGATTGGACTTTGCTAAATTTGCACAACTCTAGAGGAGATTTTAACCAAATCAGAAGCTTTTGACTTCTTGAATTAAACTGAAGGCAAGCTCGTGCATCGTAATGGCACTATTGTAGTTTTTGTTACAGGTGTGAAATGTTGGTTATAAGTCGATTTAACTGTATATATTTGGGGGTGAGATCAGATCGTTTTTTCGATGAGATTTGATGACACACTAAGATATGTAGCATGTATACTTTTCAAATATGTTCTGCAAGTGCAATTACAAATGTGTCTTTTACGTTACTTGAATATTTGATTTGTCTACTCTAAGACTTCCTAAAGAGTTAATACGCTAAAAAATAAAAAGAACTAAACCAAAACAAACATGTAGTTGAACAGAAGATAGCCAAAAGCAAAAAGATTGGTCACATTGATCAAGTATTGAACTTCAGCAAGACCATGGATCTATAGCTGAGCAGGCACAACTTGTTTCTAAAATGTAAGTTTCATCACCTATATATTATATTTCTTCCCACATCAAATCTTCAAGAGATTGGTTCTATTATTCACAAAACTTTTTATTTGAGGCTTCACCTGGTTCTGAAGCTACATGTTATAATTGTTTGAATTGGTTTATATTGTCAGCTCTTGGATTGATATATCTCAATATCAAGAATACTCACACAACTGAATCTAGACTGAATAAACCACTGAAGAGTTAAACATTTGATAATTTTAGTATCAATAATTAGGTGTTGGTCAAAAAGCTTAAAATATTTGCCTAGACTTTTTTCTGTAGAAATTTGTTGTGTAAATGCCTACTTTCCTTTTTCTGAATATTAGTAAAAGATCTATATATATAAAAGAAAGTTGGATCTCTCCTGCTGACACATCAGCATCCACATCAGAAATTCGTCTCATGTCATCTCGCCACGTGTCATCTGTACTAAATGCGCCGTTTCATTTATTTGCTACGTTTGTGAGCTTTGTCGCGTGTTGTGTGTTGGGCCGTGAATTGTGAAGATGTGTCTGGCCCGATAGAATTCGTGTCGTCTCTGACCCTAATACGCAGAGAAGAAACCAGGGTCGTCTTCCCTCTTTGTGCGATGGCGGTGCCGTTTGTGCTTCCTCACATCATTCGAAACGGTCCGATTAAAGGCTTCGTGATTGATCACATTGATTCACTCCCCTACGATGTCGTCTTCAATGCTTTGTTTGATCCGAAAGGCGGTGATCTCCGGTATAAATATGTGTGAGTGTTCCTCTCCGATCTCATCTTCTCTTCGTATTTATTATATCTCATCTTCATCGCAAGTCTAGAATCACAAGAGGTTTTTTTCTCTGTTTCCAATTTTTTTTTCCAAATTCTCAGTGTATCTTACTATTAGTTTAACAATTTAAGAGTACTGCATATGTAATGAATTAGTCATGTTAATAGTGTTTTACGTCTGATTTGCGTAAGATGTTGTATTATTCTTCTGTCTTATTCTAGAAAAAAAACTGTCATTCGATGCTCTCAATGCTTTATTTTTTTGGTCAATATTTGCAGGCACCAGCTGTAAACTTCACAGCAGAAAAAGTCAAAGACACCTACAGGGAGGTTTTGAACGAAATATAAATTGTGAGTCTACAGGGAGGTTTTGATACTCTTATATCTCTTCTTTTGTTTCAAACTCCCCTCTAGATGATGCTAATGGGTTTGTTATCTGGGAAAACACAAATACTGGAGTACCATCCTCAGACTTTGAAGGAATACATTCTGGTGGCAATCAGCTCAGCTTCATGTATACCAGGTTAGCCAATTGATCCACAATTATAATTTGAATTCAATATGAAACAGAGCTATCCCAATATGTGGAATATCAAACAAATAAATATATTGTGTTTCCGCTAAAATATTTAGGAAGAAGTAACACTTTTAGAGATAGCATGCCTCTTTTACCAACGTACAAATAGAGAAAAAAATCAAACTCATCTCGATTTTTTTTTCTGTGTGTGATATTTACAGCTTACTAGGCACACCATTCTCTATCTAAAAACTGTTGGTTCTCCTGCGTATATCGCAAGAAGTTCTTCTTCAGCAGGAGTATGATAGCAAAGTATGTGGCCATGAGACTAATTCCTCTGTCTAGAGTTAAAACAAGCTACTCCATTATCTCATATTCTTTTAGCTGTCTGAATAACGCGGGCGTCACATGCCCCCAGATTGCAAACGTATGGTGATGAGGGATAACCTTATACATGATGTTAGATGAAGCATAACGATTTGAGGCGCCAAGAGAACTGCAACTAACCTTCTTTTAAGTTCTTCCTGTTTATCCAGCTATCTTCTTTTCTTAACACTTGACTGTTCTAATTTATGACGAAGTAAAATAAATTTTATACAATGTATCTACACTAAAAATATATACCATATTTTATGTTTACGATTTGTTAGTTGCTTGAAACAATCACTTGGCGAGGAATCGGATCTAACTATCTTTACTTCCTTATCTTGAATTCCATCTAAGGTGGATATGAACCTTTGGCTTTTTGCTTAATTGTGAACCTTTGGTTGCTGTTGAAACAATAACTCGAGCTTTCTTCAACTTCCTCTAAAAGTTTTTATGTTGCTTGGAGTATAATTTTATTACTACTCTGTGATATGACTAATGATGGTGATGACTGGAAAGTTCCTTAGAAGGGATGTAAAATATTTTCGCAGCTAATTTCAAAACCTCTTCTTACAAAAAAAAATTAAATCACTTCCAATCATGTTTTACAAAGATTTTTTAAAACTACTATTGCATGGGATCTAGAAAGAAAAATACTACATCACTTATATATTGGCTTAGGAAAATTTACAGTATATACAAACCACAACAAATACACATACCAGGATACAATAACATTATTTGATTATTTGTTAAATCAGCCAAGCTAAACTATTGGTTATAAAATTGCTTATTAATAAACCGATACAAAGTATTATTCTTTATAAATATATATTTAAACAAAAAGAAATATACACTTATACACTTATAATTGTAAGCATTACTTCAAATAAGAATAACAAATCCTACATATTGAAAATAGAGATCACTTTCAAATTAAAATAAACTAATCATTTTAATTACTCAATAAAATTGACAATATATTATATAATTTTTCAATTACTAACCCATCCGTAGGGCAGATCAAACCCTAAACTAATGTATAATTAAAATATAAGATACTTAACAAAATAAAATTATCTTAAACCTTTTAACAAGAAAAACAAATATTTTAGGAAAATATAACTAAATTTTTCAGATAGCATAGTTTATTTAGTTTTCAAATACAATAAGTACATGTACCAAATTTAGCTAATATGTATATTTTAAATAATAACAATTTATATTAATTTATTTATGCTAACTATTTAAATTATTTTAAAATTTACATCCCGCCCGTAGGGCGGACCAACCCTAGTAATAGTATATAACAATAGGGTAATCAGTGGCGGACCCCGGAAAAATTTTAACCTGGGTCATAATTTATATTTCAACCGAAAGCCTAACAAAAAAGCCCAAACTATAATTAATTTAAATTTAAAACGGATAAAATAGGTGCAGGATTGGGAATTGAAGCCAGGTTAGGAGGGTCAGTAGAATGACACAGTGACCAACTGAGCCATTCCGTTCTATTATATACAAACTAAAATTTAATTCTCTTATATTTAACCTGTGTCAATTGCACCCCCTTTTTTCCATGTAGGTCCGCCTCTGAGGGTAATTAATCGTCTAGTGGTGTTTATAGGAAGATTAGTACTTGCAACCTCAAACTAGAACGCAAGTGTGCAATATATATATTAGTTACAAAAAAAGAAAAGTGTGCAATATATTATTCCCTTGATGCCAAATTGCCAATAATGAATTAAGTATTATGAGTCTATGACTGACGACGGAATCTTAAATAAAATAATACGTACATTTGTTTTTTATATAGTTAGAAAGTACGTATTTATCAAGCCCTTTCTTAAAAAAAAAATTATGTATTTATCGGAGTTTTATCTTGCAAAACTTGTGATACGTTATGTTAATTGCAATACATAGCCAGTCTCTTCATTGCGTTTTTTTACATCTTTAGGAAAGATGTGTTATCAAAGTATATTTAAGAAAGATAGGCGTGCAGTCGTGCAGATCCCAGCGTATCATCATATGTATAAAGAAAGAAAAAAGTTGATTTGATAATGAATCATTAGATTTCATAGTTAATAACGTTTTAGAATCGTTTTCTTAGACAAGCACAAGGAAGGTGGTAAGTGGTAACCAATGACAAATAGTTACGTTTTAGAATCGTTTTCTTAAAGACGCAACATGTTCTTTGTCTCTGTCACTCGCTAGTGTGTTTCTCCATATATGTTGGATACTTGGATTGGTACAACAAATACAAACATAATGGAGCTACGACTAGTTTTGGCCATTTTTTAAGTTATAGTAATCTTGATAACATTAAGACAAATGTAATAACATATGTGTAATTTTGTGGTACCAGTGAAAGCAAACTGAGTTACAGCTGGCATGGTTTTGTCTTGGATGATAAGAACACCCACTTATTACTATTACACTTTGCTTCTAATCTCCACCGTTTAACACATTTCCTTGATTTTTCTTTTTTTTTTCCCTTGATTTTCCTTGATTTTTCTTCGCATACATATAGGATATAGCCGAGAGTTCTTCCCTGATTTCTTTTATTAGGACAATGCGATTTCCAGATTATAGAAGTGTACAACAACCAAATACATACTACTAATCAACAAATGGATCAACAATTAAGTTTGTACTCTTGATTATTTGAAAACCGTTGAGACTTGAACTATTGCGAAGATCAAATTTATGGAAATATATACTTATCCTCTAGACATTATTTGAGAATCAATATGTCATTTTCATCTTCATATTGATTTTGTAAAAAAAAATGATGATGTGTCATACTAACAACAATGACATGGTTCTCGAAGCTAATTATGACATAAATATTAACATACAATGGTAATTTATATTTTCGGTAAGTTTTTTAGAATAAGGTAATAACTCATAAATTATCATTAATATAATAATAAATAATATAATAGTATAAGTAAAAAAATAATAATTTAAAATTTTCAATATATTATTTAATTCTATTTTTATAATTATAAATTTTTCTTACTACAAAAAATCTTCAGTTTTTTTTTGCAGTTTTTTTAAATTGTAATTTTCTAATCTCAATACCATTTGTTTTTTTTAATATCAAATTTTTATGAATTTTTTTTTTTTTACGTTTTGATAAATTATATACCTAACAAAATTTTCTCTTAATTTTCTTAAATTTTATTTAATATATTTTAACCAAGACAAATAAATTATTTCAAAATTATGATTTTAAATATAAAATATGTTATTAAATATAAATTTAAATAAAACTAAAATTAAATATTATAAGAAAATAATAAAATCTAAAATTAACAAAATTCTATTTTTAAATATAGTTTAAACTTTAAATTTTTATTTCTGCAGTTGGTGAAAATAGCTTTGTAAACTAAGGATAGACACGGAGAAATACCTAAAATTTTTGCCATACTTGTAATCCGACTTGTCCCGCCAAAATGTTAAATTATTTGCCATGTACTTGTATTCGCTGATACCAAGTACTTGGTTAATCAAGTCTCGTCTATATTTTAGACACTTGCGAGTAACTTGCTTAACTTGTACTTGCTTATTTAAGGTAAAGCTTATGCATTTGGATTTTTGAAAGGAAAGTCAATTTGATGATTTCAGTTTTAGCAAAAGTTTCTGGTTAGGTTTTATGTTACAACAGATGTGAGAAGATAATGTAGAGTATAATTGATACATTTTTTTTAAAAAAAGAATTATTTCGTTCCACATAATTGAAAATAAAAATCACAAAATCTCTTACCGATATTAAAGAACTTATTTTCTCTTTCATAGTTATGACATTTTCACTCCCTATGAATATGTTGTATACAACAATTTATATTTTTAGAATTTAAAATATATGATATAGATATTATACTAGCTGAAGTAATAATATAAATATTATAAAATATTTTGGAAATCAAGTAACGGATCGAAACAAATCAAAGGGAGGGAATTCCAATCTTATTAATAAAAACAAATTTTATTCTTTGGATCGTATTAATATCTCATATTAGAACTAAAATGTTGACAAAAAATGAGAACGAAAATGATGTGGAAAAGAAAGTTTATGTGGTTGGTAGGTTGTGGGTATTCATTTATAGGTGTTGTCGTGATTTTTGAAGTGTAATTTTCTGATGAATCCCACCAATTTTCACAAGTTTTATTTGGGCCTTGTTGGGCCATTTTGAGTGGTGGTTTAACTTTTAACAAAATGTCCCTGCTTAACTTCCAAAAATAAAATATATAGGGGAAATTCACATATCTAACAGTATATTGTGGAGCATGATTAAAACTTAGGTGGTTATATTCAGAGGCTAAGATTTAACCACCGTTAGTGATGAATTGAGTTGTTTATTTTAGAGGTTAAGCTTCAACCAAGTTAGTGATGATGTGTCTGTAAGGAACGAGCGAACACTATACATCTTTGAATCTCTTTCTTCGATGACATTGGTGCATAATTTGGACTTCCAACCAGGGGCGGATTTAGCGGGGCACAGCAAATTTTTTCACTATATATAGTTATAAAATTATAAGACATTATATAATTAGTATTAATTAATGAAGAAAAAATCAAAATTAGACGGGGGCACATGTCCACATTGGTTCCTCACTTCCGTCCGCCACTGCTTCTAACAAAATAAGGAAGCAATTACCGAAGAAAAAGATTGTTTTAAATTTTTTTTATCATCAATATAATTTTAGAGGTTAAGCTTCAACCAAGACCATGATTATCGCTCATACCCACTTGAGTTTCTTTCTATTTCTTTTTATTTTTTTTCTTTTTTCGATTTAAAAAAAAATGTACTAATCGCGGACCGTCATGTGTCATAGAATTCGCGAACAAACCCAAAAATATATCCTCACCAAATGACTTCTTCTCTTTTCTTCTTCTTAGTTTCCACCTTCTGTGATCCCCCTCCACCAAGAACCCCCTCCACTAACCTGCGATAATCATGGTCAAACGAACGAGCGAACACTATAACATCTTTGAATCTCTTTCTTTGATAACATTGGTGCATAATTTGGACTTCTAACAAAATAAGGAAGCAATTGCAGAAGAAAAAGATGGCTTTAAATTTTCTTTTATCATCAATATAATTTACAAAGATTAAAATGATCGAAATGTTAACTAATCTACACTTAGATTTAGATCCGAGGAGTGCATTTTGAGATTTTAGAAAGTAAATACTAAAAAATGTAAATAAAAATAATTTCAAAATAAAATTTTGAAAATAGAAATTTGAGAAAAAAATATTTTGAAAAAAGTAAAAAAGGTTCAAATTCTAAAACGCATTATTCAACAATAATAATAATAATAATGATTTATTTAGTTATTTGATAAAAAAACATACTTTAGGGGTTTTAAGATAATTACCCTAAAATAAATATAAGCAAAAAGCTCCTTTTCATATATATTTTTTTTTTCTCTCTTGGCTCCGAAGTTTATTTGAATCTTAAATTCGATATCTCTTACCAACGTAGTTTCATCTGAACACCCCTTCCTTCTCTCTTTACGGCGGCGGATCGGAATTCATTATTGCCGACATCAAGTGAGCCTTGTAGAGAGAGAGAGAGAGAGAGAGAGAGAGAGTCCGAGTGTTAATTCTGTTATCTCAGAGATTTGTTTAAAAAAAACTAAATCTGTTATCTCAGAGATTCCCCAGGTAACTTGTGCATCTTTACATTTTGTTTTTGGTAAGAATGTTCTCGCTTCATCTAATTCGATCTGATCTGCATGTTGTGTTTGTTTGGCCTAAAAAAAAAGAGAAAGCTGTTGTCTCCTTTTATTGTTGTAGGCTTGTAGCAAATCAAAGAGATATAGAAGTTAATTCAGAATTTCCTCAATTAGTACGATTGAGGAGGAGATGTGGTTTCGTTGCTTTTTATGATTTGGTTTTATGCGTTAGATTGGGATCACGCTTTTTCCACACTACTACTTAGAAATTTAATCAATTCAATTAATGCGTGTTTTGTTTTGTTTTGTTTTTGCTCTTTTTTTAAGCAAATTTTAGTTTGGATGGAACAGTGTTTTGGACCTTTTGTTAGGTGAGGAGTGTTGCTAGTTGTGTATATAATCACCCAATGATAACCTTTTTTTTTTTTTTCATTTTTTAATCTCTGTCCATATCATTCTCTAGAGTCTGCAGTTACTTTGTGATGTGTTACCCGGTGCTACTTATGTTTTTACCAAAAGAAATTGGTTTCATGTCTCTTCCTGTGATGGGATCAGAGTGTAAAATGATTTATATTTGAGCTTAAACACCAATTATCTTATATGCTTTTAGCAAGGAATCTACTCCTGTATGAGATAATCTGAAAGGATCATCACACTGAACACCGAGCTGGCTGGACATATGGCTTCTTGAATCAAGTGTGTGTGTGAGAGTAAGTTTCGCTGCAACTCCAAGAAGCATGACTCCCCTCCATAGAAATAGGTAGATAGATATCTCCTAGTTTGTTCTAGACTTTTTTTTTTTTTTTACATCTTTCTTACAGTTGTTGTATGAGGTGTGACGGAATGAAATCTTTTACAGCTTATTTTTTTTTTTTTTTGGATTTTAGTTTTAGGATGAAAAGAGTAGCTCTTAGACGGAGGGCTAGGCATATCTCGGTTGTGCTTGTTGTTCTTGTTTGTGCAACCGTTGGCATATGGACATGGGATACAGCTCCATCCTCTGCCTTTCTTCCACCCCAAAGTCGCTTTCTTAAGCTTCAAACAGGTTTAACTTTGGCACTCAAAACTCTCTCTCTCTCTCTCGCTCTTCCATCACATATTGTGTATCAGGGAGTTTGGATGCTGGAAACAATGCTTGCTTGTTTCTGTAAAAACTGCATGACAGTGACATTTTACAAATTTATTTGGCCTATACACTTCTTTTTTCACTTGTAGTCTCTCCTGTTTATGTTTCATGAAAAGTACTGTAGATGTTCTTGAAACTAATAGTACAGTGTTATCCTGGGGTATATATATGACCTAGTCCGTTGTCATTTACAGAAGAAGAGGTAAGGAGAATACCTAGTGGACTGAATACAGAAACTAAAGGGAGCTACTCATCAGCTACTCCCTTTGTAAACAAAGGTAAAGCCCAACGCACTACAGCAGCGCTTTTCATACATCTTGTCACTTCTCAAATGTTTCTTTGCACCTTTTCGAGGGGAATTTGCGGGTCGGTTAAGAAACTAAGTTTAGCATTACTTTGTTTTTCCCTTTTTCCCTGGCTTACTTATGACAGCAGAAACCAAAGAGGATTCAACTATTGAACAAGTGGAACATGAAGTTGTAAGTGAGCCAAAACATGGGAAGACACCAACTAGCAGAGAAAATAAATTACAACAGGTGAAACGTGAGGTTGCTATTAGAGAAGACCAAACTACAAAGACGACACATATTAAAGAGACTCATTCAGATCCAGAGAGGACTAAACAGTTCGTAGCCAAGAAAGATGACGATAGTACTTCAACAGCTCGCATCCCCAATCAAGGTAGAGAGTCAGTCGTGTATTTACATCCTCGGTGTTATTGACGCGTGAAAGTATCTTATGAATGTTCATTTGTTCTGAACCGGACATGGTTAAATCTTTAAACCGTATTGATAATGTCTCATTATGATTCCATCCTCTGCGAAATAACATGCTGTATACATTTTTTTTTCCCCAGCTTGTAATTACGCCAAAGGAAAATGGGTTGTGGACAACCACCGTCCTTTGTATTCAGGATCTCATTGCAAACAGTGGCTTGCTTCCATGTGGGCGTGCAGGTTAATGCAGCGTACAGACTTTGCCTTTGAAAGGTTAAGATGGCAACCTAAAGATTGCTCTATGGAAGAATTTGAAGGCTCCAAGTTTTTGACAAGGTAAAACAAAAAACATTATGCATTTCAATCCAATGTAATGCCAAGTGTTCCCATCTATCAAGTCTTTTTTTTTTTACAAACCTCAGGATGAAGAACAGAACGTTAGCCTTTGTTGGAGACTCATTAGGAAGACAGCAGTTTCAATCAATGATGTGTATGATCACCGGAGGCAAAGAGAGGCCCGATGTCCTTGACGTGGGACCAGAGTTTGGGTTCATAACTCCCGAAGGTGGAGGTCGTCCTAATGGCTGGGCTTACAGATTCCCAGAAACCAATACAACGGTCCTATACCACTGGTCATCAACCCTCTGCGACATACAGCCCCTCAACATCTCTGACCCTTTAACCGAACACGCTATGCATCTCGACCGCCCACCAGAGTTTCTACGCCAATACCTTCATAAGATTAACGTGCTGGTTATGAACACAGGCCACCACTGGAACCGAGGGAAGCTCAACGGCAACAGATGGGTGATGCATCTGAACGGAGTTCCCAACGCTAACAAGAAGCTAGCCGCTCTTGGTAACGCCAAGAACTTCACGATCCACAGCACGGTTAGTTGGGTTAGCTCGCAGCTCCCTCGCCATCCGGGTCTCAAGGCGTTCTACAGAAGCCTTTCGCCGAGGCATTTCGTGGGCGGGGAGTGGAACACTGGAGGGAGCTGTAATAACACAACCCCAATGTCTATCGGGAAAGAAGTTTTGCAAGAGGAGTCTAGCGATTACAGCGCGGGTCATGCGGTGAAAGGCACAGGGGTTAAGCTTTTGGACATAACAGCTTTGTCTCATATCAGAGACGAAGGTCACATATCACGGTTCAGTCTCTCGGCGTCAAAAGGAGTTCAGGATTGCCTCCATTGGTGCTTGCCTGGTGTTCCTGACACGTGGAATGAAATGCTTTTCGCAATGATATAAGTTTTATAAGTTGCATTCTTTTTTGTATCAGGCAGAAAAGTTCAGAGAAAGGGCTTGAGAGCCAAAGACCAGCCTTTTGATGTCTTCTAGAAGACACACATTTGAGGTACTAATGGCCTGAGGTGTAAGGTTTAGTATTTATTCTGGTACAGAAGCAAAGCTTATTATTGTCGTAAACCATACATGAGATTGGTTCCGACCATATTTACAGAACAGAATCTAACTCAACTTTTGTCTTTTCAGTCTATTAATAGAATTTTTTTTTTCAGAATTAGTTAATGAATCGGTTATTGTGTTCTTTGAACGTTTTGAGTTTTGGATTATGCGTACGCATGTCTCTGATGCTGCCTCGAGAGTACGCTCTACCAAAAATATCTGATTCGAACCTAGCTTTTTATAATATTATCCAAATTGGTTTTTCCTAACTGATATCAAAAATAACCAAAATACCCATGTTCCGTTACCTGTTTATCAAAACATTTTTGCTAAGCTCTCAGAAACAAACAACCAAAAGGGAACACAGAAGAAGCTATTTTAGGCAAAAGAAGACTAAACTTTGACAGCTAATTGTGACAGTCAAAAACAAAACAAAATGACACCCCTACCTCTCTCAGCCATCTCAAACAAACAAACAATGTCCAAACTTATGAACAACAAACACAATCTAAACAAAACTAAACCCGTCAACGAACCATATATTACCATCACCATCATCATAAACATTGTCCTTGTCTGTAGACATTAAATACCAAGAAAGAAAGGAAAAAAGAACAACAGCCTCTCTTGTCCTCAATCAATGGCTGCTGTTCTGATTCCCAGTTTCATCCTCCTCATGTGTTTCTTGATCTCCCCTTCTTTGCAGCACGTAAGCGAGTCTGAACCCCTTGTGAGGTTCAAAAACTCGGTGAAGATAACCAAAGGAGACCTAAATTCATGGAGAATAGGAACAGATCCTTGCAGTGGAAAATGGTTTGGCATCTATTGCCACAAGGGTCTAACAGTCTCAGGGATTCACGTCACACATCTAGGTCTCTCAGGACCTATTAAAATCGATGACCTAAAGGCTCTCCCAAATCTTAAGACCATTAGGCTTGACAACAACCTCCTCTCTGGTCCTCTCCCAAACTTCTCCGTACTCCGCGGCCTAAAATCTCTCATGCTCTCCAACAACAGCTTCTCCGGGGAGATCCCTCAAGATTTCTTCAAGGACTTGACAAGGCTCAAGCGTCTGTTTCTTGACCACAACAAGTTCGTGGGAAACATCCCTTCCTCCCTTATGCAGCTCCCTAATATCGAGGAGATTCACCTGCAAGATAACCAGTTCACTGGAGAGATACCTCCACTGACGGACAAGAACAAGAACCTGAAGATCCTCGACTTATCAAACAACTTACTCGAAGGAGAGGTCCCTGAGAGCATCTCAAATAGGAAAACTCTCACCGCAAGACTCAAAGGGAACGAGTACTTGTGCGGGAGGTTATTGGACATTGAATGTGAAGCTATTGACGTAACTACAACCGGCCCAATCGGACCCCTGCCACCAACCGTTAGCCCGGCAACAAACCCGATAAGTAGCACTGTGTTCGCGATCCTGCTCGTCCTAACGTTTCTTTTGACGTTCTTTATCGTTGTGGGGATTATAAAGAAGCGAAACAAAAAGAAAAGCGACCAGTTTCGTATGCTTGACAAAGAACGTCTAAGCGACCTAGATGCCTTGCAAGTCAAGGTACACCAATCCACCACCGTAAATAGGTCTACGGAATCGAGCGGTAACCTCGGTGGAAACATGGACGGTGGTTCGACCAAGAAAGGTGGTGAAGCAGGTGGAGGGATGAGTGACATTGTGATGGTGAATAACGAGAAGGGCTCGTTTGGTTTGCCTCATCTGATGAAGGCTGCAGCCGAGGTGCTGGGAAACGGTAGCCTTGGATCAGCTTACATGGCGGTGATGGCTAATGGATTGTCTGTCGTGGTGAAGAGGATTAGGGATATGAATAAACTCGCGCCTGAACCTTTCGATGTTGAGATGAGACGGTTGGGGAAACTCCGACACCCTAACGTTCTTACACCTCTAGCTTATCATTACCGTCGCGAAGAGAAGCTTGTCGTGTCTGAATACATGCCTAATAGCAGCTTGCTTTACGTTTTACACGGTAATCATCCTCATGCAATTATGCTTTTTCTTTAATCGGGATAAGTCTTTTTTGTGTGTGAATAGTCTACTACTTAAATTCGAAGAAAGCAAGAAAACAAAAAAAAATATAGACAAGCATCCGCGTAGGGTTTTCTTATTAGTGATATGATAAGTTACAACTTTTAGACTGGTATTTATAAGTTCTAAATTTGATTTTATATTAATTTTGATCGAGAATAGGTTTCTTAAACCGAATGAATACCAAAATTTAACTGATAAAACATTTTAGCCTAGTGGATAGAACTCAACGAACCTAATTGAATATCTTGTTCTTTTTCTCTCTATAGGTGATAGTGGAGAATATCATTCGGAGCTAACTTGGGCAACAAGATTGAAGATCATCAAAGGAGTGGCGCAAGGGATGCAGTACTTGCACCAGGAGTTTGCGTCATACGAGCTGCCACACGGTAACCTTAAATCCAGCAACGTTCTGCTCAACGAGACCTACAAACCAGTGATCAGTGACTACGCATTCTTACCGTTTCTCGAACCAAACAACGCATCTCAGACATTGTTCGCTTACAAGACACCAGAGTTTGCGCAGAACCAACAAGTTTCTCATAAATCAGACGTCTACTGCCTCGGGATTGTAATTCTTGAGATCTTGACAGGGAAATTTCCTTCTCAATACGGCAAAGGCGGGACGGATATAGTTCAATGGGTACAATCTTCGATGGCAGAGCGGAAAGAAGAAGAACTTATCGATCCAGAGATAGTAAAGGGTACTGATTCGATGCAACAGATGCTGGAATTGTTGCGGGTTGGGGCTGCTTGTATTGCACGTAATCCAGATGAGAGATTAGACATGAGGGAAATCGTTAGAAGAATAGAACAAGTGAAAACATGATGATGAGATGCTTAAAAGTAACCTTATTACCTCAAAAGTATATATCCATATATAATACGAATATTTCTTTTAACAACTTAATTACTGCTTAATTTTTAGATAAAATTAAAAAGTAATTCAATTGTAGTATGACAAATGTAATGAGTTTCTCACAAATTTTTTATTGAATATTTGAGATAATCATTTCACATTTCTACGCTCTCTTTCTTTTAATTTTTCACATATTTTTAGTTGATATATTGTTAAGAACTGTGTTTCAAAAAAGGTAAACGATATTGTTAAGAACTTTTTAAGAAATCTTCATTGAATTTTTTTTTGGCAAGCTCTTATGAAGGTTTCTCTACGAAATCTTCACTAAAAATACAGTAAAAAGCTAAAATAGATAGATTTAAAATATTACTCTACACAAATTTGGTGTAATACTATTCACTCTACACGTATAGTGTCATTTTTGGTATTTCATTTTATATTAAATTTGGTGTTTTGATCTCCCATTAGAATTGGTTTTAGTGAGCATCATAGCCCCAAAAGCTTAAATATTTTAGATAGGACCTCTGTTTAAAAACGCGAACGTAGTGTCGATTAGTAGAGTTGGATTGTGGGTCAATCCGTCCGCTTGATCCGCTAACCTACGGATCGAATTAATTTTTTATTCAAAAATTTGACATGTATTACCTACAAAAGAAAAACCCATGTATATATGTCCGCTACACCCAAATTTGCGGATAACCTCGAAGTCTGTGGATAATATAAATTCTAACAAAATAATTATTTATTTATATATATTTTTACGAAATATTTTTTATAAACTTTTTTATATACAGTAAGAACCAATGCGGTTTTGTGTCAGAGTTTGTATTGAACTCTTTCTCATTAAGCTTAAATTGTATCTGTACAATATATCACTATATATAGTATCATGTATTATGTACACGTATACAAGATTATATACAGTTTCAATAATACGCTAATACACATGTTCCAAGCGTGGAGTGGAAGCAGTGGAGAAGAGGCTTGATATCGACATACGGTTGAGAAGAGAGTAAAAGGGACCAGGATAAAGTTCCTTTGTTTGAATATCAGCATGTTGGTTCGTAGTCGGCACATGAAGAACCTTGAGGAAGCCAAGCTTAACCTGATCTCGTGTGGTGTGACAGTCAACCTCCACATGTTTAGTACGCTCGTGGAAATAGGGTTCATCGAAATGTGGAGAGCTGATTTGCTATCACAGAAGAGCTTAACAGGAGAGGAGACACGAACGCGCAAGGCAGTAAGCAGTTGTAGAAGCCAAAGAAGTTCACAAGTTGCTAATGCCATGCCTCAATATTCAGCTTATGTGCTACTCCTACTCATTGTATCCTGTTTCTTAGACTTCCAACTGACCCAATGACTTGCCAACATAAGCACACATACAAGTGACAGATGTTCTCGTATCCGGGCATGTGGCCCAATCAGCATCAGAGAAAGTATATCTCTGTATCTGCAGCATAAAACAGTCCTTGGCCAGGATTAGATTTGAGATACCTCAGGATTTTGTGAGCCGCTTGCATATGAAAATCAGTTGGTGCCGATAGAAACTGACTAAGTCTGTTCACAGCAAACGTTATATATGGACGTGTAATAGTCAGATACAAGAGAAGTCCAATCAAAGCTCTATAGGAAGTTGGATTCTCCAATAAAGTACCCATCGTCTGACTAAGATGAACAGAAGGATCCATAGGGATGGTACTTGGTTTGGAAGCCAACATTCCTGTATCGGCAAGAATGTCCAGTGCATACTTGCGTTGGCAGAGAGAAATACCCGAGGAGTTACGTTCAATCTCAATGCCAAGAAAGAACTTCGGAGTGCCTAAGTCCTTGACCTTGAATTCCTGACTCAATAAACCTTTCAACTCAACAATAACATCATTGCTACTACTCGCAATCAAGATGTCATCAACGTACACAAGAAGAGCAATGAAGCACTGACTCGTATGTTTGACAAACAACGTAGTGTCTGAAAGAGTTTAAGGGTATCTATTTGCAAGAAGTACAGCAGAAAAACACAAGTACCATTGTCTACTGGCCTGTTTAAGACCGTAGATAACTTTTTGCAAACGGCAAACTGGATTAGGCGGTAAGATGACGCCAGGAGCCGGTGTGTATCCCAATGGGAGGCTTATATATTTCTTCATCGAGGGTACTGTGGAGAAAGGCGTGTGAGAAGTCCATCTGCGCAAGATTCCAGCCAAAAGCTGCTGCCAAAGCAAGAAGAAGCTTCACAATAAAGAGTTTAACAACAGGAAAAATGTGTCAGAGAAGTCAATACCCTTCTGTTGGGTAAACCCCTGAACAACCAAACGTGCCTTATATCGAGCAATGGTACCATTAGCATTATACTTAATAGTATAAACCCATTTGCAGCCTACAACATTTTTACCAGGCGACAAGGATTCCACAGTCCAAGTACGGTTTGCTTCCATCGCAGCCAACTCTTCATTCATTGCCAATCGCCAAACAAAAGATGTGATGGCTTGCTTAAAGGTTTTGGGTTATGTTTCAATGGTAATGGAAATGATGTAGTTTTTATATGGAATATTGAGATTGGAATATGAAACAGAAGAAGAAATTGGATAAAGAGGAGTAACTGCTTGTTTAAGAGAAGGAGTTTTAGGAATTATTTGGTAAGGGAGTGGAAATTTGAGCAAGAGAACAATGATAGTAAGACAAGTAGTTTGGTGCCTTAGAATGGTGTTGCGGTCTTTCACTGGGAAGTGAAGTCGCTAGAATGGTGTTACCGCAACATCCCAAACTTTTTGTATATCTAATCTATTAATTTAGGGATTATCTACTATTTGAAGTTCTCATTTAAATTTTGGACTCTTTCATAGTTGTTGCTAGAATATATCATGCCTCCTATACAACCTACCAACTTAAATTAAACCAAATATTAACCAACATAGATTAGTTAAACCTAACCAATAACACTTTTATAATATTTTTGGTTAATCTCTTAATATAATTAGATCATATAAAACTGAACCACTTTTAAATCAACGAGTTCCATATCATTCCAGACATAAGAAAAAAAATATCCGACTCATTTACAACGTAAGTATACAAAGACCGTCTATGTTTATGCTCATTGATCTTCCAAAAACCAAATAATTGTGGCATAGACCAACATAGGCTCATGTTCGTATCACTAACTTTACTTTCATATATTTACTCTTCACCTACATCATATCACAACATACACATGATTTTTTTTGTTCAAACAACCAAATAATGGTGGCATATGGTCAGTAGATTTTTTAAATATGTTTTTTATATATTACATTTTACGAGACTATGTGTATAAGTTTTTTTTTTGAAAAATGACATAACTATGTATATAAGTTAAAAGGTAAAAAATGTGACAAAACAAATTATTATACTAAAAATGAAAGAAGATTAAATACAAACTAATAACAAGTACAACACAAACTATAACACTATTAAATTCTATATATATTTAATAAAATATTATATATATGTCTAATATGTATATATATATATATAAATGTTACACAAAATATATATAATATTATATACACATATTATATATACCATATATTATTAATTGACAAATCAATTTCCGCCCTTTAGGGCGGGTCCTAATCTAGTTTTTTTCTTAAGTATACATGTCTGTTTTTACTTTATTTTGACCAACATTAAATTTCAAGTATTATGAGTTTAATTATTAATAATATTAATTTGTTAAAATTTAGTCTTCAATTCACTCAGTATAAGAACAAGGACTATTAAGTTTTTGCATGCAAAGCCTTTAGTAAAAAAAAAAAATTTGCATGCAAGTCAATTTAACGAAAGGACCACAAAGAAATTAGGTTTTGTCTTGTTCTTTCTATATAATTTAATTAATTAATAATTGGAATTTTATGGGCCCAACCACTCAACAATGATGTCCCTCTTTTGGGCGTATTCTCATTGCTGGCTTCTTCCGTATAGGTCAACATTATTTTATTGTTATTATATTTATATTTGATCGTATCTTCCACAAGTTGATTGATGAATAAACCACACACAAACTAACACCGCAACAACCATTCTTATACTAATATACAATTTATACATCATAATTAATCTCAAACAATTGTTTATCATTAGAATTTTGTAAACGATTCTCACCGTTCCTTTCTTTTTGTTGCCAATATTCGCTTCAATTATTTGATTTGATGCTTGGAGCACTAATATATATTCACCTTGCAAAACATCCACTAAAAGAAAGGACACAAGAATAATGAAAACCCAATTTGAACATTAAAATTATTTCAACATGTTAATAAGCACCAAATACAAAACACAATAACAATAGAAAAAAAAAACAAGAGTGTTATTCCATTTTCGCCATCTTGACGATCAAGAACTAGCTCTCTCTCATAAACCCCCTTCACCCAAAATTTTCATGTTGTTTCTCTTCCACCATATCACATTTCACATATATCATTTATATGGACATACATGTCATATTTTTATATATGCTAATTTATTTCTCTCGCATATTATTAATGCCTAGTTACTATTTTATTTACCCCTTCCCCCCATATATATATACTCAGTAGAAGAACTCCAGCTAAGTCACTAGAACTCCGGCGGAGAAAATTTGACCGGCGGTGTAAGGAGAGGTTGAAAACTTCGATCTACATCTCTCTTTCCTTTCAACACTTGCTATATGACTCGATCGACACTCTGTGCTGCAAAAAGCTTTTTCTCCTCTGCATTAAACAAAATAAAAAATAAATCAATGAATGCAAAAATGGCGTTACAAAAAAAATATGGCGAAACCAAATACTTATATTTACTTCCAAGTTATTTATACCTGTAAATAAATATGTCCTGGCCGTGAAGTTTCTTCCTGCATAAGTAACACGAGTTGAGGAAACCCAAACCCTGAAACTCCGGAGTATTCTTTGGAGATTCCGTACCGACATCGACCACGAAAAGTCTCTCACGACGTTCTTCGTTAACCTTAGTTGCGAAACACTCGAGACCATCTTTGTCATAAACCCTTGTGCTACAAGTTCCACTAGGACCATGGTGAGACGTTACCAGCGTATAGTCCTCCTCGTCCATTATGAACATCTCCTCATCTTCCTCGTCCGAGCTTCCGACATGGCTCATGAACTGAACCGGTTCAGACCGGCCGGATTGGTTCGGTTCATTTCTAGAAACGCTCGTGATCCGGCGAGTGGTTGAGTTCTCGAGTGCGGCTACAATCCCTAGACCAACGGACCCACCAAGATTGTCATCGTAGAATCTCTTTGAACTGTTTCTTTGAGATATCTGAGGGAGAATCTTGAAATCTAGTGGGCTTCTAGGGCTCGTCATCAAGACGTCCAAGAACGGAGCCGCTGCGGCTGCAGATCGGTTCACGCCAACGAGGAGCTCAGATATTTTTCCTATCATGGGATGAGTTCTTTTGCTAAGCATGATCTTGATCGAGGGAAGGGCTTTGATCAATCAAGCGAACAAAATAAGAAGTAACAAAAAGATGATGAGAGAAGAAGAAGAAGATTGGTGGTGTTTGTGAAACCTCCACAAAGAAGAGATGGGAGAGATATGTGTTATTTATGGTGGAGTTGGTGGGAGGGTTGAGAAACTTTACACTACTTTTATTTATTGCAATATTTACAATAAATCACGTGAACTATTCTTATTTTGCGAATAATATCCTTACTGTTTATTTTCGAAAACAAAACTACCATATAATATCTAATGACGTAACATACCACGAAACCTGTGAAGCTAATCGAAGGAAAACCAGAAGTGATAAATAAACATAGGATATATAGGAATTAATAAACTGTTTTAATTAGTGTATTATTCTTGAATGTAGTATACTATAAGTATATGATTAAGTGCCAATTATAGTTCTGAGTGTAGTCAATATACTAAGGCTTCTAAATCGTCGACGCAAGTATAATTTCGTATAAGTTACAAAAAAAAAAGTATAATTTCGTTTGGCACTTCATACATATAATAGTGTGTGTGACACGGTGTTAAACTGATCATACGTTACATTCATTTTAAATAAAATAAATAATGTCATATTCTAAGAGAATTGGTATTTTATTTGTTTGGTCAGTTTTCATACAAATAATATCTCTCTCTTCTTTTGTCTAAAAATAATATCTCTTATCATAAAAATATCTTATGGTCAATTGGTCATTACATCATCATAATTATTTTATTATATTCGGTCAAATTAATAACATATAACACCTTATATATATTTTGAATGTTACAATAACATAAATTAAAATCACAATCAGGATTAGTAGATGTAACAAAAATAGATACAATATATTGGACTAATTTGTAATAAAATCTATAATTTTATGGTAAAACGTTTAAAATAACAAAACTGCTGGTTTAGAAATATATACAGCGTTATAAAAATTAGTTTCAAATATATACAATCACAAATATCATACAGCTACGAAGATAACGTTTGTGAGTTATGTCTAAACCGAACGCAACCTTCTGTATTTGCCCAGACTATAACATAATAGCGACACATGCATGGTTTATTTGTTACGCAATAATAAATGAATTATAGTGTGGAGTGTTTATATGTGTACGCTGACATGACATAAACCCTAAACAATTCTTACAATAATGGGCTTTAGATCTGGACGGATTCCTTTTCCTGTAAGAAAATCAACAAAAAGATCATGATTACTACGGAGTTCTTAGGGTGTATTTAAGAGTACTCTTAGTTTTTTGTTTAAAATTAAAAGACACGTATATTATGCTAAAAATTATATCATGCGAATTTAAGAGTTAGTTCTTAATTTTTCTTATTTTAAATTAAGAAACTAACGCTAAGAATCCCGGAACTCCGCAATAATTATGGTTTATATTGATCTAGGAACCGATTGTAAATAAATAAAACACTGACATGAGTAATTATAGCAGAGAGATATTAAAACGAATAATGAAGATGAGGTGCCAATGAGAGAATGGTCCACACTGGGACACAAACCATTCTTTCTTTACTTCAAAAAAACAAAACAAACACAAACACACAAAAAGTCGATATCAACAATGTCGCAAAACGGATCCCATAGTCTAATTAAAAAGATGATTCGTTGCGCACTTTCATGAGATGTGAATGCGTGGCATTCATCAACAGCTTCGTTGTACCATCCACTATTATTTGCTGACTCGGATTTCTATTTTACGTTACTATTTTATCTTCTTCTTTTTTTTGGACTGGATATTTTATCTTTTTTTTTCTTTTCTTGAGATGTTTCACATTCCCCTACTTAGACCCTGTATATGTTTTTTTTTTGGCCACTGAGACCCTGTATATGTATTTCTTGAATTTTAGTAATATAAAAATGCATACATACATCAAATGTGTAATATATAACATTTGTATTAAACTTAATCGTAGCAAATGAGCACAATATTATTATAAGAAAACTAAAGCCCACTCTAATCCCCATAGACCATAGTTTTAAACCATAGAAATGAAAAGGAAAGCCAATTGGTCCCACTATGGTGAAGAGGAGGTGAAGAATCTCTAGGAAGTACGAAGACACAACGACCACTCGGACGACCAGTTACTTGACTAACAACGATCAAAAGAGAGAAATCACAGTTGGCTATTCAAGCAAGGAGACGATGTTTCATAAACACCTGTCCTCGACTCGCGAGTCTATGCAGTAAGTATTGGTTAGTGGAGGTCCAATGGTCTGTCCCAACCCTGCAGTAAGTGACATTGTCAAGTATGATGCGAATCCATCTTGTAATTGTCTCTCTAAGATTTACTTTAAAAAAATATTGTCTCTCTAAAATTTAAGATTAAGGAACTTGAGAATTTAAAATAGCGATCTCTTAACCAACAAATTATAAGATGCACCATCCCTTAAACTTGCTATTTCAAATGACATCCTTTAAACTTATATGTCAAATAAATTACTGTTGATTGTTGTTGATTAGAGCGCTTATATCGAGGATATATCACTAAACTTATCAAAATACACTAAAAATTATTATGGTATATTTCTAAATCATGAGAAAGTTTCACGATAAAATATTTAAGTTGGAAAATATTAGTGTCAGTTTCAGATCATGAGGATTTAAATGTAGGTTTTTATGATTTTGAAATAATCATAACATAATATTATTATTATTTTGTTTATTTATATCTTATTTTTTTGTTAAAATTTCAGTTGAAAACTTTTTAGTGGATTTGATTTCCCCCATCCAAAAGTAACTTGGAAAATATAATCAGCTGATAAAACACACATGACTGAAAGTCAATATTGTTGTTTAACTTGTGTTAAAAGAAAATATGCTTCAAGTAAACAATTAGAAACATGGAAAATTGCACTTAGTATACAATAAACAATTAAATTATAATTAGCTAACTAACCAAAAAGTTGACTACAATATTCAGCATATTCTCTTTTTTTTTGATAATCCAGGTATCCGGATCTCTCATTTATCCGACTATTCCACCGCGTCCAACCGGAACTGGCGAGGAAGGTCCTGATAGAACCAAAATCGAGCACCGTTCTTTTTGGTTCAAGGACACGGCACAAAGTGGTGATCTTGTCAACCAGCTCGACCCAACCGAGGTTTTACCATCAGTTCGTGCCGATCTAACCATCCAAACCGATTGTGCCTTTCACCGTATCGACCCGTGGACGTCCGGAGTGAAAGCCCGCATGGATCAGCCCTCGTTCAAGCAGCCACAGAACCAGCATGTTCGGATGAACCTGGACAATAGCCAAAGGGTCTTCTTTGACTAGTCTTCCTCAAATTCGCCAACATTGACCAGACTTCATCAGTTTCCGCACTTTGACACATTTATCACATTCTAGTCAATATTTTCATTTTCTATGCATTGTTTTCCCCACAAATGTATTTATTTCTTTGACTACAAAGTACTATAAATATGTAGTCTCATTCATGAATAAAATCAGTTCAGTTTGGTTTCATTTTTATTTCTATTCTCTGAGTGAGAGAGATAGTTCTTAGCTAGTTCATTGGTGTGAACCGGCTTGTTGATTTGGTGGTCAGCCAATCATCTTTGTGTGTTATTTGGTGGTTAGCCAACGCACTACATCCGCTCTTTGGTGGTTAGCCTTAGATCGTTGGTATATCAAGAGTCATTCCGCACCTCTTGACGATCATATCAATCCAAACCAGTTCCAGAAGTGCCTTGCCTTCTCGGTTCATATCCAACACCCGGCCAAAGCCATCCTTCCCGATTTTGGGTCTATCATTTGGTATCAGAGCCACTTTGGCTGGTTTGTTTTCATTCTCTTTTCATCTTCTCATCTCTTCATCATTTTCTTTTCTTATTTCTTTTTGGATCCGGGCTGTTCCTTTACTCCCTTGTGATCGCCATTTAAAAAAAAAAAAAAAATAGATCAAAAAAAGTAAAAAAAAAGAAATTTTTTGGCTTGAATCACTTCTGAAGAGAAATCCAGGGGGAGTGGTGGAAGAGAAAGCCTGCTGGCCGAGGAGAAATCCGGCCTTAGGACAGTTAAGGCGGATCCACACAAAACAAAAAAATCTCTTCATCTTCATTTCTTTTCTTTTTCCACAAAGTTTGTTTTGGGTTTTTGATTGCTGAATTTTGACTGCCTATCATCCTTTGAACCAGTAAAAGAACTCTGAGTGATCACCTAAAAGTCGTGAGCTAAACACTTTGAGAGTGTGAGGATTTTTATGTGCTAACGTTTGTTAAGTGTTTCAGGATGTTTGGACTTCTCAAGAAATCAAAACCACTACAAGATGATATTTTATTTCCTTTTAAAACTGTTTCGGAAAAAGAGCAATTAATTTTTAGAAATAAGAAACAGTTTACTGCTAATAGGTTTGATTTTGTGCAGAAACAAAGGAAGAGACAAAACAGGTCCGATGATGAGAAGTGGATCAGAAGTGGTGATCGCCCCTTCACCAAAACCAAGAGAAGCAGCCGTGATATGCTTGATCAGAAAGAGCTTCAGACTTATGCCAGCTTGGAGAAGATGTTGCATAAGGCAATTCATGCTATCCGGCAACTCAAAAAGAAGGGAAACCCCAACGCTTCTCCTGCACCAAAACAGCAAAGTAATTTTTCTTCTCTTTCAAATTCAGATTTGAAAACTAATGTGTTGTCTTCTGATAAAAGCAAAACTGTGAAACCCACAAGTAAGGCTCTTTCTACCAGGTGCTTCAAATGCCATAAGGTCGGCCATTATGCTAACAAGTGCCACAAACAGAAACCGATGGTGACCTTGAAGAACGTTGAAACCGAGCCAGAAAAGGAAGTATCGTTGTCCATTCAAAACTCGGACCACATTCATAATGAGCTTTGTGTTGATTATAATCCTTTTGCTTATAATCCTTTTCCTTTTAATGATTCAGATTTGAGGACAAATCTTTTTGAAGAGGGAGAGTATGATAGAACCAAAATCGAGCACCGTCCTTTTTGGTTCAAGGACACGGCACAAAGTGGTGATCTTGTCAACCAGCTCGACCCAACCGAGGTTTTACCATCAGTTCGTGCCGATCTAACCGTCCAAACCGATTGTGCCTTTCACCGTATCGACCCGTGGACGTCCGGAGTGAAAGCCCGCATGGATCAGCCCTCGTTCAAGCAGCCACAGAACCAGCATGTTCGGATGAACCTGGACAATAGCCAAAGGGTCTTCTTTGACCAGTCTTCCTCAAATTCGCCAACATTGACCAGACTTCATCAGTTTCCGCACTTTGACACATTTATCACATTCTAGTCAATATTTTCATTTTCTATGCATTGTTTTCCCCACAAATGTATTTATTTCTTTGACTACAAAGTACTATAAATATGTAGTCTCATTCATGAATAAAATCAGTTCAGTTTGGTTTCATTTTTATTTCTATTCTCTGAGTGAGAGAGATAGTTCTTAGCTAGTTCATCGGTGTAACCGGCTTGTTGATTTGGTGGTCAGCCAATCATCTTTGTGTGTTATTTGGTGGTTAGCCAACGCACTACATCCGCTCTTTGGTGGTTAGCCTTAGATCGTTGGTATATCAAGAGTCATTCCGCACCTCTTGACGATCCTATCAATCCATCCCAGTTCCAAAAGTGCCTTGCCTTTTCGGTTCATATCCAACACCCGGCCAAAGCCATCCTTCCCGATTGTGGGTCTATCAGGTCCTGGAGGCCAAACGAAAACTATGTTAAATCTGTTGTAGCCGGAGCTCGAACTCGTGATGGCGGGCACCTCAGCCGAGATTACTTTACCACCAGACCACGACACCCGTTGTAACTTCTTTCTATTTTGTTCTTTTTATTTTATTTTTTTTCTTAGTTTTCTTCTTCCCCCTTTTTTTTTTCAAATTTCTGCTTCTCTTAATATCTATGAAAATATAAATTATATGTTACTCCACTTCGACTACTTCTACCTATACAACGGTTATCGCCGCCGTTAATTGACATGCCATCGTGGCTGTTCTTCTGTTTCCTAAATGCTAACTTCCATCACAAGCCCAAAATTGATGTTGTTTTCGTATTATCTTTTCTGCGCTTTTATGTTTTTAACAATTTTAAATTTTCAAATCTATTCTATTATATATTTATATAGTATAGTATACTAATTTGAGATATTAGTTACATTATATTTTAAATCTGGTTTTAGTAATTAGGGTTTAGTGATTAGAGTTTTACGTTTAGTATTTGAAAAGTGATGGTGATATTATAAACAAAGTTAAAATAGAGTTTAGAATTTAGTTCTTTTTTACATTTTTGCATCCAATTCTATTATGAGTTAATTTGCTGTATATACCTAAAAGAAGTCAATATTAAGGATCTACTATTTTTTTTAAATGGTAGAAAATTGTAGCAAATTAATATTAATATTTCTATACTGCCCTTTTTCACAAACAAATTACAATTTTGACGGGGGAGAGAGACTCCGCAGCGGAAGAGAAGAAGGTGGAGGAGAAGAAAGCGGAAGAAGGAAACAGAGATTTTGGTGGCGGGAGAAAACAGAGAGGGGAGATGTAGAACAGAGAGGGGAGACGGAGGAGCGGAGAGAGCTCGGTGTCGAGGAAGCGGATCACTTTTGGGAGAGGAGCTCGGGGGCGGAGTTGGGCGTAGTGGAGCGAGCGGAGGCGGCGATTAAGACGACTGAGACGGCGTGAGCTAGCCCCTACTTCTTTTTCTCCTCTCAAATCCTCCCCTCTCATCAAAACTAAACCCTAACCCTCCTATGGATTTATAAACCCATGGACAAAAATTTAAATTCTATAGGTAACACGACGGAGACGTTGACGGATCTTGGAGACGAAGCGGGTCGAGCGGCGGCCGGAGAAGTCGGAGGAGTCGGACTTGAGATGACGGCGCGGGGGTGGGAAGGGACGCGCTGCGGGAGCCATGGACGGGGAGACGGAAGAGCGGAGGGAGGACAGAGAGGTCTCGGTGTGGAGAGAAGCTCGGGGGCGGCGCTGGGCGTCGAGGGATCTCGGTTTGGGAGAAGAGCTCGGGGGTGGAGCTGGACGTCGTGGAGGCGGCTACTGAGACGGCGGCGGGGGGATTTGATTCCCTTTTGCTTTTCTTTAAGGCGGAGGAGTTTGATGGAGGCTTGAAAGCGGTGGAAATTGGGGAGGCTTGACGGGGGTGGAAGTCGGGGTAGGCTTGATGGCAGAGGAGTTTGATGGAGATTTGAAAGCAGTGGAGCTTGATAGAAGATTGACGGTGGTAGAAACCAGGGAAGGTTTAAATGTGGAGGAAAGGAAAAAGGCGGAGAAGAGAAAGAAGGAGAAGGAAGAAACATAATATGGATATAGTGGTCTTTCTATTTTGTTGCACAGTGGATAACAATTGCATATGGTATATACCTAATTACGACATATGTTGTGGGTAGACAATGCAAATTCTCTTCTATTATATACATATATAAATGTAGTGCAAAATATATTTGTTTTATTTATGTTTTGTTCCTAGTGTAACACAATATATTATAGAGTCAATTGTATCAAAATCCTAAAAGAAACAGCTAATTAGCAAAATACCCAAGGACATATTTGTGTGGGGACTAAATCTGCAAGTAGAGAAGCGAAATAACTAAACTACCCTTACATTGCCTAGAAAATTCCGCTGGGTAAGTTAGAAGCTATAGAGGGGGTTTAAAGATAATTGAGAATTTTTCTAATGATTTGGCTAATTATAATCCCCCTACTCCAAGTACATAACACGTGATAAATAATTTTGGCCAATTAGAGTTGCACACACTTCATCTGTAGCTTCTTCTTTCTTCGTTTCTCCACCACAATTACATAACTCCCTTCAGCGTTTGGTACAAACTCTGCCGTGTACTCCAAGTCCCATCCTCCAACCACTATATCCCATGTTATAGTTGCTCCTCCCTGTGATATCATAATCCACAACACACACGTTTCATCATCAAATCATTTAAGTCACATGGTATATGTAAAAGGCTTAGTGGTCGGTTACTTGTTGTGTTAGCCAGTCTGTTTGTTTTTGTGAAGGCTAAACAATTTAATAACAGTCTAACAGACCTTGAACGATAGCAGTATCTATTTTTCTTTTCTCGGGACGGGTAAAACGTGAGTTTAGCAATGTGTCTCGTCATTTTGGTTTGCTAAATTAACTTGTAACCAGTGTAATGAAGTGACTGTTGCAGGATTGCATCTTCGCTTGATCGGTTACTTGGTTTGTTAGCCTGATAGTTTGTTTTTGTTAAGGCTAGACATTGTAGAAATCAAACTTGGATAATAGCAGTATGTTTAATCTTTATCGGGACTATTAAAAAGGAGAGTTTAGCAAGGAGTCTAGTTGTTTTGGTTCGTTAACTCCATTTGTAACAGAGAATCAGTTCAAACAAAATAAAAAACTCCACATGTAACAGTTAAAGATATATCAAACCCCTAAGAGAAAATCAGAACATAGATAGATCAGAGTTCCAGTGAAACGAAAATTGTTAGATTACATAGAAAAAAAGAAACACAGCTAAACAACAAATCAAATGTTAACTAGAAGAGATGTGGGGAAGAAGACGAAGGAGACAGAGTCTCCACCTCCGACAGACACAGACGGTCAACGAATCATGTTATCTGGGACATCACTACAGTAAGGATGCCAGCCAATAGAACTCTCACCGGTGTACCTTTAAAACTAAGCCATCTCGGAGGAGTCTCACGGCCACATAACACCAGAGACATAAAGAACAGCCCAACTCTAGAACTCTTCCACCGTTGATTGTGAAGGGTCACCACCTTCTCACAAGTCCAAACAATCACGTGCTCTTCCTCTTACGCACCGGTCAAGAAGCAACCACGACATAAAGGAATCGTCACCGGGAGAACCACCATCTCCATGGATATATCCGCTGTTAAACGAGCAAATCTCAACAATAGAGACAAACCTTAGGGATCCCGATGACTGACTTGAGGAATCGGCTGTCCGCTCCACCGTCCTCAAGCAGAGCCTTCGCCTACAACCGATAAGCCACCAAAACTTCCGCAGCTTTCCTAGGAGTCTACCGCACAGCCCAAACGAGTCAGAAGAGGAAGAGAAGAAGCCCCACCAAAACGAAACTGGACGACATCTATTCCGTCATTAAGCTCTGATGCCGAAAGAGGGTGGGTGGGAACCGTCCAACTGTCCGACAAGGCTCTCCGTAGGTCGGACTGGTTTCACCTAAAAATTTCTCTCGAAAGTTCTTTGGGAGAGAAAGTGGCGCGTGGGATACAAAGCCATTCAAAAGATATGGTAATAAAATCGCTTATGAAACATCGAAACTAATGATCAAGCAGAAATAAGGGTAAAATGGTCAAACAAAATTCAAAATCAGAGATGAAAATCCTAAATGGGTATTGAACTAAATAGGCTATAATAATTGTGTAGAGGATGCAAATACTCTATATTATAGTACTATATTATTTTATTATATTATGTTCTATTCTATTATATTCTATTCGATGACTTTTATAATGTTCCATTTTATTTTGAAAATATAGCGTGTAACTATCTTATGTTTTAGACATCATTTTCTGTTTTTAACGCTGATGACTTCTACTAAAAAAAGTTGAAACTTTGTATTATCAAATCTTAAAAGTACTTTTTATATTTGTTATCTTTTAGAAATTATATTTTCTATCATTCAAATATTTGTAGTATAATATTTATAGAGCTTTCTGTAATACAATCATGTCTTAATTCTGACCACATATTTTATATTTTATCAATGTCATTAGTTATTTTCATGTTTACTGTCTACTTACTACATAAAAGGTTATAACCGGAAAAAAATGTTAGTGTCATCAATTATATTATTTAAAAATCATAGCTATATTTTTAATATTTATTTGTAAATGTTTAGTTAGCAAATTAACTCTACCATCATTGCTAAACATTGCTAGGGATGTAGGAAATTATATGTTAGTGTACCGTGTTGTAAAAAGGTTTCTAACAACAAAAATAAAATATGCGTGATTAGTAAGGAGATCTATTCATAATGACTAGTTAGAGTAAAAGTAACGACCAAATGTTACAGAAGGAAAAAAATGAGTTTTAAACAACACCGTTTATTTTATCCATTATCTTCATGCAAATATATGCTAAGATCTTTTTTTTTTTTTAACTCTTGAATATAAAGAAACATAGATAGAAACAGAGTCCCACAACACCAAAAGAAAAACAGAGCCTCCCAAATGAAAAACAGAGCTAAAATAAAAACAAGAGCAGTGCCTGAAACACCAACTCCCCCATCAAACCGATCTCTCAGAAAAGCGAGAGCACCAAAAGAAACCAAACGCAGCAAAGAAGCCTATGACCTCCCAGACCTCGTGCCTTCCTCCGCAAGTAAACTTCTCAACCATGTAGGACTACCTTGTGCGACATATGACTGCAATCTTCTCTCTTTAGTCACACTCCTTGCAATCAAAAAGGCCGCCTTGTTTGCTTCTCTCTTGACAGAAACAATCTCCCACCCATCAATCATGCTTAAAACATTCCTTATCTCCAAACCATATGCTCGAAAAGCAGGCCATGCCTTTGGTCTATTCACCACCCCTACCAGCTCACAAGCCTCCACTTCAAAAGTCACATTCTGTAGTCTGTGGTGCGTCATACTCTCTATCGCCCATATCATCCCTAGACGTCTGGCCTCCACCAAAGACTCGACTCCATTAAAAGCACGTCTACTATGTAGCATCGTCGCCCCGTCACCGTTTCTAACAATCCAACCCACCCCAACCAGGTTCTTATCTTTAGCCCAAGATATCCCAACATTACACTTCAATCTCCCTTCCCTTGGAGCAACCCACACCTTGTTACCTCTGTTAGCCCCAATAACTCTGTTTCTTTTGTCATACTCTTCCCTTTCCAAAGCTTCAGTCCATCGCTTTGAATCCTCAAAACACTTCGCAACAGTCTCCTCTGCCTCATATTCTTTTCCTTCAAACATAAAGGCATTTTTGTTCTTCCAGATCATCCATAGAATCCACGGGAAGCTACAACTTAGAGACTTGGGCACTCTGTTATCTCTTCGAATGTCCATCAAATAGCTAAAGTTCTCATGTAAAGATCGGTTTTCAAAACCTCGTGGAGGAAAAGGAAAGCCCGATGTCGCCCATATCAAACGAGCTGCAGGACAAGTAAAGAGTACATGGTTAATGGATTCACCTTCCTCCCCACACCTCTGACATCGAGGATCCACATTCATCCCTCTCGTCCTACACTCATCCGATACGGCTAAGGCATTTGAAAGAGCCTTCCACATGAAAATCTTTAGCTTTGGAGCCGTGTTCACCTTCCATACCTGACTTATCAAATCATTAAGAGAAGGCTTGCACTTAGCAGCAACACGAAGCTCAGATACATCTAGACGACAAGCAAGCCAATAACCAGACTTGACCGAGTAAGCTCCCCATCTATTATGGACCCATTCATATGAATCTTCCATACCAACTGCTGGCTTCATCTTTAATATTAGCTCAATATCACTCGGGAAAAACAACTCCTCCAATTTTCCTCGATCCCAAGCTCTGTTTTGAGGGTTTATAAGATCACAAACTCTCAGATCAAGATCGAAGATTACTTGTTTCCTCATCGGAGCTCTGGGTTGGTCCACAAACAACCACTTATCAGTCCATACATACAGCTTCTCCCCCGAGCCTACACTGTGACGAAGTCCCTTCACCAGTAACTCTCTACCAAACAGAACACTCCTCCAAGCATAGGATGGCCTATATCCGATTGTAGCATCTAAAAAAACACCATTTGGGTAATATCTGCTCCTCACTACACGTGCATAAAGAGACTCAGGATCCATACGCAACCTCCAACCTTGTTTAGCCAACAGTGCCTGGTTAAATTTTCCTAGATCTTTGAAACCCAAACCACCATCCTTCTTATGAAGACACATCCGGTCCCAAGAGACCCAATGCATTTTGTTCTTCCCCTCTTGTGCATTCCACCAAAAATTGGCCATTGCACACGTTAGGCTTTTGCAAGTAGACTTGGGTAATTTGAAGACTGACATCGCATAGACTGGCATTGCCATTGCAACTGATTTTAGTAGCACCTCTTTCCCACCAGTTGATAAGAAGAAGGCATACCATCCATGGAAACGAGAGGTCATCTGCTCATGAATATATTGCAGCATATCAACCTTGGAGCCACTGAAACATTCTGGCAAACCCAAGTATTTTCCGGTTCCTCCTTCATTAGTGATTCCTGTGATATTTTTGATCATCACTTTCATATCCTCACTGACCTGTCGACCAAAAGTTATAGCCGATTTGGCCAAACTTATCACCTGACCAGAGACTTCTTCATACCACTTCAGGATCTTGCACACAGCAGTACACTCCTCAGCATTCGCTCTTAGTAACAGCAAGGAGTCGTCGGCAAATAACAAATGATGAATGGCAGGCCCATCCTCCGAGAAGCTAATACCCGTTATCTCTCCTCTTCTTTCAGCCTCATTCAAACGATGTGATAGACCTTCTGTGCACAGATCAAACAGGAAAGGGGAGAGAGGATCCCCTTGCCTAAGACCTCTACTTGGCAAGACCTTCCCCTGTTCTTCTCCATTAATCAGAACCGAATAAGAGACAGACCGAACGCATTGCATAATCCACCCTCTGAACTGAGCATGGAAACCCAAAGCTGTTAACAAGCCTTCCAAGTAAGACCACTCAATGCGATCATACGCTTTAGACATATCAGTCTTGATGGCTATAAACTCTCTTGAGATCCTATCATGAGTTCTAAACCATGTATCATCTCATGAGCAATAATAATATTGTCAGAGATTAACCTTTCAGGTACAAACGCCGATTGTGTCGGTGAAACCACATGTTCCAGTAAAGGTTTAAGACGAGCTACCAAGACCTTAGCCAAAATCTTGTACATTACAGAGCATAGACTAATCGGCCTCAGGTCCACCATCAAGGTCGGATTAGTTATCTTCGGTATTAGGCAGATTTGTGTCAAATTCCACTCTAAAGGAAAGCCACCAGAAACGAAAAAAGCCTTGATCTCTTTCGTCATTTCCTCACCAACAACGCTCCAATATTCTTGAAAGAAAAGCCCATTCATACCATCACTGCCTGGTGCGCTTGACGCTTTGATAGAGAAGACTGCAGCTCTGATTTCATCATCACCAACTTCTCTAATCATTTTTTGATTCATATTCGTAGTGACTCTAGATGAGAGCCCTTCGAAAAATCCATGATCTCAGTAGGCTGTGTCGATGTGAAAAGCTTCTCAAAATACTGTGTTGCAGTTCTCCCCATCTCAGAGGTCGTCAAAGCCTCACTACCATCCTCATTGATAAGCTTAGATAATTGGTTCCGTTGTCTGCTAGACTTAACAGAGGCGTGAAAAAAACTTGTATTGTTATCACCCACCACCAACCATTTATCTCGACTCTTCTGTGCCCAAAAGTCCTCTTCTTCTTTAAAGGCTTTGCCAATCTCTGACTTCAAAACAGCAACACGATCCCAGCACGGCGCTAAAGACGAAGATTCAAGTTCCAACTCATGTCTGAGTTTTTGCAACCTCTCATTAGAGTTTTGGTTATTCTCTCTTTTCCACTTGCCCAGAGATTGCCTCACTTCACCCAAACTGTCCATTATCGAGAGCTTCTTGACTCCTCTGGCGCGCATCCAGGCACCGGTTATAGTTTCCTCTACTCTGTTTTTTCCCACCAAACGTTTGTCAAAACGAAACAGAGCCCTCTTCCTGTCATCTTGACAATCAAGATTCACCATCACCGGTCTATGATCAGAGCCAAGGCGCTCCATAAACGTCTGAGAGGCTTTAGAGAAGACATTTCTCCATTGCTTGTTCCCAAAGCAACGATCCAGTTTACACTGAATATATTTTTTGTACCTTACTCCAGCCCAAGTGAAGCTATCGCCAAAACCAGATAGCTCCTTCATCTCACATACTTTCAGCAGCTCCACAAAATCCTTAAAAGAGTTATCACTCCTCTTCGGACCTCCAATCTTCTCACCATTATGAAGGATTTCATTAAAATCACCCACCAAACCCCAGCTTAATCTCCTTCCTGCTCCAAACCTCATTATTCTCTCCCATACATTTCTTTTGCCTTGCTGACTTGGTTCCCCATAGACAAAGGTGACGAAGAACGAATGCCCTCTGTACCCAATAAGACAGTCTATGGTATTCTTGTCAGCAAACTTCACCTCCAAATTCACTTCCCGTTTCCACATCAAAGCTAAAGCACCAGACAAACCCACCGGATCCACCACTACCAATCTATCATATCCCAAAACCACCTGTAAGTCCACCACCATATCTTTTTGTTGCTTAGTTTCCATCAAAAACACAATCTCAGGGAAATATATTTTACGTATCTCCTTGAGACGAGGAATTGTCGATTCTAGAGACCGTCCCAAGCCTCGACAATTCCAACTGAATATGCGCATTATTGATCGGGCAGTCCCCCATTTGGGACCACCTCTGTTTTTGACCTCCTTGCAACCCGTGAAAACTCCCCTGCCACTGCCTCAGCTCTTCTCTTTGTCGCACTCTTTTCCTCGCTGATATCAATACTCTTTCCCTTATCATCACTTGCACCGCCTCCCACAGACCTTGATTTGAATCTCCTCATCCTCTTTGGTGGTCGATGTCGCTTCCCACCATTTGATCTTGACGTCCTGGAAGAGTTAGCCTCTGTGTAACCAGAGCTAAAACCCGTTGAACAGTCAAAGTCATTAGGGGAAAAAAACACCTTGGCTCTTACCACCAAGAGGAACCGACTGTGTTGTATGTGTCTCCTTACTCACCACCTTATCTCTCAAGGAAAAATCGAAGATCAGTCCCTTATCTTTGTTCACATCTTTGATCACCAGAGGTGGAGCCTCCAGACGCAAGAAGTCCCTCTGGCCAATCGGATCATTGGCAAGATTCAGAACAGACTTCTTAACTCTCTCCTCCCTTACTTTCTTCTCACCTCCATCAGCTGCCAGTATATATTCCCTCATGTTTTGCAGCACCTCAGGATTGATTTTCCTTCTACCCGTTACAGCATCAACCCCTACTTGCTCATCACTCAACACGCCAAACAGAGGATCATCCTTCTGAATCATAAGTTCTAGCCTCTGTTTCTCAGCCATGACCTTCTTACGTCGCTCGAGAGCCTGATCCTTCCTCTCTTGAATTAGCAATGGGCATTTGTCTTTGTCATGAGTCAGCCGCTGACAGTGGTAACACCTCTTCTGAATTCTCTCGAAGTCGTACCGCAGCGTCACAGCATCTCCCCCCGGAAGATTAAAAACCTTGGTCTTCCTTACAGGTCTCGCAACGTCAAAGAAAACACGAACTCTGACGTAGTCGTTACTCTGTGCCTTCTTCGGATCAAAAGCAACCACATCTACTTCCCCCAAAACATCACCGAAAGCCTTTATCGCTTCCTTCGTATAGTGATTCACCGGTATGTTCCTGATTTGAACCCATACCAAAAGATACTTTAGATAATCATCTGGTGATTTTTCCACCCACTTATCAATCACGATGCTCCACTCGTTAAAGGTCCACACCCTCTTCCTTAGCACCTCCTCCAAGTCATGTTCATACTTAAAGACGAACTGGAACATAGTCGGTGATAGCGCCACACCACGAACCCTGTCATACACCTGCCACTTTCTAGGCATATCCAGTATCAAGTCTTTCATCCTTTGCTTCTCAGGATTCAAAGTTCTTCCAATGATACTCAGTTTGTTACTCTCCAACGCACTGAATTGAGGCAAGTCTGGCAGATTGACAGGAGCTTCCTCTTCCTCCAGTGACATAGTCTCGAAAACCTTATTAAGATTCATATTTCCTCCACGAAAACACCGCTGATCGCTTCAATGATCAAACAAAACCTTAAGAACCCTAGGGCGGCTGCTGGTAAACCCTAGAATATTCAAAAGGAAACAAAAATATATGCTAAGATCTATTATATGTTTAAATGACATGTAATGAAAATGATTTTTTTGTAAGTGAATAAGTTCAATGGTGAGGGCATGACCTTTTAGTACTTTCTCATGTTAGAATTAGATAATTTGTTTTGTTTTGACATTTGTAATCATTTTTAGTTCTGTAAACTATATTTTTAATTTTCTAAAAGACTATATTTTTACCATTTTGTGTTTAGTATTTTTTTCCAAAACTATTATTATCATCAAATTGTTTTGAAACCATCTTCAGTTTTAACTGAGTCAATTTTCCTCTTAATCACCTGCTTTTCTCCCCTATATAATCTATGGGGTTTCTTAACAAACATAAACAAACAAAATGATCTGCACATTAGTTTCTTTTTTTGTTTGTTTAAAAGTTATCAAAAAGTCATCATATTAGGATGAAACTAAGCAAAAGTGTCTCTCTTTCTTAAAAAAAATCATGCTTTATATGTCCTAAAATTGTTCATGTGATGCAAATTGTCATTGTTCTATTTAATTTAATCAATTCAGTTTTCAACAGTAAAACTTCTTTTATAAACGAATGCACGAATAATAACAAGTTATGAGATGGTGATTTTATCTGAAAAGTATAACCTAGTTAATTCTAATGAGTGGAAATCAGAAAAGAAGAAGTTAACTTAGTCAATTTTTTAAACCTTGAAGTCTAAAATTAGAAAGATACATAAAATTTTTTTTCCACACAAAAGAAAAAGAAAGATACCAATCTTAATTTGTTTTTTCTTTCCAGTATCAATAAAATAAACTTTCTAAAAAACCATTTGATATTTTTAAAAAGGCTTCTTACAAATGACGTGTTATCTCCTCAGACACATTTTAAAGCTCATATTGGTGAAGATCCAGTGATTGTTGACTTTGATGGTCTTGGGAAATAAGAGGCTTGGATCAACGGCCAGAGCATTAGACGTTATTGGCCAAGCTTCAACTCTAGTGACGACGGTTGCACTGGGGAATGTGACTATCATGAAAGTTATGGTAGTGACAAATATGCTTTTATGTGCTGTGAAAAAAACTCAAAGATGGTAATTCTAAAAAGAAAACCAACAATTTCTTTATTACTTTTATAATAATCAATAATGGACGTAACCGGGGATACACAAGAGGAACCAGACAGTGAAGAGCATAGACGTAGGCATTGTCATGGACTACTCCCTCTCTCTTTTTTTTACACTGAAAAGCTTAAGTTTGGGTATGTATGTATAGTCCTAGTACTCAAATCAAAAACACTAAAGCTTTTAGCTTTTCATCAGAAAGGCTAAACTGATAACGAGGATATATGCCTATGGCAATATTCTGACTGTGACATCAACTAGATCCATTCGATACGATTTCACCGGAAGGATTCTACATCACGATTGATCTAATAGAAAATTCGAAGAAAACTTACCTCACAGAAAGTAATTGACAAGATAAGGGAATCTGAGTGAGAGAGAGAGAGAGATCGCAGGATGGAGGAGGACGACGAAGAACGAAGACACCCCTTCTCTGTTCTCTCAAACGCCTATACGTGTCTAACAAGAGACGCCTGTTTTTGTCCCTAATTAAGGCACGTCCTTCTCTAATTATGTGTGTTTTTATTTATTTTTAAACCAAAATTACCTTAAGATACGGCTTAAGGAACGCCGATAATCATGGTCTAAGAAACAATATATATGGGAAATTTCTTAAGAAATTTTCTTTGGAAGGGTTGTGTCTTTTGGTACTTTTTTTTTTTTTTTAACACAAACACACCGTGTTTTCTGGAAGTTTGTAGTTTATGTGTCGGTACTTCTTTGGAAGGGTTGTGCTTTTTGGTACTTCAGAAAAGAAGAAGAAAGGGCTGCGTCTCTTGAAACGTTAAGAAACACACCGTTTAGATTACTGATGACGTATATATCTAAACGAAACTAAAACATGACCATTAGATTGTTACAAAAAAGCAATTCTTACCGTTCGATTAAATTTTTATTTTCCTATAAAAAAATGCTGACGTCAACTAAGACAAAAAATGGTTTGCTATTATATATAGATTTTCCCTTTTACTATTTGAAACTTTTTTGTCTGGTGTAATATATTTTGTAATTGATTAAATCATACTTTACCCTAGTATAGTCTCATGTTTATACTTAAACTTTCTAATGATTAAAATGAAAATATTCCAAAATCAGAATTATTTAAACACAATTATTGTTAACATTTGCCCTTCTAAAATTATGGAATATTATTAAAAATGCCACCGCCCTTTCAAACAAATTATTTGCTCTCATTAATGTTATAATAGTAATTAACCACTTGGACTAACAACGAGTTGCGCAACCGCAATCGTAATATATGTACTTGTGAAAATATATGCGTTTTGAAATATACTTCTGAAAATCGCAACACTGATATATTTTACGCAATTGTAAGTCTGTAACCATAATATACTTAACATATATTGAAAATTGGAAAATGTCATTTTCAACTTATATTTATCTCAATAGAATTTTTAGAGATTATTTAGGGAAATAAAATTTAAATATCTGTTAATACTATAATACCTTTAAAATTAACCAATTAATATAAATTAAAAATAGTAAGAGTTGATTTAGTTTTTTAATAAAGCTAAAAACAAAAGAAAAAATAGATAAAAAATAAATCTATTTTATTAAATTAGGAACATGACTTATTGATATAGGTTTAGTCCAACTATTTTAATAAAATTATTAAAATCTCTTACTAATCATTTAACAAAAAAATTCTAAACAAATATTATTATAAAAAAACAAAATATGATTAAAAAGTAAATATAAAAAATAAATTATTTTTTTTTAAAATGTAAAACAAAAAATTCAAAATCTAGTGATGGTTTAGTCTAGAAATTTCATAAAGCGGAGAAAGAGGATTGGTAACGACCCGACCCGACCCATATAAAAGAAGACAAAAAAACCCACCCGGTTTAGAGTTCTAGATAGAACTCTTCCTGCAATAAAAAGTAGAAGTCGTTTGTACTTTAAAGTCTATCTCTTCTGCAACTCTTTAGGGTTTTATCCTCCAAAGTCACAACCTTTTCTTATCCTCAAGGTACGAAGAATCTCTTCTCATCACTGTCTTTCACGATTAACAACGACAATTGAACATAAAGGTTTCAACTTTGGATGGATAGACTCTAAAATATGTGGTGAATCTAGGAGGAATCTCCAATGCTGCCTATTTGTTTCTCTCTCTTTATCTTTCGTTTCATACTCTAACTGAGAGTTTCATGGGTTTCGACTTAATAGCAGAAATGGCGGCGACGCAGCTTACAGCATCATCACCAGTGAGTGTGTCAGCTAGGAGCTTAGCCTCACTGGAAGGTCTCCGTGCTGCTTCGAGTGCAAAGTTTTCATCTTTTGGAACTTTGAAAGCAGGGACCTTTAGGCAGAGTCACTTCCGTCCTTTGGTTGTTAAAGCTGCTTCTGTGGTTGCTCCTAAGGTCCTTGCTCATTTCTCTGTTTCTTAGTTGTTCTTAATGAACTTGTCTGAACATTGAGTTGCTGTTTGTAGTGGCTCATTTGTTTTTTGTCCAATCTGCTTACCTGTTGTCTGAAGAACCTGAGCTTTAGACACTTCTAGGTTTTGATTATTTCTCTTGTGTATGGTTGGTTATTTACAGTACACATCGATTAAGCCATTGGGAGATAGAGTTTTGGTGAAGATCAAGGAGGCAGAGGAAAAGAGTATGGGAGGTATCTTTCTTCCATCCACAGCTCAATCAAAACCTCAAGAAGGTGAAGTCGTTGCTGTGGGTGAAGGAAGAACTATTGGGAAGACCAAAATCGATATCACTGTCCCTGTAACATCCTCTCTTTCTTTCTTTGTTTTGCTTCGTTGTCTGCTATTAAAACTTTTGTCTGAAAATGTGTTTCTTTTCTTCTTCTTTTATGTGCAGACTGGAGCACAGATTATTTACTCAAAATACGCAGGAACTGAGGTGGAGTTTAACGATGTGAAACATCTCATTCTCAAGGAAGATGATATTGTTGGCCTTCTCGAGACAGATGACATCAAAGACCTCAAACCCTTGAATGACCGAGTCTTCATCAAGGTTCGTTATAATCATCTCGTTGTTTGTACACGCAAGAACAGTGGTACCATGAGGACTTTTTGTTTTTGATATCTATGAGTTTAGGTTGCTGAGGCAGAGGAGAAAACAGCTGGAGGGTTGTTGCTAACCGAGACTACCAAAGAGAAGCCTTCTATTGGAACGGTAAGCACACTAGCTGGATGTGTTCCTCAGCTCTCATACACAAGTGGCAAGTGTTTATTAACATTCTCCTCTGCTTTTTTCTTGACCAGGTTATTGCGGTTGGACCAGGTTCTCTAGATGAGGAAGGTAAACTTCAGCCACTACCTATATCGACTGGAAGCACAGTTCTTTACTCCAAGTATGCGGGGAATGACTTCAAGGGCAAAGATGGTTCCAACTACATCGCCCTCAGAGCTTCAGATGTTATGGCTATCCTTTCTTAGTTTTTTCTTTTTTCTTTGTAACCTGCAACTTGTATCCCAATTGTGGAAATTTTTTCATCAACGGCCTGAGCATAATCTTGAATAAAAAAGACTTGAGAGTTTAAAAACATGATTGTGATTTGATTACTGAACTGTTTGCTTATCTTTCTCTTACCATTGACACGCATACCAGTTTTGTTCAAGCTGTGTAAGCTAATCAGTTCATAAAGTCTGTGACACCCAGCATTTAACATCTTCGTGTAAGCTTAGATGATGGTATTTTACAGGTAAATGCTCCACAGTGTCCAGTGAATTACTAAGAGAACTTCTATTACAAAAGGAAGCAAAAAGAATCTTTGTCTGTAAGAAGAATCTGCCTTCACCGGTTAAACGAGGTGGCTGAGTTACCATCAAAGTGACCTCTCCAAGGATTGCCGCTATCACCGCCGCTACAAGCTTGATTAGTAACCGGTACACCCGCAAAGTTTCCATCCAAGCTCATATGTTGAACCTCAGCTGATGAAGGGATCTTCATACTTTGAACACACTTCACAAACTCCCTGGGGAAAATCAACATTTTAAAGGTTATGAGAACAAGAATGGGAACTCTCTTAAGAGCCTCATGTCTGAATGTACTTACTCCCATGGATCATCGCCAACAAGAAGGATGTCGTTTTCATGATCAACATATATAGACAAGTTTCCAGTCTGATGTTTGTGGATCTTCAAAGTTGTCCTTCAATACCAAACATGCGCGCTAGATCATGCCTCTCAGCTCATCATAACCTCTCTGTAACGGTTGACGTCTATTGATCTCCCCACTGAACCTCGCTTTTGCACCTGTCATGAAAATGTACAACGTTGTCAAATTTTAAGAACACTAGATTTTGATCATCTCTTTAAAAACGCAGATATTCTACGTTATAAAAAGTTAAACAAAATGTATTAGATGCTTTGTTATGATGTAAAACATTCAAAAACCGGGACTCAAGTGATATAAATTATGCTTCCATATAAAATATGCAAAAACAAATTATAAAAGTCTTCTCTTTTTTTTTTTGAACGCTTGTGATTCATTCAAGAATATATATCCATACAATGCTGAACCAAACAAATTATAAAAGGCATGGGCGACATAATTAGTGTGCGTGGAAAATGTGCCGGTTAGACTTAGACGTACGATGTAGAATACTAAAAAAGCTTTTGGGTTGCAAGTCGTTTTTAAGGCATCGGTCAATAGTGGCGTCCTCGTTTAACAATTATATATCAGGATATATATAAATACATCATTTGTGCATATTACTAACACCAAGCAAACTCACAAGTATCATTACATTTACACTCGCTAGATATACAATACAGAGAGAGAGAGATGGCTCCGACGTACACGACGGCTGGAGGCAAGGGTCCGAATAGCTACAGTCAGCATTCAACGTATCAGGTTAGTTATTTTGTTTCGGGTTGGTTAAAAATACTTCTGAAAAAAATTATGAAATCTTGCTAAAGTTTTTTTTTCAAATATATACTAGATATCTAAAATGAATGAATTTTGAAAAGATCATTTTCACGGGGATAACCATTTTTGCTGCTGTTAGATATATTAATAGATTTGAGTTAATTTGAAGCATGGAAACTTTGAATCTAATAAACATATTGTCTACTCATGATGGAATTTGATTATTGTAGAGAGCGTTGCTTGAAGTAGCAAAGGAAAAGATCAGTGAAGCAATCTCCACCAAACTCGAAATCAACTCAGCTTCTAATCGCTTTAACATAGCGGATTTTGGTTGTTCCACTGGACCTAACACGTTCCTTGCAGTACAAAACATAATTGATGCTGTGGGACAAAAGTACGGTAAAGAAACTCAGCTAAATCCGGACGATAACATTGAGTTTCATGTTCTCTTTAACGATCATTCAAACAATGATTTCAACACCCTTTTCCAAACACTCCCTCCGACCAAAAGATACTTTGTCTCTGGAGTTCCCGGTTCTTTCTTTGGACGTGTTCTTCCTCAAGACAGTCTCCATGTGGGACATTGTTCTTATTCGCTTCATTGGTTGTCCCAAGTTCCTAAAGGGATCGCGGATCGAAACTCTCCTGCATGGAACAAGGACATTCATTGCACTGGATTCTCGGAAGAGGTCGCGGAAGCGTATCTCGATCAGTTCAAGATCGACATGGGGAGTTTCTTGAGAGCAAGAGGAGAAGAACTCGTGTCCGGGGGATTGCTATTTCTTCTTGGATCATGTGTACCGGATGGAGTTAAAATGTCTGAAACAATGAAAGGAATGCTTCTTGATCACTTGGGAAAGTGCCTCAATGATGTAGCTAAAGAGGTAAAAAAAATATTGTCGGTAGGGTAAAAAAAAACACATTATGTCTATTATTATAATTTATGACACTTTCTAGTCAATGTTTTGTGTAGGGATTAATCAAACAAGAAGAGCTGGACTTTTTCAACTTCCCAATCTATCCGGCACACGTTGCGGAATTCAAGAGTGTCATTGAAGACAACGGGTGTTTCACGATTGAAGCTTTTGAGAAAATTAGTCATGCGAACGAAGAATTTCCTCTGGATCCAGAGTTCTTGGCAACTTCAAACAGAGTTACATTTGGAGGAGTTATTGAGTCGAGGTTTGGTAAAGAAGCAATGGAGAGGACAAATGAGCTTTATGAGAAGAAGTGTCCAGAGATACTTCCGGAACTTGCCAATGCCAAATCTGGAATGCAATTTTTCATTATGCTTCGAAGGAAGTGATTATTTGATGATTTAATGATAGATTGTTGATGTTTGTTGTGTCCGTAAAATTCACTGAGATGCTCTTTGCCAAAAAAAAAAGTTGCTGAGATGCTACGATTTTCCGAATAATTGTTGTCAAATTGCTTTGTTCCTAAATAAATATTTTTGGCACTTCAGAAACTTTATACACATCATAGTTTCATGTGTAAAATTGTTTGATTAAGCGTTTATGAAGCTTTCGACTTTTAGGGGGGAATGGCTTAATGTTGGCAGTAAAATATTTCAACAATTTTATTTTTCTTAGGAAAAATATTTCCACAACTGGTGAACCAAATGTGATTCCAGTCAAGGCTTTAAAATTTTAAAACGACAAAATCTCGCATTTAAGAATTATAAAAATCAAAGCATTTGGAATACTTTTCTTATTCTTGTTTTGTTTGTCATTTATTAATGTTATTATTTTTAATAATATACTAGACCTTGATCCGCGCGCCCGCGCGGGTGTTCTCTTCGTTTTGATATTTTATAATATTATGTATTATTTGTGTAATTGAAATATTATATATATTATATTATATGATGATCAAAAAGTTTAAATGATGAATTAGATTAGTTATTTTTATCTAAATTGTTGGACAGATGTTTGTTAATCATATAGTTTGTAAATGGTTTTTTGTTAATTAATAAACCAAATACAATGATATGTTTTTTACTCATCAGCTTGTTTGGATTATTTTGTTAACATATGTAGAAATGAATAAGTTCATAATAAATTATTAACCATATTTAGTTATAGATTTTTTTATAGTTGGAAAAATTTTATGTATATTAAAAAAATTTAATTTATAGTTTTTTTAAAATATGCTCTTTTTAATAATATATATTAAATAATTTATATTGAAAGCAATTTATAAATTTTATAAATGGGCTTTGTAAATGCAGTTGATAAATCTGTAAACAAAAAAATATAAATTTAGTAGCCCAAATTCCCCTAAATTCCCCTGAAAATTAACAAAGGCCCAACAATAATTATTAACAACTTTACGCAGGAAAATAACTGTTACTCGTTGAAAAAAAAACATAGAAATCGAAGACAAAGAAGAGTCTAGGGTTCTATGAATTGGGCGATTGTCAGGGAGAATCCGTGACTCGATTTTCTATTAGAAAGCAAGGATTTAGAAGATGTAATGAACGGATTGTTCGACACAAGAAAGGTACCAATTACTCTCTATACTATGTTTGACATCTTCTTGTCTATTATGTTTGATGTGAATAAAACGTTTTTTTTTAACAGGTTAATTGTTTGCTTGAGTGTCTATGAAATCAAGACATAGTTGAAGAAAAAGTAAAAATGGATACATCAATCAATCTTCCAAATTTGTGCTCTCTCGAAACAGTTCTACATCTTGGTGTATAAACATCTGTGTCTTTGATGGATAAACATCTGCTAATTTCTCTGTAATAAGGTATTAGATTTTCACAGTTCTATAAATTTTAAATGATCTCTGAATTTTGGGTTGTCTCTATTTTAAATTGGTTTGTTCAATCTTCAGATTATTTTCCCAGTAAAATTTGTTTTTTTTTTCAATGTGAGGATTTATATGGTAATCTCTTTGTTACAGATTCCGAGTAAAATTATGTTGCTACTGATGAGTCTGTCTCAGTTCCTGATTCTTCTTTCTACGGCTATCATCCTCTATATTATCTGAAGTCTTTCAAAAGAATAAAGGAGACAAAACTCTCTCCTGCTGGAGTAGCAAGGACTACCGTGGAGGTGAGAAACAAATATGAGAGACCACTACTGTTTAATTTTTTAATATGAACTTTAATAGTGTTGTTGACACAGGTCTCATTGTAGGCTAACAACAGTTATGTGTTGGTGTTTTCCTGGAGAAATTCACTGTGAACCACATGTTGAGCATTCTTACCGGTGAGACCGCGGGATCACTCTGCTTCATTACTCTGATCGCTTAGGCCAATTTAGGTAAGCTACTCTCTTTTTCAAGAATCATTGTTTGAATCTGTCACTTATATATCTAAATGCTCAACGTTGTGATTGATTCTTTTTTTTTGTTTTGCTCAAATCTATCCTATTAAAGATGACACCTTTTTGTTAGGCCATATTCTCTTGCGATCATTATATTTGTACGTCCGATGTATTGTTGTCACTGTCTTAACTAATAGTCTGATTATATCTCCTTTGTGTTAGTTTGTTTCAAAGTAATACTTTTGGTAATGATCCGAGCTTGTCTTGTTCATATTTACTTGCTTAAAGGAGCTTACTTTAGTTTTTGGTTTAGCTTTAAGTGGTTAAAGACAAGTTTTTTTTGCAGGAAATGAGTTTAATAAAGGAGCATGTGTAATACCAGATGCGCTTATAGAGATGAGTCTAGAAGATTTGGAAAGTTGCAATGAATCAGATATTTACAATCCGGAGACTCTGCCCTTGATGAAAAGATGACAGTCTGGTTGCTCAGCAACTCTCGGAGAATCAATCAGGTAATAATAAAACTCTATTCTGTATCTATGCTTTTAATTGAAAGGGTAATTGATAATAGTAAAAATATCCATAGAAGGTGATACTTTTTTATTAACTTGAACATAATTTATGGTTTGCAGGTCATAGTCATCAGTTTTTGGAATCTCGAACTGGGCAATGAAGCCGACAACAGATCAGTTCAAACACCACAAGGTTAGTAAATTGCTGATCGAGCCGATATTCATTGTATGCTGTTTGGATGATTGTGTTATGACCAACTAAATCATAATTAAAAACGTATAAAATAACAAAAAAACAATAGAAACTATTTGTTTATTTTTCTCAAAAAACTGAAAATTTCACATCAGAAAGTGTGCTTATTTTTGATTGTGACTCGGGAAACAGAAAAAACGCATAGCTCTGAAACCTGCATTTGAAAAAAATTAATCAAAATGACTTGTCTATGTATTTTTAAATCACAAAATAAATAGATGACAATTGAGGTTGAAAATTTACCTAGTCGCTGATACTATTCCAGGTTAGCAAAAACTTCTTTGAAGATAACATTTTTTGTGTTGGTTTAGATCGCCAAATGAATGTTGTGATTGATCGTAGAATGAAGGATATATATATAGATATATAGGTGATAGGTAAATCTAAACTAATAACTATAAAACTTGATGAGCAAGTCGTTGGAGATAAGGATATATTTAATATTCGAATATTTTTTATAGATTTGTGTGGTTACAATTTTGTTCACGTTTTCAGGGAGGTTTAAATATTTGATATCGAAAATTTATTTGTAATCAATCCTATCTATATTATCGTGATTAGCAAGTAGTCTGATATCTATTATAAATCTGAGACCTTAAATATATGAAATTATTATGTTAAGTATTTAAGAGATTAAAGATTTAAAGAGTAGTTAGTTGATTTGTTAACAAATTTGAAGTGATTAGTATCCGATATATTGGTTAATATCCATTTTTTTCTGAATTGACCGGTGCAAGGAAGATCTTCATAAATATTGATCTTATGTTTGAAAGGTTAGAATTATTCTCGAGCAATATTGCAATTATTAAATAAATAAGAAAACCGAATGGTTTTTTTACTCCAAACTGAATTTGACAAACCAACTGGTTTTGCATCGAAGTATATTATGTAAGAAACCAAATATTGATATATATATATATATATATATATAGTTATTTAGATTTGTGGTAAATCTCTAACCATCGTTTTAATATATTTTCGGTAGAAAACAGCTGTTATAATAGTTTAGATTTGTCCTCATGTGAAATATGATTATAAGTCCAATTTTATGGTTAGAGATGGGTAGAATTAGACGTGAACTGGTTAAAAATGGTTAGATAAAATACAATTAGGTTCAGTTAAAAGTAAGTTAAATTAAAAATGTTTAGCCCATTAAAAATTAGAACAAAAAAACGTGATGGGCTTAAGAATACTCAAAAGATCAATAATTTAAAGCAGTGGCAGACAGTTGTAAATAATGAAATGAAGTGGGGGTTAATTCCCATTTGTACTTCACTTTTAATGGGATAGATTTCTATCTAATCGATACAATATAGTCATTTATTAATCTTTGGATCATTGATCTAAATATAGTATGATGGTCTCACTGACCAGATGACTAAAATATGGACACTTCTTGCGTTTGGTAGGTAAGGTATTTATTTGGAAAAAAATAGGTAGACTTGTTTAGAACGTGTTTTCGGATATTATATCAGAACGGATAGATCTGTAATGAATGGTTGTATATTAATCTTTACTCGAAGAACACACTTTTATGATTAGTTCATTGTTGGGTTTTGATTTAATGCTAAGTTGCAACTGTCTAATTTTTGTTTCCACAACAGGAATGTGACTGTACTTATCCTTGTGGGATGAGGCTGCATCAACTTTTAGGGGCCTCTTGAAAGCTGGGGATAAATTCCGATCTGTGATGTTGGTGACCATGGTTAATCCTAAACTATTCAGAGGCAAGGATCATCTACTTTCTGATTGATGTAAGGCTGTTTTTATACAGATTTACACTAACAATCCCTTTATATTCATATTTACCTAACATATATGTTCTTTTAATACCAGGAAACCTGTCTTAAAATCCGTTGTTTTTATATATATATATATTTTTTTAATTCGAAGAAAGTTGAAATATATATTGTCGATAAAAAACAAAAGACAAAGAACATAAACCAAACAAAATAAAACAAAGACATAAACTGAGCCTAAAACCCATATATGTCCACAAATCTATTCCTTCCACCTTTCGAGAAAAATTCGATATCAATGGAGCTGACCTAAAAAACAAATGTCTTGAGCAGTCCCAACCCTGAAGGGAATATCACCAAGCCATATTAGAACCAGCAACATCAGAAATAACTGAGAAGTCAAATCTACACTAACTCCAGCAGCTGCTATCCATGTGAAACTTGCATGACCAGAAACCACCGTTATTTTTATACTTAATTTTGGTAAAATAAATAAAAATAAAAATATTTTCTTGTTGGGATAAATGTTAAATTTTTTAATCCTAAATTGATATCTTCTTCCTTGCACTATTTGATTAATATACTAACAAATAAGTACAGAAACACTAACAAATTACAACTTCTGAACAAAAAACCGCTAATACCGCTAATGGCTGATCAAATCATGATGAAAATTTTTATTTTTACAAATATCAACATATATGAATTCACCGGTCGTTTTTGAGCGTTTCGATCAATTCTAATGTTCCATTCATCACATTATATGAATTCCTGATCAACTTTTTTGATCAAAAAAATATATTACCAATATCAACATATATACATTCTATGATGTCCAATTTTTCATTTTTTTTCTTGATCAACTTGTCGATCAATTTTAATGTTTCATTCATCACATTATAAACAACATACACAAAAAAAACTATTTCAAAAAATCAAACGGCAACATCTCATGCACAGAACTATATAACGCATCAACAACGAATACGGGCTATGCTCCTAGTGTTAATAATTAAAGAAGCTGTTTATTATCAAACTCTATTTCAGAATGTATGAATTTAATTAATCTGAACTAAGTTTACTTCGTTCAAAATGAGAAAATTGCCAAAGAACAAAAATTCAGCATGATTGTTCATATAGTTTAAAATCCTCATTTAGTTGTTTGTTCCTTTAGTATAATTTTTTCTCATAATCCCAAAAATAACCCTTGATTAATCTAATTAAATACATTAAACTAATAGATATTTTTTAAAAAATTACTAAAAACGCTTTAAAAAGGAAGACAAAAGTAAAACTTTTTAAAAAGTTTTTAATATAAATAAATTCGTAAAATTTATAAATTAAAAATAATTTACAAAATAATTTTAATAAAAAACATTAAATAAAATTTATAAAAAACTTTTTACAAATTTTTATTTTTATAAAAAGTTTAAAGCGTTTTTGATAAAACATTAATAAAATAAAATTTATAAACTTTATAAAAATAAAAATTTACAAAAAGTTTTTAATAAAAACATTAAACAAACTTTATACAAATATTTTACAAAGTTTTATTTTTATAAAAAGTTTAAAACGTTTGTAAACTTTTTAGTTTTATCAAACTTTTTAATAAAAAAAAATTTTTAATTATTTTAAATAAAATTTTAATAAAAGTAAACTTTGTAAACTTTATTAAAATAAAAATTTACAATATGCTTTTGTAAAAAACTTTAAATAAACTTTATAAAAATGCTTACAGAATTTTTTTTATAAAAAGCTTAAAACGTTTGTAAAGTTTTTAATTTTATTAAACTTAAATAAATTAGAACAAGAGTTTGTGAAAATCACAAGATAAACTATAGAGATATCATAGATTTATGAAGAAAAAATGCAAAATCATATTTTCACAAGTAAAATCGACCATAACACGTTTTAGGAAGTTAGAATATTTTTAGGAGATTTTTAGAATATTTCCTTAACTCAAATTTCATTAATTTTCGCAAAAAATCAGGTATTCTTATCTGTAGAAGGCGCCTTCTAAAAGTTTAGAAGAATGATAAAATTCTTGAATACACTTTATAGTTTGAGTAGACGTAAGAGTACATTGTAGAAAACACATTCTCTGAAATTTAGAATACTTTATAAAAGTAGAAGATGCATTCGGAAGGAAAGTATATACCTTTACGATTAGTAGAATGCACATTCTTCTTATTTAGAAATTTAGTAAATAGTAGAATGGACGTTCTAAAAGAAGTAGATGAACTTATTTATTTTAGAAATCATTTTCTACTATACTATTTTTCGTAGAAGATGCATTCTACTTTTGGTAGATAGTATTTTAAAATTTTTATTTATCAAGTTTTTGAAAAAGAAAACATTACCAGCTTGTGCATATGAATGTTTTATTAATTGTTTATATTTTTATTGTTTTTTATTCAAAAATTATTTATTACATTAGTTTTCAGAAATACAAAGGGTAAAAAGAAAAAAAGTTGGACAAAAATGATTTTTTACGAAAGAAACAACAACCTTGTTTTTTGTTATCTTTTGGCAATTTTCCCTTTAAAAATTGTAGGCAGTATATAATTTTCTTTTGGAATGATACAAGAGGACCAAAATAAATGCCACATATATGGCAACCCCGGGAAAACAACCATGTTCAATTCATAACCGACTTATATGGTCGTGCCAAAACATACTTTAACTTATATGATCATGCCAAAAGATATCTGATTTATATTTTTTTGGCGAAATCATACACTAGTTGTCACATCAGCTGTCATGTCATCTATTTTATTTGCATGGATGCAACCTCAGCTAATTTTGCTGACGAATATGTCATGCGTATAGTTTTTTTTGAAAAACTAAATAGTTTTTTTATAAAAATAATTTTTTAGAAAATGTAAAATTTTATATTTTTAATTATTTAGTAAAATTAACAAAAATTAATTAATTAAATTTTAATCTTATATAAGAGATATATTCGTAAATGTTTTGATCCTATCAAAAACCATCCTTATAAGATTTGTATGTGTTGTAATGATTCAAATCCAATGCTAGTGTTGCAAACGTGTTACTCTTGATTAATCATAGTTGTGTTAATCTAAAATTTTTAAATGTAAATAACATATTCATGATTAATTAAGTGTAACAAAACTGCAACCCTAACATTGAATTTGAATCATTACACACACATATATAACTCTTATAAGTACAGTATGTGATATGATCTAAATATTTACGAATATATCTCTTATATAAGATTAAAATTAAATTAATTAATTTTTGTTAATTTTACTAAATTTATGAAATTTTATATTTTCTAAAATTTTATTGTTGTTAAATGAGTATTTAGTTTTTTTTAATTGTACATATAACATTCTTGTTAGCAAAATTAGCTAACATAACATCCACGCGAACAAAAATAGATGATGTGGCAGCTGATATGGCGACTGGCGTATAATTTTACCAAAAAATATAAATCAAATATGTTTTGGCAGCATCATATAAATTCTGTTATGTTTTGGCCCGACTATATAAATCAGATATGAATTGAATATATAGCAATATGTTAAATATAAAATAGATGTTTTCTCTGGCAACCCACTGAGAATATTAGTACAAATTTCTGTGTACTATAAAAAGCTAAAAAATATTTTAAAAAATGTGTCAGAGAAACTATTAGTTCTCTACAACGAACCTAAAGAAAAAAAAATTAGATACTCTTTTGCATATGCTGATTTTTCTTTTTTTCACATATGTTGATTTGTTAGTGGGTCACATGAACTTTTGGAATTTAAAATTTAGTTTTCAACAAGATTTCAGAAAATTATTAATATTAAATTAGTTAACCATTGTTGGGAAGATATTCCTGAATAATTATGCAGTATCTTAAGCAGAGTTATCGGTGGGAATCTCATTTGCAGTATTTTACATATTTTATATGAATATTATATTGTATTTTTAGGAAATAATTAATTTTGTTTTCATTAAAATGAAACTATTTATACAAAGACACTTGGCATGGAAATATCTAAAAGGTTTTGTCAAAGTGTCTCGGATGAGATACCATCTCTTTTCATGTCTCCATTTTTTCTTTGTTTATTACTATTTATTAATGAAATATTGGAGTAGATGCACCCGATAAAGTTTCTCTTTGGAGGTTCGCAGTTTCATCCGAAAGCAAAAAAAACAAAATTTCTGAGACGCAATAAGAAGATCGAATCATTTTGTCGAGAGACGTCAAATAGATTCAGCAATGGTGAATTTCGATTTGTGGAAGTGCAAATGCGAAAATGAAATAACCAAAACTTAAACCAAGAGGAAAAACTTGCTTTGACAGCATCATTCTGTGGGTCTGTTACATTATTTTGGCAGCCATGATTGTTATGATGATGAATAACCAATTGTGTGTTAAGTAGTTGTAATTTGTATGTTATGAACTTATGATACTGGATAACTAGTTTTGTGTTCATTCTTAAACTAGCTATAGTTTGAATTATGAAGTGTGCTCTGAGTAGTCGTCAGTTTGTTTAAATGAGTATGTACAAAGTTTGTTGTACGAGTTGTAAGCTTATGATATAGTTTAATGCTAGTTATCTTCACAGTAATGGTAAGTAAGTTGGATTAATCTACCAATATCTGTTTATTCTATTAAAACATTTAAAACATGAACATAACATATTGATAGATGGTATGTTCAACTATGTATTTCATTTATTTAAAGGACTATTATATCAAATTAAATTAATATTAAATATAAATAAGATTTAAAAGAAAAACTTAAATATAAAAATTAAAAATTTCAAAAAAGCCTAAATAATCCTAACTTATACCTTTTCCTCCTGAATCTTAAAAAAGCCTAAATAATCTAACTTTCCATTATTTTGTTTCTTTTTGCAATATTATTGTTTCATAGTATAAGCTGCAACAGTTTGTACCGACGCGATCCAATTGTTGGATGGGCTAAGCAAGGTATATGCGTGTAGTCCAGTTTCGGTGAGCCTAACAAACGTAACATACTTCAGTCCAAATGTTCAACTGAGAACGCTTCGTAAGCAACAGCATTTAATATTTGATTTTTTTCTTCTAGGTCAAGCGTCCCTGGTCTTGTGGGGAGAAACTATATACAAATTACAAACTTAATCGACCAAAAATAAACTTTGAAGTTTAAACCAATAAGGTTCGAGGGATATAATTTTTCCAAACTAGGAATATCCTCTAATTTAGACACATGGCTCGCTTACGAATTCCGTTTGTCATCCCATAACCTTACGACACTCCCGTTTATCACCGTCAAGTCTACGTAACGGTACCAATCGTCATCACCAGTTCTCATCTTCAACACTCTTTCCCATCTCTCCCACAACTCTCCGTAACTACCCAAACCACCTCCGTAGTTAACGGCCGTTAACTCTCCATCTCTATCAACACACCTCTCCCCGTCAACGTCATCTACCTCGTAGTACATCGTCATCTTCCCTTTCGTCACTCCGTCACCGCACACTAACGGCTCCAAAACCTCCGTTCCCTTTGCTCGAGCTATCGCCGCTTCCTCCACCGCGCCCCCGGCCATTGCTTGCGGTTCGTGATGACATGATTCTTGTTCATGTTTCGAGGCTTTTGATCCCTCTAACAAGCCACGCCCAAGACCGTGTTCGACTTTGATGGTGGTGACTCTTATCCTCCAGAAGCCGACTGCGGCGGTAACGACGGCGATCCATGTCCAGACGTTGTTGACGACGGCGAAACAACCGATGCTAGCATATTCCAAAGCCAACGCCTCTAGTGGAGATTCCAAAGTCGCCATGTTTTTTGTCACTTTATTGATTATTGATAAGCAAAAGATGTGAATGATTCAGTGGTTTATATAAGATTTTATTACTCTCCAAGGCACATTTTGATTTTCATATAACAATATAAAGCACATTCCACTTGGAGGACACTTTATAGGTGTTCAAAGACTTTGATGTCCTTGTAGTAAGTGAAACCAAACCGAATTGGTATTTTTCTAAACCAAATCCTACCAAACCAACTTAAACCAACTCTCAATTCTACAATCCTGATTCCTTCGTTTCACGACTCTCTCTCTCTCTCTCTCTCTCTCTTTCTCTCTCTCTCTCCCTCTCTTCCGATGATAGCTGCGGAGATCTACTCCGAACCCTAATCCTCTTAGTCTCGCCGCTCTACACCTGCTTCCTCTCCTCTCTGTCGTAGATAAGCTTGTGAAGGCGACTTCAGACATGTGAGGTAAAAATCCCTGATTAAACCTTCATCTGTGTTCATCTCGACCCAAACTTGCTTGGACTTTTCTCCAAAAATCTTTTTTTTGACGATTTTATAATGAGATCTTCCTGTTCATTTTATAATCTTCATGTTTACTCCAAGCACATCTTTTTGTTTCTGGTTTCTGACACCTACCTTTCAAATCTGCTTTTTTGTGAAACAATTTTACATAATATCTAAGTGATTTGCCGTTGTTTTCTTTCATCCATCTTTTACCTTCATTTAATCTTTATCGATCTCAAATCTGGATTTTTACATGACTATTTTTTTATTTTATTATCGATCTCAGAGAACAACCAAACGATGGATTACAGTCCAAAAAAGCGAACAAGGTTAGCAAACTGAACCAACTCCTAACTTATCTAAGGACGGTAACCTCCATGTTTCTATTACGTTCTCTTTTCAACTTTTGACAAGGCAAAGCTTATCTGCCTAATGTGATGAAACTCTAATCTGATGGTTTTCCTATTTGTTGTCATAGTCCCAAGCGCCTATGGGGAAGATCACATCGTCAGCCAATACGAGGCACAGCTTCACCGCTCAATATCTCCAGCAAATCAACAAATGGACAAACTACAGAGAACCCTGCAGAACCCGTTCATGCTACACCCCTCGGTACATCCTCCGGCCACGTCTCACCAGTACACAACAGCCCTGACCACACTTTAACCACCCCAACATCTCCCGTGCAGAATAACCTTGACCACACTTTAGCCGTCCACAACTTCACCATCCACACCCAAAACAATTTCCCGTCAAGTTGATGCAATCCACAAGCAGTTTGTAATATGCTAAACTTATTGCATCGGGACTCACTTCTAGGCTTTTTGTAATATGTTTATCATCGGTACCTTCCTCATTGCACCAGGAATTCGACATGGGGAGGGGATCATTTTGTGGATGCTAAAGTTGCTTTGGTTTTTAAGTTTTCATTATGTGTACCTGTAACTTGCGTGGATAAATCGCACAAGTAGTTCCTGACCACAATTCAATTCAGGTTATCAACAAACCGGGGTTCTTTAGTCTTGATTGTTGTGGATGGAAGGAAAAAAATATTAATTGTGGATGGCTCACAGCTAGTTGCTGATCACAATTTGATTTAATTGTGGACGGCTCACAAATAGTTGCGACTACAAAATTATTAATTGTGGACGGAAAGAAAAAAATATTAATTGTGGATTTGTCAAGTTACAAGCAAAAACAAAATTGAATCTTACAGATTCTGCTACGCAACACTCCGTCACAAAACGCACAATCGATGTCGTTTGTGTTTGTCCTAACAAAGGCAACGCAATGCACTCACGTCATTGTCCAAAGAGATGAGTTGCTAGCCTACTTTCAATTAGAGCTTTCGGATTAAATATGTACATTCTCCATCCAACGGTCCATGAAAAAAGCACCTTTATCATTAAACCTGCCTCATTAACGCATCCAAGGAAATCAAAGCCGAACCGATTTCCCTTCTTGCAACATACCAAACCGACGCCTTTTTCAACATGGATATTGTTGACCTCTCACACACTACAAGACAAGGGAAAGTGTCCCACATGCTGAATGTGTCTCTGAGTGTAACCAAAACTCAGAATGTGTCTCTTAATGTAACCAACTCTTTATATAAAGGAGGGAGATAGAATATGAACCGTTGGATGAGGAGCACGCGCGTTAAATGAGTATATATATGTCGTGTAATAAAATAGAAAGGAAAGCTTATTTGTTGGATCTGATCAAGTGGAAGTGTGAATATTTCGTAGATGCTGAGAATCGAGAAGGAAGATGCTTTTGTCTTCAAGGAAGATGCGCACAGCCAAATAATTATTCCCCCATCGCTAGGTTGGCCCCTACAACTTAATATAAATATAAGCAAACATGTAACTGATGGTTGGGTTAATTTTGACATCAGAAAATAACAAAATTATATATATTTAGGATATGGTTGAGTTAGTTTTGACCTCAGAAAATATCAAAATTATATATTTTTTTTATCAAACAACTACATGGCTCTCTTTTTCTGCTTACGATTGTGTGCATGTCCGACGCATGCAACAATTCCATGTAGAACTAATTAATGTCCATATTGCATCTTAGATATTTTTAATGTTTTTTTTTTGGTTTTTCTCTTTAAATTGGAATAAGATATACTATTAAGTTAATAGATCTCTAAAATATAATAAACTAGATCTTTAAATTAATTAGAACTCTACTTTAAAAGATTTCAATAAACTAGCATATACATATATAACTATTATGTATAGTTATCGTAAGACAGATGTTAACATATAATTGTAAAACTAGGATATACAAGATAATTTTTTTTAAAGATAAATTACAAAACCAGAGCAAAAAGAAAATCGTGGTGATCGAGATGGTTCAATTTCTGATTTTCGCTTTATCAAAAAATTTCTGATTTTCGATCATTTTTCGTACGTCTTTCTGTTCTCACCAACTTCGTAATGTGCTCAGTTACAAAAGAAAGAAAAAAAAACCCCTTCTTCATGTGCATTTTGGAGTTTTTCGTAACAGTTTTGTTTTGCTGTATTTTTTAGAATTTATACCACAAAATAATACTAAAAATATTTAGATGAGTCTAAATTTTTTTATATCTAGACATGAAAAGAATCACTATAAATAGATCCCATCTGATTATATCTAACTTAAAAACATGAATATATAAAAATATGACTTCATGTATTTTATTTTCTATATATATTTTGGTTTATGATTTATTGTAATGATTTTTGTTTGTTTGTAGTCTTCGCTATTGTAACATTGTCAAGTACCGTAAAAAATTAATGTTATATTTAGTTTTTCTTTTTAATTTCAATTGTTAATAGTTTAATATTATTAATTATTTTGCAAAATTTAAAATAAATGTAACAGATTTCAATTACATTTCGACGGGGTTTAGATAGAAATAACTAATGAACTGGAATCAAAGTATACCAGAACAAACATGCACTAATATAAACAAAAATACATGTTTACTCTTATGAAACGACATCTTTAGCTGCCCATCGGACTATATTTGTTCTCACACAAACCAACAATCTAAACCAGAGGCTTATATATAATATTTTAGGTAAATTCTGATAGATTTAAAATGTATGATTCAATAAATCAGTTTATATAGAGGGTTCTATACAAAATCAAGTAAAGTTTATGACAAAACTAACATTTCATGTTTCGGATTTTTTTTTTTTGCAAATTTAGGTTCAAAATGTAACTTCCTCGTGATCAATTTTTAATTAAAAATCTAAACACCAGATATGTGAGAAGATATTTCAATACATCTATACATAGTATACACTCCCCACAAATTTTAAAGGTGTCATTCTTAAATTTAGTTTTCGCCTCTCCGTCGTTACTTCAAACGGTATGAGAGACATTTCACCTATGCCTCTTTTACCCTCTTATGTGTTTCATCTGTGGAATATTGGTTCACCAACTTTTTCAAATGTTTTTTCAATCGGCGGTGTTTGTTTGGTGGCAGTTGGATTGTAGTCAGATTTTAATGGCTTTCCGGTGGTTTGAGGATGATTCTGGTGTCCTCCTCCTCCCTTCCTCTTCATGTTGCATCTTGTTCTTGGATTTGGTGGTTGATCCTTTGTGTGGTGGTGGCTTTGAAGTCGCGTGTGTGGGGTGGTGGCGTGTGGCCTGTGATTGATGCTAGCCAGATGTCGCTTTTGAATTGTCAATCTGCTTATCGGAATGGCAGATCTATTTCACTTTAGTTTTTCCGGCATCTTCTCTTCTTCTGTTGGTCTTCTCTTTTTCGACCTCCACTTTTGGTTGTGTGGAATAATTTTGATCCCTTCTTTTTCTGTTTTGGTAGACCTTGTCGATTTCTTTTGCACAGAGATATTGATGGTGTTTTGTTGGCAGATATGTGTTCTGATGTGTTGGCTCCTTTAGCCTAGTACCCTTGTTCTAGTTAGCGCTCAAAGATATGGTCTATATCATTTGATTTGGAGTGGTGTTCTTTTTCTCAGAACTTTTTAGGGTGGAGATCTTTTTTCTTAGAGCATGATTATCGCCCACTTCTTAGCCCATTTCTTAGACTATTTGGACCAAAAAGAAAATAAAAAAGAGATAATAAGCTTGGAAACGGCCCATGAAACTTCTTAATTAAGAAGTTTTCATTCTGCGTCCTTGGTGACAGGTGTCTCGTGTCTGTCAAACTACATCTCCTTCTCTCTCGACGAAATCAACTTCAACGCCATTTCTTCTTCTTCTTCGCTGGATATAATCTCTCAAACAAGCAAGCAACCTTGGCATCAAATCTCCCAGGTTCGTATCTATAATCGAGTTCATTGATTCGGGAAACCCGAGGAGACCAATATTCTCCGGACATTAGGCAAGCTTAATAAGGGAAGAATAATCCAGAAACAAATATCGAAATCTCATTGATAATTAAGGTCATGGGTTGGGTCTGGAGAGACGACGATGCTTCTGACGTCGCTAGTAACGATGTCACTGATCATCAACCAATCGGAGATTCCGCCGCCGAAGTCAATTTATCAACCTCCACGGTAGTGAGATCGAAGTGCAAGACAAAGGAGGTGGAGCCTGGGAAGTTCGTCAGGAAGTGCGACAAAACCTAGGAGATCCTCCGCCACTGTTTCGGCAAGTGAGTGGATTTTCTTCTGATCTCTCTTCTCTATGTCGGAATCTTCTACTTATGTATTGTCTAAATATCAAAATGATTTTTAAGTTTTGTTTCAGGAGAGTGTATTGGTAAGAGTTAATGGATGTTTGAATCTCAGCTACTAACTTCTTTAGTTGTTTATCTTTCGTTTTGTGTTTGTGATAATGGCTCTTTGTGTTTGATTATCTTTGTTGTGTAATGATGAATGGGGACATTTTTTAGGATTACAATGATGATGTCTGAAAATGTTTAACCCTTAACGCGAGCGCCTCAGTGTGCTATATGCGCAAGGCTCTCACCATTAGATCTCTTGTTTTACTTATGTCTTGCCGTCTGAGTTCGAGATTGTACCTTTCACTTCACTAAACTGATTATCCTCCCTATGTTCTGTATGGTTTCAGGCCCTCTTAAGTCGTCCAATCCACCACATAGCACACAGAAGAAGATGTCACAGACCAGATGGTGCGTGGATCTTCTTTCCCAAACCATGTTAGGTATGCAACTCGATTTGTTTGCCTAAGGATAGAGCTTGGAAACTTGTAACTTTATTTTTGTTTCCACCACTCATGTGTCTTTGTTTTAGTCATGTTTTGCTTACAGCTTACTTGTTAAATGGGATTTTTTTGTGAAATGGAATCAATGCATTGTTTGGTCTTCATGCTTTGTCCCAGCAATAATCTGTATTTTTGGTAATGTTTCTTAACAATGTCTCTTAACTTCAAAATATTAATAAAAAAAACTAAGAACTCTAAAATTTGTCCTAGCAATAATGTTGCTCTTAGAGACTGCGGTGGCGTGCTCGTCTTAAGATTAGGATTTTCGTCTCCTTTTTAGATTTTTCTTATTTTTTGAATTTTACTCAGAGCGGATCCTGAAATTTCGGAGGTCCTATTTGGTCTTTTTATATTATTTTTACTTAAAATTGATAATAATTTTTTAAGAAAAAATTAAACTCAAAGACAGTTTTAAGTTTTTTATAATACAATAAAGCAGTTTATGTTACACACACTTTTCTCTAACTTCATCATATAAGGCTCAGCTTTTCAAGTTAAAACAGAACTATATTATAACTAGTAGGACCCACTTTGATCTCTCACTCTTATCTTTTTTATCCACTTTCATCTTTTTGATTTTATTTTTCTCTAAAACTTTCTGTTCTTCTTTAGTTTAAAATCTTTGAATTCTAACCTTTTTTCAAAAGATTATCTTTGCAAAATTCAGATTGAGCCATGAATTACGTTCATAGTGACTGATCTACCGTCACGGACCATAGAAATCATGATTGATGTAAGTCGACAAGTTTTCCACCTCAATTCACAGGTACGACGAGCTCCACTACCATCTCCTTTCTTCTATATAGATCTTTTCTTCTGCAATTTCTCAAGTCCGGTGGGAAGCCTCAACGTTGTGCCCTCAGCCTCTCTTCCACGGTGTCCCAAGAGGTCTTCGTGGTGATCTCAGCCTCTCTTCGTGCCTCCGGTGGACCGTAAAGGGAAGCTGCCACTGCATCCGAGATTAGATCGCCATTGTTGAACCTTGAAATTAAGTTTCCTTAACTTTCGTATAATTTTAATTATTTCCACTATTGCCCTAAAACTTTCAGATTTGCAAATACGTCTTCTTCAGTTAACCTAAAACTTCTAAATTTGCATTTTAGACCCTAATGAATGAAATGAACAAATAAATATACCAAAAACCTCTAAATGCATCTTTTTAGCAACTATAAAATCATTAAAATTATTATCAAATATCATAATTTGAGCAATGTGCAAATAAACCGGTGTGCATGTGATTTTTCGCATAATATTGTACATGGACAATAAAATATATGTACACATTAACGGTATTTGACACACATAGTACCTTTCAAGTATCATTCTCAGAATTAAATTAAGAGCTCGCCATAGGTGGTCGTCGTAAGAGATCGCCATAGGTGGTCGTCGTAAGAGATCGCCATAGGTGGTGGTCGTAAGAGCTCGTCGCAAATCGAGGGTGGAAAATAAAACTATCTTAAACTTTTACCTATCACAGAAAATGATCTTACGGTTTCAGAATTTTTAATTAAAAAGTAGAAGTCAAACATTTTAGTGGAAAACATGATTTTAGCTATTTGATGGAAAAACATGATTTAAAAGTTTTGGCGAGAAAATATGATTTTAACCAGAAAATTTGAATCTAACATTTTTTGACAATAAAATGTTTTGACTTAAAATGTGATTTTGGGTTTTTAACCAGACAACATGATTTGCGTTTTAGTAGAAAAAACATGATTGTATGATACATTGCTTTAATGATATACAATGTTCACTTGTGCACATATACATATATAAACATGTACACATTTACATATGTACACGTGTAAGACCAATTATAAATCTTTATTATAATGTCTATCTAATTATTTTTAAAAATAAATTAATCTATTACCATTTATAATTGAATATTTTGGTGAATTTGAATTATAAGATTTTAAATTATCTCCTTTGCTTCCACCCTTTGGATCATCTCGAACTAATTTCACTCTTCAGCTGGACATATATGTATATAATCATGTGTTTTTACTTTTGATTTCAAAATGTGATTTTGGTTTTTGGGTTTTTCAACCAGACAATGTGATTTGCGGTTTAAATGATTTGCGATTTAAATGGGAAGATATGATTTTATGGTATATATTGCTTTAGTGATATTCAATGTACATAAGTGAAGATGTACACATATATACATATAAACATGTATACATGTACACATATAAACATGTACACATGTATATATGTACACATGTAAAACCAATTATAAATCTTTATTATAATGTATATCTAATTATTTAAAAATAAATAAATTTATCTATCATATAGTTTAGCGAACAACATCGAAGCTTGCTTGTATTGTACATATGTACACGTTTTTTGTGTAAACTCTAACAGATTTTTCTTCTGTTTATTGATATCTTACTATTTTATGAGTTTTAAAACCTATTTTTAATTCATTTTAGTCATATAGATTGCATAGAAGTGTATATATTGCATATATATGTCTATTTACATTTGATTGAGTTTGGAGTGAATAAGTGAAAGTTTAAGACTACATTAAGAGGCTATTTCTGTAATTTGGAAAATTAAAAGCCGAATAGAAAACTTCCAGAAGTTCAAAGGATCCGTCGTGTAATCAGGGAAGGTCTGGTGTGTAAAATTAAAAAGGGAGGAGCCAATTTTAAAAGGATATATTTACAAATCAGAAATCTTCGGAGAAGAAATAAATATATTTAAAAGTCGAGGGCAAAATGTGAAATAAAGGCAAAGTGGCCATTGTTGCTCATCGAACTTTCGTGATGAAGGAGAACCGCGTCATATAAGCTCGAACTGGTCACGACTATCCTTGCAGCTCCAAAAAGATGATCTGATGATGGTGAATCGCGGCGGATATGAAGAGATTGTGGCTTGGTTTCATGGAGAAGATAGAGACTCAAAGGTTGCGGCTTTAGGTGATGATGGAGGAATACATCGTGGATTGCAAATAATAACGAAGAAAGAAGCTTCACGGCGGAGATTGATCACTCGCATAATGAGCTTGGATGTCAGTGTGAATTGAAAGAAAAAGACACGGCGGAGTTGTTGCATAATGGTGGACAAGAGACACTGTGACAGAGCATATACATTGGCTTGGAATGGTAAGCACAAGTTGCAAAGCAAGACTGGAAATTTCTAAGAAAAAAAATTCTTTCTTCATATCAACATCTTGTTCAGGTGACAGACGTCCTCTTAACTTCTTCATTTTATCCTCTTTTGCCATTAAAACTATTTTTCTTGGATTTCTTTGCCATTAAAATTATTTATCTCTTACAGAGAGAAGAAAAATAAGATTAAAACATTTGGGATCCATTTAATTGTAAGAATAAATGTAGTTAACTTGTAGTTGCAAAAAACTAGCTTTTGAGCAATAACTGCCCTATAATGTAATAAAACTCATAAATTGTCCTATAGTGTAAAAAACCTAGAAAAATAATTGTTTGAATTATATATTATATTTAAAGAAAAACGATTAGTTTCTATTAATTTATACAAAACATATATTTTTATTGTAATTTTACTCATTTTAAAATCATAACAACCCAAAATATATTATTTTCTATTAAATCTATTCATATTAAAAATACATTTTGATTTTTATTTATTTTAAATTTGCATTATATTTTGGATCATATGACATTAAGTTAATTGAAGAGTTTGTTACCCTAGTTACATGCTTGCTCCTATGGAGGAGACTTAAATTACATTTTCATTATATATATATATATATATATATATATATATATAGAAACAAATTGTAAAATTAAAAATAAATTGTAAACTGGGCCCCACAAAGTGGAGGCCATTCAAATGTTTCAAGATCATCTGGTTCGAGTCACTCAATTTTTTGTTTTGGTTATTAAGCAGTTGGTCCAAACCTAACTAGAATTTTTGCAAGGGTTTTATAAAAAAGCCAAAAATCCACAAAATTTTATTAATAGCAAACAAAAGTTGAAAAAAAACAATGTGGGTAATCGTATATGTAGTGATTACGTTACAACATGTGTTTACACTAGTAGAACCCATGTTCTTGACTAGTAATTACGTTAAAAAATATTGGGAAATAAAAAACTAGTTTGTTGTCCTTTTATATAAAATCTCTTTTTTTTTCTTTTTTATTCTTTGTATTTCTAAAAACTAATGAAATAAATAATATTTTGGATCAAAATATTTATTAAAAATATAAAAAATTAATAAAATACCCATATAAACAAGCTGGTAATTTTTTTGTTCAAAATACTTGATAAATAAAAAATTTAAAATATATTTTACTAAAAGTAGAATGAATCTTCTACGAAAAATGGTAGAGTACAAAACGATTTCTAAAATAAATATGTTCATTTACTTTTTTTAGAACGCATATTCTACTATTTACTAAATTTCTAAATAAGAAGAATGCGCATTATACTAATCGTAAAGGTATTCATTTTTCTTCTGAATGCATCTTTTACTTTTATAAAGTATTCTAAATTTCGGAGAATGTGTTTGCTACAATGTATTCTTACGTCTACTCAAAGTAGAAAGTGTATTCATGATTTTTTATCATTTTTTTAACTTTAGAAGCCATCTTCTACGGATAAAATACCTGAATGTTTTGCAAAAATAATGAAATTTCAGTTAAGAAAATATTCTAGAAATTTCCTAAAAATATTCTAACTTCTTAACGTGTTATGGTCGATTTTACTTGTGAAAAATGATTTTGCATTTTTTTCTTCATAAATCTATGATATCTTCATAGTTTATCTTGTGATTTTCATAAACTCTTGTTCTATTTTTTTAAAAAAATTAATAAAACTAAAAAAATTACAAATGTTTTAAGCTTTTTATACGTTTCTATAAAGTTTATTTAAAGTTTTTTACTAAAATTTTTTTGTAGTTTTATTCTTTTTGTAAAGTTTTATTTTTTATTTTTATTTTTATAAAGTTTACAAGTTTACTTTTATTAAACTTTTATTAAAAAAAATTAAAAAGTTTTATTTTTATTAAAAAAGTTTTATTTTTATTAAAAAGTTTGATAAAATTAAAAAGTTTACAAACGTTTTAAACTTTTTATAAAAATAAAACTTTGTAAAATATTTTGTATAGAGTTTGTTTAAAGTTTTTATTAAAAACTTTTTGTAAAGTTTTATTTTATTTTTATAAAGTTTATAAATTTTATTTTGTTAAAAGGTTTATCAAAAACGTTTTAAATTTTTTATAAAAATAAAAATTTGTAAAACTTTTTTTATAAATTTTATTTCATGTTTTTATTTAATTTTTTAAATTATTTTTATTTTATAAATTTTACGAATTTTATTTTTATTAAAAACTTTTAAAAAACTTTTATTTTGTTCCCCTTTTTAAAATGTTTCTAGTTAATTTTTTAAAAAATCTATTAGTTTAATGTATTTAATTAGATTAATCAAATGTTATTTTTGGGATTATGAAAAAAATTATATTAAAAAGACAACTAAATGATAGTTTTATACCATAGGAACAACCATGCTGAATTTTTGTTCTGTTTTGATAATTTTCCAAAAAATATTTAGCTCATGTATGTTACTCATCTTATTTTGGGGTTAAGCTATCATCTTGTTACAACTACATCTATAACATGAGAAAAATATTTATATGGTTACCTTAGGCAAGTGAATCACATGATTATCTAAAAAAGACGTTTCAAATGTATCACATAATTCATACTTTTAATAGCGCACGGAATGGAGGAGGTAAGCTGGTATGAAATAAGAGTAACGGGTTACGTTTTAAATAAACTATCTATCGGCGTAGAGAACTCTATAGAGAGAACGTGAGGAAACAGAAGAACCTGTAAAGGCCGAAAGTGACGGGAAAGCCAACAAAAAATCTTGTGTGTGAGAGAATCAATGAAATGAAAAAAACCTATAAAATCCAAAATAGGCCATTCTCCATTTTTCGATCTCCCAGAATTCGCTTCTCTATTCGTTTGCCCCACCAAACATTTTAGATTCTATTAAAATTATTTTTTAGATTTTTGTTTTTTTTTTTAGTTTTAGTTCTTGAAAACATTTTTTCCTCGTCGTCATTTGAGCTTACTAGTCTTGGAAAAGAAAAAACCTGAAAAAGAACGAAGCAACAAAAAAGAAGAAGAAGAAGAAACAAATCTTGGGAGCTCCTTCCGCTTTTTCTTGTGCATGGTGTACCTCATCGAGTCTATAGCTAAGAGTGATTCATCAATTCGTTTTCCTCTCCACGTAATTCATTTATATAATTTACTTTTATACATATGTAAAATAATATTATGAGATGGGTTCGATTTATCATCTGAATTATATATTTTTTTCTTAGAATTTTGGATTTATTAGATCCTGATCTAATCTAGAATCTTTTTCTGTCATAAGAGCTTGAGTTGTATATGTGGATATGTTGAGTTTGCAGAGAAAAACTTTGGATTTGATTTCTTGAGATTAAATATAATATCGAGTCTCTATAATATTTGGGTTCCCTCTAAAACTTCGTGTAGCAGATTCCATGTTCATGGTATTTGCGCTGAATCTGAGAAAAAACTATTCCTTTTGAAAAAGGCTGCTTTGGACTCGGTTTATGTGTGGATGCGGGTCCCTTTGTCTTGGTTGATGTAGTCTTTTTGATAAAAATATTTAACCACAACTCACGATTCAAATTTGATTTGGGGGTCATAACTAGGCTAGGCTTAACTGATTATTGTTCCCCCTTTACAAGTTTCATTCTTTAGTTTTGTGAATGTTGATTAGATTGTGAAACGTGTTTATTACTTTAGTTTTATACAATTTAAAATAATAAATTGTTTGCGATATTAATGCAGCTACAAGTGCAGAAGATCTTATGAGACATTTGATTTCTCATTGAAGAAAACGTTGCGAGTCGTACTATCGTATTATTAGGCAGGGCAGATGGATGAAAACAATGCAGCAAAGTTAACCGGAATTCGGCAGATCGTTAGGCTAAAGGAGATTTTGCAGAAATGGCAAACTGTAACGATAGGTTCTAAGTCAGATGTTCCTCCACCGGAAGCTGGAAAGCAAGCGGCGTCACTAGTTTCAACAGCGATCAGCAAGAGGCTATTAGATGTCAAGAATTGTGACTCGGATGAGGAAAACAGTCAGAGCCCTAAGACTCCGGCTGATGTTCCGAGAGGGTATCTAGCGGTTTATGTTGGACCGGAGCTAAGGAGGTTTATCATACCAACAAGCTATCTCAGCCATTCTTTGTTCAAAGTTTTGCTCGAGAAAGCAGAAGAAGAGTTTGGGTTTGATCAGAGCGGTGCGCTTACCATCCCTTGCGAGGTCGAGACTTTTAAGTTCTTACTTAAATGCATGGAGAACAATCTTAAAGATAATCACCCTGACGACAGCTCCGGTAAGTAGAAAGACCAACTCTTATATAGAGATCATACCATGAACTAGTAGTTACAACCCCATGCACGGACCAGCCATGGCAACCCACGACCCACCCAGCCCGTATTTCATCTCGTTCCAGCTTGTAGGTCAGACGGGCAAGGCCAGTAACTATAACCCATGCATGGCATGCTTAATTACATTTACGGCTGAGTTTAAAGTTTAACCATAAAGAATCAGTGTTTGCACTTACTAGGTATTAAATGGGCTGGGTGGTGGGCTATTTCAACTTCCCTCAGAATATTACCTACCCATTAATAATCTTAATAATCTTTACAGGTCTGTTTGATGAGAAATCAATCAAGAGATCGATCTGTTATTGCATTGACAATGATATGATGATTCTTGAGAAACTACAGTTCCCAACAAGGCAAAACTAATGGTTATGTCTTAACTTTTGCAGCTAGGGATGCACTAGAACCGAAGGAAGAGTAAATACAAATCCAGTGGAAATTGTAATTTTTAATTATTGATTATTGTTATCTTTTGCTTATGTTTAACATATGTGGATGGAAATTGTTAGGGTGATTACTTTGGGGGTGTAATTGTAAAATCAGGTTATTTTTTATTGTCCTGGTTTTTATTTTCTTCTCCATTTTTTTTTTCAAGGGGAATTTAAGTTTTTTTTTTCTTTTTTCTGGGGGGGGGGGTTTAAGTTATGTTAGATGTGAAGCGATTTGGTAGTTTTTTTTTTTTTTTTCTGGGGGGGTTTAAGTTATGTTAGATGTGAAGCGATTTGGTAGTCCGAGTGATCAGTGGCGAATCTACACAGCCCAAGAAGGGTGCAACTGCCCCACAAAAAGTTACAATTGTATTTATTTGCATTTGGTTAAATAGAAATCTTGTAGCTAGGTTAGCTAAAGCACTCTCCTTGCCCCCACTAAACACAGTTTCGATTCTCCCCTTGCCATTTTAATCACTGTTTTTATATTCTTTTCCTTTCTTTACTTTTCCAACTTTCCTTTTTCTGTGTTATATTATTCACTGTTTTCTTATCTTACGTTGTGCTCCTTCAAATCCTTTTTGGTCATCTACTCTTTTCATTCAATTAAATTTTGCTTTAACAAATAGTTCTAAATTTTTTTGTTAATAATTTTTTTCTTCTTTCAGTTAGTAAACATTAATGTAGCTTTATTATTTAGTTATATTTTTTCTTATACATATTATCCTTGTTAAAGGATGTAAAACACAATAATATAAAATATCAAAAAAAAAAATTTTGCCCCCATTCAAAATATTTTCTAGATCAACCACTGCGAGTGATGGGAGATAAAACAAAAATATAACCTCTACTCTTTTCAAAAAAAAAAAAAACCTCTCCTGTACGAGAAATGTATATATTTATGTTCTCTGTTGTTATTATCTCGTGTCGCGTAGCAATCGAACATTCAAAAAAAAATAATTGACAAAACAAACATGGCTCCATGCTATGATGCAGCGTGTGTCGACCAAGTTGGCTTAACTAAAATAGTGTTGCCACGCGATGATTTTTTTATGAGCTTGGGCGTGTAGGGACTGGGGACTAGGGACAAATCATGCGTAAGATACTTTTTGGTTTTATATACTTTCTAAAATTGCGGAATGTCATAAAATGATCAGTGGATGTAAATGTTTAATTAGTGTTACAACATGTAAGCATATAGAAAATAAAGATTATAGACAGCTTTTTCGTTCCCCATGCAAGAAGATTACTTAGAAAGAAGATTACTTTTGGTTGTTATAAGTAAATTTAAATTTTCCCTTTTGTATTCTTACCAAACAAATTAATATTTTCTTACAAAACCTATAAAACATTTGAACGCAGAGACGGTGAAGCAGTCATGAGTTTCTGTTTTCTTAATCATTTTAATAACATTTTGTTACTAATTAAATTTAATTTTAATTTTAAAGCTAAACAAGTAATAAACTGACATGTGTAAATATGATATTTAGTTGATATCTAAAATTTCTTTTTAAAAACTCTGTTTTGTGAGTATTTTTATCTTTCGTCTAGAGGTGGACGTTTGCGTATCCATTCAGTTCGGTTCGGATTTGTTCGAATTTTGAGTTTTCGAGGTCAAAGATTTCAGCACCGTTCGAATATTTCTAAATTTTAGTTCAAGTTTGCTTCAGATATTTGCGGTTCGATTCGGGTTCATATAACCCATTTAAATCATTTTTAAAATTCAGTATATATTTTAAATTTCCCAAAATTTATAAACATAATAATATTAAATAATATATTATTATGGACAGTCTAGCACGCAGTGTAAGGAAGCAACCGTCTTTTGTCGTTCATATGGATGCAGAGCTACCAATTTGGATAACAGAGTCTATATGAGTCTGTTTGTTGCTGTCAAAAAAAAAAATATATTAAATATAAATTTTAATAACATATATTAAATGCTTAAACTCAACATATAAGTTGGTTTGGTTTGAATAATTGAATAGAAAATCAACAATTATTTTAAGTATTTTTGGTGTTTTGAGTATGTCTTAGCTATTTTCATAGTCATATCTGAGAATTAGGGGGTTTTAAACATTTCTTAAAGAACTTTAGTAAATTTTTTCTTTCAAAATTTAGAGGTCGATACCTATGTAAAAAACCTCCAAAAGTTTGGAGCCAAATACCAATGTTTCACTTGCCTATGCCGAGTTCCGACCCTGGCTACTTTAGACATTTACTTTTGATTATTTGTATATATTTCCAATTATTTTAGACAACTTAAAAGTATCTTATATATTTTAATATTTTTAATATACAATTAAATCTAAAAAAATTAATATATTTAAATATATAAATCTATTTTAGATATATTCGGATACCTGGAATACTTCGGTTTTGGTTTTTTAAATATCAAAATTTTGAATCCATTCGAATACTTAATTAATTTCGGTTTGGGTTTGATATTATTTTTCGGATCGCATTCGATTCGGTTCTTCGGATCCAGAATTTTTTTTCCTAGTTCTACTTTCATCTATTTTTAATATTTAATTATTTCTAATATTTAATTAGTTAAATATTCATTTTATCATTCATCTAAAGTTCTAAACTAGAAGTGATCTTACGTATATATTTTTTCATTCATCTGAACTATTCAAAAAATACTTATATATATATATATATTCATTGTATAAAATATTTTTGTAGATATTGTGATAAAGATTAATAACAATTTTGTAAAATATATAAAATCATACTGGCGAATCTCTCAAACATATAAATTAGATGAATTGAACTCGTTGATTGGGATTTAAATTTTGTAACCAGTGATTGATCTTCTTCGCGCCTGCAAAGTCCGGTCAGCTCATTTGACTGACCAGTATATGTATTCCAATCTATTAATTGATTTTTATTAACATTGTACATTTTTTTAATAGAAAAACTTTTATATTACAAATTGTAAGACAATCTTTCATATTAAAGTATGTATTTTTTTTTGAATAATCCGGTGTATCCTGGCATTCACCGAAGTGGATCTAGACTAGCGGCGAGTGTCCGTATCAGCCTACATTATCGGCCGGAGTACGCCTCGGTCACCGGATGCTGGGAAAGCCCAGATTTTAAATTTATTGATTACTGTATATTTAAAAGATTTCAACTAAAAGTTTTGTTCGACCCAACTGAAATTCTAAACAACCAATTTTTACTATTTATTTCGTACTGATTTTCTTGAATCTCATTCTAATGCACACATTCAAACCTGAAACAAGTCAAATAGTTTTGAATAAATTGTTTTCGTTAAATGCTCCAAATGGTTTATCTAACCTTGTTCTGATTTTTTTAATCCGTACTCATTTTATATGATTATATTAGCTTTTAAAATCATTAGAACTCCTTTTCATGGTCGTAACTATGGCCTAACCTAAATGGATTACCTCTGTCTTTTCTTAAAATGTATCGAATGTTCCAATACCCTATATGACTGGTCTGCCCTTTTAGGCTTAATTCCCTCCGGCCAAACATTAAATTCTTCTCAATTTGCCTTGTATTTGAAATCCCTTAAAGACGGCTAAAACCTTAGTAATCCATGCAAATGGATATAGATTTCGACCAATTCTGAGCGTTTGATCGCTTTAATAGCTAAATCGAGCAAATCGTGTCAATCAAATAAATTACCCGTTGATTTAACCCTTCCTTATCTAGGTCCATATAAAATTTTCTTCTATCTTTTCTAGTCTTTATGTACTCAATTTAGACGTTTGGTTTATCTTCGGACATTTAACTCGTGATTGATCTTCTTCGGGCCTGCAGAGTCTGGCAACTGATTTGAACCTATGGTGATGATTGGTTCAGCTGTAGTTTTAAGAATTTAGCTGTATAAATTAGCTCCTTGTGTATATGTATCCAGTCTATTAATTGATCTACATTGACATTGCATTTTTTTTAATAAAACAAAATATTATATTACAAATTGCACGACAATGTTTACACATTAATATATATGTGTATATATATATATATATATATATATATATATATATATATTTGTTGGTTTTATATCATTTAAAAGAAGAAGAAATATCTTAACAAATGTGTAGAGTATACAAAGTGTAGAATATACAAACATATATAAATCATTAGTAGTATAATTTTCACCTAAATTAGTCATGCAAATTAAAAGTTAACAGGCATAGTACTCGACGAGTTCGTGGACTGACTCTGGGCGTGACTCGTCGGCGTCGGCGTTCTCAAGCATCCAAAGGAGATGCTCAAACAAGACAACCTCGCACGACACGGCGATCGAACCGTCCTCGCTGCCGCATCCACCATCCATAGCCGCTAGCTGCTGGAAGAGCGGATGGTTCACGACGTCGGAGCTCACGTGGTACGGACGACGTGTTCTGCCGACGTAGACGGTGTGGAGTTCTTCTAAAGGAAATGCACACACGGAGGAGGAGCGACCGTGATAGGACGGAGTCGGTGGTTGGTTCGGCTTGGTGTTGAAAGAGTTTAGCTTCTTCAAAACTGATTTCAGCTTCATCAGTTTGTTGCCACCTTTCATCATTTTCAACTTGGTTTCGTAAACTGAAGCTGGGGATGTACGTCGGAGTCAGTTTCCGGTGAGCGGAGGAGAGAAGAGAGATGTTTATGTCAAAAAAGAAGAGAGAACTAGGGTTCTTATATTAAGCCGACAGGGGTAGATCCGTGATTTTTCAACCGATCTGAATAGCTAACCTTAATTATGATCTATATATGTGTCCCAGTCGTAGGCAATTTATTCGAGAAAATATGATTATCAATTAGAAAGATAAAGCAAGTGTCACATAGGCTAAAAGTTTTTTGGTCTTTATATCAAAAACATGCATATTATATACACATCATTCCAAAAAAGTTTCTGTTATGTCCCATACGCTAAAAGTTATTTGGTCTTTATATTAAAAACATGCATTTTATATAATGACATCACTCCAAAAGTTTTTGTTATCACATTCAACCATATACATCATTTCTCCATAATGATTTAAATTTTTGTTAAATTTTTAAACTACATTGTTGTAAGGTAAGGGCGTTCGAGTGTGTAGACTACTATCTATGGTTTTGCAGAACTTTCTGTATAAGACTATAAGTGTTTAATTTTCATTAGTCTTTTTTTTTCACTGGATTCCATTGTATTTTATTTGTTTTCCTTATTTTTTTTTTATTTTCCATGAATTTCTTCAGTATATCTATTTGATAATCACAAAATGATATTATATAATAGATATAATAACTTTTGCTCTAGTTTCAACCGTTTGAGCTAAAAAAAAATTCGGCAATATTCACGGTGGATATATATGCTCTTCCAGAGTTCAAGTTCGAACACATTTCATGCAGAGTAAGACATTGATACGATATACTAATGTATTCTTATATAATGAATAATTATTTAAATAAAAACTATTTAAATAAATATTTATTGGTTAGTTGAAATAATAAAAAAATATTATGTATGAAAATTGTATTGAAAATGTAGAATGCTACTGATTTTAAAACAAGAAAAATGCTAAAATAGCATTTATAATGAAAAAGAGGAAGTAATTATTATTCAACTTATCTCGTTTGAATAAGACAATAACAAATATAGATAATTCAACCAAAAAAATATTACTGCATAATACAACGTCATAAACATCAAATTATATTATTTTCTTTGTTTGATTATAAGTATCGTTTAGGTTTTTCGTACACGAATTAATATACTATTAAATTTTCTATGTTATCTTTATTTAATATATTAGTTTGTTTTATTTTGTTAGTTAACAAGCTAAAGTTAAAGATAAAACTGGAAAATATTTGTCTTGAAAATATAAAATGACATTTATAATAAAACAAGTTTTAAAATCTAAAACGACATTTAATATTAAACGGACGAAAACTATTTGTATAGAAACTTTCAACTATAGTGAATCGAAGGGAATACCTAATATTTTCATTTGGAAAAATAAATGTGAAATTGTTAATCGTTGCCAAACAAGTTTCCAAGAGGCATATAAATGAAAGCTATAAAATTTACATAATCACTTAATGATAATGTATTAATTCAACAACTAAAAGGAGACGGTTCATCTAATCTATTAATTTAGGGATTATCTACTATTTGAAGTTCTCATTTAAATTTTGGACTCTTTCATAATTGTTGCTAGAATATATTATGTCTCCTATACAATGCAACCTACCAACTTAAATTAAACCAAATCTTAACCAACATAGATTAGTTAAACCTAACCAGTAACACTTTTATAATATTTTTGGTTAATCTTTTAATATAATTAGATCTAGGACTGGACGTTCGGGTACCCATTCGGGTTTCGGTTCAGTCCATTCGGGTTTCAGATTTTCGGGGTCAAAGATTTCAGCCTCATTCGGAAATTTTTGAATTTCGGTTCGGGTTCGGTTTGGATCTTTACGGGTTCGGTTCGGGTTCGGATAACCCATTTAAAATGTTTTTAAATTTTCAAAATTTATTATATTCTTTAAATTTTCAAAATCTATAAGAAAGATAATATATTACATATAAATTTTCATAACATATATGCCAAAATACCTTAATTTAACACATAAATTAGTTTTCTTTAAATATTTGGATAAAGAATCAATAGATATTTAACTATTTCGGTGTTTTCAGTATATTTTAGCTATTTTAAACATTTGCTTTTGACTATTTGCATATATTTTCCGAGTATTTTGGAAAATTAAAAGGTATCTTATATATTTTTAATATTTTTAATATACATTATATATAAAAATAATGTATATATTCAAGTATATAAATTTATTTCGAATACATTCGGGTACCCAAAATATTTCGGTTCGGATCGGGTTCGGTTTCGGTTCTTTAAATACCAAAATTTTGAATCCGTTCGGATATTTAATCAATTTTGGTTCGGGTTCGGTGCTACTTTTTTGGATCGGGTTCGGTTCGGTTTTTCGGGTTCGGATTTTTTGCCCAGCCCTAATTAGATCATATAAAACTGAATCACTCTTAAATCAATGAGTTCTATATCATTCCAGACATAAGAGAAAAAATATCCGACTCATTTACAACGTAAGCATACAAAGACCGTGTATGCTTATGCTCATTGATCTTCCAAAAACCAAATAATTGTGGCATAGACCAACATAGGTTCATGTTCGTATCACTAACTTTACTTTCATATATTTACTCTTCACCTACATCATATCACAACATACACAGTTATACAAGAACATGATTTTTTTTTGTTCAAACAACCAAATAATGGTGGCATATGGTCAGTAGATTTTTTAAATATGTTTTTTTATATATTACATTTTACGAGACTATGTGTATAAATTTTTTTTTTGAAAAAATGCATAACTATGTGTATAAGTTAAAAGGTAAAAGGTGTGACAAGGCAAATTATTATACTAAAAATAAAAGAAGATTAAATACAAACTAATAACAAGTACAACACAAATTATAACACTATTAAATTCTATATATATTTAATAAAATATTATATATATGTCTAATATGTATATATATATATAAATGTTACACAAAATATATATAATATTATATATACATATTATATATACCATATATTGTTAATTGAAATTTGACAAATCAATTTCCGCCCTTTAGGGCGGGTCCTAATCTAGTGGACTTTAAAAGCGCCTTTACTAGTTCATATTTGTTAGGTATGTGATTGGCTAGCTAGTAGTTGACAAAGAAAGATTGGCTAGCTAGTATACTATATAGACTATTATTTCTTTGGAATATTAATAAGCATCTTATTTCTTACACAACATCTACTCTATTAATTTAGAGTCCTAAATTTTATCTACTTAAAAAGTTGTCATTTAAATTTGCACCTATTCACAACCCATTAGAAATAATCATAACATTTCTTATTATTAGTTTATATAACTCCCGTTTAAGAAAAGTATATTCTTAAGTTTGATTCTTTCGCTGTACAAACACAAACAAACGTAACAATAGTTTACAAATCAAATTATATTATCCTTTAACCAATTCTAACCAAATGAAATACCAATCAGTATAGTGACATGATTTGTTCCACGTGATGCATTGTTTTGAGAAGTGAGCCGATAAAACTTTGCAAATGTGTTCCTTTGTTATAATCTGTTTTTCCTCCATTTTTATTACATGATCCAAGAAAACCATTTAACTCAATATATTGTTATATATCAAACTTTTCTTAGACATTGAATTTTACAATTCAGTAGATTTTAATACATTTGGTCCAACTAATTAAAATATATTAAAAGCCTATATAATTTAATAAAATTTTATAGTTTTAACATTTTAGGTGTTTACACATTTACTTGTGTAAATATTTTAAATGCATAGAAAACACACTCTTGATAAAACCTAATCACGTTTTGTAGAACAATATATGAACTATTTACAATTCCGAAAACATAAGATATAATAAATTTAAACAATATCACATAATTTATTTTCTTTTTTTAACTTTATTCACAAATATATCTCATGAAAATCTACACAAATTGTATATCAAATATACTCATCCAATCATTTATATAATTTAGTTGATTAATAGATTAGTTGCATGATTTAAAAAAAGAATTCAAATTTATTTTTATCAGAAATGTTAAAAAAAATAAAAAATTTATGAAAAAAAAAATATATATATATATATATATATATATATGTATACAAAAAATATTATGTTAAATCAAATACAAAAATATTTTTAGGAAAAAAATTATTTCCTTTTTAAATATTTCAATTTTCATTCAAAATTCAAATTTTAACAAAAACAAATATCACAAGATATATATGTATAGTATGTAAATTTAAAACAAAAATCTTCAAATCATTTCTATAACAATTGTTTTTTTTTAAGAAATAAAATATACATTAAAGTTATATAAAATAAATTTTAGAACTACTGTTTTCTAAAAAATTAAAAAAATTATATATCAATACTATTAAAACAGGAGAACTTTTTATCTACTTGCAAGTAGTCTAGATTGGACCATTACGTTTATTTAACTTTCCATTATTTCTCTTATAACTAACTTAATTATTATTAAATATATACTATAACTAATCAATTATTTTAATATTTTAAAAATAAGATCTTTAAAATATATATTTTAAGTATCTTTTACTAAGATTACATCTTAATAATATCTTTTAATATATTTTATTTAAAATGTAAATACACATTTATTTTTAATATTTACTTTTAGATAATAAAAGTCATAAATAAAATAAGTAACTGTAGTTAAAAACAATTTTTATTCATTTTTTATTTATATACTAAGAAATAAAATATATATAGTATTTATATACACATAATTTATATTCTTAACTAAATTACTACACCAACTAATAAATATAAAGTAACTTAATACATCTATTAACTTTTTTCTATATTATAAAATAACATAATAAAATAAATGCATCAATTTTACAACATACTTCAACTTACTAAAACAAATATTAAAGTACGATATACAAACTAATAAATAATTTCATAAGTTAAATATTTTTTAAAAAATTATTTATTTATCAAGTATAAAGTGGGTTGAATGACAATAGTTAATTTAAAAATATAATAATAAAATAAATTTTACCAATATAAAAGGTTACAATAAATTTGTGGATTTAATAGAACTTTTAAATAACGGTTAAAACCAGATTACATATAGAGTTATCAATTTTATCGATTTAACCGTGGATCCGGACCGGGTTACAGAACATTAAATATAACACTTCATGCGTAACATTTAAAAGTATACACGTAATCCAAAATAAAAATTTATATCACTCGAAAATAATTCCGCCCTTTTAAGGGCGGTTAAAATCTAGTGTTACTTTAAATTGCAGTTTGTTTGTCATCTTGTTGTGGTTAGACTAAGACTCCGACATTATTCTTTTGGGTAGTTTTATTATTATTTACTTTGTATTTGCGACTACTGTTATAGCATGTGGGTTCCCGAAGATTTGTCTTTCTTTTTTACAAAAAAAATGATATCCTCATAGGCGGACATAAGAGAATCAGCTATCTTTTAATCATGTAATCAAAATATTAATATTTAATTACACCTCCTAGTTTATCTACTTATAAATTAATGAAAAGGTTTATCGGACTTCTTATTATACTGCAGATAGTGTTAACTAGAACTGCGAGAGGGAAAATGGTGGAAGAGTCCAAATAAAGATGAAACAGAAGAGCAACCACTACTCAGAACTAGTTTACAAAAAAAAAAAACCACTACTCAGAACTTTATGTAAATAATTTTTTCTTAGAGAAAATTCAACTTCTTATTTTTTGGCGGCCTCTTCACATGCCAAAGCGTCAAACTACAGACCAACTATTTATCCCATGGGTCCGGCGTATGCAAACCATTTCGACGGCTTTATTTAACGACTTTGGTTGTTGTGTTCTCCTTCAAATTAGATTGAACAAACGCTTCTTTTCTAAGAAATTTTGTCATTCAACAAAAAAAAACAAAACAAATGAGATACAATGTAGAGACAATCTCGTTTAGCCAAGAAAAAATCTTATTTAAACTAACAAAAGTTAAAAGGAAAATACTAAAAGGAAAATAGTCTTTAAATCACCGTTTTAAATTTTCATATACAGAATAGAGACAACTTCCATTGATAATTTTTTTCATAAATAAATAACTTAATTGTCACTATTTGTATATATGAATAGTTGGAAAATCAGGTTTTCTTGTGCAAATCAAATAATTGAATAAATATGCAAAAGGCTAGCTTAGAAATGAAAAAGGAGTGACCAAAGATTCTAAAAGGAATAATTTAGTACTAACCATTTCAAAGCTTTTCACAAGAATTAGAACAACGAAATAGGTGAAAGCATGTAACAAAAATTAATAAATTGTGTTCATAATTGATTTTTTTTGCTTATGTTTCTCTTCTTGTTTTTTAACCTCAAGTCGTATCAAAAGTTTTGTATTATTACCAGTGTCCAAGAAATTGCTAGGCGCTAAACGGACAGTGGCTTAACGCCTAACGCTTAAAACGATTAAACGAACGACTATATTATTACTTAATCGTTTATGCGTTTATAAATTATAACAAAATATTAAATATATATAATGTTTTATATTAAATAATAGTAAATTTTATTATTTATATATGACAAAATTTTATTTTCATAAGAATATATATTATAATATATAAATTATTATAATTCATGAATAATAAATTATATATTATTTATTACTACAATATTGTAATTATCTAAACGGCTTTAAAACTAATCGTCACGGTCTATCGTCTAAGCGCTGTTTAGGCGGTCGCCTAGACCGCTTATTACTCTTGTTAATTTGACAATTTTGACTGTTTCATTTTTTTGGAATATCTTCAATCTACTTTTTAGTAAAAGATTTCAAAAATTTTAGTAATAGTCATATCAAACTTATGTAAAACTAAGATTGCAAACCTTTCGATAAACTGTGTAGTTACTGATTGAACTTCTAAAAGTGCATATTTTATAAATGTTTTTTACTTCGCTTTGGCTCTTGATTGCCTTAACCAAATTAGGGAAATTCACACACATGTGTTCCCCACTTTTAAGTGGTGCATGGCCTCTGGATATAAAACCAACCATGTGTGTTTGAGGAACCGTTTTAAACAAAACCTAGAGTATAATAAATGCTTAATAAACCGATTTTGTGCCCCCTTGGTCTATGTTGGTGGGCGAGGACCCTGTATTCAAAATAAAATACATCATTAAAAATAGTCTGAAACCCAAAAATTCACCCTGTATTACTAAACCCTATTTCTTCCAATTTATTACTAAACCCAATATACCTACATGCTTCGATTTGTAGTCATCACCAAAAATAATATCCTAAAGTCTCTACCAACTTATATGATTGGATAATGTTGTTTTCAAACACATACTTATATAACATCGACATGTAAATCCTTCTTCTGATTACAAAGATTGTTGCACTACACACAGCGCCGGCTCAAACATTTGATAGACGCAGGGACAGAAGTTAAAAAAAAAACCTCCAACATATAGATATACACATGCAACTTACAAAATTGTTCCAACGAGTAAAATACTAAACAATAATGTTTAGCAAAAGCAAAGACAAAATAAAATAAAGATCCAGAGTTTTTGCTGTGCTTCTCTTTCTTTTTCATTCCTAGCTTTTTTGGCAATCATTTGTTTCTGGCAAAGTTTTTGTACTTTGACATTTCTTGAGTCTGGAAAAACAAAGGAAACAGAAGTCATCTAAAAATCGTAAGAAACAATCTTTCGAGCTTTACTTGATGCAAAATCATGAATAATAGTTTCAAAATTAATGTCCTACACATGTGAGACATCGACCATCGTCAACTATACCAAACAGGAAAGACATGTGAATCAAGTTGTTCTCTATTGACCCATGCGTCCCTATCCACTTGCAAAGATTAAATGACTACTCTTTTATTCGATATTTGACGTATTGTCATTGATTCTGTTGCAATTGACACAAGAGCTTCTTTTTTTTTGGACAAATGAAACAAGAGCTTTAACATTATTAGTAGAATAGTAATTGAAATGAAGTTGGGTGTTTGCTTGCGATAATGGACTTTCTTTACAAATGGAAAAAAATAATAAGTTACAAGATGGATTCATATAATATTTACAGCAACCTTCAAACCCAAAACAATGAAGGACCCTAACAAAAGTCTCAACCGTAATACCCCCAAATGTCCACAAGTGACAAAACCAAAGTTGGTGAAGGAAAAGTAAGTTGAGAGAGCTTCAATGGCAGAGTGCCTCTCCGTATGCTACCCATTGTTTGAAGCTATCTGTAAAATCATCGCAGATCTTTGTGTGTCCAGACGGTTCCGCTTCCATAGGTTCCTTTCCCTGCTAAAGGAAGTTGTGAAGTTTCAAGTGAATAACTAAATGACAATATATGCCTGTAAGATTTTATTAATTAATATATTTATATTTATATTTATAGTTTATATATTTACTGTAAGATTTTATTAATTAATATCAGTGTGATATTTTTATATATGTGCTAGTTATTTATAAATTTTTATGAATTTATTTCAATTATAACAAATATAAAGACCATAGTGTAAAAAATAAATAATTTTGAAGTTAGATTTGAAGTTTTGCTTTTGGAGAAGAACACTTTGAAATTTTAAATTTAGAGTTTTGAAAACATTAAAATAAAGAGTCCTTTTGGAGACGTTCTAACCATCTATTTGTGACAGGTTCAGTTATTTTTTGGATTATCATCTGCTTGTTAAATCCAATTAGCAGCTACTTCCACTTTGAGCCCGTTCAAGACTTTTAAGTTCTATTCCAATTTTAGCCAAGGATCATCAAGTTCTATTGTTGTAGCATCTGTAATTCCCAAAGCATGAAGCTGTTGACCTAGAGCAGCCCAACCATATGCATACTGCGCAACATTTGTACGGTCAAGACAATCTATGCAATTGGTCCTCAGCACGCCCCTCTGGAGCCTACGAGGCTTGTTATCATAATCACCACTAGCAACATTCTTAGGGCGAAAAGTCTTCTCTACTGAATCATATTCCCCACAATCATCATCAGAACTATTATGTGGTGACATTTCGGCCCTGCAATTTTAAGTCATCAGTATTGTAAGAACTAATATACAGCTAAGCCGGAAAGTAACTCTTCTAAGAGAATTAACTTTTAAAAATCATTTTCCACCAAGTGACAGTCGAATGCTATACAATTTTCAAAAAGTGACACAAATTACGAAATATTGATGACCATTAACTAAGCTAGAAGAATGATTCCAGAACTACTTTGACAAGCCAAAAGGCTTACTTACAATAACACAATTAAGTTACAAGAGATCAAGAAAAAAGCTTAATCAGAAGAAGACAAGCTCATACAACCCTCGAGCATCATTGCTGGGGTAACTTGATGGTAAAAGAAACCTGTTAGCATCAAAGCACACACGGCTACTTTGCCAAGAAGTGTCAAGACATTTGCTGTTTTGCTGAAATAAAGACAAAGCAAAGAGAAAACTGGTTTTTATCTAAAGGTGTATTTCTCAAATATTCATTATGTGAAGAAGCTGGAACGCTAATTTAAAGGAATACCTCTGAAAATGTTTATGCAAGTCCCAGTGAAGGAATCTGAGACGATTTTCTTCAGGCAGATCTTTGTTTATAAAGTCAGTTGCATTGGCAAACTCTGCCCGGAGAATCGACTCCCTGGGTCTCCTCTCTTTTGTCTATTGAGTGTCCAAAGCAACAGAAAAAATCAGTGAATATAGATACCCAGGCTGAAATGATTAAGACATGAAAGATGATAAGCAAGCCTGAATAGGCAACTACTCACCTTGATCAAGTTCAGAATAATGATGGGGATTCCATATCTCTCTGCAAGGTTCTCAAAATGAAGTCTAGTTGCCTCGTAGTTCAGGTCCCTTTTTGACACTGGATATGACATTGAGGTATTCAAAAACAGGGGAGAGAGAGAAGGGACCAGACAGTATAATAGTATGCTAACACTTACACACTATATCCGGAGGTCTCCTGTGACCAAAATAGAGGGATTGAGCCAGGATTCTGCACAACAGAACTTATTTGAGTTGAATGGTCTTCAGGAACGTCCTCAGACAGTATCTGCTCTGTTTCGACATCATTAGCAACGTTGCCACCTTCGTTTATTCCTCGTTTCAAGTACCTAAAATCAGAAAGGGTTTGGAAGAAAACAAGCATATTAACTACCAAAAGTTGTAATCAGAAGGGCTCTTTTTTTTTTGCAATGGATTTCATGTTCTTGCTATAGGTTAGAATGCCGAGGCAGTTATAACAGTCATGTTTACCAAGGAGCACGAAAGTAGGGAGTGATGATACCTAGCAATAAGAGTGAGTTTGGAATTCCTTCCAGCCTCCGAAAGAGTTGTCTGCATGCATAACACAATCCAGGTTCAGTACCCATGAATCTAAACAGCACTGAAACCTATCAAAGTATCTGAGAATAAAGTATGATTAATGTAGTGCTTCTTTAGTAGTGAGGTGCGGGGGCAGGAGAACATACGATTCTTACCTGCTTAAAGAAACCATCCACCAATGCGACAGTCCAGACTGTATTCCGAAGATGATGTCGAATTCCACGAGTCAGGAACTCGTTCCACTTCCACACAAACATTTTCTTATAGAGGGTGACACCACTCTCATGGTCGCACATATTCTTCTGGAGAACTTCGCATTATATTGTAAGAATAGCTGAAAAAGACGTCTTTTGTAAGGTCCACTACACAGAGGAGCCTCTTGTACCTGTTAAAAAATAGCAGATAACGAGACGCAAGTGTTAAATCACACTTCAGTTCATAGTGGAATGGTGTAATAACCTAAGACGTGCATTCTCTATTTACACCAAACACACACACAACTTTTGTTCAACAATGGAAAGAAAGGCATAATGAAACAAAAGATACCTGTTCTCGTTCTCTTGAATTCGAAATGTTGCAAAGGACACTAGACTTTTGCAATGAAATGATGTCACTTTTTGAAACTTCATAGACCCTGTGACCACAAATTTGACCAATCTCTCTTCTTTCAGTTATAACCAGCATGTAGTAGGGTCCCAAAAACTTAATGAACCCTGAGTAGGGTCCCAAAAAATTTGACCAATCTCTCTTCTTTCAGTTAAAGCCTCCCTTCTTTCAGTTGCAAAACGAGTGTTGTAAAAGGACATACAACACTCGTTCACATTATAACACTCGTTCTTGGGCTTAGCGTGTTCTCTTATACGGTTGAACAAGAGCGGTGACCACTAACACGGACACGGTGCAGCATTAGACGTATCGGTCGGAAATAAAATAAAATTTATACAACAAATGTTTGATTGATGGTGTCTATAATATTAATGTTGATATACACACGAGGGAGGCTTTGTGCACATCAAAAGACTTGCAAAACTTTTTTTAACATGATTCGAGTGGATGGATATGGGGAAACTCAGAAAACGAATTGAAAGAAGCGTCATTCACAATTAACGATTTACGTTGCTGGCTGTCATGTCAGCTAGTATCCTTCTTGGACCATACTAGCTACGATAACTTGACCCAAGAGTTATATCCTGAAATACTAATCTTTTATTTTAACATTAAAAAAATAAAAATAAGGGCCCAACCGGGTTCGAACCGGTGACCTATTGATCTGCAGTCAATTGCTCTACCACTGAGCTATGGACCCACGTTGATTTATTTCTTCAAGTCGCTTTAATTAGCTTTTACATTTTCTTAAACCTTATATGGTTCAATCAATTATCTAGTAGTAAAAGAAAGTATTGATAATTGAATGCATATTATCAGTGAGAAGACAATAGTTAATAAGTGAATTATTATAGATTTGACTCAAAATATTTAGATTGTGGGAGAAAAAAATACAATGACTTATATTAAGTTTGAATTGTCCCTTATTGAATCGAGTTTAATATTTCTTAAGATTTAGTTAAATTTGGTGAGTATTTTAGGATTTAGTGTATGCATACAAAATAAGGAGTCTTATTCTGATTTTCCTACTTATTTTTTCTTATTTTATTAAAGGCTTCTTTTAACACCGATGTTTAAAATAATTATTGCAAGCAGTTTTCAGTTATTAAACCAGTATTAGTATACTTCTTAAGACCATATACATAAATCATATTACCTATAGAATATGTAGATATCTAGTCATAATTATATACATATTAAGTTTTAAACTAAATTTTGATCCGCGCTTTCAAAACCAAGATTTTTTTTTTTTGCTGAAATGTTAACTTTATAACAACAAAAAAGGTTGTACAATCTCATGATCCTAAACTAAGGGATCAAAAGAAATGGAAACAATGAGAGGAGTTTCGAGCACAAAAATACTCTACTTTTGTTGGGGAAGAAAAAAAGAAACAAGTAAACGAATCAAAACACAATCAGAAGAACACGACGAGCTCTGATCCTCTGTCTTTCAACCGATGTTATGACAGCGTTGATGCTAAGGCAGCACAGTCTTGGAATTCCATCTGATCAATCCTTCATTAGTAACCTCATCTCCTCTTCCATACTGCAGTGCCCGAAGCCTATTCTGCATTTCGCGATGAACAGTCCTAGCAATGTACAATGCTGAGTGAGGAGGATGAAGATGTCGACGTCCGTTTCTTTTTCACGCCATATCCAATAGATAGAGGCTTGGAAAGCCATCTTTACCAGCTGTGCATCCAGCTTGGAGAGTCTGTTACTCCTGAAGCTTGCAACTGTCCTGGACCAGTCAGGATTTATGCGACCTGCCAGGAACTGATTCATCAAGGTTGTCCAAACAGTATAAGTGAAAGGGAAAGCAAAGAAGAGGTGAACACAAAGATAATTTTGCTGTTAAAATTTTATGTAATCACATTTTCTCTTCATTTAAATTAAAAGTAGGCAAGGGAATAAAATCAGTAACGAAATTTGCACTGAACCAAACAAAAAAAAACCTGATTTGTATATGGTCCGACATATAAGAATTACCACAATAGATTTAGGCCAAAGAATCTCAGGCTTACTATTTGACTAGGTGATCACCCGAACCCTGTGCGGAGCGAACAGAAAAGAAATTATAAATTTTAATTATAGATATTGAAAACATAAAAATGACATATTATATTTGGTATAATTAGGATAAGTAATGTTGTCATACAGATTAATGTAAGGAAAACCAACTTGGGATTAGAGGTTTATTGAATTTTTCAATCAACAAAAAAATTTATTGAAGTATCCGGATAATGATAATTTTATTATGGTTGACAAATGTAATTGTCTTATTATCGAAGTTAAATCGTTATATTTCATTAAAATCATACTGATTTTGAAATACATAAAAGTTGTAAGAAGAATATAAATAAATTGAAGTAAATTTAGTGGATTTATTAGGACTCAAAATTGTAAAAGAGACCCTTTATCGAACCTTAATATCCATTATGACTCAAAATACATATGAGTTTCTTTTGATTTATTTTTTATTTATAAAGAGTGTTTTTACTAAAAAAATATTGACGGGACATGAGATCATGGGCTACGGTTCGGATGTTGGATTCGATCTCTTTTCTCATCACCTGATATATTTAGATATTGCCACAAAGTAATGTTGTAAATCCCTAATTGTTCGTCGATTTCTAGATAATTATATAAAGTATTACATGTATAGGGCAAAAATTAAGGAAGTCCACATTAAAAATGATGTTTTTCTTAAATTTAATCGGAAATAATTATATGAATTTCCAAATTTAATGTATGTCACCATTTATGATAATTTCGTAAAACAATTTATTGCACAAAATTAAGAGATTGGAAGAAATCTAATAGGAAATTCCTTTTTGAAATGTATTTTATAATATTTCAAGATTGCTCATAAATTTTTATATACAACATTTTGATTTTACAATATAAAACAGTTTATATTATCTCAAAATAAATGTCATGTATCCCATAAAATACAAAAAATATTAATAAAAATAAAAGTCACATACCAAAGTTTTATAATCATAGTTTCCAATCCCTAAAGAATGGTATGAATCATAAAGAAATTAAATATTATAAAAATATGAATGTATATACATAGTCAAAACTCTATCATTTGTGACTAATATATAAGATTATCCTATTAATTTCGTTTAGGATTATAATTTTAGATTTCAAGATAATAATAGAAAGTATTATAAACATATGGCGAAAATTAAGGAATTACACATTAAAAATGGTTTGTTCTTTAAATTTAGTCGAAAATAATTATATAAATTTCCAATGAAATGTCTATCACCATTTATGATAATTTTGTAATGAACAGTATTATTGCAAAATTTAAGGGAATGCAAAAAAATTAATATGTAATTCCTTTTTGAATGTAAACTCATAATGTTTTATATACGACTTTGATTTTACCATATAAAGCAGTTTGTATTGTCCAATCCAAAATAAATATCATGTATCTCATAAACTAAAAAATATTATTCGAAATAAATGTCATGTACTAAAGATTTATAGAATAACATAATTATGATTCTTGTATATTTTCTAATCTCTTAAAAATGTCATGTATCATTTATTAATCGTAAAGAAGTTAAATATTATAATAATATGAATTGTATATATAGTCAAAACTCTATCAGTTGTGACTATATATATTAGACTATCCTATTAATTTCGTATATGATTATAATCAGGGATTTTCAGATAATTATAGAAAGTATTATATGCATATGGCATAATTTAAGGAAGTCCACATTAAACATTGATATTTGCCTTAAATTTAATCGGAAAGAATTATATAAATTTCCATTTTCAATATATATGTCATCATTTATGATAATTTTGTAATCAAAAAGTATTTTTGCAAAAATTTAGGGATTGCAATAAATTTAATATGGAATTCCTTTTTGAATGTATTTTATAATTTTCAAGATTGCTCATAAATTTTTATATACGAAATTTTGATATTATAATATAAAACAATTTATATTGTCTATCTAAAAATAAATGTCATGTATCCCATAAAATACAAAAAATATTCATCAAAATAAATTTCATGCACTAAAGTTTTATAGAAAAACAAAATTATGAATCATTTATATTTTTCAGTCCCTAAAAATATCATTTATAATTTAGAGTCGTAAAGAAATATAATATTATAAAAATATGAATCATATATATAGTCAAAACTCTATCAATTGTGACTATAGATATCATATACTATCATATTAATTTCGTATAACATTATAAAAACCCTATCGGATTTGATATTATCGTCCATATCAATGCACATAACCAATTAATATCAATTAATATGACTAAAACATTATGTTAAGCTACTATTATTTCACAATGGCAAAAATGTAATAAGTCTAGTAAGAAGAGGATTTTTACACAAAGAGGTTGAGAAGTAATATGGTGTTGCCACATAGGAAATGTCATTCTTGTTAATAACACATGAATATAAGGTTAGTCTCTAAAAGTGCTTCTATTTTAATATATAAGGGATATCAACTATGTGACGAAAATTTGAATATGATTTTTAAACGGAACTTACTCTGCATCACGTATCAGCAATGAAATCTTCGGGATCTCTTTTCCATTAACTGAAAACATCTGAATGCGACCCACTTGCACAACATGTCCGATGACATCTATGATAACCAAAATGGATTAGTAAAACAACTATATAACAATACGCTGCTAGTTAAACAATATTTGATACTTCATGAACAGAAAAAAAATTGAATTACCAATCAGAATATGAGGATTACGCGATCCATCGAGGATATTTTTGAAAGGCACAAAACAAAAGACAGCCATTTGTGTTGGGTGTCAACGAAATGTGACAAAGAGTTTTTATAACAAAACAAAAGACAACCATTTACTCACCTGGCTTTCCTTTTATAACAAATGTGACAAAGAGTTTTTATAATTATGGTAACATCAAAACTAAGACTATGCCTCAAATATGAAACATTAAAAGAATCGCTAATCATATCAATTAAGCCTCAATTAGGTGGTGATTGAGTTAATACGGAAAGAGTGCGATCTGATTAGGGACTGAATCCTAAATCAATCATGCTTTGCGAGATTTCATATTCAGGAAAATCAAGAAATTATTGCAAATAATAATGTACGATCTGATTAGGGACTGAATCATAAATCAATCATAATTATTCCTTGACTGGCATACCAAATTGGGAGATTTTATATTCATGATTTGCGAGATTTCATATTCAATAATGACATTTATTGTATCATTAAATCGTTTTAAATTATGCCTTCATTGTATTATAAAAATACAAAAGTATAAAAATTACGATACACATAAAATATAAAAACAATTCTTCAAAATATATGTTTTCACGAAACGATGGATGTGTATGAAAATATGACATACAACTATTATAAGTATGAGCATTATATTAACAATATATATATAAATATATATGTTCTTGGAACAAAAATATATATATATTCTACGGTGAAAAAAAAAATATATTTTATGTTAGTATCAGCATTATAACTTCAGTTGAGAAAGAATACATCACCAAAATATAAAAGAAGTATACATAATGTTATTGTATGTATAAACATAAACTATAAAACATGCACATAAAAGTGCCATTTCCTGCGAGCAATATAACTCTATTTTATAAACATATTTTGTAAACATAAAATTTAAAAGAGGCATATAAGAGGTGGTTTATGGTTTAGCATGAACGTAAAGCATTGGACATTAACTATATGCACATCACGTATAGCACATCACGCAAAGCATTGGGTATTAATAACATTTATTCCCTTTTGATTATAACATATCTCCATTACAATGGCATGAGAGGTAAATATTCTAGGTAAGGATGGGCTTTTGAAAAATTGGTGTGAGGTGAAATGTAGAGATGCCACATAGGAAATGGCACACATGTAATAAACACATGAGCAAAAGATTAATTTGATAAGTGGTCACCTCAAATAATAGTAAGGGGATTACAATAAAACTATGTCATCTCGGTTTTATATCATTATTTAGCAATTTAAAAGTTAATTATGGTTATAAGAAATTTACGTTCACGTGTCAATCCTTTATATCTTCAATATTTTTCTTTTTTTTGTCGCTTTTTTATTTTGGTTATTTTTTTTTGCTGGAAAAATTAAGTGAAAGAGATTTGGTCGAACCTAGGGGTAGAGACAGCCATTGGAAATCATCTAAGCCACTGGACTATAAATGATAACTATTTATTTTGGTTATTTCTAAATATAAATATTGATTTTGTAGTTTATTCTCATTTTGTTCTTTTGTTTTGGCATAAAATTTAGAAATTTTTAAGATTTAAAATTATTAAAGAGATACATACTTAGGTTAAGATCTGCGTCTTGTGCAAAATAAATATTTTATATTTATTACTTATTTTATGTTTTTCTTCATATTATGAAATAATAAAATAATAATTATATATTAAGTAACTAAGAAGTCAGTTACTATTATGTAATAAATTGGCGTGCACACATAAATCAAACAATCATTCTTGTTTGTTCGCAATCATTTTAGGTTAAATATATCAAAACAATCAATCTTATCTATGTTTATGATGTATAATTAAATTTAAATGATATTAACATAGATATAGAGTATACTTTTAATATGAATATTTATTAAATGAGGTTTATACTCATATGATTTTATGATTATTTGCATATTTATGTAACAAAATTTTACACCAACGAATAGATTTTTAATCTCGGATGTTTAGTGGCTTCAAAATTAAAATATTAACTTTTCAATATATGTTCAATACAAATATCAAAATATAAGTGTATTTTCATATGATGTATAGTTTGATTTAAACGATATGAAATATATATATAAACATAAACACCTATTAAAATTAAATTATTTATTCATATGGTTTAATAATCATTGTATCTTATTACAAAAAAAAATAAACATTGATCACAAAAATTTATGTTAGACTTTTACCAGTTTTAGTAATTTATACTCGTTTTGAAAAATTCAAAATATAACATATACAAAAAAATTTAAATTTTTATTATATGATTAATGTAGTTGTGTAATTTATTTTAATAATAAGAATTAAACAAAAATAATAGAAAGTATAAATACTTTTAGCAAATCTTTATTATTTAAAATCATTAATTGATATATATATTTTAATTACATTAGGTAATTCTGTACATTTTATTTAAGGAAATAATTGATATTAAAATTCAATTTGATAAGTGAATGGTATATAATGGACATATTATATAATATAACATTTCTTAGAAATTTAATTTTGGACTAAAAAATTCTCAATTGATTTTCAAACCGTCATGTAAGAAAAATTAGCATTCCAATTACGTGAAAAACTCACGAGAGCACTTTTTTAATTAGTACAAACTATATGTTATAACTTTTTAAATGTTTTTCTCTTTTATTAATATAGGGGATTTTCACATGTTGATGATTTACCTTTTAGTTCATAATTCTTTTCTTATCCATAATGAAGTTTTTTATATTTCTTATTATTTGTTTTTTTTTCCTTAACTTCATTTTCTTCCACGAACTCGAATTATGAGTTGACCAATAAACACATATTGAAATTCAAATCCAAGTTGTCAAAATAAAATCAAAACCATGTGATTAGTTGACCATATATATATATTTTTGGTAAGCTTTTAATTTTATTATTCATTGGATTAAGATCAGCGCCTTGAACGGGATAAATATTATATATAAATTACTTTTATGTATTATCTGTTTTTACATATTATGAAATAATAAATATAAACTGAATAACTAAAAGTTTATTAACTGGTGCAAACATATAAATAAATTTTATTAATCCAAATAAATATGTTTTTATTTTTGATCATTTTTTTGTTTTTTATAACAAAAATTTTAAAAATCACTGATAACAAACAAAATTTCTGGGATGTTTTAATAGTTTAGTAATTTATATTTAAAAAAAAAATCAATGCAAAGTTTAAAATAGAAATATTTAGTTTTCAATATTTTTTCAAAATGTTTCTCAAAAACAATCAAAGAAATTTTCGAAATTAAAATAATTATGTATTTTATATGGTATATAATTTACTTAACGATACTAATATATATATATATATATATATATATATATATATATATTAAATAAGACTTCATATATATATAATTTTGTAATCATTTGTATATTGTAATAACATAAATTTTAAATTACGGATCACAAAAATTTAAATGTGAGATTTTTAACAACTTTAGTTATTTATAGTCATTTTTCAAAATTCAAAGTATAACATATACAGAAAAATCTAAATTTTTATATAATTTTATGTGGTTGTTTAATTTATTTTAATAAGTTATTATTTAAAAAATATAGAGAATAAACTAATTTTTCAAATCTTTATTATTCAAAGTCATTAATTGTCATATATATATTTAAGTCACATTTAAACAATATCTTGATGTTTATATAACGAAAAAATGAAAAACATTAATAACTAATATATGGTTAGTTTAATAAAAATCTTATTATACATTTAGATGGACCAACATATTTTTCAAAAGATTTTAAGAATGATTGTGGTGATGACACGTAACTAAAAAATGTTGTAATGTTTATTTTTAATATATAAGGGATGTCATCAAATATTTTTCCTCGAATATTAATATTCTTACCGAAAAATAAATTGTCATGGAATATCTCTGTTACCAAATTCAACACATTAAGTAATTTCATATTTTGCTATTTGACAAAAATAAAATAATTTGTTAGGGACTTGACTATTCAGATTGTTATATATATAAGATATAGAAACCTCATATCAATGTGCACTAATGGATTGATTCTTATAATCAAGTCTTAGTATATATTCTTTCCATCTTTGTACCTAATCTCTTTGTATAAATATAGACATTGGTCTTGCATACCATGTTGAATATGGGAGGTGGTTTATTCACAAGACCAATGGTCTATATTTATACAAAGAGATTAGGTACAAAGATGGAAGGAATATATACTAAGACTTGAGTAGAAGAATCAAGCAGTTAGTGATATCAATCACATTAATATGAGGTTTCTGTATCTTATAATATATACGCTCCCCTTTTTATTATCTCGAGAGTTGAGACCAAACAAAACAAATTTACATCAAAAGTTTCATTCAAGCGATGGCGTTGTCAAACTCCCAGCTTGCAGCACTTCTTGTCGCATGTTCTTTGCTATTTACTTCCCAATCAAAAAGTATATATTTCAGTATTTTTCTCTTTTCTTAAGTGTTTTTTAATAAATTTTTGTATTTTTTTTTTAAATTGGCAACACACGTTTTGATGAAATTTACGTTTGTAACTAATTATAATAATTACCCACGTACAAATTAGTAGAAACTTTTCTATAGAACAATACGTGATTTTTTAGAAAAAAAAATGTGAAAAACTCATGATCATTGTTAATTTTTTTTTTGTTAATTTATAGTATTGAAGATAGAAGAAAAAGGCCTACCTGTAGAATGTAAATTTAGAGGTGGGTGCAATACTAACGAAGAGTGTAAGATTCGATGCGGACCGCCTCAGTTCCCACTAGGAACTATTGGGTTATGTGTGCTAGATCGTGTTGCTGGCGATGCCGTACATCTTTGTTGTTGTACGTTTAAAAATTCATTATAATAAATATTGGTCGAATATCTATATTATTAATGAAACTTAATGAGATAATAACAATATTTTTGTTTTACATGTTAAGTAGCATCAAAAGTTGTATAATCATCCAAAACATAACCAAAAAGAGAGAACTGAATGAGTCGTTATCCTTCAAAACCTTATCAAACACATTAAAACTAGGTGTTTTGCCCACACATGTGTGCATAATCATTCTACTAATAGTTATTAACATATGTATTATGATTTGAACATCATGATAACTTATTTTTAATATTCTTAAATATTTTAGTTTTCTTCGCTTTTTATTTTGGTATACATCTTCTAAATATAAAAGAAAGCTATAAACCTATGAGAGCATAATTACATATAAAATATTCTACACAATAAAGTAGAGTAAAAATATGTTGGTTTTTAGAAGACAAAAAACTAAAGTTCGATGATAATTTAGAAGAAATATTTTTTTGAAAAAGAATTGAGATAATGACAATATTTCATTGGTTTACTTGATCAATACATACATTGATTTATATTTCATAACTTTACTTTTAATAAAAGAAAAAAAAATAGATAATGATAGTTTTATATGAAGTAATTTATGGTTAATTATATAATGATAAATCTAATTATTCATTAAAATATCTCTATTTTAGCCTTTTGAAAACTGAAACATTAAACAGATGTTCATAACATCTCTCTAAACTTAATATCAAAACATATTTTCTTATAGATTAAACAATAGTAAAGCATACACGTGAAATAACTACTGAAATAATTCAGAATACCTAATTCATAATTTTAAACTCCATGAAATAAAACCGATCTGTTCATAATCTTTCAAACTCAAAGAAAGAAGAAAAACATAGAACTCCAACAAAAAGAAAACAAATATCAAAAGCACATAAATATAGATGTCAAAAGCTATAATCGAGATAACTTGGAATGAATGAGAAAAATGAAACTATAAAGTTTAAAACATTTTACATCATATGAAAATAATAATTGGTCCTAACTTGCTTAAAATAATTATAATTGTAATTCCAATTAGAAGTTTGAAATAGTTATATTATTTAAATTAATAAATTAATTATTTAAGCGAAAACTGAAAAGAATCTTGTGACAGTTGAAATAATTATAATCATATAAATCCAATTAGAAATTTTGAAATATTTATACTATTTAATTTAATAAATTAATTAGAAATTTCGAGATATTTCTATTATCTAAATAAATTGATGATTTATTCTAAAAACTAATAAGAATATGACAAATAAGCAAAATTAGCTAAAATTATGGAGAATGTGACAAATCAGCAAAACCACTTCATAAATAATAATGACAATATTTTATTGGTTTACTTGATCAATACATACATTGATTTATATTTCATTATTTTACTTTTAATAAAAGAAAAAAAAATAGATAATGATAGTTTTATATGAAGTAATTTATGGTTAATTATATAATGACAAATCTAATTATTCATTAAAATATATCTATTTTAGCCTTTTGAAAACTGAAACATTAAACACATTTTCATAACATCTCTCTAAACTTAATATCAAAACATATTTTCTTATAGATTAAACAGTAGTAAAACATACACGTGAAATAACTACCGAAATAATTCAGAATACCTAATTCATAATTTTAAACTCCATGTAATAAAACCGATCTGTTCATAATCTTTCAAACTCAAAGAAAGAAGAAAAACATAGAACTCCAACAAAAAGAAAACAAATATCAAAAGCACATAAATATAGATGTCAAAAGCTATAATCGAGATAACTTGGAATGAATGAGAAAAATGAAACTATAAAGTTTAAAATATCTTACATCATAGGAAAATAATAATTGGTCCTAACTTGCTTAAAATAATTATAATTGTAATTCCAATTAGAAGTTTGAAATAGTTATATTATTTAAATTAATAAATTAATTATTTAAGCGAAAACTGAAAAGAATCTTTTGAAAGTTAAAATAATTATAATCATAAAACCAATTAGAAATTTTGAAATATTTATACTATTTAATTTAATAAATTAATTAGAAATTTAGAGATATTTCTATTATCTAAATTAATAAACTGATGATTTATTCTAAAAACTAATAAGAATATGACAAATAAGTAAAATTAGCTAAAATTATGGAGAATGTGACAAATCAGCAAAACCACTTCATAAATAAAACATATGTATTCCTTTCTACCGTCGATTAAAATACGGTGAAAAAGTGATCCTCTGCATGTCTTCGGCGGATATTCCAATTTAATTTCGGTGGACACTCACTACTAATCAGATCTCATTCGAAAGCATCTGGATATCAGGATCATAAAAAATACAGCATCAATATAAATATCATAATGTATATATTATTATATTTAATTAGATACTACTTTTTTATTATTATTATTTTGGTCAGATCTCTATAATATTATTTGAGAAGTCAGTTTCCTATGTGTCGCGCTCACGTTAACTCTCACGGTGGTTGATTACAATGATACCCTTAATGAATCAAATATATATCTAATTATCATTATTATATGCCTATTTTATTTTATTTTTCCTTTTTTATTTAGGTTTCCTTTTTATTTTTTATTTAAAATAACCTATATATCTAAGAAAAATTAAAAATTAAAAAAAAAAACGAAAATACATTTTATATATAATGTAATTCATAAAAAGGAAAGTTCACAAGATAATCTTGATTTTAATTCTTACGAGAGTTAATTTTGAGATATCCTTAATGAAATAAAAATATTACATCTAATTTAGTTTGATTTTTAAAATTTTCAAAATATAATATATTATAAAAAGGAAAAGTCTAAAAATTTTAAAAACTGAATTTAGAAACGAAAATATATGTACATATAATATGATTTCATTAAAAAGAAAAGTTCACAAAATAGAGTTATTCAATTTAAAATTTTTTTAAATAACATAAAATTTACTTTTGAAGTAGTAAAATAAATTATTTATATCTATACTTTCTTTGCTGGAAAACTATATTTTCATATAATTTGATTTCATAATAATGAATTTCACACATATAAATAATCTTGATATTAGAAAAAAAAGAAATTGTATTTGTTTTGACAAATTTTTTGAATAATACAAAATATATATTTTCAAAGTGATTATATAAAATAATTAAGTAACGTAAATTGATATAGTATAATTTCTTAAAAGTAATCACAAATAGTTTTACTGCTTATTTTTAAGAGATAATAAAATACAAAATAAATTTCAACAATAAACACATTTTAATCAAATAATTATAAAATATTTTTTCATCAAAGAATAGAATAACACTAATTTTTTTAACGAGGTAGGTATTATATTTTATCATAATTAAAAAAAAATTCTTAGCATTTATTTTCCTTTTTAATTTTATGTTTTATGTTTGTGGAACTTAATATAACCATAATAGAAATACCCTAGAAAATCTGAGTTTTCATTTACAAGATTATTTAAAATATTTTTTTTAATTTAAATAAATTTCACTTTACCATTCAACATATCCAAAGCATAAAATTATGTAAAATTTATAAAATAATTTTATTTATTAATTACTTATATTTATAACTTAATATTGTTCATCACTTTATCTTCTAATATTTGTTGAAAAAATTAACATATAATTTGATAAATATTACCAAAATATATACACATTTAACTAAACGATAAATAAAATAAAATTTGACTTAATCATATAAAAAATAATTATATTTCAGTTTTCATTTGAAAAAAAAATGTTTAACTTAGTATACTCACAACATGAGTGGTTTGATTAATCCAACTTATATCTAAAATCATATATTTAAATACAATAAGATTATATAACTTTATAATAACATTTTATTTATTTTATAAATATAAATTATAGGATCAATCAAAACATATTAACAAGTGAAAATAAAATATTAATCAACTGTCAAAATTTAGTTATTTTGTAGAATTTATATATATGCATGAGACTTCAGAATATTATTGTTATATTAATTTATGTAATTAGGAATCAGACACTTTAGTTTATTTTTTATTATTTCATTCTAAGAATAATATATCTTAAGTTATACATAGTTTTACTAAAATATATTTAGATATCTAGGACAACAACCAATTTAAATGCAAATAAGAAAATTAATCAAAATTTAAATATATTTTGAATAAAAATATTGTAGTTGAATTTATAGAAATATATGTAATCTAATATATCCAAATGATAACTAAATCGACCGTAAAAACAATTAAACTGATAGAAGATAACATATCTAAAATCATATGTCTAAACTAAATTAATGTAGTATTATTGATATAAATTTTACATAAAAATTACAAACTACTTTAAAACTAAAACTAAATATCAATCAAATATTGTAGTATATTCACTTTACAAATATTTATACCCGTGCATGAGCACGGGAAAATCACCTAGTTAATTTTTATTTTTACACACATGAGAAAACTAAGGAAAAGGATAGTTAAAAAACTTAGGATAATGATGCTCTGTCATTATTTCGAAAGTCCACCTTTATTTTCCTGTCATGTATAATACAATAAAGGGGTTTTTTAATTGGTAACCTACTAATATGAAATCAGTTCCTTTACCAGTACGTAGAAGTGAGTCATGCACCCTTTTAGAATTTGTATATAAAAATCCTCATATAGTCTGGAATTTAATTGTAAATATCATGAACATTTCACTTAGCTTTAAATATCATGACCACATATAAAACTGAATTTACATCCGATATTAATCTATAACCGACCGTCATGCGGCCTCTCATTTTTTTTTCCTCTTTCACTAATCAAATCCCCGAAGCAAAACTAACTCCCGTAGAGGGCAACCAAGAAACTCCATCAATAAATTTACCAACGCTAAAATAACTTGCCTCTTCGAAGCCAATCACATGAAACCCTTGCCATGTAACCCTCTTGGAAACTCTAGCTTTAGGACCATAGTTCTTAAACTCTCCAAAGTACAATGTCTTCAACACTTCATCTCCAGAGTTTAACCACCCGGCCCATCCTTCATCTGCTATGGCATCATCAATATACGTTTCCATCACTATAGACCTCGAATACTTCTTCCACGGCCGTCCCAAGTACGAGCTATACCTATGTTTAACGGCTGAAAAATCTAAGTCCGTAAGTATCCTACAACTATGGAGGGCAAATCCGGTATTTTGACGCTGGTCTGTCCTCCCGTTAGCAAGAATAACGTTGTAGGCCCTGACATCACTAGGGCGACGCAAGACTAGGTTACAGCTTTGGAAAACCGCAGCAGCGTTTCCGAATATGAAATCTATGGTTCCGTAAATATCGCATTCTCTATAGAACTGACGTAGAGCGGCTGCGTAGAGCGTGTCTTGATAACCTGAGATGCTACATCTATATAATACTGACTGGTCTGATGTGATGCTTAATGCTATGGCTTGTTTTCCTCTAGGTCCTGCCGTGTTCTTGATTCCTATATCCCGTGCGATGAATCCGTCACCCGTAACGGCTGCAAAAATGTTGCACGACATTGTTAATTTTTGTGATAAATGCTTAATATACGACTTTTGTTCCATAAACATAAATGTTTTGGTTTGCTCAGAAAAAAAAAATAAATATTTGGGAAAAGAAAATATTACATAAATATATTTTTTTATGTTTTCTACAAAAATTATAATAATAAATTTTCATTTTAAAAATTTACTTAATTATTATTGGTTAAACTTTATTAAAAATCGATACAGATTTAGTGTATTTTTAATGTTTTAAAAATGAAAAAAAAATATTTGTTGGACGGAGGAAATATTATATTGTGTATGCAAATGAATAAAGGGACCATGAATAAATGCATGTGTATACTGACTCATTGTAGCGGTGTCCGGCACGGAAGTTCCTCCAGCGGCACTATCATCGCCCACAATCACCGTCAGGTCTTTGCCTTCACCGATCAACGTGATCTCATCTTTCTCGATTTTGACTTTCTCTTTGTAAATACCTCTTTTCACGTAAATGATGAATCTACCATTTCCACTAGCAGCCTTGACAGCATCCATGACAGTCCGGTAATCCCCGGATCCGTCTTTGGCGACTAACACGTGCGGTCTGCTTCTAGACGTGCGGCTTGCTAGAAGCTTCCGTTCTCCGGCAGAGACCCACCGTGGAAGAACGGTTGGCTTTGGATTTTCCATGTGTGTGTCGACAAGGGCCAAGGAGTTGCTGACGAGTTGAGAGAGCTGATCCATTTTCTGTGTTATGTAGCTGATGGCGGAGGAGTGGCCACCAGAGTCTAGGACGAAGTCTTTGCATGATTGTTGGAAAGTCATGGCGGCGGAGAGCCATGTTTGGATGTCGTGTTTGTTGTGACGCTTTCTCGAAAAGCCATTGAGAGCTTCCATTGCTTGCTGAAGTCGTCTTGTTGACATTTTCATGAGCCGTTCACATGCATCTGTAACGTTATAGTTGACAATATAATTAATGTTTTCACCTTAGAGTCATATAACATTATATTTTATCATAGATTTATATTTGTGGATAAATATTAAAAAACTTTGGATAATATGCACAGAGACTTTGTACTTGCATGATTTTTCAAAATCATTAGGTAGCTTTGGTGGAGATAAGAGAGAAATACATTTAACTACTTTATGAATACTTTATAAAAATTAGTTTAGTAAACCAGGTAGATGATATATGATTATTTTCTTCAGTTCAATATTTCTATGATTCTATCAGTGATATACTGTATATATCTAAAATCATATCTATGATTGAATGATTAAAACAAAAGGGAAAGACACAAATTTAAATGGCCGTAGACCGTTAACTAAAGAATCATGTGTTCAGAATTTACTCTCTCCGTCTCTCGTGACATTTGAATTTGTATGAGGAACTAAAGATGATGTTGTGTACCTGCAACCAATGGTGAAGGCAACGTATTGGTGGAATCGTCTAGAGAAACGACTTCGTAGGAAGCCATCGAAGATGAGAGAGGAGGAATTAGGTTACTGGAAGCAGAGATGGTCTTGTTGACAAGGAAAGACACAAAGTCGAGACCTTGAAGAGAAGATCTATGTCGAAACTCTCGTAAGTTTTGGACACAAAGAGAAGTGTACTGTGTGGAGCTACAATGCCTTTGCAACTGATTTTGGTAAGTAAATGGCATACGTCCTGAGGCATCAACGGGTAGAAGAGCATTGACCAATAATAACCCAAATAAAACCATATCAGTAATACCCATTTCTATTATAAAAGTCGACTCTTTATTTATGTTCTTGGTTAGTTTATGAAGGAAAGGTTTATGATATCCAAATGACTAGGAGATTAGCAATAATTTATAGAGGGAATGAAGTTAGTTTTAGCTGTGAGGTGAGTGTCTGGTGAGTTAGTTTAGCGGTATACCATTTTTTCATAGAGTAGATTGAGACTTGAGTGGCTTTGATGGGATAATGAACTCACTCTGTTAATCTGTTTTTTTAAGGATAAATCATATTTTTACTTTGTTGGCCAACCTGACTCAACATCAACTTTCTGATACAGGTAACCCAAATTATTCATGTTTAATTAGTTAGTTATTATCTTCTGTGACAAAAAAAAAGTTAGTTATTATCTCAAAATTTACTATTGAAAATATTTATGAGTTGAAACGATGAAATGGAAGCCAAGATAAGTTTGACTACTTTTGCGTTATTTATTTATACTCTTTAAAAACGCAAAATGAGGGCCCAACCGGGTTCGAACCGGTGACCTATTGATCTGCAGTCAATTGCTCTACCACTGAGCTATGGACCCATCTTGATTAGATAAGCAAGACAGACCATATTAGGTTTAGGGTGGGGTCATTCATGTTTCTATATAAACTCGAATCAAATTTTATTTGGTAAGAAAATGGCGTGGCATGCTTTAACCCAAAAACTTATTGTCGCGTCCCAATGGGTATCATTTGGTTTATATTAACTAGGGTAAACCCGCCCTACGGGCGGGTAAGTAAATGAAAAAAAAATTAACTGAAAAATATATTTGGTATATTTAGTTTATTCTAAACAGAAAGTAATGTTATATTGACTATGTTGTTATTTTTGTTGAAAATAATAAACTTGAATTGTCAAATAATAACATCGACTTATTTGAACACATTTTATTATCTTGATACTTTGTTAAATATATTTTTATAGGTCGTTTCAAAATTTATTGTATTGTCTTTGTTTTTGGTTCGAACCAGTTTTTCGCATGATTCCTTTTTTTTGACTCGTGTGATTACAAATATGCATGTAGATGACATTGTTTTTATGTAAATTGGCGATGTGTGTTTATTGCATTTGTCATAGCTTCACAAATTACAACTACTCTTATGCTTAAGTTGTAATCGGGTTTTGTATTTTGTTAGAATTTACGTATTTTGATTTTTGAAATAGTATTTTTTTTTTTTTTGATATCTCTGGTGTCTGGGCAGCCACTTTCCCAAATATCCCCCGAAGAGGTCCAGCGCCCCAGCAGTAAGGATGTTAAATCGCTGTGGCCGGGTTTCGAAGCTGGGTGGCGGACACCTCAGCCGAGGTTCCATTACCACCAGGCTACGAAGCCCGGTTGAAATAGTATTTTCAGATCATGAACTAATATTTTTTTTGCATAAATTATGAAAACATACTTTATCATCTACTTCAAACCCATCCTCATAACACCTAAAAATATTCTGTCTTCTGCAGAATTCAAGCTCTAATAATTTTAATAATTTATTTTGTATCTATTAACTGAAATATTTTTTTTTTTAAAACTGTTTAGGGTTAACTTTTTATAGTGACTAGCCTCACCGCTTGCGCGGCCCCAAATCCAGGAAATCCTTCCCCTCCGGCTTGGACCTACGGATTAATGTATATTCCGCTTGCCCCTACTCGTATGGGGAAACCCCTCCGGCTTGGACCTACGGTTGGTATACACCGCTTGCCCCTACTCGTATGAGGAAGGATTTATTTGGAGAGGCATAGTACCACCCTGCTGTCCCCGAGTATCGAACTAGCGACCTCGAGTAGTCATGTGTGAGAAGATTCGCTGGGACCACTAGGCCACCAACGCTTCTCAAATATTTTATTGTTTATCATCTCTTATGTTCTTTTGTAGACAGTTGTTGTATACTACATTGAAGTTGGAGAGGCTTTGTTATTCTAACTCCATGAAGTGAAGTCTATGTGATTCCAGCAACCTAAACTCACTAACGATCTACACTGTCTGCGAATTAAATTTGATAAAACCGAAAATACTACGTCGCCACATTTTATCTATTAAATTGATAAAACCGAAAATACAAACCATAAATTTGGATTAACTACCCCTCTTGATTTTTTTTCAAATGCAAAAATTGCTGATGTGATGATTCTTGTTTCTCAAAGAGTCTTGTTTTAAATTTGTCTATTCCTTACTGTTTACCGTACAAAAATTAAATTTCACTTTCATTCAATTTTTTCTTTTATCAAGTGCCACAAATCTGACGGAAAATAGTAAAAGAAACACCAACTAAACTGAGATCAGCGTAAGGCATAGGACATCAGTATACATTCCACAAGCACATCACGAAGCTGTAAACTCCTAAGAATGATACTTTCAATTTGAGGCTTCAAAAATCGCTGGTCCAAATATTCTTGCAACCTTATTCATTCATAAACACAGAAAGACAAAGCATATAACTAATGCATATAAAGTTAAGATAAAAGTAACTAAAACAGAACATATAACCTAAAGCAATATGGTTCTTAATTTCTTACGTTTTCACAATTTAAGACCATATTTTCGCTACTGTTGTATGTTCTTGTAGAGCTAGTGCCCTGTTTCTCTGTAATTACTGTTATAAAGCTTACCATCAAGAACCTAACCACAAGTTCCATTATTACACCCAAATAACATATTTTGAACCCCTAAGATGCAATTTTTAACATAATAAGTACGTTTTCTTCGTTACCTATGGAGCCATGTATCCGAGAGTTCCACATTCTCCACCAAAATCTGTGATATTTAGATTCCTCTGATAAACCAAAGCATATTCTTTGTTTTCACATTCCCATGAACAACTCGACCTGAATGCAACTAACTTAGCCTGCAAAAGATCAGTCATGAATAGGGATCTCCCTTTCTTTCTTGGAGATAGTAAATGAAAAAATCATGTTGGTGTAATTTACCTCGAGAGATGGAGAGCGAGTAGATCAACAACTTTAATTGCTTGCTTCCTATCAAGAATGATAAAATAATTCTGTCTTTTGTATTTGTCAGTCCCTTGTGTTCTCTTCAGCTGTATCTGAAAGTTTTAAGCGGGTCACATGGATAAGCATGGAAGCGGGAAGAATAAGATGTCAAGATATATAATCAGTAATGGCAACTTAAAATTCAAAAACGAAATGCAGGGGAGGCCGACCTTTTCATTGATCAGAGACATGTCAACCTCGAATATAACAGTCATAATGTTTAGTTCAAGAAAACTATGAACATGAGTTTAGTAACCTAAGAAGACTATGAACATAAGATTAAGAACACATCTAACATCGCTTCAAAGACACATTAAACATGAGTTTACAAACATAAAGCACTTTGAACATGAGTTTAAGAACAGATTTACCTTGGAATCCAGTAAGAGTATATCAAGAGACATTACTGGCTTCCCAAAACCTAAGCAACCACCAGCTTTCAGATCAGAAAAGAAGGAAGATGGATGAGTTAACCGATTCACAGTGAATGTATATAGAGATTTAGTGTTTTCACCTATTGTGAGGATGTTGTTCAAGTGAAGAAGCTAACCTTTTTATAGGTGAAGAATAGATCTCCTTGGAGAAGGATAACTCACAATCAATGTCAAGATCGTGCAACAGCTCCTTCTATGGAGTTAAGAAGACGATGATGGCGCTCAATCTGTAACTCGGCCGTTATGTTTGAGCAGAGGAGAAGACCAAACGACGCGGGAGGAGACAAATGAACAGATTCTTCATCTCGATCTCAGTCATCCAAACTATCAAATGATGACGCCCATCGAGACCGTCTCAGCGCCGTTCTAAGATGGACGATGAACACGAAGAAAGCTTCTGATTAGGTTTTGCGCAGGAGACGGTCTCGATGGGCCGCAGGAGAACAGCAGAACAAAGCCCAATCCGAAGCTTTAATGAAACGCTGCGGATCTGACGTGGCGACGCCACAGAGCTCCTATTTCCTAGGTGGATGCTGATGTGTCACCAGGAGAGATCCAACCTTTTTTTATAGTAATAGATGTTAGCTGTTTAGTTGCAACAACTCTGTTGAATTGAGTTATGTATAAGGTTTTCTCTCCAGCAATTTTAAACTAACACACGAACTAGTACGCTATGGACTCCCAAGTTTTTTTTTTTTTAATAACCTGAAACAACTCTCCAAGGCTTTACCCATAGGTCATTCCACATTTACGAATACGAACCTGATCATCATCGACTTAAGTGAGAACGTGTTGTAAACTTGTAATATATGTCCATTTATCGACCGTCTTATTTACAGAGTTGTAATAAAAAAGAATGAAAAATTGAAAATAATTACGACAAGAAGCCCCAAAGAATCAATTAAACACCGCCCATCCCACCGCCATCGCTGCCACCGCCACCGTCCTCCACTTTATCCCCGTCGCACCAGAACTCCTCGGCGGCGACGGAGGCGGACGCAACGTCTCGTGCCTGCTCGTATCAATCTCAATAGGAAACCTACACGAACCACGCGACGGATCAACCTTAGTAACAAACCCTAGATTGTCGAACACGCAAGAGCCACGACGATGATCCATCTTCTGAAAATACATATTAAACGCGTAAGACGCGTTCGCTGCGGGGTCCAGCGCCGCGCAAGACGAGCCTGGCCCTAGAGAGGTGCAATCCGCCAGCTGGCAAGCGTAATCGACAGACGAAGTCCAAGAACCAATACCGTTCCCCGACGCAGCCTGAGGAGATAGCACGCACCACTCGCGCGCCTGGTAACGGACGCCTTTGGCGGGAACCAACTGACGTCCGTTACCGAGGCTGAGAGGGTACTTAACGGCGCCGTCGTAAGAGAATATTCCCCAGTGCCGCTCGAACTTCCCCGGATCGATGCTCTTGACGTCTTCGTCGACTAGCGAGAATATGTAAACTTCCGGCGCCGTTTTCCGACGCGGGGTTCCTTGTCCTCGAACGATGCGGTTGAGCAGGCCCTGGTTGAATCTCTGAGCCATCGCCGGAGTCGCGTTTATATCGCCGTCGGTGGGCCACCCGACTTCTCCGACGATGATCTCCACCTTGTTCGCATCGAACCCGTTCTTCTCCAGCGCCGAGACAAGAGTGTCGAAGTTCGCGTCGAAGACGTTCGTGTAAGAGATTGATCCGTCGACGACCGGTTTAGCGGCTCCGCCGCCGCCAGGGAAGAAGGCGTACTCGCGGGGGAAGTTGGGATCGGCGTTGAGAGAGAGGAAAGGGTAGATGTTGAAAGTGATGGGTGAGAGGGAGTCAGCTAGGAACCGGACGATGGAGACCATTAGTGTTTTGATGTCGGAGCGGAAGTCGCCGGAGGAAGGGAGACCGTCGCCGGATTCGTAGACGTCGGCGTTAAGAGGAACCGTTACTTTGACTTGCCGACCAAGACCAGCTTTCACCAGAGCTGCTTGAACGTTCTGTAGGGCCGGGTACGTTGAGCGGACGAACCTGTCCTTGTATGTCTTCAAGAATGGCTCGTTCCCCACGGCTACATGTCTGGTCAAATTAAAAATAATCCAGTCTTTAGCAATTTAAGCACGTGTTTTATTTTAGATATTGAAATGCAGTAGAGTTTACTACCTTATGTCGGTTCCATATTTAGAGATGTATTGAGAGACGTTTTGTTGAACCCAACGCTCGGCGGCGGTGACGGTGGATGCCATAGTAGCCAAGAGATCGTTGGGGATACCAACCATGACTTGAATACCGGATTTACCAAGGGCTCTGAGTGCACCAGGGTCAGCTTCGAATAGCTTGACCTTGTTGAACCCGTTGTCCCTGAGGAGCTTCACCACTATGTTTGGTGGAATAGGATGGCTCGCTTGTGTCCCCCAGTTACATGCCAAGGCGTCGACATTCGTCAATGTGGTGTGAAGTAACAATATGGAGAGGCAGAAGAAGTATGTATCATGTCGAGTACCCATCTATAATTTTGAGATTTGGGTTGTAAGATTGTGTTTAGAATGTGGGGTCTAATGAGAATTGGTGTTTTTGTATGTGTGTGTTATATATACAAATATAGACAAGAGTCACAGAGATAAAAGATGTAGAACTTTGGGGAAGATGAGTATATGGAAGAAAGAGGGGAAAAGAAAGGTATTTGTTATGGTGGTTTATATAAGGAACCTGATTCCATTGGAGATAAACCTCAATATGTAAACCTTCCAAGCAAGGGCTTCTACTTCCACATCTCCTATGTATTTTGTAACAAAAACAAACTTATTAAAATATTGCACATGGCCAGCCTATATTATCGTAGTCTCATTTACACACAGTGATTAATCGTACATGTGTAAATAAATTATAGGAAATAGATGAATAAAAGGGAGGGGGGAAGAAGAAAGGAATGGAGTGTATTAGATGGAGACCATGTGTTAGAGAATATAAGAAGAATTTTTACAAGCTTTCTTTAACCCATTACAATGTCAACCGCATGACCCAAATACCATTCACATATGCTAGAAGGCTAGAAAGTAGAACGTTAAAGATATGTCTTGGTTCTACTTCTAACAAACAATAGGAAACTTCAATGTGAATCAATCAACTTAAATTAGAGATGGTATAGTTCTGAAGAATGTGATGTGAAAACGTTGGATTGGTCATTCTGGGGGCTTTCTTGTCCCGTTCAGTTGTGGGTTAAATCAGCAAAACGTCGGCAAGTTACTCAGTTAGGTTTGGTAGAATGACATAAGAAAGGGAAAGTGTTACTATTAAGTTTTGTATATAACATTGTATGAAGTATGAACACATACTTAGTTACTTACCAAATGAGTTAAACGTTACCGAAGTCAGAGGTTTGCTGATACACAAAGAAGTTTAAAATTCTGATATCATTATCATATTTCCTATTCTATCCTTTAATTTCACAATTTACAAAATTAACCAACGTAATTTCAGTTGATCGTCTAAAAATCAAATAAAACTTGAAAATAAAAATAAAAGTCAAACGAGAAGATCGTCTCCAAAGAGGTAGAGAAGCCGCTCAACGGCCCAGCTAGGTTCTGTCTTGGCCGGCCAAGCCCCAAACGACGAGGTATTAGCAGCAAGAAGCGGAGTTCTACAGAGAGGACACGTGCGGTGGTTATCTTCCTCTCCCTCGTTACCTTCTCCGCCGCAGTACTCGTAGTCCAGCCACCTGTCGATACACTCGCGGTGGAACACGTGGCTACAGTTTCTTAGCTCCCTGACCTCATCTCCGTCTTCAAGATCACCGAGACACACCGCGCAAGTGTCGCTGATCAGTTCGGGAGATCGCTCCACCGCGTCATGGAAGATTGTCACGGAGAGGCTCTCTTTGATGGTCTGTGAAGAAACGGAAGGAGCGGAGGAGGATCTTGATTTGGATCGGTAGCGTAAGATCCAAGCAAAGATCCATCTCAAGAGGGTGATGAAAACAGCCATTTGGTAGAGGAGTTGAGTGACGATGAGACCAGAGTCTTGGATGAAGAAGCTCATTGTTTGTTTCTTTGTTTGTTGCTTGGTGAGAAAGAGAGAGGAGAAGGGGAAGGAAGAGTGGAGAATGAGATGCATCTTTAATAGTGACGAATAAAGTAGTTTGCTTCCTTTATTACGTTAGTGGTGGGTGCCAGTGACTTTCTTGATTTTGATGGTAGATGACCATTTGATGACAAAGAAAGCGATAAATACAGTAGTAATTTCATCATCTATGCTTAAAAGCTAATTATAATATGATTACTTGATAGTAAATGGCGTCATTTCTGGCTTTTGACCCATAGGCAGGGACAATCTTCTATAAAATCTTACGTGTTTTGTTGACCGGCGGCTAATATCTTAAGTTATATTTAATACTTCCGCTTATGCAGTACCTTTTTCTAATGAATTTGATCGACTAATTAAAGAATTCTCCAGAAAAATTAGTAGATCAACCCCATTGGATTTAAATGTGTTATCGTAAAATAAAGCTGTTCATTTCAGTCTTTTTCTTATCAGAGTTTCCAACACATAATATCCATTGTAATAGACTTAACAAAAAAAAGGAAATTTCTGAGGAGGATCTTATGAGGCAAATAATTTATACATAGTGCATCTATTGTAAGAGAATCCCATTGGGGGATGTTAATAAAGGTTCACACGTATTCCCATAAAAAAACCTGGTGAATCCGCGTCGCGCAAGATCACTTGGACAAACCCGCATCGTCATTATTCGCGGGTCTCACTGACGTGTGGCGACTTGCGATTGGTCGATTTATTAATTTTGTTTTTTTTTCTTTTGATAAATCAAAAAAAAAAGAATAAAAAACTATTATAATAGCATTGAGAATCGAGAATGGGCAAATTTACTAATGGAGATGCTCTAAGAGATCTGACCTATTATTGGTATCTCGGATGGAATGAATCATGGATCTTGTATATTTTGTCCATCCCCGACGAAGTATCAGAAATATCAAACATTTTTAAATATTATCAAATTTCCAAAATAACATTTTAAAAGTTTATCCCAAAATATCATTCTATAATAACTATTTTTTGAAATATCACTTGCTTATGAGAAAGAAACTAAATTATTCATACTTCTATACTCTAATATCATCTTCACCCTTTAAATACTAATCTTTTAAATCTAATCATTATTAAACCATAAATTCATATATGAATATTTGTTTCATAGTATATAAGAAAGAGATTATATATATATATTAAATACTATTTTAGAAACTTTTCTTTATATGCTAATTTTATCATTAAAATGATTTAAAAATTATTTAATGTATTATCTCTTTTAACTCTTTGATCTTTTTTAAACACTCTCTCTTTTAACACATACTTTGAATAAACCTACTATTCAATGGCACAGCTGAAATAATGTCAACTGAAATTGGTCTATCAATCTTCTGCTCGGTCATATGCAGGTCAATCATTCAACTATCAAAGTGATTGATGATAAGTTTTTATAATGTTGGATCAATATTATTACCAATTTTCTATTAAATCGTTCCAATTTTAGTGTATTTTAAATCGAAATCTATTCAAATCATCAACATTTCTGCGATTCGAATCATCTATAAAGCTACAAAATTTTCTGGTAAGACCATTTATATACAAAAGGTGACGCTATAAACAGAGGTCGCGATTATAAGGTCCCATGTGTATGATCTGCTCTCCTTTGTAACGTGATTTGGTCGGTTGGCCAAACTTTACAACGCCAAACCACTACAACGTTGTAGCTTTAGGTGATGACTGATACCTAAACAATTTTACAAATGTATAATAAAATCATTTCGAGCTTTGTTGTTGTATCCATATAACTTCTAACTGATTTCGTTTTCTCTTCTTTTCTACAAACCGTTTTTCTTTTTTTTTTTTTTTACTTATACAACAAGCAGACCATGGAAATATGAAACAAGTTCAAACATCATTATGGTGAAATAGTGATAAGTTTGTAAGAAAACTAAATTATCAAACATACATGAATAATGCTCTCACCGAAACAGATACAAATAAATCAGATTGTGTCGGATGCAGGCGACTCCTTGCATTTCATCAAAACCTCTCAAACCAAAGTCAAAACCATATTCGAAAAAGAACCAAACAAAGGAGACAAGTTCAAGGAGCAAAACATTAAACATATAAAGCTGTTTTCTGGTCCAAATCAAAAACACAACCTACTGCATTGAAGGAGGTTTGTGATAGTGTAATGTCATCACATCCTATCTTCTCTCCTCCTAGGAGCACATGTAATGATCTCATCCACTCGCAGTATCATCTCAGCTGCTTCTGTTGCAGAAAGCAGAACCGCTTGCTTCACTTTGAATGCTTCATAGATTCCTCTCTCCTCCATGTCTCCTACCTGTTAATAGAATCAACGTTAATATCATCACATTTCAAGATGCCCGACTCTAGATTTTTGTATATTGAAGTTTACTTACAGCTCCAGAGATAACATCGATCCCAGCATTACACCCTTCGTTATGGTGCTCCGCACGTAGCTGAGCGACTAATTCGGCACTGTCTAAACCAGCATTGTCAGCGATTGTCGACGGTATAGCCACAAGAGCCCGTGAGAAAGCTTCAATGGCATGGGATTTTTTGCCAGCAGTTTTCCTTGCAAGCTCATCTACTTCCTTCGCCATCACCATCTCTGGCCATCCACCTCCGAGCAACACCCTACTGTCATTCACCGTTTGGGAGAGTACACATAACGCATCATGTAGTGATCTTTCAGCCTCATCAAGAACATGGTGACTGCAAAAACAATAGTAACCACAATTGTCATTAAGAGATAACATTAGTCAATAAATAATAAGATTAGCGAAAAAATGGATACCTAGCACCACGTAGGACGATTGAACAAGCCTGGCCCATCGCAACACCAGAGAAATGGATCAACTTGTCTTCACCAATCATGATTTCTTCGATGAGCTTACAATGCCCAAGCTTGACAGACTCAGGGTTGTCAAAGGTTGAAGCGATTTCACCACCTGTAACCAATCCAAGACGCTCGATTCCCTCAAAATCGGCATGCTCAATAGCAAGTACACCAGCATCTGCAAAGAGTTCCTCGGGGAAATTGTAGATCAACTGCCTGTTAACAAAGCAGTTGATACCGTGGGCCAGGATCTTTTTAACCTTGTCTTTCATCTTTTCCTTTTCAGCCCCTTCGATCTCAGCAACCTTGGTCATCGAATCCACACGGACGCGGGCACCATAAATTTTCACTTTATCAGTATCCATTGCTGTATTTGCTACCAAGATCTTTGCGTTCTCTATGCGCTTTGGCTGCCCGATTCCGATTTTCTTGTCAAGAATAAATCTGAAGGCATCGAATTAAGTTGACATGTCAGAAGACAAAATTACTGGATGCACAAAAGGAGGAACGTAACATAACAAGATGACATGATGCCTATCATCATTCTAAAGGAAGTATGTACTTCAAATTTAAGGTGCACAAGCACTGTAAAGGAAAAAAAAACAGAAACACGACATACTTACCATAAACGAATGAATACTAAATAGAGATCAATAGTACACAGAAAAAGATTCTTAACAGGTGCAGAAAAGGCATAAGTGGTAACTTACCCTTCGTCCAAAAATGAATCCCGAAGAGACCCTCCAGGTTTTTTGATGATCTGAATAGCTTCTAAGTTTGTGCTTCCCTATTTGAAAGACACGACCAGAATGTCAGAAACAAATTATATAACACTCCAGAACGAAACCAAACGCCTTAATGAAAGATATTTATAGTAAAACGAAAGCAGCCTCATGACATGTGCCAAAGAATCCTATTCTTGCATCGAGTAACACATGAAAATTCCAGGGAAAGAGTAGGAAGGAAAACATTGCTAATTGACTTTCAAGAGGAGGAAGAGATGGAACCTTTAGCCTGAACACAGCATCCACGGCCATTTCTGCAAAGTGTTCCTTGTCTTGCGAGAGAATCTTGGAGCACAACGTAGTCATCGCAATCTTCATCAAATCTGATCTAAACTTCTCTGCATTGTTGTCAAAAACACACAATACAGTAAAAAACAGTGTAGTTCCCAAAGTAAAGCATAAATAAAAAGCACTGCTTGAACTCAACACTGGAGAAAATCACACAAACAAACAAAACAAGAGAACGCCAACTTATACAATGAATTACCTGCATTCTCCTTATTATCAATTACTCTTTTCAGTAGAGCTTCACGGGCACATTCTGCAGCCATTCTGTAGCCTAAGAAACCAGAAAAACAAAAAAAATCATTCAACATTGCCATAACGAAAAGAAGCTGATACAACGTGGGTAAAAAAGCTTACCTGCTATAATCGTCATGGGGTGGATCTTAGAAGTAACAAGCTTTTCAGCTTCCCTGAGAAGCTCACCAGCCAAGACAACAACAGAAGTAGTCCCATCACCAACCTCATCATCTTGAACTTTCGATATATCTGAAAAAAGCAACAATTAAGTGAGAAAGACAGACAGCCAAAGGAAAAAAAGAATAAAAGAAGGTACAAGAATAATGTATGTATGTATGTATACCAACAAGAACTTTAGCAGCAGGGTTGTCAATGTGAAGTGACTTGAGAATAGTAGCACCATCGTTAGTCACAGTGACGGAATGACCTCTACCAGTAGATTGCAAGATCTTATCCTACACAACCCAATAAAAAATGATTCACCAAACCAAATTCAATTAACTGAAAGTTTATTGGATCGGAGGAAGTGTACCATTCCCTTTGGGCCTAAGGTGGACTTGACGAGGTCAGCAACAGCCATTGCACCGATAAACGATGCCTAAAAGAAATTTAAAAAAAAAACAAAATCAAATTAGTGAATCTGTAAAACCCTAAAAATCCTCAGACGAAAGGATTAAAGAGAAGAAGCTCACCATCCTTGCACGTTCTCCTTTCTCTTCGTTAGCATCATCTTTGAAGATCTTATCGATCTATAGACAATACGAGTAGCTATAGTTAGTTAATTTGCTGCTTGAAGAGCACCGGGAAAGCACAATAAACGAAGGAGAAGAGGGAGAAGGATACCGGCATTGATAAGATCAGAAGACGACGGAGGGATTCTCGGTTTTGGAGATCTTAGTGACAAAGGAACCTAGTGTGCTTGCTTGCTCTGAAGAGTAAGAAATGCAGAGGATCTTCGAACCCTAAAAGAAAAAGGCTAAAAGACACAACTACCCTCTCTCATTTTTAATAAATTGGGTAAACAATACAAGACTGAGCCCAGTAATAGTTTTTGAGCCCAATGGATCAAAAAAATAACACCTAAAACGACACCGTATGGAATTCGCGCACGTTGTGAATTACGATGTACATACAACAGTACTTTATTGTCTGAATAACGTCCAAGTCAGAACAAATAAAAAGATCGCAACTTGTCTGAATAATTGGTAGGTTCAGAAGAGAGGATAATAATCTTGGAGGTTCCCAGTCAGAACAACGTTAATACGAAAGCGAACAAAGCAGGCGAGAATCCGACAGTAATGACCATGGTTAAGGTGGAAGATGAGTCACGCGCTCTCGTCGAAGGCAAATGCGGAAATATCCTGGGATGCGGTGGTGTTGTCGACGGTGACGGCGGCGAGGAGCTTCTCCGGGATGAGATCGCCGGTAACGGCACCTTGCACGGCACTATCGCCGGATCTGTCGCCGGAGAAGGTGGATTCTCAGCTGAGAAACCGATACATGAAGCTAGGTATGTGTGAACTATGTGTTTGAAATTGCTGTTTGATTTCGAATCTTTTCATCCAACTCTCCCTTTGATGTCTAATTTCTGGAAATCTAGTGAAAGTTCATGGATTAGCGTATCCATTTGTTTATATTTGGTTATGTATATATATATATAGAAGGTTTAGGATTTTAGTTGCTATTTAGGGAAAGTCACAATCAGTCAGTTTGTTGTTGGCTGGTGGAATAAAAATGTGCTTCAATTTATTTGTTTTGTAAATGTGATTGATTATTAGAAGTTTTATTTTGAACATGATAGAGGAGCCACTGGATTCATTATAATCCTCCTAATATATAAGCTGTCTAGGAAGTATGTGGAGAGTTGCATCAAGTGTCCCATCTTTATAGTGAAGTAACAAGTTTTAATTGGTTTTTTTTTCTTTCTATTGAAGATCCACGGACGCTCCTTCCTCTGATGTGCCAGATCCTTCAACCATCCTTCTTCCAAATCAACTTACTATCTTCTTTGGTGGGAAAGTTTGCGTCTTCGATGGAATCCCAGCGGAAAAGGTTGATCCATTAGACCACATTCTGCTTATATGTTTTGTCTGTAAACTTCCTCTTCTCATCACTGTGAATTGCTTCTTACACAGATTCAAGAAATCATCCGTATTGCTGCTGCTACTGCTGCTGCTAAATCCATTGAGACAAAGAACTCTACAAGCGTGAAACCTGTCGCTTCTCCAGCATTGAACAGAGCTCCTTCTTTCTCAAGCACCTCTACTGGAGCTTCACCAGCTGCACCGTCATTCTCAATTCCGTTTCGCAGATCTGCGGCGGGTAAGTATATACGGTTTCAAAATGGTTACAGTAATTCTTTAACATTGAAAAATGGATATTACTTTTTTCTACTCATCTGTTTTTTTCCTATTCAGATCTACCAATTGCAAGGAGGAATTCACTTCAAAGATTCCTCGAGAAGAGAAGGGACAGGTATATACATCCTTTCTCCATTTCCCCTACAAACTCAAATCTGATCTGTTGCAAAAAAAAAAAAAGTTGCTTATAGACTTGAGTAGGGACTTGTGAATCTAATCTAATAACAGAAACGTTTGCAATTATTTTATATGCAAGATTGGTCAACAAAAACCCTTACCCTGCTTCAGACTTCAAGAAGACAGATGTCCCAACAGACACTGCCTCTCTTAAGGAGGAGTATCCCGTTGCTTAGCAGAAGATCAACCTTCAAGGCTACAATAAGTGAAACGCTTATGATAATGTATCATATGTGCTCATGTGTGTGTAGTATATGCTAGTGTTAGACAAACCGAAGATTTGTTTGCATGGTCCGACATGTTCTATCATTTTACATCTTCTCCAAGGATGAAGAAGAGAGTATTATTGTATACTGAAGACAAAAACTATTGTGGTTCTGAAAACAGTGTCCTAGAGAGTCTTATCTCTTAACTAATAACTCTTTGATGTTATATGTTCTTGAACTTGTTATCTCTTTCAGATACAATGTGTTTGTGTAAGATTTAAGGAAGTCTGTGGTATTGCTATAGTAAGCTTTTCTTACACCGAGTCTGATACATGCATATATCACCTCCGTGGACAGCATTCTCTGCGCCTTTCCGCTCTTCTTCAGAGTCTTTGTAGGTTTGATATTTCTGATCATCTGTTGGTATTTCATGGCGGCATAAAGGGCAAGAGTTATTATGCTCGTCCTGCCAAGCCAATTTGATGGTTATGAGCTTTTTGTTCTTGCTTAATCGTAAGCTAAAGAATAAGAGTGCTACTAACTAAAGCTACGAATAAATATTGTTTTTGGTTTTTACCGAGCCAAAACTTTAGAGATTCTAGTATCTGTATAGCAGAAGACACTTCCAATATCATACTAGAAACTGAGTTAAATACTTTGCTAGACATATTGGAACAAAAATTGTATCGATCTTCACCTATAGGGGAAGAATGGAAAAATCTCGTTCCATGAGCAAGGTGTGATCAAATACAACAACTGCTGTCAAGACCACTGATGAGTTCTTGCAGTTTCCCCAAGAACGTACGTTTTCTACATGAGCACACCATCAGCGACATGAGATTCTGCTGTACAAGCCACTGAGGCTGTGGCAACTCACGTTCAACCGTGGGATGTGCCTCGAGGAGATAGCCTTGTGAGCAATGCAAGATTTCAAGCACAGGCCAATAAATGTTGGTTACAGATTCTTTTTTTTTTGTTCTAATCAGACGTACTTTTAAGGAACACACGAGCAAGAGAATTGACTGAAAGTAAAAAGACACTCCATGGATTTTAGTGACCCACATGAATCTAACAAAGTAGAAGGTTTTGATCATATTTGATGTGAAATCTTGTCTCCAGATTATTGCTCACATTCAGAAACAATAACAAAACAAAACAAAAAAAACAACAAAAGTATTTCAACTGCATAACAAGCTCTGTAGTATCCCAAAACAAAAAGACCACTCAGTTCACCGTCCAATTCCTCAAGTCTTTCTGCGACCAACACGAGCAACAAAACCAGCTTTGATCTGCGCCACAGATCGTCCAGATCCACACTGCAAAACAAGTTCCGTTCCATCATATTTTTGCAAACAAAAACATAAAGAGTTGATCATAGCTAAAAAAGATAACTTGATGAGGCAGTGTATGCAACTTTACGAACATCATCGGCAATCACATGTTACATGACTCTTCAATTACACGAGAAAAATACAGTTCACTAATAATAAGTATGCCTCCTGATGAGTTTATCCAAGATAAGTTATTTCGGTACCTGTGTGGGTGGGGGTATCTACGAGTACTATGAAGAGAACTAATGCGCGACAGGTTTTTGATATGTGCTAAGCATAAGGGGAAGAAAATGACATATACAAGCTTCTCTTAAGTTTTTCATTCCCGCGAGACAAGATTGTATTTACTTAGTTGCGCAAAAAAAGAAAAGCATGCAAGTCAGGTTAAGAACTTAAATAAATAAAATTGTACCTTCTCGCATCTGAGAAAGAAGAGACGATTCTCCTTTGAGAGAATTGTGTCCGGGCTCTTGCAACCAAGGCAAATGACGTACTCAGCTGCCAATAACACAAACAAGTAAGGAATCACATTAACAACTCCAGACTGATATTCGTTTTTTTAGCAATACGAATTACAAAAATAAAGAGAGAGTTACTTACTGACATAACGACGCAAAATCCCCTCAAAATTCTTGGGTGCAAATCTTCCCTTGACAACCAATCTTTGCTGCCCATCAAGCGAACCACTGGTTCCCAACTCAGCAAGCAAGAAATTCATCACATGGTCCGGTTGACGATGCATCCTGAAATATTTATTCAAAGAAAATGCCATACAGCCATCAAAATCACTAGGTATTGGTACATATGGTTAATCTAATAAGTTTGAAGGGGTAAGAGAGGTTTGTTCGTACGTCTTGCAAAGGTCCATAAAGTTGACAAACACTGTCTTCTTTGTCCCTTCACGAAGAACTTGGGGAGGCCTCATAACAGTACGACGCCTATCTCCAGCAAGCTCCGGATTGTTCTCACGGAGGATGTTGAAGACTCTACCAAGAAGCTGCAAACATTAGACCCCATCATCAAAAACCAAGCAGGGGGAGATTTTTGAGAATGATACATTGACTTAAAGAAAGAATCCTCCACAAGCAGTTTAAGTTGTTCACAACCAAAGAACATCGTCAAACAACTATGGTTTAATTGAAAAAACAGACAGCTAAAGATATACGGACCTCGTCATATATGTAATCCCTATCACTTCCCTCCCAGGGATAACGTTGCTGCTGCTGCTGCAAATCAATTCCCTCTGCCTCTTCCTCTTCATTAGGATGCTCTGCAATATATTATCCCCAGTGAGCTTCAAATTTCTGTCTCTAGAAACAGTTAATTACGAAAAGAAAAGGAATTTAAAAGTACCCTCCAAATCTTCTGGAGCATCGACACTTTCATCATCCAATGAGCTTGATTCAACCTAACAACCATCAAAACAGAAAGAACGTGAGCGCATGAAACATCAAAAACACAAGTTCAAAGAATTAAGAGAAAAGACACTGACAGGCTTCTTCTTCTTTTTCTTCTTGGTTCCGAAAGATGGACCGTCAAGGCCACCATCATTAGCTTCAGGAAAATAATAAAAAATCAGAGAAAGCAACGGATAAAGAGGAACAAATATGTTAAACTAGGCAGGTAGAGAGTTGAGGATACCAGGCAAAGAATCAGATGGCTCGGCCGGTGACTCAGTTGGTTCCTCGATGGGATCTTGAAGGACAACTTTCTTCTTCTTCTTCTTCTTGGTTGGGTCAAAGGGTGCGAGCTAAGGGGAGAATCCACATAATCATATGATTTATTAAGCAAAAGAAAGAAAGAAAAAAACAAAACAAAACTTTTAAGATAATGAAAGGAAGTAACTTACTTCTTGCTCGTCCTTGACCTCCTTCAACTCATTATTCTCGTCCGCCATGATTGCTACTGAGAAAGATAATAAACAAAGATAATAAAAATCAATAACGTAAAAGCATCTGACACCACCGAGATTAGGGTTTCTACAAAAAAATCAATTTTTGATAAGATTCCATCGTCAAAGAAAAAAGAATTAACAAATTTCGAATTCGAAAAAAAAGAATCAATACGATTATTCATACACACGACAAATCTAGGTCCTAATCTCTTCACTCAACTGCTTTCGGAACACGATTTGCTTTGAGAAGAAGAAAATAATTCGAAAACTAACCTGAAAAATTAACTTTGGGGGAGAAGGGTTGATTTTGGGAGGAATCAATCTGAGAGAGAGAGAGAGTGCGGCGCAGATGAAAAAATCGGATAATTGTAAAATTTGTAAGGGTTTTCTCGTTTAAGAGTAAGAGACTCCGTCTTATACAGAGGGTTCGCACTTTATGTAATTTTTTGAAATCTATATACTATTATTTTTATGAAGTGATTTTGCTTACTTGTCATGTTCTCCATGATTTTAGCTAATTTTGCTTATTTGTCATATTTTTATTAAGTTTAAGCTAAATTATTATTGATGTATTATTTGTTTTGAGCTGAGTCACTAAATCATTAATTTAAAATAATAGCCTTGATGAATTTCTATATTCTATACTATTATTTATGAAGTGATTTTGCTTACTTGTCATGTTCTCCATGATTTTAGCTAATTTTGCTTATTTGTCATATTTTTATTAAGTTTAAGTTAAATTATCATTGATGTATTATTTGTTTTGAGCTGAGTCACTAAATCATTAATTTAAAATAATAGCCTTGATGAATATTCTATATAAATAAAAACGAATTTTATTTTATTAATATTAAAAAGTGATTTTGCTTACTTGTCATGTTCTCCATGATTTTAGCTAATTTTGCTTATTTGTCATATTTTTATTAAGTTTAAGTTAAATTATCATTGATGTATTATTTGTTTTGAGCTGAGTCACTAAATCATTAATTTAAAATAATAGCCTTGATGAATATTCTATATAAATAAAAACGAATTTTATTTTATTAATATTAAATTTATATGTTATATTAGCTTTTCTTATTTGTCATATTTTTATTAGATTTTAGACTTTTAGATAGGTTATTAATTTATTATTAGTTTCTAACTATTCACTAATTTATTTTAATGATATAAAGTTTATATGTTATATGCTATATTAAATAATTGATTACAAAATAATATTTAGAATTATCAAAAAAGATAATTCTTCTATATATATTCTTTTTTTGTGCCTATCTGAAAACAATATTTTTATTATAAAACTTAAAAAAATTAAGATACAAAACAATTTATTATTAAATATTAGTCAACCAAAAAATATAAATATATTTTATAAACTATCTCTAAGATATAAGTGTTTTAAAAAAACTTAACACAATAATAAGTATATATTTTGATTAAAACTATTTGACATATAAAAATATTTTGATGTTTGAACTATTTAAAAATATAAATAATAATTTATTATGCTGGTTTTAGATTAATAAGACATAAACTAATAATCATTTATAAGAAATTTATGCCCGCATGTGCGGGCAAAACACCTAGTTTTATTTTATTTTGGTCAATATATCATTTATAAAATTTATCAATAATAAAAATATTTTATTATAAATATTATTATCATAGCATATGTATATATATATATATGTATATTACAGTAAAATATTTTGTTAATTATACTACTTACTTATAGTTATACGAAAAATTTAAGACAAATCTCTCAAATAGCATTTTTAAAATTTTTATCACAAAAATAATATTCAAAAAATAAAATGACCAAAAACATCTTTTTGTTTTAAAAATTTTAATATTTATTTTTTATTTTTAAATATTTGAACAAATTCCTAAAACTCCACCCATCAACTTTAAACGTAAGTCGTAAAATAATCAACAAAAGATTATAAATTCATATTTACTCTTCACTAAAATTTACAGTATTTTGGTCATTTTTCTCAAAAACTTACCTTTATATAAATCACATCACTAGATATTACTTTCTCTCAAATTAATAATAACCAGATCCAGGCTAAATCTGATATACAAGAGACGGAAAATGTTGAGGAAGCGGTAAAAGGAGCTTGGGTTTTGTGTTGTGTTGACTACACATTCCTCTTTCCCTCCTAATTCCCTTTTTTTTTAGGGTTCCTCTCAATTTTTAATCTTCACCCCCTTCCTTACTCCTATATCCTATCTTCCTCTCTACGTTTTATTCATTCGCGTGGATTGCAGAAACCCCTCATTAATGGGTTTCCTATTCACACCCAGATTCTAACCTTCACTTCGGTAAAAAACAAACCCTAATTTTCTCGAATTTAGGCATCTCTGATTGATCTGTTGGTGGCTAAGCCTAGCTCGAGTGTTGGCAATGTCGGACGACATGGTGATGCATTTCTCCTCCAATTCTTCTAACCAGTCCGATCACTCTCTCCCCGATAAAATCGCTAAGCTCGAGGCTCGCCTCACCGGCAAAACCGCCTCCTCTTCCAAGCCACTGCCTCAACAGCAGCAGCAGCAGCAGCAGCAGCTTTCCGTCTGGTCATCCGCGGTTAAAGTCGTGGCTTCTGCACCTGCGGGATCGTCGGAGGTCTCTATCAGTGATTCCGACGACGAGGTAGCCCTTCTTCGGATGTTTGTTTTTGGTCTTTGTGAATTAATAACAACTCAGATTTGATGTTTATTACTATCCTCTTTTGCTGTGTCTTATTCTCGTTGTTGTTACTGTCTCAGAACACAGGAGATTTCCTCATCCGAGCTAATACCAAAAAGCGTCAGAAAGTTGAAGACTTTAACAACAACAACTCCACTCTCGTTGATCATCCTGAGGTACTGGTTTGATCTGTTGTGTTCATAGTTTTAGTAACATAGAGATCTGGTGTAATCTTATCTAAAGGTTATGTGATATTGTAACAAGTTAATATGATGGTGCAAGTATTGTGTTCTTGTTTCTCCTTTTGATTAATTATAATATACTGAAATTGAAAGCCCCAAGAGGCAGCAGCAGCGTATGATGGAAGGAAAAATGATGCTGAAACCAAGACGGTCCTTGATGGTAGTAAGAAGAAACAAGGTCGAGGTCGGGCTTCATCAATTGGCAGAGGGCGTGGTTCTAAAACTAACAATGATGTCACGAAATCTCAGCTCTTGGCTCCACCAGCATCAGCTGCAAAGTCTCAACTGGATCAAAAGGTTAAATCTTATTTTACTTCATATGATCTTACATGCATTCGCTCTTCTCATCATCGATGTATGACTTAGTTTCATTGACAAAACTAGGACACTAGTTTTAGGTTCTATCCGCGAAAAGTTAAGCAGGCAAGAAATGATTAAGACCATTTCCCACTTTGTTGAAGAAAGTCTTTATCTAGATATGCTTCGATCTTGGAAACCAGATGCATTCTGTTGATGACAGTTCTGCATTTCTATTCTTCAGGATTCTAAGTCTGAAGGACAACTCAGGAATGGTGTATGCTCTGTCCAGGATGTAAGTTTCTCCCATTATTTCCTTTATTCTTTAATATCATAGGCCTAAGAGAATATGTTATCGTTTCATTGTCTATGACATCTGTGCATCATATAAGTTTGGTAGAATAATTGAACGTGATTGTTATATATATGATTGTCCTCTACAATGGAAACATACTGTTATATCTTTCTTTATTGACAATTCTTTTCCTTGTTTATAAATCAGGAGGATGTATCATCTTTACGTGCAAAAATCACTTTTCTGGAGGAAGAATTGTGCAAATCTCGACAAGATTCTTCTGAGTATCAGAATCTTTTACGCAAGCTTGAGAATGTATTGTGTGAATGCCTTTTCGATTTAGCCTATTATGGTTATGCTAATTTTTGCCTATACCTATTCCCTGCTAATCTTAAGCATGATCTATGCAGGAGGCAAAAGAGTTTAAAGATCAGGAACAACAAGGGAAACAAAAGGTACGCAAAATTCTCTTTGCTAAATGTCCGACCTAGTATGGCAAAGTTACTTCTAGTTTTGTCAATGAGTCTGAGAGAATCTTAGAATAAGTAAACAGTTTTTCTCTATTAGAAGTATGGTAGTTCTATCCTGAGAAAAGGTAAATTATTGACAATCTCCTGATTTCTTAGAATGCTGCTAAATAAATGCTGCTGCTTCTACTTGAGAACTGAAATATATGTTTGGACAATAGGATCTTGCAAATGTGTCTGTCACATCTATACTCCATGTGCTGTGAGCTCTTTTCGTAAAGCATGTATTAGTATTCCTCTAAGTAGAAACGAGAGGCAGTTAATCTATTGAGGGTGAGGTCGAAATTTAGGTACTTGAATTTGGAATCGATATATAATGTTAATGACCAACATCTTATTTTATTTTTTTTAATGACCAACATCTTGGCCTTGTAGTGATTCATAGTTAAAATGCGGTTTTGAAATGAACTGGGTATATTTATGTCAGCTTGGTGCCTAAACTGGCACAAATTTTTGACATGAATCTCTAGGAATATTCTTGGTGAAGAAACTGTCAATTATCTCTCGCTACATACTAATACAAAACACGCGGACAACCTTTCTTTTTCTTGATGCAGACAACTAAAGTAATATCTGACCTTCTAATATCCGTTTCCAAGTCTGAGAGACAAGAAGCAAGAACAAAAGTCAAACATGATTCTTTGCGATTAGGCAGCGTTGGTGTACTCAGGTCTGCATATTGTATTCGTTTATGAGTTCTGATGGTCTTTGTATATATTTCTTCAAATTTGTGATAATACACAAGTATTGAGAATTTATTTGACTCGAAAGTATAATAAAACATGAATAGTAGTTACCAGTTTTTTACTTTTGAATTTGTGATTTAAAAGTTCATAATACCAGCTGTGTAACTATTCTGGTGAATTCAGGACGGGAACTATCATAGCTGAGACGTGGGAGGACGGACAAATGTTGAAAGATCTGAATGCTCAACTTGTAAGTTAAGCTGTGTAGAGAGATTATTTTATCAAACAATATCAGCAATCCCTGCAGTGCTTCTTTTAAATTTTCTATAAAATTTGCAATGTGAAGAGACAATTGCTGGAAACCAAGGAGGTTATCGAGAGACAGAGAAAGTTCCTTAAGAAACGACAGAATGGTGGTATGTTTGTTTCCCAGATCGTTCTTACTTTGTCAGTCAATCTGCAATTATGTTAAGGACCCATAGTTTTCCATTTGCTTGTAGATAAGAGTGACGGAACTGATTCGGAATCAGGAGCACAGGAGGAAGATATCATCCCCGATGAGATTTACAAGTCTCGCCTTGCTAGTATTAAGCGGGTATGTTCCTCCTTATGCATCATCTCAGTTTCTCATTTTTCTGTACGTCGATTGGTTTCTGATTTCTAATCATACATATATTTATTTTACCTTTCAGGAGGAGGAAGTAGTTTTGCGTGAGAGGGAGAGGTATGAACTGGAGAAGGGTCAGCTTATGAAGGAGATGAAGCGCATACGCGATGAAGATGGTTCTCGTTTCAATAATTTCCCAGTTTTGAATAGTAGATATGCTCTTCTAAATCTTCTTGGTAAAGGCGGATTTAGTGAAGTCTATAAGGTCAGAGCACTAATAGCTACCACATTCGTTTTACATGTGAGAAATATTTGCAGTAGTCTGATGTTATGGCTTTTGAGCAGGCATATGATTTGCTGAATCATAGATATGTAGCGTGCAAGCTTCATGGTTTAAATGCTCAGTGGAGTGAAGAAAAGAAGCAAAGTTACATCCGACATGCCATGAGGGAATATGATATCCATAAAGATCTTGTGCATCACCACATTGTCCGGCTTTGGGATAAATTTCGAATTGACCTGGATACCTTCTGCACTGTTCTGGAATATTGTAGTGGTAAACCAAAATTCTCTGATCGCTTTGTAAAGAAGTGAAGGATTTGTGTGTGCTTAGGAGTTCTCATTCTTATGTTTTTGAATTTCTAATGCAGGAAAAGACCTTGATGCGGTCTTAAAGGCAACACCTAATCTTCCTGAGAAAGAAGCAAGGATTATCATTGTACAAATAGTTCAAGGCCTTGTATATCTGAACAAAAGATCACAGAAGATAATCCACTATGATCTGAAGCCTGGGAATGTTCTGTTTGATGAGTTTGGAGTAGCAAAAGTGACCGATTTTGGTCTTAGCAAGATAGTGGAAGACAATGCTGGTACTCAAGGAATGGAGCTTACTTCACAGGGTGCTGGAACATACTGGTGAGCAAAATCTAGTTTTGAGTATATATCTCTTCTAGTTCCTGACGCCGTAAGCTAACATGGTTGAAAATCCTGCATTTCAGGTACTTGCCCCCAGAGTGTTTTGAGCTTAGCAGAACTCCTATGATCTCATCAAAGGTTAGCGATTGGTCCGTGATGTTTTAATCAGAATGTGTTAAAAAAAGTTATGGTAACTAAATTGTGTTCAAAATTCAGGTTGATGTATGGTCGGTTGGTGTTCTGTTCTACCAAATGCTATTTAGAAAGCGACCGTTTGGACATGACCAAAGCCAAGAACGGATTCTAAGAGAAGACACAATCATTAAAGCCAAAAAGGTTGAGTTCCCAGCGAAACCTTCCATCTCGAATGAAGCAAAGGTTGGTCTTAAAGCTGGCTTAAGTAAAGTAGAACCAAATGGTCATTAAAGTGTGTCTCCATGGTCACTCATTGTTGCATTTTTTTCTGCAGGATTTGATTCGACGGTGTCTAACATATAACCAAGGAGATAGGCCTGATGTTCTAACACTGGCACAGGATCCATATCTTTCCTACACTAAGAAATGAGAGTGCGTAGTCTTCACAAACAAACCAAGGATACCAAAGGACCAGGTCCTAGAACCTTTTTTTCTAATTGTATAGATTATAATGTTTTTGTTTGTTTATTTAAATCTTTTATCTCCCGGCCCCTTGAACCATATTAATTTCTGGTGAATTTATCCGTTAGTTATGCAATATGTTATGTACATTCTCCATGTTTTATAATAAACCTTGTCTAAGTTGTGAGACAAGGTGAGTGTGATCAATTGAACCAAAATAAATCGGGATGGAGACTATTTGAACTTATTAAACCGAAGTGTTAACCAAGAGAAAACCGAAGATTCATACCAACACCGAGACCATTGGCTTACAAGCAATGACTCCAAAAGTCTACTTATCCACTCATACTACAACAACCAACACTTGGCTTCTTTATCACCATCTTCCATGGCTTTATCCTTTGCTTCTTTAACTAACTTCTCCAGGATGCAATCAGGGGTATGGTACAGTGGATCCATCACATCACGAGTCGCAGTTAGGTGCTGTGAAACTGGGAAAGAGCCTCCTCCAAAAGCAAAGCTCCAAGTCGGATCACCAATAATCATAGTGGAAGCCCCCAAAGTTATAAAAACAGCCGCTTCGATGCCTTGTCTTAGGGCTAACTCTGGCTTGGTCAAGCCTGGCGATGTTGGCAGGTCTTCTTCTTTTTCTGCTTCCTAAAACCATTTTCTTAATCTTAGGACAATACTCAGTCAGAATAATAATCATAAAGTTCATTGAAAATCTTGGTTATATTATATTCTTTTTATGATGAAAGACAATCAGTTTATATTGTTTTATATCTATTATTGCAGAATAGTGTCGAGAAAACCAAAGGACTTGTGGGCAGTTCGACTCTCTATTGGGACGTATCTCTTAGATGGTAAATATTTCAAAGCTTTAGAGCTTGAAGAGTGAGCTTTTATATGAGATAATAATGTCATGTAAAATTTCAAATTCATAAGCACAAATAACAAAACAGGCTGGGTTCAAATCATAGACGCTTACAAAGAAAAAAACTGTTTATTTCGTTGCGTCCTTTAATATCTTTCTTTTGCTTTTGCTCAACAACTAAAACTTATTTGCCTCCGGAACCAGACAAGTCTTACAACTTGTTCGGCTTTGTGGTTAACCCGTAACCAAACGGATACAACGGGTCGTAATACTTATCGCCAACATTCATCGGAAGCTGCTTCACCGACTTAAACCACGTCCTGGCCAACTTTCCAGTGAACCCGTAATCACCAAACAGAGCATCAGCCACTCCTTGACCTTCCGTCCCCGGAAGCCAAGCTGCCACAAGAGCATCTATCTTCGAGACGTAAGGCTGCATCACCACAGGACGTCCAGAGACCACTACCACCACACACTTCACTGATCCGCACACGTTCCCTATCGTGCTAGGACCAGGTTCGCTTATCGTCAGGTTCGTGCTGTCCCCAAACATCTCGGCATACGGCGGCTCTCCCACGACCACAATGGCGTAGTCAAATTTACCAGACTTCACGAAGTTTGCGTCGGGGTTTTCGTTGTAGACGACTTGTGTTGTCGGAGCCACTGTGTTCTTCACAGCGGTGAGGATCGTTGTACCGACGGTGAGGTCGTTGCCGTTAAGGCCTTGCCATGTGATGGTCCAGCCACCACATTGGTATCCCAAGTTATCAGCGTGTGCTCCCGCCACAAGGATCTTTCCCGTCTTCTTAGGCAGAGGAAGCAACGGTTTATCGCCCTTCTTCTTACCGTTCTTGAGCAGCACCAGGGACTTCCTCACTGCTTCACGAGCTAGTTCCCTATGTTCCTGTTTTTAAAAAAATTGTAGAAATGTTTTTGTTCAGTTCCATACTACCCGAACCCCGATTACTATGATGTGTAACAGATGATGATGAACTAAAACAACAAACCTTGCTACCAAGCTGGTTGGCAAAGCTGAGATCAGCAAGTGGTTCCTCAAAGAGTCCCATTGTGAATTTAACCCTTAAGATTCTCTTCACAGCGTCATCAATCCTGCTCATTGGGATCAGCTTCTTCTTTATCTGACTGTTGATTTCATCTATGAACTCTGTGTAGTTGTATGGCACCATAATCTGCATCATCAGAGACAACAACAAGCCAATCAAGTAACTGTGGAGCAGCGCAATACCAAACAACACATGTAAGGTAATCAAAAATCAAATCCTAGAACCAACCATGTCAATTCCAGCGCTGATTCCCGCGTAAACAGAGGCTGAATAGTTAAGATGCGGAGGGTTTGTGATTCTATCAATCCCCTGCCAATCCGAGATGACAAAACCCTGCCAAAAGGAAACATTAGAGAAGAGCTTTTTAAAGACGAGTACAGAAGATATCATCAAGTCAGTGCATTCGTATTTCTTCTTACTCTGAACTTCAACTTGTTCTTGAGGAAACCAGTGACGAGTTCCTTGTTAGCATGCATTCTCAAACCGTTCCAGGCGGAGTAGGACACCATAACCGTCGCAACACCCTTGTTCACAGCGTTGTAATATCCAGGCATGTGGATTCCGAACAGACCATTCCTGTCGATCACCGTGTTGTTCTCATCTATCCCTCTCACTGTACCTCCATCTCCCACGAAATGCTTAGCACATGCAGCGACCTTTGATCTGTAACAGTCACAAGAATTTTAGAATAAATCAATCATGTCACACACTAATAACATTAATTAAGCTACTGACTAAAATAAATCTAGTCAAACCAATACACTAATATTTTTATGAGACAATAACGGGATCATTTTATTCCCCTCCCTAAATGTAAAGGATATTTATAAGTGGGGACAGGGACTTTTTAAGATGCTTCACACTGGTCCTACAGTGTTGAAGAAAATTCAAAACTGTTGACTCTTTAAGAACGTGTTTTGAAGATACTACTAAAGATAAGAGTTGAAAACATAGCACATGGGTAGACCAATCATTTATTGCCAGGCAGGCTTTGCACTTGCAAAAATGAATAATCACCACACTGATTTCATCTCTTATCCAGAAGCATTTAACACTCAAAGGACCACCACCAAGTTCTAAATGAAACCACGCGTGAGCGTGGACCTAAGGCTTTCCCCCACTATGATCTACACACAGTCAGAAGCAACTCAAATCCTAACCAAATCTAGTGAAAATGAAAGATAATAATTAATTAACATAGAACAAAAGAACGTCTTAAGGCCTTAAAAAATTGCAGATTCAGACAGGATAAAAAAACATAATAGCAGATGATATATTACAGGGGAAAAGGAACTTACTTGCCACCGACAAAGGGAACACCTCTTCGCTTGGTAGGAAGGTCACCTTGCAAACCGGGTATAATCTCTGTCATCTGCTGAACGATTCTGTAATCCTCACTATAGCTCTCGTAGCATCTTCCCCATCTCGGATCCCTACAAACCTGTCAAAAGCAAAAAACACTAAGCATATATACAATGCCTCTTAAATCAGCCTTCTTGAAAGCTTCGTTATACTTACTGCAATGCAAGGTGCAAAGGCATATGGGATTCCAGTAGCTCTAACTTCAAGAGCTGTTGCTGCCCCAATCCTCTTAAGAAGCTTAGGATCCCTACAAGATTAAAGTCAAAAACACATAAACAAAAAGATTACTCTTCACAAGCCTTACAAGTAAACAAAACAGTTTAGGAGGCCTTGCCTGGTGACTCCAAGGCCTACATTGTGCGGGAAAATGGTGGCGCCATAGACGTTGTTGTGACCGTGAACAGCATCAATCCCATAGATCATAGGGATCCCAAGACGGGTGGAAAGAGAGGCCTTTTGAATCTCATTGACCATGTTTACCCAAGTTTCAGGTTTAGCCTTTGGTGAAGGCACACTTCCTCCACCGCTCAACACACTCCCTACACACACAAACACACAAACAGTGTCATTTCACTTATTAGACAAATAGATCAAAACACTTTTTTTTTAAAAAAAGATGCAAACTCGTTCTTACCGATGAAGTAGTTCTTCATGACTTGAGGTGTGGCGACGGTGCGTTCGATCTGAACCATCTGACCAATCTTCTCTTGGAGAGTCATGCGGTTCATCAAGTCCCTGATTCTTGCGCCCAAAGGCTGCTTTGGGTCCTTGTACTTGAGATAACCCCCAGTGGCAGCAGCAGAAGCGAGGGTGCAGTAGAGCAGGAGAAGACATAAAGCCTTACTCAAAGTCCCCATTTTTCTACAACACAAACAACTGCAGAGAATCAGATCTGAGAGTTAAAAGGAGGAACTGTTCCATTGTATATCAAAGATACCAATAACGTATTGCTAGAAGACAGTGGTCAAGCTGGAGGAAGCAAGAACACAAAAAAAAATACTTTGTAAATCTGAAAACTTTGATGCAGTTTAAGAAAGTGTATACTGGAAAGAGCTGAAAAATCAAATCTTTGGGCTGTTCTTTGAGGAAAGATTAGATCTTGGAAGTTTGAGGAAACTAAAGAAGAAACTCAAAATGGGGATAAAAAACAGAGTCAAGTAAAAACAGAGAGAAACAGAGGAATGTATTTGAAACCTATATACTAGAAGAAAGGAATAAGATTTACGATGGAAGAAAGAGACTTACAGTCTTGGGATTGGAGCAGGGAGAGAGAGGTAGGTGAAGAAGATGACACTTTGCTTCTGAAGACGAAGAGGGGTATTTATCTTGGAACTGTTGTATGCTCTCTCTCTCTCCTCTCTAGGAAACGATAGTGTGTGAGAGAGAGAGTGAGATCTTGAGAAATGTGATGCTGCTGCTGATGCTTCTTCGTGTTTTAATAATGCTGAAAAGTTTCTCTCCTTTTCCCACGTTACTTCCCTTTTTTTTTTCTTTAACATTTTTAAGTGAAAAGAAAAATCAACAGAAATTTTTAATTTCGTTTTTTCATTAAAGAATAAGCTTTCTAATGAACAAATAAAAAATAATTAGATAATAGCCTAATACTGCTTCCACATTTTTTTTGTAAAAAAAACGAATGTTGAAGTTTTTAGCCATCTATTTTTTTGTTATAATTATTTGCATTGATTACGACAACTATAAAAAAATCGACAACTATAGGTCAATCACGTATCAAAATGTATATTTTTTCAAACTCGCTAATTAAGGTTTCTTTTAAGATAATATAAAGAGTAAAAACAAATTATTCATTCTCACGAGCCTTAAAGTTCGGCACGAATAGTGGGCACACTGAATTCAAAGAAAAGTACATGTCATTACTTCATGGAGTATATCTTAGCCAATTATTTCGTGACTTTAATGTTTGATCAACATTTTTTTTAGATTTTCGTATTATATAATTTTGTCTTTTGATCAACATTGCCCAAGTCGTCGTCTTCTTCTTACCGATGCAGACTTACTCATACGAAAAATTGCACTTAAGCCAAAGAAACTACTCACTCTATTAAAGAACACAACAAGACATAATTAATGATATTTACTGAAAAATATATTTGATTGAAAATGAGAGATTAGTGTTGTCTAAATATCTAATACATTTTAGCTAACAAGGTACAAACTGTGCATTTTCAAAAAAGGTACAAACTGTATAACATGGAGAAACATTATACTCCCTCTATCCCACTTTATGTGATGTTTTAAGTTATTTCACATAGATTAAGAAAACACATATTCTTATGTAGTTTATCTTGGTAACATAAAAATACATTAAATAAAACTAGTTTAACCAATAATTAAAAAGTACAGTATTTTATAATTGATCATAAAATTCAAATCATATTAAATTCTACCTAGATTAGTGAGAACATCACTTAAAATAGGACAAAATAAAAATCCTAAAACATCACTTAAAGTGGGACGGAGGGAGTACTAAGGTTCTAACTGGTGACCACTAAAAGAATAATGGGAACGACCATGAATGAAACGCAGAAGAAAAAAATAATAGAAATATATATCTAAACTATTAAAACTGAAGTACATTTAGTACTTACTCCTAAGTTTTGCACAAAAATTACATCATTATGTAAAGCCCCTTTTCAAAAAAAAAATAAAAATTACATCATTATGCCATTACCTTTAAACACAGAGTTTTGTTTTTAAAATTGTACCAAAACCCATGTTTCTCTTAACCATCACTAAACCACTTCATCTCTTTTTAATAAATCATTACTAAACCATTTCATCCTTGGTTGCCTAACATATCGTATTATCTACTTTATAAAATACAATGTTTAGCCTTATTACTAAACCATTCAATTACAAACCAATACTAAACCAAGAATTATATTAATTTGCTATAACTTTAAAATTTCTTTTCTACATCTTTTTATCTCGATATTTGATATAGTTTCACGTTTTTTTGTTAAATATGATGAACCAATTTTAAAATTATAACAAACTGGTCCAATTTTTTCATCGATGTTGGGCTTCCTAAATTTAGTTAACAAAAAAATATATGTTATTGTTCTTTTGGTATCTTTCCAGTAGTTTTTATTATTACTGTTTAAAATCTCTGTAATTATAATTTTAAAATACACTTTAAATAACCAAGTTTTAGTATAATTTAATAAAACACCCATAATTATCTTAATACTCAATTATTTTAACACTTTAATGTTTACGTTACCAAATAAAATAAAAATTGTATGACATTATACTTTATAATTGGACACTGAACAAAATACATCAATCTCAAAACTCAAAAATATGAAAGTGTAAAATAAATGTTTAACATATAATAATTTAGAACATACATCCGCACGGACGCGCGGGTCCAAAAGCTAGTTATCTATTGTTCCTCCTCGGATTTAATAAGGAATAGATTTGTTCTATGATTCTTTAAATTAAAGGGAATGCAAAGGAATATTGAAGAAAAAATATTTTTTATAAATGGTCTCCAATTTAAGGAACAAAGAGGAACTAATTATTCATATATTCCTTAAGAATGGTGTCAAGTTTAAGGAATAAATAGGAATTAGCTATTTCCCATTGTTCCTTTGGTCACCAGTTAGAGCCTAAATTAATATTTTTTCATTCATTTAGGTTATCTGTCTTTTATGACTGCATTAGAGCATCTCCAAAAGCACTCTCTATTTTAAAGTTTCTCGAACTCTATATTTGAAGTTTTAAGCTAGTGTTCTCTAAAAGTAAAACTTCAAAACTAACTTCAAAACTATTTGTATTTTACACTATGGTCCTTATATTTATGATACTTAATTTTAATTCATAAAATTTTATAAATAAATAGTACATATATAAATATGTTATAGAAATATTAATTAATAAAATGATACAGTAAAATATATAATTTTACATAGAAAATACAAAATTAAATATTAAATTACAAGTAAAATACTACATTATTCTATAAAACTATTTTCGTAATACTTTCATATATGATTAATTAGTGCATTTGTTAAATTTTTTTTCTAATATTGCTGTTATCTTAATCTAGTTCTAAAAACTTATTTTAAAGTTTTTATTTAATTTTATTTCTAAAAATTAAAATTATAAAAGCAAATTTAAAATATTTATGAGTTATAAAATTTGAAGAATTAAAAAGATTAAATGACAAAATATTTAAGAATCATAATGGTATGTAAATAAATATAAGGACCAAAATGCAATGAAAAATATGAAACTTCAAATTTGAAGTTTTAAGTTGTGAGACTCTATATTTGAAGTTTCACTATTCAAAACTTCAAATGAAGTTTTGAAGTTTCTTTTTGGAGAGCAAAAAACTTCATATTTAAGTTATAGAGTGTCTTTTGGAGATGCTCTTATATGGGAAATTATATTTGATTATGTGTATTCGTCCGTTTAACCCGTTAGAGCATCTCCAAAAGACACTCTATAACTTCATATTTGAAATTTTTTGTTCTCCAAAAGAAAACTTCAAAACTTCAAATTTGAAGTTTTTAGTAGTGAAACTTCAAATATAGAGTGTCACTATTCAAAACTTCAAATTTGAAGTTTCACTTTTTATTTGCATTTTGGTCCTTACAATTACATATTACATTTTATGATTCTTAGATATTTTGTTGTTTATCATTTTAATCTTTTAAAAAAAAATCATATCTCATAATATTTCATATTTGTTTTCATAAATTTAAGTTTTACACATAAAACTAAATAAAAATCTTAAAATAAGAAGTTTTAAGGTTTAAAAACATCTTTAGACTTCAAATATGAAGTTTAAAACATTTTTAAACTTCATATATGAAGTTTTGCAAGTTTCAAAATATAGTGTTTTTTCTTGTAGTTTAATATTTAGTTATATATTTATATTTATAATTTATATATTTACTATAAGATTTTATTAATTAATATCAATGTGATATTTTTATATATGTGCTAGTTATTTATAAATTTTTATGAATTTATATTAATTATAACAAATATAGAGACCATAGTGTAAAATATAAATAATTTTGAAGTTAGATTTGAAGTTTTGCTTTTGGAGAAGAACATTTTGAAACTTCAAATTTAGAGTTTTGAAAACTCTAAAATAGAGAGTCTTTTGGAGATGCTCTTAGTGATGGCGTAGTGGTATTTAACTACGAGCAAGACGTAAACTCGTTTTTTTACACTATTTTTTACTCTATAATTTACACAAAAATAAAGTAATTCTATTATAAAATAACTTTTACTCCAATGATACACTCTATAAGAGCATCTCAAACCCCACTCTATTTTTCACTCTAAAATAGAGTTTAGAGTAAGAAATGCTCCAATGGTACTCTATTTCTCACTCTATAATAGAGTGAAAAATAGGTTCACTCCAAATATAGAGTAAGTTGTTTTTTATTTGTTCATTACTCTATTTTTTACTTTAAAATAGAGTACCATTGGAGCAAACTCCATCTCTATTATAGAGTCACTCTATTTTAGAGTAAAAAATAGAGTGAACCCTTGGAGATGCTCTAATATAGTTACTCTATTATAGAATGAAATATAAAGAGATTTCACTTTTTCACTCTAAATATAGAGAAAAAATGAAATTCATCTATTTTTTCCTACATAATAGAGTAACTCTATTATAAAGTGAACCATTGAAGCAAAACTTATTCTACAATACAATAGAATTATTTTATTTTTGTGTAAAATATAAAAGAAAAAAATAGTATTCCATTGGAGATGCTTTTAGTTTTGTTGAATTAGTTATCTCTGAAACTTGGTCAATATGTCTGATGTGGTGTTCTTTTTATTCATGTCCCAGCAAGCTTTGCATACTCCCAAAACTAGTCAAATAGTCTCAATCGGTAAAAATGTTGGTCCATCATCACATATTATATAAGTTTACATTAATATTATTTCAATTAGAAGAAGGGAGCCAATATAAGAAAATGAATATTATTTCAATTAGAAGAAGGGAGCCAAATATAAGAAGGGAGCCAATATAAGAAGGGAGCCAATAAGAAAAGGGAGAAAGGGAGGTTTAAGACTAATAGCAGACATGAATCTTATGGACAATCGTGCAAATACACTTTTTAGGAAATCCAAACGGCAAAAGCACGTTTACACACTCCCCAAACGGTAACATTTTGCTTTGTAGATCTCATTCTTCTTGTTCAAAAGTATCGTCTAACGTGTCTATCATTTTTTGTCCGACTCTTCTTTCTTTTTTCAAAAAAAAATATTAATCATATTAACCACAAACACAAAAATTAGTTAAGATTACAACAACATGTAAAACAAAATAACCCAAAACTAAAATTTTCTTGCTAGCTTCCGTTCAACCCGACTCTCCAACAAGTTACGCTAGCTCGGATTCTAAATTTCAGAAAATCAGTTGTCGTTTTTAACCGTCGACGTTAACCAAAGAAAAAGGAAATTCATTTCATTTACTTGGATACTAGGATTTCCCTTGACGTTTTCGATGTAGCTAACAATTGATGATTTCAAATCGATGGTTAAAATCGTCACCTCGATGAAACTCTAGACGTAATGAAGAAGAAGAAAATCGAGAACACTAACCAAAAGTAAGCACTCCATAAAATCTGACTATACGCAATGCCTCCACCGCCAAATCTTAACTCGGAGAGAGACTAAGGCCTATAAGTCGAGAACATAACAAGAAAATTCTGGTCCGAGACGACCACCACTCTTCAACACGAATAGCTCAAAGACCTACAAAATAAACATTAGCAAAGCATCACCGCCGAAACAACCAAGCAGCTCACCATGGCATTAGGATGTGTTACGCCGCCGAAAAGAGTCACCAGAGACCAAGAGAACCACGAAAACAAACCGCAAACTTCACTAACACCGCCAATTGCCGTAACACCGCCAATCACCGTCTTTGAGAACCGAAGAACAATTACTTGAAACCGTCAAATATTGCACCGGTGAAATCGGCACAACCACAACACCACTACTAGATCTGAACCAATGTACCATGTTGGTTGTCATAGTTTGAATCTTGTACTTTCTGATATCGCTTCCTCATCATTGATAGCAATATCATTTTTTGGAATTATTCAGCGCATCTATGTTTGTTTGTTTCTTTTACAAACAATTGTGACATTTTCAGAGAGATTGTGAATGGTGTTACGGTAAAACCATCATCACAAACTCGTTGGAAAAACCGCATCAAAAGTGTTAAAGCAATATGGTTTCATGCTCCACAAATACGAGAGGCTTTGATTTACTTGGCTGAAAAAAATGCAAATCCAGGAATAAGAAGTGAAGTCGAGCCTCTTGCAGTGAGTGAAACTTATGGGATGGAAGCTTTGAGTGTTTGATTGGAATGATTATTTGGTATGAGCTTTTGTTTGTTGTTAACAAAGTAAGCAATATCCTACAATTAAAAGATATGGATATTGATATTGCTATTGCTCAAGTGAAAGGTATTATTTCCTTTTTTTAAAGACTAGAGAGAAATATATTTCCAAGCTTAAAAGTAGAAGCTGAAAAGATTGATATCATTATGGAAATCGATCATGTATACTTTGTGAAAGCAAAGCGGTTCATTAAAAAGCAATATCATGATGAAGAGCCTAGAAAAAAATGGTGAAGATGTGATATTTATAGCAGAAGAAAATTTCAGAATCAACTACTTCATCAAAATTGTGGATCAGAATTTGGTTTGTTTTAAAAAAAAAGGTTTGGTCAGCTCCAAAGTTATGAAAAAACTTTTGGATTTTTGTTTGATCCGAAGAAGTTGCAGTTGACAAATGATGATGAAATGATGGTTTCTTGTGTCAAACTTGAAGTTTTTCTCAAGCATGGTAATCGTTCTGATATTGATGGTAATGAATCATTTATGGAGTTGAAGCTCTTAAGAGGAAATTTACCAACAAATATTCAGAAAACTGCTGAGATATTGGTTTTCTTAAGAAGGTGGATACTTGTTATCCAAACACATAGACTGCATATAGCATAATGATGACAATTCTTGTTTCTGTTGCATCGGCAGAAAGAAGCTTTTCGAAGTTAAAACTCATAAAATCTTATCTACGGTTAAGTATGTCACAAAAGAGATTAAATGGTTTGACGATCATATCGATTGAAAAGAAGATGACTAAAAAGTTGGATTACACAAATTTAATAAATGAGTTCGTTGATAAGACTGTAAAAAGAATTATTTTTGAAGAATAATGTATTTCCATCTTTACTTTGAATATTTATGTTTTTGTTTGACATTGTTTTTTTATATATATATGTTCAAGTTTTTTTTTAAAACAGTCCATTTTTCGCTTCTAGTCTTTCAAAACTCAAGACCGACCCGTTTTATTTCAATTGTCGTTCTAGGATTATACACACATATTAATAAAATATATGATTTTGTATATTTCAAAAAAAACATAATTACATATACATCTAACTATATTTCAAACAATAAAAATAAACGGAAGAATTTTATTAATAATTTTGCATTGAAATTATAAAACGGCATTTATGTTAAAACGAAAAATTTAATCTACAACGACAATTAAACTAAACGGAGGGAATGTTGTTTTCGTAGCAATTTAGTAAAAACTCGTATCCGCAAAGTTTTCACTAAGCATGATTATTTTCCAGATAATTTAGACAATTCTACAAAGACTTTCGAGCATCAGTAATTGTATCAATAGACATTAACCAAGATTTTCGACAAAGTTGAAAAAATGGTTTATTAATATTCAACGTTCACGTATGCCACAAGTATAATTTTTAATTAGAAGGTAAAAAAAAAGAAACAACCAAACACGTATTTTCTAGTGAATCAATAGCCGTGAGCCTGACCTTTTCACATAATTAAATGCACCATATATTTTTCAACAAAGTTGAAAATTTGACTATTTAATAGTTCTATTAAAAACTGATTGGCATCAGATTGTATGTGTATCGGACGTTCGTTCCAATAGAATATAGTCTTTGAATATCTCATGCAGTTAAAGTTTTCGGTTCTTGCCTTCTTGGTATAATGCCGTGGGAAGTATAGTCGTATTTAAAGTTTATGAAGATTGAAGACAAAAGAACAGCTATATTTTTTTCTCTTTTGCTAAATAGTAAATATCATTAATGAAAATAAAAATTTGGTTACAAAATTAATTGGAACCACAATCTGTTTAACAACTGATTTGATCATAGTGACAGTAAATTTTTTTTAAAAACTACTAGGATACATAAAGATTAATTCAAAGCTTCTAACAAAAAAGAACTTGAAATTAATAGTCAATAAGATCAAGTAAAACAACAATATAATAACCATATTCAAAACGCTTCTTGCTGTACATAAACAAATCAGATGAACCAAGAGAATAGTTATGGAAATTTCAGTCGAGAACTCCGAAGTGGCTTCCAACATACATCAACAGAAGCATCTGGCTTATGCCCCAGAACTCTACTGGAGGAGGATGTCGACCACCAAATCCTAGCTATCTCGACTGGAAGATAAAAGTTCAACTGTAGCGATGCTGCTTGCATGGAAGTTCGAGTTACATCAAGCATAGGTGGTATAACAGGCTCCAACACAGTCCACGCAACAGAAAGGATGCAGCAGAGACCACAAAAGAATCAATTTGCCGGAGCTTCGAATACAAGGGCATGAACATAGAAGGAGGTTTAACTCTCAAAGCACGCAGCCTAATAGACGATAGAGAACTGCAGAGCAAGTGAGTCAACACATCGATCAAGTTATCCTCAGACCCTAGTAGACGACCACAGGAAGCCATGCAGACAACTATTCTTTATGTATTCAAGTTTAGCTGATCCATACTTACGGTTTTCGTTCAACAGGCACATCTTAATAGTTTTACATACTAAAGTTGTTAGTTGTTACTAACTTACTATGATGCTTTTCTTTTTGGAGAAAAGAATAGTAAAAGTTTTTCTTTTCCCGAGAAATGAATAGTAAAACTTTGACTAGTCTAAAGGTTATTGGAATTAAAATATATAGTACACAAATGATGGTGAAACATTTTACATGTGATTTAATGTCGTTGCTATCATTATCTTTCGTCACTATTCTACCTAATCGCACTATGTTAGCCATACGCCATGTAAAAATATCTTACATCAGAACATATATATATTATACTAAATAAATATAAAACATATGCGACGAATCTTATTGTGCATTCTTCTTGTACAGACCACAGAGGAATATCAAATAGACTGTGTCAGTCGCACATAACAAAAAGCAAAATCAGGTTTAAGAGAATCGATGTCGTGGAACTAGATCTTGGTTTGCACCGAGGATAACACAGAGATATAAATCCAATCGGTGATAAGAAGGTGATAGTGGAGAAAGAAGAAGCGATGAAGAACAAGACCTCTCTTGTTTTCGCCGTTAATGGAGAAAGATTTGAGATTGACCTCTCGTCCATTGATCCATCGACCACACTCATAGATTTCTTGCGTAACAAGACTCCTTTCAAGAGCGTCAAGCTCGGCTGTGGCGAAGGTAAGAGTTATCTCTCTTTCTTCATTTCCTTTCAACTATTGTTTTGTAATAACAACGAACTCCCCAACAAGAAAAAGAACCAACAAATCCCTAGGAAATCTGATTCAGTCTGCAGTCTATGTAGGAAGCTTTAGCTCTTAATGAATGTTTTTGTGCCCTTGTCTCGGACTCTATATGTCATCAGTGTTATATATACGAGCATAATTTAATACATGTGAGAATAGTTTTCTCTCCAAACTAAAAACATCACCAACAGAATAGTTTTCTCACCCATCTCTCTAAGAAAACTCAGATCTTGAAGCAACCGGAGCCGTGTTTTTTTTTTTTTTTTGAAAGAGGAACCGGAGCCGTGTTCCGTTTGTTATTCTGTCATAATTCAATGGAATTCTCATCAGTGTTATGTTCTAAATTTATTATTTAAAATATTAACTAAAGATAATTTAATATATGTAGAAAGCAAACCCTTTAACAAAAAAATATATGTATGTGTAGGTCTAAAATAGCATAGAGCCATAGACTCTCACATCCTTACTTTTTTTCAATTGAAAGATTCCATCAATGATGATGTTTTATGTGCTTTTGTCTCGGATTCTACGTTCGATTTGAGTGATTATTTTCCTAAAGTCATGATTAGATTAGGACTATGATTTACTTTTGTCTTTTTGTGTTAAAAAGATGTTCAGATTTCAGAGGACGAGTGTGTCCGGTTTAAAACTTTGATTAAGAACATTTCCAATGTATTTTGTTATTTTCACCTTCAAAATATAAGAACTCTATAATAGAGTTAAGATATGTTCCAATGTATTTCTCTAAAATAGCAATATCTATTTACTACAAGAAAACAGATGGTTAACGAGGGTCATTTTCCTCGTTAATTCCTCGTAAACATCCTTTTACGAGGAATTAACGAGGAAAAGTGTTTCGTCGTTTATCGTCCGTCGTAACAGAAGGTTCGTCGCCATTTCCTCATACACTAGCGAGTCTTATATTTCCTCATAAAGACGAAGTAAACATTTCGTCGTAAGTTCCTCGCCGCTTTTCCTCGTAAATCATTCGCGGGCTTTCCTCGTAGAAACCACGCGGAACACGTGTCGTTACTTACACGTAAGATCCTTGAAATCAAATCCTCGTAAATTCGATGTAACATCCTTGAAAAGGTTTCCTCGTGAATTCCACGTAGAGTCCTTTGAATATTTTCCTCGTAAAAACCTCGTCAGGCTTTCCTCGTAAATTCCTCGGAAAACATTTCGACGTAAATAACTCGTAAAATGCCAATTTTCAAATTAATAAAAATATTATTTGATAATATAATAATTATTAATTTAATAAATTAAAAATATTAAAATATTTGATTTATAAATAAATTTTAAATAAAATTCAGAACCAACAAAATATTTTATATATAATTAAGTTTTGGATTTTATAATACATAAACCGAAAAAAAAAACTAAGGCTCGTTCATCGCCTCGTAGAATTCCTCGCTCCTCCTCGTAACATCCTCCTCGTTATGTGTGCCCGATGACTCGCCTGGAATGGGATTTTGTTGTTTCATGTTCCTCAACAAAGTTTCCCATTCCGAATTTGTGGTCGCTATAAAGTCGATGAAGGCCTCGAGTCCAGTCACACGGCTTTGGGTCGCGCCCAGCTCGTAACGCAACTGAGTGACTTCTTCGGTCCGTCTCTGAGCATAAGACGATGTCGCTCTCGGAACATCATTGACGGAACCGATCCCCAACGTACGTCCATTTTTCTTAGGGACAACCTTAAACAAAAAAAATATATTTGTTAGTTAAATTTGAAAGGTAAATTTAATGAATTAATAATTAAAAAGATATAATGTTAAAAATTTTACCTCCTCGTAAATCTTATCCACTTCAGTTGTGGATAAGGTAACGGGTAATCCGTCGGCGGACTGCTGGGTCAGCTGAGTCTGGCGCTCCTCAACCCGAGCAATTACGTCGTTGTAGATTTGCTCGGACTTGCCATCTAAAAACTGGCCCGCCTTGTTCTTGTGGGTCCGCTCGTAAAGTTCCGGAAGAGTCGGGAGACGTCCCAACTCTTTGGCCTAAAAAAATTTAAGAAAATTGTTAGAAATATATTTAATTATATTAAAAATAATAATTAAAAATTATTATTTAATTACGTACCATTTGTAAACGGACACCGGCATGGGTTTTTGGCCCGTAGAGTGTTGCATCGGGCCGTTACCGTGCTCGTCTACCGTGTTACGGGCGGCAGCACACATGTTTGCGATCCTAATGGAGTTAGGATCCTTCCAGTAACGGATAAGGCCGTCCCAAACATCCGTGGTAAGCTCAGCGGGTTTGCCACGGGTGTACCCCTTGACGATCCAGGCACCCTTCCAGTTGCAAACCGTGTCCGACAAGCGGACTTGCGCCTTCTCGTAAAACGCCTTCCTCACTCTCTCACTGACCCCGATGGACCAATGATACTTTTGCTGCAAAAAAAAAATTTAATAATCGGTTATTTAAAAAAAAATATAAAATAATTAATTAATAGAATTACTTACAGCGTAAATCTTGAACCACGTCTTTCGGATGTAGATCGGCGTCAATTTCCAGTTTGGATGCGCCATGGAGAAGTAACCTTTAATCGTCTCGGTTACATCTGTCGCGAGGCAATTGTCAACCCCGAACCTGGAAAAAAATGAAAATTTAAATTATTTAAAGAAGTTATAAATTAAAATAATTATTTAAAAAATGCACTTACCACATAGTTCCGTCGGGTTTGTCGGGGTCTATGATTGGTAAACCAGCTCTGCCTGGCATACCGAGAATATCCTCGACAGTGTACTGCGAGAAGGGAACAGTGGGTGGCACCATGAGATCGGAATGAACAGCGGCGGGGATCTCAGGAGGAGCCATCGGAGGAGGCACCGGAGGAGCCATCGGAGGAGCCGTCGGATGAGCCATCGGAGGAGGCATCGGATGAGCCATCGGAGGAGGCATCGGAGGGACGAAATGCTGAGTCTCGGGAACAGACTCCTGATCCGAAGAACCGGAACCGCCGGCACCTGAAGAAGAACCTGGCGGGTCTAACTGACTACCAGGCTCACCGAACATCTCCCTGTAGTGAGCAGTAAGCAAGCGCTTGCGAACCTGCAAAAATATATTTTTTTGAGATTATGATCATCAATAATTAAAAATCTATCATCAATAATTAAAAAATCAATCTAACGAACATAAAATCCGTAAACCTATCTAAATTCCCTAAACTAACCACCTAAACTAACCACCTATCTAAATTATCTAAACTAATTATGGGGGCGAGGAAATTACCATTTTTCGAAGGAGGGAGGAATGGGAGACGAAATGGGGAGGATATGGAGAGGAAGTTGGGAGGAATGGAGAGTGTGAGGTTTGTGAGGTTGTATATATAACTTACGAAGGTCTCGCAATTTCCTCGTAAGGTTACGAGGAATTAAAGAGGCCCGTGTTTCTGTTCCTCGTAAAAACCACGAAACCTTACGAGGAAATTGCGAGGCCCGTGTTTCTGTTCCTCGTAAAATCCTCGTAAATTACGAGTTTTTAACGAGGTAATTTTCTAAACCATTAAAATCGAAACCCCAAACCCTAAACCCCATCTTTCTTATATTCTACTTCATATATTCATAACATATCTTCCTTTTAACATCAATATTTTTAACATTTCAAACCTCAAAATTTATAACCACAATTCTTTAACTTCTAATATCAATCTCTTCTTTCTAATATAAACTTATACAAAATCAAATTATTTATTTAAATTTTTTGAAGATTTGAAAATATAATCTTTTGAAGATTTGAAAATATAATCATTTGAAGATTTGAAAATATAATATTTTGAAGATTTGAAAATATAATCTTTTGAAAATTATCAAATTATTAATGGGGTTTGGAGTTTGGGATTTAGACAAAATAGATAAGAAAGATGGGGTTTGTGGTTTAGGGTTTAGGGGTTTAGACAACGTAACTCGTTAAAACCTCGTAAACCCACGAGGAAATAACGAGGATATAAGAAAAAACAGGAAGCCTCGGTAATTCCACGTAAGATGACGAGGTCTTTACGACGATTCTGTCTTACGTGGAATTAATGTGGTCCTCCATCCACGAGGAAATAACGAAAAATTAAAAAAAAAACATAAAACCTCGGTAATTCCACGTAAGCTGACGAGGTCCTTACGACGATTCTGTCTTACGTGGAATTAACGAGGCCCGCGTTTTTCTTTTTTTATTTTTTCCTCGTTATTTCGTCGTAAACTACGAGGAATTAACGAGGTTTGCTTTCTAAACGCCTAAAATCAAAAACCCCAAACCACAAACACCATCTTTCCTATCTTCTTACTCTTCATATTCCAATCCCCAAACCTCAATCTTTTATTTTTCATTCAAAACCTCAAACCTCAAATTCTTTATAAACATTCCCAAATTCTTATAATCTCAATACATTAAATAGTTTTTCATGATTAAAATAATCGAATCACATGCATTAAGTCTGAAAATCAATCATATTAAAACACAAATACATCAATCGGATACATTTTCGTCATCACTAGAAACATCATCATTTTCATTAAACTCGTCTTCAACAGCTTCGTCTGTGCTATCGTCGGTAAAATCTTCATACTCATGATTATGCGGATCAATGAGAAGAATGTCATCAATTTGTTGTTCAGGTTCCTCGACTTCATTTATCTGTTCTTCTTGCAATGGTGGTTCTTCTCCACTAATGATTCGTCCTCGAGGTGTAACTTTGATCACGGATAACCAATTTATTCCCGATTCTCTCATCCGAGGGTATGGAAGGTAGCTAACTTGATATGCTTGTGAAGCTAAGATGAAAGGCTCGAATTTGTTGTACGTGAAAAATAAAGAAAACATTGAAGTAAGCTTATTCAGCTCATGTATGTCAAATAAAGAATTTGTTGTACCTTCGTCCACCATTGACATCAACTACACCAAATTTGTTAAACCGAACACCTCTGTTGACGACGGGGTCGAACCACTCACATTTGAAGAGGACGCATTTCAGCTTCAATATCCCTGGAAATTCCACTTCAATAATCTCTGTCAAGATACCGTAGAAATCGGTTTCCCCTTTCACACATATTTCATAGTTACTGGTCGTCCGCTGTCTACCATACTCATATGTGTGAAAAGTATAGCCTCGTGTGAAATACATCTGTGAGGTGGTGACCTTTACATGTGGAGATTGAATTACTTCGTGTAACCACTTAGGATAATCTGCATCGTCGTCAAAATCAACCTGCAAAAACAAAATGAACGTTAAAATATAGATCATTTATGAATAAAGAGTTTGAGTTAATACCTGATTCTTCAACCACTTTATAAAGTGTTGATCTTTCTTTTTGTCTACGTCAGTTGTGGATATAACAGGGAATGTTTCTTCGACTTGTGAAACAAATAGGCTGTAAAATCACATTTTATATTAATTAATATTTGGAAATTATATATATGTGTTAATTTATATGTGTCCATTTATGTTACCTTTCAAAATAACGAATCAATGGATCCTCACAATTGAGTAGAATATAGGTGTGTGCACTATGAGCGTCTTCTTCACTCGACCACCAAACCTCTTTTGATTTCCCACCCAGTCGCCCAATCTGGCTAAAGATGTCTGGAACACCAGCAACTGCGTATGTTGGCGCGACACCACCATCATCATATCTCTTTGGAGCTCTTTTCCGAGTACGTACTTTTGACGCAAAGTAGTACGATGTGAAGTGAGAAGTTTCTTCCGTCAAACTTCCAGCAATTATAGAACCTTCAACCTTTGCAAGGTTCTTTGCTTTTCCCTTCAAATATTTCATGGCTCGCTCATACTGATACATCCATCCGTAATGTACAGGTCCACGAAGCAATGCCTCATATGGGAGGTGGACAGCTAGATGCTCCATTACGTCAAAAAACCCAGGAGGAAATATCTTCTCCAAGTTGCACAATAAGATGGGAATGTTCTCTTGAAGCTGTTCCACGACTTCTACTTTACGGGTGCGGGTGCTCAGATCCCTAAAAATGCTCCAATGCCTTGTATATTACAAAAACAATTATACACATATTAGTCAAATATATTTCAAACTAAATCATTATATATAAAATAATATAGTACCTGCAAGTGCTTCATGTACGTTTGTAGGAAGTAGCTCCGCAAAAGCAAAGGGAAGTAGTCGTTGCATAAAGACATGACAGTCATGACTCTTCATTCCGGAGAACTTTTTTTCAACGCATCTAGACAGATTTGAAACATACCCATCAGGAAATTTCACTTCTGATGCTACCCAGTTGAACAACACCGACTTTTTTTCTGAAGACAATCTGAATATCGGAACAGGAACTTGCCCATTGTTGTTTATATGTAACTCGCTTCTTGAGCAAATATCCGGCAAGTCTAACCTCGATTTTATATTGTCTTTTGTCTTCCCCGGGACATTCAATATTGTATTCATGATGTTCTCAAAGAAATTCTTCTCTATATGCATCACATCGAGGTTGTGGCGCAGAAGAAGATCCTTCCAATATGGCAACTCCCAAAATATACTCTTCTTGTGCCAGTTGTGATGAACACCGTAAGAATCAGGCATATTAGGGGGAACATGCCAATTACCACCACGAGGAACTGTTTCCAAAGCTCCATAGTAATCGAGTTGCTTTTCAGTTTCTTCTCCAGTTAGATATGGAGGAGGAGTGTCTCTCACAACCCTTTTGTGCCTAAACAATGTCTTGTTTCTTCGGTACGGATGGCCAATGGGAAGAAATCTACGATGACAATCGAACCAACTTGTCTTCCTCCCATTCTTCAGTTGAAACGCATCCGTCGCTCCATTACAATATGGACAAGCTAATCTCCCATGTGTAGTCCATCCCGACAACATCCCATAGGCAGGAAAGTCACTTATGGTCCACAAAAGCATTGCTCGCATCGTGAAATTCGTCTTCGTTGAGCAGTCATACGTCCTCTCCCCTGTTGACCACAAATCCTTCAACTCTTTTATCAGTGGTTGCAGGAAAACATCCAGCGACCTTTTAGGATGTTTCGGACCAAGTATTAATATGGTCAAGAATAGCAACTCCCGTTGCATGCACATCTCCGGTGGCAGGTTGTATGGCGTAAGAAAGACTGGCCACAATGAATATTGTCTCCCTGACATTCCGAATGGACTAAATCCATCTGTGCATAATCTGAGATACACATTCCGGATATTGCTAGCGAATTCCGGATATACTTTGTTAAAATGTTTCCAGGCTCTTGCATCTGATGGATGTGTCATCTCACCATCCGTCTGAGTATGCTCGGCATGCCATCTCATCTTTCCAGCAGTATGCTCTGATTGGTACAATCTTTTCAATCTGTCTGTAATTGGTAGGTACCACATCCTTTGGTACGGTACCCTATTACGCCCCCGTCCTTGCGGCTTGAATCGTGGCTTCTTGCAGAATCGACATTCTTCTAACTTCTCATCATTTCCCCAGTAGATCATGCAGTTGTCGATGCAAACATTTATCATCTCCGAAGGCAACCCAAGACTATAAACCAGTTTCTGAATCTTATAATAAGAATCAGCAGACACATTGTCTTCCGGCAAATACTCTTTAAACAAATCTGCCCATTCATTCATGCAACTTTCAGGTAGATTGTGATCAGTTTTAATATTCATCATTCTAGCAGCCAACGACAATTTAGAGAGAGACCTTCTCTACAACCACTGTAAAGTGGTTGATTAGCCGCATTTAACATTTCATAGAACTTTTTTGCATCTATGTTAGGTTCTTCATCTTCATCATGAACTACGAATGCATCAGTTACCATATCATGAACCCTATCAAAATCTACCATCTGCTCCTCCTGATGGTAACTATGTTCATTATGCAAATGATGAGCAACCGGTTCTTCCTGAAAATTGCTATTACTACTACTAGCTTCATTCTGATCATAATTATTATAACCTTCTCCATGTTGAAACCAGATATAGTAATTTGGCGTGAAACCTCTATTTATTAAATGCTTCCAAACATTTTCACGATTTGCCAATTTCGAATTGTTGCATTTCCGACATGGACAGAACATCTTACCGCTTTCTAGGGCGAGCGGTGTGGAATCTGCTTGATGCATAAATATCTCCAGTCCCGCAATGTATTCTTTCGTCACTCTCCCGTTAGCATCTCTATGCATATACATCCACCTCCGCAACTCGTAGACATTCCTGGAGCCTGACATTTTTTTCCTTTCACGTTTTTTTTTTCTTGTTGGTGTGTTTAAAATGATGTTGAAACTTCCATATTTATAGAAAATTTTCGAATCTGGTAGTTGAAGTTTTGCGATGAATTTGCGAGGAATATGTAGGTAGCCAAAAAAAAACGTGCTTCAAAATTCCTCGTTAAGTTCTCGTATATCATTTCCTCGTAAAGGTGACGTAATATTACGTTGAATTAACGAGGAATGTATATTTCCTCTTTTCCTCGTAAAGATAATGCAAGCTTTACGTGGTTTTTACGAGGAAAGTGTATTTCCTCGTTAAGACCACGTAAAGTTACGTGGGCTTTACGACGAAAAGTTATCTTCGTTACTTTACGAAGAAATAACGAGGTTTACTTTTTTCCTTGTAATTTCCTCGTACATTCGTCGTAAATTTACGAAGATTATATTTCTGTAAATTTACGAGGATTATATTTCCTCGTTAATCTTCCTCGCCAAAGTGCTGTTTTTTTGTAGTGATTTTATAGAGTAAAAAATAGAGGAATGCTTTCTTCCTCTATAAATAGAGGAAAAAATAGAGATCTCTATTATAGAGGAAAAAATAGAGATGAGTTGGAGCAATTTCATCTTTAAATGTTGTTATAGAAATGAAAATATCAATGGGTTGGAGATGTTTTTAAGACTCTGAACTAAGATTAATTGCCCCCAAAAAGTACGCCAAAATCAGACAGATGAACGACTTGTAAATCCACACATGTAATTCATTTTTAGGTCTATATTTAAAAGAAAAAAACGTATAACTATTTTTGCAAAGTGGAAACTGCAAACGTCAATTTTTCTGTCTGCTAAACAAGGAGGTTTTGCTTTACATATAGGATTTGATTAAACATTCCGTTAGCAAACTAGTTTATGCGAATTTATATGCATGTATACAAAATCATTGGAATATATTACCTTCTATTCGTTTAGTGTAAGATTAAGCTTAAAACTTGTGTGGCCATGCTCTACATATATCAAATCCCATAACAAATGAATATTTAATTGAAGATATAACGTTTACGATGATGTGTGTTTTGAATTACGCTCTCTTTAAAAGGTTATGTTTTTTAATTAGAAAACACTACCTAACTTGTAACGCAAACAACAATCCGAGACCTAAGTAATGTATACTCTCTGTAATTAGGTGGTTGTGGCGCTTGCGTTGTCCTCCTTTCAAAGTACGATCCACTTCTCGAAAAAGTCGATGACTTCACAGTCAGCTCATGTCTCACACTCCTCTGCAGCATCGACGGCTGTTCCATCACAACCTCAGAAGGCCTAGGAAACAGCAGAGTCGGGTTCCACGCGGTGCACGAGCGTATCGCCGGTTTTCACGCCACGCAATGCGGTTTCTGCACACCAGGCATGAGCGTATCCATGTTCTCCGCTCTCTTGAACGCTGATAAGACTCAGCCTCCTCGCACCGGCGTCTCAAACCTCACGGCTGCGGAAGCCGAGAAGGCTGTCTCGGGGAACCTATGCCGGTGCACTGGTTACAGACCGCTCGTGGACGCTTGTAAGAGCTTCTCGGCTGACGTGGATATCGAAGATCTAGGGTTCAATACCTTTTGCAAGAAAGGGTTGCCTTGTTATGACCATACGTCTTCCTCTCTGGTGTGTACGTTTCCCGAGTTCTTGAAGAACGAACTCAAGAGTCTTGATGATCCAAGAGAGTACAGATGGTCAAGCCCTGTTAGTATCTCGGAGCTTCAGAGGTTATTAGGGCTTTATAATGGAGTGTCTGTTAAGTTAGTTGCTGGTAACACGAGCACCGGTTATTACAAAGAAGAGAAAGAGAAGAAGTACGACAGGTTTGTCGATATTAGACATATCCCTGAGCTCACTGTTGTAAGAAGAGACGAGAAAGGAGTTGAGCTAGGAGCTGCTATAACTATCTCCAAAGCTATTGAGGTTCTAAGAGAGAAAGAGAGTGTTCTCATCTTGGCGAAAATCGCTACTCACATGGAGAAGATTGCAAGCAGATTCGTGAGGAACACGGGAACGATAGGTGGAAACATCATCATGGCGCAGAGGAAACACTTCCCCTCGGATCTCACAACCATACTCGTGGCTGCTCGAGCCACCGTGAAGATCATGAGTACCGGCTCAGGTGTTCAAGAACAATACACACTTGAGGAGTTTCTTCAACATCCTCCTCTCGAAGCCAAATCTGTTCTCTTAAGCCTTACGATCCCATCACGGCGCCCTGCGAAGAATGGTTCTTCTTTGCTCTTTGAAACATACAGAGCAGCACCACGTCCTCTAGGAAACGCATTGGCGTTTCTCAACGCAGCTTTCTCAGCTGAAGTGTCTTTGAGTGAAGGAGGTGACGGTGCTGTTGTGAATGATTGCTTGTTAGCTTTTGGTGCTTATGGGACCAAACATGCACATAGGGCTAGGAAAGCTGAAGACTTCCTTGCGGGTAAAGTTATCTCTGATGAAGTATTGATGGAAGCTATTAGCTTACTTAAAGAGGAGATAGTACCTGAGAAGGGTACTTCAAACCCTGGTTATAGATCAAGCCTGGCTGTTACTTTCCTCTTTGAGTTCTTCGGATCTTTAACTACAAACAGTTTGCTCAACGGAGGATGCAAAGAGTCCTTGCCTGAAGCTATGTTGTCATCTGCACAACATATAGTTGAGAATCAAGAATATAGTCCGGTCGGTAAAGGCATTGAGAAGACAGGAGCTAAGCTTCAAGCATCTGGTGAGTTCTATATATATATATACTCTTTAATCATTTGCCTTGTGAAACAAGCTAACGTCGATTCACTGCTTTTACAGGTGAGGCTGTGTATGTAGACGACATTCCTTCACCTGAAAACTGTCTGTACGGTGCATTTATCTACAGTACAATGCCTCTGGCAAGGATCAGGAGTATAGGGTTCAAGGAGAACAGAGTTCCAGAGGGAGTTCTTGGCATAATAACTTACAAAGATATACCTAAAGGTGGCCAAAATGTTGGTACAAAAGGCTTCTTTGCCTCAGATCTTTTGTTTGCAGAAGAAGTCACCAATTGTGCTGGTCAGATTGTTGCCTTTTTGGTAAGTCTGGTGTAGGGGTTACATGTTACTAGCATGCATTGTATGTAGAGTATAGACTTATAGATTCAAGTTTGTTTAATGTGCAGGTTGCAGAGAGTCAAAAGATTGCAGATATTGCAACAAAGCTTGTTGTGATTGATTATGATACCGAGGGGTTGGGACAGCCTATACTGTCTGTAGAAGAAGCTGTAAAGAAGTCTAGCCTTTTCGAGATCCCTCCATTTCTGCGTGGTAAACCAGTTGGTGATATCACCAAGGGGATGTCTGAAGCTGAACATAAGATTCTTGGATCAAAGGTTGGTTTTGGTTCCTTTCATAGACACATATGTCTCTGCAAGCCCTACTTTTGTCTAATCCCTCATGTTAATTGTTTATATGTAGATAAGTTTCGGGTCGCAGTACTTCTTTTATATGGAGACACAAACGGCTCTGGCAGTGCCTGATGAAGACAACTGTATGTTGGTTTATAGCTCGGCTCAAGCCCCTGAGTATGTACATAGAACCATAGCTGGATGTCTTGGAGTTTCCGAGCATAATGTCCGTGTCATCACTCGACGTGTTGGAGGTGGCTTTGGTGGGAAAGTCATGAAATCAATGCCTGTAAGTTCCTATTTTTGTGTACCGAGACAAAGTCTTCCACATCAAAAATTAGAAGGGATCTAAGTAAAATATATATCAATCCAATTAAATCACAAATTGGTTTTAGGTCGGAAACTCATTTAACTTAACACCTGGTTTGTGTATTTTAGGTTGCTGCAGCTTGTGCACTTGCGGCATCCATAATGCAACGTCCAGTGAGGACATACGTGAACAGGAAAACAGATATGATAACTACTGGAGGAAGGCATCCAATGAAGATTACTTACAGTGTTGGATTCAAATCCAATGGTAAGATCACTGCTTTGGACGTAGAGATTCTACTTGATGCAGGGCTAAGCGAAGATGTAAGCCCTCTTATGCCATCTGGGATCCAAGGAGCAATGATGAAGTATGATTGGGGTGCTCTCTCTTTTGATGTGAAAGTTTGCAAAACAAACACTGTTAGCAGAACTTCAGTTAGAGCTCCTGGGGATGTGCAAGGATCTTATATAGCTGAAGCCATCATTGAGAAAGTAGCTTCATATCTTTCCATTGATGTGGATGAGATCAGGAAGGTTAATCTCCATACATATGAGAGCTTAAGGCTGTTTCACAACAACAAAGCTGGTGAACCTACTGAGTATACTTTACCACTGCTTTGGGACAAACTAGCTGAGTCCTCAGGGTTTAGCCAGAGGATAAAGGGTGTTGAGGAGTTCAATGCGTTAAACAAATGGAGAAAGAGAGGGATCTCGCGTGTGCCTGCGGTTTATGTAGTGTCTATGAGGTTTACACCGGGAAGAGTAAGTGTGTTGAGTGATGGGTCGATAGTGGTTGAGGTTCCAGGGATTGAGATAGGACAAGGGTTATGGACGAAGGTGAAACAGATGGTTGCATTTTCACTTGGACAGATCCAGTGCGGTACTACAAGCGCTGAGCTTCTGGACAAGATCCGTGTCATCCAAGCAGACACGTTGAGTTTGGTACAAGGGTCAGTAACTGGTGGTAGTACAACCTCTGAGGCTAGCAGTGAAGCGGCGAGGATTTGCTGTGATGGCTTAGTGGAAAGGCTTTTACCTGTTCATACTGCTTTGGTGGAGAAAACAGGAGGACCTGTGACTTGGGAGAGCCTCATCAGTCAGGTACATTCTTTTGAAACACTCATGCTTTTAGTGTTCTTTGGTTATTATCAGACCAGGATCTAGGAGGTATAAATATTTATTTAAAGATTTAATAAAGAAAAATATTCAGTAATTTAGGAGTTTATCCTTATGTAAAAAATCTTCAAAAAATTTTGGCGGTCAAGACTAATGTTTCACAGGCTATGTCTAGACCCGGTCCATGTTATTATGAGTGGTCTTATATTCTTGACTTGTCTGGTGTAGGCTTATCAACAATCGGTTAACATGTCAGTTAGTAACGTATACACTCCGGATATCTCCACTGGCTACTACCTTAACTATGGAGTTGCAGCAAGCGAGGTAAAGCTCCAAACATTGAAGAATAGCCTTGCTTACATTTTTGTGAAACAATCTCACTTCTTTCAATAGGTTGAAGTAAATATATTGACTGGTGAAACAACGATTCTGCGGACTGATATTATCTATGATTAGGGATGTTGTATTGGGTTACCCAGCCCAACCCAACCCTATAAAATATAAACCCAACCCTATTCTAACCCAACCCAACATTAACCCTAATAGTCTATGCATGAAAGGTTTGGGTTAGGGTTACCCATTTTATAAAATCTTTTAAAACAAAAGTAAATAATATTAACATGATTAACACTGTTTAGCTATTTTGAGAATTTTGACCGAAAATGAGATTTTGCAAATTCAACAAAAAAAACAAAATTTTGTGTTTTTGGTAGAAAACCTTAATTTTTGATTTGGACAGAAAAATTCAATTTCTATGTTTTGGTGGAAAACTTATTTTTCTAGTTTTGACGGGAAAACTCATTTTTGTGGTATTGGCGAGAAAACTCAATTTTTCGGTTTTGGCAGAAAACAAAAATTTCTAAATTTTGCCGGAAAAATTTGACAGCTTTAGCGGAAAACTCGATTTCCAGGTTTTGGTGGGAAAACTCAATTTTCCAGTTTTGGCGGGAAACCTCGATTTCTCGGTTTTCTCGGGAAAACTCGATTTCTCGGTTTTCTAAGAAAAAACCGATTTCTTGTTTTTCTCGGAAAACTCGATTTCTCGGTTTTCTCGGGAAAACTCGATTTCTCGGTTTTCTCGGGAAAACTCGATTTCTCGGTTTTCTCGGGAAAACTTGATTTCTCAGTTTTGGCGAAAAACCCCGATTTCTCGGTTTTAGCGGGAAACCCCAATTTCTCGGTTTTCTCGGGAAAACTCGATTTCTCGGTTTTCTTGGGAAAACCCGATTTCTCGGTTTTTCGGGAAAACCCGATTTCTCGGTTTTCTCGAAAAAACCCGATTTCTCGGTTTTCTAGAAAAAACCCGATTTCTCGGTTTTGGCGGGAAACCCCGATTTCTCATTTTTCTCGGGAAAACCGATTTTTCGGTTTTCTCGAAAAACAAGATTTCTCGGTTTTCTTGAAAAATCCTGATTTCTCGGGAAAACTCGATTTCTCGGTTTCGGCGGGATAACTCGATTTCTTGGTTTTGGCGGGAAACCCTAATTTCTCGGTTTTGGCGGGAAACCCCGGTTTCTCGTTTTTGGCGGAAAACTCAATTTCTCGATTTCTCGGTTTTGGCGGGAAACCCCGGTTTCTCGTTTTTGGCGGGAAACCCCGGTTTCTCATTTTTGGCGGGAAACCCCGGTTTCTCGTTTTTGGCGGGAAAACTCAATTTCTCGATTTCTCGGTTTTGACGGGAAAATTCGATTTCCCAATTTAGTCTTGAAAACTCGATTTCTCGGGTTTCTCGGTTTTGGTGGGAAAACTTAATTTATCGATTTGGCGGGAAAACCAGTTTTGCGGTTTATGCGGAAAAACTCTATTTTGTGGTTTTGGTGGGAAAACTCAATTTTGTGGTTTTTTCGGAAAAACTTGATTTTTCCGATTTTGACGAAAAAATCGATTTGGCAAAATATTATTTTTTGTGATTTTGACGGAAAAAATCATTTCTGAAATTCTATAGAAACTTTTTTAGCAATTTTAACGAAAAATCAAAAAAAAATAATTGATGGTTTGACCCTACACAAAAACATTGTTCTATAACAAAAAAATATCTAATAGGGTTAACCCTGTGAAAACCCTTTATTTCTTTAGTCCAGTCCTAAAATGGCCCTAAACATTTTATGAATAATACATTTGGGTTAGGGTTCTTAAATTATTAAATGGGCTGGGTCAGCCCTAAATTTCACAACCCTATATAACATCCCTATCTATGATTGTGGGAAAAGTCTCAATCCTGCTGTGGATTTAGGACAGGTAAAAAACTTTGGAGACTATTTACTCTTATGTGTGTATGTGTTCTGTTCTGGTTCTTGGTCTTGATTTGTTGTTTCTTGGTTAATTTGTAGATTGAAGGAGCATTTGTTCAAGGACTTGGGTTCTTCATGCTTGAAGAGTACCTAATGAACTCAGGCGGTCTTATTGTAACAGACAGTACATGGACTTACAAGATCCCAACGGTCGACACAATCCCAAGAAAGTTCAATGTTGAGATTCTCAACAGTGGACACCACAAGAACCGTGTTCTTTCATCCAAAGGTGACATACTGGTTTCTAATTACGTTCTTACTGAAACCGAAGGATCACTACTAAAAAGTATTTCGTTTTGGGTTTTTTGATACAGCTTCGGGTGAACCGCCGTTGCTTTTAGCGGCTTCTGTTCACTGTGCGGTCCGAGCAGCTGTTAAAGAAGCAAAGAAACAGATTCGGAGCTGGAGTTGTAATAACCAACAAGGGGTTGATCTGAGCTTTGACTTGCCTGTTCCAGCAACAATGCCTGTTGTGAAGGAGTTTTGTGGACTCGATGTGGTCGAGAAGTACTTGGAATGGAACATCCACCAGAAGAAGAACATTTGATAGCTCTGTGTTTGTTTTTGTTACAAATGCTTCCAACTTGTTTTGATTGCACAAGAATAATGTTTGGGATTGCGTGTTAAACCGGTTTACGTAATAAGCTGCATGTAGCATCACAATTGTGGTTTTGGTGTTTGGATTCATCATCATGCATGCAACGTTACATGTGTACGTACAAGACTACTATTCTCATATACATGAGCACAATAATAAAGTTTATTGCACAAAGAAGAGAGATAAATAGTTTGGTAGAGACGCAAGGTCTTAAGCATTGTGTTATGCGGTTAGGATTCAAGAAAGAACAGCTTGAGTTGGCGGTAAGCTCAACGAGGAAGCTAAAACTAACAGGAGAACGCCCAACTGGTGATGAAAACAAATGGATTCGTCTCCACCAAGAAATTCCCGTTCCTTTGAACATTGATGTCGACTCGGTTTCAGCTACGTTCAAGTTTAACAAACTCCACATCCGACTCCCCAAAGTCAAGAAGACACGAGTCCCTCAAACTAATCCACCAGTGATCATGAAACCTCATGATCAACATGAGAAAAAACAAGGCCATGGTTCGGTTGGTGAGGCTAGAGGACCTTTGAGTTCCAAGGATGAGGAGGAGAAAGACAAAGTTGGAGCCAAATGGTTCGACAAGTACAGAGAGGCGACTGGAAATATGGTAAAGGAAGCTAAGAACAAAAGACAGTTACTTTGCAATTTGGTTGTTTCGATTTCCTTGGTTCTGCTGATCTTATTGTATGGTAGAAATGCAGTACGTTCATCCCCACCTTGTGTGGAACTCAGATGAATGAGTAACCCTTAAAATGGTGTCTCACCATGTATAAGCTCACCATGTATAAGATTGCTTATGCAGAAACTAAAATAAATATTTGATAATTATCCGTATCCAAACTGACTAGAAAATTAGGCTCCCAAATCCGATGAAATCTGGCCTAAATATTTGAACATATCCAAACATATAAATATATATAATTATAATATTAATACATAAAGTTAAAATTATAAATCAAATATATTAATTAATTGGGTCTTTGTGAATAAAATTGGATGGTTTGTATAATGTTGACGAGTTAATATTTGCTGCTGTTGTTGTCACCTTTTTCAACAAATCAATCGCTCTTTACCTCAAAATTTGGTATATACATAAATCAATACATGTTCAATGATAGACTTTGTAACAGTGTGTTATGTAAACCGATCTGATCAAATCTTTTTCCATGAACTTGAGATTACAAAGTAAAAAACTGAGTAAAATAAACAAGAAAAAAGACCTTATTCTTCACATCCAAGTCACAGAGATCAAAGAGTTGGCAAGCCCAGATTGTTCGAAACTTGTGTAAGATCCGTAATGAAGATTCTTGTAATAGCCCGGAATCGCTTGAAACAGCTGGAAGGGCTTGTTCCTCTCGGATTGGTCAATCTGGGAGTAGCAAAACGACCAGAGAAGCTGAACAGAATCTGATTTGAGGAAACTTCTCTGCACTCTTCTCCCGTCGGGTAATCGAACGCAGATCCTACACAAAAAGCTTCTATCCCAATCACTATTTGGTTCTTCGGACAATACAGGGTATCCAATAACCGCTTTTGGGAACAAACATGTTGTTGTTGTACTGTCGGCCGCTACTGTTGTGTCGGAAGAGCGTTTTGGGCGTTTTATATCTACGGACGGCGATAAATTCTCCATGAGTGATTGGCATTCAAGCATCGCGAATGATCTTTTTGCCATAGAACTATAATTTTCGTGGTATTCTTTTTCAGGGGGAGTGTTTTGACTTTTGAGAGTGGATGTTGAGGAGTTTGCAGCTTCTCTATTTATTATAGGCGTGGATAAAATATTTTCCTTTTTATTATTGTCAACAAAATAAATTTGTGAATTTGTCCAAAATTTTTTTTGTGGATATTAAACTTTTTTGATAATTCTTTTTCTTTTTCCAAAATTTATATGGATTATAAATTTAGCTTTAATTCTCTAAATATTACTCACCTACTGCATCTTTTCTTTCTTTCAAAACTTTATGTATTTGACTGTTGAGTAATTAGATCCGATTAGATTAGGTTTAGCTTCTTGTTTCTTTATGTGATTAGGTTTATTCAATTCGTTTCAGGTTCGAGATTGAGAACGATGAAGAACAAAAGATCAACACACGATTTGTTCACCCGGTGTTTGCTGATCTACTCACCGGGGAAGGAACGACATCCCTCAACTGATCACTATTGAATCAAGCTTTTACAGAGTACAACAATGGCGAATATATTGCTCAAGCAACAACAAAGAAGATGAAGTAAGCTCACTTGCCGAATCCTCTATGACGCCGGAAAATCACCGCCAGAATGGTTCGATCCAACCGTATACCACTTTCGTGACTCCGTCGACGCCAACCTCTCGACTTGAGCTAAGTTCTCTTTCTCTCTTCTGAGTTCTCTGCACTTCTTGATCTGTGATCTCTCTCTCGCCGTAGTGACGATGTGACCTGATGAGTTTGTTATAACAACCTCATCCACTTGCCGTTTATCCTGAACGTTGCGTTTCATTTAGCATTCAAAATGCTCTCGGGCTGAGACTTGGGCTTCTCCTCTTTCTTGCAGGTTTGAGACGAGATGGGCTGCGACAGGTGAAGCCCACTCGGTGTTTGACTGAACCAAAGTCCACAATCTCCACCTTTTAGACACAACACCAAAGTGCTGTCTCTCTCTCTTCTCGAACCCTAGCTGTTTGTCTCTCTGAGGCGATTCATTGCCTCCTCTCGTCACCGACGCTTATCGGCGACTCCAGGAGCAACCCTTTGCTCTTGTGATGACAGAGAACCTCTACCGATGTAAGGTACTCTCTGTATCCCTCTCTCTTCTTTTTTTCCTTCTTCTGATTTGCTTCGACTGACGAAGTAAATCCTTCTTGGATCCTCCACCTTCTGACCCTTTTCTTTTCTTCTCCTTGTAGATCATGCTGAGCGACGATTCAATCTCTGATCAGACCTCTCCGCTAGACTCAGAAGATGAACCGACGAACTGCTGACGACTCTGCATGAATCTGATCTAAGCCGGACTGTTTCAGAATCAACTGTCGGACATCAAAGCTTCAGACTTTCCGTAACATCGAACCCAGATAAGTAACCACTGACTCTGAACCTTTCAAGATGAACTGACACTGATGATGAAAACTCTTACTGACTCTGATCTTCTTTCTGTTTCAGGAAACTTGAAGAGACTCCATCTGAAACTGAACTCCTCCTGAGAAGAAACTCCACCTCGCTTCATATACTCGGGTAACGATTTCTTTCTTTTTCTCTTCAAGTTGGTTTAAGATCAGTGAGTTTAGTAACAAATCATACATATGACAATGTTAACTAACTTCACTGTATCCTTTTTCTTTGCGAGGTAACCAACAACAGAGGCACATCGTTACCCGGAGCCGCTTCCTTCTCAGAACAGATTTCACCAGCTCAGAGCAGAGTCTGAACTTCGGACCAGGTAATACTTTAGTTAGGAAATCGGCTGGATTTTTGCTTGTGTGAATCTTGTGTAGGATAATATCACCTTGAGCAACAATATCACGGATGAAGTGATACTTGTTTGCAACATGCTTAGTCCTTTCGTGAAATACTCTGTTTTTAGCTAGAGCTAGGGCACTCTGTGAATCACAATGCATCTTAACACTTCCCGGTTTTAGGCCTAGTTCTTCACATATCCCTTTTAACCAAATAGCTTCTTTGGTTGCTGTGGAGAGTGCCATATACTCTGCCTCAGTAGTCGATAAAGCAATAACTGATTGTAGGTTAGATCTCCACGAAACTGTATTACCCCAAACCTTGAACACATACCCAGTAACTGAACGTCGTCTGTCTAAATCAGCCGAGTAATCTGAATCTGAAAATTCCTCAATTGAACGCACATCACTCTTAACAAACGTTAAACTGGTTTTAGATTCACCACGTAGAAACTTTAAAATCCACTTCACTGCCAACCAATGCTCCATACTAGGTTTAGACATAAACCTGCTCACAACTCCCACTGCATGTGCTAAGTCTGGTCTTGAGCCTATCATGGCATACATGAGGCTCCCGACTGCACTTGCATAAGGGATTCTTTCCATCTCAGCTGCACCTGCTAACGCCTCTGCCTTGGTTTAACTCTTCAGTTTGAATTGAGGTGCCAATGGAGTTGTGACTAGCTTAGCATCTTGCATCCCGAAACTCTTTAGAACTTTCTCAATGTATGCCTCCTGAGAGAGTACTAAAGTTCCCTTCTCCCTGTCACGAATAATGTCTATTCCAAGAATTCTGGAAGCCCTTCCTAAATCTTTCATTTCGAATTCTCTGCTCAGACTGTCTTTCATCTTCTGAATCTCAGTCATATCTCCTGAAGCAATTAGCATATCATCCACGTATAGAAGTAGATAGATTTCCTTAGGAGTATCAACACTTCTCATATAGACACACGAATCATAGTTGCTCTGTAGAAACTTTTCCTTCTTCATGAAACAGTCAAACCGTAGATTCCATTGCCTAGGAGACTGCTTTAGACCATAGAGAGACTTTCTTAGGAGACACACCTTGTTCTCATCTCCGGGTTTCACGTAACCTTCAGGTTGATCCATTAGAATCCTTTCGTCTAGGTTCCCGTGTAGAAAAGCAGTCTTGACATCTAGTTGTTCCAACTCATAGTCTCTGTTCACCACAATTGAAAGCATCAGTCTTATTGAGACGTGCTTGACAACTGGTGAAAATACTTCATTGTAGTCAATGCATTCCTTCTGTGAATACCCTTTAGCAACTAGTCTTCCCTTGTATCTCCTGTCCTCCACACCGGGGATTCCCGGTTTATACTTGAACAACCACTTGCAGCCAACGGTCTTTTGACCTTTTGGTCTCTCAATGAGATCCCAAGTGTGATTTCTATCAAGTGAATCCATCTCTTCGTCTGCAGCATTATCCCAGTGCTTCCATTCTTTACTCCTCTTTGCTTCTTCGTAAGATTTAGGTTCTTCCTTCTCTATGTCATCTGCCACAGCTAGAGCATAAGCAACTAGGTTAGCATCCTCATATCTAGATGGTGGTCTGACATTCTGTCTTCTGACTCGATCTCTTGCAAGCATGTAGTTATCAATAGAGCCTGTAGATTCACTATCCTCAACAAATGTCAACCCTTCTGTATCACTGTGACTCTCTGAATCGCTTTAACTCCCATGAATCTCTGTCTCTTGTTGAGACTGCTATGAGTTTCCAGGATCAGACGTTTCACCATGTTCATAGTTGGGACCACTAGGTCCTCGAATCAGACTTGGACTGAAAGATATCTTTCTCTTAGGTTCCTTAGTTTGCTTTCCTGAATTCTTTTCACTCTCTGTAACCTTCTGAGCTTGCGTGTCCTTGTAGATCTCATCCTCCCTGAACACAACGTTCCTGCTGGTAGTACACTTTAGATCCTCTGGAATCCACACTCTGTAACCCTTTACACCAAATGGATAACCCACAAAAACTCCTTTAACTGCTCTAGGGCTAGTCTTCTCCTGAGTAACGTGAACGTAGGCTGTGCAACCAAACCTCCTTAAGTGTAATAAATCAGGCATGTTCCCTGACCAAACTTTCTCTGGAAGTTTGAAGTCTATGGTTGAATTTGGTGTCCTGTTTATCAGATACACAGCTGTAGAAGTAGCTTCTGCCCAAAACTCTTGTCCCAATCCGGTCTCAGCTAGCATGCTTCTCACTTTATCCATTATGGTGTGGTTCATACGTTCTGAAACCTCATTCTGTTGAGGAGTGTAGTTACATGTTCTATGTCGCTTGATTCCAGATTTTCTGCACAACTCATCAAACTGATTGTTGTAATACTCCAACCCATTATCAGTGCGAAGGCACTTGATTTTCTTCTCAGTATGACTCTCAACAGCTTCCTTCCATTCAACAAATTTAGAAAACGCTTCGTCTTTAGTTCTTAGGAAGTAGACCCAAACTTTCTTCGAGAAATCATCTATGAAGCTTATGAAATATTTGCAACTAGCCAGACTCTCTGGAGTTGATGGAGAACCCCATAGATCTGAATGCACATACTCTAAGATGCCTTTAGTAGTATGCTTAGCCTTAGGAAAGCTTTGTTGATGTGATTTACCCAATACGCAACCTTCACAAAACTCTAGCCTTCCCACTTCAGTCTTAGGAATATACCCTTCTTTTACGAGCAGCTCCATGTTCTTCGAACTCATGTGTCCTAACCGTGAATGCCATATAGTAGTCTTAGCTCCAGTAGACTCACTGTTATTAGCTTCACCTCGAGACACTGTTCCTTGTAGATAGTACAACCCATTCTCATACTTGCATGTGATCACCTTCTGTCCATCTTTGTAGAATGTCACAGTGAAATCTCCACCTTGATAGTTACACCCTGATTTCTCTAGCATTCCATAGGAGATTAAGTTCTTGCTCATGTCTGGCATATAACGAACATCTTTGAGAATAATCACTGCTCTATCTTCATTGGTAATTTTGATTTTACCAATGCCCTTAACTTCGTATTGAGTGTTGTTCGCCATTAGAACTTTGCTACCATCTCCTTCTTGTAGATCAAATAAGACATCCTTGTTAGGTGTAATGTGAAATGTGCAACCTGAGTCTAGAACCCACTCGTCTCTAGAATCATGTATGCTTGCTGTAAGCACTAAAGGTTGCCTTATCTCAGTTACTGAATTCACTGCTTGTTCACCACCATTTTTGTGTCCCCTGTTTGGACAATCACGCTTCCAGTGACCTTCTTTGCCACATGAGAAACATGTGCCTTTCTTAGTCTTATCTGATCTGCCTCTAGACTTAGATCGATCACCTTTGCTTCTAGACCTGTTGTACTTCTTGTTGTTACCATTATCTGATCGCTTAGATGACCTTCCTCTTGACTCAACAGATAGGCCTTCTGATGTAGCTTTCTTTTTATTCAGTAAACCTTTCTGTCTGAGCTCAGCTTCTTTTGAATATGCAGATGTAACAACTTCAGAGACAGTGAGAGTGTCTCTGCCAGTGCCGTATTGAAGAGTGTGAACGAGTTGCTCATACGCAGCAGGAAGACCAGAGAGCAACTGTATAGCTTGATCTTCGTCAGTTATGGTAACCTTCAAACTCTCTAGATCAGCTATCAGTTTTAGAAACACATCCACATTCTCTTCAATCGACTTATCCTCTTCCATTTTGTAACAGGAGAACTGGCGCTTCAGGTAGATCATGTTTGGAAGAGACTTGAGCTGATACAGCTTCTCCGGGGACTTCCACATGCCAAGAGCAGTCTGCTCGTGCATGATTTTCCTCAAGATTGAATCACTCAAGCAGGTACACAGTAAGCTTCTGACTCGTAGATCTTTATCAGCCTTCTTCTGATCAACTTTAGGTTTCTCACCTTCTTCTTGTTTTTTAGATACTGACGTAACCACGAAGTCGTCTTGTAACACTGCAATGAGACCTTAAATCTCCAGCTGAGCCATCATCTTGTACTTCCACATTCCGAAATCCCCCTTTCCATCAAACTTATCCATCTCGAACTTTCCATGAGTTCTCTCCATCTTGAATCGTAAGGATCTCAAGAGCAACTGCACACAGAAAGCGAACAGCAACAATCACAACAACACAAGCAAGAGATCTACAAATCTCAGTGATCGCAGCACGTAATCACAGATAAGTAACCCCTTCTCCTTTCCTCCTATCAGATCTGATCTTACTCGTTACCGTAGCACCCAACCAGGCTCTGATACCAATTGTTGAGTAATTAGATCCGATTAGGTTAGGTTTAGCTTCTTGTTTCTTTATGTGATTAGATTTATTCAATTCGTTTCAGGTTCGAGATTGAGAACGATGAAGAACAAAAGATCAACACACGATTTGTTCACCCGGTGTTCGCTGATCTACTCACCTGGGAGGGAACGGCATCCCTCAACTGATCACTATTGAATCAAGCTTTTACAGAGTACAACAATGGCGAATATATCGCTAAAGCAACAGCAAAGAAGATGAAGTAAGCTCACTTGCCGAATCCTCTATGACGCCGGAAAATCACCGCCGGAATGGTTCGATCCAACCGTATACCGCTTTCGTGACTCCGTCGACGCCAACCTCTCGACTTGAGCTAAGTTCTCTTTCTCTCTTCTGAGTTCTCTGCACTTTTTGATCTGTGATCTCTCTCTCGCCGTAGTGACGATGTGACCTGATGAGTTTGTTATAACAACCTCATCCACTTGCCGTTTATCCTGAAACGCTGCGTTTCATTTAGCATTCAAAATGCTCTCGGGCTGAGACTTGGGCTTCTCTTCTTTCTTGCAGGTTTGAAACGAGATGGGCTGCGACAGGTGAAGCCCTCTCGGTGTTTGACTGAACCAAAGTCCACATTGACTTAATCGCTTAAAATAATTTACCAACTATTTTCTTATAAATTTTGATGTAGAATGAATTGATAATGCAATATTGTTGGTAGAGAATCATGGAAACAAATTATACTTTCACACGTAAACAAATTATAGGAAACAACAAAAGAAATTAAAGTAGTACGTTAAGAAAATTAAAAAAAAAAGATTCATATATTCTTGATTATACTTGAGCGGAAGGAAAGCTGCGGAATGGATCCCCAAGTGCAGCCACATCTCCATGACGTGAGAAAGCTGCCTGTAGTGTTGGGCAAACGCATGATCAATTATTCTAATAAAGTTTTTATTGAGTGACACTGAGGAAAGAACATGGTTAAAACTCATATCATATGTGCTACCTGATAGTTTCCAAGGGTAAGAGTCTAGAAACCAGCTGCGCAGTAGTCAAAATAATATTCCCATGTTCTTATGAATTTATCGTCGAATCCAACATCATTTATTTGTCTGCAAAGATTAAAGTTGGACATATGAGCAAGCATATGAGTAGCAGAACATAAAACAGAGGAAATGTTTTTTTCAGTAATTAGCTTACTTCTGTCTCTCCAAGGTGGTCTTCCTCCAGCATCTCAATGTTTGGTAGTAATGAATCCCAATGTTCTCAAAGTTTTCAATGCTGATTTTTATTTAGGGCCGGCCCTGGATGGAAGGAAAGAAAAAGTAGAGAAACTGCACTTGAAACTAAACTCTTGGTAAAGAAAAGTCTTTACCATAGCCTAGAAGAAGATGCCATGGCTGAAGTAACTCTGGCTAAAGAAAGAAGTCATCCACCACCAATAGGGAATATGTATTATTTTATGAAAATATAAGGTTCTTGATTTACCTTTGCCTTTGAAATATAAGGTTCTTGATTTAACTTTGCCAGGGAGAAACTGCACAAACCATAGCTAATGATAATATAACTTCTGATACTTAATTTCAGGCTCTTGACTTCAATTTGTCTTCCTTTTTCCTTATTTTAGTCCATGTTATCGAAACTCAGATTCATATATATATGCTACAGCATCAAATAAAGTCGTGGAAAAAATGCAATATTAACTGCAACAGAACAATCAACAACCAGCCAGATCAACAATGCGGTTCTGATCTTACCCGAGTTGAGCAAGTAGTGATCGATTGTGTAAGTGCAAGATGCACACAATTAAGTACCGCAGAATGATAAATCAAGAGACAATAGGATTAGCAAACATCTTCCGCTTTTATTAGAAACTTCTATAAATAATCGTATTACAGACTTGCTTTATAATAGTTTTACACAACTTGTTAATACTCTAGCAATTGCTATTGAAATTTTTTTAATTTACCCAATTTCTGTCTTTTTGTCATTTGCTACGTCAACTTATGACTCAGAACAACCCAAGAACATCCAAATTTTTTTTTACCCTTTCTCTATAATAATAGCTTTAGTGTCTTGTCAATTTCTCATCGATCTCTTACCACGTTTCCAAAACTATAGTCCAGGATCTTCAAAGAAATCATGCATTTGGACAACTTCCATACTAATAAGTATGACTTCTATATAAAATAACCGAACCAAATTAAATATTTGGTTACTTTTTTTAAGATCCAAAATTCATATTTAAAACTAAAAGAATCAACGACCTGTATCCGAGTGGATATCTGAATGCCGAGACATATCATATGACCAGAACTTATTTGGAAAAATATCATTTAAATAATCAATTTTCAAATTTGGTTAAAATAAAACATCAACCTTTTTGGTAAACAAAAAATATTCAATTTTTGTTGAAAAACTATTTTAATTATAAACTTTCGTTGACCATATCATTGTATTCATATCATAAGTCAATAATTATTAGTTGACTAACAACATACCTAAAAATAGTTTTTAAGTTGATTTTTTGGCACAAATATATCAACACTTTTCCAAAATATTAAATTTTAATATTGAAAATATATTTTTAATAACTATAACAGTAATAATAAAATTATAAATAAGAAATAATTCAAACAAAAAATATTAAAGTTTTTCATTTTCTACAAGTAAAAATTTCTATAATTTCATTTATATACTAAAACAATTAGTTATTTTATCATTAATTGAGTATTCAGTTATAAAATGATTATGAAAAACTTTTGTGATTTTACTATCAAATTATTTGTTAGTGAAATGTTAATTCAACTTTTTATTCTTAAACGAATAGAGTTATCCAATTTTTTTTTAATATAATTTCTATAAATGTGTTACAAGATTTCTTCTGTATTTTATTTAATGAAAAATATGTTTAACTAAAAACTGTTAAGATCTACAGTGTTGCCACATTATTAGAATCATGAAGAATCTGTATACAATTATTTTTATTCTTGTAAAAATTAAAAAAATATATTAATATTTTACAACAAGATAAAAAAATATGACAGTAAAATTATGATACATAATCCAATTAGGATTATGTGAATAGTTACAAAAGTGACATTATTATAGTAAAGAATTATAAAATTTCTGTATAATTATTTAATAAATAATTACTAAACTAATGATATGTTAACTAAATATTAAAATATAAATCAAAATTATTTAAATTTTATTTTGAAAAAAGAATGAAAATGTATATTTTTATTTATTCAATATTTTATATATAAAATTTATAATTACTAGAATATTATTTTTTCTAAAAAGTTAACTTCTAATTTTTGAAAAAAAACTATTGATTTTTATTTTTGCGAAAAAATCATCAATTTTAGAAATCATTTTAGGCATAAATGATATGATAAACGAATGTTTATCATTAAAATGTTTTTTCAACAAAAAATGAGTGTGTTTTTTGTTTACCGAACTTTTTTACTTTATTTCAATCAAAATTTGAAAGTCGATGATTTTTTTTTTCTGAGCAACTAAAAATTGATGATATAAATTATATTTTTTTTCTAAACTTATTTAGCTGAAACAGAGGAGGCTGAGAGCTAAGTTGACGTCTTGTTTGGCAATAGGATTAGGTCCGACTTTTCCACAGTTAGGTTGAAACTCACAACCAAACACCTCCTTTTACCTTTTCATCCCCGTTTCGACTTCCCTCTCGCCTTCTTCTTTAAAACGGTCTCGAAACCAAAATTGAAATCAAAAACCCTAGAAATCTCGTTTTCCCCCAAATCGATTCCGCTTTCTCGTGTCTCCTTCCCGTCATCTCCCCTATCTCCACCATTTTAATTAAATCCATGTCCGGATCGGCGATTCCAAGATCGAATCCCGATCGGGGTTCATCGCCGACGAGCTCGAGATCGGTGACGCGGACGGTGAACGGGTCGCACCAATTCGTGATACGAGGGTACAGGTTAGCGAAAGGGATGGGCGTCGGGAAGCACATAGCGAGCGATAACTTCTCCGTGGGAGGGTACCAGTGGGCGATCTTCTTCTTCCCGGACGGCAAGAACCCCGAGGATAACTCCGCTTACGTCTCTGTCTTCATCGCGTTGGCCAGCGAAGGGAGTGAAGTCAGGGCGCTTTTCGAGCTCTCTCTTGTTGATCAAAGCGGCAAGGGGAAACACAAGGTTCATAGCCATTTCGAGCGGACGCTTGATACTGGGCCTTATACTCTCAAATACAAAGGAAGCATGTGGTACGAGATTACACGGTTCTTGTTTTGTCTTGATTAGGATCGATGGTTAGATGATTTGTTTAAAGATTTATACTTTAGGTTGATTGAATCCTGTGGTAAGCTTATTGAATGTGAGATAAAAAAAAAAGAAGGGAGAGATGTGAGCATGGGAATATACAAAATGTGATTACTTCAGTTGCTCTATATAAGGAATCAAGAGCTTGCTTTGACACCTATAGCTGCTGGGTGTACTTCAAGTTTGTAAATTGCTAAGTAGGAATCCAAATTAATGGTGTAAAGCATGAAAATGGAGGAATTGTGCTAGCTGTAGTTGTTAGTGTAGTAACATTCTTCTTTGTGGTTTGATTAGGGGATACAAGCGTTTCATCAGACGTACCCTGCTTGAGACATCTGACTTTCTCAAAGACGATTGCTTGATAATCAACTGCACGGTTGGAGTTGTGGTTTCGGAGGTACAGTACCCACAGTTATACTCTGTTCGCGTCCCTGATTCAGAACTCGGATCACATTTTGGAGTTTTGCTGGATAGCATGGAAGGTTCTGATGTCACTTTTGACATTGCTGGCGAGAAGTTTCAAGCTCATAAACTAGTCCTGGCTGCTCGATCTCCATTTTTCAAGTCTAGATTTTTCGATGAGCTTGAAGCAAACAATGCAGAGGTTACTATCAACGATCTGGAACCTAAGGTTTTCAAGGTACATTATTTGCGTTTTCTCTTTTAACTTGTTTCTGTTTCCTCCAATCATACCCGTATTTATGCTCTGTTCTTTCCAGGCTTTGCTACAATTCATGTATAAAGATTCTCTTCCGGAAGATGTGGAGCCTGTGACGACTCTTACATTTGAATTCTTGAACCTGCCTGAAATATATGAGACATTGATTGTAAAGCTTTTAGGAGCTGCGGAGAAGTATGGCATGAATAGGCTCAGGTTGTTGTGTGAAGCTCACATCTGCAAAGGCGTATCAGTAAAATCCGTTGCCAAGATCCTAGCCTTGGCTGACAGATATAAAGCTACAGAACTAAAGAGCGCTTGCCTAATATTCACTGCCGAGAACCTAGCAGGTATACTTCTTATATTGGAATCACGGGTGGACAATCTTATGTGCAGTTTAACTGTGTTTTGGTTTTCTTGTTCTTATGGGAATCAAAGTCGAGTAAAAGTCATTTTTGTTCGGTTTGGTTTCGATTCATTATTAACCAATCGGATTATAAACGCATTTCATTTCAGTTTACACATTTTTTGTTTGGTTTTAGTTTTATTTTTCTACCCATAATACTATTGCATATTAAAGTCTCTAATCGATCTTCTGATGTGGTTGAATTTGGTTGGGTGTGCCTTCAATATTGCAGCTGTCCTGGAGACAGACGCTTACAAAGAGATGAAGGATGAATGTCTGACCCTCCAATCCGAGCTTCTGAAGGCGGTGGCTGGTTACGAGGAAGGCAGCAATAGCAGCGGAGAAGCCAAGTCTCATAGCGTGTGGGCCCAACTATCAGACGGCGGTGGTAGCGGTGGGGATATCAGCAGCCGACATGTTCGACAACGAACCACTTAGAGCTTTAATTTACATTTTCTCAGGTTAATAACCATAGAGGGGGGTATATAGTTTGCTTTTCTGTATTTTCTTCTTCCAAATTTTGCAAGGTTCCTTGTGGACGGACTACTTTGAAACACGAATCCTAACTCTTTGATATGCAGTTAACCTTTTCAATTCAGTAACACGAATCCTAACTATCTTGTGTTCGTGCCTCATAATTTTTCATGCTATAATAGTTTCAAAATCCCACACTTTCCAGAGCTTTGTTCTGGTTTTACATTATACTAGGTGATAACCTGCACCATGCGCAGGATGAATGAACTAAAAAATTTATAAATTTTAATATATATGTATTGAAAATGTAAAAGTCATAGTCTCAATATTATATATTTTATAATGAATGATTGGAGGAGATTGTGTATATCTATATAAGATAAGCTTCGCTTTTTTAAAAAAACTTGTGTTATTGGTTGTGTGTACTTGAAGTATAGATCATGGGAGTAAATTTATACGAGTAATCAAAAATTTATATAAAATTAGTTATTATTCTCAAAAATAAATAAAATGTATTTATATTTTACATCACTATGTCATTTATATTTTACATCTTTTTATTTTTGAGAATATATAAAAATAAAAAGAAGGCAAGTTTGACTAAAGCATGATAATAAAGTTTAACATTAAAAGTTATTCTTTATATGATAGCATTTCACATTTAATCTAATATACAATCACATTAAATACTAAAATAACTAATTTCTCGCATGATTGGATTCTCAAAAGATAAATGGTCAATCAGTGTCAATCACATGTATTTTCTATATTTGTATGATTCGACGGTGCATATGAAATAATAATACTATGTCAAAATTATTTTTAAAATTTGGAATACAATCAATATGTAGTCATAACGGGTTTTACATTCCTAAAATATGATAAATAGAGGAGAATACAATTCCAAACCAGAAATATTCCTACGTGATTGACAAAGGATTGAAGATCTTTTATTTATTATAAACGAATCAAAGGCATAATTAAGCTATTAATGATATAATTAACATAGGAAGATTTTTCAAAATCATGTGGGTTTTTACAGTAAGGAACTCTGTGATTGGGAATTCATAGTTTTAACTTTACGAAAATACATCAGGCTGAATAAATGACCGTAAACGTACGTTTTAATTTTTTCAGTAATCAGATTCTTTTAAAAATAACTTGCATCAAACTTGACTAATTTAAAATCAGCATTAAAACATAACTTACAATGATTTTGATGATTACATAAATGGATGGTTTGATTTCATCAAATCAAACCATCCAGTTTTATTACGATTTTATATTATGGTTTTAAGTTACAACATGTCATCATCATTGGTCCGAAATTATATTTTATATACTTAGGGAAACCATATGATTCAGAGCCTCAAATATGAATGACTTAGTATATTAGAGCATCGAATCATACAAAATACATAATCGCTTAATATCACATGAAAATAATGATTCTGGATCGTTTGATGATAACAAAATATTCTACTCAATTATAATAATTTCAAACTATGCTTTTGAAATATTCTACTTAAATGGAATGATTTTAAACTATGTTTTTAACGGTTGTATTGGTCGTATAGTGAAAAACATTGTAAACTTCATAAAAAGTCATCTAATAATCAAAATAGTATTTAACCATGTACGGTTTAATCATGAAAGCCAAAAACTGTATAATAGAGTATGTTCTAGAGTATTTTTGGTCTCTGGTAAGACCGAAACAAACAATCGTATTTACCATATTTTTGGTTTGGTAAATAATAATGCGAAAACCATGTAAATAATAATGGGATGCATCATAATTAAACCGTGTAATAGCATATGGTAAATAATAACTGAAACCATAAATCGTAGACATGATTTATTTGGTTAGTCAATAAGTAAAAGTTTAGAGTATATTAGTTAAGTTTCAATATAATGACTAATGGCAAGTTATTGTAATTAGTCTAGTTAACTAAGGGGTTTTGAAAATAGATGGTGAGAGAGCTTGTGGTGATGACACCTAGGAAATGGCACATTTGTAAATCACACATGAGTTAAAGGTTACTTATTTCTAATGCTCCTAAAATAATATATAAGGGATATATATATATATATATATATACACACTGGTGTGTGTAATATTTTCCATCAACCAATCGAATTATGAAACCAAATTTAGTTACAGTGTGCATTTTGGGTTGGTTTTGTGTTCTTTTTATATTGTCGTTTATATGAGGTACACAAACTGATATTGATAGACGACAAAGATCGTGATAGTTTGAACTGATATTCTTAGGTACACAAACTGATATTCCAGAATTCAAAAGAAATATTAAGAAAGGTTGCAATTAAGGAGCATGTATTCGTCGATAAACTGAGAGCTGATTAATGGGTGTTATCTTTATAATCAATTTCACTAAAAAAAAATTACAAGCACTAACAATTATGACATTACTTGTGATTAATTTTGCTATGGATGTGATTGTTGATTTATATTTTTGATAATTTTTTAGAATATAGTAAAAAGTAATATATATCATCAATTAGCAAATATATTTAAATATAACATAAATAATATAATAATAAAATATATAAAGCATTTTGCAATATTTTAAATATTATTTGGTTCTATTTTTAATCATTGTGTATTTTTATTACTAAAAATCTTCAAAGTTTTATGCAATTTTTTTTACAAATATATATAATCCTAATACTATTAGTTTTTCCTTTTGATATCTACAAATTTTAGAAATATTATTTAGTTTTACATTTTGATAGTTAAATTTTTATACAAGTTGATTTAATATACATAATTATTATTTATATCCAAAAGTAATAATAATTTTTGATAAAATTAATTGAAATTTAAAATTATGAGACTATTTATACACATTAATTTATGCTACTTACAAGTTGATTATGAGAATTTCAATCATTAGCATATATTTTACATATTTATACACATTAGTTTATGCTACTTACAAGTTGATTTTTCTATCAAATTATACATGGTTTTGTATTAAAATTATATAAGTTGATTTAATATATTTTAACCAAATAGATAAAAATCAATCTAAGACTGTAATTTAAATATATATATATATATATATATCTTAGTAAATACTAAATGGGGAAATTTCAATTCTACCACAAGTTTGATACTATTTTTCAAATTTACCATTAATGAATGACTATTTTTACTACTACCCTAAATTTTTGATAAAACTACACTAAGATAATGTTTTAAACCATGTTTATATAAAATTTATAAACCCAAGGTCAACCCCTTAATACTAAACCCTAAACATTAATCATTAAAATATTTGGTATATTTTTTTATTGGTGATATTTTTGAAAAGTGATACTTAAATTTGTGGTATTTCTAGCAATTTCTCATACTAAATACGTTAAAATAACCAAAATTGTTTATTTTATCTTAATTTTATGTATAATTAAATCCATATATATATATTAAAATATTGATAAAATATAATAATATTTAAAATATAAACAAAATGTTATTATCAAATGGATTTTATATTTAAAGTTTTCATTATTGCATATGGTGGTGTAGAAAAATACCTAGTTATAAATTAAATGGGACGATACTAGAAGGAAAAGGACAAATAAAAGTAGAATATTAAAAAATACAATTTGATTTAATATCCGATGGGAGGCGAGCTTTTTTCCCTATTGTCCAGAAGAAGGGCTCCAGACAAGCTCTGTCCACACTTATACTGAAATATGAACAAAAGAAATGGTTTTAACAATTGGATTTAGTGAGTTCCTAACTATATAACAGGGAAACCACCAAATTACCTGACGTTAACCAAATTGTTGATAAGGCTTTGACCTTCAGGATTGTCGGTAAGAACAGGAACAACAGCTAGACCACTAGCTTCAGCTAGAGCATATGAAACAGCAAAACCAAGCGAGTTTATGTCGGCACGAAAATCAATAGCACCTTTGTCACCGCAATCTCGCCTAAAACATATCACAAAAAGTAAATTTTAACAGGAATACACTGAAACTAAAGATAATACTCCAAGATTTTTAAACGATATGTTTTTTTTTCTAATACTGTTAATCTTGCCAACTTGAGAGTACATAATCATATTATCATAATTAAGATGAAGCTTCTTAAGCAACTTACCCATCAAGATATTGTCATTTGAATCAATACCAAGATCCAGGAAATTGAAACTACAAGACAATCCTTCCACATTTGTAACTGTGCCTCAGAAAACAAGAAATACATTGTATTAATCACAATAAAAGAATAGTTCTTATTCAAATATTATATTTTATTCAAATACTATCTACACAAAGTTTTCTTCCTCTGAAATTACTCAAATGTTATCTAAACAAGGAAAATTTTCTTACTTTGCAGTGAGCGTATATACAAGTATAGCTTTAATCTATGCACAAAAAATGCATAAGTATAGCTTCAATCAAATATTCAAACCAATCACAAGATCCAAGAATCAAGTATATCAAATATTTTGATTGTTTAACAAGTATAACTTTAATCAGATAATTAAACCAAATATATCATATCTTTTAACTGTTTTAATCGTAAAACCGATATAGCTTTAACCATATATTCAAACCAATCACAAGATCTATAAACCCAATAAATATATCATATCTTTTAATTGTTTTAGTTATAAGCTTAATTAAAACCATAAAGGCTATGATTTTGTAAGCTTTAAAAGTTAAAACAATAAACAACTGAATTGCTTAAGAAAATAAATATTTGACATCGGTAATCACCAAAAGCTACAAACAGAAATAACATATATCCTACCTCCCTTAGTCATCTCGAGCGATGTAATCCGCGCAACAGAGTATGGTCCTCTTTTCCCAAGCTCCTGAACATTAAACCTACTCAGACCTTCAAGGACAACTACATACGTAACTCTTCCACTTAGTTTTTCCACCCCTCTGGAAAGATGCAGAGCACGAGCTGCTACTCCCCTGAAACAGAAATCAGATCACACATAAAACCTCGAGCCACTTAATCAACTCTCAGGATTCACAAAATTCATATTAGTAAGATACTAAACCGAACCTGCTATGGCAGTGAACTTCCTGCTGATCTTTAGCATCAGACTTCTGAGCATCCGTTGTGCCAATTAGAAACTTCAAGCTTCTTTCTCCGGAATCACTTCCACCACCTAAGGTTAATTAATGGGTGTGTATTTAACTAGCTATGATTTCGTAAGCTTTAAAAGTTAAAACAATAAGTTTAAACCAAATATTGGTTTAATAAACAAAACAATCACCAGAACACAATGGATTTGAGATCACTTATTGACAAACCAATTGCCAAAACTATGGATCTAGTATTTTCTATCAATTTTTTTTTTGAAAAAGAACAAAATATTCAAATTCAAAGATATACTATAAAGACGAGGTTAATATCAAACTTGTTTTACAACATAGTACATGGATAATACATCTTCAACAAATACGTTTTAAGAATTTGAAACTCGAAAAGTAATCATACAATGCTAACTAACACAATTATAGCATGGACTGATACACTAACTTTATCTAATTTTTTTGTTGGTCTAATATGATTTTGTCTTTGTCTAATATGATTTTTTCTTCGTGTATCATCTATTGTGATCAAATGCCTTTTTGTCAACTATAAAATCATTGGATGTGATCTATCTGTTACACACACTCCCGCTCTAGAATATAACATGATTTGTTGTAGTCATTATCATTTGCATAATTTGTCTTCTGCATTGAAATGATAAGTACATAACTGATCATCGTTTTCTGATTCCTTAATAGTATAAAGGAAACTGAAAAACTACTTGTTACTGTTCATCCCAAACTCGCCGGTTTAAAACCATAGAAGAAGATATCTATTTATATAAAGTTATGTTTCCTTCCCGCATGTGATGCCATCTAGAATTACAGGCTGGAAACTCGCTCTCTCTGCGGTCGACACGTGGCATCTTTAATGAAACTCATCGTTTCATTAAATATCATATATTTCGTGTACTGGGCTTTATATTTCTGTTGTGTGTTTGGGGGATCAAATGCTGATATGGACCACTTGGTCTCCAAAAAATCTCAATTAGACCCATCACTTTTTTATTTTATTTTATATTTAAATTTAAATAGAAACCTAAGTAAAATAACTAAAACACCTAAGAACTTCAACATATTTACTAACTAATGCCATTACTATCCAACCCGGATCCAGACCTGAAACCAGACCCGGATCCAAACCCGAAACCCAACCATTTTTCCTTCTTCTTCCCCTTTTCTTCTCCATTCATAGTTCCTTCACCTCAAAACAAAATCAATTTTTTTTTCAACTATCCATTAATTTTTTCTTTCTTATCTCAGATCAATTAAGCCATAGTAATATTTAATCAATTATATTTTATCCAACATCAAATTTTATCTTTTACATACAATATTCAAGATAATGAAAAACGCAAAGTATTACTAGTACAACTAGTACAACTTAAACTAGTATAACTAGTACAACTCGCATTAATATAACTAGTACAACTTGCACAAATCAAATTAGTACAACTAGTACAACTAAAACGAGTATAACTAGTATAAATAGATTGGGTATCTCATATATATTATTTGAGAAGTGAATTTCTTATGTGTCATCATCATATTCATTCTCACAAAAAAAATGACATGGCTTTGAGAAATTATGAAATGCCATCACTTAATTATGAGATGTATAAATTCCTTTATTTATTGTTTTCAGCATATGAAGATGCTAGAAAAAAGAATAATGTAGAACCAATAAGACATACTAGTCTAGTCTTCCTCGCCGGCATGTGTATGTGTCAAATATATAAATAGTATATTTTTAATAATAATTGATTTGGAATTATACGTTTACAAGTTGTACTAGTTATACTAGTTGTACGATTTTTGAAAAAAAATCATCTTCATCTTTCTGGTCTCGAGGCCAAAAAGCTAGATGCAGAGCCAAAAAAATCTTCAATCATTTACAATAAATAAAATAACAAGTAGTTGTACCAGTTTTCTAGTTGTACTGGCTGTATATAGTTGTACTAGTTTTTGAGTTGTACCAATTTGTGCATAGTTGTACTTTGGCACTAAAATCGGAAAATATTAGTTGTATCACATAATAAATACATTTACCTCAGTTGTACTACTTATTAATGTTTACATGTCTTTGCCTAGTTACAATGAAATCATCAATTTCGTAAAAATACATTTTATGTATGTTTTACAAAAATTAAGTGGACAAATAAGTTAACAAACCTCAAAAGTATAAGGTATATCATGTAAACTTGTGGAGTTCTGTAATAATTTTTAGAAAAAAATCCAAAAATTCAAATAAATAAGAGGAACTTTATGAGTACATACAAATTGAGATATTTGATTGTTTTTCTCATATAGAATACCAATCAAATATTTGATTGTACATACAAAATGAAGTAACATAGTTGTATAGATATTCGAGTTGTACAGGTTTGTATATAGTTGTACTAGTATTCGAGTTGTACTGGTGTGTACATAGTTGTACTAGTTTTTGAGTTATACCGGTTTGTACATAGTTGTACTTTGGTAGTGAAATCGAAAAAACTAGTTGTACTACATAAAATTTAAACTTATCTGAGTTGTACCACTTCCTTATGTGTACATACCTTTGCCCTAATAAAATGAAATCATCAATTTTGTTAAAATACAGTTCATATATGTTTTTCAAAAAATATGTGGACAAAGAAGTTAACAAACCTTAAAAGTATAAGATAGATCATGTAGATTTATGGAGTTGTGTAATAATCTTTATTTTATTTTTCGAAAATTTCAAATAAGTTAAGAGAAACTGTATGAGAACATACCAGTTGATGTATTTAATTATTTTCTCATATGGAATACTAATTGTTTTTTTTTTTTTCTGAAATGTCAAAGTTGTACCAATTGTACCAGTAATACTCGTCTAATATATAATAAAAACTATGTCAATTGTTTATATATTTAGTTTTAGGGGTTGTATCAATATTTTCGCATCATAGCTTTGTAAAAATATGTTTGATGTATGTTTATCAAATAATAATATTGCTAATATAGTTAATAAATCTTAAGTATAGAGTATATAATGTAAAATTAAATTAAATTAAAAGTGTAATGTAATAATGTAATAAGAAATGAAAAATCTCAAATAAAATGTATGAAATTTTGTCATTATATACCAATTAGAACATTTACTTGTTTATACATATGTAAATTATAACATTTATTATACTCCCTCTGTTTTTTAAAGATCCATGTTCTAGGAAAAAAAATGTTTCAAAAAGATACATTTTTTACTTTTTCAATGTATTATTTAATGAAAATATGTTAACTTCAAGAAAATTAATTGTGTTTATTGGATTTTTATTGGTTAAAGATTATGGAAAATTGTTATTCACAAAAATCAATGTATTTTTAATGTGATTTCTTAATATATGTGAAAAGTCTAGAATATGTATTTTTAAAAAAACAGAGGGAGTATATCATTTATATAATTTTTAATATGTTTAGTTATACGAGTTATACTAGTTGTACATAATCGTATATGTGGATAAGATAAAGAAAATTGTGTGGTTGTGAGTGATTGAGATTAAAAAAGAGGAAGAGAGAGAATGAAATATCTGTAAAACCGTGTGGCTAAGATTAAAAGATAGTTGGAATGATCTAATGGTTCTTATTATTCTTTCATTAAGGATACTATTGTAATTTGTAATGACTTGGTCCACGTAGAATATTTTTGGATGTTGGAGATTTTTTTTTCACCACTTGGTCCATATTAGATTTTAGTCCGTGTTTGGGCTGCTAAAACTGATGTAAAGAAACCCTAAACTTCTCGCGATCTCTCCTTCTTCATCGTGAGGTGACTTCTCATCTTCGTCTGTATCATCTCAACATCGAAACGTTCCCGATTCCTCATGTTTAATTTCTATCAAATCAATCAATCACGATGTAGCTTTTAATGCTTGCTTTGATTCGGAGTTGGTGTATCTGCGAGTATAAATAGATCACCATTCTTCCTCTTACAATCATCTTCCAAGCTGTGCATCTACACCTATAAAAAAAGGTAAGACACTGTTCCTTGAGAATCATCCAAGCTCATTACTTTTGCTATTTTTCTCGAAGTATTTTTGGGACTTTGCTCTTCTGTTTTTATTTATTGGAGTTCTACTGGTGATTAACCTGTTTTTTCTTTATGTGAAAAAGATCCCACTCATTTCTGTGCATATAGACGATTTCTTGATTTCCAAATTATTATCTATTTTTTTTGCTCCTCGCTTTTCTGCCGATGGATGGATCTACTACTACTTAAGTTGTTTGTGTTCAAACTGTAGGCGAAGCCCCCAAAAAGTTGGGTTGGAAAGAAGCCACTTCTATCTGTTTCAAATTTTCCAGGTACTTTGTATTTGCTAATCAATTAGGAATCCAATCAATTAAGAGTGCAAACAATTAAAGAGTCTGTAATAGAGTTAATTACTTATCCTTGGGCTTCATCATCACTAGAAGCTAATTACTTAGATGAAGAAACTCAAGTCTTTTGATTTTATGTGAGACATGCTTAATACGGACAATGTAATCGAAATTGCTCGAAATTGCTAAAGTTCTCATTTTGATGTAGAATATGTAGAGAACAGTTTATTAGCTCAAAATTGGAGCTTTATGTAAAGTTCTCATCTTAAAGTATGGTCTTAAACCTTTGCACCGGTTGCAAAGGTCACCACCATTCGTACACTTCTCAAAATCATTGCTGTTAAGAAATGGGAAGTACATCATCTGTAAACCCCTTCTTACTGATAACTTCCTGACAATAATGAATCTCTATCAATAACATTTTTTTCTCTTTGTTTCTCTTTTTTTTCAGCCATATGTTTTGCTACAGGAAGGATAATTCTCGGAGAGACCTAAGCCGTGAAAAACACTGACTTCGATAAAGTTTGGAAATGTGGCAGATTTGCCACCATTTACAACCCTGTGGGGATACCATAAGGTTTCCATTGCCTTGGTCATGGTTGCAGAATCCTTCGGTTGGTAACAGAGCTAACGGGTTTACTTCCACCCTGAAGAGACTTACATGCCTTCATCTGTGCCATGTTTTTTTTAAAACAGAGCTTCTTGATCTTCGTTTCTGTAGAAGAACCTCACATTTTATTCCTATCAACATCTCTTAGGAATAAAGGTTTGCTAATTAATATATTCATATCAGAATCATCTTTTTAGCTTATTGACTGAAAAGTATTTTCCAATAAAAGTTTCTTTCTAATTCTACCACTGCTAAATAGAAACGGTTCAGTTGTGCCAAAATAACCTTTCATATTTTGGAAGCAAAAAAAACTTTCAAAGACAGAAAAGAAACAACGTTTTGTATAGCATATTATGTTTTTGGTACTAAGGAAAGTTTTTTTCAAACAGTTGTACAATAAACAAAAATCAAAATCAAAAACAGCAAAAAAAATCTCACACAAAAATAAATATTAGCTTTATGGGTTGCGTAGTTGAAGAGAAAATATATGTGAAAGAGCATACCAATCGAAAAATATATAGGTTAGTAATTTATTTATTTCTCCTCAACAGCTTAGTAAAAAAACAGTCTAACTTTTACTTTAAGATCAACTTATATTTTAAAATTCTGTGAAGAAACATTCAATCTATTAGAAATATGATAATGACTTTGATGTTATATTTTGAGATTTCTTTTATTGCATAGAAACAATAAGAGATATACTCTAGGATAGCTCTAAAATTTTTTTTTCACAAATATAGTATTTGAGAATTAAAATGTCCAAAATGTTTTATTAAAGATTAATATACACTTATATCCACATGGTTAACTAATGCAAGTTTCAAAAAACATTTTCAAATTTCAAAAAGAAAATTTAGTAATAAAAAATTGAAAAAGTTCGGAATTTTTTACATAAAAAGTTGAATTTGAAAACATAAATTTGAAATTATAAAAATATATTTTATTTATTTATTTGTATATATCTAAGATATAAGATTATTTATTTATTTTTATATATGTAAGATGTAAGAGTTCTTTTGTCTCTAAAATAAATTTTTTTGGTCATTTTTCAATATTTTGTGACAAAAAATTTAAAAATGTCTATTTAGGAGAATTGACCAAACCAAAATATAGACAGTACCGGGTCTGAGCACATACGTGTGATGCATTCGAATGGGTCCATATTTTTGTGAGACCCACAGTATAAAAAAAGAACTTTTATAAAATAAATATTTTTGCATATTTAATTTGAAATAAAATTACAAAATATATAAAACTAAAAAACTTCATATAAGTAAGCTAATTAAACTATATAACATACACATGTTTTAGAAATTATTTTTGTTAGTTATTTGCTTTTTATAAAATGCATAATTATTGTAATAAATAAATTTTTGCATAACTTATTTAATATATTTTGCTGATATTGAAATTATTATTTGTAATTGTGTATAGGGCCTGGAAAACTTAGGACCAGTACTGAATATATGAGATGATTTTTAAGACCTATTGTTATGATCGTTATAGCGTATACCACTGTCACATCACTGCATTTTTTGACTAATCCATTGTCACGTTACGGTTGAGGTTCACTGATTTAATAAACGTCAAAAGGCCAAATTATAAAATTTAAGACTGGTAAAAACATTTAAAATATTGTAGGTAAATACTTGACTGTCGATTAAAAGCTATCAGCTGATCTTAAAATAACAAAAAGTTAAACTATTTGCAGTTTAACAGTTTCTTCTATTGAAATCCAAATAAACAAAACAAAAGAATAATTAGATCATAACTTAAAAGATTTAGTTACCTATTTATTCAGTTTACTCACCATCTTATTAGTATTCTATAATATTAATAAGAAAAAAAAATTTAGAAAATTCAAAATTTTGTTGTGCCCTAATCACTTCAAAAATAAATTTTATTTCTCTAATGTTTTAGATTTTAAATAAACAGTTCAAGTGTATGAACAAAAAAAAAAGCAGTCTAACTGTATTTATAACAATTTGTCCTGCGGATTTTGGTTGGCTTTAGAGAACATGACCCTAACCCTTTACATGTGAGTTTTCACTAATTTCCTAGATAGGTTATTGGTGCGTTTGGTGTTCTTTAAATCCAATACATCATTTTTAACAACCATCTCACAGGATAAATTGTCACAAATTGATCTGCAACAAAGATTTAAGATAATTTTAGTTCATGGTTTTACATTTTCAATATATACAAAATATAAAATAATCAATGATTTGATTATAAAACTTAACCACAACAATAAAAACTCGAATCTACTAACTATATATAAAAAAATTGAGCAAACACTAAAGAAAATATATACCATTTAAAATCATGAAAATCATGTCATGCTAATAAAACCTTATAATCTCTAATAAGACCAATAAAAAAATTAATTAGATATAGGCAAAGATGATATAACAAAATGTATTCTCATAAAAAAAATCTTAACAAAAAAAGATAATAATTAAAATGGTATAATATCATAAAATATATTGAACACTAATTTTTTTTTTAAAACAAGTTACAAAAATAAGCAAACATAAAATGAATATAATATCCCGTCCGTAGGGCAGGTTTACCTAGTATTGTATATTCCCATGAAGACATCCACATTGTACACATAACTTCTAAACCAGTCCTGTTAAATCATTTTCTTGTAACCATCTATTGATGAGATCAGCTAGTTTAAAACGGATAAGATAGAATAACTAATAAAATTCATGGAAGTGAGAGGTATTCCATAAAATTATCCAATATCTACAATTCCCATCAACCGTTATCAACCTGGAAAGGACACAGGTAATTTAATTGTCCATTCGACATAACACGTTCTGGATTGAACGAGAATGGAGTTTAAAGAACGAAATAAACTCACAATCAAAGTAACCAAAAGAAATGCAATCAAAACTAAAGAATTTAGTTTCAACTGGGAAGGATAGAATAAACAATTGCGAGATAGATAAAAAAAAGGCTTCGTATAATTTTGGAAAACGTCTTCATATAATTGAATTTTATTAGAAAAGAGAAAAAAGAAAAGAAACTGATCAAATGTGGTTAAGAACAAAAAAAAAACTGATCAAATGAAAACATGACCATGGCCCAATCGAATAATGGTTTTCCTTGTGTAGTCCGACTTAGGCGGCCTTGATTTGCTTACTCGAATCAGACCTAAGTTAGGCCCAATTAAAATCAGTGATCCGATTACCCGGTCTGATTCGGTTCTTGGGCGTACAGTTCACTGATTTGCTTCTACGCTTCCTCTGTTCTCCCATGAAACCCGAGAACATTCATATTAAATACCTCTTCTGATTCATAGATATCGGAGACTCAGATCTGCAATCGAAGTTCTTGGGAGATCCAATTTGACGGGAGAAGAAGAAGCATGGACACTTTTACGGCGGAGGATCTGTCGACGATCGGCGGAATCGCCACCGTGTCGCTCCTTCACTCGTTTATTCCGACGCATTGGCTACCTTTCTCAATCGTCGGACGCGCGCAGAAATGGACGCTTTCCAGAACACTCTTCGTCAGTACGTTAATGTTTGGAACTCCTGTATATTCTTCATTTTGATGCGTTGATAAATCCTAAGGCATTGTTATGATTGAGGTAGATATAGATAGTTTTGAATGATTCAACTGCTGCTGCTTCAATGGTATAATGACTTCTTGGTGATGTTCGTCGTCAACGTTGGTGTGGTCTCGTGATTTATGAAAGGCTGATGTGAGATCTTGATGGATCTCACACGTAGCTTGCTTGGGAATTAGGCTTTCAAAGAGTTACTTAGCTTAGTTAGATCAACTCTATGTTCACAATCTGTGAAGCGATTGAAAATGTTATGTCATTATATAAACCACAAATCAAAAGTCAGGGTAAACTAGTTTTTGTTCTTATCACATTATTCTTTTTGTGACAGAGGTGTGTAAAGAAAACTATATTACTAGTTAAATACACACCCATTGAATTGAATTATTTACCTTCCCAAGCTCAAGTACATGATTCAATGTATCTTTTTTTTTTCTCTGGTTTGGTGTTGTTGTATTTGTTCATTCACACATATTATTTTCTGATATTGTCACTGAATTTTTCAGCTGCATTTGGAGCAGTCCTGCATGTCATATCCACTTCTCTTCTCGGTATAACAGCGATCACTATGGCGAATACCATCGCCGGTGAAGAGACTGTTCACAAGCTTGCTTCTCTTTTGCTTGTGATTCTCGGTGGAAGCTATGTCGTATTGTTTTTGGCTGGTAAAGGTGGTCACACTCATTCTCATAACAAACCCATGGAAAAAATGGCTGTTGCTGGGCTTGTTCTCGTTCCTGCGTTATCTCCATGTGCAACAACTCTCCCGGTTTTCCTCGCTGTTGGAAATTCAAAGCCCATGATGGTTCTCGCCATCATAGTTCTGCTGATCAGGTGAGACGAATAAACTTAACTCTATACACACAATCTTAGGGCAATGAAGTATGATATTACGAGGGGAAGAACATATGTCTGAAATGATTTCATATTTTTTTTGGGCAGCACCATATTGGTGATGACATCTCTGGTGGCTCTATCGTTCTATGGTGCAAGCCAGCTGAAGTTTCACTGGGTGGAGCGATACGACAAGCTTCTGGTTGGTTCGGTTCTGTGTCTGGTAGGTATCCTAACCCTCCTCTTCCATGATCATGACCACCATGGCCACGAAGCACATCAACTCCCCAGGAAAATCATTACTCTTTAGAGACGGCTTTCAAATCTCTGTTTTGTCTGTCATGTCTGTTTGTTGTAGAGCGGCTTAAGGTCTTCCCGGTTGTATGTCTATAACTAGTTGTAACGCTCTCTGTTTGCGCGTGAAAAAAACATATTGCAGTCTTAATTTCATTCAATAGAACACCATTGTGAATGTGATTCTCGTAAGCAGTATATCAAATCCATATAGTTTAATAATGATGCGTTATATAAACAGAGCATAGTTTTCCAATGGTTGGTATGACCAATCAAAGTTGCAGAATCAGAAGATATTGCACTCCAAAAAGGTATTTATTCAGGCAAATAACTTACATTTATGCATCTTTTTTTATGGAATTAGTTATAGTTATCCGCGTTCTATAAAGAATATTAAGTATAGAAGAGAAACAAAGGTAAAGAACTAATCAAGAGGAACCAACGGGCTTAAGGAAGTTGTCAAAAGGAGTGGAGCTTGGAGGATTGAAGAAAGGAGGATGGTTTTGGTACTCAGCGACACACATATTCGAGGAAGCTGCAGGTGCACCCAACCCCATAGTCTCCCAAGAGTTCGTCTGATCCACAAAAGGATTCCCACCACCACCAGAAGGCAGAGCAGGACTACTACTCTCTCTAGTTTGGTTGCTGAACTTGTTGCTTTTTGCAGACATGAAAGACATCTTCTCTTGCTTCCCCATGAGAAGAGCCTCGCAGTGTCCCGCCATCTCTGTGTATGTCAGGTCTGGTGGATCAGACACTGAGTATCTCCCTAACTGTGCTGTTGTCTGAGACACCTGAAACACAATTTTCATTTGAGGTTGTAAATTCATAATGCAAACAAAAAACTCGAAGCCTTATAAACCAACAAAGATAAAGGTACTCACTGCACTAAGAAGTTCATCGATGCTTAAGAGAAAGTCGGTTTTGGCATTAGGTTGTGTATCAAGAGCAAGCTGATCCTCTGGTGGAGTCGGTGCTGCATCAATCTCCGGTATAAGAGACTGAGTTTCATCCTGTGGGAGAGACAAAAAGTAAAATGAAACAGACTGATGTAAGAGTACTAAACAAAAGGTGGATGCATTATACAATACCATTTCTCGTGGTTTGTTGTTTTTATCTTCAGAACGGTAAGGTTGAACTGGAGATTCTGTCAACTGTGTTCCGACAGGACAACCGTCGATAGGTATAAAATCTGAAACTAGCTGCTCCCTTATAGACGACGAGTCTTGCTGCAAGTTAAAACCATCAACACAGTTAAGTAAACTCATGTACATTATTACAGCACAAAAGAGAAATGATGGAACATTTGGAAAATTGTACATCTGATAGTTTCCCGAGAAACTTCATTATCATGGCAGCGTAATGTTCACGAGGTTGAATTTGTGTAGTTTGTTCTATGGCCACAAGTGAAACCAAAGCATCATCATCGTCTTCTTTTGATCCATAACTCTTTGCTGGTTGCTCTTCTTGTCCATAGAACACAGCATCTAGCTTGGAATCTTCCACCAGTTGAAGAAACGGGTCTACCTGATATATATATTAGCAAGAAAATGTCTTATTATCAAACTGTATTATTACTAGAACAGAGGGAAACGTTTGTCTACCGTTTTCTCCTGTAGTGCGGTTTTGGCGTTGTTAACAAGAGGAGGGATGTTGAAGGCTCTTGCTGAGAATATTATCATTGATGTAGCCAGAGTAAAGAGTGATCTACGCCTTGATGGCTGCAATGGTCCTAATATTTGCAAAACAAAGTGTTAATGCAACACTTCTCATGACATTAGATGCATAACAGTGAGTGAAATAAACAGGGTAACACATCTACACTTAGACAAGTATATTGGACTAGTACCTCCAAGAGAAAGATTCCTCAAAGAAAATGCTAGCTGAAAGCTCCATACCAAGACTTCATTGCTTGAGTTCTACATATTTTTTTATCAAACACTTGAGATTTGGTAGCTTACTAACACTAGTGTAACTAGACAGTATAACATCATAACTATTGTACCTTAGTCCTTCCAAATAGAAGTACTAAGCTATATGTATTAGCAATGGCTTCATAGTTTTGTGGCATGTTGTGAGGAGACAAAGACTGCACCCATATGGATGAAAGCAAAAGGCAAATCTGGTGGCTGCTTAATCTTAAAGGTATCACCTGAAAGAACACACAAAACCAATTATAAGCAAATGATAAAACCTCCTCAGAGTTAATATAACAAGCTCAAATATGAAACATGCATACTGGTTTCTCTTCTGAACCTCCCAAAGGATTCTGATCAGATACCATTGATGATGGGTTCCTTTTCACACTCTGACTCCTGCTGTAACTCGACTTCAACCGGCTCAGTACTGAACTTGTATTGTTCTTTGGCTCCTCCTCGTCAAAACTTTCACCTCTACTAGCAAACCTTGACTGTGACCTGCTAAGTGTTGAGACTCTCTCAATCTTTGCAGCACCATCTACAGAGTTATCCGCCTCCATCTTCAGTTTTCTAAACAGTGCAGCTGAAGAAGAGAACACAGACACGGTTCTTGACAGTGTCCTCTGCATATCAGCAGGCCTTCTAGACTTTGGAACTGAGTTTGGACAAACAGAAGATGGGACAAGAACAACAGAGAATATACGGTGGGCCCCCATCCTAGATTCATGGTCAGCACAGACCATAGCTTGGAGCAACTGATGGAATAGTGCATCTGGAAAAGCCTGTGTAAATATTGCATAGTTACACACTGAGTGTAAACAGATGTATATAGAAGAATGTTCAAGGTTTAAAGAATCTTGCCTTGTTTTCATATGATAGATTTGGTATAGCTGCTATAATCTGCGCTGTGCGGAAGACAGCGGAGATTAGGGTTCTTGCCATGACTGTAATGTTTGACATGCTTTCTAACATGACAGCCATTATGTCAAGGATAGGACCTGCATCTCCTACCTACATTTCAGAGAAACTATCACTTCTATAGAATTTGAAATATACTTTCAACTAAGATAGGTGTTTTAGAAAAAAAAATTGTTTCACAAAAATAGACATTCCATGTTTCCTACGGAGAAATTGTAAACTTCGAAAAACTAATTGATTTTGTTAATTTACTATTGGTTAAAAATTATTGAAAATTGATAATTGCAAAAATGATGCATTTATAATAGTGATTTAATGCATTTTCTTAATATGTATGAAAACACTAGAAAATTTATTTTAAGGAACGGAGTTAGAATCCAGCAAGTATTGTATAGATTTTACCTTCTGTGATAACTGCACTAGGCATTGCTCAACTGCAGTTTCAAATTTGAGATTATACTGAATCATCTCATTCCCAAGATTTGAATCATCTAATGAACAGTGAATGCTCTTCCTCAGATGCCTAATCATATCACTCAACGCACCAATGATTGCAACAGATGGCTGAACTTTAGTCTGTTGAGCAAGTGCAGTTGCGACATAAACTATGTCTAGTTGCATCTTAGGTTTCTTTAGAACATTCTTGTGATCAAGATGCTTGATCAGGATAGACAACAAGAAGTGCGTGTTTTGCCCTGTTGTTAGTTACTAAAGACTATTAGTAGTACTCAGTAACAAGATGAGTAATAAACCAAATGGAGATGTTACCAACCAGATCTTTCTATCAGTAACTGAACGTCCTGCAAAACATATAAAGCAAGACCGTTGTCCGTGGACCAAACTTCATTGAAATCAAAGTAGCGGAAGAGTGACTCGAGCACACGTCTCACAGTTGTAGCTTCTTTTGCTAACTTAGCTAGATTATGAAGACAAACCCTCGACCAAAACTTGGGGTTCTTAGCATCTTCCCTGCACCTCCTTTAATCAGCAAAAGAGAACGAGACACATATATAGATCCTATAAAGAACTAAGTCTTGAGTTAAAGGGTTTACACAGATACGATGGCCTTGCCTCTGTCATCCACGATTCTTGTCCAAGAAGCAATCCTTGTCTCAGCTTCTGCAGGAGAAAGTTCAGAAGCAGTGTTGTTGTCTTGTTGTACAGCACCAGTGGTAGACTGAACGACGCCTCCATAATTTTCTAAGACAACAGAGACAACCTGAAAAAAGAAGAAAACTTAGGACAAATGATGGAACAGTTTAGATTTCTTAAAACTCGCTTCCAAGTAAAACTTACATTGTCAAATTCCACTGAGATATGTGAAAACTCTCCCATGAACCAAACCTGTGAACAATGCAATGATTGTATCAATACTTTTTCTTGCAAATGGAATAAACAAACTGATTTAAAGGATGGGTACCAATGATGAGAGAGCTTGGAGGCCAGCAGAACACAAATGTATTGTCCTTTCTTCTTCTCCGAGTTCGTGAGCTAAAGGACATATTTTTGGGATCAGCCCATCTAAGTTAAACATGTATGTACCTTCTGTCTGCAAAAATAACAATGACAGACATTATCAGGCTCCAGAATCTGATGTTTGTTTATCATAAAGACATGAAGTATATCAAGAGATGTGCACCTGACTGGTAACAAAGTCATAGAGAGCTTCACAACCTAAAACGCGCATCTCATCATATCTGGATTGATCTAGAAGAATATGGATGAGACCAAGGTAGCTACTAGCAAACAAAGACCTGAAAAAACATAAATTCATTAGGAAAAACCATAATTTTATATTAAAACAGAGTATTATTTATGTTGAATTAGATAAAAGCAGAGAGCATACATTTGTTCATTACAGGCAACCAAGAGCTTCTTATAGATACACATAACAATCTTTACTGAGTGAAATTGCTCCAATCTCAGTTCCTTGTAGCACCTTTGTTCAAGATATGTTGTAATCTGAAAGAAAAATAACAGTATATAGAACCATTGCTTTTTAGAAAAAAAACCACTATCATAGAATGTTATAAGGGACTATAGCTTTGTGGAAACTCACCTTAGGAATACGAAGAGGGTTCTTCGCAGCATATTCACATAGTTTACTGATTTTTCTGTCATTAGGTTGCTCATCCTGCAAATTAGTAAGCATAATGTATGAGGAGATCTTACAGTCAATAAGCAGTAACACTTGACGTGCAAAAGTGGATAAGAAAAGGTTAAACCAAGAACACGTTAAATTCTTGAAAGCAAATTGTTGTTTACTCAAATCTCGGTGGACAACTAAAAGAACACATTTGTTGGATTGTAATTTTTTTTTTTTTGAGAAGAATTGTTGGATTGTAAATTATTCCTTCATATAATCAAATATACAAAAGTCTCAAACGGATATTTGCTTCAGCCCAGTTTCTCTCTAAGTATTCTTGATTTTATTGTGTTTGATTCATGTGTGAGTTTCAACACAAATCAAGATCCATTGTGCAACAATTACACTAATAGAAAAATACAGCAGATATTCGCTTGTCCTAACCTAATGAAACTCGTGTTCTGTCATGCAAGAAAATGTTATTGTTAAAAAAATTGGGAATGACGTCATGTTTCAGCAAATGTGACATGGTAGATTCAGATGTAAATGGTAATAAAGCAAACCGGGGAACGAGGAAAGATGTCGGCGAGAAGTTGTTTGTATCTTTTGACGGGATGTCTGGATCTGGCGCGCAAAGCCGGACAAAAACAACACAAGCTTTCGCATACGGGGAACACGGTCCTAGCTACGGCCCCCATCGCTCCTAACCCTCCTCAAACCAAGATTCCAAGAACGGAACAAGATTTATAAACACATGACGTAAGCGCAGATCGTGAAAATGTAAATGTGGATCAAATAGATGCCGATAACGAATGATCAAAACAGAGATCCATTCGGATAGGGATGAGAAAGAGAAATGGGAAAGAAGAGAATCGAGGAGCTTATTGCGGGACTTTCATCTTTGTTTTCAAAACCATAATTTGAGTCGATTTACTATTTGTGTACTTTTTGTGACAATAATGATTTGAAAAAAAAATATTAAAACAAAGGAAAATACACCAAAATCAATTTAAATAATAAAAATTAATTGGACGTAGTGAGACGCCTGAACTTGTCATGTTTGTTTAAGCATTCCAACTGGTTGATGGGAGAGGATGTTTCAATGCGAGGGAATGTGAGGGAATAAAGGGACTATTTTTGGGTGAATTCAATCACATCCTCTCACCTTTTTCAAACCCTCAAAACCATATTTTTAAAGCTTTCTTCCTTCCCAAGAAACAGACCGCTGATTCCAGATTCAATGCCATAGGCTTAAAGACTATGAACAGTCTAACATATATTGATTTCTTTGTCAACCACAACTTAATTATAATCATTACAGAAGACGAACAACAATTTCTAAAGAAGACTTGCTTGTTGTGTGTTTATTTATATGTAAAGAAGATCACATTCGTACTTAAAACAATACCTTTATATATGGGTACATAAAGAATTAAAACTACCAACATTGTATTGAGTTCCTACTTCAATTCCTAGGTCACATCCCAGAAGGTGGTGTTCCTTCCAACTAGTACAAGGCATCATGGCTTTCTTTTTATTAAGAAACTTAACTACATAGCTGGCCTTTTCTTAGGCCGGCAGGGATGTTCATAGGACTTTTTTTCCGGCCAGGCCTGCCTAAAGCCCATCATAATCAAAGTTACAAATCTCGATTTTCGGTTCTCAATCTTACATACCACAATGATACGACTAGTTTTCGGTAAGATTGTTCATAATTCGACCAGCGCCACTTAAAATTTAAATTTAAGTTGAAAAAGAACAATATGTTACCCTTTATTTTGTCATCTACTCTCATTTGTTTATAGGAAGAAGTGGAGTTGCTTTTATTCCAGACAATTAAGTGCCTATTATGTGTTTTGTCGGATCAGATTCCATCCCATCTTAAGAATCGAATATCATTGACATTTTTTACTTAAATATTTATTTCTTAAGATGCACATAATCTCTATTTTTTTTTGGTTAGTGCACTAAACTCATATTCCATCAAAGATGTAGTACAAAACTGTAACGCAATCCAGTCGCATTATATGAGATTTTTTTGATTATGAGAAGTAGGAATAGTGTGTGAATAAAGAAAGGGAAACACTGTTTGATTTTTCCGCGTGAACTCTAGTATCCAATTTTGACCAAACGCTTCACAAACAACGTCTTTACTCTTCTTTGACCAACAACACTAGAGAAGACTAGACTTGACTTTTAAAAACCAAAAATAAAGTTAGAAAAGACTTTTCATCTCTCTTTTTTCCCTCTTTAAAATCAACGTTTAACTATTATTAATATTTTGAACAAAAAATCCTATTATTAATATTAATAACCAGAAATTCGACGATTGTGACACAAAAAAAAACAAATAAGTTCAGAGATTATTCTTTATCAATCAATATACAATATTAAAGCAAAAAAACCACACAAATAAAATTTAAATGAAAAAAACAACAGGGGGTATTTTAAATTTTTTTTTGTTTTTTTTTGGAAAGTACTACTTGTATTTATGTATCCGCCATTTCCCACGGCAATCGCGTAATCGATTTCAACAACTTGAACAGAAGAGAGAGAGAGAGAGAGAGAGAGAGAGAGAGAGAGAGAGAGAGAGAGAGAGAGAGAGAGTAAAGGAAGGGAGAGTAACGAAGCCCTAATTTAAATCTTCTCGTCTGATCTGAAAAGTTCCATTTACTCAAATTCTTTTTTGGATTTCTCTCACATGGCGTTTCGAAAAAACTGTGGGCTGGAGCTCTTGGCAGCTTCTCTGACCCTAACCTTTGTTCTGATTAACCTGGTGGATGCGAACTCAGATGGAGATGCTCTCTACGCTCTTCGACAGAGCTTGTCGGATCCCGACCATGTGCTCCAGAGCTGGGATCAGAATCTTGTTACTCCGTGCACCTGGTTCCATGTCACCTGTAATCAAGACAACCGCGTCACTCGTGTGTAAGATCATCATCCTCTTTTCCAATCTCTCTCTCTCTCTATCGTTGGTTGGTTGGTTGATTATTCTGTTGATACTGGTCTCCATGTTTCTAGGACTTGAACCCTTTCTATTTTAAGGACATATCTTCTGTGCTTTGTTTCTAATTTTGTATTTAAAGCTTTTTTTTTTTTAATTTCTAGTCGATTAGTGTCTGAGATTTATCATGGTTGTGTATTAAGACTTATTTGTATGTACGGAGCTTGTTATGTTGTTGTTTGGTCATTGGGGAAGATGTAAGATATTTAATACTTGTTAGAAATTGAGAATCTGAGATGGAGAAGAGCAAACCATATTTCAACAATATTTCTTCTTATAGATTTTATCTGGAACGTATATGCTAGTAATAGTAAGTATTCATGATGAACATAATATGACCGGAGATTTCTTTGATTAATTCTCTAGTTTTTCTCTTTGGACTGAAAGGGGATTTATTTTATCTTTTGATGGTTCAGCTTTCCTTTGTCATTGGAAACGTGTATTTTTGTCAAACTTGGGGCTACTTTAATTTGGTTTCTTTTAAGGTTCATGAACATATCTTATCATATGGTCCTTTTTGCAGATTCAAATGAAGAGTACGGCGTTTGAAGGAAAAAAAAAACACTTTCTTGTTTAACTTTCTATAGGATGAAAAAGGGGGAAATCCAAAGCTCCCATGTTTTGCACAGTGTAGATCTCTCTATAGTCACATTGGATTCCTTAAAAGTCTCGAAAGAATCCCCTAATAGTTATTCCATCTAGTAGTAATCAGTTTAACTTTGCTCTGTACCTCATGATTTTCTCAATCTTTGTTACTGATTAGGATTACTTTCTGTTCCCTGCTTTGTGAGTTCTTACGCTTTTAGAAGAATCTTGGATTCGTTGGAATTGCTGCATCTAGTTGTCTCTCAGAACTTGTTGTATTATGTTCTTTAATATATATCTCTGATTCTACTTTTTTTTTTTGGGCAGGGATTTGGGTAATTCAAACCTTTCTGGACATCTTGCCCCTGAGCTTGGGAAGCTCGAACATTTACAGTATCTGTATGTCATCAGTAATCACTCTTTTGGCTTTAGACTTTTTTCAGTATAATTAGATAGTGGAAATTAAAGTTAAACATCATAAAGTGCAGCTAAAGCATCCACTACGAGATTGATTTATATAATAAAGAATGTAAATTTAACCTTTTTTTTACTTGTCTTATAATTGATTGACACAGGGAGCTCTACAAAAACAACATCCAAGGAACTATACCTTCTGAACTTGGAAAATTGAAAAGTCTCATCAGCTTGGATCTTTACAACAACAATCTTACCGGGAAGATCCCTACTTCCTTAGGGAAATTGAAGTCTCTGGTCTTTCTGTAAGTTGGTTTCTCAAATTCTGAAAAGTCTATTCTATTCCTTATTCTTCTTAATACTTAATTGATCTCTTCATACTCTGAACTGTTTAATTGTTGCAGCCGGCTCAATGACAACCGATTGACCGGTTCAATCCCTAGAGAACTAACGAAAATCCCAAGCCTTAAAGTCTTGTAAGTTCAGCCTTTTCATAGTCTTCTACTCTTCTCTCAAACACACATGTCTTGTCTTTGAAGCCCTTTTTGTACAACCTATTGATTCCATGCTCTTACTTAATAACATATGTTTTTTGTTATTTTTTTCTCAGTGATGTGTCGAACAATAATTTGTGTGGAACTATCCCAATAGAAGGACCTTTTGAACACATTCCTTTGGAGAAGTAAGTTCTTTTTTTTTTTTAATGTTTCACTTGGCCAACAAGTTTCTTGATAATGTTTCTCCTGCATTGTGAACATTCTCACCCATATTACACAATGCTTTCCCCATTAGGAATGAGTGTGGAATCAAAGTGTCTTAGTAGTCTTTGTATATGAGAATGTGTTGCTAATTTACATTTGAAAACAATTGTGCAGCTTTGAGAACAACTCGCGATTGGAGGGACCGGAACTACTCGGTCTTGCAAGCTACGACACCAACTGCAACTGAGACAACTTTTTAAAAAATTGGGGGTGGATCTTGTAAGAACACTTCACCACTTTTTATCAAATATCACATCTTTTATTTTGTAATAAGTATATATATGTCAGTAGTTGAAAAACAAAGAAAAAAGAGCCCAAGACTACTGGTGTCTGTTTAAGTAAAACATATACATGCGTCTTTGTGTGTAGTGGCACTGAGAAGTAATAATGGTATTGGTAACGAGATCTGCATTAACACTTGTTTATGGTTTGTCGTTAAAGCAAAAAAAGTATGGATTTAGGTGCCTGTTATTATCACTTCATATTCAGTTCGATTCCACAAGAAATGTTAGGTTTATAATCTTACCAAGGGTATAAGGCCAGTGGCGAGGTAGAATTAGGTTTCACAAGGGTCAATACTCATATAATCAAATGATCAAAACGAAAAAATTTATTGAACAGGTGCAAATAAAATGTTTAGACTTAGATCATGAGGGTCAATCTTATGTGCATAATATTAAACTGTCTATCAAATGCAAATTGTACAAGTATAAACACAAAATTTGTCAAATCACATGGGTCAATTGACCCTCCTCATAACAAGGTGGCTCTGCCACTTATGGTGTAATAGTTTTCATCTCACTCCTCAGTTCTCAGAGTGATTATATAGAAAATAAGAACATTTTCCCTCTCTAGAACTAAAAGCTGATGGTTCCGATTCAGGATAATCTAATAAATAAATTTCAGATGACAAAACTTGTTCTCTTGAAATTTTGTCATTAGTCTCATTGAAGGGAGAAACCAAATCGCTTTCAACTATGTCTTCATCAGCTGGTGAAGGTTGTTGGTTTTCTGATTTAAGCGTGGCCGATAAAACTCCTTCTGACGTACCGATTTGAATAGATGAAAAGGATTTGCTGAATCCAGATTTGGTGTATCTGCACATGTTTTTGAATCCTTTCATCTTTCAGTATGTTATGATTTTCAATGTGATGTAAATTCATTTTTCTCCATTCTTCTTTATATAGAGAATTAAGATGAAGAACATCGGGATTGCCCTTTCTCCTGCAGGAACACTCTAAACATCCGGAGACAGATTCTAAAAATATACACACTTTAGCTCTTATTTCTCTTAACTAATATAACTCTCATATGTGCACAAAAAACGCACAAGTATAGCTTTAATCAAATATTCAAACCAATCACAAGATCCAGAAACCCAAATTTATCATATCTTTTAATTATTTTAACAACTATAACTTTTATCAAATATTCAAACCAATCACGAGATTCAAAAAGCGAATATATCATATATTTTAATTGTATTAATCTTAAAACAAGTATAGCTTTAATCATTTATTCAACCAATCATCCAGAAATCAAATATATCATATTTTTAATTGTTTTAATCTAAAAAGGTATAGCTTTGATCAAATATTCAAATCAATCACAAGATCTGGAAACCAAATATATCATATATTATAATTGTTTTAGTTATAAGCTAAACTAGATTTTGATCCGCGCTTTTAAAACGCGGGTTTATTTTCTTTTATCTTTTTTTTAAATTGACAAATATTTAATAAATGTCATATTTTCATATATTTGTTTTTTTATAAAAGACTTAAGCTTTTTATCTTTATTTATCGTGTTTCATTTTAAATGAGTATAGGCCTGATCACAATATCCGGACCCGAAGAACCAACCCAAAACCGACCCAAAAATCAGGGTCTCGAACCCGATCAGACCCAGGATAAATATCCGAATGAATTCTAAATTGCTATATCCGAAGAACTAATCTGAACCCGATCCGAACCGAGAACCAAATGAGTACCCGAAGATACCCGAAATGTGAATATATATCTAAAAATATATGTTATAATTATATTTATAATTATTTCAATATTTTAAATTAATATCATAAGTTAACTATATTAGTCATTTTTATTACTTTTGAGTATTTTTGGATAAAATATGATAGTTTGGATAAAAGTTTACCCAAAAAAACTGTATAGAATGGATATTTTTGGGGAAAATCGCATAAAAAACCCTCAAAGTGTCACTTACTAGCACTTTAAACCCTGAAGTTTTTTCACTAACATTTTTAACATTCAAAGTGACATTTGTATCATAAAAAACCTCCAAATCAAAAAGTTGACCGGTTTAGCAGGTAATTTTTCAAAATTAATTATTTAATTAATAAAATAAACAAAATAAAAAAATAAAAATCCAAAAAATAAATAAAAATTGAATCTTTTAATAAAATTTACAAAAAAGAAAAAAATAAAAAAATAAATTAAAATTTTAGAAAATTAAATAAATTTTTTTTTTAAATTAAACAATTTTCTAAAATATTAATAAAATAAAAATAACTAAAAATTAATAATAAATAAGATTAAATTTAAATTGAGAATAACTAAATAAAAAGTCCACAATTTTTTTTAAAAGTGGAAAATTCAAAATTCAAAATTCACTAGTGACCATGATGGTTTCTCACATAACCATTAACAATGACGATAATTGACATATCTCCAATGATAGTTTTCAACATCATCGTTGAAAATGACAGAAACATCTTTTTCAAACTTTTTTATTATCTTTTGTTTATTTTACTTATTAAATAATATTATTTAAAATATTATTTAATTAGTAAAATAATCAAAAATTAAATAAAAATCAGAAATTAAACAAAAATGGTAAAATTTAATAAAAACTTATAAATTAAATAAAAATCAGAAAAATAATCAATATTTTGAAAATTAAAATTCAAAAATAAATGAGATCAAATTAAAAAACAGAAAAATAAAAAATTCATATATTTCAAAGAAAAAGGAAAATTCAAAAGTTTGAAAAAGATTTTGCTGTCATTTTCAACGATGATGTTAGAAACTATCATTGGAGATATGGCAATTATCGTCATTATTAATGGTTATGTGAGAAACCATCATGGTCACTAGTGAATTTTGAATTTTGAATTTTCTATTTTCTATTTTCCATTTTATAAAAAAATTGTGGACTTTTTATTTAGTTCTTCTCTATTTAAATTTAATCTTATTTATTATTAATTTTTAGTTATTTTTATTTTATTAATATTTTAGAAAATTATTTAATTTTAAAAATATTTATTTAATTTTCTAAAATTTTAATTTAATTTTTTTGATTTTTTTCATTTTTTGTAAATTTTATCAAAAGTTTTGATTTTTATTTTTTTTTGGATTTTTTATTTATTTATTTTATTTATTTTATTAATTAAATAATTATTTTTGAAAAAAATATTTAATTTTAAAAATATTTATTTAATTTTCTAAAATTTTTATTTAATTTTTTGATTTTTTTTATTTTTTGTAAATTTTATTAAAAGTTTTGATTTTTATTTATTTTTTGGATTTTTTTATTTATTTATTTTATTTATTTTATTAATTAAATAATTATTTTTGAAAAATTACCTGCTGAACCGGTCAACTTTTTGATTTGGAGGTTTTTTATGATACAAATGTCACTTTGAAGGTTAAAAGTGTTAGTGAAAAAACTTCAGGGTTTAAAGTGCTAGTAAGTGACACTTTGAAGGTTTTTTATGCGATTTTCCCGATATTTTTGGTTCCTTTTGGTTACTTTTGAGTAATTTGGATACAAAAATTTGAACCGAATCGGATACTTTGGTTACTCTGAGTATAAATAACCGAACCCGTTTTAGATATTTTGGTTATTTGGTTATTTTTCAGGTTCTTATGCATGAGAACCGAACCTACCCGGACCCGGAAAGATCCGACTCGAACCCGATCCGAAAAAAATAAAAATTGAATCTGATTTGTTAATCGGCACAAATGGCCCAAAAGAGATGATGTGAGCAATGGGCTGGATTTTTAAAAAAGTGACCCAATATAGATGTGTTATTAATATTACTTGATTGCCCTTAATGAAATATGCAATGTTATTAAAGAAATGGGTATTTTTAGTAAAAAAGCCAATATGATCCTGCTTTAATAGTATAGATTAACACCATGATTTTGTAAGTTTTAAAACAAGGAAAAATTCCTTAAAAATACACAGATTGAATTTCTTTTACTGAAAAAATACACGAACTTTTTTGGCTTTCCAAAAAATACACAAACTAATTTTGATTGTCCATAAAATACACGAATTTTTGAATTTTGAAGGTTTCACACCTCGATTTTAACGGTGTAAACAGTGACTAACAGAATAGTAAGACGCCGTTAGACGCCGTTGACTCTGAATAAAAAGTTCATGTATTTTATGGACAACCAAAATTAGTCCGTGTATTTTTCGGGAAGCCTAAAAAGTTCGTGTATTTTTTCAGCAAAAGAAATTTAGTATGTGTATTTTTAAGGAATTTCCAAATGGAGTTTGGATATTTCATATCCTATTCAGATGCTAAATATATGGACCCAATACAGATCCAAAATTTTATATTTGTAAACTTTCGGTTTGGTTTTGGACCGAATATTTTCGGATCAGTTTCAATCCAAGTTTTTGAATCCGGCTAAAATATCTAGACCTAATCTTGACATTTTAAATTTAGCCGGATTCAAAAACTTGGATTGGAACTGACCCGAAAATATTCGGTCCAAAACCAAAACGAAAGTTTACAAATATTTGTTGGGTCCAAAACTCTTCTACTTGAAAGAATTGAAACCAAAAAGAACTGATCCGAATAGACCTGAGCCTAATAAAATCGACACGAATAGATTCAATCCGACAATATCTTTCTGCTAACAGTTTTGTTATTATTTTTGCAATATTTTTTAGTTCTGTTTTTTTAACAGAAACATTTTTAATTAATATGAAACTTTCAATGTAAAATTTAGAGTTGTTTGTGAATTTTTAGATATATATGATAGATTTCGACTAAATTGGACTCAACAAATATTTGTAAACTTTTGGTTTGGTTTTGGACAGAATATTTTGGGTCAGTTCCGATTCAAGTTTTTGAATCCGGCTAAAATGTCTAGCCGGATTCAAAAACTTGAATCAGAACTGACCCGGAAATATTCGGTCCAAAATTAAACCGAAAGTTTACAAATATAAAATTTCGGACATGTATCATGTGATGGAGAATGTATTTTTTCTCAGGTCTTTGGGTCGGGTTTGGGCCGTTTTTTTCCGGATCTGGATTTTTCAGATCGAAAATATCTGGTCTAAAACCAAACCGAAAGTTTACAAATATAAAATTTTGGATATGTATTGGGTCCAGATATTCAGCCTCTGAATAGTATATGAAATATCCAAACTCCATTTGAAAATTCCTTAAAAATACACATACTAAATTTCCTTTACTGAAAAAATACACGAATTTTTTAGGCTTCCCGAAAAATACACGAACTAATTTTGGTTGTCCATAAAATACATGAACTTTTTAATCAGAGTTAACGACGTCTAACGGCGTCTTACTATTCTGTTAGTCACTGTTTACACCGTTAAAATCGAGGTGTGAAACCTTCAAAATTCAAAAGTTTATGTATTTTATGAACAATCAAAATTAGTTTGTGTATTTTTTGGAAAGCTAAAAAAATTCGTGTATTTTTTCAGCAAAAGAAATTTAGTCTGTGTATTTTTAAGGAATTTTCCCTTAAAACAATAAGCTTGAATCAAATATAGGTTTCATAAATAAACATACTGGATCCGGGATCAGTAATTAACAAACCAATGCCGTAACTTTGGATCTGATATATTCTATCAATTTTTTAAAAACAAAATATTGAAATTCAAAGATATACTATTAGAAAATGAGGTTAAAACAATAGATGGTAAAAAATAATAAGAACGATAAAAGATAAAAAAACTAATAAGAAATTTGATAGAAAGAAATCTCTAGAATAATAAGATTTACCATTGCAAACTCTATTCATCAAATTCAAAGGCTTCAAGTGTAAAATCTTAATGTAATTTATGTTACTTAACTTAGTTTGAATCTATAAGATCATCGTTTACTCTATTTTTACATTTAGAATAAAATAACTTTATAATAGAATGATAAACAAAATAAATAATTAGATTATTCTATCTATAGAGTAAACCCATTTTCATTCTAATAAAGTTGCATATGAGATGAAGAATGTTATGCGATTTTTGGTCTCTTCAAACCAAAAACAATTTGTAATTGACTCAGTATATAAGTGTCGTATACTGGATATCACAAGGAGAGAAGGGGTTGGCGAGGATTCTGTTTGGTTATGGTTATTTTCTGTGGATAATACATGGAAGGACACAAGTGGTACTGTTACAGGAAATTATTGTTTTCATCGTCTTGTTGCACTTACTTCTTTTTTGTCTATACAAAGTTTCACAGTTTTGGGGTATTTCTTCATTAATAGAGTGATATTCAGGTCTCAGGGATTGGTCGAGTAATTTGTCTTCTGAAATTAGTCTTATTTATGATTTCTATTTGGGTGAAATGGTTAAAGGAGATGACAAGGAGACGTACGAGCAAAAAGATTTTGGGCTTTTGGAGGGCATTAATGCAGATCATAGATAGAATAATGGTCTTAGATAATTTGGGCTTCATCTTATTTTTAGATCAGGAAATATCTGGGTCAGATCGAGAGTATGGAGCTTTCAGTTTTTTTTCATATTGGACTGTAAGGAATTATGGGTTAATGATTATGGTATCAGTGTTCGAGCACATGAGATGGCTTGCTGGTTTTTTCAGGGTTTCTTTACACCCGCTTTACAAAGCTCTGGTGAGCCTTTTAAAGCTTTTTAAATGCGAGTTCTAAGTTGGAATTGCAGAGGTGTTGGTACTAAATGGACTATTAGCTACTTGCGAGAGATCTGGCAAAAACATAAACCGGATTTTTTATTTCTCTCCGAAATAAAAAAGGAGTATGAGTTTGTGCAAGGATTTCAAACTCATTTTGGATTTGATAATTTAGTAACGGTGGATCCTATAGGAACGAGTGGTGGCTTAGCTCTTTTCTATAACAATGACCATCAAATTAAGGTGCTATATTCTAGCAACAGAGTGATTGATGTGGAGGCTATGGCACTAGGGAAGAAAGTTTTTTTGACATTTGTATATGGTGATCCAGTACAAAAGTTAAGGGAACATGTTTGGGAACGGTTAACCAGATATGGACTCTCTCGATTAGACCCCTGGTTTATGATTGGAGATTTGAATGAGATTACTGGAAATCATGAGAAGGAAGGGGGTGCGTTGAGACACCCAGACTCGTTTGTACCTTTTAACAATATGATCAGGAATAGTGGTTTATTGGAATTTCCGGCCAGGGGAAACAAAATGTCATGGCAAGGGCGGCGGGGAAAAGGAAAATGGGCTTTCATGGTACGATGTCGACTAGATAGAGCACTAGCGAATGAAGAGTGGCACACTCTTTTTCCTTGTTCTTATACTGAATATCTAGGTATGGTAGGGTCAGATCAACGACCAGTCATAGCTTATCTGGAGAATAAAGTACCTAAACGGAGAGGGCAATTCAGGTTTGATAAGTGGTGGTTAGGACATGAAGGTTTTATGAGCTCAATTGAGATGGGATGGTATTCAGACTCGGAAAATGGTTCTGTGGACATAGTGGGAAAGATTAGTAACTGTAGACATGAAATTGCTAGATGGCGAAAAGATAACCCACCGTTTGGAAAGGAAAAAATAAGTGAACTTCAAAAGGCCCTGGAAGAGGTTCAGACAGGCAACTCTAGGACGCAGGAGGATATTTTAGAGGTCTCGCGGAAATTACAAGCCGCATATAAGGATGAGGAGGAATATTGGTATCAGAAGAGTCGAAACATGTGGTACACGTCGGGGGATCTTAATACAAAGTTTAATCATGGCTTAACAAAACAGCGAAGGGTTCGCAATAGGATTGTAGGCCTTCATGACAACAATGGAAATTGGATTACGGAAGATACGGGTATTGAAAAAGTGGTTGTGGATTATTTTTCGAATCTTTTCACAACCACTTTACCTTCGGAGTTTGATAGTTTTTTGGAAGAAATAAATCCAGGTATTACTCCACAGATAAATCAGAGACTGTTGAGAATAGCAACGGAAGAAGAGGTCCGGCAGTCTCTGTTTATGATGCACCCAGAAAAGGCACCTGGTCCTGATGGAATGACAACTCTTTTTTTTCAGCACTCTTGGCATATAATAAAACAGGATTTGGTTGCTTTGGTGAATGATTTTATGGTAACAGGGGAAATGGATCCGAGGTTAAATATTACTAATATTTGTATGATACCGAAGACAGAAAGACCCACCAGGATGACAGAGTTAAGGCCGATAAGTCTATGCAATGTAGGATATAAAATTATATCCAAGGTTTTATGTCGGCGGTTGAAAGCTTGTCTTCCCGCACTTATCTCAGAGACCCAATCGGCATTTGTGGCGGGTAGGCTGATTTCGGATAATATTTTAATAGCACAGGAGATGTTCCATGGGTTGAGGACGAATAAGGCATGTCAAGGAAAATTCATGGCAATCAAAACAGACATGAGTAAAGCGTATGATAGGATAAAATGAGATTTTATTCGAGCTCTTCTTCAGAAAATGGGTTTTGATCCTCATTGGATAAAACTTATGCTGGAATGTGTATCGTCTGTTCAATACCAAGTGTTACTTAATGGCCAACCACGAGGTCTTATAATCCCACAAAGGGGACTGCGACAAGGGGACCCTTTATCCCCGTATCTATTTATTATGTGTACGGAAGCACTGATTGCAAATATTAAAAAGGCGGAAAGAAATAAGCAGTTAACTGGTATGAAGGTAGCGAGAGCTTGTCCTTCGATCTCACATCTGCTCTTTGCAGATGATAGTCTTTTCTTTTGCAAAGCAAACGTTGGTGAATGTCAGACCATTCTACGGATTTTAAAAGAATATGAGGCTACTTCGGGTCAATTAATCAATTTTGAAAAGTCCTCGATACAATTTGGCCATAAGGTCGGGGAGTCGACTAGACAAGAGGTGCGATATCTTGGGTATTCAAAATTTGGGAGGCATGGGAACATATTTGGGTCTGCCAGAGAATCTTGGAGGATCTAAAATTCAGGTGTTTAGTTTCCTACAAGAACGGTATAATAAAAGGATTAATGGCTGGACTTTTAAATTTTTCACCAAGGAGGGAAAGGAAGTGATTATTAAATCAGTGGCTACAGCCTTGCCCAATCATGTGATGTCATGCTATCGGTTACCGAAGGCGATAACAAAGAAATTAACAAGTGTGGTCGCCCAGTTTTGGTGGAGTCCAGGAGGGAGTACTAGAGGAATGCACTGGCAATCTTGGGACAAGGTATGTGTCAGTAAAGAGGAAGGAGGATTGGGGTTTAAGGATATACCGGATTTTAATACAGCTATGCTGGGAAAGCAATTATGGCGGCTGATAGAGAAACCTAACACTCTTTTCTCACGAGTTTTTAAAAGACGGTATTTCAGGAATGCTTCACCCCTAGAACCGATCCGTTCATACTCACTGTCATATGGCTGGCGGAGTATCACTTCAGCTAGATCTTTGGTTAGCAAAGGACTAATCAAAAGGGTGGGAACATGGTCATCCATATCAGTATGGAATGATCCCTGGCTCCCAACCACTCGCCCGAGACCAGCAAATAAAAATCATGTTCTTAGTCACCCCGATCTTACGGTAGATCAACTTATTGACCCAGATCTGCGTATCTGGAACTCACAGACAATCAGGGCTTTGGTGGATCCCGATGATGTCAATATTATTGAAAGTATACCATTGAGCAGGTTTCATACCATATACAGGGATGGATGGCATTTTACTCAGAATGGAATATACTCGGTTAAATCTGGATATCAAGTGGAGCGAGTATATCCGGACAAGGGCAAAACCTTACCAATTTTTGGTCCTACAGTTGATTTTCTTAAGGCGCATTGCTGGAAAATTCGCTGTCCACCAAAGATTAAACATTTCTTATGGCAATTGGTGTCAGGATGTATTCCAGTAAGGAAAAATCTTCATTCCCGGGGATTATCAGGGGATTTATATTGTGATAGGTGTGGTGCCCCGGAGGAATCAATTAATCATGTATTTTTTGAATGTCCTCCAGCGCAGCAGGTTTGGGCACTATCCCAGATCCCATCTAATCACACAATTTTTCCCACGGAATCAATTTTTACTAATATGGATTATTTATTCTGGAGAGTTCTCCCTAAATTAGAGGATCATCAGTTTGCATGGATATTATGGTATATTTGGAAAGCAAGGAATAATAAGGTTTTTAGTAATTTGGATATTGATCCTATGGATACCCTAAAGCTTGCGAAAAGCCGGAAACGGAATCAAGGCTTTGGAGAGAAGCACAAATTCTCCCTACACCCGTAATAGGCCAACAATCTCTGGATTTACCGTCCATACCAGGACGGTGGTGTTTTACTGATGGATCATGGAAGGATAAAGGGATTTTTTCAGGCCAAGGGTGGTATAGCACTCTAGAGGGTTTTGAGGGATTTATGGGAGCACGGAACGTCAGGGCTTCTTTATCTCCCCTACATTCAGAGATCGAAGCGTTACTTTGGGCTATGGAATGTATGCGGAACCTGAGGCAATACAGGGTTACTTTCGCGACAGATTGTTCTCAATTGGTGAAGATGGTTTCGGAACCAGAAGAATGGCCTGCGTTTGCAACTTATTTAGCGGATATCGAGACTTTGAAAGGAAGTTTTCACAGTTCAGATATCATTTATGTATCTCGCACGAAGAATCAGAAGGCCGACAGCCTCGCACGAAGTGCTAGGAACCAACCGACCTTTGTCGTGTATATGGATGCAGAGTTACCAGTTTGGTTTACAGAGTCTTCTTAAGTCTGTAAAGTCGATGGCAAAAAAAAAAAAGTTGCATATGAGAATGTGTTGCATCATAAACAATTGCGCAGCTTTGAGAGTACAACTCGCGATTGGAGGGAGGGACCGGAGTTACTCGGTCTTGCAAGCTACAACACCAACTGCAACTGAGACAAAGGGGGAGGGGGGGTTGTGGATCTTGCAAGAACACTTCACCATATCAATTATCACTTCTGTTATGTAATAAGTATATAAGTCAGTAGTTGGAAACCAAGAACACGTAAAAAGTCAGAATCAGTAAAACTGAGACTGACGGCTCAAAGACACGGGACGGTCTATGTAATACATGTTCATGCGTCTTTCGTTTGTATGGCACTGAGAAGTAACATTGGTATTGGTAGCAACTAACAAGTTATGCATTAACACTTGTTTATGGTTTCATATAAAGCAAAAATGTATGGATTTAGGTGTGTTATTATCACTTCATATTCGGTTCATTTACACAAGTAATGTTTGGTTTATATATTTTAACCACTCATTTTTATTTGACTACGATTCATCTATCTTCTATCCTACACTAGTTTGAAGACATTTAATAATTTTTTTTTATAAAAATACAGCCTTGCTTTTAAGTCACATGTGAGATCAAAACTTTCAAAAAAGAAAAATAAGTATACAAAAATATATATGAATCATGTGTTGTGTTCTGCCTTTTCTTTTCGTAGGGTCGTGTTCATTTTCAAAAAGTCATGTTCAATATCTCCAATAATTTGGTCTGCTCACGAGCAATGTTTGAATTTGTGGGTGCTAAAGTTATAAGGAGATATTTCCAGTATTTTTTTTGGTCAAATGTTAAGATTACCATTTTCTGAATTTTTAATGTTGATTATTTACATTAAAGAGAGCCAGATAGTGGAGGAGTATTCACGCTCAAAGAAGAGGTGATGGTGTGTTTCCAGACTATTCAAGCAGAGCACACATACATCAGGGACGTTCAACCCCCAACGACGTAATCTGTCCTTTGTTGGCAACCTTAGCAATGCTAGACAAGTCACGAAGGCGTTCCTTGGCATTCGTTCCTTGAACCAAACCACTTTGTGCCAGAACACAGTTGAGATGAGATACGTAAGTAATTCCAAGTCACTTTAGAGGAGAATCGAGTACCAAAAGTTCCATCTGACATGCGCCAGTGATAGAAGTCCTCTCCTTTGGAGTGATTTGGTGGCTGAATCCCTGTGATTTCCACCTGCATCATCTGCAAGGCGTCGCTTTTGAGGCAAACCGACCGACGAACAAAATTTAAAACGTGCAACAGCATATACGAAAATTTACACCATTTTTATATTTAAAGACAAAATATAAAGGGAATTAAGACAACTTTGGTACTGAGAAGTAACACCGGTACCGGTGGCAAGTTCTGCGTTAACAACTTTGTGTAAGGTCTGTCATATGAATCAAAAAGTATGGATTTGGATGCGTTATTATCACTTCATATTTAGTTCGATTTCAGAAGTAATGTTTGGTTTATATTTTTTTGGTGTAAGTTTGGTTTATATTTGATAAATGATAACCATTCATTTCCATTTGACTACGATTCATCATCTACCATGTACTAGTTTGTGGACATAATATAAACTGCAAAATACAATCCTTTATTAGTCACATGCGAGATCGATAAAAATGAAAAATGTGTGTTTAGGCTTGTAGTATACTACTTTTCGTAGGGTCGTAGTATTCATGTTCATCAACATAATTATTTGCAACTGTAATTAGTTGAGATACAAATTCGGATTGGATTTTGGTATCTCTTTGTAGGCTATTGATGAATATTGATTATCTAAGAATTATATTAGTCTACAAATAACAAACATGAAACAAGTAGGATGTAAAAAAATTGTTACTTGAGAAATGAACTGAGCTGCGATTGTTGCTAGAAATAAATTGAGATGTATACATTGTAAACAACATTTTGTACCACACGACATTCAAGAGTTGCAATGCTGACTACGATTGTAAAATAAAAAATCATTTTGTAGTAGAAGAAACACAACCTAATTTTGGGGTTGCTGTTTGTAACAACTTGAAGAGTATGTGGCTTATATATCTAAATGAAAAACGTGCACAATATCTCCAATAATTGGTCTACTCGGGAGTTATATTTGAAATTTTTGGGTGCCAATGAATTGTAAGCATTAGGTCAGTATTGCGTGATTAATAGTTCAATCGCTTCTGGAGGCAAACCGAAAAATTAAAACGTGGGACATGCATATGAAAACTTCACAATATATAATAGAGAAATATCTTACAATACCCTTTAAATTATTTTTATCATAAAATAGTTTTCAAATAGCAGAATGATCAAAAAAGATTTCATTAAAAGCAAAAATACACACACATAGATTTTTATATTTCTAAGGTTAATTAATTAGAAATAAAATTTAATTGTTTGATGGCTAGAGTTTAGAGTTTACGAATTAGAGTTTCGGATCTAGAATTTAGGATTTATGGTAAAACTGGAAATATGTTCAAAACGGTAAAATTTTAAAATAATAATTTTTAAAATATTTATATATATTAAATATATCATTCGATAAAGGTCTATTATTCTTTTTGCTTTTAAATAAAATACATTTTAGTCATTTTATTATTTGTATACTATTTTGAGCATAAATTATTTTTTAGGTATTTAAAAATATTTGAACAATATTATAATAAAGAACTATATAAAGGGAATAAAAAATAACTTTAGATCATAACTAATGATGTGAATTACTATTTTGCTTTTGCACTGACCCCGACTGCAGCAATTTTTTCTCAGTGGGAAGACACTCGACTCTTGCGTTTGGTTCAGAATAAAGTAACTTTTGTTTCATATGTATATACAGTGGCGAAGCTAGCAAGGGGAGAGTTGGTGCACTGTGCACATGCACCATATTTTCAAAAAATAATATATTTCTTAACAAATTTAAATATTTACCTAATATTTACCTATTATGATGTGTAAGTGTACACATGTTCTACTATTCGTGCATCCATTGAAAAAAAGAGTTTTGCGTTCGCGCCTGTACGGAATCAATTTGATAGCCAATACTAGCTTGAGTTAATTTGATTAACAAATATTCACATATAGAGAGTGTAGACTACAATTAAGGATTATATTTCTTTTGTGCATGATTTAAAGCCACATTACCAATATACGTAAATGATTTGGACAATCCTTTAGGTCTTTTTGATATGACAACAAGTATCTGAACTAATGTGAAATTGATGAAACCAATAGCATCACTCCAGTGTCTTCCATGCCATACTGCCAATATACAATGGTCCCATTGACGTTGTCGTCTTTTCTTTTTCGTCTGTAAAGTTATAAATTTTTAAACGTCATCCACATCAGTGACAAAAAAAAAAAACGTCATCCACATAAAATACAAAATGCTTACAAATAACAAAACAAAATTAAAGAAATATTTTGTAATTTTCCGATCAAATTTTGAAATAAAGCATTACCCTTTCTATATATATGTGTACAGCTTCGAAACCTCTTTCATAGACCTAACACAATCTATTTTATAATTCATAATATACAAGCCACACAAGCCAAAAAGAATCCATGTCGGTAATTGTGTGGTGGCTAGTAACGGTGGTTCTGGTGGCGGTTCACTCGGCCTCCGCCAGAGTTGTAGAATTAGAGTGGGAGGTCGAGTATAAGTTCTGGTGGCCAGATTGTAAAGAAGGCATAGTAATGGCCATCAACGGCCAGTTCCCGGGGCCAACGATTGATGCTGTCGCCGGAGACATCGTCATCATTCACCTCACCAACAAACTCTCCACCGAAGGTGTTGTCATCCATTGGCACGGCATACGACAGGTAGTTTAATTACTCAACTTTTCTTTCCCTTCATATACAAATAAAAATTCGAAATATTATAAGAAAATTGACTCTAGAACTAGTTTGTATGATGAAAATTAACAAGAATGGAATTAATAAAAAGGAATGTGATTGTGGAATAGAGAGGAACTCCATGGTCAGATGGAGCAGCTGGTGTGACGCAATGTCCCATTAATCCTGGCGAGACTTTCACTTACAATTTCACTGTTGATAAGGTAAAAACATTTTTCACTTTAACACTAACTTTTACAACAAAAAAGCAACGTTACTATGATTGATATGGTGCAGCCGGGAACACATTTCTACCATGGACACTACGGGATGCAAAGATCGGCGGGACTGTACGGGATGATGATAGTGAGATCGCCTAAAGAGAAATTACGTTACGATGGAGAGTTTAATCTGTTGCTAAGTGATTGGTGGCACCAAAGCACTCACTCTCAAGAACTGGCTCTTTCTTCGAGTCCAATGCGTTGGATAGGCGAGCCTCAGAGTCTGTTGATCAATGGGAGAGGACAGTTTAATTGTTCACAAGCGGCTTATTTAAGCAACGAAGGGAAGAGGCAGTGCACGTTTAGAAAAAATGATCAATGCGCACCTGAAACTCTAAGGGTAAAGCCTAATAAAGTTTACCGTCTTCGTATCGCTAGCACCACCGCTCTTGCTTCACTCAACTTGGCCGTTGAAGTAAGTGTATTCAATCTAGATAATATTTCAGACAAATCTAACTTTAGTTTTGTTTTTATCCCCTTTTTTCTTTAAAATAATTTTTTTACAGAATTAAAAGATCAATGGAATTTGTTTTGAATTAAATAAGAATATTTTTTAAAAAGTAAGAGAAAATAATACAATTTTTTAGAATAAAATAAGTACACACATATATTTTTTTTTGGTCAAAAATAAGTATATTTTATTTATAAAAAACACATGTTCTTTCTAATGTTCACACGTGTGGTGGTTATTCAACCCCCGCGCAGGGACACAAGCTGGAGGTCGTTGAAGCCGACGGCAACTACGTCAAGCCGTTCACCGTCGACGACATCGACATCTACTCCGGAGAAACCTACTCCGTTCTCCTCCGAACACACTCATTCCCAACCAAGAAACACTTCATCTCCGTCGGCGTTCGCGGCCGGAAACCCAACACTACACAAGCACTCACCGTCTTAAGCTACGTCGACGCACCCGAATCCTCACGCCCAACTCTTCCTCCGCCCGTGACTCCAAGATGGGACGACTACAACCGGAGCATAAGCTTCTCCAACAAGTTCTTCGCCGCAAAAGGATACCCTCCGCCGCCCAAGAAATCAGACGAGCAGCTCTACCTCCTCAACACGCAGAACCTCATCGACGGACACACGAAGTGGGCGATCAACAACGTCTCCTTGTCCGTCACGGCGACGCCGTACATCGGAGCCATCAGATACGGGCTGAACTCGCTGTCCTACCTAAAATCTCCGGCGAAGGAGCTCGTGGAGAGCTACGACATCACGAAACCTCCGGTGAATCCCACCACCGTGAAGAGCAGCGGGATATACAAGTTCCCGATGGGGATCGTGGTGGACGTGATTCTCCAAAACGCCAACGTTTTGAAAGGTAAGATCAGCGAGATCCATCCGTGGCATCTCCACGGCCATGATTTTTGGGTTTTGGGCTACGGCGACGGGAAGTTCAGGCCCGGGGTTGATGAGAAGAAGTATAATTTGAAGAATCCGCCGTTACGGAATACGGTGGCGTTGTATCCGTTTGGATGGACGGCGTTAAGATATGTGACGGATAATCCTGGGGTTTGGTTTTTTCATTGTCATATTGAACCGCATTTGCATATGGGTATGGGTGTGGTTTTCGCTGAGGGAGTAGACCGGATCGCGAAGATGGATATACCCGATGAGGTGCTCGGTTGTGGGTTAACCAGGAAATGGCTCATGAACCGGGGACGCCATTAAAAACCGGTGTTGTTCTAATTATTAGTTGTGTGTGTGTTTGATGTGTGTGTGTGTGTGTGTGTGTGTGTGTGTGTGTGTGTATTATACCCTTATTATGATGTTAAATTATTTTGGTGACAAAACCAAATACTAATGTTTTGATTAAGGCGGCTTCATCAACTGCTTCCTCAGTACTATCTGTTTTATTCTCTTGTCAGTGTTCTCTTTGTCTTCAATTGATCAAAGAGCATTTTTGTACTAGCTCTTAAAACATTAATTATAATAATTTGGTAGGATCTTCGACCAAAAACAAAAATCATTTGGTTGGATCTTACATTTGTCAAAAAAAAAGTAATAATTAATACAGCAATATGCTGTTTCATTAATGAGTTCTAGCTTTTAACTTGTCAAAAGCTTACACATAAATTATACTCCTTCCATTTTTTTTGTTAGATGATGTTTTAGAATCTTAAACCTAAACTAATAAGATACTTTTACATTTTTTTTAAAAAACATTATTAATTATTTATCCAACTACAATTCAAAAAATAATATACAAACTATATAATAAAAATGGTCATTTAACATAAAATGTTAATAAATTTTATATTAAAAATTAAAATGTCATCTAATTTAAAATAAAATAAAATTTTAAAAATGTCAAGTATTAAGAACAAAAATAGATTATAGAACTCAATAATTAGAATGACCAACAATTCTAATGCAACAAACTGCAAGCCTTGTTTGGATGTATATCATGAGTTTGATAGAAAGTAAAATATATTTTTAGAAAGTAGAATATGTCTTGTTCAGTTGTGGTTTTTTTAGTTACATGTATGTTTTTTTTAAACCTTAATTACATGTATGTTTCTCCATAAACTATTGTATGTAGATGAGCGTCACATCTCGGACATCGATCTCTCCATTAAGATCTCTTATAGTTTTTGTATATAATAATCACTCTCAATGATACACAATCACTACAAGAAAGCAGGCGGATACTGACGGACGAATTCGTCAGAATATCGTCGGAATAGACATATTTTGACGAATATCTGACGAAACTGTCCGTCGGTATCATTTCGTCGGAATTTCGAACTTCGTCGGAATTTCGTCAGCCACACCGACGAATTTCTGACGAATGCCGAGAAACTATATTCTGACGAACTTCTGACCACATTCCGATAACAGCTCCGACAACAGCGGTCCTCGGAAAATTGGAAAATACTGACGAACTAGGTCCCTCGGAAAATACCGACGAACCTGTCCCTCGGAAATACCGACGAACTCGGTCCCTCGGTAAATACCGACGACTACGTTCGTCAGTATTTTCCGACGACATTGTTCGTCGGTAATTTCCGAGGGACAGGTTCGTCGGTATTTTCCGAGGGACAGGTTCGTCGGTATTTTCCGAGGGACAGGTTCGTCGGTATTTTCCGAGGACCGCGGTTCGTCGGTATTTTCCGAGGGACATGGTTCGTCAGTATTTCCAATTTTTCAATATAGAATTTGTATTTTGCATTTTTAAATATTTTTATTATAGAATAAAATTTTGCAATTTTATAAATTTAATTAAAATAAATCTGAAATTGAAAACTAATAATATTATAGAATTTAAATTCATACAAACCGAAATATTAAAAAAAAACATTCAGAAAGTTTTAAAATTCAGAAAAAAACTAAGAACTCGAAGCAAATAAACGGTTTAGCTTCTCCATTATCTCGGCGTTGGTCTTCTTTTGGGATGCCAACTCAGCAAGGATAGTGGCATTCTCAGCAAGGATAGTGGCATTCTCAGCTTGGATAGTGGCGTTCTGCTCCTCCAATGCCACAATCCGTTCACCTTTGTCATGTAGCTCATCGAGAATCATGGGATCGGCATACGGAGCCTGCGAAGAAGATGCCGGATACGAAGAAGCACGGCGGGCCAATCCAACTAAAAAGCCTCCTTTCCTTTTAGGAACAGCCTACAAAATATTTTAAGTTAGTAAACTACATTATAAAATGAATATATTAATAAAAAAAAATTACCTTTTCAACCATCTCATTGATTTGCAATCGGGACAAGTTGGTTGAAGCTCCCACTGAATCGCCGTCATCAGAGAGAGGCTGAGATTGAGATGCTATTTCAGTTTCCACCAAATCAACGACATCTTTGATCAAGAGGTCCTGAATTTGACCCGTCTTCTTGTTAGTGTGAGCCACCTTAATGAGTTGGAGTCGATCAACGGGATTACCGTCATTTGCTTCGATCTAAAAAACCACCATTATTAGCCAAGGAATATATAAAATATTTATATAAATAAACATAAAGATAAATAATAAAAAAAACTTACAAGTTCATCTTCCTTAGTAGACATAGAGCAAGCCCCGAGGTTGTGCACATACATACCTTTCCCGCCACGATCGCTCTTCCGGTTCTTAGAGTTCCTAGAAGACGTCTCTGCAGTTTCGTCCTTCTGCCAATGAGCTACCAACTGCTCGAACACCCTCCCGTTGATGTTCCGTGGCCTCTTGTTCTTCTGCCAAACTTTCTTCCACGCATTCACTTGCTTTGTATAAGAGTCCATGGCCTTAGCTTTGAATCTAATACGGACTGTTTCCGTGTGATCGGGGTGCCAGTTGAACTCTTGCTACAAAACACACATAATTTTAATAAGTAGATATATTAAAAAAATGTAAGTAATTTTAAAAAATGAAGAGTTATTACCGCAAATTGACGAAACCACAACTCTTGGTCTTCTTGAGGGATCTCACTCCACTTCGTATATCCAATTTGGAGCATGGAATACATCATCTGGTTGATGCTCCTGCTAATGCCATTACTCGACTTGGTGAACCTTTAAAAAAATACAAGTTAACAAGTTAATTAATGGAAAAAAACATAATGCAACAAATAAAAAAAATACTAACCAAGTGCTATGTCCTCGTCGTGGGGTGGGATGGAGAACCGGGAGATGCTCTCGACCCGGTTGTTGAACCAATAGTTCAACTGGCATGACCCCCGGATTCTGTTGAGCGGGAGGTGGAGCGGGAATATATGCGGGAAACGAGTTTTGTTCGTGAGACGATCCCGATGCACGGGAAGAGCTCACCGAACTACGTCGACGGGCTGCAGGGCGGGGTGATTCCTCGGACCTAAAAAAATTAATACATCAAATTAATTAAAATGATTTTTACATAAAAAATGATTTATATATATATATATATATAAAAATATAAAAAATTATAATTTTTTATAAATATTGAAAAGGGTTGTTAAATATTTTTAAAAATCGAAAAACGTTTTTAAAAATCAAAAATCATTTTTAAAAATCAAAAAACGTTTTTAAAAATCAAAAAACGTTTCTAAAAATCAACCAAAAAATAAAACGTTTTAAATAATACATAGTTTAAACTGTAAACTTGAAAAAACGTTTTTAAATATCAAAAAACGTTTTTAAAAATCAAAAATCATTTTTAAAAATCAAAAAACGTTTTTAAAAATCAAAAAAAACGTTTCTAAAAATCAAAAAAAAATAAAACGTTTTAAATAATACATAGTTTAAACTGTAAACTTGAAAAAACGTTTTTAAATATCAAAAAACGTTTTTAAAAATCAAAAATCATTTTTAAAAATCAAAAAACGTTTTTAAAAATAAAAAAAAACGTTTCTAAAAATCAAAAAAAAAAAACGTTTTAAATAATACATAGTTTAAACTGTAAACTTGAAAAAAACGTTTTTAAATATCAAAAAACGTTTTTAAATATCAAAAAACGTTTTAAAAATAGTAAAACGTTTTGAATTTAACAAAAACACAAAATAATTCCAGAAAAAAATTAAAACAACAACAATCCTAACTTATATATCCTAAACAATCCATTCAATCCTAAAACATTCAATCAAACAAGAACAAATCGGAGATCTAACATCCAAAACCCTAAAAAATTGAAATAAACAAAGGTTAGGATGATTCTTACATGATTTCGGGTTTGGGGGAAGAGATATGAGCGTGGGTAGAGGAATCGCCGGGGATGGGAGCTCGAAAACCACCGGAATCGCCTTCAAAGAGAGAGAAACGGCGGAGAGGATAGAGAGAGAGGCGGAAATAACGAAGAAGGAAGAAGAAGGGTTAATTATATTTGATGATTCCGACGGACACGGGTTCGTCAGTATTCCGTCGGAATCATTAAATATAAACCAATTCGAGGTGCGCGAAAATTTTCACGCGGTTTAGTTTCCCGGGTGAATAAAATTTCCGACGGACACGGGTTCGTCAGTGTTTTCCGACGGAATACTGACAAACTTTACCGAGGGAATTCCGACGACATAGTGTTTAGGGGTTGATTACAAGTTTCTAAATGCAAAATCCTAATCTCTGATAATATATATAGTATTTGCATAAATATTTAACAATAAAAATGTTTTTATAACACAATTTTACACAATAACATTTTTTTGTAGTAAGATTAGATGAATATGATTGTATAAGTATATGAGTGTTAAGATGAGATGTTATAAAAACATTGATATGCATAAACACTTATTTTATGAGTTGTTATATTTGAATGGTTGCGATCTAATACTATACTAAAAACTTATTATGTGTTATTTTTGTTGTTTTGGCATCTAAATTTATAGATTTATATGTTTGAAATTGTTTTCAAACACAAGTCCTCGTTAATTCGTCAGTATATTCCGACGACATACCGACGAACTCGACCAGTTCGTCGGTATGTCGTCGGAATATACTGACGAATTAACGAGGAAGTATACAAACATCATTGAAACCCTATGTCGTCGGAACTCCGTCGCAATATACCGACGGATTACCGACGAACTAGCCTGGTTCATCGGTAATCCGTCGGTATATGCCGACGGAATTCCGACGGACCGAGGAAAAAAAAAAAAAAAAAAAAAAACCTAATCCGAATCTTCTGAATCTTCATCAAACTCCCCAACCTCAGCTTCTGGCTCCGAATGTACAACAGCATCAAGTCCAAACTCAGTAAAATTCTCAACGAATTCAACATCTGCCAAATCTTGAACTGCCTGGGCGTTGCTGGTAGACTCTGGTTGCAATGGTTCATCATCATCAGAACTTCCATTCAATCGTCCTCTTGGGTTGATTTGCGTTACTGTGACCCATGGATCGTCTCTGTACGTCACCCGAGGGTAACTGATGTAGCACACCTATACATATCAATTTTACAAGTATTAGTAGAGTATATAACATTAATTAATGATATTGGTAAAAAATTATGAATAAATTAACATACCTGATCAGCTTGCGAACCAAGAATGAAGGGATCATAATATTGAAGTTTCCGCCGCGAATGAACCGATATAACACCAAACGCATCAATCTTCACTCCTCTATCTAGGGTGGTGTCATACCAATCACAATAGAATACTACACAACGCAATCCAACCATTCCAGGAAATTGGATTTCTAATATTTCTTTTATGTTGCCGTAGTAGACATCGTCACCGGAAGAAGATGAAACACCAGCATCATATGTTGTCTTAGAATGACCTTTCTTTGTGAATGCATATCCTCGCGTACAGAATTTTGGATATGATTTGACCACATAGTTTGGTCCCTGCACAAATTCGCGTATCCAATCATCGAACACAAAACCTCTGGCCAAACCATCATTCACCTATAAATTAAAAACATATATGAGTGAAAAGTTAATTTGTTTATATTAAAATTAAACTACTCATTTGCATAGGGTAATATGATATATATAACTCACATAACTACGAAGCCACGCAGCAAATCCATTATCTCTAAGTTGTTGAAGCTCATGTTCTGTTGCATGGCTGTGAGTCATACGCAACTCCGCCATATATACACTATATACAAAAATATTATATCAATTTATTGAATATTAAAAAAACAATGTAAATGAATAAATATTTTTACCTCTCATATTGTAGAACATCTTCACAGTTGGTGAGCAAATATGTTTGCAAATGAGCGTGCTCAGTGTCCGTAAGTCTCCGCTTCGTGAATGTTCCACTAAGTCGTCCTATTTCCTTGAACATGCTTGGGACAGTAACATGATATGTTGCTCTCTCTCCTCTGTCATTGTGCCGAGAAGGTCTTCGGTGTTTTGTATGCACTTCTGGTGGAAAATAATTTTCAGCAAAAATTGCAGTTTCTTCATTGATCACCTGTGCCACTATAGATCCTTCCACCCGGCTTAAATTTTTGACCATCTTCTTCAGATGATGCATATAACGCTCAAAAATATACATCCATCTGTACTGCACAGGACCACCAAGTTCCAATTCTCTTGCGAGATGAATAACAAGATGTTCCATAACATCAAAGAATGATGGAGGAAATATCTTCTCGAGGTTGCACATGCTGACTGGAGCGTTTGTCTTCAAATTATTAATACCCTCTTCAGTCACTACTCTGCTGCATAAATCGCGGAAGAAAACACTTATCCCTACATAGATAAAAGACATAGATTTCATAAGTATTAGTTTATATAAGCATAACTGTTAAATATAAAAATAAATTAAACTGTAAAAATAAAAGATACCTGCAATTGCTTCATGAACATTACGTGGCAATAATGCTGAAAAAGCAAACGGAAGGAGGCGCTGCATAATTACATGACAATCATGACTCTTCAAGCCAGTAAACTTTCCTTCGCTTCTATCAACGCAGTTCCCCAAATTTGATGCATATCCGTCAGGAAATTTCACTTTATCTGTAATCCAATCAAAGAACTCTTCTTTTCTAGCACCATCCAGACGATAAATGGGAAAAGGGGCCGTACCATTCTCATCCACATGAAGTTCAGGACGATCACAGATATCGACTAAATCCAACCTTGACTTCAAGTTATCCTTCGTTTTACCTTGGATGTTAAGGACTGTGTTCATCAGATTGTCGAAGAAGTTCTTCTCAATATGCATGACATCTAAATTATGCCGCAATAGATGACTTTCCCAATATGGCAGATCCCAGAAAATACTCTTTTTGTGCCAGTTATGTAGCTCTCCAACCGCACTGACTCGAATGTTTTCATGTCCACCTACATCTGGCGTCCTTTCTGCATCAAAATACCTAAACTGCTTCAACAAATCTTCCCCACTAACTTCCACAGGTGGACCATCAAACACCTGCTTGTTCTTCGTAAATGCATTCCTACTCCTGCGGTATGGATGATCAGGTGGTAGAAATCGCCTGTGACAATCAAACCAACACGTTTTCCTTCCGTTCTTTAGTTGGAAAGCAGCTGTGTCATCTTGACAATATGGACATGATAGTCTCCCATGTGTTGTCCATCCAGATAACATACCATATGCTGGAAAGTCACTTATTGTCCACATAAGTACTGCCCGCATATGAAAGTTTTCTTTGCACGAAACATCGTATGTCTCAAAACCATGCGCCCATAGTTGTTGCAACTCATATATCAGTGGTTGAAGAAACACATCTAGTGATCTTTTAGGATGCTCTGGCCCGGGGACGAGAATTGAGAGGAACAAAAACTCTCGTCGCATGCACAAGCTCGGCGGTAGGTTGTACGGTGTCACAATAACTGGCCAAAGAGAATACTGTCTTCCATGCTTTCCAAATGGGCTGAAACCATCAGTAGATAATCCAAGATAAACATTTCTTCTCTCTTCTGCAAATTCTGGATATGTTGACTGGAAATGTTTCCAAGCCTTCGCATCTGAAGGATGTCTAATCTCACCATTTGTGGAATGCTCTGCATGCCATCTCATTGCTTTTGCTGTGCGCTCACACTGATACAACCTCTTCAATCTTTCCGTCAAAGGCAAATACCACATTCTTTTGAACGGGATCGGAACTCTTCCCCTCGTCTCCTGGAAACGAGGTTTCCCACAAAATTTGCATTCATTCCGTGTCTCATCCGCTCTCCAGTAGATCATGCAGTTGTCAATACATACATCTATCACTTCGTACGGTAGTTGAAGACCGGCAACCAGTTTCTGAACTTCGTAGTATGAACCCGGTGCAACATTATCCTCAGGTAGAATGCCTTTGACAAAATCAGTAATCGCATCCATACATTCTTCAGCCAAATTATAGTCTGTCTTAATACCCATTAATCTAGTTGCAGATGATAAGGCTGAATGACCATCTCTACAATTTTGATACAAAGGTTGTTTTCCTGCATCTAACATGTCAAAAAATCTCCTAGATTCGGGATTTGGTTCTTCCCCTCTATAATGATCATGTACCATCTGCTCAGTACCTACACCATAATCTATATCCGTTCTAGATTCTTCTAACCTAATATCCGACTGAAATTCACTAATAGGCTGAGGTTCGCTAGTACTACCATATTCATAACCAGTTTCTCCATGAAGATACCAAACTTTGTAATTACGTGAAAACCCTTTCATATACAAATGAGTCCAAACATTAAATTCTTCTATAACTTTATTATTATTGCAACTAGAGCAGGGACATCTTAACATACCATTTTTTGCATCTGGTTGTTGTTGAACAAGCCTCATGAATTCTTTAATCCCTTGAACGTATTCTTCCGTAAGCAATTTGGTGTTGGGATCCAAATGAGGTTTATCCATCCATGAACGATAATAACCTCCTGAAGACATGATTTTTACGGAATTGTTATGATCAAAGAGAATGAAGAGAGAATGAGGAGTGAAGAGTTGAAATGAGGAGGAGTTGAATTTATAGGAAATTGGTTACGGCTTTCCGACGAATTTCTGACGGAATTCCGACGGACATAAAGCAGTGCGTCGGAATTCCGTCGGTATTTACAAATTTTAAACGGCTATAAAACGGTCATATGGATTTGTCGGCAACGGTCACATAGTCCATCAGAAATTCGTCGGTATTTTCTGACGGAATACCGACGACCTCAACGGTTATATCTGTTGATCAGAATATCGTCAGATAGTCGTCGGTATATGCCGACGAACAAGGGTTCGTCAGAATTCCGTCGGTATATACCGACGGAATACTGACGACCCCAACGGATATAATTGTTGATCGGAATATCGTCGGATAGTCGTCGGTATATACCGACGAACCCTGTTTCGTCGGAATTCCGTCAGTATTTACTGACGGAATTCCGACGACCTCTTATTTTTTGCTTCCGTCAGAAATTGGTCGGAAAATCGTCAAATTTGTCCGACGACACTTTGGTCCGTCGGAACCTCCGTCGGAATTCAGCGTGTTTTCTTGTAGTGAATAATTGACTCTATATTTGACTCAAAAATAGAATAAATTTATTATAGTGTTGGATTTGTTTCAATAAATCACTCTATAATAGAGTTATTCTAAAATAATGTGGATTATAGAATAATGTTGTTTTTTACTCTATATTTGAAATAAAAAGACAACATTACTCTATAATTCACTCTATTATAAAGTAACTATATTTTAGAATGAACCATTAGAATAAATCTAACTTTATAATAGAGTTACACTATTTTATAATTACATATATAATAATTTTTGTACAATTGGAAATGGTTTTATACCATCAGAATTGGCGAAACCACACTTAATTCATCCTAAGTGATATCTTCACAAGTAGTATTATATAGATTGTAATGGACATGTAAACTTCCCAACCAATTAATAAAGATTACTTTTTGTGATTAAAAATAAAGATTACTATAGGTGGCCAAAAGCACACTAACACGAAATAAAAGGACATTATAAGAGATACAACAATGGAGATGATTGGTTGAGCTGTAAATGTAAAAAATTGACTTTAGATTTTAGTCTGTAGAATATTTTGATTTAGTTTTAAAGGATGTAACTTTAAAATTTAATACAGCTAAAAAGATGGAGCTTTAGAATACAAAGCTTTTAAAGCTATTTTTTTATTTTTTGCTGTAACTTTACTTTTTTGGTTGTAACTTTAAAAATTAATATAAAGTATGATTAGTGATATTTAGGGTTGTAGACAAAAACTAAAGCTAAAGCCACTTCCTACAACCCAACCAATCACTCCCAATATTCAGAATCTTTATTCTTGAAGATATGAATTATGGTGGTGCGCCCGCCAATGTGGAATGGACCATCCAAATTGGAGATACATAATAGTGGTAAGTGGTAACCATTATTATTTTATTTTCTGTCGACAGTGGTAACCATTCATTCCAAGATAACCAAATTGGAGATACATAATAGTGGTAAGTGGTAACCATTCATTCCAAGATAACCAAAAATTTATTTAAATTGTTTGCAGGTTTCACTTTTTTTTGTTTTATCATCCTTTCACACACATAATAATTTTTCATGCACTTTAAAATGGGTCGTAAGTTTTGACGGAGTTAAATGGAAATATTCACTTTAATTATTAAAGCCTAGTTTTATTTATTAAAAATTGTGACTAATGGCCCAATTGTTAAATGAAACCTAGAATAACCCAATTGAAAATTTTTAAACGTTTTGCAGTTAGATTAGATGCAGTTACATATGTAAATGCAGTTATAATATTAGTATAGATGCAGTTATATTTAAATTCAGTTATATTTTAAATGGACACAACAAATATCAATTGTTCATGCTGAAAAATTAATAGAATAGATAGTTAATTAGTATAATAAAAAAATATTAATTAGTATAACCCTTAGGGTATAAGTTTTGTGGTTTATTATTTGCATATTTAAATTCAAAAGCAGAAATAAACTTTTTCAGGAAATAAAAGTGTATAGTCATTGTAAACAAGTTATAGACACGATGCGTGGGTGTAAAATGCTAGAAAAATATTGAAAGTTTTATTTTGATACGATCAAATTATGTTGGCAAGAAAATTAAATAATGGAACCTAAGATATAATGTTATACACTAGAAAGACGGAGATTCAAATTTGACTTCTTCCTAATGTATATGCTTTTATGTGATAATTAACTTTTTTGTTTTTTTTTGTTAATTTTACTTACATTGCATGTTCAAAGACACCTACCAAACGGTGAGCTTGATAAAGTTGGCATTAGAAAGACTGTGAACGTGATCTAATCTTCTAACACAAATTCAGTCGATCACCCCCAAAAACATGTATCATGAGATCACCTACTATTCAAAATCTTCTTGACATATATGTTGATTGTTTACACAATCAACAATTATGTCTATGTATCTTGTGACCGAACTAAAAAAACAACAATAAAGAAAACTTTAAATATCATTCTCGACTAAAAACCCGAATATATGGTTTTGCTGCCCATTATCTCTCCTATCTCTCTTCCTCATTCCATCTATATATACATCTATGATGAGCAAACACCATCATTCACATACACAAGCCATTAATGAGTATGTGGTGGATAGTGGTGGTGGCTATCTTGGCTCACACGGCGTCTGCCTCCGTGAGAGAGTATAATTGGGAGGTTGAATACAAGTTCGGGTGGCCTGACTGCAAAGAAGGCATGGTCATGGCCATCAACGGCCAGTTTCCTGGCCCCACCATTCACGCCCTCGCCGGAGACACCATCGTCGTCCACCTCACTAACAAACTCGCAACCGAAGGCCTTGTTATCCACTGGCATGGAATTCGTCAGGTTTTCTACTCTCTTTTTTGAATAATAGTTAGGAGACTGAGGTTTAAACGTTATTTATAAAACCATAATAGTTATAGGGAAAAATAGAAACTACCCAAAATTGTATTGTACATTTCACTTTCTAATTTCGAGGAATGGAGATGCACTAAGCGATCATCACTCTCAATGAGAACTCAGTTAGATCTTAAATTTACTTGTGTTTATTTTCATACACATAATTATCCTTTAATGATTGATTTCATTATAAATAGATAAACATTAGTAATTGATTTGTCGTTCGATGATAAAGAATAGAGGAAATGGGTAAAGTTGATGAATAATTATTTCAGAGCACATGCCATGGCTAATGACTCCGTCTCTTCTCTATATGATTACTACGTGTACGACTCTTCGGACGTTGGTTTCTTCTTTGGACATTATTTATTGGTTAGTATTATTATAGCAAGTAGCAATTATTAAACTTTAAAAATTAGTTTAATTATATTTCTAGCTTACGACGATAGTCTCTATGAACATATCTTCTGCTCTTTTGCATGCAATATCCTAAATCCATATAAAACATTAAAACAACATAAAATATCTTGAGATAATCAAGAAAGTAGATTATGTGCATAAGTAACAGGGGTTTTGTGAACAGCTGGGAAGTCCATGGGCAGATGGAGCAGCAGGAGTTACTCAATGCGCCATTAGCCCTGGCGAGACTTTTACCTACAATTTCACTGTTGATAAGGTAATTTTTTGTAGTTATAACAAAATGTAATAGATAAGAGTAAACAATATATATATATATATATGTTATTGGAAAATTTTGATACGGTGCAGCCGGGAACACACTTCTACCATGGGCACTACGGCATGCAGAGATCAGCTGGGCTATACGGATCATTGATTATCGACGCGGCCGAAAGGAAGAAAGAGACATTAAGATACGATGGAGAATTTAATCTCTTACTAAGCGATTGGTGGCATGAGGATGTTCTCTCCCAAGAACTCGGTCTTTCTTCTAGGCCTATGCGTTGGATTGGTGAAGCTCAGGTTAATTATTTTCATCTACTAAACGATAATACATTTAGTTCATTTTCAATTCTGAATATATATTATTTTTGGAAAATTTTGAAGAGCATATTGATAAATGGGAGAGGGCAATTTAACTGTTCATTGGCGGCTCAATTTAGCAACACATCGTTACCAGTATGCACGTTTAAAGATGGTGATCAGTGTGCACCACAGAGACTACATGTGGAGCCAAACAAGACTTACCGAATCAGACTCGCCAGTAGCACTGCCCTTGCCTCTCTCAACTTCGCGGTTCAGGTTTTGATTATTTACATTGTTGTCCAAAAAAATTATTTACATTTCTCTGTTTTTCGATAAGTATACCATAATGCTTTCCGAAACTAAATTGCATCAATGAGGACATATAGTCTCTTAAGCATCTAATTTCTTTTGTTAGGAAAGTTGTAAACAAAGTAGAAATTGCTGTAAAAATAATATTTTTTTTTTTTTTTTACTCAACTTCAACTATTTCATTCACCAATAATCTTGGTACAAACATTTGACCTCACAAGAGTTCTACCACATATACAAACAATGCATCTTAGCAACACCCTGGAACACTCACTAGGTGAAAACTCACTCGGATCCAGCGCAACCTAGAGTACATTGATGTATTTTTAACCCCAACTGAGATGAGAATGCTCCACAGATCGAAACAAACCATCTCTTAGACCACTACAATTAACCACAATGACTCGAAAACTACTACTAACACAGCAAAACACAAACAAACTTGACCAGTGTAACTAGTTTAGCCCACGCTATGGTCCCAGGAGATCAGCATTCAGGGCGTGTCCCAATAGCAGCATCACCGAAGCGCATTACCGAAAGCAGCTTGTGTCTCCTGGAGTTCGTAGCTTCAGTCCGTAGCCACCTAACGGACAGAAGGTCTGACTGCAAAAGAACCTATAAAGACCACTTGAGACGAGAATAAGTATCTACACGAGCAAACTATAAACCAAAGTCGGGACCGTAAAGTGTACAAGCCATTGGTCTCCATGCTGTATGAGTCGAGTTCGTGTCCCAATAGCATCAACGCCTGAAGGCGCATTCCGGTTTGATTCATATCGCCGTCGATCCTTTCCTCACTCTGTGGCCAAAACCGGACACGAATCCGGACTGAAAGGCGGACCGTGGCGGTAGAAACATGAACGGTCACAACTTAAGGCTTCAAGGGTATCACCATCTTCAGCCACTCATCGCACCTCTACTTCACCCATCTCACCGTTCGAACATGGAGTTTTAATGGGGTAGAAGAGTCGTCTAATACCAAACACGTACCACCGCCGGTGAAATCTAACCTAGATCTGAAAAAGGGGAAAACTCGATCTAACCAGATTTCCAGTCCTAAAACACCGACTCTCCACACCTTAGCCTCGTCACAGTCTCGCCGTCTCTCCAAGGTCGTGACCACCGTCTCCGTTCAGTACCGAAGCACCGATAGAAAGAAGGGATGACTTCAGAGGAGATTGCATATCGACATAGATTGAGCTTAGGGAAGGAAAGCAAAAGTAAAAACAAGCAAAGGGAAGGAAGAGTCACCTCCGGCACCGCCACTGCGACGGGCCGGAATTAGGGTTTCACTGTTCGTTTTTCTCTCTCGTGCGGCGCTCTCTGTTTTTTTTTTCCTCTCTGACTTATTGAAATAAAAAAATAATAATAATATACATTATTATATTTTAAATCAAATTTAACATTTTATTCAAAAAAGTATACCATAATATACATTATATTAAAACAAAATAGAAAATAAGTCAGAAAAGAATGGTAGGCCATTACTTCTTTGAATAGTGCCAGACTACTAAATTGCCCTATCATTTAGGCTGCTGAAAGTGATGGGAATTGGTCCTTTGATTCGGTCTTCTGTTCCCGAGGCCCATAGTGAAATATAATACTACAATTATACTAAAATATCACAGAATACGTTGCATGGTGTCAAACTCTGTGCCACAAATCTAAATATCACATTTAGTATGATATATTGAGATGTGTGCATGTCAATCGTTCCGTAGAGAGAGGGATTCGTTAAGAGAGTGGTCTACACTAGTAGGTAAACTGTATTGACTTTGTCTTTGAGATACCCAACTCATCGTCAGTCCTTTTGAATGCTAAACTAACGAAAGTTGTCTTTCGGCTTATTCCGTGTACGTGTATATGTATTTTTTAAAGTATTTATATTTTTAGTAAACTAAAAATAATTACAGTAAAAATTACTAAAGAAATTGAAGGAATAATTACTAAAAAAATAAATTTATAAATCAATTTCGTATAAAAATTTGAGTTTTTTTCCATTTATCAATTGTTGTATCCTTTTCGAGGTTAAAGTGATCCTCTGGCTAAACCAACTCTCATATGCCGTTTTCATTGGAATGATTCGATTATACCGCCTTACTCCGCCTAATGGAATCATTCAATCAGCTGGAAACGACAAGAGATTTCACATACTTTCTTGAAACATCCGTCAATCATAGTTACGATATGTTTTATATTGGGCTATTGGGCCTGGTTCTGGTTTTGTTAGTCTTAAAATTATGTCACTGCTTTTGGGCTGAACACATTTTTTTTTAATTCAAATTGAATGCCTTTCTCAAAAAAAACAAAAACAAAAAGTTATCTTTTTTGTATAAATTGTGGTATAATAGGCTTATTTACATGGTCTAATTCTAAGTAATGGCCCAAGATTATACTCTACCTTTTAAATTTGAAGTATCGGCCCAAGATCATATACTGTGTGTTTTTCCTTTTTTTTTAAGTTTGATCACGTGTGTGTTGTTTTTAACACATGGCAGGGACACAAGCTCGTGGTCGTAGAAGCCGACGGAAACTACATCACCCCTTTCACAACCGAAGACATCGATATCTACTCCGGCGAAACCTACTCCCTCCTTCTCACCACTAATCAAGACCCTTCCCAGAACTACTACATCTCCGCCGGCGTCCGCGGCCGGAAACCAAACACTCCTCCGGCACTCACCGTTCTAAACTACGTAACCGCCCCTTCTTCCCACCTCCCATCTTCTCCGCCGCCGGAGACTCCGCGATGGAACGACTTCGACCGGAGCAAAAACTTCTCGAAGAAGATCTTCGCAGCGACGGGAACTACTCCATCGCCGCCTGAGACATTCGACGAACGTTTGATCCTCCTCAACACTCAGAATCTCATCGACGGATTCACGAAATGGGCCATCAACAACGTCTCCCTCGCCGTCCCCGGAACGCCGTATCTCGGATCCGTCAAGTACAATCTCAGAAGCGGATTCAACCGGAGCTCGCCGCCGAAGGACTATCCATCGGACTACGACATCATGAATCCGCCGCGGTATCGTGAAACCAAGCGAGGGAACGGGATCTACGTTTTCCCGCTCAACGTAACCGTCGACGTGATTCTCCAGAACGCCAACGGTTTGGCCGCAAACGCCAGCGAGATACATCCGTGGCATCTCCACGGTCACGACTTTTGGGTTTTGGGTTACGGCGAAGGGAAGTTTAAACCGGGAGTGGACGAGAAGACGTATAATCTGAAGAACCCGCCGTTACGGAATACGGTGGCGTTGTATCCGTACGGATGGACGGCGTTAAGATTCGTGACGGATAATCCTGGGGTTTGGTTCTTTCATTGCCATATTGAACCGCATTTGCATATGGGTATGGGTGTGGTTTTTGCTGAGGGGATAGACCGGATCGGTAAGGTGCCTGATGAGGCGTTGGGTTGTGGTTTAACGAAGCAATTCCTCATGAACCGGAATAATCCTTAGTAGTTAGTTAGTAGGTTGAATCAGTGATTTGTATTGTGGCGGCATTTGAGTATGGTTTTGTTTTGGTTGTGTACCATGTTGTAAACCGAAAATTGGTTCTTTTTATTGGTATTGTTGGTTCTTTAGTCGGTTATAGTGATTACTCTAATCTGGTTATTAAGGAGTTTACTTCATATATTTAATCAAAGAAAACTAGGGAGTAGAACAGACAAGAGGAGTGTCAACTTCAATTGTTATTTCAAGTTTTATATATACTAGATTCTTTCTCCGCGCTACGCGCGGAAAAGTGTGTTGATAGATTATTTTCCTATCATATGTTTCAATGTTTGTGTTTGGAATGAGAGTGTTGTATTTCTCAAAGCAATGAGAAATTCGGTGAATTATTTAGGGGTGCTAAATCCGGTAAAAGAAAACTAATTATAATCAAACCTAGCCGAGATTAAAAAGAGGGTTTAATTTGGTAATCCATAATATACCAAATAAATGTGATTTTTAAGAAACCGCGCTATCCAGAATATTCTGAATAAACATGGTTTACTTAGTTTTTTTATAATGATTATTTAAATATTTTGTTTCCCCAAAACCTGAATCATCTGCATTTGTTAAATAGAACACACTTATTTACATAGTTAGATTAGATGTTTATATACTTTGGCCGAAGATATTTTCAAACCCCTAATTTTTTTCCTGATGTCTCATTCGACATAGGAATATCCTTCAAGCAGGCGCCTGGACCAGGGTACGAACTCTCCTTCCAACATATTTTTAATTTTCGGCCATTTTCCGTTTTTGGCAGATTTAAACTTTGAACTTTGGTTTCACTAAATTTATATTTTTAAACATATAGTTCCATTTTCATAAATAATTAATTTATATACATACTATTTTTATAAGTAGAAATAAAACATTGTTTTATTTGTTTTATATTGAAAAATGTAATACATCGTTGTTTTTTTAAACACTTCTATAAATTTTGATAATATTTAATAATATTAAGTTAAATTAAAATTACATCAATGAAATTTAGTTAATGTATAAAAGGTAAAAACAATTTTTTCTTACTTTATACACAAAACACTTATGATAATACAGAAAATCATAAATGAAACTTATACATATGATAATAGATGTGACTAAAACAATGATCATCCAAATAATTCGTACACTGAATTTCTATCTCTTGAATAATCTAGGAATACATGTTTTGGCTTGAAATATACAATAAAAATAACTCCACGGTAGCAATGTTCAAAATTGTAGGTTCTACGATTTCATATTCAATTATTGATTTTTATTTTATAAAATATTTAACAATTTTGAAATATTTTGAAGTTGTGATTTGTAGCAGTTTTCAGTCACTGTAAAGTGTTTTTAGTGAAGTTTTTAGTTCAAACTTAGATCAGAGTATTTCTTAAATCTTCCAAAATCATTTCTCAAAAAAAAAAAATCTCTTCAGGTTCTAAATTATATTGATTCCCCCATGTATTTCTGTTGATATAAAATTGTTATTGGTTTAGTTGTACTTGCATATTGTTGAATATTTGTTATACTATGGAAGTGTTTATTAGTAAAGTTTCACTTAAAGTTTGGTGTTACGATATTGTTGTTTATTATTCCATTCCTCTATTGAGTGATTGATTATCAATGTAGACTACAATTTTTTTTTAAACATGTGAAAATAAGAGAGTTTTGGATCTTTACCGGGAAAATATTATTTTTAGGCTGTTGCAGATTTTTTTTGCAACCCGAAAAAAGAAGAGAATCAGAAGATGTCCAAGTGTTTTATCAGTAAAAGTTGACATGGAGAGGCTAGGTGTTCACCACACACATTTGCAAAATATACGCAAAAGACACAACACCATTCTCAATGGCACATGTGATTTGAAAACAACTTACACTATCACCCCATATACAATTGAATTCAAGAGATCATCTAGATGATAAAAAGTCTTAGGTAAGTTATAAAACTATAAAAACTAATCTTGTAGACATGTCTTGAAATCATACTCACACTCTATGTTTCAAAAGTTTTATATAAACAGAATGATTAAAACAAAGGCATGAACATGATACATCAAACGGATTAGAACCATGAGCAGCCTCATCATCCCCCCTCGTGTCGCCTTTTCCACAATCCAATCTTTATCTCAGAGTACACACGCAGACTTCACCTTTATTTCAGATCTGTACTGCAGAGACCATAAAAAGAAAAACAGTCTGGCATATGATGTCAGTTTCACTTGGACCATCTAATTGCTTTAATCTCTGATAAGGCAGCTCCATACAACTCTAACCTCTTATACACCGTGATATCTTGCCTGATATGGTCAAAATAGTGAAAACAAAAGGTTTTTCTTCTCAAATTCTTTTTTCTCAAATTCTTTTACTCTGGAAATTTTACCAACCTCACCTTTATGCAGCCAGACCTGAGTGTAAGGGAGAAGATACTTAGTTTGTTAGATACGTGGCAAGAGGCTTTTGGTGGAAGGTTCCATCAGTATTACAATGCTTATAATGAACTCAGGGTACATAGATATATACACAATTGTATTATTCAAAGTTTTGATTGCCTTTTGAAAACTTTTAGTCTGCTGGAGTTGAGTTCCCACCTAGAGCCGAGAGCAGTGTACCCTTTTTTACTCCACCTCAGACACAGCCTATTATTGCTCACGCCGCTGCTGCGTCAGATGAAGATGCTGCTATTCAGGCCTCTTTGCAAAGTGATGATGCTTCTGCTCTCAGGTACCCTCTGTACTTTACCGTAGAATCCATATTCTGTGTCTTAAGCATGTTATAGACTTTAGTGTCTTTGTTTTTTATAGTGTGGAAGAGATTCAAAGCGCTCAGGGATCAGTTGATATTTTGATGGACATGCTTGGTGCTCTTGATCCAAACCATCCCGAGGTTGAGATCTATATATTGATGATTATGATTTAGTGGCTCTGTTGTTTGATCTGGTTTGTAACGCTTCACTGTTGTTTGATGTTTGTGACAGGGTTTAAAGGAAGAGCTTATAGTTGACTTGGTAGAGCAATGCCGTACATATCAAAGACGTGTAATGACTCTGGTCAACACTACATCGTAAGGATTTGTTTCTACTTTCCTTTCACCCCCTCCTGTCTCTTTGCTCAGTTTGATAGAATCTGTTAATAGTGAAAGAGAGAACTTGTTTCTTTTGGAAGAGATGAGGAACTTCTGTGTCAAGGATTTGCGTTAAACGACAATTTGCAGCGTGTTCTTCAGCAACACGATGATAAGGCGAAAGTAAACTCTGTTCCTCCTGCAACAGCTCCTACTGCACCGCTTGTTAGCATCAACCATGACCATGATGATGATGAGTCAGATGATGATTTTGCTCAGCTATCTCACAGATAAATAAATGCCCCATCCATTGCTTCATTTCATTTGGATTCCGAAAAAGATTCATCGAAGTCATATCTGCAGGTCGAAAAGAGAGCGTGCACGAGGGAACTTCAACCCTATTCTTCCTCCACCACCACCACCAACAATGAGGCCAGTACATGTTGAATCTGGTGCTATGGACTTCCTCAGTGGTGATGTCTACACACCTCAAGGAACCTCAAGAACTTCCCATTCATCAGATCGAGACTCTTCTGCTCCTGTTTTCGACGATCCAGCTCCCCGGAGCAAATCCCCTGAGCAAGCTTTGTTCACCAAACCAGTTTATGACCACCAACAAACAGATCAGTTGTTGCCTCGTGCTCCACCACCAATGTCTGTTAGAACCAACCAGAGGCAACAATACTCGCACCAAAGTAATGTTCCTCAACGCTCAAGCAGTGGCTCTGAGTCCTCTTACGATGATCTATTGGGACAATCAAGGAATCTTTCCCTCAATCCAACCGCCTCTGCTGCTACACCACCACCAAAGAAAGATGACAAAACAGAGGATATCCTTTTCAAGGACTTGGTTGACTTTGCAAGAACCAGGAAGTCATCGTCCTCTTCCTCCAAACCCAACAATTAGAACAACAAACCGTTTTGAGACAGAGCTGCCAGTTGTTACTTTAGTAATAAGTAATAACAAATTACTCTTTTACTATTCTTCTTCATTTGTGTTTTTCCTTCTTTGATTGAACATGGATGATGAAAAGGTTGTTTCCTATTTTTATCAAACAACAAAGATGAATATATAGAGATTTGTTATTGTATAGATATGTCATAATGTATACATAGATAACAGTTTGAATTCTCAGTTTGTGAAAATACAAAGATTCTTACGTTTCTCTGTTGTGAAACTAACAAAAAAAAAAAACACCAGTTACTATTAATTCTCAGCATGCTCTTCTCAGATTTTATCAACCTTGACGGAGGAGACGGCGGGCATCACCTTATGGACCTTGGCGGAGGAGACGGCGGGCATCACCTTATGGACCTTGGCGGAGGAGACGGCGTTTTTACGGTTGGTTGATCCAGAACGGCGGAGGAGACAGCATCCTTGCCGTTTGGTTTCTTCACAATCGGATCGTCGGAGACTGGCTTTCCCGTTCGACTTCATCACGATAACAAATTGAGAGAGTTTTGATTGAAGAAAAAACATGAAAAAGGAGATTTATAAATAAATGGAGAGGAAGCCATCAATCAATCCGAAACGGACAATTGATTACTTTACAGATCGATTGCAGTGGAGATGGAGAGACAAAACTTCGTTTGATCGACGAAAACCCAGAAGAAAGAAAAACGAAAATTAAAAAGAGACAAAATAATTCAGAGCCCAAATAGAGTGTGTGACGTGGCAAAATAACAATCCTTCATTGGTTGATTTTTTAGTATAGTATATATAGATATATATATGTGTATGTATAAAGAAGAAAAAGAAAACAATGTCGTACGTTTGTTTGAATACTATTGCAATTTATAAAAACACTAGATTTTGATCCGCGCTTTGGAAGCGCGGAATATTTTACGATGAAATTTTTTACTAATAACTTAACAAATATTTTGGTAATTTATAAAGAGTGTGTATTTAAAATATTTTTGCATTTAAATCAGTGTTTTTAAATTCAACCTGATTGTGACTATACCGGTTAATCCGGAGATCTGACAATTCAATTTAGGTTTCTAAAATATTCATATTAAAAAAATCAGTAAAACCCGAGACTAACCGATTGAACTAATGGATAATCGATATGTAATCTAATTGGACTTAAATTGTAAGATTAAAGAGAAAATGATAGATATAAAATAAATAAGATTAATTATTGTATTGTTTGGAAACATTAATAGTAGTATAAAAACATATTGTTTGGAAACATTGATAATAGTATAAAAAAATAAGTATATTGTTTGGAAACATGGATAGTAGTATAAAGAAAGAAACATTAGTGATTTAATGTAGGTTCAATTATAAAATATAAAGATGTATTTAATTTAAAAACTTACAAAATAAATGTTAGGTCCAACATAATGTTTCTGTTTTAATAAGATAGATTGATTAAGACTAATATTTGTTGTTGTCAAAAAAAAAAAAAACTAATACTTCTGATTTAACTACTTTCGAGTTATGTTTGTAAGGCAGTTTTAAAATTTAATAATTTAAATTTGTGGGTTTTGTTAGATTTAATCAGAGCGGTTGTGGTTTTAATTAGATGAATTGACTACAGTTTCTTTATAACATAATTTAGTTGCATTGACTATAGTTTACGTGTTAGTTTTATTTAATTATCATTAGTCATATAGTATTAGTTTAGTATGATGTTATATAATTGCAATTTTAACTAGACTTAGTTTTTCTCCAGAGTTGAATTCGTTCAAATTTCTAGACCCATGTTTTAAAGATATAAACTAAAGAAACTTGAACAACACTGCAAAAAGGCTTTCGTGACTTACATTTTTACATTCATGGCTTGGGCCTTGTTATGAAGGAACTTTAAACATTCCAAGAGGTTTTACGTTGTTTCCAATACACAACAAACATAAACACCCCCTTATATTTATACCCCCTTTTTGGGTGTAAACCATATTTATACTTCCCTACATTCCACGTACAGATCAAAATCACCATGTCTCACAAAATTTATAATCAGAATTTTCTGTCAAACTGTTCATCACAGTATTATGCCCCATGCATGTATGTTGTAACTCATATGGTAAACATGATTCAGCAAGCAAATACTGAAATAAACATACGTAATCAATAAATCAAATAAATCTTAGCCAATTGACCAAAGTATGTCCAGAATCTTTACACACCTCATGGATTTTCATCGGAATTCAAATAGGAATAACTTTACTGACCATTCGAAGCACGGAGGCATGAGCACTAAGGCATATATGACAAAGTAAGGACGTTATAAAACAATTTACGAGTGGTCGTTGGTTGGTTAAGGTGTACTATTGATAGTTTGTATCATATATACCACAGACACTAAGCATTGCTCAGTTCATAAACATATAAGAGTATGATGAGAAGAAAACGACGAGGTTTCAAATAAATGTTGAGTAGCCGACAAAAAATCCCGAGAGACACGTTTCAGACAGTTTATAGAATCACTGCTGGCGACGAAACGTGCTTCCGTAGCACTTGTGTACTCTCCTATTGGTTCTGTTCATTGCACCTCTCACATTTCTACAAGAAAACATTTAAATATTACTATGTTGAAAATAAACAACTAAAAGCATCATGCTTGTATTGGTTTTTCTTTGATTTGAAACAAGGTCATACTGTATAATATATAGTTGTATTTCATTTGAACTACATCAATCTAGATACTAGTTGACATCTCGAAAGGATAATCATAAAATAAATGAAATTATGACCTGTTTCATCAATAATTCTTTTAGCAATCTAGCACTTTGACCGTTATACAAACAGTTATGTAATATACTCCCTTCATTTTTAATATAAGTCGTTTTAGAAAAAAATTGTTCTAAATAATAAAACGTTTTCAGTTTTGGATGTAAAATTTATTAACAATTAATGTCCTTTGATCAATGATAATATACAATTTAGGTTGGATTATAGTTAGATAAATGATTAATGTTGTTTTTATTTTGGAAAATGTAAGAAATTAATTATTTTCTTAATCTATGTTCCCTAGTTTAAAACGAATTATATTAAAAAATAGAAGAGTATCATATATCAATTGAGGGTGGTTAAACTTTCGTGATTTATTATCTACTCTTAAGTGTTATTATAGCTTTAAATTTTGTTTCATTATAAGTATAGTTTTATGTATTTCATGCATAAATTAAACAATTTTCCAATTTTTACATTTACTTTCAGTTCATTAATTAATAAAATGATGTAATAAAATATAGATAAAACAGAAAATTTAATAGTTTTTAACTTTTGTGCAAAAACCTTAAAACACGTATTATAAACAGTGGCAGTAATATCAATTATATATATCAATTGCGACTGATTTTACAAAATAATTTTGATATCAAACTTTATTTCAAATTTTTATAACACAAATAAAACTGTGACCATAATGCAAAATCTCACGTACACTTTTAACTAACGTTGTTACAATCTGAAAATTATTTTTCTGAAAAAAGGATGGAATACTGAGTGCAAATTACAAATCTCAAGCAAAATTGGGTTAAAATATAAGAAGCAAAACTGGGTTTGATTGATAAAAAAGACATGAGATGTTACCCCAAAAACATGAGATGTTAATGTCAGATGCATTTTCTAACTTTAGAATCTGAATATAAAAAGGCATAACACTTTAGTACCTTGGTTAATCCCTATATATATCAGTTTACTATATATAGGGATTATATATATATATATATATATATATATATCAGTTTACTAAAACCCTATATATATATCAGTTTACTATATATAGGGATTATATATATATATATATATCAGTTTACTAAAACCTAACCCAAACAAAACTTAATCAACATAGAACATATATTTATTAATATTTCTCATATAAATGCAATTTATTCATGCATTAGGAATATCACCTTCACAATGTTTATCAATTTTACAAAGCTCAAAGGGTTAGTTAGATAGTTGATGTATTTTTATGCTGTTAAAATAATCCTATATAAGTCTGTTTTCCATTGATAAAATAACTTATGAAGTTTTGTAAGAAAAGCATATACCTCAATCATATACGCTAAAAGGTATTGGTGCAACACAACAAATTATTAGATTTTTTGTCTTCCGAATTAGAATTAGAAGGGAGATTTTTTTTGTTAACAAAAAAGAAGAAGAACAGAGAAGTTTTTTATGAATCTAGTGATGCTTTTAGTTTATGGATTAAAAATCTTATTTAGTACTGTTAAATTTTTTGTCTTCCGGACTATAAGCGAGATTTTTTTTTTGTTAACAAAAAAGAAAAAGAACAGAGAAGTTTTTATGAATCTAATGATGCTTTTAGTTAATGGATTAAAAATCTTATTTAGTAACGTCTTCTTTTTGTTCTAAAAAAACTTCTTTTCGACTAAAAATGCATTCATGGAATTCTCAAAAAGAAAACGAAATACAGAAAAACAAGTCAAATATCCGCTTCTCGATATTTAGAGCCAACAATCACATTATCTGAATACAATATATGATAAATGCATATGACATGTAAAATATCAGAAATACTTAATTGTTTATGAAAATTTTAATTTACAAGAGCTTGTACAACTTTAGAATGTTATACCTGCCGTACTATTATATGACAAAATAAGTTTATCTTTTGCATAAATAAATAAAAATATGAAAACATGTTAACGAATTATTAAAAAATATCATGATGTATTAAATTCATTATTTGGGAAGAGTTGATAGGGGCACGGAATTTCCAAGGAAAACCCAAATAAAAACAAATAAAGGCTACCAATCATATTTTTTTTAAGCATTTTACTTGTATCAGCAGGAAAATCATCAGTTTTTTTTTTTTGAAACGTACATAGTAATCAGAATACCCTTTTCGGATTGTTAAAAATGTTCAAAAATCTTCTACAGAACTAGCGGACGGGAAGAGTTTTTTCTGGTAAGAATAAAGAAGAGAAACTGAATCTAATTGATGTTCATGTTCTTTTTCTAAGATGTTCCTTGGCATCGTCGTCATGCTGCCGAAAGAGATCCTCTATAAGGCAGCCTCACTATGTAACCCAAATCGGAAGTTCTCAACTAACGGTACAGCAAGCCATTCAATGCTTTCCACCTCTCATTTTTTAAACTATGCATAGCTTCTATATCTTATACTACAACATGTTGAGTAAAGGTTGTACATCTCAAAGAACTTAACCTTGTGTGTTAGCCGATTGATAGTGGATCTAGTGGTTTTCCTATTGCATGGTCTTGCTGCTTAGAGAGATTAAGAACAGAAAACTCGTTCGTACGCGAAATACAAGGAATAATTCTTCTAAGATATAATCGAGCATGAAAATGGTCATATCATATCTAAAGATATACTACTGTGAAGATATACACATAAACTTTGAAAAATCAAATATAATACATGTTAATTTTTTGGCAAAATCAAGCTTCAGTCGGCACTTCAATTAAAACATCTTCTAATTTTGATGACGTGTAAAAATCATATTTTAATAAAATTTAACTAAAAATTAGTTAAAAGAAATAGATTTTTATTATGATGCGAGAGATATGTTTGTTGTAATGTCTCAATCTTAACACTTGCTCTCATGTTGTTCTTAGTTAATCTTTATTGTGTTGTTTATATTATAAGAATCTAGATCGGTTTTGTTATCATGCAATTAGATTTTTTTTTTAAATGTGTATATATATGTCGATCTAAATAATTCAATGTAAACAACATAGCAAACTTTAACCGAGTATAATATGAGAGAAATGCTTAGACTAAAACATTACAACGAAAATATCTCTTATACAAGATAAAATTAATCATTTTAATTCAGTTTGGTTAATCTTATTAAAATAACTAAAGTTTAAAACAATTAATTTTTGATAAAGTTTTTATTTTTCTAAAATGACTATTTTGTTTTTATTTTATTTTATAAAACAACTATATACTTTTTTAATCAATGTTGTTGTACATGCGGGTATCTATGTCAGAAGCTGATTGATGTTTCTTTCATGTCATTAAAATTAGATAACATGATAATTAATGTGGCGATTGACGTATGACTTCACCAAAAAATTAAGCAAAATGTATGATATTTGAAATTTTCAAAATTTAGATATGTGTTTCTACGGTTGTATCCTGATCTATAAATTGAATGCAGAGATATATTGGACATGATTTTACCTTTTTCGAATCATATATGTGAGTTTTTATTCATAAAACCATTTGTTTGTTTTCTCACATAGTAACACATATTAAAAGATGAATAGATAGTTACAAAAATTGATATTTTACCTTTTGTAGAAAATTATGTTTTATTCTTTACATGTATAGAAAGAAATCAAACTGAAAATTTAAACATATCTTTATAGAATTGAAAATTGAAGGATATTTTAAATTATTTAAGAAATTTTTCAAATACTTGTAATTTTTGAAATCATAATAAAGTAAAATATATGTATAATAATAAATGTATAAATTTAGTCACTGCTGGAAACTTTTTTTTTCCTTTTTTCTACTCTGCCAGCCTTTTCTCTTCTTTTTTTTGGTTATACCAGAAAAAGGAGAAAAAAACTTATTATATAGCAATAAAAATCTGGATAAAATAGTACCAAAATCATATACAATTAATTTATGAAATTTTAGAGTTTGTAAAACTATTGGATGTATGCATTATTATTAAAAAATTATACTGAACATAATATTTTGTATTGTCTTCCTACCATGAAATAGAAGTTTTTTAATAATACATTGTAAAATAAATATTTTAAAACAAATATAAATGAATTATTTAATTATTACATCAATCAAATTACTAATGAAGGTGATTGTACAGAAAATTATATGAAATTTAAGTTTACACAACTTTAGTTTTATAAACTCTTACAAAAGGACGTCATTTGTTTTATTCTCTTTATTTTATTTTAACAATATCTTATTTAAATTAGTCTACTTTATTAAGCTTGTACAAGTTATTTTTTTAATTAAACATAACTTTCATAATAATTAGATGGTTTAGAGAGTTCTTTTAAAGAAAATTAAGTCTCCAAGCCATCTTTTCTCTAAAATATCTTATTTTAAATTCTGCGAATCATTCAATGTTTTTTTAATAGTATGGTTAGCCGTGATATAAAAATACAAACTCTTTTTATTCTATGTATAATCATAATTTTCCTTTGTTATTAGAGTTGTATTTTCGTAGTATAGAACCGTTCAGTTAAATTTGGTATATCTGTCTTATCTATCTATATATATAATATGCTGCTTATAAAGATTATCTAAATGGAAAATTGTATGAATCTTAACGTTTATACTTAAAAATATGAAAACATTTGACTTGTTATCTATAGGTACGCTACAGATTTTTTAAAAACATTTGAGATATATTTATTTATGAAAATTTATTTTTAACATTTTACAATTAATGTTTAAAAAGACATTGCACATGGTAATATTTAAATAATTAAATAAGTATGTATAAGGTAGTATTCTGATATATAAATTGAACATATGTCTGAACAAGATTTTTTTCATATATTTGAGTTTTTATTTTTTAAAGGATAATATATGTTATATATTCATTAAGTTATTTGTTTGTTTTCTGACACAGTAACACATATTAAAATATAAATATATAGTTACATAAATAGATCTTTTACTTTTTGTAGAAATTATGTTTTATGCTTTACATGTAAAAGAAAGGAATCAGGCTGGAATTTTGAAATTATCTTTATAGTATTGACATTGGCTAGAATTTTACATTATTTAAGAAATTTCTCAAACATTGGTAGTTTTAGAAATCTTAATAAAGTAAAATATATGTATGATAATAAATGTATAAATTTAATCACTGCTGGCAACTTTTAGTTTCCTTTTTCCTACTCTGCCAGCCTTTTTGTTTTTTGTTAATGAAAAAGAGGAAAAATGAAATATATAGTAATAAAAATATTGATAAAAGATATCCAAAATCATATACAATTTATTAATGAAAATTTAGAGTTTGTAAAACTATTTAAAGTATATATTATTATTAAAAACTATACTGGACATAAAAATTCGTATTGAATGTTTACCAAGAAATCAAAATAATATTTAGTTATATTTTAAATTTAAATAGTATATAACTAATATAAATAAATTATTTAATTAATACTTCAAATCCCATAGTTTGTAAACTCGTACGAATGTATGTATTTATGTATTCTCTTCATACTATTTTATGATATTTTCTTTAAATTGGTATATTTTACTAAATTTATACAAAAGTTACAGATATTAACTAAAAACATCCATGATAACTAGATGCTTTAGAGATTCTTTTTTTAATATTTACTCTCCATGCAATCTTTGTTTTAAAAAGATACTTTTTAAATCATCTGAACATTCTGTGTTTTTCCATGGTGTGGTTGATCTTACTATAAACGACAAACTCATTTTATTCCTTTGTAATTGTTATAATTGTACTTCCATGTTGTAAAACCGTTCAATTAAACTTGAAATATCCATCTTATTTATCTATATTTAAAATAAGTTGCTTATGAAAATTATATAGATAAAAAAATTTATATGAATCTTAACATTTATACCAAGAAAAAATGCAAACATTCGTAACTCGCATTTGTTGAATCGTTATTTGTCTGTACGCTATACACTTTTGTAAATGCAAGATATATTTATTTATAAAATTGATTTTAAACATTTTATAATTAATACCATAAGACAATTTCACATGGAAATATTTCACAGAGAAAGAATACCTTTTAATCTTTGTAATTTTAAAATTATTTCAACATTTTATATCCTTTATTTTAAGAATATCTGTCTTGTTTAAAATTATCATTTAAACATTATCAATATTATTCCGGTAAAACTATTGATATTTAATTTTAATAAATATTGTTAGTTAAACATCACTAAATTCATAGCGCAAACCTATTTAAATTGTTCACACTCATTTTAAAGTAATTATTGGCACTTGAAAGAATATTATAATCTTTAGAATAATAAGTTATATAGATGAAAATTATCATTTTATAGACATGATGATTTTTCTTTAGAAAAACAATTCTAGTTAAATTTTTTTAAAGTTAAATAAAGGTATGAACTATAGATGGAAGGAAACCCAAATATTAATTATCCAAGCAATCTTTGTTTTAAAAACATAATATTCCAAATTATCCGAACAGTCTGTGTTTTTCCGTGGTGTAGTTGACTTTACTATAAACGACAAACTCATTTTATTCCTTCGCAATCGATATATTTTTTTCAATTAAATTTGATATATATATATATATCTTATTGATCTATATTTAGAATAAGTTGCTTATAACAATTATATATAAATAAAAATTATGGGAATCTTAACATTTATACCAAAAACATATGCAAACATTTGCAATTCACATTTGTTTAATTGTTATTTGTATGTACGGTATGCAATTTTAGAAATGCAAGATATAAATTTTTTTAAACATTTTTATTTAATATTATAAAACAATTTCACATGGAAATATTTCATAGAAAAAAACTATTGATCTTTGTACTTTTAAAATGATATCAACATTTTACATCCTTTATTATAAGAATATATGTTTGTTTTTTAAAAATATGATTTAAACATTATCAATATTATTCCGGTAAAACTATTACTATTTAACTTTAAAAAATATTGTTAGTTAAACATCACTAAATTCATAGCACAAGATCTATTTAAATTGTTCACACTCATTTTGTAAGTAATTATTAGCACTTGAAAGAATATTATCATCTTTAGAATAATAAGTTTTTATAGATGAAAATTATCATTTTATGGACATGATAATTTTTTCTTTAGAAAAGCCATTCTAGTTAAATAAAAAAATTTCAGTTGAATAAAAATATGAACTATAGATGGAAGGAAACTCAAAGAAAATAAATGTGAAATCTTTTCTATATTCTTCCAACAAATTTGGTGCCGTTTAGAATGATTCTCAGTGCCACCCTTTCAGAAGCTTTAATTTAATACTCACTATATAAAGAGACACACATACATACATGCATCTATCTCTCTCTCTCCCCCTCTCTATTCTGTGTCTAATGGCTTCTTTGGTTTCAATTTAGAAGCCGAAGCAATTTGCTAAAAAAAAAGCCGAAGCAACAAGAGTTTTCGAGGTAAATTATATTCTTCCTTCGGTTCTGTTTTTTTTTCTCCACATTATGTATTGTTTGGTCTGCTTGTCATTTAACAATCTATCAATATTTCCTATTGCATGATCAATTATTTTTTTTACTTTTTGAAAAATTGCATGATCAATTATTTCAGTAGTAAAAACGACTGAACTGAGTTTATGTCCGGGGAAAATGGCTACCCACTTCAAAAATCGATGTTTAACGTCATATTCATTACTTGATAAACCATGACTCTCGTCTTATTTGTTTTTGATTAATCTCTTAGTAGTAGTTTTTATAGTGGGGGGGTCTATAAATCATCTATTCTATTAATTCTGCAGTATGTCCTATTGATAAAAGTTGTGTCCATCTTTTTAATTTTATAACTCTTTTAATACACTTCATTTAACATTCTTGAACCTACTTATAAATCTGAAGGCCATTGAAAATAACCGCAAGTACCTATTACTAATCTAAATGTTCCGTAACCTTCAATTTAATTCCTAAATTCACGGAACCCACAACTTCAACTACATTTATTATTAGATGGTTTTAGATATTAATAACTATTTTTCAGGACCATCACTATAATTTATAGATTTGCGTAGGTTTTTCAAATATATCTTTAATTTAAATATGTTCTATTAATTTAGCAGTATGATCAATTGATAATAGTTGAGTCTAATTTTAAAAATACATGGAAACTATAAATATAACTGCAACAACCTATTTTCTTAGAAATATATTTTTTTTTTAAAAATATAACTGTTTTTCTTAAAAAATATATGCCAAGATATAACTGCAACAACAACAAAAAAGTTTCATAATGATAAAATCCTATTTTTCTAAGAATGTCATATTTTTTGTATATCAAACACTTTATCATGGAACTTAAACTCTTATTTTAAAGATCTATCTATATCGAACTCCTTAGCATACTAATCTCAATTTCAAATTTTATATATTTTTGCAATTATATTTCAGAGATATGAGAAAAAAAAATTAAATATATCCTAGAGAAAATTAAATATTAAGAGATATAATTGACTACAGCTTGGATTTTATTTTAAAATATATATTTCTTAAAAAATATAAAACAAAAAATATATCCATCATTTTAAGAGCGGATCATAAATTTGATTTAACTATTTGAAAAAATTGATTTGCGGATGCGGATTATAAGTATTTGATTTGGAGTGGGTGCGGGTTGGTAGATTTTAGATTGCAGGTATCAACCGATCCGAAAAGTATTTAAAAAATAAAAAAGTAAACACTTTTTTAAAATATGATAATTAAAAAACAATTTAAAATTTTTAAAATATATAATTTTAATTATAAATATATTTTTATATTTTTATCATAATTAAATTAAATAATTATTTAAAAAAAAATTATAACCCTTGAATAATCGCAAAATTAAATGAGCTGAGTGCCGGTACAAATAATTTGTTTGGGATTGTGCGGATCATATCTTTTGACCAAAACAAAATTGAAAATCCGCGAGTTGGCGGGTTCTGGCGGATTAGACTGACGATATACCGGATCAATTTTTAAATTGTTATTATTTAATAAAATATATTTTGATTAAAATTTATACATAAATATGATTATAAAAAAAAAAAAAATAAATCACAAAGAAAACACAAATATGAGAATTAAATTAAAACAAAAATATACCCGCTCTTTAAAGAGCGGGTCAGAATCTAGTAACTAATTAAAATTGGGATCTCTAGCTAAAGCTTTGTATTCTTATCAATCTTAGTTCACAAGTTCGATCTCCAAAAATGATGCAAACTCAAAAAGAATTTGTGATCTTTTACATTTGGTGTTCCTCATTTTTTTCCTTAAGTTCTTAATATATTTATTTTATTTTACCAAAAAAAATGTCTGATCTCCATATTTCACTAAAAGTCTCTGATTTCTTCTCTCTCGGGTTACTAAAGTGTTTTGATTGGATTATGCAATTTGATTTTTGAATTGAAGCATGTTCTCACTAAGTGAAGGGTACGAAATAAATTCAATCATATCTTTTTTTTGATTTTAATGACACTCTTCTACAGGGTGATATATCCTATTGAAAAATGTTTAACAACAATACAGAGATGTTCTGCGGTTTAGTATCTAACCCGGAGCGAGATGTCTGCCCTGCTTCCCTCACCGCTCTGTGTGACGACCAAGAAATGGAAATAGAAGAGCTTGAGAGGAAGATCTGGAAAGACAAGCAGCGTCTAAAGCAGCTCAAGGAGATGTGCAAGAACGGGTTAGGTAAAAGATTGTCGAAGCAGCCTGAGGACTCGAATAAGAGAATGATGTACCAGGCACAAGATGGGATCCTGAAGTACATGTCTAAGGCCATAGAGCGTTGTAATGCTCAAGGTTTCGTTTACGGGGTGGTATTTGAGAACGGGAAAACTGTAACGGGGTCTTCTGATAACCTCCGTGAGTGGTGGAAAGACAGAGTGAGGTTTGATAGGAACGGACCAGCTGCTATCTTGAAGCACCAAAGGCAGATCAATCTCTCCTCTTATGGAAGTGAGATAGAGCCTGTGGGTGGTGGGGAGAGTACAGCCCATAAGTTGCTTGAGCTACAAGATACAACTCTTGGAGCTCTTTTATCCGCTTTGATGCCTCACTGCAAGCCTCCTCAGAGACGTTATCCGTTGGAGAGAGGTGTGCCTCCACCTTGGTGGCCAACGGGAGAAGAAGATTGGTGGAATGATTTGCCTTTGCCGGTAGATTGTCGCGGACTTCCTCCTCATTACAAGAAGCCTCATGACCTCAAGAAGGTGTTGAAAGTTGGTGTTTTGATTGCTATAATCAAACATATGGCTTCAGATATTGAAAGCATACCTAAGCTGGTGAGACGGTCTAGAAGTTTGCAGGAGAAGATGACTTCAAGGGAAGGAGCCTTATGGCTAGCTGCTCTTAACCGAGAAAAGAGCAATGTTGATCCAAGTCAGTACCCTCCTCTAACCTTCTCCGGAGAAAGCAACTCTAATGTTCTAGGAGCGAGTGCCGAGACCGATGTTCTGTTTCATGAATCTGCTGATTATGATGTTAAAGAACCTTATCATCAGCATGTTCCTGAAGTTGGCAACAACTATGTTAACAACAAGAGGAAGTTTGAAGGAGAGTTAGGGTTATTATTTAATCCAAGAACAAACCTAACTTGTGAAAACAGTTACTGTCCTTATAGCCAACCGCACATGGGATTCCAAGACAAGGTCTTAAGAGAGAATCACCAAATGACTTGTCCTTATAAAGCCATTTCCTTTTACCAACCCAATAAACCATTAGGTATCCCCCTCAGTTTCATGACTCCTTACCAAGTGGAAATGCAACAGCAGCAACAAGTTCAGAACATTCAAGACCAGTTTAACCTATCAAACACTCTCTACAGACCAACAGCAGCAGAAAGAGGAGATAACAACAATGACTATCTCTCTGATCACCAGTTTGGTTTGGTTGACAATTCGTGTCCTTCTACTTCGGTGATGAATCATAATCATGGTCTAGTCTTACCTGCTAACTTCAATGGTGATGCGGAAACAGTAGGGATGGAGAACAATCAGCAGAATCAACAGGAAGGCTTGCCCATGCCTTGGATTGAATGAAGAAAGCTTTCATGAGTTTTCTTGCTCTGTTTCTTAGCTTTGTTACTTGTTTTTTTTTCCTCGTTGGAAACAGTTTTATAATTCAAAGTACCTCATTCTTTTATCTGAAGAGCTTCCTTCTACTTTTGACCCAAGTAAAGTATAAGTTGCCTTTTATTTGTTTAGAGACGCCGTGTAGTGTGCTTGATTTGGGCTTTATAAGAAAAATGAGTTCATGTCCTAAACTGTCCATGTCTTAAATCTATTGATCTATCCATACTATTAAAACAGAATTACTAATACGATTCTTCCCTTGAATTACAGACTTATGCCACTACCTTGTTTTTTTCAAAATTAAATAATCTAATCTTCAGCTATTATTCCACCAATAATATTCAATCAATCACATCCATTACCTCATTATTTTTTCGAAACAAAACGTAACAATTAGACCCACTTTATCTAAACCAATCAGATGTAACAATTATTTTACAACCAATCACATCCAAACATGAATAATTTACATGATTACTTAGATGTACACGAATTTCATATATCACAATTGTTTATATGTCACTTTACATTATGAATTATCCAAAAATCTTACACCAAAAAGAAGTTTCAAAAAATATTTTCATACTATAAGCCTTTTCAAGATGCTATACGCATTAACTAACTACATTTTTTATTATTCTACCAAATATTCTTCGCATTGTTATTAGAACCAAGCCAAAAAACCAGAATTAGGGATAAGCAATCGGGTATTCATTCGGGCTTAATCCATGTCTATTCGGGTTTAATCCATGTTTATTCGGGTTTTGAGTTTCCGAGGTTAAAAATTTCAATCCCCTTCAGGTATTTAAAATTTTTGGTTCGGACTCAGTTCGGATTTTTGCGGGTTTCAATAACCCGTTAAAATTATTTTAAGAAATTAAAAAATTTATTATATTTTAAATTTCTCAAAATATATAAAAAAACTATTACATATAAGTTTGAATAATGTATGCAAAAATATATAAACTCAACATATAAATTGTTCTGACATCAATATTTGGATAGATAATCAATAGATATTTCAAATATTTTTTGGTATTTTTGAATATTTGTTTCGCTATTTTAAACATTTACTTTTAGAAAATTTCAAAATATCATATATATATTTTGCATACATTTCACATATTAAATCTAAAAATAATTAATATGTTTAAGTATATAAATCTATTTCAGATACATTCGGGTACCCGAAATACTCCGAAATACTCTTGGTCAGTTTTGGTTCTCTAGATAAAATTATTTTTGAACCCATTCAGATATTTTACCAATTTCAGTTCAGCACTAATTTTTCTGATCGGATTCGAGTTTTTTGCCCGGTCCTAACCAAAATAGTCAAACTGAAACCAAATCAAAATTCATAAAAAACCAAACGGTTCCTATATCTTTGATTGACAAGACGAAAAACCAAAAATTAACCAGAAACCAAACAAAAAATAACAAAATAGAATTAATTAGAAAATATTCTCGTGCTTTTAAAACGCGGATCAAAATCTAGTGAAATTTTAAAGTCGTGGCTCTTTTATGCAAGTAACGAACTACATAGGTTAATGCTTTTAAATTCAAGTAATAAATAAAATAAATTATGAACAAAAAATAAACTTATGATTTCATTTTTCATAAATTTATCTTTTTCTTGCTAGCTAAATAGTTTTATTGATATCAAAACAAGTTTACAGAAACATCCCATAAATAAAGTTACTAACTTAAATTTGTGATCATTTGTAAAATACATATCTCTCTAATATTATTTGATATGTCGATTTTCTATGTGTCGCACTCAATGTTCTAAAAATTGCTAGGAGATAATTAGGCGTTTTATAGAGAATTAGCGACTAGGCGAAATGTCCAGAGCCTAGGCCTCGCCTAGGCGTTAATAAATTATTGATTTATTTTATATATTAAACCTTTATATTACATATTTTAGTTTTTAAGTTTAATTATAAAATTATTACGATGAATTATCAAAATTAGATATACAAAACAAAATAAATTTGACAAACTTGTAAATTTGTAATAATATTATAGTTTTATTTAACATATTTAATCAAATTTAGATGAATTTTAACCAATTTATAATAGTATAAACTAATTTGAATTGTATAAATCAGATTTTTAAAAGAACATATTCGGATAGGATCTAGTTGCCGCCTATGCGCCGTCTATACCGATTTTTAGAACTTTGGTCGCACTCACTTGATTCTAACAAAGGTCAATTACAAAAATATCTTTAGTGAATTGATTTTAATTGATTTTCAGTGTGAAGAAAAAAATGATTTTAGTTATACTCGATTACCATTACTATAAACAGTTTAACTTCCTTTTTATTAATAAAGTTTTAGTTATCTTTAAATTATTCTTTCTTTATTTTAAAAAACCATGAATAATAAAAAAGAAATATTTATAAAATATATAAATTTTGTATATAAAAAACGAATTTTTTTCTTACTTTATATTTTCCCTAAGCAACATAAAAAGCGAATATCTATACATTTTCAAAACATATATGTTTATATATATAATTTACAAAATAAATAATTTAGATATTTGTTTAAGAAAACATATTTTATAATGATATATTTTTGATCAAATTTTTTTTTTAAAATTCAAACAACGTAAGGTGAATACTCCCTCAATCCAGGAATCTGCATGGTAATCTTGATGTTGACAATAGCCATGCTAATGGTCTTTATCCTAAGACGCATACATAGTGCTCTTGTTTTTTCCTTCCTTATAACCAAGCATGTGAATGAGAATGATCATGGCTTGATGATGATAACTCTCGATTTTGGATACTTACAATTTGAGTTCGTTTGAAGCATCATCAACAAGACGTGCGCCACATCACCAGGGCGGTCCTAAGATTTAAGTGGTTGTAGGTGATATATTGAAAATTACAGTTATAGTTTTTTTTCCTGTAAATTTGGAGGCCTAAAAGCTTTTTTTTTAAGAATTTTATCTAATATTATTTTTCAATAATTTTGAAGGTTTAATACCAATATTTCATTAGGTTTGGTCCATGACCGGCTAATATAATTCAATGATGATGCTGGAATGGAGCATTTTTCGGGAATTCCGTTCAGATATCTTTTATTTCTATAGTGGAAAAATGCACTGTGATATCAGTTTAACAAGAAATTGCCAAATTTTGATTACACGGTTATTTTCTTTCCGTATTCAATGGTGCCTCGGCCGACGAGTTTGAGATCCATGAAAATTGCAAAACTTATTGAAAATGATACATGATGAAACCATGAGTACAAGAACAACTCCAAAATCAGGGTTTTCAATATTTTGGAACAATATATTTGGTATCGAAATATAGATAAGCCTGATATCGTTGAAACCATGGAAATTTTCATGGGGGAAGACAATATGGAGTGAAAAAATATAGTTTCTTTGTTGTATGGCGATATTCTCTGGTTATCCCAGTTTTTGATTCTCATGAATAAATCAATACATTGGATTCTATACCGAAAAATATATGTAGCTACAATCTGTGATAAGTTCAACGTAATACAACAAATGAAAATGATGCAATAATGCAACGAAGATCTAAAGCTTGCAATAAAATTAGTAAAATTGATAATGTATTGATAAAGAAATCTTTGAAGGAAAAGTGTCTCTTCAATAGTTCACTTGATCTGCTGATGTCTTTTAGTTATTTATTATATTATTTGTTGCCTTTGTTTTTATTTGTATTCTTTATGTATTTTTATCACATTATACTAAATAAATTTAAGTTGTTAAAAATTATAAAATATCATCACAATTCTAAACAAGTGATGATTTACCAATTATTAGGATTTAGTTATTTTATAAATATTCATATATGTACATAAATTTTCAAAATATTCTAAAATATTTTTATCAATGCATGTACAACATTTTTTTGTTTTCTATTTTTAAAAATGAAACTTATCAAATATATAATATTTATAAAATATATTTAGTATATTTAAGGATGAACTGAACTAAATGAAGCTAAAATAGTAATCTAATTTTAATCTTATTAAAGTAAAATAGAGATACCATTGTTCAGTTTGAAATAATAGATGCAAAAATATACCCAACAATAAACACTTAAACTGATTAAATATACTAAATTTGATCAAATATCTAATTAAGATGAAAACATACGTATAAATACAATCTTTTGAATTTTTGGGTGTAATTGCCTTATGAATTCGTAATTAATTGATGAATTTTTGAAGTATTTCTGAATTATTTTGCTTATTCAACTCTCGACCTCTTAGGACATTATTTTTTTAACATAATTTTATTTAAAATAAGATATATCAAAAGTTTTAAAAATTAGAAGTATTTATTAATGCAATTTCGGCTTAATATTTCTTTTTCTCGAAGAACATATATCAAATTATAAAAACTTGTACATATATATTTACAGATCTAATAAAATGAATCAAATAAATGAAATTAAAATATAAAAATATAATTTTTAACTTAGTTAAAAAGTTTTGTTTACTTTGAGAACAAATATGGAGCTCAACATACCATACGTGAAATAATCCAAATTATTATATATGGAATTGCATACATTTTATTAAGATAAAAACATAATGATACTTAATACAATATTGTTTTTATGATATAAAATAAAATAACTTAAAGCTTAAGAAACAAAAGTATAGATATTTATATACATCTTTTTTTTTTGCCATCTATGGATTTTATTAAAAGCAAGCAGGCCCAAAAGGACGAGCCCGTATCCGATACATCCAAGGCAGAAGCCCGAAACTAAAAGCCCGAGAAAACTAAAAAAAACATAAATGGGCCCAAGCCCAACCGATAACAACAAAACGGCGCCACCCTAAAACACGTGTCCAAGGTCGATGCTGAGCTTCCACGCGTCTGTCTTCACCAACGCACGATACACGCGTCGCTTCCACTTCGCATCGAACCTAGACCACCGGTGTAGGCTTTCGGTCGCCGGTTCCCGACATCCCAATAGACCAAATCGGAGACTCCTTCTCCGTCATCTCTATCGCCAACAACCCACCTCCAACAACAGTATTGGAGGTATAGGGTTCCTCAGCGAGTCAATTCCGGCTGAAGACCGCCGCTAGACGAGCGCCGCTTCACCGGACCACACTGTTGGCATGCGTGAAAACCGCATCCAACTTCATCACCCCCACCACTTCCAGCGTAGAGAGTCAATCGATATGGAATCGAAATCTCTTCCTGGATACGAGAACTTGGGAACGCCATAGAACCACCGTAAGCCGGCCGTCCACACCCGAGAGAAGGTGGCAACGCCAGAGTCGAAGCCGGACGACCACCGTTATGCAAGCGCGCCGCCGGAGTCAAAAACATCGGATAAAACCGATCCGATAAAACGACTAAGCAGAAGAGAAAAGAAAAAACAAACTGAAAAAAAGAAAACAATCTGATAAGCCGGACCGACGGTGGCTATGGTAGCCCACCCGTCGGCCGGAAACGGTAAATACGGCGGAGGAGGTCAGAAAGTTTGAAGAGAGAGAAAATTTTTTCGTTGACCGCAGTTAACAGATATTTATATACATCTAATGATAACTAATACAATTCTATTTATTTATCATAAATATAAATTATAAAATTACTTAAAAGTTATAAACAAAAAAATATAAATGTTTAACAGTTATTATGATTTTATTAGTTTATAAATATGTATACTCGTGCATTAACATGGAAGAATCACGTAGTACTTGTAATAAAGAATATAAATCATAACTATTTTTCTTCATATGCTAATTTTAAAAAACACACGAAAATATATTTACATAAAAAACAGATATAAACATATATAATAGTCAAACGAAAATCTATTTAGCGAGTAAGAGTAAGGTTAGTTAAGACACTTATAAAATTACTTCAAAAATGGTATAAACTAATTCTATAAATGTTTTAACTAACTTAATAGATTTCGTTCGACTATTAGATATGTTCATATTTACTTCCACGTTAATAGATTTTCTTGTGACTATAGTGGTCAAACATGGAATGTCTACTCGATATTACCATCATACTGATTCGTATCTTCCTAGCATATTGCCTAAAAATTCTAAATATTATAATTGAAATCTAAAGAAATTATTTTGTTAAACTCAATTTGTTAAAGAGATACACTTGTTCTATCATAAAGATATTATTCAAGGGAAATATGATAATGTATGTAGTTGCATTTTTCTCTTATCGTAGTTTTTATCTCACTGAATTTTTCTGTAACAAAATTTTAGCGAACCAATAAATTATACACACATGATAGATATCCAAAAAAAGAATGTAAGATTTCTAATGGTAAAACTAAGAACGTTCTAAAGTTTTGAAGAAGAATAAAAGAAAATTATCAAACTATGTGAAATTTCATGCACTGTAGAAAATTGGCGATATTCATCTTTTACAAATTCGTTCAAGTGAAAATTTATCTGATTTACAACCAAAATTATACATACTGGTATTTTCAAGAAACAAATTCATCTTTACCGGAATGTATTGTATCAAAAATCTTAACATATGTATACACTAAGAGAAATCATTGTGTGTTGCACTCTTTTTTTTAACCATAATTTTTCGATTAGATTTTCTTGGTATTTTTTAATAAGTGAGCATTTTACGTATGGTCATTAAAGAAAAATGGTATGAATATTTTATTGATGACCATTAAGGAAAATTCAGATATATTATTCCCAAAACTTTATTTATTCTCTGAAATAAACTTTATCTCCAAGCTATTGTAATCTTATATAAATGATCTATTATTTTGCTTGCTAGCTAAATAATTTTACTGATATCAAAACAAGCTTACAACATCATTTCATGATAAAAAATCATGTGCCAGTTGTAGAAGATGATTCTAAACTAATTTATAAAAGTTTTTAGCCTTACTCGCTAAGATTTTCGTTTGACTAATATCTACTTTCCATCCATTTTCGTTTCTCTAATTTGTGACTACTGACTAGTGGTCAAACTACTTGATATTACCATAAATCGTAAAATACCGATTCATATTTTCCTAACATATAAGCCTAAATAATATTCATTGCAAATCACTTCACAATTTCAAAAATGATTTGAATTTTGATAAATATTACTCTCAGAGAAATTTCTCACAGCTCAAATATTCATTCTCTATTAGATCTTGGTCAAGAAAATGGCCGGCGATGGTAGCACCCAGCCACCCCCCACGAAAACTGTTGCATTCATGACCGACAAAAACATTCGCAGAACAAGAACAAGACATCTATCCATTGACACTAACGTCGACAGCATCCCAGGGTCTCCTAGAAGCTCCGGCGGGTTCACAGACGCTAGCCGCTTCTCCGTCGACTCTCAGAGACCACCACCAGCACCTGGAACATATCTCATCCAAATCCCTAAAGAACAGATTTACCGTGTTCCTCCGCCGGAGAATGCTAGCCTTTACGAGGTTCTCTCTCGCCGGAAGCCTAACCGATCAGCTTGTCGCCGTTGCTGCTGCTACTCCCTCGCTGCTTTGGTCGTTCTTGTCACCCTCGCGGTGGTCCTTGTGGGGATCTTCTTCCTCGTTTTCCGACCGCATAAGCCTACGTTCTCCGTGAGTGAAGTCTCGGTCGACGGAGTCAATCTGACGTCGTCAGAGTCTCCGGTCTCTCCACTGATAACAATCAAGCTGAGGGCTAAGGACGTTAACGAGAAACTCGGTGTGATATACGTCGGCGGAGGAAGCGCGGCGGAGATTTTCTACGACGGGATCAAACTAGGTGAAGGAGAGTTCACGGCGTTTGACCAGCCGGCGGGTAACGTAACGATGACGGTGACGACGTTAACGGGGTCAAGGATCAAGTTATCGAGCTCGATGCGGGAAGATTTGGAGGAATCCGAGAAGAAAGGAATAGTGCCGTTTGATTTGAGGATTAAAGCGCCGTTTAAGTTTAAGGTTAGTAGCGCCGTGACCATGTGGAGGATGGCCGTTACGGTGGACTGCAAAATAACAGTGGACAAACTGACGTCATCGGCAACTGTGATAACCGAAAATTGCGTTACAGACGACTTAACCCTCTTGTGATTTGTGAGAAAGCTACTCGGATTTTCGTCAATTTCGCATTATTATTGTTTTGTTTGTGTGATTGATATTATTAATTATTTGTATGAATAAAAATTGGAATTTTATATTTCTGAAATGAAAGATTTATTTGGTTCGGATTATAAATCTGGAAAAGGAAACTAATCAAAAGATTTAATATGCAATTACTTATTTTAAATCAACATTACTTAAAATCTATACTATTGCCTGTGAAATGATTTTTTATCTTTAAGCAGCTAAAATATTTATTTACCGTTAATGAATATAACTAACCATAAATTGAAAACTAATTTTATTGATTTAATAATTATCATTATCTAATTATAGTCTTTATTAACTTTAGTGAATAATTATATTTATTAACGTATAATTAACCATATATTAGAAACAATTTTTTTTATATTGGTAATTATCATTATATACAAACAGTTTATATTCTGTTATCCAAAACTAATCTTATATCAAAAAATAAAAAGATAAATTCATATGTTACATATAGTTTTATGTAAATATAAATATTTTCAAATTTATTTTACGCGTAAAGATAATTTTACTACACAATTTTTTTTTTGTCATATGTAAAGAATTTGATATCTGGTTTATTACTAAATATCTCAAACTTATAAGTGTTTTGAAGTTTATTATTGTAATCTATACTATTATTTGCGAAGTGATTTTTCGCAACAGAACTCTCACGTTGAAAGTTAAAGTGGTTAATATCGTTTATACATTTAATAAATAAAAATATAATCACCCATAAAATAAAACGAATTTTAATTATTTGATTAGATAAATGACTAAAATTAATAATGATAAGGGATTATCCAAAATCTAGAAATAGTTTTTCAAATAAAAAGTTAGAGTGCTTAATATCATTTATATTCTTAATGAATAGAACACATAAATTAGCCACAAAATAAAGAAAACGAATATTAATTCTTTTGATTAGATAAATTATTAAAACTAATAATATTAAGAATTATATAAAATATAAAAATATATTAAAATAAAAATAGTTCTTATACATATTGTGTTGTTTTCTATAAAAATCTTATAATAAAAGAGTTAAAATTAAAAGAAAGAGTTAAAAATTAAAAAAAAACAAAATTGTCGAAAAGAGTTAAAAATTAAAAAAAAAACACAAACCACAAAACTAAATATTAATCAAGTAAATTTTTTAATTTTTATATAATTGAAAAGGAAATAAATTTGAAAATAAAAAGATAATTATAAATATACTTTAGTGTACAAATAAATTTAAAAGATAAAAAATATTTTAGATAACAAAACACATAACTAAATATTAATAAAGTAAACTTTTTAATTTTTATATAATTGAAAATGAAATAATTTTAAAAATAAAAATATAATTTCTAGATATATATTAATGTACAAATAAATTTACAAGACATAAAATATTATATATAACAAAACTTATAACTAAATATTAATCAAGTAAATTTTTTAATTTTTATATAATTGAAAAAGGAATAAATTTTAAAATTAAAAGAAAGGATAATTTCTAAATATATTTTAGTGTACAAACAAATTTACAAGACATTAAATTGTTTAGATGAAAACATAAATAATAATTTTCATTATAAACTTTATTTAGTAATGAGTATATTAATAAATAACTATAAATTATTTACGTCCGCATCAGCGGGCCAAACACCTAGTAAAAAATATTTATCATGAAAAAAGACTTTTACATGTAGAGAATTTATTGTTAATTTATTATTTAAATATTTAGAATGCATGAACAATAATTTATTCTAATAATCTTTGATTGATAATATATGTATTTATAAATGTTATGTCTGTACTTACGGGAAAACACCTTGTTAGGCATTAATTCATTAAAGTAATTAAAACATTTTATCATTAATAAATAAAAAATTACTTTCGGAGGTTAATTTTAGTATAAACAAAATCATTAAAAAAAAAATCATTTAAATATGTTGTAAGCAGCTACAGCAGAGAGTTCCAGAGAGAGAAAGTAGATCTGTTTTTGGCTCCGGCGTACGGCCGGCGCGTTAGCGTCCGTGCCGTTGCCGGAGACCTCCATCCTTCTGATTTTGTCTAGTCGCCCTCCTCTTCTTCGTCTCCTTGTCATTACGGTCTTGTCGAAGCTCTGTCTCAGGCTTACCTGTCGCCGTTTACTCGGGAAGTACACCGACAGTGGTGGTTCTGTGGATGGAGTGACGACGCGGTCATGTGGAAGACGAGGCGTGGAAAAATATGTTCGTCGTCTTTAGGGTTTTTTTCCGGGAGACGGAGGTTTTACTAGCTCCGTCGCCGCCGGCTCTGGTTACCGGGAGGAGGAAGCTTCTTCAGCTTCTCGGTCGCCGGCTCTTGTTCCCAGGGAGTGAAGGCTTCCATAGTCTTACGCCGCCGGTCCTTAGTATCTCTATTTTCATTTGTCGGTTGGTCCGTTCTTGGATCGGGATTGTGGCTTCGCTTGTGGTTATACGGCTCGCGGTTGTGCGGAGATGGATGAGCAGTTGAAGAGATCGATGAGGCTCTCCTAAGTAAAGAAAAGCGTGGAAGCTAAGAGATGGTTTCGGTTGGAGGTTCGCCGGTATTTCGAGCTCCGACGTTACAAGTTGACATGGGGTGGAGACGGCGGCGGTTCGTAGAGGAGGCGGTCAAGTCGAGGCAGATCGGACGAGTGGAGTCCCGAGGTGAAGATCGCAAACGTGATTGGGCCTCCTTGACGCGTGGACCTACTTGAACCCGTCTGGTTCCGTTTGGTATGGGGCGTAGGCCCATTTGGTTTGGTCTTGTGGGTTCTGGTTTGGGCTTTAAGCTTTGTACCTTTTGGTTTGAGACTTTGTAATTTCTGGACTCGGCCCGTTTGATTATTATTATAAAATCCTTGATGGAAAAAAAAAAAATGTTGTAGGCAGCCACAGAGTTTAACTCCGTTACTGTGTTCCATAAGAGGAAAACATTAGACCAGACCAAATCGCCAATGATGTTTAGACAAAGAAACAAGCATCAAAATATTACATCTATGCCCTAAAACCTCAGTCATGAAACGTTTAACTCAAGTGTGCAGCGCTACGAGTCACTCTTCTCCTAGTGATACCACTACTCGAGGCTAAAGAAGCTTGAGAAGAAACGTTTTCAGCCGAGTCTCTGTGGCTCCTATTTTTTCTTTTCTTGGATCTTAAGGCTGTTGCCTGAGCATCGGTTTCCTCCTCCTCATCATCATTCACTGCTGCTTCAACAGCTTCTTCTTTTGTAACTCTACCCAAAGGCCATGGTTTTCCGCAGCCAGAACAAACTTTATCATCCTGCAAATTTTATGTGATCAGAAAGTTACATACTATTGATATCAAACTCAAATCCATTGGGGTTTAATGTGTGTGTGTACCCTTTGAGACAACAAGTTTTTGAGGCAGTACTTGTGTATCCGGACCGTACAACCTTCATTTGGACACAAATCCGCCTGGAAACGAGCGTCAAAAAACAAAGCATCAGATAACAAATCAGCAGCTAATATAAACCATAATCACAATGTGAGAATGCAAGACCTTTACTCCAGCTTCATTGCAAACCTCGCAAGAAGGAACACCATTGTTCCGGAACCAACTGCGGAGGTCAAGAAGAGATCTTATACCAAGTCCAATGTTACCGTCTCTTGTGCGGCATAGCCAGTTGTCCTTCACAAGTTCTTCGAGGGTTTTGTCCTTTTGTGACATTGAAAAGTTCTTGAATGCAGGAGGGACTTGCTGTTGACTGCTGCTGGCTTCACTTGGTACCTGAGATATCAAACACAAGATCTGTCAACCGTAACACTTTATCTCAATCAACAACAAGAATATAACTCAGAGTGCATGGATATTTGATCAACAAGCCTACAAGCGACAAAGTTAATTATCGTTTCTGATCTAAATTTCAAAGACAGGAGAATACTTTCAAGTGACTCTGTAAGATAGTAACAGCTTTAAAAGTCACCATGATCAGTTGATTGAAAATTAGATATGGAAGAAACAGTTGTATGAAGTCAGGGACGATGACAGACCTGGTTCTCCAATCGGATATTGAGGGCATCAAAGCCCGATATGCAGCCTTGGGCAGCTTCATCCTGTGCGATTGCTTCTATCTGTCACAAACCCACAATCATCACAGTGCACACACATAGCAAGAAAGAGAGAAAGAAATGTTCAACTTACAATGCCTTTGAAGAATGCAATCTGTGGAACAGAGTATTTAGTCCCGAGTTTGGATTGATCATCAGAGACAGTGTTAACAACCCCGTAACATACATGGCCATCATACTGATCTCTACAAGCCCTCAGCTCAAAGTGAACATAAGAAAGCTCTTTGTTTATCTCGAGAAGGTACTTGTCAAATATCTTCTTAGCATCTCCTGCTAACCAAACCCAATTAAGAAAAAAAAAACAGTTCCTTTTAACATTCGACACTAACATAAGGATTCAATGTGCCAACTCATTCAACATCAATCAATACACAGCAAAACAATGTGCCACAACTACGTCCGATTGCTAAACAGCGTTCTGATCAAATTGGGTAAAGTACAGAACTTTATTCAACGAATAACCAATCCGGAGCAAACCCACCAAAGTTAACTACAGATTCATCCGAAACGGATAACAGAGAGAGACAGACCTGGGTTTCTGCCGGTGACGCCGGTGAAGATTGAATGAAACTCTTTCTCCTTGAGAGGGCCTCGCGAAATCAAAGCCTGAATCAGCGTGTGGTGCTTCCAGCTTAGCGATACCATCGTCACAGACAAAGAAAACTAGCAATTTCAGGCTAGGGTTTTCTGAGAGAAGGAGACGACGATGAGAGAGATGGCGGGAAAGGGAATCGATACGACGTCGTAGTTCGGTGACAGCTAATATTTTTAAGAATATTTGCAGTCTCTACACAAGAACTTCTTCATAATTTGCGATATACCAAAAACTACTGTTCAACCACTGTGGAAAATAATTAATACCACTGTTACCCCTGTTACTAACCTACGCAAAACCACTTCCAAGACGGAAACAGACTTATTTATTTATTTTCTTTTTTTGTGCAACACTTATTTATTTATTTTCAATTCATCTGTTTTATGTAATTTTTATCGTCAGAACAAAGCAACAAATATTTGTGCCAAAATCTACACATGGATATTATCGCCTATATTTTCTGAATTTCAAAAATATTTCACATCTCTTTTTTTCTTTCCTCAAAACTAAACGTCTCCAGATTTCTAAACCCCTCTCTAAATATTGTAACACAGATTCACAGCTAAAATAATGGTGGAAAACGGTGACGCGGTGATCTCTTGGTGCTACAGAATTTTTTTTTTTTTGGGTGAGTGAAGAACCGGCGGGGTTTAGAAACCGTATGGGACTAGACAGATACTAGTGCCCTTGATTCTGAATAAATCGAGGTTCTCCGAGTTTGTCGTTCGGCAGACTTGTGGAAATCGCCAGGAAGCCCTTCTTTTTTGAGAGATTTGGGCGGTTTTTCATATCATGACAATTGAAAGTTTTGAAGAAGCGCGAGGCCTGGTTTCTCTTTGCAGAAAAACCTGTTGTAATATGCTCTTGTTTTTTTTTCAATTAAACTCCGCTTGTTATTTCCCAAGCCCACTTTCTCCCTAGGACCAACTCACGAGGAACGCCATTACCTTTTGGGGAGTCAAACTAGAAAGCAGCGATCTGGTGGAAGTGAAAAGACTCGAGGTCGTGATCTATGAAGAAAATGTTGGCATCTTTTTATATATTTTTACTTTTTTTGAGATGTCTGTTTGAATTTCCCATCATATATTTCAGTCCAACTATGTATTGTACTCTCATTTTCCCTTAACACTATTCTATTGTGGACATATTACAAAGTTATAATGTATCTGCACGTTCTCTATCTCTTCTGCTTATATCTAGCTAATGGTTCATCTTTAATAATAAACCCATTTATAATACTAGCCGGACAAATGCATATCTAAGCGTATACATTTATTGTCTAACATTAGTTTTAACTGGTTGTAATAATAATTATCTACCCATTATCGGTTTAGGATTATAAGCCAATATAGATACAAATGGCTAAACAAAACAATTTCACTAAAAATATTATACTAGCCGGATAAGTTGTTATAGTATCGTCTACAACAAAAATTATCAAACCCATGTCCGGTTTTATCTGGCTAACACTAATTTTGAACTGGCTACGATATCAATTATCAAACCCAAGACCGGTTTTAGCTGGGTAACACTAATTTGAACTGGCTACAATATCAATTATCAAACCCAAGACCAGTTTTAGTATTGGAACTTAATATAGCGGCAAGTGGCTAACCCACGTAGAGGTTGGCTATAAATAAACTATTAGTCGAGCAACTTCATTAATTTTAACCTGCTAATAGAACCATTATCGGATACATTACTGGTTTAGAACTGGAAACTAATATAGAAACAATTATCTAAACCAAGAGGAGGTTGAGTATTCCTTTTGTCTACATGTATTTTATCTACTAACTTATATTTTTCGGTGGGTATGACGTGTCTACATCCTCTGAGAATACGTTTCTGATGGTTATTATTTTATGCGAGAAACAAAATAAAATCTCACCAGAAAAAGAAAAATATTTTAATATGTTCACCCAAAAAAAAGTCTTTTGATATCTTCGATATATTATCTGGTAAAGAATACTGCTTGTTGCACAAAAAAAAGGAATACCGCCTATACGAAACCACAAGTCAATCTATTCAGCTTTGGTAGGGGCAACATAGTAATTTAACATTCACTTTTTGTCAGACAGAAAACACATTTTCACTGTTATAGGCATTTTGTTAATTACGTACTTCTTTTTGGTTTTTCAACAAATTGACTCTATTTTTAATTCGGATATTTTAGTAATTTTCTCACGGAAACGCGAAAGCGTACGCGCGTAAAATCTTTACGCTATTTTTGTTACTGTGGTTAGGGGAAGTTGAGCCGCGGTAATTGTAGTTTGGTCACGAGTTTAATGTATATTCGCACTTCTAACCTTTAGCTTTATTTGAATTTCAAAAACGAGATAAATAAAAGAAATTAGTATTTTTTCTTTGTGAAATTTTCAAATTTGGGCGTGCTTTTAGTTACGTTTTTTAATTGAAAAAAAAAAAGAATATGAGCTGTAAGCAAAATTTCAAAACTTGAAAGTTGGTTTTTGCCAAATAATGTGCGAAACGAAAAGTTGTAGGTGAATTTTGTGTGTGAATAATGTTATCATCAAAGAGGAAACAAAGTGGGTATGAATATGTTAATGGTAAGTTCTGGATAAATTAAAAAAAAAAGAAATTAAGAGGAGAAGTTATTTAAATAGATGGCAATGATGTGGTTGCTTTTCATTTATAGGAGAGAGAGAAGAACATAGGAAAAGCAATGAAACGGTCACACAAGATGACAAAGACCACTGCACACTCGCTAGTCGCTACAAACACGTCCCCTCGTTTTATCCTGCACGGCCTACGTCAGCATTTCATATTTTGTTTTTTACTACTGCTATTATATTATACTCTATATTTGAGAAATTACGTACAAAACGACCTTACTAAACTTGGTTCACGTTTGATCTGACCAAGTTTGAATTTTCAAAATAAAGTGATGCCAATATGTAATTAATCAGATTTGAGATGTTGTGACACCGTTTGTTCATTTATAGTTTATCACCTCCCTATGGTAACATAACATGTTGTAGATATGGGATATAAATGCGCGTCATGGCTTAAAGCTTTTCATAAATGAGAGTAATTAAAACTTCCTAACAGATGCAATATGGAAGATGAGAAGGATACTATCCCTAATTTAAAACCATAACCATCAACAAGTAAAGAAGACTACAAAGGTATATGAAACGAAGTGGAGCAAATAAATACTTCCGCGAGAAGATTAACTCTTATATACAAAGATGATAATGTACTACTCCCTCTGTTTCAAAATAGTTGATGTTTTGGTTCAATGCAAAAGAATTAAGAAATACACTTTTACCTAAAAAGCATCACTAAAAATATAAATATAAATTAACTCAACCAATCATCAAAAGAGCTATGAAAACATCATTGGTCACACAATCTTCCATAAAACTAAAACTAATATAAAAATACCAAGACATCATGTAATTTGAAACATCAAAAACTCTTCAAAACATCATCTAATTTGGAACGGAGGGAGTATTTGACAATGTTATATGCATGGTTCACCGGTAACAGAAGCTAAACCAATAATACTACACTCATCTCACACGTTAATCTAATTAACGAGAATAATGCTACATTGTTTCAAATTGACCTATAGCCTAGGAATCTTATATTTGTTTTATATACATAATTTTTTTTCTAAAGTTATTTAACTTTTGGGTTTCTTAATAACAGAAAAGTAAAACACGTGAGAAGAGGAGAGAAAGAAGCGGATATGAAATCGATGGGACAAGGAAAAGAAAAGAATAAAATAATAATCCAGGAATATAGGGGCCAGAAAATAAATAAAATCCAAAAGATGGGACCCATATTATTACTTCTTTTGCGTCTGCTTCTTTATAACAAAGAAGCGTAGGAGAGAAGCGCCACAGGCTTTCTTTCGTAGTAAACCACTCTCTTCCCCGCAGAAATCCTCTCTCTCTCTCTCTCTCTCTCTCTCTCTCTCCGTAGCCCTCCTAGGGTTTCTTCTCCGTCGTCTGTCTCGTCTTCTTCCGAGATCTTCTCATCGTTAGCAGCAGGTATACTTTCTATTCTTAGCCAAAAAAATCGTACTGTCTTTCTCTCCCATCCCATGCATTGGTCACTCTTTTAAAGCCCTTTGATTTCTGTTTTTTTTTTTCTCTTTACGATCCGCTGTCTGGCTTCTCAGTGTTCTTCGCGTTTCTTCTTCTTTTTCTTATGAAGTTGTGAATCACTCCAAAGTTAGTGATTTTTATTTTTTTCGGTGTGGGGGTTTTTAGGGTTTTGTCACAATATCTTCGTCTGAACTTATTAGATCTCTAGAAACTGAAAGTTTAAATCTTTTGTTCATCTCTCGTATGGGTTTCTCTCCGAGAGGGTTTCTATTTTTTGATCTTCATCTGCAACGTAGTAGTAGTAGATCTCTTATTTATTCTCAAGCTTTATATGTTGATTCCGCTTTTATGATGACTTCTGGTGTCTTAATCTCGTCAAAGGTCAAAGCTTTTTGTTCATCTTTCTTATGGATTTTTGGTTTTCTTCTCTTTTTTCACTTGTCGTCTAGCCAAGCTACGACGCTAAAATGGGTTTTGTTTTGTATTTTCGGAAAAAAAAAGGCTCAAGTCTTGTTTGTGTGATGTTTATTCATCTCTACCACTCTGTTCCATCCGTGGATCTTACATTTTTTTTTTAATTTTTCTTTTTGAAAATTCGTGACAGATATAGTATGGTTTAACTGCTTTTGCTTTGCGGAGATGATGATATTTGTTGCTTTATCCATTATCGTAACGATGTTGTCTTGTTTGTTTCTGAACCGTCTTGTTTTTTTTTGTCCTTGCAGATAATGGGTTCCGATGAAGATAAAGCGCTACCACCGCCTCCACCTGTCCTTCCTTCCAACCTCGTCCCTGAGCTTGACCCCGTCAAGAAGAGCATGATTCTTCCGATGGCCCGGCGTGGCAGTGGGTCCAAGGGACAGAGGATTCCTCTTCTCACCAACCACTTCAAAGTCAACTTCAACAACGCCAACGGCCACTTCTTCCACTACAGCGTAATGATTCATTTGCATCACTGTTTTATTGTGCTTGTCCTTTTGCATACCTCGCTTCGTTATGACTCTTCCAATGCTCTTATGATGCAGGTTGCTATATCGTACGAAGATGGCCGTCCAGTGGAGGCTAAGGGTATCGGCAGGAAGATTCTCGACAAGGTTCAGCAGACCTATCAAACTGACTTGGGCTCCAAGTACTTTGCCTACGATGGCGAAAAGACTCTCTTCACCGTTGGTCCTCTTCCCAGCAACAAACTTGACTTCTCTGTCGTTCTTGAAGACGCACCCTCCAGCAGGTTCTCGGATTGTTCCAACTAAATTTTTATTTATATTGTACACTGTTTTCTTGTGGATTTGATGGTAGTACTCTTTTATTTTGCAGAAACAACACTGGAAATGGTAGCCCAAGTGAAGGCAATGACGCTGACAAGAAAAGAACAAGGAGGCCCAACCAATCCAAGAAGTTCATGGTGGAGATAAGCTATGCGGCGAAGATTCCGATGCACGCTATTGGAGCTGCTCTCCAAGGAAAAGAAACCGACAGCCTTCAAGATGCCATCAGAGTGCTTGATGTCATTCTGCGCCAGAGTGCAGCTAGGCAGTAAGTATCTTTCTTAAAATCTTTTTTTTTTTTTTTAATTTTATACTTTGTATTTTAATGGATCTTGTAAATTGTGTTTGTTTGCAGAGGATGTCTTCTTGTTCGCCAGTCGTTCTTCCACAACGACGCTCAGAACTTTGTACCAATCGGTGCAGGTGTTATTGGCGTGAGAGGGTTCCATTCCAGTTTCAGAACCACTCAGGGAGGCTTGTCCTTGAACATAGGTAAGCGTTTTTTGTTTAATTTAATATTTTTTGACTCTTTCTAAAATTTTGGGTATTAACTAGGGGTGGGCATTTCGGTTTAGTTTCGGGTTCGGTTTGGGTTCGGTTTGGTTTGGGTAGTTTGGGTTTTATAAAATTCAAACCAATTAAAACCAAAGTAGCTTTGGTTTGGGTTCGGTTTGGGTTTAGTTCGGTTCGGTTCAGTTCGGTTTGGTTTAAATTTAGTTCGGTTTACATTATTATGGTCTAGTTTGGTTCGGTGTAATTCGGGTTGGTTATAAAATATGAAGGTATAAGTTTTATACTCTTATTAAAAAATAATCAACTCATAAACGATAGATTGAAAATATAAAAACTTATGCTAAATGATTTTATATATAATAGTATTATTTGAATCGTATTTATAATTTTTTTTAAAGATATGGAAGTTATGAAAAAATGAAAAACGAAATTTTAACTAAAATTTACAATATATTAATATATATATAAATATCATATATATTTTTACTATATATATATTGGATTATCGGTTTGGTTCGGTTTGGTTCGGTTTAAACCCAAACCAAACCAAACCGTTCGGGTTGAGTAAAACATAAACCAATTGGGTTACATAAAGAGCACTGTTTGGTTTGGTTCGGTTTAACTTCGGTTTGGTTGGTTCGGTTCGGTTTGGTTTGGGTTTTTTGCCCACCCCTAGTATTAACACTTTGGTTTCTTGATTCTGTAGACACTTCAACTACGATGGTAGTTCAACCTGGCCCTGTTATTGAGTTCCTTCTGGCAAACCTGAATGTGAAAGACCCATACTCTGTTGACTGGAAGAAGGTACAACGTCTTCTTCCTGTGCTGTTTAATTTCACAGATTTCTTTGCATCTTTTGAGAAGTATCTGATTTTTTTTTTCTCTTGTCATCAGGCTGGACGTGCGCTCAAGAACCTCAGGGTTAAGGTTGCTCCCTCAAACCGAGAGTACAAGATAAGTGGACTTAGTGACAATCCCTGCAAAGATCAATTGTATGTCTTTGCTTTCAAGTATTTTTTTTCCCTTACATGTTGAAAATGACTTTGAGGTTCTTTCTTTAACATATCTCTCTTTTGATTGATATACAGGTTTACTCGGAATTCCAAGAACGAGAAGGGGGAAATTGTGGAGACTCAGACAACTGTGTACGAGTACTTCACCGAGTTCCGTAATGTCCCGCTGAAGTATTCAGGTGACTTCCCTTGCATCAACGTTGGTAAACCAAAGCGCCCTACTTACATCCCCATTGAGGTAACTTTATAGTTCATTGTTGTTTCTTCTTGGTTATGCTTGTACGGTTTATGACAGTTCACTTGTTGGTTTTTTTTTCTGTTTCAGCACTGTGAGCTTGTGAGTCTTCAGCGTTACACAAAGTCGCTTACCAATCTTCAGAGGGCTTCCCTTGTTGAAAAGTCTAGGCAAAAACCACCTGAGAGGATGAATTCCCTAACAACTGTAGGTTTACTACTCTCCATTTTCCTTTGAGATTTATTTTTTGTCAAATTTTGATTAATGTTCTGTTCCATCTTGCAGGGTCTGAAGAACAGCAATTACAATGCTGACTTGGTGTTGCGAGAAAGTGGTGTCAGCATTGGCTCTAACTTCACCCAAGTGGAAGGGCGCATCTTACCAGCACCAAAGGTGATTTCCCCTTTGCTTTGCCTTGTTGTATCTTTTTTTTTCTGTATTAATTGTTACTGATCTTTTCTTTGCTTCCTTATAGCTGAGAGTTGGCAATGGAGAGGACTTCCAACCTCGCAATGGGCGCTGGAACTTCAATAATAAGGTGGCTAGACATTCTTTTTCTTTTTCCCTCTGTTGATTAATGATACTAACTGAATTTTTTTTTTCGTTCAGAGACTGGTTGAGCCAACCACTGTCACCAGATGGGCTGTTGTGAACTTCTCCGCACGCTGTGATACTAACAGGCTCATTCCGGACTTGATTCGCTGCGGAAACATGAAAGGGATTGTAAGATTTCTTACATATCATCATTGATTACTATATTTAAACTCAGCTACTAATTCTCTTCCCCTTGTTTTTGTTCTCTTCCTTTAGAACGTGGAGCCTCCTTACGAAGTGGTCTTCCAAGAAAATGCACAGTTCAGGAATGCGCCACCACATGTCAGAGTTGAGAAGATGTTTGAGCAGATCCAATCCAAGCTCCCAGGGAAGCCTAAGTTCCTCCTCTGCATCCTCGCAGAAAGGAAGAACTCTCACATCTATGGTAAAAGCATTCTCTACCATTATATAAGACTAAGTGGCATCTTATTCTTGATTCACATACTCGTTTTGTGTTTTTTCAGGTCCTTGGAAGAAGAAGAATCTTTCTGAACTCGGAATCGTGACCCAGTGCATTGCTCCCACCCCCAGAATCAATGATCAGTACCTCACCAACGTTCTCCTGAAGATTAATGCGAAGGTGATCTCTTAAACTTAGAAATTTCAGTCAGTTATAATTTAAGATAAGATTATACAGCATATGAACTGATTTCTCTTCTTTTTTTTTATGTAGCTGGGTGGGTTAAACTCTCTGCTAGCTATGGAGCGCTCACAGGCAATGCCTGCAGTTACGCAAGTTCCCACAATCATTGTCGGGATGGATGTTTCCCATGGTTCCCCTGGCCAGTCTGATATCCCATCAGTTGCTGCGGTAACTTTAGTCTTGTCTTCTAATTGTCATCCATCATCATTCACTCTTCTATATGGTCTCTAGTAACTTATGTTTGTTTGGAAACAATATATAGGTTGTGAGCTCCAGGCAATGGCCACTCATCTCAAAGTACAGGGCATGTGTGCGCACACAGTCTCGTAAGGTGGAGATGATTGACAATCTCTTCAAGCTCGTCCCCGACAAAGAAGAGAAGCTCGTTGACGAGGGAATTTTCAGGTCAGTTTCTTGGATTGTTGTGATGTATTATTATTATTATTAGCTGCTCGTGACATGGCAGAAATGTAACTAGGGATTGTGTTACTTTTTTTCAGGGAGCTCTTGGTCGACTTTTACGCCAGCTCCCAGAAGAGGAAACCAGACCACATCATCATTTTCAGGGATGGTGTGAGTGAGTCACAGTTTAACCAGGTTCTGAACATCGAGTTGGATCAGATGATGCAGGTATGGATAATGGTTTTTGACGATCCAAATACGTTTTATTTATTAGACATTTATGGACCTGATTTTCTTTTGGGTTACGCTAATAGGCATGCAAGTTTCTTGATGAAACATGGAACCCCAAGTTCACTGTGATCATTGCTCAGAAGAACCACCACACCAAGTTCTTCCAGGATAAAAGCCCTGACAATGTTCCTCCAGGTAAAAATACAGTTGACCTGAGCATATGATGTTCTTTTGGTTTTTATTGTTGTCATAATGAGATGAACTTGTTCCCAATTGACTTGCAGGGACAATCATTGACAGCAAGATCTGCCACCCTCGCAACAACGACTTCTACCTCTGCGCCCATGCTGGAATGATTGTAAGTAACATGCCACCATCGGTTTTCCTTTGTAGTAAAAGTCCTCTGATCAATTACATAATGGTATTGAACGAATGCTCGACACTTTTTTCTTTTATTTTCAATGTATTAGGGAACTACAAGGCCGACTCATTACCATGTGCTGTACGACGAGATCAAGTTTACCACTGATGACCTCCAGGAGCTTGTGCATTCTCTGTCCTATGTGTAAGAGCATTAGATCACCCTTTGTAGCTCTTTAGCTTGAATGAAACATTTGTTTGTGTGGTGTCTACTTAACTTGTCTGCTTTGATACTTGTAGCTACCAGAGGAGCACCACTGCCATCTCAGTTGGTAAGTTCTTATATCTTTTCTCGATTGCTGCTGATAGTTTAGATCTTTGGCATGTCGTAATTGCCGTGTCTGCTGCTCATCTATAGTTGTGTTTTGAACTTTATGATGTTATCTAGTATTAGTGAGAATGTGTTACAACTGATTTTAACTTCATTCTTACGTGCAATAATCTCAATGCATGAGTGATGGTTGCGCAAATATCTCAAGTTTTCCTTGTGTCTATTCTGCAGTTGCACCGATTTGCTATGCTCATTTGGCGGCTGCACAGATGGGAAGTGTGATGAAGTTTGAGGACATGTCTTTGTCTGAGACATCATCGAGCCATGGCGGGATCACTACATCTGGAGCAGTCCCTGTGCCGCCCATGCCAAGGCTGAACCCGGACGTTGCGAGTTCCATGTTCTTCTGCTGAAGCAACCAAGTCCAGTCCACCACGGCTTCTATCTTTTTCTTTTGCTTATGAGATCGTATACAACCAAACTTTGAACGCCCTGTAGGCTCTGCTGCCGATGCTTACACGTTATTTTGCATCGGTCCTTTTATCTCGATACTTTTTATGTTCGTCTGTGTGTTTTGAATCTTTTGATGTGTTGATTGAGGATATTTTATCTATCTTTTAAGACTATTTTTGTTTTTAGCGGTTTTCCTGTTTAACCCTGATAGTCCTTTTTTTTAAGCTGAGTTTATTGCATAACTTGCAGTGTTCATACAAAAGTTTGAAACTGAAACAAACAGAAATGTAAAACGACTGCAAAAGTAAGAACTAGGTTGCCAAATGAAAAAAGAAACGGGTGCCTACTTGGTTCCGTAGTACAGAGACATGTTCTAGGCTTCAATATTCAAAACAAGGCCATTGTCTGCACAATATTATAAGGGAAAGGTGCGAGGGAAGGGAACAGAGAGGGGCTGAGTAATGCTGCACTTGCTTGCTTCCTCAGAACAAGCTTCAAAGATCACTCTCATGGACCTAAAATTTCGAACCGGTTCAATGGCCCAACCAAAGCTCGTTAACTCACTCTCCACTTTGTCCCAAGCTTGGTAGTCTTTATCAACTGGAAAAATTTAAACTTGCAACGGAAGCAAAGATTTTAAAAATGTTTCTATCAGAAGTGACGTTTCTGAAGTATTCAAAATATACTTTAGACATATGGGATGTTTTCTTCCATTTGGACCTAGGTTTAAGAGTTGTGCTCGACAGAAAGATACAAGATACGCCAATATGAAACAAGCAACAAGAAGACAAAGTTTACAAAAAAATAAAATAAAATGTAATATAACTAAATAAAAGTCTGAAATATTTTAGTATCATCAGTCAAAAGGGGAATGCAAATTGAACAATGAAGAAATTTTAGATTATCAAAACAGAGAAGAGATCTCTTTAGTCTTCAAAGTCATTTTTTTTCTCTAGTGGTGGTCACCGATCCATTGACCGTTAAAAAAAAAAGAGTGTTACAACAAAAGGTTTATAACACTTCAAACAAAGCCAAAACCAAAAAGAAAAAGAAAAACAGATTCTCCCACAGGCTTTTCTTTTCGTCATCCGCGTTTGAAGACAATCACGATTGCTGTGCAATAATTGTCTTTGCAACGACGTTCTTTCACAGCTTCCTTGACAAGACGGCAACTAACTGTGCTTACAGGCAAGCCTTCCTGCAAAATCACAGCTCTTAGTAATCTCTCATTGCTCTTTACTTGTAAGCACATAGTTCTGAACATTAGGCCACATGGCTACCCAAAAAACTTTTGTCTATCTAGCTAAAGAGTGTGCATAGAAGAACAAAGCGACTTGACTAGCTTGAGAGTGGTTTACCTTAAAGAGTTTCTGAAAAAATCCAACAGCATCACTTGGTCCAAATACCTGAAAACGGATGCAATATGTAAATTACATTTAGCAAACTTTGAATATACAAGACGAAGGGAGAAGGGCACAAGAAGAAACCATGAGCTTACTTCCCACAATCCATCGCAACCAAGAATCATGAAGTTTTCTCTCTCAGTTAACTCAAACGCATGAATGTCCGGAGTTGCAATGACACCAAACTGGAAGCAATCACTTTTGTTAGAGTTTTCAAGCGAAGACTAATGTCTGGACTAGCAATGATATGGCTAGATAAAGGTTCAAAAACATGTTTAAAAGTCATCACTCACCCGAACTGAATAATGTCTAATCCAGAAATCTATAAACAGGTTTTAAGTTGAAAATCCAGAAACCTTATCATGCTATCAGAAACGATCCATTTTCTTGCTTCTTTAATAATTTTGATTGGGGTTTATAGTTCAAATAGTATTTGTAACGAAACAGTATTTAACAGAACTAGCAAGATGCTCTAGAAGCACAAACTTGTCGACTGGACCAATGCAAACCTCAAGGCTGCATCAGTCAGGTCGCATGGAGCAAAGACAGGAAGAAAGAAGTACTCTCATGAAGAGCATTAAGGAACAAATTGTGTGTTTCTCAACTATTTAAATAGCAAACTCCAAAAAGCCGACAGACACTCAGCAGCTAAAAGGGTAATAACAATAGTTTAATTGTAAAATTTAGCTTTAAAGTAAAAAAAAAACTCTCATCTCATGTTCATCATAATACTCTTTCTAGCTTTTAAATTTTCAGAAAACGGTCTCAGGTGACACCTCTCTGTAGCAGTAACTCTCAAACCTAACCATCGAGATGAAACTAAGATTGGAGTTTAGGGAACTCAGACTCCTTGGTGCAACTCAAAAGCCGTCTCCTGCAGGTCAAAAGACCCATAAACCAGTTCAGAGTGGATGTTTCTTTCAATTTGGTGGTTCTAATAATTGAAATCGTAAGACTAGTCAAGTCACCTTTTTCCTCTGCAAGATTGGGATCAAGCGCTTGAGGAAGCACATGTGAACTCAGTCACTATTCCAACAGCAATTGTTTTCCCTGTAGCTAGACCCCAAATAGATTTGTAAACCATGCACATAAAATAAGATGCTAAGATGAGTGATCATATTCTGCATTGCATTTAATATGAGTATCAGCAAATCTTTACCTTGAGTTCGTAGAGTGAATTTTCCAAACTGCAGAAAATCTGAGAAATTTTCAACACGGATTGAATTGCTAACCTGCAGCGATGCAGCAATGGGTAGCAGTGATTAGGATTAAAAAGAAAAAATTTGTTAGAGCTGTTAAACAGAAATCTCGTGCGCAACGTTATTGGTATCTTTGCAACAACGGTACAGTTACAAACAGAAAACGGCTGTGAACATTTTATTAATCTTTGTCAAGAAGCAGGCAAGTAGAAACTTGCACATGAAAAACAAGTTTTAAACACCAAACAATCATTGTACCAAGCTCAAATGAAATGAAGTAAATATTTCATGATGTTTCTTAGATTGGCATAGAAACTTAAATGTCTATAAATAAAAGGCATTAAAGGAAAACAGAAGGAACCAGACCTGTATACGGCAGACCACAGCAGTACCATTCTTGGACACATGCATATTTTTTTTTGTTTTCATGGGTTTCCTCGTCTTCAAGTCAATTTGGCTTATCAATTCAATTATCTCACATTCCTCAACAGCTGAATGAATGTGAAGAATAGCCTTGTAACCAGCTATAAAAATCACCTACAGAAGCAGAAAGGGATTTAAATTCTGAATACCTATAGTAAGAAGTGCATAACATAAATAAATGCTTACATTGGCAGGCAGATCAACGATTTGTAGGTGGGCAACGAACTCAGGCTTGACTGCAACAGAAAACAAAGAAAAACTAGAAATTAATAGCAAGGAAAATAAAATAGAAAGAAAACATAAAAGATCTCTATCAACCTTGTTGCACATCAGGGATTGGCGTTGATTCTTGAACATCATCTTTCAGTTCTGTGAAGCAAGGATAAATATATCTAGTATTAGAATTAGCATTCAAATCTCAGGGAGGGCAGCATAAACCTTGGACCCGCCTCCCTCAGTCACAAGCTAATATCCTACATATATGTAATATACACAGTGAAAGGAAAACTACTCGATTTATGTACAGAAACAACCCCAAAGTGTATGTCGAAACCACTACTTGAGATCACGAAAAGAAAACGAAACTACCGAGAATGAGAAAATTGGTATAACAAATCTCAGTTCGAAACAGCAAACAAAAGTCAATCCAGTATTCAAAACCCTAATTCAACGAATCCAAGCATACACCCATAATAAAGAGGTAGGTTAGATCGAGTAACACACGAGAATTGAAATAAGAAAAAAGAAAGCTACGGAGATAAACGAAAAGCCCTACCCATGGCTGATACTGCTGAAACACAAGAAGGAAAGCTGTTCTAGGTTTTATTAAGACGCGGTAAACTTTTGCCCAGGCCGAAGTTATATATATATATATCTGCCGTCCCTGTTTACACCCCTTTTCTTTAATTTTCAGACAAAATAAAATAAGCCCATTAAGGATGGTCCACAAATAAGCCTAGATACGGTTATCGATATCAGCCGGCACCTAAGGGTTATGACGAATTTTTGAGTATGTTTGGAGATTACGATGATGAGGATGAGGAAGATAAGGATAAGAAGGATAAAGATGATGAAAATGTTGATGTTGATGACGAGGATGATGTTAGCCATGTCTCCAACAGTAAGATGGTAGATTTCTCCGATAAGACCATCTCACATTGTTTGTTTGTTTATTCTAGATTTCATCTGTCATTTTAAAAATCTCTCTCTCTCTTTTGCATTGCTCAGAGCATATCAGACTCGTCAAAGGGAGTAGGACAGACATCTTTTGCGACGCCATGGATTTGCCCATTCCCTCTTTCTCTCTCTCTCCGGATCAGATCTTCCAGAAAATCAAAACAGCGAGGTTACCATGATAATATTACAATCTAGGCTTATGTAGATGAATACAGGAAAGGGTCTTCGAGAGATAAGTATCTGGGTGACAAGACGTGGGATTCAAGAATCTACTTTCTTCCCGGGGTCAATTCTAACCTTTTTTCTTTGTATATATCTATCTACCTATATAGGTGACAATACGTGGGATTCAAGAATCTACTTTCTTTGTATGCAATCTACATATATCTCACTTCCGCTGATTTTTTTCCCTCTTTTCCAGGGGATAAAGCCTCGAGACGTGTCAGAATGTTAAATAACATGCATCTATTGTCAAGGGACGCTCCTCTGACCAATCATGGAGCAAGTTTGATCCTAGTCTCGGATCATTTCTTCCATGATCCCTACTACATGGAGATGCTTGGTTATGGAGACATGTTCTAGGCTGTTTTCTTTCATTTCGATCTAGGCTTAGTAGCTATGATTGACAGAAAGATACAAGATACGCCAGTTTGAAATAAGCAACAAGAAGAGAAAATTTACAAAAATAAAATACAATGCACATATAACTAAATAATGGTTTGAAGTAGACAAATCTCTTGTTGTTGCTACAGAGACACTACAATCACCTCTCTTTTTGTTTCAAAACTGAGTAACTAGAAAATGAAATCTCTATATATACAAAAAGAAAAGATTACAACTTTCTGGGGAGAGAAGGGCGAGACTCTCTGTCTATAGATGAACCGCACGCCTCTTCAGTCAAAGCTCTGTTTTGTCTTTGCATAAAAGAAAAAAAAACAACACCCAGGGAAAAAATAACCTTGAAAATTCAGAGTGATGGCTTCACTTGGCTTTGGTCACTTCCCCAGAAAGAAGAGATGCACAAAAAATTTAAGGTCTAAGATCAAGAGGATCAATATGCTCAGTGGCAAGCAGAGCCTATGATATGTCCTCTGCTCTGCGTCTCTTCAAAATCATTAGTGAGACTTGTTTTCTTTCTGGCTCGTGACTAAATCCTTCGCTCGGAAATCGGCTATGCTACGGTATTCTTCCTTCAGTAGCTTCTCTAGCTCAGGATGCTTCTTTATGGTTGGTTCCTTTTGGCCTCGGTAATGGTGGAATGCCCTACACAAGAGATATCACCAAGGATCAACCAAACACTGTCTGTAAAAACTAAAAAGAGTGAAGAAAGCACACATCCCATTCCATCACAGAAATTCAGTAACAATTATTTATTTAACCAAATCTCAACAACCCAGCACTTACCAATATTTCTCCAAGCCGTATAGGTTTCCCTTATGGTAGAAGTCAAGCGTTAGCTGCTCGAAGTCCTTGTAAAGGTCCTCTTCGAACTGCTTCTCCAGACCATAACTGGAAGGACACACAGCAGAGCAATATTAGTGAGGTTGGGATTTAAACTAGTGAAGTAGATGGAAAATGGATGAAGGTATTACCTGTAAAACCTAAAGAGACACTCTAACCCATAGTTGTATTTCCCAGCTGCATCCTCAAGAGCAAACTTCTGGAAGTCTTCATACATAGACGGAACAAACGTTTCTCTGAGGAAATACGACCAAAACCGGTACAAATGATTCATTTCCTGAAAACAGAACAGCCATAATTCAGACAAATTTCTCGAAAAGAGGGTTTAGGATCTCTTAAAGAGACTAAGGTTAGAATGCATGATTTGTACGTAACAGTTAGAGGGTGTTTCATTTGATACATTGCAACAAGGTTGGCATGAGATTTACCTCACTGCATCCGCTGCCCAGCTTCTTTCTTTCGTTTAAGCACCGCTTCCGATACTTCAAGTACCTATGGGTAGAATAAAAAAAGAATGAGATTAGAAGACCACAAGATACGATCGTTCTCTCCTCTCACAAAAGCAATGGCTCCATACAATAAACTCAAGTTGTATAGCCAAATAACTATACTCACTTTTCTTGTTTGAACCCGTTGTCTTCCAGCAACTGGTGGCTTGGATGTTGAAAAGGTGGAAATGATTTTGGTAAAGAGCCCACAGGTGGACTGCTGCCAGATAAAGAGCATTGTGGTGATGAACTCAACTTTGAAAGCCTGTGGCTGTGAAATGTCACACAAACGAAATTATTAAAACATGAAAAGGCAAAAATCAAATTAAGAATATGTTGGGAATATCATTGAAATACTGACCCATGATTGTCTGGTGGTGTAGAACCAAAGAAGAATCCAATGGAGCTACTAGGCGGACTTTCTGAAGTATGAGAACTGAGACTAGCCCCATGGTTCCTCATGTTGCCCGAGAAGAACCTTCGTGCATGTGCTATATGATGTTTGTGGGCTCCCTTATTCTGCTTCCTCCTAATGTTATGCTCTTCACTTCCACCGTTTGCTGCAGAATTTTCGCCTAATTTAGTGTTCAACCCTACCCCAGCTTTTACTTTTCCATCTCTGCTATCCAAATGGGAATTTCTACGACCAGACCTTTTCTTTTTGAGCTCCTGTTTCATCAGATTGGTGGTTTAGAAATCAGACTCCAGAGAAGGTACAGTCATATCATTCAATCAAAGTAAATCCAAACCTGCTCAAAGTAGTAAAGACCATCGTCTATTGTGGAGGCAAGCTCCTTGGGAATGTTTTTGGCTTTTGTTCCACTGATTCCAGTGCCATCACTTCTTCCACTATTCTGTCCAGCATAAAATGGAACATGAAGACTTAACTCCACCAACAAAGTGTTCAAGCCGATAGACAACAAGTTCCATTAATGTAATACCTGGGTAACAATTACAAGTTTCTCAATATCATGATCATCAACAGCAATATCGTCGTCTTCATCATCAATCCTACAAAAATTCAAAGAAACCAAAGCATCAACTCCAAAACTTTATATGCAGCTTCAGGTTCACATCCAAAAGAAGCAATACTGGAAAACAAAGAGGAGTGAAGCAGTATCAAATCGTGCACACACTACCTTTTGGACATGGAAATACCACTCTTTCTTGGGCTTCTATGCTCCAGGTCCATTTCCTCATCAAGCAAGAATGTGTTTGCAAAATCGCTTGACAAGACATCCATCTTTCTTTGATCGTCGGATAATGATTTCAGATTATCAGTTTCATATACATTGGTACTTGATGACTGAGCTCCCTGTAACCACAAACGGAAAAGCTATCAACTGGAACGAAAATTTGGCAGTTTTACAAAATCTCTAATTAAAAAGGAATCAAGTTTCTACCTCTGAAGAGAACGCAGTAGGCTTTGAAGAGTTTTTAAAGTTATCTTTGCTTGTTACACTCTCTGAGGAATCTTTGTCATTGTCTCCAATTTCCTCCTCAGAGGCCGACCTTTTAGATGCAGGAACCCATTTAGACCACTCGTCACGTTTCCGTATCTTGTCACCCTATAAAAGAACCAGCACTTCAACAGAATAAGAACATCCCAACGTTGATTATTACTAAAAGAAGCAAGATGGATTATGGTAAAGTCTGACCTGCACTTCAACAGAATGAGAAAATCTCAACGCATAGACTATAAACTCCACATCCATGGTCATCATCTTAACCTGTAATTCAAAAATAAGAATACAGAAGTTAAAAGCAATACATTTGCGTAAAACACAGATGGCAAAACAGAGTAATGCAACGCAAGACAAGACAAGCTTGTGTTAACGTAACGAGTTTTACCCTTTTGAAGTCTGCTATAATTTTGATGGGAACCCATCCTTGTTCATCCATTAAGGAAATGAGGTACTGATCATTCTGAAGGTTTTCGTCACTGAGAAAAAAAAGGAATCAATATACGGAGGGTTAGCACAGCAAGATAAGGTGCCATTCTATCAACCAGTAAAGATGGACTCAAGGCATGGAAAATACTCCAAGACATTCCTTGAGGCACAAGATAGTATTAAAAGGACAAAATATATATAGATGTAGACGCAAAACTTGCCTGAAGTAATATTCTATTTGTTTTATGACTCTATCCTGCAAGTCGAGTTGTTCTGGAGGTAGAGCTTGAGGACCCTGGTTACCAGGGTATGGAGCAAAACGTGGATGATATCCTCTTACAGCTCCAGGGGGTGGAACCGGCAAGTAGTATACAGGACCTAACAAAAAAAAACACAGCAATTTGGTTATTCTCTCTATCATAACGCCAGATATGCTCAACCCGTCTCTTGCCAGAGAAGTAATATCTTACCGGGAAAGCCTGGACGAGGACCAACCATGAACCCAGGACCTTGCCCCATATACGGAGGAGGTCTCACAAAGTTCCTAGGTCCAGCAGCTCCATGCGGCATGTTTCTAGGGCCAAAACCTCTCTGATGCTGCCAAGGCTGCCCAGGATCTCCTTGAGGAATTGGTGGAATAGAAGAGGCTTGCACTGGCTTCTCATTGCCAGACTCTGCAACAGGAGTTCCAGGAACCGGAGGAGCTCCAGCAACAGGGTAGGGAGGATAAAGAGGATATGGAAAATCTGGAGCAGTAGGATACGGAACCATAGGTGGAAAAGGAGGTGGATGATAAGGTACAGCGTGCATAGGGTAAGGAGGAGGAGGAGGACCACTTTGGTTGCTCTTGGCGCCGCCTGGCTTCGAGTGACGTCCAGGTGGATTCTTGTGCAAAGGATTAGCCTTTCCAACAGGCTTGGATTTAGCTACAACCTAAAAAAAATATCAAACAATAAACCTTTTCAGAATATGATACAAATTACAAATTCAATCCAATTACATTACAGGTAAAATCACATGAACAACAAAACGTCCTAAGTTTATAAACACCAATTCAAATAAAACCTAATTCGACCAATCAAGTTTCGAAGAAGCCGACAACTTTGCCCTGTTTCGGATTCACGAAACGTATTAAGACAAACTTAAAAGCTCTACCAAGTTCGATAACACTCGATACCTATAATAATGACATTAAACATTGGCTGACCTGAGCGGGAGTTGGGATGGCTTTAGACGACGGGGGCGGCGGCGGAGGAGGATTCTTAGGACGCGGTTGTTGCGCGTCGGCGAGGGCAGGCCACGAGTGAGCACCCATTACCGGTGTCTCGGCAGGAGAAGCCGATGTTTTCCACGGAGACTTGGTCTCACCGCCATTACCGACGTGGCTGATCAATTCTCGATCATCAGCCAATGATCTCTCAGTCTCCGCCATGATCAGATAGCGTTAAGTCAAATTCGATTGGATCAGAAACAGAACAAAGGACTCTAGGATGGGAAGCAATGTGATGAAGAGAGCTCCGAAGCAAAGTGTATGAAGGGAGTGTCTGTTGTGTTGTGTGTGTGTGTGTTTTGGGTGGCGCTTTTAAGAGTAACACCGTAAAACACTTAACAGCAAAACCCTAGTTCCACTACATTATTATTCTTTTTTAAATTATAATATCATTCTCCAATTTTAATTGAAAAACGGAAAATTTAATTGTCATACATATATGGTCTAGAATTTTAATTGTGTTGCTGGACACGAAATTTCATTCTTCTTCACTTTTATGACAACGATTTTAAATTTATTACTAGTTGACTGGAAAAGAAACAAAAACCTTTAATATTTTATCAAAAATGACAGTTTGCCCAAAAAAAAAATGACTTTGTTTGTATAACATTACAGTTTCAATGTATATATTTTTTAAAAAAATATATCATATAACCAAAATTTAAAATTCAACACCTCATTCATTCTAATTAATTAACTCTATCTAGTAAGTTAGTTTAAATTTTATATTATGAAAATAAAACACAACAAACTTAAAATTTACAGTATAATATTATTCAAATAATAAATGTAAACACTTCTCCAATTCCTGATTAATATACTATTCTAAACAAACAAAAAAATTAGACGCAGTGCAACTTTCATACTGTTTTGAAATAAGTTAACACAAGAGTATAAATTCTTTTAGAAACTAAAAGTGCAACTTACATACTGTTTGAAATAAATTAGACGCAGTGCAACTTTCATACTGTTTTGAAATAAGTTAACACAAGAGTATAAATTATTTTAGAAACTAAAAGTGCAACTTACATACTGTTTGAAATAAATTAGACGCAGTTAAACTGGATTTAAATATGTCTTAATTAGAACAGTGTACCATTTTAATTTTTTGACATAAAGCGATAAGTTTATCTGCAGAGGGCGTTTCACACTGCATCACATTGTTAAAGTCAACCGATAATTTATAGCTCACTTAATGAGAGTTTGAAAAAGTTTGTAGTGAGTGTCTACTGATAACAGTGATAAGCATGAATGTGTGAAATCAATGATGTCAAAAGTGTTTGAAGATCTGATAATGAAGCAAACGGAAAGTTTTACAACTCTAAAGTTGACTCTGTAGAATTGGATATCAAACTGACTTGTTCTTATTAAGCTTTACAAGCATCGTATATATACAAAGATCAATGACGGTTTAACATAAACTTTAGGAAACTAAACATATCTCTAACCATAGAAATAGGAAACTAGATATGAGAGAATATACGATATAGGAAGATTGACATATATCTGTCTATATCGTAATACTCCCCCTCACGTTGGAGCGTGAAGGTCACGAACGCCCAACTTGGACAATAAAGTATTGAACTGTATTCGTCCCAGCGCCTTAGTTAAAATGTCCGCAACCTGCTCTTTGGTTCGAATGTGATGCAGAATAATGAGACCATCCCGAACAGCATCACGAACTGCATGACAATCATTCTCAACGTGCTTTGTCCGTTCATGAAAAACTGCATTTTTAGCAATATGAATTGCAGCTTTATTGTCGCAGAAGAACCGGGTAGGAACTAGCTTGATATCGAATCCTTGCAACATTTTATGCAACCACTTGACCTCTTTAAGAGAATCAGACATAGCACGATATTCAGCTTCAGCTGAAGAATGAGACACCGTATCTTGTTTCTTTGTCTTCCAGCTGATAGGGGAATCACCAAGAAAAGCAACATAAGCAGTAAGAGACCGTCGAGTTTCAGAACAAGCTGACCAATCAGAGTCACAATAGACGGTTAATGACATATCTGTAGATGAACTCAACATAATGCCTTGACCAGGAGAACCTTTTAGAAACCGCACGATACGTAAAGCTGCCTCCCAATGAGCTTCCTTAGGAGACTGCATAAACTGAGACAGAACATGCACTGAATAACTTAACTCGGGTCTGGTATGAAGAAGATACAGTAAGCGACCGACGAGTCGCCTATACTTGCGTGGATCAGTCAGGAGAGGGCTGTCGACTTTGCCAAGATGATGATTCTGTTCAAGAGGCGTCGCAGCTGGCTTGCTACCGAGATTTCCTGTATCAGCAATGATGTCCAAGGTGTATTTGCGCTGAGACAGAAAGAAACCTTCTGGACCACGACTCACTTCGATTCCGAGAAAATATTTTAGCTTCCCCATATCCTTCATAGAGAAACACTTGCTCAAGTACTCCTTAAATTTTTGTACCATACGACTATCATTACCACTGATAAGTAAGTCGTCAACATATATTAACACACATAGCTGAATGCCATTACGGCTGTAGCAGAACAAAGAAGAGTCGTCATAAGACTGAACAAAACCAAACTTCAGTAACGCGTCTGACAACTTTTTAAACCAGCACCTCGGAGCTTGCTTAAGACCATACAAAGATTTCCGAAGGCGACAGACTTTATTAGGATGAGAGTGTCGAAAACCAGGTGGAAGCTTCATGTACACTTCTTCTTCTAAATCTCCATGAAGAAAAGCGTTGTTAACGTCCATTTGAAAGACTTCCCACTGATTTGCTGCAACCAAACGAAGGAACACACGAACCGACGTCATCCTAATAACAGGAGCGAAAGTCTCATTATAGTCTTCTCCTTCGACCTGTTTATTACCCATGACAACAACACGTGACTTGTAGCGCCGTATCGTACCATCTGGATTAAATTTAATCTTATAAACCCATTGACTTCCAAGTGCAACCTTGCCTTCTGGAAGATCACAAATATCCCATGTATGTTGGTCTTCAAGAGCGACGACTTCTTCCACCATAGAATCATCCCACACATCAATTCCAACAGCCTCTGCGAAGTGTTTTGGTTCAACACCAGCTGTAATGGCAGCTAGAAAAGCTTGTTGCAGTTGAGTAAAGTTAGAATCAGAGACAAATTTGGTCAATGGGTACAGTGAATTACCTTGGATCGTTGCCGCAGACTCAGAAGTGGACGTAGCGAGAGCGAGATGGGGGCTTAACGGAGAGCTTTTAACAGTGGCATTATAAGTGACATAGTCCTTAAGCTTTATCGATGGAACTTGTTGTCTTTTACCACGACCAAGTTCTTCAGCTACAGGATGGCTACTAGCCGCAGAATCTGTCAAGTCGGCTGCACCAGTAGTGATTTCTTCTTCAACCTCAGCACTCTGTTCTGTTTCACTGTCAGCTTCAGCTCCATTAGCAGGAACGAGTGGTTGTTCGACCTGAACCACAGGTTGCGAACTCCCCCTGTCCGAAGGTTCCACCGGAGCCTCCATGACCAGAAAATTCCAGTCCTCATCAACGTGTTCATCTGTTACTACAGACGGGGCTGGTAAAGTTGCATATGGGAACACATCTTCTCGAAAAACTACATCCCGCGTAATTAAAAATTCCTCGCGCTCAGTATCAAAAACTCTGTAACCTTTTTTACCAAAGGGATATCCAACGAAAACACAAACGCGACTTCTTTCTCCAAACTTATCTCTTGTTCGAGACTGGCGATGTGCATAACAAGCAGATCCAAAAACTCTCAGCTGTGTATAATCAGGTTTACAACCGTGAAGAAGTTCATAGGGAGTCCGACCTTTGTGAATGGAGCTCGGTGTCCGGTTTATCAAATAAGCAGCCGTCATAACTGCTTCTCCCCAGAAAGTAACCGGCAAGCTAGACTGAAATAACAAAGCTCTAGACACATTGAGAATGTGTCTGTGTTTTCTCTCGACTCGACCGTTTTGTTGAGGAGTCGCAACACAAGAGGTTTGATGAACGATCCCAACCTCACGAAAATATGAAGAAAGACACATAAATTCTGTGCCATTGTCACTTCTAACCATTTTAACAACTTTACCAAATTGTTTCTCAGCATATGCGATGAAGTTCTTGAGGATGGTCCGAACCTCTGTTTTCTCGAGCATCAAATACGTCCAAACGGCTCGGGAAAAGTCGTCTACAATTGTTAGAAAATAGACAGCACCACAAGATGAAGGAATGCGATATGGTCCCCATACATCGACATGAATTAAAGCAAAACAATCATCTGATTTATTTGAACTGTCTGGAAAAACTTCACGAGTTTGTTTAGCTCGAAAACATACGTCACAAGGACTAGAGCTTTTATTAGTAGACGACAACATAGGTAAAGAAGAAAGCACAGAAAAACTAGGATGTCCTAAGCGTTGATGCCACAAAGACTGATCAGAAGACGCGTCGACCGTGTGTATCTTTGCTGTAGCCACATCCGTTAAGTAGTAAACCCCATCACGCTCTTCACCGGTTCCAATCAGAGTCCGCGAGAAACGGTCCTGTAAAACACAAATAGTATCAGTGAAGGTGGCAAGACAATTCATTTGTTTCAAGATTTTTGAAACCGATATCAAAGTGCAGTTCAATGACGGCACATATAGGACATTAATCAAAGAAACTTTCTCCGATAGAGAGATCTCGCCCATGCTCACTGCAAATGTGCGACTGCCATCTGCGAAACCCACTGAACATGGAGGTATAGAGACAATATTTTTCAAAAGTGAGAGCTTCCCGGTCATATGGTGCGAAGCTCCGGTATCTAAAATAACATTCCCAAACTTTTCCTTACCAGACAATCTGTCGGAACTTGACTTCTCTTGAATCATTTGAGTAAGAACCTTCCACTGATCTTGAGTGAACTCGGGAAAAGGAGACGAATTGGAGCTGGTGGCATGAGCCGTCGCGATATGTCCTTTGCCTCGTCCGGAGCTTGAGCCACGACCATGACCTCTTCCTCTCGCAGAACCAGTACGTTCGTTACGTTCATTCCACCAGTCGGGAAAGCCAACAAGTTGCCAGCAATCCTTTTTATCATGTCCTCGACGCCCGCAATGAGAACACGCTGTTACACGACTATTGCGGAGAATTGAGGAATCAGAGTTGGAACCTCCCTGAGTTTGATTATCACCGCGAGAAGTATTGTCAACTTGACGTGTGGCAAAACCAATCGCTTCTTGCTGCTGCTCGCGACCACGAGCTGAACTCATCCTCTGTTCTTCTTGTACGACTTTGGAGTAGACTTCTCCAATAGAGGGCAACGGATCCGTGCCAATCAAGGAAGTGCAGAGACTCCCGAACCTGGAGTCATCAAGACCCATAATAAACTGATGCACCTTGTCATCATCTCTTTCTTTTCTGATGTCTTTTGCAGCACCACAGGTGCACATCGGCAATGGCTGATAAACATCGAGCTCCTCCCACAACGTACACAACCTTCCATAGTACTCTAGGACACTCTGTCCTTCCTGACGACAAGCGCTCAACTGCGTCTTGATCTGATGAACACGAACCTTGTTTCCCACCGAGAAACGCTGCTTCAGCTCGGTCCACAACTGACTCGCCTCATTGACGAAAGATACAGATGATTTCACCTTTGGATCGATAGCAGCTCGAATCCACCCGATGATCATTGAGTTGACTGCAATCCAATTATCATAGTTCGGGTCATCTTCTGCAGGTTTCTTCAAGCTTCCATTGATGAAACCAACTTTTCGCTTGGCCTGCAAGGCATTAAGCATCTCATTGGCCCGCTGGTTGTAATTTTCCCCAGTCAAGACCACCGGAGTAATCTTGGTGCCAGGGTTGTCGGAACCAAACAGGGCATACGGAGAAGCCGGCAACAAGGCATCGCTCACGATCTTCCCTGAAGCGTCTCTCCCGTCTTTTGTAACAGAACTTTCATCCATCGTCACTGACGAAACACGACTTGTTCAAACTATGAACAAAAACTCTCAGACTTTGATTTAGATTTTTTAGAAAGATCTTAGCTCTGATACCATGTAGAATTGGATATCAAACTGACTTGTTCTTATTAAGCTTTACAAGCATCGTATATATACAAAGATCAATGACGGTTTAACATAAACTTTAGGAAACTAAACATATCTCTAACCATAGAAATAGGAAACTAGATATGAGAGAATATACGATATAGGAAGATTGACATATATCTGTCTATATCGTAATAGACTCAGTTAGCAGAGATGTTGAAAACACATTGGTAAGTTTACTCTTGCTAATGTAGGGAATCTTGATGATGTTTTTAGTTTTTCTTATTTAGACGTGGTTTCTTGTTTATGTAGAGTTATGACCTCGTTGATCAATCAACAATGCTAACTATTATAGGTATCATCATAAAGATAAATACTTGAAAATGGTATGGTTGAACGCATTTAGTATAGGTTTGATTAAGCCAAGTTATATTTGAAGTTAAACCATGATAATATGAATATCCAGCAGAAACCAAATCCAAACCTACATAATCTAAACTATAATAACATAAAACCAGCCAACTATAAATACGTGCCACATATAGTTTTTTTTTTTTGTAACTGGATTCATGCCACATATAGTTGAACGCACGTTTCAAACATGACAACAACTGTTGGTCAACAATTTTAGCAAAGAAAGAAAAAACTGTTGGTCAACAGAGAACAAAATACATAGTAACTATATTTTTTTTTTTTTTTTTTTTTTTTTTTTTTTTTTTTTTACAAAGGTTACAGTTCAGATTCAAGCAAAAGTTCGGTACAACACTGAAATTAGCCGATCCAACTATTCGAACTACACAGCCAAGTTGTGGGCGCAACTCCGGTTTCTTTCGTCATCACTACCTTTCCCAGGTTAATCCGGTTAGGAGCTAAAAGCATCCCACTCTCCTCCTCACTGAAGCCTTTGTAGTCCATGAAGCTCGGAAGAGCAAAAAGGCCGATAAACATACCTTAGAGCTTCTGTGACCAGAGTCCAGGCGCAGCCTCCAATAAAATAAAAACAAGCCGGTAAAGAGACTACTTCCCTGCTAAGAGAGGAAAAAATCCCACCGCAACAAAAACACAAACAAACGAGCCAAGCAAAGCACAAAGACTCTGCTAACCCAAGCAAGAAACGGGCCGATACCATCGATGCTGCAAACCCGTCAGCCTCTAAAACCTGCACGGTAAAGTCCAACACACCACCACAGAAATCAAGTGAAACACCGTGGTGCCGGGATGTGAGCGGGACCAAAGGAGACACCGAGACGGTTAATGACAACCGGAGAACCGTCTCGCCCTTTGACGCCTTCAAGAACTGAAAGCTAATTTACCAGACTGAGAGAACCCGACGCCAGTGTCAATGGAGTCAGAACAATTACAATCGAGAGACAAGATCGAAGAGAAAGCCGACACCTTCTCTTGAAAAGACAGGAACGCAGCCGTGAAGAGGAGATTCGTGGTGAGGAAGCGCCGCAAGAAGCCACCGAGGGGCCATAGACGACCTCTGTCAAAACATCTTGGACGCTTACACGAGCCGGAGTTGAGCGGAACACCATCACCGCCTGCGCGTTACCACCCACGACTCGCCACCGAGTTAACAGAAACCTCCGGAGCACACCAGACTACGGAAAAGAGGGACCTGTTCTCAACGACCCGCAGAGAACCGGAGACACCAATAGCCGCAGCCGGAGAACCACCAGACGAACGGCAGGAAAGCCGCATAACCGAGCTGAGATTCAACCATCACTTCCCCTCACGCTCGAAGAGATCTGAGAGAGATCGAAGGGGAAAATAGATCTGCTCGAAAACCCTAAAAACCGACCACTGTTTCAACCTGCAACCACTACGACCTCGCCGCGACTCCAGAGATAGCTGAACCACCACCTGCGACAAACCCCTCTCGAGCGGAGCTGTCAACGGAGCGGAACCCTAAGCCAGAGCCACATGCATAACCGGAGGAGAGGAATAAGGTGACGCAGAGGCAAAGAGAAGACAAGTAAGGGATGAGGAGGGCCACCGGCGTCGGCACGCGCTCGGACGCTCCGCCGGACGCCGGTGAAAGATTAGAATTAGTTTGTTGGCTTGAGAGAGAGTTACGGGGAGGTGTAACGATGTAACATAGTAACTATATTTATAATTGCTCAATTTATATATTCTACAAAAGTAACTTATAAGTATCATCGCTTCAAATATATAGATGGATAAACTCGTATTTATCCCACTTAAATATACTAATCTGAATATCTGATGATAAACTCGTATAGATTTGCAATGACAAAAAGAAAATTAAAAAAAAATGAAAAAGAGGATCATGATTATCTACTTTATAGACGCCAAGTCACTCGTTTATCCATTGAAGTGTCACCAATGGCAAATCACGTAATTAATAGTAATAAAAATATTCGGGTCCATTTACTCTCCCTCCTCCCTCCACTTTTCTTCACGTCTCTCCCTCTCTCTCTCTCTTTTTTTGATCAAAGTCTCTCCCTCTCTCTCCTCTCTCCTCTCTGGCTCTCTCCATGGGAAATGCGAACGGCAAAGAAGAAGACGGCGATGCCACGTCATCTACGGCGATTACGAACGCCGTCGATCCTTACTCCCACACTCGTCAACGTCGTCCTTCCTCAGAATCTATGAGCAGTTCTCCTCCGGGAAGCCCAGCTCGATCTCCTTCTCCTTTCTTATTCGCTCCTCAGGTACTTTCTCGTCTCTCTCTATATAGTCTATGCTCATCATCGTTGAGCTTTAGATTAGTTGGTTAGTGAAATAGAGTTTCCACATTCTGATTCTCCCGTTGTATTAAGAGAAAGGCGAATTGAACTTTCGTATGATTCACTCATTAGATTTGCGTAGGAGGAACTCGTATCGCGTAGAGGAGGAAACTGCACTTGATTCATTCGGTTTCTCTAGTCATTACCCTGTCGTCGCTGAATCTTTTGGATGCTCCCTAGTGAGTCTTTGTGGTGATGTATCTTTGGTTCCACTAGTGAAAGAGGCCAATCTTGCGAGAGACTTTTAGCACATTTCTTAGCGAAATCTTTTCTAAAACTGAAGTTGACTCGGTTCTTTGGAAAGTCAACAACTCTTGTAAAATGAGGAGCAAGTTAGTCTTCCTTCTTTTTTTTTTTAGATGAGGGAGAATGCTTGGTTTACTTTATTTGCTATGCCTTTTTTCTTTGATTGACTTCTTACAATCATGCTGGAGAATCTGTTTTGGACAAGTTTCTCTTGTTTATGCAATGCCTTAGTTGTGGAAAAGTTTATACTAGTCAAATAGGATTTTACCAGTGTTCCTGATGCCCGTCTCTTCTCTTGATTTGTTATTGTGAATTGTGATGTCTCACTCTATTCTGTAATGTTGTTCCTTTTGAAAAGGGGAAGGCAAGCTTGTTAAATTCTGAGCCGTTCTTTTTGAATTTAAACACACACACTCAGAGCTTAAATTTACTTGAACGAGTTAGAGACTGTGATTGTAGATAACGGCAGTGAAGGAGAAACCTTTGGAAATTTAGTATGATATCTTTTGCTAGTCACGGGCTTGTCTATATCACTATAGCTAATCTCATTCTATTGTTTAATATATTTTCCGTATTCCGCTCCTTTTCTTTTCAGCGCACCATTGTAATTCTCCACCTTGCATACATCTTCTAACACCATTGGCTCAATTATGCGTCACCACTTTCATTGTTTAAGCATAACATGTGTACCTAATGGCTTGCATTTCCAAGTAAAAATCTCACGGCTCAGTTTATATGCGCATGTATCAGGTTCCAGTGTCTCCGTTGCAGAGGACAAACGCCCCTCCTTCGCCTAATAAAATCCAATGGAACCAACCTCAAAGAATTTTTGATATTCCCCAAGAGCAAGGGATCCCTATTATCATTACATGGAACCAGGGAGGTAATGATGTGGCAGTGGAAGGATCTTGGGACAACTGGAGATCAAGGTAATACCCTGATTTGTTTCTTCAGATAGCCATATACATATACTAAACGTATATAGATATTTTTACATTCCTTAGGAAGAAGCTGGAGAAATCTGGAAAAGACCACTCAATTCTCTTTGTCCTTCCATCTGGCATATACCACTACAAGGTGATCGTCGACGGTGAATGCAAATACATCCCAGATTTGCCCTTTGTATCAGACGAAATGGGCAATGTCTTTAACATTCTCGATGTTCATGTAAGTTCTTTTCCACACGCTCTTTATTATGTTGAACCTATTAATCAGCCTGCACGGTGTAATAAGTATTATCTCCTCCAAATCAATTATGCAGAACTTTGTGCCAGAAAACCCAGAAAGCATAGCTGAGTTTGAGGCACCTCCTTCACCTGATCATAGCTACGGACAAGCCCTCCCAACAGCAGAGGATTTCACAAAAGATCCACTCGCGGTGCCACCTCAGCTTCGTCTAACACTCGTGGACACTAGTGAAGAAACAGGCAAAGCCGCAAAGCCTCAGCATGTGGTGCTTAACCATGTGTTCATAGAGCAAGGATGGAGTCCTCAATCCATTGTAGCTTTGGGTTTAACCCACAGGTTCGAGTCTAAGTACATAACTGTTGTCCTCTACAAACCACACACACGGTGAACCTAAGGCCCAAATCCAATGCCACATTGTCTTCCTTTTTTTTTTCTTAAATCTGTCAATTCTGTGAGAATTTTTGTACTTTGATCATAGTGAGTGCACAACATTTCTGAGTCTAAAAACCTTTTTCGTGCCTTGTTGGTGCTGTATGTAGTACAAAGCTTCTCAATGTAACAAAGAAAAGACTGCGATTTTTTCGTTTTTTATTCTCCCAGAAACTAATAACTAATAACAATCTTATCAAGATGGTCGGAGATCCATTGTATAGAGACCTTCGAAACCTCTGCTTGTGCATGTGCATTAATTAGAGATCTCAACCAGCTCGGACTGATACCTTAGATCGGTGGTAATAACACTGTCTGCTATTCGTTGAGCCATGGTATTCCTTTGATGGAAGACCGGTTCCAAGGACTATCACTGCAATGTATGAGCCATTTCAGTGATTTGGGGAGACAGCTCCATTGATTCTGGGTTGGAACATGGGCCTATAAGACAAGCTCGTGCTCATTCACAAGAAGCTTCAAAGATGACCTTGTTCACACGCAGAGATTTCATGCTTTCAAACGCCCAATGAAAAGCCCAAAGCTCAGCTGTTTCTCGGGAGTTCACGTTTTGAGAATGATCTCCTGCTGTGCATATAATAACTTTGCCTCTGCAGTTCCTGACTACCCAAGAGGCTCCTCCTAGACGAGCTGGTTCCAACCAAGAGGCCGCAATGTTGCACTTCAGAGGCGGATCTTTCCAAATTAAGTTTGAGTGCAATGAGCTTTGGTCTGGTCCGGGTAATTGAGTTCATACCATAGCTTAGACTCTTCTTCCTCTTTCAATAAGATTGAGGCAGGGGTAAAGTCTTATTACAAGAGCATTACGTGCCTTCCAAATATGCCAGAGCACTCAAGGAATACTACGCTGTAGATTAGAGGAACAATGATGGCTTTTGGGGCACGCAATGAGGTGGTGAATGTTTAGGAAAACAGAGTTTGTAGACAACCTTAGGGGACCCTTCAGCTAACCAAACAAACAAGTCCTCATAGTCACATTACTCCAATTCTGTTTAATTTTTAATTAAGGTTTTATTTTATTTTGTAGTATATATATATGTTCACAAGTCTCCAGACATGCTCAGTCTTCAACGACCTATTGTATAATGTGACATCGAAATATGCTTTAACAAGACATTGGAGACCATGTGTTTTACTCTCTTGTGCAATGTGCAAGACAAAACTTCTAAGCAAAAACATATCAAGGAAAGATTTGAATGCAACCAAAAGAATAATATGTTTAGACAAGAGATATGAATTGTAATGGCAACATCCCATAGCAAACGAAGGTAATAATAAAAACTCTCTCTAGCTTACAGCAGCATAAGACTCTCTACGTAACCAATAAAATAATCTGACCCAATTTCCCATTCACTCTTTGCGTCAACTTCAAACTTCATCTTCTTAAAACTAGCTCCCTTGAGATCGTGGTGGATGACATTAATAACCTCACCTCTGGAATCGATAGGTGCAAAAATCATGTCACCCATATCATTAGTAACACCTTTTATAGGTAAATGAAGCTGGGGAACATTATCAAAAGACTTCTCTTTGTAATCCTGTTTTCCTGCTTCGAAAACGAACAAATCAACTGAAGGCGCTGAGTCAGAAGGTCGAAGGGCCATGGCTACTTTGCCATGGTAGTTTATCAAAGTTCTTGGACCTTTGTCAAGAAAAAACAAAGTACGCATTTTCTGAGATAATCTAGCAAAGACATCAAACTTCTCAGAGTTCAAATCGAATCTCATCAGACACATTGCGTTGTCCGAGCTGGCAACGTAGTACACAAACCCATCAATACACAGACCGTTAGACCAAGATATGTGAGGAATGTCACACTTGATAAATCTCCATCTTTTAGGTTTATCTCCCAATGTGAATACCTGAAAGGGACTCGTTGTTGTTGTTGCGTGTTGTGCACGATACAGGGTGATGCACAATACTTTGTACTGGTCACTGACAGGATCATATCCAAAAAAGCGCTCGACTAGGCTTGGTCTACTAGCGCTTTTTGTTATGTCGACAAGCTTTGGTAAATATACGGTCTTTCCGGTGCAAGGGTTACATATGATCTTACCCATGTTCAGCAGACCATTAACGTAATAAGTAGGGTAATAGGGTTCACGGAGAGGTAAAGTTATACTGGATAGAAAAGTGGTTGGTATGGATGTTGATGACGACGATAGCGAAGAAGAAAAGAAGAAGCGGCAGTTTCTGCGTCCATTTTGGCAATCTTTATCGTGTAAAGCGAGTAGGAAACGGGAAGGATGATGAGTCAAGGATCGTGACCTCATGAAACTCTTGCTGGAGATGATTTCTTGCCATGATTTAGATACGGCCATAAACCTAGCTATGGATTTTAAAGGCAGAAGGATAAGAATCTCGATCTGCAGATCCAAAGGAACAACTTCCTTGTTGCAAAGATGGAGACTCATTGTAGGAAACCCTAGTTCTCTCTCTACATCTTCTTTACTCTTTGATTTTGTTTTATAGAGACGCAGAAGGACAGTATTATCGTTAATGCCTAATGGGCTTCCCACTTCCATTAGATTTGGTTTGGTTTGGATAATTTAGGTTTCTGGTTTAAAATCAAATAATAGGTACTTTATTTTTATAAATACTACTTTAATATTTTTCATAATTTGTAAATTTTCTATTTCAATCTTAATTAAGTTTTTTTCCCATATATTTAGTATACTAGTTCAACAATATCTTGCTAGATATAAAATATATACACAAACTGAGATGTGCAACCGGGTGTAGTTTGATTTGAAATTAGTATTCTTCACTAAGTGGTTATTTTTGTGTGTAATTGGTTCTTCATCCAATTTGAAGTCAATTGTTGAAACTAACGCATTTTGGGAGGTGAGGCGCCTTTTGGTCGTTTGGGAATTGGAATTCATCTAATTATCCTCCCAAACCATTGAGATGACAAGCATTCTCAAGCACATGAACATACTTAACTATCTTTGGGGAGAAGCTGTGAGACATGCATGTTATCTCATGAACCGGGTAGCAGGACTCTGACTGATCAAACGCCATATGAAGCTTTCAAGGGGAGAAAACCAAGTGTTAAGCATCTGAAAGTTTTCGGTTGTCTTGGATATGTCAAAACAGAGGCGTCACACCTTCGAAAGCTAGACAACAGGTCAAGAACTATGGTACATCTTGGGACTGAGCCAGGGTCAAAAGCGTATAGACTGTTCGATCCAACTACAAAGGAGAAACCTTTGAAAATTAAGATATCTTCTTGTCTATATCACAGTCGCTGTCTCATTCTATTGTTTAATATGTTCATTATTCCGCTCCTTTTCTTCTAAGCGCACATTGTTATTCCACCTTACATACATCTTCTAATACCATTGGCCAGTTATGCGTCACCTCTTTCGTTGTTTAGGCATAACATTCTGTACCTAATGGCTGCATTTCCAAGTAAGTTCTTCTCGCTCTTGCTTTTGAAAAATCTGACGGCGCATGTATCAGGTTCCAGTGGCTCCATTGCAGAGAGAAAACGTATAGGTATCTACATTTTATCCAATGGAGCCAATCTCAAAGAGTTCTTGATATTCCGGAAGAGCAAGGGATCCCTATTATCATTACATGGAACCAGGGAGGTAATGATGTGGCAGTGGAAGGATCTTAGGACAACTGGAGGTCAAGGTATATACCCTGATTTGTTTCTTCAGAGAGCCACATATATATACTAAACGTATAGGTATCTACATTCCTCAATCCATTGTAGCTTTGGGTTTAACCCACAGGTTCGAGTCTAAGTACATAACTGTTGTCCTATACCAACCACTAACACGGTGAACCTAAAACCCAAAATCCAATGCCATATTATCTTCCTTTTTTTTCTTCTTAATCTGTCAACTCTGTGACAACTTGTACTTTGTTCATGGTGAGTGCACAACATTTCTGAGTCTAAAAAAAATTTCGTGTCTTGTTGATGCTGTACGTAGTACAAAGTTTCTCAATGTAACAAAGAAAAGACTAATAACAATCTTATCTGCTAGCAATCAAACACTTTATTTGTGATGTCGGATACCAAACTGGGGAAGGTGGAGAGTACCAAATTCATGTATACTTTGCCATGTCTCAGAGATAGGAGCCAAATTTTCAGAGCATTCGCAATGGAGAGTAACAACAGAGATGAAAACAAATAATAAAAACGAGAGAACATCAAATTGTCAAAAGGATAATGCAAACCATGAGTTCATACTTCACATAACACTAACCAAAAGCAAAAGACAAATAACAGAAAGCGAAAACATGTCACAGACATCATAAATCGTTTTTTCTTTCAGAAGGGATAATAAGATTCCGTCTCACTTAGCCATCATAACTTTGACGAACTCATCATAGTTGATCTGACCATCGCCATCAACATCAGCTTCACGGATCATCTCATCAACCTCCTCGTCGGTCAGCTTCTCCCCGAGGTTAGTCATCACGTGTCGAAGCTCAGCTGCGGAGATGAAACCATTCTGGTCTTTGTCGAAAACCCTGAACGCTTCCTTGAGCTCTTCCTCTGAGTCAGTGTCCTTCATCTTCCTCGCCATCAGGTTCAGAAACTCAGGGAAGTCAATGGTCCCGTTCCCGTCAGCATCGACTTCGTTGATCATGTCTTGGAGCTCGGCTTCTGTCGGGTTTTGCCCTAGAGACCTCATCACGGTCCCGAGCTCCTTGGTGGTGATGCAACCTGCATATCAAAAACAAAAATTCATATATATAAACTAGATTCATGTGCATTGTACTAAGATACCTAGATTCGTGTGTCAGTTACAAAAAAAATAAAAGCCATCAAGAGAGATCGTTAGGATGTAATCTTTTTTTTTCTCGCATAATCAATCTACGAAACGATATAACCATCAAATCGGATCCCCTTTCCTCCTCAATCAACAAGTCAAATCTCAAAATATGAATACACCTTCCTCGATCGGAATCGGTAACGATCCCAAAACGTGAGATCCGGATCGTTTCTATCTAAGATCAGGAGTGAGTAGTGAAAACACGAGGAAGAACAACGAAGCGAGAAAGCAAAAAAAAAAAGCAACGAATCCTGAAAAAAATTCTAGATCTGAGAAAAGAAAGCATTACCATCTCCATCCTTATCGAAGAGGCTAAAGGCTTCCTTGAACTCTGAGATCTGGTCATCGGTCAGCTGATCCGCCATTTTTCTTTCTTCCTAAGCTTTTTTTTGAGATCTTTTGCTTCTACTGATTTACTTTTTCTGGGGTCCCTGCAAGAGGTTATAAAGTGAGGTAAAGCCCAATGTATATACTTGGGCCTTTGGAGATGTATAGTTGGGCCTTTGGAGATTCAATTGTATTTTGTTTTTTCTTAAGATGTAAGGTATGGTAATATTTAGTACTCCCTCCGTTTCAAATTATATGTCGTTCTAGAGCAAAATTTTTGTTTCAAAATAAGTGTCGTTTTCGATTTTCAATGCAAAATTTATTGAAAATATTCTCTATTCTATTTTTATATTGGTTGATGTGTATTGGTAATAGTATTTTTATTTTGGAAATATATAAAATTAAATGTTTTCTTAATCTGTGTGCAAAGATTTAGAACGACAAATAATATGAAACAGAGGGAGTAACTATTTGACAAAGCATATATATCATTTTTTTTTTCTAAAAAAAGGGTTAAACTCGGACTACTAATGGAACCAAGCCTAATCCCCGGGTGAGAGGTGCAACCCACGGATAGATCCTCTCCCGGGTATTCAAATGAGTTCTAAGCAATAGACTCATATCCGTGTGACCATTTAAAAATGTTTGCAGTTGCGGGGATTCGAATCCGGAAGTATTGGAAATCTCACCCTCAATCCGAAATCCGTCCTACCATTAGCCCACCTATATATATCATTTAAAATCTGACATTTTTAAATTTCAATACTGAATTTTATATAAATATATACTAAACTGTAGATATTATAAAGCATAAGCTTTGTTCATGATATTCTGCGAAGAAATCCAACCATTTAGTCAAAGATATATTCTTCTTCTTTTTTTTTGAACACCAGATATATTCATTTTCTAAAAGTCACATTGAATTAGTCTATATTTATACAACATGTAGGCCTTGGCAATAAAAATTAAACGATCCAAACTCTTAATTGGTATGCAAATTGCATATTAAATATACGTTGGTCATAAGACGAATGATCAGCGAAGACTCCACCACCTTTGTTTAAGAATAACCATAACACGAGAGTGGCGCGATAGTACTTTTTGTGAATTACCAATTTTCGGTCAAACTAAAGAACTTCCAACACGTCGGTCTAATCAATATTATTCACTTATCGAAACTATTTCTGTTTATTAGTTTTTTTAAACCAAATCATCGATTATTATTTCCCCGCGTACAAAATATTTAAAAGAAAAAAGAAAGGTATCTTTTAAAAATCCAAATACTCGATCTTTTGTCATTGCATTAATCAAGTCAAGATAATATGACTCCCAAAAAGGTAAAAACGTAAAATTATATCTTAAGAAAAATTAAGGGTGGAAAAGGAATCAATTTTCTCACATAAGGAAAGAAATTAAACGTATGGTTTTTGTGCCCCCACAGGAAATGAAATAAGATCGTCTCGACTCTCTTCTCGCATCTCTCTATCCCTTCCTTTCATTTCACCCTGCCTAAATTTTCTCCTATCGGTAAACAAAGTGATCTGCGCCGTAGGAATCGTCCTGCTAACTTTTGAACTCCGTGGAAACGCTTCATCGTTTTATTTGTTTTTCCGCAGGTGTGTGTGTTTTCAATACTGTTATGCAATTTGATTAGTGATTAGGTTAGGTCTCCTGGAGAGTTCGATCACTTGTTTACGCTTCTAAATTCTGTGGAATAGTCTTATTAATATGATGATGATCTTACTTCATTTGTTTAGTGTATACACACACACACATGCATACGACTCTTGGTTCAAAACCTGTATGTGTGCTTTTAACTATTTGATGATAGATATTTAAGTCACTAGATTCTGAGGAAACATTATGCTATTAGATTTGTCATAGCCTTGTGGATTTCTTACCTGTTTTACCGCTTTGTCTTCATGGCGTGTTAGTGTTACTGTTTTTTCTTCTCGACAGCGCGTCTTTGTGATCCTCTTTCATTTAGTTTCCGTGGATTGAGTTGATAAACATTTTCTCTTGTCTATTTTTTTTTTTTAAATTGGAGATTTATCTTTTGTACCGCTTTTAAAGATCAAGAGGTGCTGCTGGGATTGATGAATCGGCCAAAGGTCCAGCGTCGTATTGTTGGTAAATATGAGGTTGGCAAAACCATTGGACAAGGAACTTTTGCTAAAGTGAGGTATGCTAAGAACACTGAGACAGGAGAATCCGTTGCTCTTAAAATCCTTGATAAACAGAAGCTTCTCAAAAACAACGAGATGTCTGGACAGGTAAAAACTCATTTTCCGAATAATCCACATCTCATACCTCCTCCTCCTCCTCTCTTGTCATAAAACAGATCCAAAAGTATCAACTGGCTCTTCCCCGTTTGATTTTACAGATAAAGAGAGAAATCTCTACTATGAAGCTTATTAACCATCCAAATGTAGTGCGGGTCTATGAGGTCTCTCTCCTTTTTCTCCTGTTTCCCTTATGTCTTGCTTATGGATTAAGAACCTTTTTCTAAAATCTGTCGAGAGCTAACTTTGAAGGAAATGATTGACATTATTCCAGGTTTTAGCTAGCAAGACAAAGATATACATTGTCCTAGAATTTGCCATGGGTGGAAACCTTTTTGACAAAATTGTGAGATTTCCTTACCTACCTCTCTATCAACGGCTTTAAGAACTTGTAATCTTTTGGTGTTTGAATCATGTACAAAATGCATCATGCTAATCTTGATTAATATTCTTGTGTTTTACTCCTAATAACATTATTTTATATGATATATATATCTGATGTTTAAACTTTTGCATTAAGCCTAAACTAATGCAAGTACATGATGGGCGCTTAAAAGAAGATGGAGCACGTAGATATTTTCAGCAGCTTATCAACGCAGTTGATTACTGCCACAGCAGGGGAGTGTACCACAGAGACTTAAAGGTACCACACATCCTTTTTTTTTGTAAATCTAGGCCCATTTTTCCCAGGATGTGCTGTTTTTTTTCTTTCTCAGGCGCAGCTAATTGATGCCTAGTATTTTTCTTCTTTACTTTTCCTACTGCAGCCGGAAAACTTGCTTCTAGATGCTCAAGGAAATCTGAAAGTCTCTGATTTTGGATTGAGTGCCTTGTCCAGACAAACCGGGGTAATGTTCCTGCTGATGTTCAGTAGTGATGAATTTGATTGATTTTATTTATAAATATCTAATGAAGACGGGATAATATAGGTGGCTCTTTTCTTTCTAGATTCTTGTCAAAGGTAGTAGATAAATCCTTCTTATCTAGTGTTGTTTCAAGCCATGCATGTTCTTATGTGTATATATGCATTATTCTGATCATTTGATTTATCAGCTTATGAGACTTATTTGGCTTTGGCAGGGTGATGGTCTTCTCCACACTGCATGTGGAACTCCGAACTATGCTGCTCCTGAGGTATGCTTATAATCAAGTGGCTTCTCAACCAGTTTTTGCACCATGTTTTTTAAATAGTGTCCTTGTTGCTCTTGTCCCAAGGTTGTTAGTGATCAAGGCTATGATGGAGCAACCGCAGACTTGTGGTCCTGTGGAGTGATACTCTTTGAACTATTTTCTGGGTATTTGCCTTTCGAGGATTCTAATCTCATGACGCTTTATAATAAGGTAAGCACTTTTGTTGTATTTTTTTCCAAGGCTTCAGCTTCACCCGTACACCATTATCTGTGATTATTCGTTGTTATTTCATCAACTTGTCAGATAACAGCTGCTGAATATAATTGTCCTTCTTGGCTCTCTCCTGGTGCCAAGAACTTGATTGTCCGAATCTTGGACCCAAACCCGACGACTGTAAGATAATATATCCTCTCATCTTGTGTTTTTTTTTTGTTAGTTATATTGTTTGATTTAGTATCTTAATTATGATATAGTTAATGGCTTATTATTGCATTTTTCTATTTATATATTAGGCTTTTGAATAGCAGTAGGGTAATAATAGGATAGCTTACGAGTGGCAAGAATTAGGGAACATTTTATATGCATGTATACCGTGATAATACAAAAACAAACCGAGGATTGGCATTGGTCAACGGTGGAACTAATTGACTGTGCATAAACATGACAGCGTATCAAAGTTCCAGAGATTCTGGAAGATGCGTGGTTCAAGAAAGATTACAAGCCAACCCTTTTCGAGGAGAAAGACAAAGCAAACTTGGCTGATGTGGACACTGTTTTCCGAGATTCAGAGGTCAGTCTATTTGATTATGATATCTCCTTTTTAGTTTCAATAAATTAATGTCTGTAAAATCTGTGATTTATGAAATAGGAGCATCATGTCACGGAAAAGAAAGAGGAGCAGCCAACTCCAATGAATGCCTTTGACTTGATATCAATGTCGAGGGCTCTGGATCTTGGAAACTTTTTTGAAGAAGAAGGGGTGTGTCCCTAAGACTAATAATGCTTGCTTGTTTGAATCCTCTAGCAAAAAAAACTGTTTTTTTTTTGTGTGTGTCATAGAAGCAGACAGTTTCAGGGTTTGGTCTTTTCCACATTATACCTTTACTAATGAAGTCTACAACGTTTAACTTAATAGGGATTCAAGCGAGAAACAAGATTTGCAGCCACCGGTAGTGCTAATGAATTAGTTCAGAAGATTGAAGCAGCTTCTAAGCCTCTTGGTTTCGAAATTCAAAAGAAAAACTTTAAGGTAAACTGATCGCGTGAAACCCTGACAGCTATTGACATGGTCGATGTCGATCTCTCCTTTGTTTAAAGTTTAAACCAAAATCCTGTTAGAGTAACGAATCACAAACACTAGAACATACCATTTATAAAAGAATTACTAATTAGAGTCGAAAATTTAAAGGCCTAGTTAGCATTATATAATCACCTATGTTGGTAACTTCCTTGCGTTGTGGAAGTTCCCTTTCCTGGTAGTGAATGATACTAATCTTCGTGTCACTTGAACTGAACCACTACCTTGTTTGGGTACACAGATGAGACTTGAAAACGTGAATGCTGGAAGGAAAGGAAACCTAGAAGTGGCGACTGAGGTACAATATGCACCCGTGTTGTCTCTTTAGCTATATATATATTAAATCTGAATTGGGCTTGGAAAAAAAGAAGTGACCTAATCTGGCATAATGTTTTTCATAGATATTTCAAGTATCACCGTCTCTTCATATGGTCGAAGTCAGAAAAACTAAAGGGGATACATTAGAGTTCCATAAGGTAATAATACTATCGAATTTTCTACTCTGACCGCTGCTTAGGTGTGTCTGTTCACTTTATATACGGTTCCTTTTGCAGTTCTACAAAAAGCTCTCGACCACACTTAACGATGTGGTTTGGAAATCCGGTGATACCTCCGATAGTAACAACAAATGAGAGAAAGACTGATTCATGTCTCTGGTTGATCATTCTGAATTTTCTGATTTATCTTTTGTTTTCTCATTGGACGTAATTCTTTTGAAAGCAAGATCATGATATTGACTCTGTAAATATCCCCAAGGATGTGCAGTAACATTAAGGTGTTTATAACATTTAATTTCTTTGTACTGAATCTCAGAAATATTAGTTTTGTTAAGTATTAGCTTTTACAACTGTGTTTTCAGGCTGTAACTGGCTTTTTATTGGATGATTATCAAACAAAGATGTGGAAAAGCTATTAATTTGTTAGGAAAAATAAAAAAAACGCCGTTGCCGGGGATCGAACCCGGGTCACCCGCGTGACAGGCGGGAATACTTACCACTATACTACAACGACTTTGTTGTTAATTATAACAACTGAATTTATTTAACTAGTACTGTAATAAACGGACACTATCCATGTTGAAGATTCAAATCTTCTGTCTAAACATTTAACACACAACATGGCCTCCTTACCGACGATAACTCAACCTTCGTTAGTGCACATTCCCGGCAAACCTGTCCACCAACATGACATTCCAAGCACGTGAGATGATTTGTTCACCAGATACTAACACATTTGATTAGTAATTCTAATTAGTAATTCTTTTATAAATGGTCTTCGCATTCGATCTGATACTAACACATTTGATGTGTTTAATTGTAAGTATCTTTCTTGGTATTTGAATATATTCCTAAAGTAGTTAATTTTTTTTTTTTGAACGGCAAAGTAGTTCAATTAATGCTTACAAGTTACAATACAATCATATGTTTATGATTTTTTTCCCATATATGTTTAGGTATACGAGTTCCGACTTGATTATACATTAGGTGTTCATATAATCGGTACATTCGTTTTGCAACATGAACACATCAGATAGCCGTTCAAAAGAAAAGAAAAACACATCAGATAATGTATTTTCAATATTGTCTACTTTTGTTATATCATTTCAATTTTTCTTTAAAATACAATTTGTTTGAATAAAAAGATAGCCAGAAAAATACAGATGAGCGTTGAGCACTTACTGTTTTTTCAAAGCATTTGTTGTTTATAATAGGAAAACTGAATGAAAAATAGAAAATCATGGATATTAAAAGTTGCAAATAAAGGATCGACAAAAACAGATTAAAAAATCTTTAACCGGGAGGGAGCGATAAGGTCTGACTATATTAGAACCCAAAGTCGTCGGGTGTCCCCAATCAAAATCCTATCTATACGTAAATCAACAATAATGAAAATGTATAGTTTCTTGACTTAGTAAGTTAATCAATTTATGTACAAATAAATAATAGTTTAGTTTAGTTCAGGAACCTAGATAATATTAATCAGTTACACGACCGGTTGACTTGGGAATAAACTAGTGATCAAGCTTTTCAGTTGTTTTTTTTTGTAATAGAAAATCAAAGGCAACGGCTTTAGTGGCATCGCAAACATTAATTAATCTATATTTTTATAACGAGTTAATTATTGCTCTGTATATAGAAAAAAAGACTACAAACGACTAGAGAGTGAAAAAGACTAGAAACAATTGGTGGTTCCCGATTTTTTTTTTTTTTTTTGAAAACAAGTTCCCGATTTATTATTTAAACCAAAACCAAACCAGAATTTCTTTCAACCATTATTATATTATTATAATTATCAAAAGTTCTGAAGAACCAAACCAAATATCCTTACATAAAAAGTCGAGAGCAGTTTATTTTAAACAGCTTCTTATTTTTCATGACAAGTAAACGCACTACTACATCAATAGATATATGTCATAACGAAAAAAAAATTCCAAAGGATTTCAATATCCAAAATTTTATTTAACCTTTCATAACAGAATACGATAGTGTCATTTCAATAGAAAAAAACAGAATATACATTTAGCATATAATGTAAAAAACTCATACGATAGTGGAATTTATAACCAGATTACTTTTTTTTTGTGTGAAGAACATACATTTAACGATTTTTCAAAAATAAAAACATACATTTAGCATTCCAATCCAAAAACAAATAAAATGTACGTTTGACCTGATCGGCTAAAGTTGAGGATACAATAATATATCTATCAATTTGAAAGACATATGTTCCATTTGCATTATTAAATCTGCTGAAGCAATTATAAATTATATAATTGTACATGCATTCGCCAAAAAATATAAATAAGTCTTTTATCAAAAAAAATATATATATAAATAAGTCAAACTTGTTAGAGTACACGATGACTACAAAATTCTGCGTGCCTATTAGTAAGGTGATGAAATATGAATGGTACTGATTTATATTCTTTTAAACTTTTGGTATGATTTTGAAGGCAACATTTATTCTATTTCGTTTACTTTGTGATTTTTATCGATTTTTTTATCTCTAGCCCATTTTAATACATGAGTTTTGGGTCAGTACATTTTATCATTTTGATTATTTTTCGTCTCTCTTGTTTATTAGTTTTTAATGATGAAATTATTTAAAAAGAATAAATGACCGTCTTGTGATAGAAAGAAAATGGCAGCACAACTATGTAATGTAGTTTGTTCAAAAAAAAACTTTGTAATGTAGTTAAATTTTTCTTTCTTGAAACATAGGTTTACAACTTAATTATAGTTTTGAGGGCATTTCTGCCGGATGCCACGTTCAACCCGGTAAAGTAAAAGGAAAAACTGCATCACAAGTAGTGAAATCTTTATGTAGGTTTGTGATCTTGTATTAGCTAGAAATTCATATTCCCGTTTCCTATTTTACTATTTGAATTTCCGGATTGGAGTATTGCAAACCCTTTTTTATGTCTATTAGTTATGTCTTCGGTGGCAGAGTAAATATACTCTGCAGTCTACACTTTTATTGTTTTTTTTTTGCTATTTTATTGTTTCAATAATTATTTTTTCAATAAGTATCTACTTATCTTGCTCGTATATCTTAAAATCCTGACATTAGCTATCGATTATCACAAACAATTGACATCAATGATCGACATCAATCATTGTTTGCGTTGAAACTTATTTACCTTCTAACCACAAAAGCGAATTTAAACCGAACCGGACATTGATTCGGTATAGTGATTAAGTCAATTGTCAGACCGAACTAACTGCTTTAACCGGATTTTTATCTTTAATTAACTAAAATATAAATTTAATTATATAATTAATTTATATACTTTTAATCAATATTATAATCAAAAAATATCATAGTTATGTAACTATCTTAAACTAATGTGAATTTTTCCAAATTGTTGAAATTTTTTTTTTACTTCAATTTTTGAAAAATCAAATTTTGTTATTGAACCGGTTCACCGTTGGCCTGGAACTTATTATCCAAGATCCGGATGAGATCTGATTCCGATCCGCTCCGAAAATCCAGATATCTGGAGGGCGGATCCGGTCCTGATAGTAAAATTTTGGATCCGTCAAAACCGGATCCGGATATCTTGATTTTTAGTCCAGATATCTGGATCAGTAATTTTTATTAATAACTATATCAAAAATAATAATACCTACATATAAAACTAATTTTAATTATTATATTCATTTTTATAATAGCATATGTAAATTTTATATAAATTTTGTAATATTATACATAGAAATAATTAAGACATTATATATATTTATTTTAAATTATTATTAATATTTTATATATTTTATTTATTTTAGAAGGATATCTGACACTTGGATATCCGAGAACTCCGGATCTGGATAATGATAATAAAATCATGAATCCGTTGTATAAGGACACCCTTAGTTCACCGGTTTATGAGTTTACTGGTTTTACGAGTTTTGACGGTTTAGTTCAGATCATGTTTTTAAAGAAACCCGGAACAAGCAAGATGGAGGAGTCGCGGTTTTACCGGCCGGTCCGGTTTTCAAAACACTGCACAAAAAATTATAGATGTATTTATCAAAAAATTACTAAATTATAATATTTTATTAAATATTAGAAATAATAACTAAAATTGAATATTTAAACCAAATATACAAATTCTTATTTATAAATAATGAAAAATAAATGACCAAACATCATAGATATATTCATTATAATAAATTATACAAAATATTAGAAAAAATATTAACAATTATTAAATATTTTAATTATATTAGTTATTAGAAAGAATAAAAATAAAAGAAACTATAATACATATCTTTTTCTATCAAGTAAATATTATATATGATTTTTACTGAAGGAAAAAAAGTTAATAAAAATAATGTAAATATAAATATGAATATATATATTTATAGGGCTTATTTGTGAATAACCTAAAACATGAATGAAATTAAGTGCATGTCAATGATTTTGACATAATTAAGAGAGTAACAAATGTGTCTCTTTTCATCCGGTTATAACCCTCGACCAAACAAGTAGCAGGTGAAGAGAGAAGATAATAACAATCACACCGCACCAAAAGAAAGAATATAATAAAACCACATCACACCAAAAGAAAAGAAGATAATACATCCACACCACATACATAATAACCACAAACATTTCACTAATTGTATTTTATATCAAAATAACTTAGAATCAATTATATTTCAACACTTAAATCTAGATACTAAAATTTATTTCAATCCCACGTTAATCTCTAAATACTAAACCCTAAACCTTAATCAATAAATCATAAACCCGATTATAAATCACAAACATGAAATAAAAAATATAAACTCAAACCCAAATTTTAAATACCAAACCCTAAATGGTTATCACTAAACCTTAACCTGAAAATATCAATCCATATCCGAGATATAAATAGTTTCCCCCGTTTTCAAATAACGACATTCACCAGGTTCATAATAGTATACTACATGGTGGATATAGTATAGTATTTTTAGAGTATACGGGAAACTAAACTTTAGTTCTTGTTCAATAATTTATGGGACTTTAGTAGTAAGGTTATATGGACGTTGTACTACTATATTATTAAAATGAATAGACTGACATTACGATTATATGGGGTCATATCACTAGTACAAGTAACAGAGTAACGAGGGTGAGTTAGTGAAACTCAACCTAGATGGTAAAACTATACCATAACCCGGAAATGTCAACCCACAACCGAGATATAAACAGTTTTCTCTATCTTCAAATAATGACATTCACCAGATTCATAATACTATACTACATAGTGGATATAGTATAGTATTTTTAAAGTGTACATGGAACTAAACTTTAGTTCTCGTTCAATAATTTAGGGTGGTATTTTAGTAGCAAAGTTATATGGATACTGTACTACTATATTATTGAATAGAATATATTTACATTACGACATAGATGGGGTCATATCACTAATACAAGTAACAGAGTAAAGAGGGTGAGTTAGTAAAACTTAATCCATATGATAAAACTAAACTCTAATCCGGAAATGTCAACCTACATCCGAGATATACACAGTTTCCCCCGTTTTAAGAAATAGTATAGTAATATGTCTCAAATAGTATAGAAATATATCTCAAATAGTATGGTAAACTTACATAAATAATTACACTAAAGAATATATACTATAGTATTTCGTTCACCGAATATAGTATAAACGGCGAGTTCGTCTTTTTCAATTCTTTTTTTTTTTCAAATGTGTTGATACACCTTCACTTCATTCACCGTCGTTATTCTTCACCATCATATAAAGATCATCTTGAAATGAAGGGATGTGACATGTGAAGAAAAAACATAGATTTGGTAAAAAAAAAGGAAGAAGAAAAAAGAAATGTGCAACAATGGTAGCCACAATTTATTATATTGTTTATTTAATATTTATTTTAATAAATAAACTTTCAGCAGATCATATGAGTCACAATTGAAAGATAATATGGCTATTATTTTTAATATGGTGGTTGTGTACAGGTGAATTAGAGGTTTTAGGTAGTGAGTGAATTATAATTTGTTTGATAGTTGTTGGATGCAATTTCCCATATATATATATATATATATAATAGTATGTAAATATTTTATAAAATTATTTGTATTGTACAAAATAAATTCGTTTTAAAATAAGTTATTTCATAAACGAAAAATATAATTTTTTTAAAAAAATATTTAGTTATTTAGTTTGAAAGTGAACAACATTAATTAATAAAATTGGATCTCTATTAATAATTAATAAAATGGGCTCTCTATTAATAAATAATAGCCAAAATAATTAAATTTATATTATTGGTCATCTGCAAATGTCCGGCTTCTTATTTGCAGATAAATAATTTTATGTGTATATAAATATGCATGCAGATTCTTTTTTTTAATTATTTGTTTTTGTTCTATAAAAAATGATGTTGAATGGCAAAAATATTGCAATTCATCCTGCATTAAAATTGGCCTACATTTATTTTCCATTGGGCATGCTTCACATTCAAATTTTTAGTTGTTACGATTATAAATCGTGTTTTGCTAGCCGTTAAAAAGAGAAAAAGATGATTTTTATAGTTTCAAACTGATGGTCGGAGGCTTTAGTGATCTTTATAGTTTCAAATTGATTTATTTGATTTATTTTGTTTTCTCTTTTTCGGTTTATTTTTTTAATTTCTAATTTATTTTAAATTTGAAAAGTTATTTTTTGTGTTTTTTTCAATGAGTTTAAAAAGACAAAAGTTTCAGTTTAGTTAAACCGTTTAGAAAAAAAAAGTTTACAAATCTAGAAGCGGATGATGACAACCGGTAATACCAGTTTTAATTTTAATAGTTTTTCATTTAGCGGTGATGAAATTCTTGATATAAACTATAGTTAATTTGAAAGGATTAATTTATTGTTTAGAATGGCAATATCTTTAACTCTGTTATTATTAATAAAATAATATAAAAAAAAATTTGTCCCTGTATCTCTTACTATAGCAATAAAAAAAAAGTAGCAATACTTTTTTTTTTTGAACCGATTTTTAAGTAGCAACCCTTTCTCCTTTCAAAGTTAACTATTCGAGAATCAAACATGTAACTTTTATATGAAATATTTTTAACCATCTATACGTAGATATATTAGTTTACTTTAGATTTTTACGGGAGTATGGAGATTTTTTTTTTCATTGTTTAAGATCTTTTGCTTATAAAATTTAATAATATAATCCAATTTAAAAGAAAAAAATTCGTGTTTGGGCTGCGTCACGCTCCACCCCTACATCGAAAAATATTTAGTTGATACCAAAATTTTGTTACTTGTTGTCAACAGAAATATTGATATTGAAGAGTCATTAACCAGTAGAATTATTTACTGGGGTCTATTGATATTGTTAAATTACTTTAGGAGACAAGTTTCCGGAATTAGTTAATTTAATTCGGCCGGAATTTGGGAACTGTCCTCCTTAATATTTTAATTTAATGCTAAGCCGGACAGAATTTTAATTTTTCCTCTCTTTAATTTTAATATCTAAGTAAGCTAAATTCATATGATAAAGTAAATTAGCCTGCCCCACGATTATTATAAATAAATAGTAATAAACACACAATAATTGAAGGATGTTAATTCTCTGTGTAGATCATTAATTAACGTTTATTTTAAGCATGCGAAGTAAATGAGAAAACAACATAAAGTTGCGGAATAATCCAAAAGCAAAATTTACTCCCTACGCTATATTTTAGAAACAAAATTTGTTTGAAAAAAATATATATATTTTACCTTTTCAATATATTATTTTAAAAAATTATAAATTTCAAAAATTAATGGTATTTATTGAATTTCTATTGGCTAAAAAATTATGGACATTTTCTATAAAAACAATACATTTAAAATCAAATTTAATGTGTTTTTCTAATATATGTGAAAAATCTAAAATATATGTATATTTTTGAAAAGGAAAGTGTATAATTTACTAGCGTACAACACAACTATCTTAAAGGAGTATGCCTTTATGCGTAAATATTTTAATATTTTAAGATACTTAAATGTTTTGGCTATAAAATTATATTAAAATGCAATTATTTTTATAACTATTGAAAATGAAATTTATTATTTAAATGTTACTCCATGTCTTTATGCATGTGTATTTTAATATACTTAAATGTTTAGGCTATAAAATTATATTAAAATGCAATTTATCATTTAAATGTTACGTCTTTATGCATATGTTTTAAGTTACACTAGATTATGACCCCTCATTTATTTTTTGTTTAATATTTTTTTTAAAAATTAACTTTAATTTAAATTTTTGTGTAATCATTTTTAAGTTTAATATTAATTTAATTTGATATAATGGTCTCTTAAATAAATGAAATATATTATTGGACCAAACATTTATCAATTAGACATGATCCTGTTTTAATATACTAGACTTTGACCCGTTCAACCGAACGGGATTTTAATTATATATATATATTATTTGTTATTATTTTTTTCTGTCAACCAAATATTTATTTATTTATTCTTATTAATTTTAGATAATATATTGTTGTATATGAATAAATTTAAGATATGTTAATTTGTATACATCTATATCTATACTATTAAAGCAAAATACCTAATAGGTATTTGCCTTTGGTTTTTGAAGTTAATTACAATGATATGCCATTGACATTTTTTTAATAAAATTTTAATAAAACAAATAAATAAGAGAATATTCTAAATAAGAAACCAAACGAATATTGTTTCCAAAACTCAATATATCATTTATAGATCAACTTAAATTTTTCAAACCCATGTCCCTCCATTGAATCACAAAAGTAAAATAACCTCTTTCTTTCGTAATCGAGATTTTTTGTATTTTTCTTTTGGAAATATATTGAAACACAAAACGTAACGGACATTAAGTTTTACAAGGATTTTTGAATTGAAATGTCCACACAATATTTTTCTATCCTCGGTCCATTACGTTTACTTTTACACCATTGTAAAGCCTAATCAATCAATGACCTTCTATACTTACATCGTGACAAACTTGCAAGCCCAATTTTAATTCATAACAAACTAAATTTTGTAAATCCAGATTTGTAACATTAATAGTGTAAATTATATAAAGGAAATTTTTATTAAAACAGTTCTATATATGTGTATTTGTGTATATATATTTTTAGTAGGGGTGTTAAAATGAGCTAACTCGCTTAACTCAGCTTATGGTGACCTCGGATCTTTCATGAGTTAGCTCATCTCAACTTATTTATTATATGAGTTTCAATATGTAAACTCGAACTCAGATCATTTAGATCATGAGTTAAATGAGCTACTTTGCGATCAAATTTAAAAATAAAAGTTATAAACATAATTAAAAATAAAATATAGAATAAAGTTTTTATAATATAATTTAAAATTTAAAATTCCAAAGCGCTAATATTAATATTGAATAAAACCAAGACCTAATAACATATTAAATCAAAGCTAAATGAGTAATATAAAAATATATTTCACATAAAAGTCTTGTGATTATTAATTTTCAAACTCTTCATTTATTCAAATCGTAAAGATATATATTACACATGAGAGTCTTAGGAATATATCTTAATTCTAAAGATATATGATGTGAGGATTAATATCAACATTCTTCTACATTATATATATATATAACTTTTTGGTTTTAAATTTTTATTTTATAAGATAAGTATGAGTAATATAGAAACTATTTTTCTTACATAAGAAAAATATAAATCATTGATATATACATATATAATATAAAAAGACATAGTTCGTAAATTAGCTCATATTCATTAAAGATCGTTCATATAACTTGTTATCTAATTTAAATTTGATCATTAAACTCATTTATTAAATGAGCCAAAAAATAGAGATCATGTTCATGAAAATCTAGTTGAGCTATGCCAGCTCATGAGTTATAACTCATTTTGACAATCCTATATTTTAGTTACAAAAACGTATCACAATCTTTTTATTAAATATCAGATCAAAATTTAAATTTTCACAATATTCATTTATGCCATAAACTAATACTGAAAAAATTAAATAAACTACAAATTTATATTAGTAAAGTAAAAATTTAAAAGGATATTACTATTAAATTTAAGAGTCTGTTCATCGTAATGAAAAACATAAAAAGTGTCAAAAAAAATTAAAAAATAAATCAACATAAAAATATCCGCGCTTTTAAAGCGCGGATTGAAATCTAGTGTATTATATAGTATGTTAGTCCGTTTGACAACATATTATACTATTGTAATATAAATATTTTTATTTATGAAAATTAAATATATTAATATATCATTTTAATTTAGTTTTATCATATTTAGTCCAATATAATAATTATGTTAATTTAATTAATTATTATTATAAAATAAATAAAGTGTGATAAAAAAATTATTTTTCATTTTAAACAATAACTAAACATATATTGAAGCATAATAATATTCTTAAATATTAAAATGTTGTAGATAATATAATAAAATTTATCGATAAGTTAATAAAATTAGATGTTATATATTATCTAATTTTATAATAATGTTTGTGTGATTTATAAATTAGTATTTTTAAATTTTTAATTTATTAATTTGAAATATATGAGAAAATTAAATTAATTTGGACCTACATAATAGAGAAAACAAATTTTTGGATACTGATAAAAGTATTTTACAGAATTTTTAATCTTTGTCTATAGATTAAAAATGAATTCGATTTTTAATTATATTTGATGATAATTAAAATTTCAAATAACTAGTTTTTGAAATATATTTTAAGAAGATTTTAACTGATTTCAAAAAGATTTTGTTAGAATCTTTTTTCAAATATTTATTTACATTTCTAATAAAAATAAGATATGAAAATATATCATAAAGTGAAATGATGACTTCTGTTTTAATATATAAGAAGACTAGATTCTGATCCACTTTTAAAAAGACGGATATATTTTTTGTTTTACATTTTTTTTAGAAATTTAGTTTATATTTTGTATTTTAATCATATTTGTGTTTTTATTTTTTATAATATTGTTCTTAAATAATTAATAAAATATTTTAATAATTGTATTAAAATAGTTGGATCACACATATATCAATAGGTCATGTTCATATTTTCATAGAATATATATTTTCAAAATAAAAACACTATTACCAATACACCTAACCATATATCAACTAATAGAAAAATAGAATAGAGAATATTGTCAATAAATTTTGCATTGAAAACCGAAAACAACACTTATTTTGAAACAAAAAATTTCCTCTAGAACGACAAATAATTCGAAAAGGAGAGAGTATCACAAAAGAACCAAACGGTTAAGTTGGTTAACAGTGACTTATTGATTTTCCTTCCTTTAAAATGGTTTGGAATTTCAACCTTTAATTACATGATCTCTCAGTATATGAATAATTGATGTTTTAAACTTTATACTCATATTAAGAAAATTAATACTTTCTTTTATTCATTACTGTTGGTCAAGTTTAACACTGTATTTTTATATTCTAATTTATATTTAAATTTTTTAAATAAATACATTAATTATACTCTAAAACATAAATTTTTCAAATACTAAACCAAAATTTAAAATATCAATCATAAGGAGTATTTTTTGGTTACCAAATGTTTTTGACCATATTAAGTAACCAATATGCTATGGTTTTCTATATAACCATTTCTTAACCGATCTAAACACGTAATCACCAATCAGATCAGAACCCAAATATTATTCTCATGTCTTCAAGGCTATATCATCCTTTCCAATATTTTAAAACCATTAATAGAAACATATGTTATTAGGCTATCAGCGGACGTTATACTCAGAATTAATGTGAAATCATCTTTTATGTACATATTAGTAGGTAAATAATCCGCATTTTTCTGTGTGGAGTGACATAATTTATAAAATATTTATTACACAGATAATTTTTTAGAATAAAAATTTTAAATAACAAAAACACATATAAAATATATTTTAGTGACTTAATCAAATCTGAATTGTAAAATATTTAGTTTTCATAATTCAAATATGCTATATATTTCTATAATTTTGAAATTAAAATATTTATGTTTTATATGGTATATAGTTTAACTCAAGAGATATTAAAATAGATATATTTTATAAATATATATTATATGAAACTTCTTACGCATATGATTTTATAATCATTTGTATTCTGATGTAACAAAAAGTTAAACTCTTAATCATAAAATTTTCAATGTAAGAATTTTATTTAGTTTTAGTAACATATATGAAATTTTATTTTTGTATAGTCAACATAATTGTTTAATTTATTTTAATAATGCAAAATTTAAAATATAGAGAATATATAAATTATTATCAAATATTTATTATTAAATTTTTAATTGTTATATATATTTTAATCATATTAGGTAATTTTGTGATCCTTTTTAAGAAAAAAATGAAGATTTTTGTTTTATAGATTACTAGTTAATTTATGGTTATTTAATAAGAAATACATTATATGTTTTGATAGATCAATTTATTTTCTAAGAATTTTACAAGTTATTGTAGTGATACACGTGACATATTTAAACTTTCAAATATTATATAATGTATTTGAACTAAAACAAATCATGTGATAGAGTGACTCTCATCAATCACTAGTTTGATTGGATATCCATGTAACATATAATCCCATACGTTTTCATCGGAAGAAAAAGACTCAGGCCTGCTATTGTACACTATAGAACTGAGGTAATCTTCAATTCAGAACTAAGCATGATGTTGATAGAAACATTAATTCAACACCAATTCTCATTTGTCCGGCCAATAATTTCAACTAGCTCATTGAGTTATGGTGCTGGAAATTCATTTTCCTGGCATTTTTTTTGAAAAAAAAAAAACAATAACTACGTCATCTGTCTATAATGCCGTAAGCATACACAGACCAAACTTTCTTACACAATAAATTTCTTAGATTTTTCCGCTTTATAATTTTCTTTTTTGGTACGGGACAGATTTTGAGGATCCTTTAACCATTCTTTTGAGAATCGTTGAATCTTTTTTTATTTTTCGTCGCTTAGTTATCTTCGCATAATTCAGTGTTGACAATTCTGGGAGACGTTTTTCCAAATCAATATCGTTTTAATTAACAAATAAAAGGACGTTATTAAAAATATTGATTTCAACGGCCGGAGAAATTAAAAAAATTGAATAGAGTTAAATAAGAATAATCCTAAAGCTAAACTCAGTCGCTATTTATAGCTAAGCCACAAGCTTCTCTCACCAGTCACCACAGACAAACAAATAAAGGTTTGGTTCCAAAAGCTAAAAGCTTCCCTCTACGAATAGCAAATCACACATAACACAACACAACACAATGATAGCTTACATAGAGCCATACTTCTTGGATAACGACGCCGACACCGCCTCTGTCACCACCGGACAATCTTTCGATGGTGTCTCCGAGTCACTCGACATCCAGGGAGAAATCTTATGCGACGGTCCTGCGGCGGATATCGCCGGGAAGGACTTTGGTGGCATGAACTGCGTGAAGCCTCTTGCCGTGGTCAGACCCGTGGGACCGGATGATATCGCCGGAGCGGTGAGAGCAGCTCTGAGGTCCGATAAACTCACGGTGGCGGCGCGAGGAAACGGCCATTCGATCAACGGCCAGGCCATGGCGGGAGGAGGGCTTGTCGTCGATATGCGTTCCACGGCGGAGAATCATTTCGATGTTGGATATTTACCCGGCGGGGGTGCGTTCGTCGATGTCTCCGGAGGGGCATTATGGGAAAACGTGTTGAAACGGTGCGTTTCGGAGTATGGCTTGGCGCCTCGGTCGTGGACTGATTACCTCGGGTTAACGGTTGGCGGGACGCTGTCGAATGCCGGCGTTAGTGGACAAGCGTTCCGTTACGGACCACAGACGTCAAATGTAACGGAGTTAGACGTGGTGACGGGAAATGGAGACGCCGTTACTTGCTCGGAGATGGAGAACTCGGAGCTCTTCTTCTCTGTTTTAGGTGGTCTTGGACAATTCGGTATCATCACCAGAGCTAGGGTTTTGCTAGAGCCAGCACCAGATATGGTGAATACTTTAAATCTCCAAAATTAATATTTTATAATCTTAATTAGATCTTTTTAAATTGTGAATGATGTATTTTTTTATAAAAAATATTATTTAATTTTGAAAATTGGTTATTTTAAATGATTGTATTAGGTGAGGTGGATAAGAGTCGTTTACACCGAGTTCGACGAGTTCGCTGGGGACGCCGAGTGGCTAGTGAGTCAGAAGGACGAGTCATCGTTTGATTACGTAGAGGGATTCGTGTTCGTCAACGGCGATGACCCGGTCAACGGGTGGCCTACAGTTCCACTCCACCCAGACCACGACTTTGACCCGTCCCGACTCCCACAATCATCCGGGTCGGTTCTTTACTGCCTTGAACTAGCTCTCCACTACCGAGATTCCGACTCAAACTCAGCCGTCGACAAGGTAACTTCGACAACACAAACTCTACATTAGAAACTATGTTTGACCAAAATTGACCTGTAAAGTTGACCCGTTAACATTCATTCGACACGTATTTAATACAGGACCGCTTTGAGCTTTCTCGACTTCCATGATTACAACATAAAATTCAAAAAACAGTGGAACGATATATAAATACTAAAATATTAGGGAAATATGATAGGGTGTTGTAAGTGAATTATACAGTCTCTTGTCTGACTGCATAATATGAAACTGACCATACATTGGGTAAATGTATCTTCCATTTTGGATTTTCTGACAAGAAATAAAGTTTTGATTTTCTTCAATTAACCACGTTATTATGAAAACGACATTTATCTTCATCTTTTTCTCTCATTCCTTTTTGCTTTTGTTGTCTCTCTCTCATTGAAACCCCCATCTTTTTAGATCACTATAAGCTTTTCAAACTCTATTATTTAGGTTAGGACACATACGTGTGGCATGTCTATTGGTCAGGCGGTAATTTTAATCATACTTATGTAAACGTTTCAAGTAACATTGATGATATGATTTCAGAAAATCTGGACATCGTTTTACGTGTAATTATATGTTAATTAATGAAGCAGATATACTAAAATACCCTGGCTGACTTTTTCATTTTTTGTTCTGAAGAGAGTGGAGAGACTGATAGGACGGCTGAGATTTATTAAAGGACTGAGGTTCGAGGTTGATCTACCTTACGTTGACTTTTTACTGAGAGTAAACCAGTCTGAGGAGATAGCGAAGGTGAACGGCACGTGGGAAACACCGCACCCTTGGCTTAACCTCTTCGTGTCGAAACGTGACATCGGAGAATTTGATCGGACGGTTTTCAAGGAACTTGCCAAGAACGGAGTCGGAGGGCCCATGCTGGTCTACCCACTCTTGCGAAGCAGGTTAAATATTGCCTAAATCTCCTTTTTAAATGGACCCATCTTTTCTTTAAAGGTTCACTCGACAATGCAATCTATCTATCTATCTAAAAGACATGAGAACATGATCGGTCTAGTTAGTTTTTTTGTTCCTTGGCACGTTTTAATTACCTCTGATGATTAGTTGTCCTAAAAGGTTCCACACACAAGTCACGAGACGTGCGACTGTGATCGAACCTATTGTCGCAGATGTGGCACACGTGCTTCTACCCCTCTGCATCGGAGTTTAGTGAGGTCGTTTAGATTTTATAGGCGACATCGAGGAATATCTTAGTGTAAATACAATGCCCGTTCTAGGTATTACGGTTGGGTTGGTGACGGAGTTGTATTGCAACCGTCATAGTATATGAAAAGAGTGTCTGAACGTTTGAAATCTGTGGGGACAAAGATACGCTTCTGGGACCCACTAAGCTTCAGTTAATCTCCTTTACTTTCTTTTCTAGTTCTAGATAAGTCTTTTGTACTTTACTGAGATGGATCTGAGGGTAGTTCGTCATTAGGTATTTTTTTACTTTTATGTGGAAAATGAGATTTGCTGGTATAAACTGGTAGACGTAAAGAAAACGAAATCACTCGAGGGGCTTACTGCAAAGGGACAAAGTGTCCACCTAACTTTACTTTTATTCTCAAAAAAAACTTTACTTTTATTCTCCTTGATTTTTAATTTTCTTTTGACCGATATGCCGTTGGTATTGTCTTGATGATTTTTAATATACTTTTTGTTTAGTGGTATAATGATTTAAGAGTCCCAATCATTAACTAACAGTTTGGTCTGAAATTTTATCAGGTGGGATGACCGTACGTCCGTGGTTTTACCGGAAGGAGATATATTCTACATAGTGGCATTGCTTCGATTCGTACCGACGTGTGCTAAAGCTTCATCGGTCGAGAAAATGGTGGCTCAAAATCAGGAGGTTGTTCAATGGTGTGTCAGAAAGGGAATAGATTTTAAGCTGTATCTTCCTCACTACAAGTCTCGAGAGGAATGGATTCGTCATTTTGGGAACCGATGGTCGAGGTTCGTTGACAGAAAATCTATGTACGATCCCATGGCTATCCTTTCACCGGGTCAAAAGATTTTCAATAGGGCTCCTTGACCCCCTATTTTACTTTTGTATTCTTGAGTTTCGTTGCTCTAATGTAATTTTTACATGTATCTTTTTCTTTCTAATTTTCTTTCTCCCAAGAAAAAATCAACTGTTTAAAAAAAAAAAAATTCAAAGATCCAGTTATGGAGTTCTGTTCACAAGAAATACGCTCTTCTTTTGTTCAAAATAAAAATCTATAAGATTTACTTTCTACTTTATTAAATCTAACAATATCCAGAGTAATAGCTTGGGGGGAAATGATTAATTGTCACAACACACACCAATAGAATAAGGCTTTGATTGGTAGAGCATTAGCATTAACATTATACTCTACATTATCCAATCAACATGTGTTATAAAAGAATTTAGAAAAGTATTTACTAAATGCTAATGTTCTCAAAATGCTCTCTGGCAAATGCTCTCAAACTTTTGGAAGAGCATTTGCATTTACAATTTATAAATTTAAGAAAAATATATAATTAGTACATTTATTTGATTTAATAATATCATAAAATTATTTTTATATGCAGAAAATTAAATTTTGATTTCTAAAATAAATTTACAATATAAATATTTTTAAAAAATAGTATTTCACATTTAATATATAATTTAATTATATAAATTATATTATATTTTAAATGCGAAATATTATTTTAAAAATAGATATTTTAATTGTAAATTTAATTTTTATATAAATATAATTTTTGAAATTAGTAAATAAAATAAATTAATTATATCTCTTCTATATATTAATATATATAATATATATAATAATAATTTATTTATTTAGTTAATAATATTCAAATTATTTTATATCCAAAAGTAAATATATATTTTATTTATTTTATTTAATAATATTCAAATTATTTTATATCCAAAAGTAAATATATATTTTATTTATTTTATTTAATAATATTCAAAATTATTTTATATCCAAAAATAAATTTATATTTTAAATAAATTTTACGTTTATTTTTTAAATAATAATATTTCAGATTTAGAATTTAGTTTATGTTATTAATTAAGATTTATTATTTTTAATAACAAATATATTATTAATATTAATATGTTAATATATATATATTATAATTATATATATATATATTATAGTTAATATATATTATTTTAAAATAAATATATTATATAATAACTTTTATAAAAAATTAAAATTGTATACTGCTAATGCTGTACCAATCATCTTATTAAAAATTTTAATGAGAGCATACAGTTTATGCAGCATACTGCTTTTATAGCATACTGGTACTGCTTCTTCATCAGCTGTACCAATCGAGGCCTAAGTATTCGCGATAAAGGTTGAGTGGAGTTTCATTACGTGTGTATTTAAAAATAACAGAGGGATGGAATGTTTTGACGAAAACAAAATAGAATTGAAAAATCTTTGCAAAAAAAAAAAAAAAACAAAATAGAAGGATGGGATGAATACATATTTCTATATAACTATTTCAATTTTCGACTTTTTAAATTAGTGCAATTAAACCATGTTTCCACTATTTTCAACTCGAATGGTAAAAGTTAGAGGAATGTTCAATTCCACCAAAAGTTTTTTCCTGAATGTATAACCAGTTGTATCCTCAAGTTTTTTCAACTGTCCATTATATGATGAAAAACATACCTTTGTAATGATATGGATATGTGTGGAACGTAACACATTCAGTGGTGGAGCTACATCATAGGATAGGGGGCAGCTGCCCCCAGTAACCTTCAATTTTTTGGGGTCAAATTTTCAATATTTATCATTACTGTTACCAAAATAATCAAATTCTCATTAGATCAGTTGTTGTTGCCCCCAGTGAAAAAACTTTCCTGCCCCCACCAAACCATGGTTCGTCACTCAATCTTCTCAATTTCAGTTTTAAAAAAAAAATATTTTATCAGTGATAACAAACTCTTGATTCCTTCCTATTTTGTTGGCTACGTAGACGAGTATAATATTTAATGCATTTTTTTCTTTCCATAGTTTTTTTTACGTCTTCCATATTTTATTTAAAGAGGTTATCTATAAACGTTTTATACATTTTCAGTCGGTTAACTAATTTGATGCTGTAACTAGTTTTTAAAAATTATTTCTCATGCTTTGGTTATTTTGGTGAGTCTTAACAAATAAATACTATTTATATTGTTTTATAAAATATTAAAGTTATATGTTAAACTATATAATAATAAACATATTTTGTTTTGCCAGTAGTTATCACTTTATATAATAATAAACAAATATTTTATATATTATATATTTAAATATTAATTATTAATAAATAATTTAATTAATTTTTGCCCTCAATAAAAGATAACACATTGACGAGATAAATTATACTTGCTCACCATTTTTGTGTGGGTATATGTTGGATTTACACACAAGTGATCTATAATGAGCATGCATGTACTAACATCCACTCCTATTCCCTTGATTTTTTCTTTGAGTAACCAAAACTAGATTAAGTGTATTCTTAATCCTGCTTATCTTTGTTCTCTATAAACTCTGGCCAAGAAGTCGTATCCTTGTATCACTTTTTGCATTAAATAGAAAACCCTTGTTTTTTTTTGGACCTAAACTAAGCAACTAGAGTTGTTTTTAGGTCATCATCCATGTAAGTTTTCTGAAATCTTTAGTAGTTAGTTGTTCTTTTAACCCCGTTAAGATTGTTTATGAAATTCTTTTAATATATATGACTTGTAATATATAATTCAAATCCATAATTTGGATCGGTTTGTCCACTGCCGTGCTAAGGTCTATTGAGACCTAAGGCGATTTTAAAGTCGGGGCCCTTTAATGTTGTCAATGTAGTTTTTAAAACAATTAAATTTCTATAAATAAAATCATAATTTTAAAAATAGTATCAATCTGTGGATACAATAATTTATAAAGTATACATTTCAATGAAAATAACAAAAGAAAGGGATCTTAAATAGAACACAAAGCACTCTAGCTAGAATTAAGACCAATTTTATGAGCATGCTTTCACATTTGGGGCCCTAAAATTGTATATACAGGTAGGAGCCTGTGGCAAATTAATGCAGCGGCTAGTAGCTTGGATGACAAGATAAACGAATTCAAACGGAGTTTGTAAAACTTGTAAGCTAAAACTCGAAATCAACTTTCACAATAGTAAGCGATTAAGAGAGTTTGAGAAAGAAAGTTCTCTGATTTATTATAACTCCAAAAACGACGTACAATAATAATAAGTAAAACCTTATATAGGAAGAGATGAAACACCAAAACCCTAACCTAATCTCTTCCTTACGTAAATAATAACCGACTAAAGTCAAAACCGTACTAAGCCCATGAAACTAATTAGAAAGATTAAAAATAGTAGCGTATAACTACATCAGGTCTCCCCTGCTAAGAGAAAATTCGACCCCGAATTTTGTTCCATGGTAGCGTCTTCAAAGGGAACCAAATGCTTCACGTTAAACACATCGGCAGTCTTCATATGTGGAGGAAGGCTAAGGCGGTATGCATTGTTATTTATCTTCTCAACGACATCAAGAGGACCAATCTTGCGAGGCTTAAGCTTGTTGTAAGTACCAGTAGGAAAACGATCCTTTGTAAGAACAGCCCAGACTTTATCACCAACATTGAACTGTAGCTCGCGACGATGAACATCAGCCTTAGATTTATATTTTACTGTCGCAGCTTCTAAATTCTCCTGAACCTGCTTATGTAAACCAAGAAAATCATCCACCATATCACAAGCTCTGCCATGTAAACGCGTACGGTCTGGCGCAATTCCCAAGTCCAATGGACTACGCGGGACATGACCATATACCACTCGAAAGGGACTAAACCCTGTGCTCCGGTTCAATGCATGATTGTGAGAAAATTCTGCTTGACACAAAACAGAGTCCCACGACTTGATGTTATCCCCAACCAAACACCGCAAAAGATCTCCTAGGGCGCGATTTGTAACTTCTGTTTGACCATCCGTTTGAGGGTGATAAGCAGAACTCATGTCAAGGTCGGTGCGAAGTAAACGCCACAAAGAACGCCAAAAATGACCCAAGAATCGACTATCTCGATCAGAAACAATAGAAAGCGGTAAGCCATGAAGTTTATAGATCTCTCGAAAAAACAGAGTTGCCACTTGTACCGCATCAGTCGTCTTTTTACAAGGCACAAAGTGCGCCATCTTAGAAAAACGATCAACAACAACGAAGATCAAATCAGAACCACGTGGAGTACGCGGAAGACCAAGAACGAAGTCCATGCTGATGTCGGTCCATGGTTGAGTGGGAATAGGGAGAGGCAAGTATAAACCTGCGTTGGATGAGTGCCCTTTAGCTGCTTGACAGATTCCACACCGCAATACAAAGCGTTCGACATCTCTGCGAAGGGAAGGCCAAAAATATGAGGCAGTTACTAACTGTAAAGTGCGATCACGGCCCACATGTCCTTCGCCATGAAGTTCCTTGATCACATGTAGTCGCAAACTACATTCAGGGATGCACAACTTGCTTCCACGAAACAGAAAACCATCAAGCACAAAGTAATCAGGGCTCAAACCCGATTGTGCCTCAAGCCATAGCTTTCCAAAGAACGCATCAGTCGGATACAACTCGGGTAAAACCGAAAAACCAGGGACAGAAACATGCATAGTCGTCAAAAGAGCATGTCTACGGCTTAGTGCATTGGCCACTCTGTTCAGTGTACCCGCCTTATGTTTGATCACAAAAGTGAACTGTTGTAAATAGGCAAACCATGAAGCGTGTCGTGCAGACACTTTATCTTGAGAACTCATATGTTTCAACGCGTCATGATCAGTAAAAAAGATAAACTCTTGGTGAAAGAGATAATGACGCCAATGTTTAATGGCTTGGACCACTGCATATAACTCAATATCATAAGTGTTGTATCGACCTCTCGAACCTGCAATCTTCTCACTAAAGAAAACGATGGGTTTACCATGTTGACTGAGAACTGCACCTATCCCGCTCTTAGATGCGTCCGAGTGTAATTCAAAAGGTTGTATGAAGTCAGGAAGAACGAGTACCGGGGCTGATGTTAACTTCTTCTTAATAGTACGAAAAGCTTTCTCAGCATCTTCAGACCATACGAACTGAGTTCGTTTGAGACAGTCTGTTATTGGCGCCATGATACTGCTAAAGTGAGCCACAAAACGACGATAGAATGATGCTAGCCCATGAAAGCTTCTCACATCAGTGATAGTCTTTGGTGTCGACCAGGAGTTAATAGCAACCACTTTGTCTGGATCCACCTGCAACCCGCGGTGGGAGATAATGTATCCCAAAAATAATACTTGAGAAACACCAAAAGCACACTTCTTGGTTGCCGCAAAGAGTTTCTCACGCCGGAGAACCATCAAAACATCACGGAGGTGAGAGAGATGATCTTTTAAATCCTTGCTAAAAATCAGTATGTCGTCGAAGTAGACAACAACACACTTACCAATGAAGGGACGCAATGCTTGATTCATCACTCGCATGAAAGTACTAGGAGCATTGGATAACCCAAATGGCATAACTAGCCACTCGAAAAGTCCTTCGCGAGTTTTAAACGCTGTTTTCCACTCATCTCCAGGACGGATTCGAATCTGATGATATCCACTTTTCAAGTCAAGCTTGGTGAAAATTGATGCAGTGCCGATTTGATCCAAGAGATCATCAAGCCGAGGAATAGGGAAACGATACCTTATCGTTATCTTGTTAATAGCACGACTGTCGACACACATGCGCCAAGAACCATCCTTCTTTGGAATCAAAAGAGCAGGCACAGCACATGGGCTAAGACTTTCACGCACATATCCTTTAGCTAAAAGGTCCTCTACTTGTCTGCGCAATTCGTCATGTTCTTGTGGACTCATACGGTAATGTGGACGATTTGGCAAAGCCGCATTTGGAGACAGATCGATACAATGTTGTATATCTCGAAGTGGAGGCAAACCCGCAGGCAAATCAGTAGGAAACACGTCAAGAAAATCATTAACAAGCTGTTGAAACTCTGGTGGAACAATGGCATCAATTGGTGCTGCTGGTGGTACTGTAAATAATGCGTACATAATCTCAGCATCCTGCATCTCTGTGATGAACTGATGTCGTGAGCATAGAAGAGCAGGACGACCAGGTGTAGGAGCAAGCGGAGGAACAGGCATCTCGGCACTATCAACGACTGGAGGGGTTGATTCCTGTGTTGGAAGTAAGGTGATCCTCTTATTCTCGAATGTAAACACATATGTATTTGCGAACCCATCATGCATAGTACGCCTATCATACTGCCACGGACGCCCTAATAAGAGATGACAAGCATCCATGGGTATGACATCACAAGTGATGAGATCCTTGTAGCTTGTACCCACTGAAAAGGGGACTTTGCATTGCTTTGAAATCCGTAAATCAGTCTGAGAATTGAGCCACATCAACTTGTAAGGAGTAGGATGAGGTTCCGTGAACAATGCCAATTTCGCAACAGCTTCTTCAGAGATGATGTTTGTGCAGCTTCCTGCATCAATAACAAAGCGACAGATCTTGCCTCGTATCGTACACGATGACCGGAAGATGTTGGTGCGGAGCCATGATTCTTGAATCCCTTGTGGAGCAAGAAAACTGCGTTGAATCACTAGAGATAAGCCTGTATCTCCTGCTACTTCTTCTTCCTCAAGGATAAGTTCTGTCACATTAGGGTCTTCATCAAAAATAGGCCCATCGTCAAGATACAAGCCTCTCCGTTCTGCGTGGGGACAGGCGGCTCGTCGGTGTCCCGTTTCTCCACAATTATAACACTTGAATGTTTGTGGTTGAACTTGACGCGACGGCAAGGTTGTGTCGCGAGCTTCCGCAGTAGCCGAAGGAGCTCGAGTTGTGTTAGTTTGGCCTGCTGGACGAGTAGAAGCATCCTCACTAGTGGAAGGTAAACGCTGCTTAGAACCACTAGCTGACCAAGAGGACTGCAAGCTGCGATTATTGAGCTCAATTAGCAAGGCACATTGATGAGCTTCGGAGACAGTAGACGGATTGAACTGCAGCAAGGTGTTTTGAATCTGCTGTCGTAACCCACCAATGTAGCGATACACGAGCTGATCAGTAGTCTCTTGGACACTACTACGTGAAAGAAAAGAGAAAAATTCTGCAGCATATTCATCAACCGAACGTGTACCCTGTCGCAAGTTTTGAAACTTGTTGTAGATTGACCTTTCATAATTATACGGAAGGAATGCTTTGCGTAACTTGCATTTAAGAGAGTCCCATGAGTCAATACGGTTTTTTCCTGCACGACCGCGATGTTCTTTCAACTGTCGCCACCAAGCTGCGGCTTTTCCTCGAAAACGAGTTGCGACTAACGGAACTCGCATATTATCTGGCACACCTTTGAACGTTAACAACTCATCTGTCGTACTCAACCAATCAAGTAGCTCTTCTGCTTTCATTGTGCCATGGAAATCTGGTATTTCTACCTTAAACCCTGTTTCCCAACGTCTGTTATAGCCATCGCGAACGACGATGTCAGCAGGGTGCTGCTGCCGTAACTCCTGCTCACGGAGGCCTGCAAAAGGGTTGTCATCAAAAGCAACTTCTTCGTCTTCTTCCTGAAAAATTGGAGCACCGCGACGAGGCCAATCCTGTTGTTGTGGCTGAGCTTGCAGAACTGTGTGGAAGGCCGCTTCCATTGAAGCTTGAAGGGACTCACGCAATTCCACTTGAAAGTCGGCTAACACCCCACGGAAAGCTTCGGTCTGGTCTTGAGTATTTTTCTTAGGAGGCATGATAAAGATCGTTTGTCTCTGATACCAACTAATGCAGCGGCTAGTAGCTTGGATGACAAGATAAACGAATTCAAACGGAGTTCGTAAAACTTGTAAGCTAAAACTCGAAATCAACTTTCACAATAGTAAGCGATTAAGAGAGTTTGAGAAAGAAAGTTCTCTGCTTTATTATAACTCCAAAAACGACGTACAATAATAATAAGTAAAACCTTATATAGGAAGAGATGAAACACCAAAGCCCTAACCTAATCTCTTCCTTACGTAAATAATAACCGACTAAAGTCAAAACCGTACTAAGCCCATGAAACTAATTAGAAAGATTAAAAATAGTAGTTATACGCTACATCACAAATGCCTTTTTAATTATACAGTACGTACGGCTCTGGGTTTGTCCCTGTAGGATCTACTTCGTATTCAACTCTTTCACAAGGTTTGAAAACTAAAATCATGCAAAATAGACTTTGCACTTGAGTACACCTTCATGTGCGCTAGTGCATGGAGTTGCATCACCCCACACGCAATGGTTTTGCTAGTTCTAAAACACTTTACTTTTAACCACACAAATGTGATAGAGTAGTACGACAATCTTGGGAAGGTAGTACAACAATTTTGGGAAGGTGCTAAGTATTCTGAGTACGCTCAAACTAAGATTTGTGCATTTATATAGTCAATCGCCATAATATTTAATTTTCATTACGAACAATCGAGTTTGTGTAGCGCTGGTGGACATGCCTTTAAAAAATTAATTAGTCAGGTCTCGGTCTGCCTAATTTTGCGGGTCAATAAAATAACACTTCACATTTGAATACTCCTTTTTAGTAGGCCTGCGATTTCGGGTTTCCGAAACCAAACCGAACCGTCGGTTTTCGGTTAACCGAAGATTTTTAAAATAATGCTGAAACTAACCGAATTAAATTTCGGTTCGGTTTGGCTATCGGTTAATATCGGTTTTCAGATATTTTCTGAAAATAACCGAATTTCTAAAGTTTCGGTCAATTTCGGTTTATTTAAAAAAAAAACAGATATTTTTGGTTAAATTTGATTATTTCGGTTTTTCGGTTTTTTGGTTATTTTTGGTTTTCAATTTTTTTATTTTTTTTAAATCGAAAACCGAACCGAACCGAAAACCGAATTAATTTTAAAACTTCTACCGAACTGAACCGAACACAAAACCGTAACCGAACCGAAAACCGAAAAATTCGGTTTGGTTCGGTTCAAAACCGCATGCCTACTTCTTAGTATTCCACATATATTGGTGTAATGCATGGTCACTTTGTAAATGATACAAAAGGAGAGAGTTGATAGACATTTAAAGGATTGTACTTCACATGTTGTCCAATAATTAACACAGAATTTTAAATGGATCAAACAAATCAATCACGCACCATCCCCTATTGGAGCAGGTCTATGATAATGTTGTGATTGTGATCCTCTTTTGGGCATTTCCTACTAAATTCTTATGTAATATCGACTATTCAATTCGATTTGGACAGTTAGAATAATCGATGCACTTACAGTTATGAATGATATCTGGAGTTTTTTAATTTCTTCCAAAATTTATTTAATCAATTGTCACATCTCGTAGACCTTCCAGTAAACGTTCCTATTCGGAAATGGAATGGCGAATTAAGATAATACCTGTTGTAACGTGATGTGATAGCGAAATCCAACAAATTTAAAACGGTAATAAAATTGTAGATTAAGATGTCCAACAAATTTCTCAAAAAAGATGTCGAGAGAAAGCAAATTAGGTGATGTCCATATCAATGCCATGTTATATAGCACGCGAGAAGAACATTGATGTATATATGAAGGTAACACTAATGAAGGATAGCCGGTGGTTTAAAATGGAAATAGACTAGAGAGAAAGCATTTATTTATTAAATGATTCAAGCTCGAGACCACGACATGTATTATAATGAATGTGTACTAGTTAGTCACTATATATTATCTTGAATGGATGATCATTAACTACTTCAAAAATTATGGACGCTTTCAGCTCGGAAGATTATCTTTTTCATTTGCCAATTTTCGAGAGGAGGAAAAGGTAATAGATTTGGGGCATCAGATTCTTCTCTTCTTACCACAAAAGAATCAAAAGGTTTTGAGCTTCTCCAACCTTTCAACACATATGTACATATATAAAAACCAATTCTACGTATATATTAGTATTATTTTCTTTTGTTGATAATCATATATTTTCGTGTGTTTCTCCTTGAGAGATTCTGATTCTTTTGTCCTCTATTTTTTTCTTTTGGAAAGGCTCGCATGCCCATAAAGATAAGGTAAAGCTAGTTTGAGGATATAGAAAGAAACTATTTTAGTGTAATCTGTTTGTATCTGTCGGTATACTCTATCAAATGTAATCTGTTTGTATCTGTCGGTATACTCTATCAAATGTAATCTGTTTGTATCTGTCGGTATACTCTATCAGCTAATCAAAATTGGTTCAGAATCAAACCAGGCGTAGAAAGATCTCTATAATTACAGTTTCAAAAAAGAGAAATCTCTATAATTAGTTTTGAGACTTTGTATGTGAAATGAAAATAAAAATAAAAATAAAGAAAATTAAAGTGAAATATTTTCTAAATGTTTTTTAAAACATAAAATATTTTTTATACTTTTAATAGTTAGTATATTTCTGTATAATAAAATTAATTAGTTTATTAATTAACAGTTTATATGAAGTCGACCTAATAACTCACTGATCCGAAAATTAGTACGGTTTGAAAATATTGTTATTTATCTCTTATTATCCATCCATGTCTTAAGTTCTTTTTTTTTTGAAATATAAATCAATGACTTTAAGTTTCACAAATTGTCAGACATTTAGCGCATCCATTAGAACAAAAACAAACTCACATTGTAGCAGTAGCTCATTCCATCTCCTTAATTCATTTTTTCTTGGACGGTGCATCAAACTCATACCCTACACTTGTTAGTTTAAAACCTCGAAATCTGCGTGTTCACTTTGACCAAAAAGATATCTCCAAATTCGATTTTTGATCTTACATTTTTCGCAAATATACAAAGATGATCATGCATCCCCTACAATAGCTAGACATGGTAGCATTTACTATATTTTCTTAATCTAGAAAAGTGCCACTAACGAAATGAAATTTTAATTCAGTGAAAGAAGCCAATATTTAAATCATCTTCTTGTCGCGATACCCTTTCTTAATTTTATAGGTAACTACAATCTCTGTTAAACAAAGAAAGTGCCCTTTTAAATGTAACAAAATGTGAAGGCTTGTCGCATATAAATAGATAAATCTTCGCACAAAGAAAAAAAGGAAGATTTACAAAATTTTGGGGTCCGAACCAAAATCTCCTCGATTCTCCCCTGACATTATATAATGTAATGTAATCCATTCGGTAGCAACTTTTCTTTTTCTCGTTGCTTTTCTTTCACAAAAGATGAGATCTTAACTATTATATATTTTAGTATTTGTTCGCAGCTTTATACTATAATGCAATTATAAGATGATGATTTCATTGTAAGAGGCAAACATCAGAATATAAAACGTTGGGGTTACAAATTTCCCATGCAAGACCATTTGCTTGTACTTTCTCCGGTAAACGTGCCATGCATGCATGGACGTATTATTCGATTTCTTTTTCTTTTTGCTAAACTGTAAGTATCATAGAATGATGAAATTTTTACAAGATTCTAAAAGTTTGAGACATCTTGGCATGGATTATTAAAAAAAACCTATTAAACTAACTTATCTCAGCCACATGGCCATAAGAGAAGCAAAATTCTTCCTAAGCCTCTTAGCAGAAATAATGTTTCTCATCTCCTTTTTAATACCCTGAAAAATTACAGCTGCAGGGAATGCTATCTGATTATGCCTGAGGTAGTTCCTTTGCTTCAATAGACGGAAGACCAGAGTATTATTCAATTTTATTTAATACAATTTCTGTTTGTTGGGCATTATGCCAGCCAAATACGTTCTTACTATATATAGCTTCGCCAGTGGCGGATCCAGCCCAACTAGTTGATGGGGGCACAATAGTAAAGTATTTAATAATATTAAATTATAATAAAAAATATAATGAATATATTGTATTGTAAAATATTAATTATAAATATCATCTTTTAAAAACAGTAACAAATAATAAACATATTTTTAAACCCATGATATAATTTTTATAATAGTTTTTATTTTATCAAGTATTTTACAAATGTTATTAAATACAATAATACATTGTTACAGACAAATTTTAATTAAAATGTATAGAAAACTAGTCTTCGATTATATATATATATATATATATATATATATATAACAATATGATACATAATTTTTTTGGTCCTTATATTAATGAAAATGAAGTATAAAATATTAAATTGAAAAGAATGAATTATTTTATTATTTGAATATCAATTACTTTTATTGGTTTTCTAGCATTTGTGAATGCCTACAATTAAAATAGTGGAGTTAAGAGGTGCATAGGAAAATATTGAAATCTAAGATGAAAATATGAAGATAAGACAAATAAACAAAACAAAAAGTATGTTAACTAAGAAAAATAATTATGTTAATAATAAAATGGGAAAGATGCTATTATTAACAATAAAATAGTGATACGGTAAAAAGTGAACACGTCTGACAACATATTAATTGTAAAGTAAGATAGTAAAAATTAAAAAAAGATACAGACTACAGACTACGAGTATTTGAACTCCGTAAGACATTTTTACCAATTATCCTCCTACAAAAGCTAAACTTTTACGATAACTAAGTAAATTTTACAAAGTAGTTGGGGGCACGTGCCCCCGTATGTGTCACTGTAGATCCGCCCTGCTTCGCTTGACTAAATCAGGGAAAGTTACTATGTAATTCGTTAGGTAATTATGATATGTGCATAACATACCTGTTAAAAAGATAACTTTACGTTTACACAAGAATTAATGTTTCCGGGATCGTGTAATATAGTATTTGAAATGTATGTACAGTAGTAGTTTACAAGTAGGACGACTAATATTTGGGCTTTATATATAAACTCCTGACACAAGGGAATAACGAAAGACTAAAACTCAGATTTGAAATCATATATAATAATCTAATGTTCTTTATAAAGTTTCCATGGTTGATGAAATTAGTTTTTTCGTCGCAGGTTTTATGGAAATACGTTTGGTTCGACACGTGAATGGAGATGCTCTGCATGTGAATCAAGCTTTGTAGCGAAAAAAATAAAATAACCAAAAGAATATATATGATTCCCCCATAAAACGAAAGATAAAAGTTTTAGTGTCCAAGAAATGAAAATTTCAAAGAGAAAAGTGAAATCAAAATAAAGCAAAAAGAATAGAGCAGAAACGAAACAACGATGAGAAGACAATTGTCATAAAGATACTCTCGTTTATTTGTCCTCGGACTTACCGTTACCTATGTATATATAGGAAATCAAATTAATTCGTGTCTGTTCATGTGATCACAGCAAATAAGAAAAGTCACTACAAGAAAAGTTGGATATTGCAACATAATTTTGCGACTTTTATTTTTTGTTAAAAATTTGCAACATTTTTTGCAAATATTTTGTAATGATGATCAAACATCACAATTTTATCACAATTTTATTGCAAAATCATAACAAAATTGGTTTGTTGCAAACTATGTTGCTAATTTGCAATACGTCTTTTTACATATGAACATATGTTGTAAATTTGTGAGAACTATTCAACGATAATGAATTGAAATTGTTTTGCGTTAAAAACATGTGACAAGTATGTAACAGTTTATAAGAATTCTTATGACAAGTGTAAAAAATTTATATTTTGGATTTTGTAACTCTTAATCAGAACTGTGGTTAGTTTTAGTTTCATTTGGTTCAGGTGTTGATAAATACGTATTATATAAATTAATTGGTTTTGGCTTGCTATACTATTAACTTTTTCTTAAAAACCTAAGGTATGATTTGAGATTTACGAATGTTTTTGGTCTAGTTTATATCCATTTCATTCAGCTCAAACATATTTTCATAATGATTAGGTTTTGTGCATATCTACAACTGAGAAAGAATATTGCATAGCCTAATTCCACGTTCAATTTTCATTCTAAATATTTTTAAATAGTACCGATATTCTAATCAAATTAATAACAAACTTCTTGATATTTCAGTTATCTAACAGTTCAAAATCTTCTTTAGATAAGTACAAATTTGGATCAAATATTTCTCACGATTACATTTTTTTAAAAATAATCATGATTAGATTTACGCTTGTACATTTATATATATATAGATGACATTTTGCTTTCTCTGTCTCTATATATATATTCAAACTTTCTCTAGAACACAAACTAATACATAGCCCAAATCTCTATCTATAATTATAAACCACACATATGTTTCTATATTTACTATAGCATCTTCAATTTCACTGGATGAGTATAAGGATCAGGCGTGTGTTTTTTGGCATATGTTCTCAGATCAAGATAACACACAAACCTATGTTTTAGCTTTTACATAAACCTGTGTTTTAGCTTTTACGTGAGATCTGACGGTATATGTGTTTGAGTGCAAAATACCATGTATAAGGCTTATAATTATTTCTTTTGACTGTCTTATAAATTATTTTCTTAATTACAGTTTTCTTATGTTCAGGAGTCATTCTAATCAAGGGTGGATTTTCTGCGATCTTTAGAAAAGATCTTCCAAAAGCAGCATTCATCAAAAAGGATAGAGAAGCTTGAAGAAATAGAGCAAACAATGAAGGCCATTTTGTGCTCACAATAGCTCGCTGTAAAAAATAATCTCTCATTTCTTTTTGTATTTTTATATTTATTTAGTGTAAATTTTTAAAGAACTTATTATAATTTGTCGGGTGGTTTCGTCTTTGATTGTTAAAAATATGGTTATTTTAGTTGTTACAGAATATATCTAATAATCAGTTTAACATGATTTGTATCCAACTAACCAGCAAAAAACTAACCAGTTTATTATGATTTTATTTAATCAAGTAAAAAAAAAAAAAAAAAAACTATACCCGTGAAAAGAAAACCAATGCACTTTACAAAATAATTAATTCAACCATACGTTGCATTGGAGTATAAATTGCCGTAATAATTCAGTAAGTAAATGGTTGCATTTAATATTTTAAAACGTTTTTGTTTTGATTATTGTTACAAAATATCTACAATATATATTTATAATCGAAAGAGATCTTATTAAATAGTTGTTAGAAATTTGCAATAGTGGTTGCTATGTGTGTTTTGTAGCAATGATTCACAACGACTTGGAGTAGCAAAATAAACGTTGTAATATTGCTTTAAGTTTGCTACAATTTTTTCATCACATTAATACATTGCAAATTTTGCAATATTCATGCAACAAATATGATTTTGTAACATTCAATCAGCAACAAGATAAAAATTGTTGAGACTTCGTTGCAATTACTATGTATGCAACAAAATATCGACTTTTTGCAATAATTTTTATGTGTTGCAATACTAATATTTTCTTGTAGTGAGTTGGCTCGTCTTGAAGTAAAACTTAGAGCAAATTAGCTCAATATCCTAAAATAAGTGGAATACCATAGAATGGGGGAAAAATGATAAAAATGGAAGGATATTATGGATGGAGTGTAAATAGGGTGGATTTTGTGTGCATCAAGTGCAAATACTCTAAAACTTATGTGACAGTACGTACGTAATATTTATACCCATGTTCGGTATGCATGGTTATATATGACTAGGGCTTCACATCATTAATGTTACTCCCCTTAAACTTGTCACTTATGACTACGGCTTCACATCATTAATTGTTATTCCCTTAAACTTGTCATTTGATTCATATCCGCTTTGAAAATTCAAATACCTGTTGTTATCAAGGTAAGTAACAATTTGAAAATTTTCATTACTTGTCCCGTTACTTATCTCATTATTTGATATTTGTTATATGTTCTATTAATTACTTTGTCTTTATTTTTACTTGTATTTATGATCATATACAAATATTCATTACTCTTTCTATACTTGTTACTTGTTTCGTATCCGTTTAATCTTTAAATACTCGTCGTCATATAGTCAAGTATTAAATAGTGACAAATATTAAAAATTTAGCTATATGGTTTGTTATTACCTAGTTATTTGCTTAGAGAAAACATTTTCGTCATCGTGAAAATTATATAATGCTTGTATATCAAAATATTCATATTTTTTATTTGTTTTCTTTAAAATATGAACAAATATTTCGTTTAAAGTAATTTACATATTATTTTCTAGTAGAATAAACCAAACAAACTTTCATATCTATTTTTAATAAAGTATTACTTCCTTCGTTTCAGAATGATCTATTTTTAGAAAAAGATTTTGTTTATAAAAGATCCATATTTTACATTTTCAATGTATGTAATAATAGTAAATTGTAAAGTTTAAAAATATTAAGTGTGTTTACTAAATTTTGATTGGTTTAAAATCATAGAAAATAACTAAACACAAAAAATTATGCATCTATTATCAAAATTTTCCATATTTGCTTAAGAAGTGTAAAAACTCTAGAACATACATCTTTTGAAACAGAGTAAGTATTTAGTAAGTAGTACTTAAATACTCAGAAAACTCGTAAATAGTTTACAAATACTCGTAAACAGTTCATAAGTACTCATAGATAGCAAGTAACATGACATGGCTAGTAACTTGCAAGTAGGTCTGGGCACGGATCGGATATCCGGATTTTCAAGGTATTTGTGATTTGCTTTGAATGTTAAAGATATCTAATTTTCCGATTTGCTTCGGAAAAATACAGATATTCGGAAAAACGGATATCAAAAAAAAAAATATATTTGCGGATACTTACGGATATCTCATTTGTTTTGATTAGTAAAAATAATATTAAGTTTTGTAAAATATTTTTTTGCATGAGATAAAAGATAAAAAAATTAAAAGAAGTAGTGAATCTACATATTTTGTAAATTTTTTAACTTAATTAACAATTATAATAATACAAAACTTAAGAAAAAAATTATAATTGTCATAAATGTTTTTTATGTAATACTTTTATATAAGTAATAATGTGAATAGAATCTGTCAAATCATATGTTAGAATAATAATTATATAATTTTATACATTTAGAATTTTAAATATAATCAAATATACATGTATTTATATATTGACGGATCGGATCGGATATTCACTTCCCAAAATTTTAATATTTATGATTTGCTTCGATTTTAGTGGATATTGAATTTTAGTATTTGATTTGCTTCGAAAGCTTGCAGATATACGAGATTTTCGGATCGAATAGCAACGAATAATGAATCGAATCAAATTTAACGGATAAAATGTCCAGCCCTACTTGCAAGTAATTCATTTTGATCAAGTATTCGAAATAGCAATACTTATTTATAACAAATCAAATACAAGTCAAATATTTTATAATTCGAACAAATCAACTCAAGTAGGAAGTACATGCAAAATAGCTACTACTCGCCTTCCAGTCCTAATATGACTGTTGTTTCAGTGATATTTGTACTCATGTCGATATATATCAGTATGACTTTGATCTTTTTGGTTATCGTTAATTCGTTATATTACTGTTTGCTTTAGTAGAGTATTTAAAGAACGTTTTGAATTAATATGAACTCACACAACTCTCAATCTACAACTTTACTGCTACAAACATACAAAACAAAATTGTATATGGTATTTTAAACATGTAATGGTCCAGTTGCAAACGACGTCGTATATTGTTCAACTACAGCTATTATTTATGGAGAACCAAGGACCATACATTCAATTTCACATACTTTTCAGTTTCAGTTCTTTCATATCTCTATCTCTCTAGAAGGACATTACAATGATGTGATGTGATATGGGTATATATATATATATATATATATGCATAGACAATAATTAAAACAAACACACACACATAAATATATATATATAATATTATTTGAGAAGTCAATTTTCTATGTGTTTCATTTACGTTAACTTTCACGATTTTGATTACACATATATTTTTAATGAATTAAAATTATTACAGTTAAATATTTTATTGATTTTTTATTTAGTTTCTTTTTTAAAATTTTCCAAATAACATATATAATAAAAAATAAACATTTATAAATTTTAAAAGCAAATTTAAAAACGAAAATGTATGCGTATATAATATGATTTCATTAAAAAGAAAAGTTCACAAAATAGTAATATTCCAATTAAAAATAACACAAAATATGCTTTTAAAGTAAAAAAAATACTTTATTTATATCTATACTTTCTTAGATGAATAATATATATATTTGTATATAATATGATTTCATAAAGAAAATTTCACATAGATAATCCTGATATTAGAAAATAAATATTATTTATTTATAAAAAATAATTTTAAACAATACAATTTCAAAGTAATATATATATATATATATGTTCTTAGATAATTACATAAAATAATTAAGTAACATAAACAAATATATGTTTAATTGACTACCAATAGTTTATAATTAGTATTATTGAAATGTTTTATTTATTTTCATATAGTTATTTGATTATGATATCTTTCAATTATAGCAAAAAAATATCTATAAATTATATTTTACTTATATAATATAATTTTTAAAATAAATCACAATTTTTTACTGTTTATTTTTAAGAGATATTAGAAAATGAAAGATAGATTTAACAGTAAATATCTTTTGATCAAATAATTACAAAATATTTTAAATTAAAATAACATGATATACTTTAACAACGTAGATATATTATATTTTATCATTACTGAGATTATATGTTCTCTTAATATTAAATTTGCTTTTAAATATATTTTTATGGAACTTAACATAACCATAATCAAAATACGAAAGCAAATCTGAATTCAAATTTTTGAGATGATTTAAAATAAATTTCAATTTAGCATTCAATAAATCTAAGGCATAAAATTGTTTAAAATTTATAAAATATTTTAGTTATTATAGATATTGATATGTGTTCATGAGTTTCCAAAAATATATCAGTTGATTATTGATAAAAATAATTTGATATGACTTAACTATAGCAATAATAATTATATTTCAGTTTGAATTTGAAAGAATATATGTAACTTAATATACTCACATCATTAGTAAATCGACTAATCCATTTTATATCTAATAGCATAGATTAAACTACAATAAGAATATATAGTTTTATGGTAATAACTAATTTCATAAATATAAATTATAGGATGATTCAAAATATATTAACAAATAAAAATAAAATATTAACCAGCTGTTACAATTTATTTCTTTTGTAAAATTTATATATGTAGGCATGAGACTTCACAATATCATTGTTATATTAATTTATTTAATTTAGAATCCAACACTTTAGTTTATCTTTTATTTCATTCTAAACACAATATATCTTAATTTATAAATAATCATCCTAAAATATAAATACATATATAAGACAACCAACCAACCTAAATGCAAATAAGAAAATTAATCAAAATTTTAATATATTTAGAATAAAAAATATTATAGTTGAATTCAAAGAAATAAATGCAAACCAATATATCCAAACGATAACTAAATCGACTGTAAAAACAATAAAAATGGCAACCTATAACATATCTAAAATCGTATGTCTAATTAAAGTAATATAATATTATTAATATAAATTATGTATACAATTATAAATTAACATAAAACTAAAAGTAAATAGCAATTAATTATTATAATATATTTACTTTATAAATATTTGTATCCTGAGCACGGAAAAATCACCTAGTATATATATTACATGTTAAATTGCAGAGTTCTATTTATTTCCTTAAATTCAGATACACATGATTCACAAAAATTATTATCCGAGGTTAAATATACGCGACAATACAAAACGACACTAATGCAAACAACTTTCTATGCTATTTGTCTTAGTTTCATGATATTATTTAATTGAAATTAATATCGGTTTTCATTTACTATCTATCTAATATCATAATCAAGTTTTTTTAAACAAAAATAAGATAAAAACCATAGTTGATTCCATATTCAGAGACACTAAATGTACAGTTGTGTCCAATCAAACTATATATGAATTTCTCAATAATTACATTCGATGGCATAAGAGAAACTAAAACAAAGTGAAAGTGTGAAACTATATATATGCGAATGTAAATGAGGGCCTTAGATGGAAAAATTGTATTTTTTTCATCAAACCGTTCTAAATTTTAAATGCCAAACGTTTTGCAGTTTTGTTGGCGCAGAGGATCCATAACAAACATCCAAAGTTCTATGAATTGGTTCTTTAACTCCACAGTATACCAGAAGAAGAGCTAGCTAGGACTATTCAGGTTTGATCCTTACTGGATTCAAAGCCTTTTTGTTTTTGTTTGGTGGATTTTTTGTCCTCCTCATCCTTCTTGTTCAAGCGTCACCAAATGAAAACAAGAAGAAGGAAGAGGACAAGAAGCCCACCAAACAAACCAAAAAGACTTTGAAATTATGCAAAATCTTGCTAAATGTTATGTAAAATCTTACATCTTTGCCCAACGTTGATCAAATGCTAGCAAATGAAAACAAAAAAAACTTATTATCTTGCCTGAAATTATGCAAAATCTTACAAATTTTTCTTTATACTAGAGGCTACTCTTTTCATTTACACAAAATACTCAGAATCAAAAGTGCAGAAGAATGAAATTACTCAAAAGGTATATATATCACACTTGAAGAGTAGAAAAGAGGAGAGAGGTTCAGTTCATAGAAGCAGAGCTTGGTCTATGGTTCTTGTGGCTGGTCAACCTTCTCCTTCTCATCCACTTTGTGTCACAAAATGACGGGAGCTCGCAGGGAAGCGCCATAGCAGTGCTAGTAAAGGCGTTGAGAACAAGGAAAGCCAAAATGGGAGACAAATCTAATCCTTGTATGAATCCCCGGAACATGTTCAAGTATGGATCACATAAAGTACAAATACAATGGTAACACATACACACATAATCAGAAACCAAGAAAGGCAATGTAAGGTTCTTTAACCAGTATTTAAACCATTCAAGAGCTAGAGAGAAAGAAGGTAATGAGTTGATTCCTCTTAACTCAAATAAAGACTACCTTCAGCACTCGGTCGACAAACATGCTAATGAGAGTTATCTTTTTACCTGAAAGGGTTAACAATGGCAGGAGAGGAGCACTAGGGAACCACATGAGTACTAGACGGTGTTCTATTATGTGGAGGAAGTTTTTATAAAGCCGTTGCACCGCTCCTGCAAACTGAATCTCCAAGCAGAAACCACTGCAAACCCGTGATTAGACATACCAAACCTCGCCCAGTTGCCCTTGTAGTGTTTCTCAAACGAATCTGATGAAAGCAAACAAAAGGCTCTATCATTTTTAATAACCAAAGCTTACCTTGAAACCTAGTTTCATAGTTGCTTGATGTGTACGTAGGACAAGAAAGATCCCAACTTGAAGGCATACTTACACAGACTAGTTCTACATAACTCAGATCTTCCAACACTTGCTAAATTATCTATAGAACAATCTCCTAGTCTTGGCAAATGATCCGAGTGTTACTGGCGACCAGAAAGATTCAACGTTCCGTAGAAGGGGAAGCTGAAGAGGATAAAGTACATCCAAGAAATTTAATACTTTCAGACAGATGACGCTTGGCCTTGGTAAAATCACCGTGTCCTAGAGACCCTAAAGGGTCAGAAGGTCTTACCTATCCGAAGATATCGAGTATTCAAAGACCGTTCTAAACGTTGGACGCGAAGGAGAAGGGATTTATTGGTGCTATTGCAATCTCTGATTGCTTGCGCCAAAAGGCACTAGAAAACACAGCATCAAATGCAGTCACACTTGTCGGCGATAACATTCACATTAAGTGCAAAAAAAAAAAAAAAATTGAGCTTCTTGCCCTCGTTCAATGTGCGTCAAATCTTAAAAGAATTCAGTTTAAACTTAAACTAGCTCATCACTTATGTGTATCCTTTTCTTTGCTTTTTTTTCCTTACAGATTGTGGATGCACTGAGTCTTGCACAAACGAGAATGTCCAAAGTTAATCAGAAAATCTAGCATGGACAATTGCATGTAACATCATCTCGATCCCTGTAGCTTGCAGGTTCCTTGCTTCCTTATCTGTTTTGGAGTCTAAGCCGATGCGATGAAGGCTTTTCTATATTTGACATTATTGAAGTTTCTGTATTTGAGCTTTACTGTACAGATTATGAGCGCAAACTATACATGATTGAGAGGTAATACCATTTTTACAGATCTCAAGATATCTTGACAAAATTCATCAGTTCTCTCACCAACAAAATCTACTCCTTATTTGTTAACAAATCTAAAGAGATTCATTTCAATAGGTAATCAAAGAAAAACCCATTCTCTCCCACCAAACATAGAATCTTTATCATTAGATCTTTCTATTTAATTATTTAGCATTTAAAACTTGATTAAGGGGATGAAGAAGTTGTAGATCCATTTGATTCGAAACTCGTCTATACATTCTCCGGATGTTAACAGGGTTAAAAATAAGTTTTCAAGTAAACAAATGCTATGGTCCGGTCCACTACGATTCAATTGGACCCAAGACACCTCGAAAAATCAACAACCGAAGACGATCTCAAGGCACAAAACTCCAACGACGATTGAGACGACTTCAAATTACCAAAAGACCCTTGATGACTCCTACTACTAGGATACAACGGAGGAAGCATCGTTATCGTCTGATGATGATGATGATGTCTCTGCCTCGGAGGAGGAGATCCAGAGTTCGTCGGACTTGACCCCGAAGACGAGTCTTCACCGGATGAAGATCCTTCTCCGGCCGCAACCGCCACGGCGAGCGTCAACGCGCTCCTGCTCGAGCTCATGACGTGTTTCTTGGAGATCCCGCCACGTGGAGTCGATTTATTGTTCTCCCAAATCTGATGGCAGAGGAGATTCCTCCTCCTCCGGCTGTAAGGATTCTCCGGCTTGGCCAAGTCCTTCATCGACGATGAAGAAGTCAACGCCGACGCGGCCGCTAGGTTCGTGAAAGACTTTGACTTTCCGTTGTAAAAACTCGATATCCCTTTCCTACGTAAAACCCCACATTCACAGATCAGGAAAGTTTCTAAATTTAGAAAGCTTTAAAAAAAAAGAGAGAGAGATTTAATTACCTAACGGGTAAGACTTCTTCTAGTGATTCCATCAGATCAAGAGGGCCTTTGTACGGAGACTCAGCTTCGTTCTCTTCCCCGTCACCGCCGTGACACTCTTCGTCTTCTTCTTCGTCGTCGCTGTTCCTCCCGATGGAAGAAGACTCTGAAGAAGAAGAGTGATATAGATTATCACCGGAGATATTAAACACATAAGATTCAACTCTATCCATCATAATATTCTTCTGAACACACACAACAGAGACAGACACGAAATGGAAGAGAAGAGAAGATGAGATGTTTATATCGTGATCTCTTTCTCTTTTTTTTTGTGTCTGTGTGCTCTGGTGGTTTTCCTAAAAGCATTTAATAATAATACAAAAGTTAATTATTATCTATTTTTATTAAAATGTTTAAATCTAAAATGGAAAAAAGTGAGGCAAAAGAAGAGGATAGGTGCGTTTTCAGGGAAAAGACAGAGGAGGGGACAGGAAAAAGAAAAAACTGTTGGCTTAACCTTATCCTCATCCGAGAAGAGCACTCTGCATGTAGTTCTGACCTTAATTTTCTTTATTTACAGTTTGGTTGTCCTACCTTTTTTATTTCACATATTGCTAACCTAATAATTTGATGGAAGAACTGATAAAAACAAATTTACAGGTTTCAAAACGACACTAAATACAAAATAAAATTTGATTTTCATACAAATAACATTTTTAGCTGAAAATAGTTTTTGTATGGGCTAAACATTGACAATATGAAGTCGAAGGACTATTTGCAAAAGTGGCCTTGTAAATCAACATTGTTATCTAATTTTCTCTATAATTTATTTGGCTCGTGGAGTAAAGCCATCGATGTTCGACTCGTGGCGCGTTCTTGGCCGTTTCGGCAGGATAGGAACTGGGCTGAATGTGACGTGGCAACGACGAGATGGCCATCTTTATTTGTTGTCTGAAAGCCAGTGAAACTTATCCACATATGAAGTGGGCCCACAGATTTTAATTTGTGTTTTTCAAAGAATTGTTTACTTTTTGTTTTCTTGGGCAAAAAGGAATTGCCGAATGGGATAAGGATGTTTTCAATTAATTGTCAAATATACTCCTACCAGTTACCACTTTTGGAAGATTTTATGTTTATCATCTTCTAGATTCGCTCATCATACATGTCCAATTTTGCCTAGATTTTTTTCCATTATTGCAGTAATAAAATAAAAGTATACAATATTGTACATTATAAATAAAAATATTGGGGTTTATTAAAGACAAAAAAAATTACCAACAGCATTTTCAAATTATTATTATTATTTTTTTCATTTTCAAATTATTGTATTTGTACTTTATGCATATATCTGCCATAAAAATCATAATAGATCTATTTCATTAGTTACATAATATAATATGACATAATAATCAATAAGAATATTAATAATAAATAAATTTTAACTATAACTTTGAATTGTCTTTTAATTTATAACTAAATATGTGAAAAAATCTAACAAAATCTTACTCAGTGTTTTAAATATTTTTTACTAAATAATATATTACATAATTTCCTAATTAATAATTTAATATTAATTAAATTTTATAATAAAACAAAAAAGCTATGCTATTTTTAATAAAATTATAATTATAATCCGTATTATGTTAAAATAGAAATATTGACAAGATTATATTAAATTGGTAAATTAATCTATTTAAAATTTTTAAAATGTTTTCACTTAAATAGTATAGCATTTACCATTAAACATGTTAACATTTGTTAACTATTTAATATTTTTCATACAAAAAATAAAGTTCTATGTTAAAATTTTTATTTTTGAAGCTATATATTTTTCAAAATCGTATGTTGAAGAAGATTTTTAATTTGATTATTTCAAAGTATATATTAAAAGTATCAAACTCAAAACTGTAATATCTCTATTAAAAAATAAGTACCATTTTTATCTATCGTACAAAAATTCATAGTAGATCTACATCATTAGTTACATAATATGACATAATAATTAATAAAAATATTAGTAACAAATGAATTTTAACTATAAATTTGAATTTTATTTTTACTTATAACAAAATTTGTTGAGAAAAATCTAACAAAAACTTATATTTAAATATTTTTATTAGATAATATTGATTAATTTGTAATCAATAATATAATATTAATTAATATTAATTAATTTTATTATAAAACAAAAAGTTCTAATCTATTTGTAATAAATTTATAATATAATCTGTATTATGTTAAAATATAAGTATTGACAAGATTATATTAAATTAACTTATTTAAAAAATTTAAAATGTTTTTACTTAAATAAATTATTATTTACCATTAAACGGATTAACATTTATTAACTACGTAATATTTTTATACAAAATAAAGCTCTTGATATATGTTAAAATTTTATTTATACAGTTATATATTTTTCAAAAATCATATGTTGAAAAAGATTCTTAATTTGATTATTTCAAAGTATATATTAGTACCAAACTCGAAATCTTAATAAAAATTAATAGAAAAATAAAATACATAAAATAAATTACTATATACCAATAATAGTAAGAAACCTAAATAATAAAATTTAATAGTTATATAAATAAAATTTAATAGTTATATAGTACATAATATTTATAAATTATATATTCAAAAGGTTATGATAATATTAAAGTTTAAAAAACAAAAACCGCACGAATATGCGGGTTAAATTCTACTAGTATCGAAAGAAAGAAGACTAGTTAATTAGGGCATGTTGCGTAAAGCATTCAGATTCAATCAATACCGCGTATGATATCAACATGATCTCATCAGGATCATTGTCATGGGCCCTTCTTTAGCCCACATCTATAGACCCACTCTCATTCACTTTTCCTATTCCAATTAGTATTTGAATCTAACGTTGCCGAACCACTTAACCCCACTCGACGTTATTGTCGCCACCGTGCTGTCCGTCTGATCAAGTTGCGTTGCATAACCCATTAATCTCATTTCCGCCCCACCGTTGCTAGTTCTGTTATCCATAACCTATTGCGTTTAAAAACTTAAAGTACGTCGTAGAGGCAAGTTACATCCTCTGGTTGCTGATGCCTTTACAGAACCGACTTCATCAACAGCTTTGAGAAGGAAGCTCTTGGCCTGTCTTAATATGGCTTTCGCTAATTTGTTCCTTATTTCGTAAGTATTCCTTACTAATATCCCCTGTATATGATGCTAATATTGTCTAATTAAGGAACATATCTTTGTGAAGGAAGAAAAGAAAAACAAGAGTCGTGAAGAATTCATGCTTTTTTCTTGTTGTAGACAGTAGACGAAATTGTCTGAACTCTGAAGACCAAGGACCAAACATTATCCCCGTGACTTGTCATAAATCAATGGGGCCTAAATCAATGTCTAGCAACCTAAACATTTAAAGTTCCATCTTAGTCAGGTGTCACGCGATCGTTAGTTTTTTCAATAACTTCTTATAGTCTAATAATAACGATGAAAGATGCGGGGATTCATTTAAAAGTTGACAACTCGTCTACACACACTCGCGATGTTAACCAAAACCTAAGACGCATCATATGACGATGTCTCTGCCTAGGAGATACAGAGATCGTTGGAATCGATCCCAGAGTCAGAGTGGTAGTTTTGAGCTAAAGAGGAAATGACGCCGGGGTAAATCTCTACCCCAGAATTTGTAAAAGCATCGGGGTAGATGCTCCAAAAATGTCCACGACGGAGAGCACCGTGTCCACCATCATTAGGGCTCAAATATATGTTGTACGTATTAGCGGCTAAGATGTGGTCGAGAGAGATGTCTTCTATGCTAGTAGCAGCCTTAAAAACCAGAGAGAGATCATAACGCATAGAGTAATGTCCTACTTGGTGTGTGTTACCGTGTTGGGTTGCATTGTGGTTTCCAGCCTGTACCGTCCAGTGTGGGGGATCAAACACGTTAGTGTCAGTAGCAGTGCAACTGTGCAACGTACGGAACCAGCGGCTGAACCTGAAGCAGAACAGTCGTATAAAGGCACGGAGCCTTTCCAAAACCGGCAGTACTTACCCATCATAGCAGCGACCGATCCAAACCAATTACTGGCTCCTTCCGATAGCCCGAGAAAGGTTGTCCAGTTATCATCGACTTCAGTAGCATTCACGTCCAAAGATTGTGGGATGCCGAGAAATGGGAGTTGGTAGTTAGTGTGTTGCCACAAACCTAAGCTTCCAGAGTAGGCCAGGCACGCACCGGGGGAGGTGAGGTTAGCCTGTTCATTAGCACTTTGGTCACAAGGTTGGCTGAATAAATTAGCCATGTAGTTTGGACCGTCCACATCACGAAAGAAGATCTCAGGCGTCACGTTAGGACGAGTAGCCGCAGCACAGATAGAGTTTAACCTAGAGATGAAAATGTTAATTAATGTTGGGAAGGTGAGTTGTAGCAGCGTCAGCAATTCTGTATCCACGAGCTCTAGACCATCCTGGAGACCTGGGGAGCGCTGGAGTTACATTTTCGAATCTTCTTGAGGCCGAGGGAGAGAAGCATGCAACGCTTTTGAAAGCAGAAACCAAGGGTCCAGGGATCCAGAGGTTTTGAAGAGGGAATATGTTGCAGAAGTCTCTGAGGAGAGATCTGATTTCAGAGCCGATGGGTAAGCTGCCGGAGGCTTCCATGGCTCGCATGGTTTGAATGTAGAGAAGCATGCTGATGTAGATCTGAGAGAAAGGAGGTACCCAGCCCATGCAGTTATTGGTCCATCGTTCTGTGTACGTCATCAGGTGGTCCATATAGTTGAGATAGTAGAAGATGCTGATAAAGCAGGGGGTGAATGTTGATATGGAAGGGTATATCAACTTTGTGGGTGGGAAGTTGGCAGCAGTGGCGCATATCGCTGTCTGGATGTTATCCATAACAACCGCAAATTGGACTCCGCCGAATATTTTTTTGTAACTTTGTATATTATTCTCAAACTCACGGAAGATACAGGGAGGAAATGAAAGAGAAGAGAAGAGAAGATGTGATATTTGTATCTGTGTGCTCTCTGGTGTTTTCATATAGAAACATTAATTAATAAAAACTTAAGAGCATCTATACTGGTGTCCTTAAAATTTGAGTCCTTAAATTGTTTATTATTACTTTGTACTTAAGGAACTTTGGTTAGGACAATCATTAGAATAGAGATTATTGGTAGGACTTCTAAGTTTGTCCAAGAGAGAGTTGTGAAGCGAGAGAAATGGTCTTTGTCCTACCACGCTTCTCTCTCCACTCGCCACTCGCCACCTGTCACTAAGGACGAGAAACAAAAAGTTCTTATTTTAAGACAAAACTCAACATTTCTTAGTATTTTCAGCCTTTTTCATTTTCTTTTGGGCCGAAAATGACTAAGGACTGGGTCTAAGGACACCAGTAAAGATGCTCTAAAAGTCAGTTTTGGGGGAAGAGACAAGAGTAGGGGACAGAAGAAACTGTTGGCTGAGCCTTATCGTCAACCACGCCCTCTGCATGCACTTCTTTTAGCTTATCGAGTACTCTTCGTTGTTTACAATTTTTTTTTTTTGCCAAAATATGAATAACATATAAATATGAGAAGAGTTTGTAAACTTTACAAAAGGGGAAAAACTATGTTAAGTTAGCCTTGGCAAAAAAAATAAACAAGGTCAAGCTAACATCAAAATTTTCTAGAGAACCTAAGAATCATTCAAATCTGAGCCATTCCTGCATTAGATGCTGGAACAGAGCAGTGTGATTTCTTCCCAAAATTGCGTCCCTGATAATGCGATCTATCTTCTTGGAGATGGCGAGAGGCGTTTGGGAGGTACTGTCGTGAAGTCTCTTGTTTTTCTCGGTCCAGATGCAAGAAATAGTGGCTTGAGCAGCAGCTCGTTTGAGGGTTAAGCTTGCCACCGAGTCCTTAAGCCCCATCCATTCCCAAAAAGCATGCCAAGAATGAAAGCCCCTATGTGAATAGCCAAGCCTACTAAGCACAAACTGCCACACAGCTTCACTAACTTCACACCTAAGGAAGAGATGGTCTTGCGTTTCCTCAAACAAACTACAAAGGCAGCATGAAGATGGAATATTCATTCCCCAGCCAACCAGTCTAGCGTGAGTAGGCAATCGATCTTGATGAGCCACCCAGACAGTGAAAGCATGGCGAGGGATGTGGCCTTTGAACCAAATGTTGCGGGTCCAACGTTTCTTTGTTGCTCGGTTTCGCACATCTTCCCAAGTTTTACTCGTGGAGAACTCCTGCAGCTCATTTCCACCCGTCTCCCACACATAAGAATCATCCGTAGCACTTAACGAGGGGAGTGGAATGGTTGCGAGATGCAGTTGAAGCTCCTCAGCAGCTTGAGATCGTGCACCACGCAAGAGCCATCCTTCATCATTGCAAGCATGCCTAACCAAGGCAGTCTCTTCGACCTGCAGTTCTCTAGGACCAGTGGCACCAAAGTAGTCAATGAGAGATCCTAGGGGCGTCCAACGATCGTACCAGAAGCTTATCTGCTGCCCATTGCCAAGTTTTGCTTTTAGGAAACCTGCAGCAAGACCACGCAGAGACAGCAAGCTATGCTAAGTAGATGATGTAGTTTTAGAAGCATCAAGAGCCCAGAAATTACCTCCCTTGACTCGGTACTCTTTAACCCAAGAAGCCCAAAGCGAGTCCTGAGCAGTGTATAGGCGCCAGATCAGTTTCAGGAGCAGCGTTTTGTTCCAACGGCTAATATCCCGAAGCCCTAGACCCCCTTCCTCCTTTGGCAGAGTAACAGTTTTCCAAGCGACCTTTGCTATGCTTCTCTTCGTTTCTGTCCCGCCCCATAGGAATTGAGAACAAAGAGCCTCGATCCTTTTTATGCAGTTCTTTGGCAGTATAAAAGCGGAGGTCCAGAAGTTGATAGTGCCATAGATAACTGAGGACAAAAGTTGTTTCCTCCCTGCAAAGGATAGAGCCCTAGCCGACCAGCAATTGAAGTTTGCGGAGATCCTATCCATTAGGGGTTTGTAGTCAGGGAGCCTCAACTTTCGATACATAAGCGGGAGGCCTAGATACCTGATTGGCATTGCTCCAATAGAGAAACCCAGCCGGGATATCTCCAAGGCTTCGTCTGCATTTAGGCCAGCCGTATATAGCTCTGTCTTCGCTTTGTTCATGCGTAGACCTGACCAAAGTGCAAACTCCTCCATCGTCTCAGCAATGCATTTGACCGAGTCAGTGGTACCATCCCAGAAGATCATCAAGTCATCAGCAAAATCTAGATGAGTGACCTGAAGAGTCGACGTGTTTGGGTGGTAACCAATAGCTCCATCAAGATATTTCTTCCTCAGCTGTTGAGAGAAGACCTCAAGGGCAAGGACAAAGAGATAGGGTGAGAGCGGGTCACCCTGGCGGAGACATCTAGTACCCTTGAAGTAGCCACAAGGTTCCCCATTAATAGCCACTGAAAAACGCGTTGTTGTTAGGCATTTCTTGATCAGGTTCCTAAACATCAGCAGGAAATCCAGAGCCTCAAGGGTGTAGAGAACAAAGTTCCAATCGAGGGTGTCGAAAGCCTTCTGGAGGTCAACTTTGAGCATACACCTTTTGGAGATTTTCTTCCAGTTATACCCTGAAACAAGCTCTGTAGCCAACAAAACATTCTCCACCAATAAGCGGCCAGGAACAAACGCAGATTGAGAGGTAGAGATTAGAGTCGGGAGATGGTCTTTCAGCCTATTAGCCAGGAGCTTTGACGCCACCTTATACACTGTGTTGCAGCACGCAATGGGACGGAACTCTGTGATCTTAGTAGCATTAGTCTTCTTCGGTACTAGAATCAGAAGTGTCGCGTTCCATTGCTGTAGCAGGTCCCCTGTACTCAGAAACTCCTTCACTACATCAATCATATCCCGCCCAACAACCTTCCAGTTGGCAGTGAAGAATTCAGCCGGGTAACCGTCGGGTCCTGGAGACTTGTTCTTTGGAAAGGAGAGGAAGGCTTTCTCAATGTCCAGATCAGAAAAAGGCGCTGCGAGGGCTGATATGGCTTCTGAGGAGCATTTTACTTGCATAACAGAGACAATGTCTGTAGGTGAAGAGGTAGTAGCCACATTAAGACCTCCAAGGAGCTGCTGGAAATGGTTTACCGCATGGAATTTAATTCCATCAAGGGTGTCGATAATAGAGCCATTATCCATTAGGTAGTGAATGTGATTTTGAGCTTGTCTTGCTCGAATAGCTCGGTGAAAGAAAGCTGTACCCGCATCTCCCTCTGCTGACCATTGAACTCTAGACCTCTGATGCAAGAATTTATCCTCAGCCTTGGCCAGAGTGAACCATTTGGCATGAGCAGATCTCTCTGCAGCAGCTGCAGCTAAGCTTGGAGTAGACATGGATTCCTGTTGACAGTCGGTTAGGTGATCAAAAGCCTCCTGCACCCGCTTTTCAATTTCTGAAAAAATTTCCTTATTGAAGGAGCGGATAATAGGCTTTATTTCTTTTAATTTCTTCGAAACAACCAGCTGCCTAGTCCCATGAAACGGCAGAGAGTTCCGTTGTTTACAATTTTGTTGTGATACTTTTATTATTAACACCGTTCCAGTGATTGTCACTAAAAAAATCTTAAATGTATTTGAAACTGTGACAAACAATTCTAACGTTAACGAAATGAGGAATCAGTACGCAAGGTTTTAGTTTGATATGGATGTTACAATTAGATTGAAGGAGAGGGAGATAACAAGAAAGACACGATAGTGCCATTGAATTCTTCGGGCTTTTCCGTTTGGGGAATGTGTGATGTCTTTTGTATCACTTTTAGCTTCGTTTTCTTCCCCAACATCCTGTAGATATAATGAACAGATGTGAACTTTTTTTAAAAAGCGATATGTAAACTAAGTGCTAAAGAAATAACTCAGGCCTTACTCTTTGAGGTCATGGGCCATTCTCAAAGGAAAAACCTGATCATGCTCACCCCATATCAGCATTACATCCTGCATGAATAATGCTTATTATTCATATCTTATAACTATATAGTCGTTTAATTTTAAACAATAAAATGGATCAAGGTGATAAAACTGCATAAATATGTGCCTTACTTATTACAACTTATTTCACGCAGCTAGAGAAGTTAATCTATCGTGATCTTTTCTCGTAGGAAAGACCACTAGAAAAAAATAAATTAAAACAAAACCATCATATTTTAACACTCTAGGTCTCTAAAATGGATTGGAGAATCTTTACATATGTGCGCTAATAATAAGATTATTAGACAATTATCAAATAAATCTTGCAGCATAAGGATCTCTTTTATTTGTTTAAAAGAAGTTCGCCGTTAATCATAGTTTTTCAGTAAATAAAAACCGACCACAACATTAACTAAATAATGTCAGTGGTTAAGTAACGGAGTTGTATATTAATGTTGGTGATAGATAGCGTAAGAGAAACAAAAAGTAATGGTGATAGCGATTAGCGAACCTGTTGAATGGGAGTAACGTTAGTTTTGTCGTCCCTCCCAATACTGAGCCCCTCCAGAAGTTCTGCCTTTTCCTCTCTCTTCTCCGAATACATTTTCTGTGTGTTTTCCCAATATTTTGAATATTATTATATGTCAATCATGCAAGCCAAACTTTTTTTTTTTTTGTAAACTAAATGCAAGCCAAACTCTGCTTTCAATAGTGATGTAATTGTATTTACTTAAAATGAAAGTGAGAAATATTAGTCCACCTTTGGGAGCTAGAATGCTATACAAGCTTTTAGTATTATAACCATATGAGAGTGACAACTTCGGTTATCTTCTTTTATCAATCACTCTTTCTAAAGATAAACTAGTGGATTGCATCTTTATGCTCCACCATTTTCTTTTCTTTTCGTTTAATTTATAATTATCTTAAATAAATGTGAGGTCACTATATATCTCTTTCTTGCATGAGAATTTGGATTTTAATAAGAAAACTAGAGTTTGATCCGTACATCCGTGCAGATATTATTTTCTTTTATTTTTTACGTAGATACCGAATATTAATTGTACAATCTAATCTTTTCTGTTTTGTCCTCTTTTTATTAACTTCAAAAATAGAACTTTGGTGTTTATTAATCAATATCACATTAAAGTTTCTCATTTTAGGATATATATTTTATGTCTCTTATTGATACTACTATTTATAAATTTAATTTTAAAATTCTTTTGCTATGTTTACATATTTAAACTACTCACCTGAAAATAAAATGATTTTAGATAAAATATCATAAATACCAAAACCATAGAAGAAAGATGTATTACAATATTGTTTCTAAATATTTGTTCGTATTTGTCATGTCTTCATTTTTTTAATCTCTAAATTCCATATGATTTGAAAATAATTTTTTCAATTTTTTTAATAATAACACGTCTGTTTATTACTTTGGTTGAATGAAAATATTAAAGACACCCCAAAATTAAAGTAAGTATTATTTACCAAAATTAAGATCTTGGAAAACATAAGCTACAACATAATTTTGTCGCAGATTTTTGTTTTTATGATTTATATTTGTTTAGGAAATGAAATATTTTAATCTTTTATGTTAGCTAAATATTAGGTAACCTAGTGTAACACATATGATATTTTAAGGAAACAATATCTATTATGTATTTTGTTATTTTATTTATCAAAACTATTTATGATTAAGAGTAAAAAAGGGAATGACATACACTTGTAATTTTTTAGGAAAAATTTGGATTATTTTAAATTTGTACTTCAGTTTTAATAGATTAGATTGTATAACTGTGAATGCTTTAAATAGCAATAATATTTGGCATTTACAAATATTTAACTAGTGTCGACTCCGGCATGGAGTCCCCTTATTCAGAAATATTAATTGATTTTCAAATATAATTCATCTACAAAAGTGAGAAGGTTTAGAATTTTGTATGAAAATGATAAAAGATATTTTTGTAAAATATATATATATTTTTTTTTTGTAAAATATTTGGATGGTTAATCACGAATTTCGCTAATTATTATCCATTGATAAATGTAACGTTCACTACTAACATGTCTAAATTTTAAAAGGTTTAGACCATATGATTAATGGGTCTTTTAAAGTGAAGTTCTTAGTGTAAAATAAAATACGTAAGAATCATCTTCTAAACAAAAGACACAAAAAGTGTCAAAAAGTATCAAAATCATGCTCTAAAAATCCCAAATGGATGTTCCCTGTTAATCATGCTCTTATGGTTTTAAGATTGTTTAGTGGATTTTTCTCAGAAGTCTTTTTTTTTAAAGAAATTAAAATACCTGGCAAAAGTCGTTCAAGACAAAATTTGGGACATAATTGAGTCTCCTAGAAGAAACCATCCCCGAGAATCTCCTGAGATCGGTCCCCGAGGAAGGAAGCATCACCTCCGTTATACGGTGACACTTGGCCCTCGCTATGAAAGCCTCGTTGTCACTCCGCCGCATATTAACGCCGGAGCTAGCAAGTATCACTTTGTCCACTTTCTCCTGAAACATTCTCGCCATGTTATACGCCACAAACCCACCGTAGCTCGTCCCGACAACACTGAATCTCTCCACACCGAGCTTCTCCATCAGCTTCCCCATGCACGAAGCCTGAAACATCTCCGACCGATTCTCGTCGGAACAAGATGAAGTCGTGGTGGAGCCGCCGAAGAAGACAAGGTCTGGGATGTAGAGACGGAAGACGAGAGAGAGTGGCTTTACCTGCCGGCTCCATTGCCATACAGCTGAAGGGCCAAAACCGTGGAGGAGGAGGAGGGACGGTTTTTGTTTGTTTTCAGGTGACAGAGACGGTGGTGGGCCCCAGAACTGTATGGTGGTTTCGGAGTCTATGTGTAGGGTTTGTAGAGAGAGACCAGCGGAGGAGAATCTTCGGCGAAGTATTGCTTCAACGAACTTGGCCACGCTTAGAAACGACGGAGCCATTATTATTATTTTTACAAAGCAAGAAATTTTTTTCGGATAGAAAGAGAGACTAATACGAAACTACTGACCACAAAATTGTATACATTAAATGCAAGGATGACTTTTTTGTTGATTATATTGTTTCCTTGTTTGATTCTTGTTATGTTTTTTATTCATTTGTTTATTTTTGGATGATTGTTTAGTTATTAATTCTTCAGAGCTAAGGGAAAATGGGTTATTTATCTGCCTGGCTTGCTTTTAATAATCTCAGTTTGTTCTCGAAATTTTGTTTAGTTTACTTGTAGTTTTGTTTTGTTTTCGTTTTTAATGAGTTTTAATTGTAACTTTGTTAAGAAAAGTAATAGGCACTCATATCGCTAGCATTTGTTTTGTTCATTCAGTTTTATTGGATTGGTTGTTTTATATGGATAAATGCAAACAGATATTTGTTCACGTGGTAAGTTATAAAGCACCACCAGTTACAAAAAAAGTTATAAAGCACCACATTAACTGTTACGTACGTGCTGGTTTTTATGGGTAAAGGTTTGTTTCCATTAAATGGAAAACAATAAACATATACGTACGTGCCACTTTTCTTGTTAGAAATGTCAACTAGTATTGAATAAACAAATAGGGCCCGTAAATTCTTGAAATTGGCTATTGAGTAGGCTCACCGAAAGTAGAAGTGGAACAAAATCTTGAGTCCAACAACCTATAATAAGATTTGAATTCTACAGTCAACAATTTGATTCCTGACCCGATCCACACAGATTTATTTTTCTATCCAGTACTAAAGACTATCTAGTCGATCTCGAATGTGATAACATACAGTCTTGGAATGTAGGGCCTGCATAATTTTAACACTCAGGCGATAGTTTCTTTTTCATTCAAAATTGAACACATTTAGACCATTTCCAATGGTTCACACTATTTTTAATTCTAAAATAAAATAATTCTATAATAGAGTTGAAGTTTACTCCAATGGTACTCTATTTTAAAATGAAAAATAGAGTGATGAACAAAAAATAAAAGTTATTCTATAATTAGAATAAACCTATTTTTCACTCTATTATAGAGTGGAAAATAGAATATTATTGGAACAATTTTACTCTAAACTCTATTTTAAAATGAAAAATAGAATGAAGTTGGAGATGCTCCTACAACCCAAAACCATATCTGAGCCAATAAAATAAACAATCCAAAAAAACAACTCAGCAGATTGTCTGATAATCTCAGGCAAGAGTTACCACCGACACATCCAAATAAAACGATATGGTGAATGGAAATTCAAATGGCTGATCGGTTTACCATTTAACTGGAAATAATGTTGGAGTCTGGTTTGATCCAACTCCAAACCCGATCCGAAATCTTAACTCAAACGTACGAAAATCAAAATCGAGTATCATCAAGGTTCAAGATGAAATAATAGACCCACAAAGATTAATACCTATCTCAAACTGAGAAAGCTTTACACACCGAGCTCGGCCAGTCAAGATAAAAAACTAAAGAAGTCAAAAGGCATTAAAAACATCATAACAATATTTGATCCACACCGGAGATCGCGTCACTACGATTAACTTCCAAAGACCTATAGAAAGAGGAGAACAAACCAAGAAAAGGAAATCCAATCTTCTCCGTGAAACATACATTTTCTATACTTGGTCATATCTCAAGCTTTTTTTATTTTAGATAATTCCTAGACAAATCACCGAAAACGAAACTCTATTTTTGAGTGGATTTTAGGATCCAACAAAGAGCTTCGGAGAGCAGCATGGAATGAGATGGGCAGATGGAAGAGCTTTGCAGCTTTTGCTTCTGAGATTTAAAAATGCTATGAATACTTTTAGGCAGATTTGGAAGAATAGGTGTGGCAACACTGAGGTTTATATATGATAAAACTAAGTTGTAGTGGTTTAATGGTTGCAAGATTTATTTTAATTTCACTTCTTTGGTAGAGTTTGATTTCTTTAACTGTTTATGATGTCATAAGCTATTTATCACTGATATATGTTCTGATCTCAACTTAGCGGTTTGTTGCCAATTTGTTTGCATTAGAGCTCACAGTCTTGAGCCAAAGGTTTCCTATTGGTTCGAATGTTATAAATGACTCTATATATAATGGAAAACCAAGATACTTTTTTTTTTGTTTTGGTACAAACCAAGATACTTTTTTAGATCTCAATAAGTTTCTTTTGAATTTTTAACGAGTTTACATTTTTTATTTTAAAATGTCGTGGTTGGATTTGATAAATTAGAAAACAGAATTAAACAAATTCTTCACATATTTAGGACTAAGTGTTTAATCTATAATTTATATTTCTCTATTTTAAATAAAGTTGCATTTCAACAAAAAAAATCTATAATTTTATTATTTATTTTCTTGTTTTAAAGTTATCATCGATTATAGTAATTAATATCAGAACATCAATCCACATCTTAGGAAACCGCAAGTATGAGCACGGAAAGGCAAATTATTCTCTTTGGATAAGGAAGATTCAAATACTCAGAGACAGATCAGGCTAAACAAGAACCCTCATATCTTTCCATCTGGTTTGACAGAGTTCAAGGCTTAGGATGTAACTATCAATATCATCATCTCGCTTCAGTAAAGTTTCGAAGTATTTCTAGAATTGTAATCTTTCGCTTTTCTTTTCTTTAATCACTCTATGTGGATGTAAAAAAATTCAAATATGATTTAGAAATGGTATCCTTATGCGCATGGGCCTCAGGCTGTGGTTTGCTACACACTAAAACCTAAAACTATCAAGACACAATCATTGTAACATGATTTATTATTTATTTATTTATTACCAAAACATATTTTTTGACGGCAGAACATAGCCGCTCAGTAACAACTAACAATGCAATGAAAAATACGAAATGGAAACATCTGCGCAGATGATGATTTTGGGTTTATAATCTTTTTCAATATAAATCACACTTTTGATTATATTTACGAAGCTAACAAAGTATGTGTAAATCATTTGTATTCTAGTAGAACTTCGATTATTATCTCTATAACTAGTTAAACTACTATACTATATTAATTACTTGATCACATGATATTGAATATTCGTTACATATTTACATATACATTTATAATGACGGGTTGTTATAAAACATCAATTCCCTGACAAAAGGTGAACACTTTATTGAAACACACATGGAGCCTTTATGTATACACTTTGAAACAATCTATGACAAACAATTGGGATCAAGATTGGCTTATTACGGGAAATACAATCAAATCCAAGAAAAGAAAAAGAAAGAAAACTACAATGGAAGTAGTGTGCAGTGTATTTAATACAAAGCACATGATAAAACACAAATGATATGTGAAATAAATTGGTCTAAATTTGGAAAAAAAAAAAAAGATAAAGAAGATGAATTACTTTGCTCAAAAAAAGAAGAAGAAGATTAATTACCTAGCTATTAGTCTTACTATACTAAGAGGCTGGTAATTTAATCATTCACCTTCTGTAATGATATTGGAATATTTTGGTCCAAGATCCATGATAAAAATTCGGATCTCAGAAATTCCAAAGGTTAATATTGTAATGAGAGAGATCGTCTTCAACAACATATGCTCCATCGTAGTAACTATCAGATGAGAGCTGATGTTGATGCTGCGTATACAAATTGGTCGAATCATCGTCCATGAAAAAAGTTCCAAACTCTTCCGACGTAGTAGGAACCACATGATTCTCCTCCCACAAAAACGGCCAATACGTTGTCGTATCATTACTATTATCCTCGTGGTTGTTGTTATCTTCCCCAACTTGACCTGACGTCGGCCCACCACTACCACCACTAATATCCCCACGTGCTGAAATTCCCCCTCCATCCTCCGTCTTATCTCCACGTGGTGACGACGGAGCCTCCTGTTGCTGCTGCTGCTGCGGTGGTAACACTTCCTCGCAGGCGAAACGGCTGGCTACGACCTGAATCTGCTGCGGCGTCAGAGAACGTCCGCCTGGTATCTCCGGTGGATTGTCCGGGAAGTTGAAACGCGCACCGGGGCCACGTAGACAATAAAGAGCCGCGTCAAAAGCACGCGCCGCCTTCTCAGCGGTTTCGAAAGAGCCTAGCCAGATCCTCTCGCGGCTGTTTGGGAGACGAATCTCAGCAACCCATTTCCCCCACTTCCTCTTCCTTACACCTGTGTACTTGGGTGATGCATCCATATCTACAAATCAAATGCAAAGGTCTGGATAAGTGTGTTTTGTATATAACTTTGGTTATTAATTAGGGTTTCTTTTGTATATTTTATTTAGGTATTGTTTGGAGTTGAAAGTTATAGTGAGAATGGCGGCTTGTTAATGTATTTATATATATATATGTGTTTGTGTGTTAAGTAGAGTGTAAGAGTTAGAAGAAGCATGATTATTGCAAAGTTTTTTAGCAAAAGTTCTTAATACAGATATATGTATATATATGTATATGTATATATTATATATGCGTATGTAATTGTTTGCTAAGAAGGTCTCAGGTTGTATGCGCGTTGATAAGAGAAGATGTTACCTGGTACGCGTTGATGAAGAAGGTAGTCATGTTTATTCTTTTACACACGTGCCGCCGTAATTCCTCGCTTCACAAGCTTGTACTAACTTTTCTTTTTCACTAACCAACAAAATTAGGGCTTTCATAATTCCTATCTGTAATTTTAGAAGTATATGAGAGAGCATGTTAAATTAGAATTTGAAATTTTATTGAATTCAGTGTTTTTCATTTGCAATGCTATTCTTTTAAGAAAAAAGTTGTAAGAAAAATCTTAATCTGACAAACAAAAATAAAGTCAAAATGAAATAAATCTAGTAAGAACTTAAGATGGAAAATAACCTTCCTAGTTTTTTAAAATCTGAATCTACGGCCGTTGTATTATTCGAGCTCTTTATCATGAAAATGAATTAATTTTCCTTTTTAGTAATCCTTTAGCAAAAAAAAAAATTTCCTTTTTAGTACACAACCTAAGTTCTGGATGCCAATTAGTGTATATGTTACAAATCCATCTGTTTTCTATTCAACTTTTCTTACTTTACTTCAGTTTGAACTGATTTTTCTTTTAAAAGTCTCACCAGTGATTTTATATACATTAGTCAATCGACACGTGATATATTCGGGAACAATTGATCTCGAGGGAGGCAGCCACCGTATGATTTTTTTTCCTTTTAAATGGTTGACATTTAGCATTGAAAATTGTGATTAAGACAGTTATATATAATGTATAATAGGGTATAATAACATGTAACTATTTTTACATGAAAATTTACGAGCATTGGCAATACTTAAAATGGACAAATCTGATTTGTTTGTGGGATTTGGCAAAGATGAATAATTCGGGATAGACTAAAAGAGAGACCTTCAATTCCAAACCTTATAATTGTAATTTAATTGGATTTGAAATGGTGTTACTTTGTTAGTATATACTTTATTCCCGTGTTACTTTGTTGGTATATACTTTTTATTCCCCAACCCTTTTCTAGACAAGTTACAGAAAAACCTTCTTGTACATACGCAAGGCAAAAAGAAAGTGTAAGGATACAAATTTTAAGTGGATAGGTCGGTAGTCGGTACATTTCAAGTCTTCTTTACCATTTATAAATTGATAGATATGTTTGGTCAACATCATACTATTATTGTGTCACGTTTCAAGAAAGCTACACTTGTGAAGTAATTTGGGTTCTTCTCTATTATCTGCGCTGAATCAACATATTTCAAATCAGCTATCCACATGTGAACGTTTTAAATATATAGACCACAAAGTAATATATATATATATATATATATATATACTTTAATAAAAGGGATGTAAGCAGTGGCGGATCCAGATTTTTTTTACATGTGTCAATATATAACTGAAAATATAATTATTTTAAAAACTTCATAAAATATAGATTACTATTTTAAATAAGATCCTACTAGCTAAGAATGAGATTAGAAAATATTAAACTGATACCATGTTAAAGCTTCGAAGAAGACTAGTTGTCGAAAGATAAAAAAAAATCAATTCTAACTTAATTTATTTTGGTTTTAGGTTTGTAAATTGTAAATTGTCGAAGGTTAAACTTGGTTTTCCTTTCCTTTTATTAATTGTAAACATGATTGGCTTACATTGGGCTTCAATTAAAATTAATGGACATTCTATAGTTTATCTAGTAATATTGGGTTATAGTTTATGGAGTGTCATAATTAAATTTAATGGAAAAATACATAGGCCAATTTTTTTTCCACAATTAATGGTGTGGCAGTTGCACCCCCATCAATGTGAGTACGTCCGCCACTGGATGTAAGTAATAAGTAGTATCAGAACATAAAGAGAAGGAGAGAGAAAACCCTCTGCCTTCTCTTTAAAAAAAGACCGGTGTGATTAAGTGTCTCCGGCATATGGAGTAGGCTCCCACAGCTATGGTCGGTCAGTTTTTCTTTGTTTTTTCTTTGTTTTCCTATGCATATCTTTCGGTTCATCTGAATGATGTTTTGTCTCTGAGGCGCGGAGGCTTACAAAGCTATGTCGTCGGTTAAAAAATCCGGAGGATAGAGGCTCTCATAGCTCTGCGTTACTGGCACTGTGTAAAAAGGCCCGTCGTATGAGTGGGTTTGGTGGGTTCTGATTTGATTTTTGGGTATATAGGTGTAGCTCTTGTCTTCGTTTTGGTGGTTCGGTCGCTAGGATGAGATCTCGATAGGCGATGAAGTTCTCTAACGATCGTGCTCAGGCGGGGCGGAGTAAGAGAAGGTTATGGTTAAGGTCGCCAATGGTGTTTTTCGAGGGCCTTGGATGAGATCTCGGGATAGTTCCGATGAATCATTCCGTGGAAAGAATAGGTGACGAAGATGGGTTCAGTGTTTCTGGCTCCGGCATAATCCGTCGAAACAATTGTTGTTTTGTCTTCTCCGGCAAGCCTCGTCAGTTTGGATCTTGATGTGTTGATCGGGTGACGCGTGGATCGCGTGATGGCGGATTTCACCACGTGGGCGGGTATGCGAGTGGATAAACGTGTGGTTTGGATGCCGTTTGTTTTGTGGGTTTGGGTTCTTAAGACCATGTTTTATGGTTGCCTTTTGTGTCGGGTTTTTATTTCTTGTTTATATAGTTCGGTTTTTAGGTTAAGACCCATTAATAAATATCTTTAGATGAAAAAAAGTAATAAGTAGTATATTTTAGAGTATTTGCGCTTCATATCTACACAATTTATATTTAGTGATTTACTCTAAAGGGAAAATTCCATAAAAATACCCTAACTAAATTTTGTTAAGCTTTTTAATATTCAAACTTTTTCACTACCCAGTTTAATACCCAAATTAATTATTTTGTTCATTTTAATATCCAAACTTTTAAACCTGTGCCCACTTTAATACCCGAGCTTTATTTATTTTAATAAAAATACTAATAAATTTCAAATAAAAGTTAAAAAAACTCTAAAATTTACAAAATAAACTCAGAAAATTCTATTTATTTGGTGTTTGAGAAATAAAAATAACTAAATAGTGTAAAATATTAAATTTTGTAATAAAATTTCTAAGTTTTAAATATTGTATTTAGTTTGTTTTCTGAAATAAAAAACGAAAAATTATTTTTATCATTCAAATTCATTTATGTTTTTAAAAAATAAATTTTCCATGGTTTATCTACCTTCTTTTCTAAATCTTAAAATAAAATTAGAATTTTTAATAATTTTTTCTTAGATTTATGAGATTTTATTAAGTTTTGTTTGAAATTTATTAGTATTTTTATTTAAATAAATAAAGTTTGGGTATTAAAGTGGGTACACTGTTAAAAGTTTGGGTATTAAAATTATCAAAATAATTAGTTGAAGTATTAAACTGGGTAGTGAAAAAGTTTGGGCATTAAAAAACTTAACAAAATTTAGTTCGAGTATTTTTATGGAATTTTCCCTACTCTAAATACAGTTTTCCCCTACAATTTTGCTCATTCCATCATCACTTTTTCCCTCAAAATTTTATTGTGTTAGGCAAATCCCTAATATTCAACTTTTTTAGTATTTTGAGCAAATTCACTCTATTCTATCGAACATATAATGTTCTACGTTGTTTTTTACTAGAAATAGGTTATACTCCTTCAGTTTCATAATAAGTGTTATTCTAACATTTTTTTTGTTACATGAAAAATGTCATTTTACAATTTCAATACAAATTATAATTATTTTCAGCTGAAAATTAATTGCAAACTACATTGATTTTATAAATAATTTTATTTATTTCAAATACTATTGGTTAGAGATGTGTAATTAATAATAACTTACATATATTTTCGCCACTTTCTTAATCTGTGTGAAAATGTCAAAGTGACACTTATATAGTAACGGATGAAATATTTGAAAGTGTTGATGTGGATCTTAACACATAACCAACATGAAATGTGACAAAAAAGATATTAAAAGGCCGAAAATGAGAGAATATCCGTTACGAAAACTAGGAATGTCAAATGGACCTGTGGACCGCGGGACAGGCCCGTTTAAACCTGTGGCGGGACGGGTTTGGGCCTAAGGATTGTTATCCCGCAACGTTGCGGGCTAAGAGGGAAAGGGCTTGTGCGGGACAGGCCTTTTGCGGTACGGGCCTAGATAGACCGCGGGATACCCAAAAGTCCCGCATCTTCTTCGCTTCTCATTTCCTCCGCCACCTGAAAAACAAAAGAGAGAGAGAGAGAGAGCGAGAGGAAGGCGACTCGGTGCCACAAGAAACGGAGTTCCGGCCATGGTTTCTTCATGCATGATGCCTCCGATCTACCATTTGCCTTCTATCTCCTCCGGTGAAACTTTTTGGAGCCATAGCAAGAAGATCCATTTCCGGCCATGGTTTCTTCATCGACGGTGGTCCTGGGCTCTCCTGCTTCGATCATACACCGGAGCTTCTCCTTCACTGCATGCATGTTCGTTTTCTTCTCCATTTCTCCTCTGTATGTACTTATAATTTTTTAAAAAAATTGTTATTGATCTATGTAGTTACTGATTTTTTTTTCTTTTTGTAGTCTAACAGTTTGACTTGGTTTAACTTTTCAGGTGTGTTCTCTGAAGCTTCGATCCACCACTGGAGCTTCATTGCTTCTTATAGATCCAACGCCTGAGCTTTATATGTTGTAAGATCCACCACCTAATGACAACACCTTGTTTGTCTATGTGTCGGTTAGGTTAGTTAAAATTTTAACTTAAAACCAGTGTCCTAATGTGTATTCGTTAAGTCTCTGTTTCGGTTAGATTTAGGATTCAACTTATGCTTGTTTTGTGTTCAGTTTATGATTAGTGTTTTGTTTTTGTAGTGAAAAGAATAGACAAGACAGAGTTGAAACTACAAAGCGAACAAGTAGGCGAATGGTGGTGACAATAGCATTTGGTTTTTTATGAAATTATGAGTTATGTTTTGATTCAGAAAAAATAATTGTGTCTTGAACTCTTCATTCTTGATCGTGTATAACAGGAAATTTGAAATATCCTAATGATGCTTTGAAACATAAGTATTTGCTACATCTGTTACGTACTGATGTCCCAAACCTATATGCTGCAGATTGAAGTTATCCCGCGGACCGGCCCGTTTGTAACATGACTTTATGCGGGACGGGATTGGGCCGGGGCTTTGGAGTACCGCAGTCCGCGCGGGACTGGACCGCAATGAACCGTAAATCGACGAGCCCGCTGCGGTCCGGGACGGGACGACCTGTTTGACATTCCTAACGAAAACAAAGTTTACTAAAATTACGGTTTTCGAAAGTCCCAAAACAAGTACTCGTTTTTTTAATTCTATGTTTAGTCTTTTAAATATTTATTTTAAATGACATTTTGAAACGACCTTGAGTACTTACATTTTTCACAAAAGATGGATTTAGTTCTAGAAGACAAAAATTTATACTATTGATATATCATCCTCGACCTTGAGTACTTACGTTTTTCACAAAAGATGGATTTGTCTTTTGTCAAAAAATCATTTCTGCATGGTCCCAGATTTAAAAGATCAATATAGGTTCCGAATGTTAAATGCGGGATATGGCGGTTTGAGTACTGTGTAAGCAAATGGTTACCATTCAACAAGTAAAAAGTCATAAAGGCGTCTATTAGAAAACGCACTTACCAAACTTTTTTGTATGTAATAATTTATAATAGACCGTACCTGTTTGTTATTTGCTCACATTTGGTGTGGTCGGGATGCGTTCTTTGGTTTTTATTTATTTATTATTATAACTAAATTTAACCACTTACATATTTTATTGAGTTGCAATATCTAAAAAACAAATTATTAATATTTTATTGTAATCAATTGAAGTAATTAATTTTTATTTACCTTTTTAAATTTGAACCAATATACAAGTGACACATGATCCGTGGAGTTTTCGTAAGAGCATTTTTATTGAGGTTTTTTAGGAGAGTTTTAGTGAAAAAATAAGTAGTGGGTCGCAGGAAAATGAAAAAACAAAAGAAAAAAGGCGCAGAAGAAGAAACATTTGCGGTGGATTTTAGCACTGTACGCGGATCCTACTAATACGTGACGGCCCACGGTTGATGTAATTTTAAATATTTAAAAAAAAAAGAAAATCAGAAAAGTAATAAAAAAGAAAAAATTAAAGAAACCCAAAGAGTTTCTCTGGATAATTATGCTCTAAGGTTTTTCAACCACCGAATATTATAATTTTTTTCTGACACTTTCTATTTTTTGGCATTTTTTAGTTCTAGAAACTTGTGTAAAAACCTCAGTCGAAGGTGCTCTTACATATTATTTTTCAAATTCCACAGCAAACTTTTATATTTTACTTTATAACTAATAAAAGGAAAATAATACCATCAGGTATTTTATGATTTGTCTAATGTTGGCACATATAATTCAAGGACAAGTCCCATATTGTTAGTAAACGAGTCTCCCAAAAATATTTTAGCGAACAATCATATTGTTTGAGGAAGAATTACACAAAATTATCGAAAAGATTAAAAATATATTGAAATTAATCAAGTATAAATTAATATATTTAGAACCATAACCCGATTAATATCCGATACTAAAATTATTCCGGGTTTAATAGGATCTTAAACATGTAATTACACCTGAACCGAATTCGGCTAAACCTAATCCGAATTTCATCTAACATTTTAAATATCCAAAAGGAGCTAAAATTCATGAAACCAAAAACCTAAAATCCGAATGATCCCGAATCAAAAGTCGATTGGAACCCCAATTGCCCAACCTTACATGGGAGCATCAAATGCAATAGACGAAAAATAAATGGCTTGAGTAAGAGATAATAATGCAAATAGGTTGTGAGAAAAATTAGAAGTTTGATATTATCTTTGTCTATATTATGTCATAATATTATATGTTTATTAGTAATAATTGTACTTTCTTATCATATATTTTAATTTAATTTGTATTCTTGTACTGTTTATAATATTTTTACTATCCCTTACTGTATTTTATTCAGTTTTTAAAATTATGAATGAATTAGAATAATAAGTATACAAAATTATAAATATATATAGGTTTAACTAAGCGTAAAATATTTTTTGTATTTATAGTTTAGTTTGTTTGTAATAAAGAAATTTAAATATATTTTATGTATCTCTCGATTATAATATTCACTATATATGTTATTATTCGTATTTTGCTTTAAACCACTTATTTTAGACGAATTGTAATTGTTTCAAACCGTATAGCAATAACCATTTTTTTGTCATGCATTGCTCAATTCGTCGGAGCCATAAAGTAGTTATTGAAGAAAAATGAAATAAAATGATCGGTTCGTTTCGCTGTTATGAGATCTGTGATGATGTTCGTTATGTTTTTTTAATTAGATTACATCTCTCGGACATTGACATGACTCAAATGAATGACATCAAGACAATACAATTCAATGACTCAAATGAATGACATTAAGACAATACAATTCAAAACCACAAGTGTATAAGGGGTGGACATTTCGGTTTAATTATGGGTTTGATTTGGTTTGGTTTATTTGGATATAGGAAAGCTTTAATCAAAATCAACAAAAATTAGTTTGCGGTTTTACTTCGGTTTGGTATATGTTTAGTTCGGTTTTAGTTTAGTTTCGTTCGGTTTAATTTGGTTTTGTTTGTGTTTTGTTTAGTTCTATAGAGTGAATTTTTTTGTTGTTTTGTCTAATTTTGTTACAAAAATATAATTTATAAAAGCATAAAAAATCATTATTTGACGCTAAATCATTATATTTTTCATATTTATGTGTAAAACTAAACATCATAATAAAAATCTAGAAGATGTAATCTAATAGTTTTATATTATTATCTTTAAACCTAATCTAAATATCATAATCAATTTTTGTTTTGATGTTAATGTTTACTGTAATCTTTTAGAAATAAAATCTATAAGTTTCTGTTTGGTTGCTTAGGTTAAATATATTAAATTTGAATATCATTAATACATTTAGTTAATCTAACTAAAATTACATTGGTTTTTGGGTTTGATTCGGTTTAAAACCAAACCAAACCGAACTATTTGGGTTAATCAAATAATGAACCAAATAGTTTAGACATCAAATCGGGTTTGGTTTGGATCGGTTTGGTTTGGTTTGATTTGTTTTTTTTGCCTACCACTAATAAGTTATGATTAAAGACATCAATTAAAATAAATGATGTTTTAGTTATGACAGACAATCATTACCGCTCCGAACCAAGGAACAACGGATCCACGGTTACAAAGTTACATAAATAACACGATAACAACATTATTAAGAAATAGTAAGACATGTTTACGTTAACTAGCTAGGTTCAGTTTTAGCAAGAGAGGTAATTTAGCAAGAAAGTTTTTAGTTTCAAATCTTGCATGGTATTTGTATGATATATATCCTGTTTTCCTGCAGATTCTTGTAAAGATTAACAAATTTAGTTTAAAATTTGGCCTAAAACATCAAGAAAAACAAGTTAGAACCATGAGTCAGAATTTTTTTTAGAATGATTTATTCTAACACTGACTTTAGTAATTAAAACCTTCAATTAAAAATGAATCCTAAAAAACTTTTCTAACTAAAAATTCTACAAAATTTTTAATGTTGTTTACTGTCACCGAGAGTAAACAACATTAAAAAAAATTGAAAGTTTATTTTGTAGAATTTTTAGTTGAGTTTTTTTACGATTTATTTTTAGTTGATGGTTTAATTACTAAAAACCTTATTAATATAACCATTGTAATCCTAAATTAATAATTATGAGCACTGCTTAAAATTTAATGTAACTTAGAAATATTAATTTTTTGATATTTAGCAATAGTTATATAAAACTTTTCATGTCTTATGTGTCATTGTATAATATCAAATAATTTGAAAATTTTAAATTATATTAAATCTTAAATAGTGTAGAAGATAAATAATTCATGAAGTTTATCTTCTTATTTAAAGTAGGAAACTAGTCTTTTTTTTCCTATCTTCACGAGTTCCGATGTTCGGGTGTACTTTCTTTCTATCCCTAAAACTAATGTAGATTTATTCTTTTTCTCTATTATTTTTGAATCAATACATTGTACTGTTATCTTATGAATCAATAAAACAATATCTATGATCTACTATTTTTGGTTTATTTTACTACTTCATGTTTCTATAGTATTATTTCATGTTTCTATAGAATCACATATAATCTTATATTATTTTATCCTAACACATATTAGAAATTGTATAAGTTTATAAAATCATTGTGAAATCTTATTAAATATTTGTAAGAGTACTAAAATATCTATGAATTTTTATAAATTGAATATAAGATTGATAAAGTATTGTATAAGAATTATAAATTTGTTGTAGGGGCTTATAAATCAATTTTTGCAATGCCTAAATGATAACAAAGATTTTAGAACATTTAATGACTTTAGTGATAAAACCCCTAAAGATGCATCATAATAAAAATCATCAACTAAAAATCCTTCAAAATAAACTCTCAACTTTAATTTTGTTAACGTCTGTTATCTTCCGTCACGGTCTGTTATCCTCCGTCACGATATTTTAGACGAATTATATTAAAAGTTGAAGGCTTGTTTTATACAATTTTAATTTGGGGTTTTATTTTTACAATTCATCTTTATTGAAGGGTTTTAATTACTAAAATTCTTATAACACTGATAGAAGAAACCCATATAAGAGAACTATAAATGGGCTTTACGTATATGATACACTACAACCAGAGCAAGAAGACACCAAGCAAACACCGCACTCTCTGCCATTTGTGGTCGTTGCCGTCGCCCAGCTTTCTCCTCGCCTTGGTATAGTCTAAGGTATTACTCTCTATTATGAGTTTGCACATTTTCTTTCACACGTAGAATTTAAAACTGATTATTTCTTGTTGTAAGTATTCATAGACAAGAAGGGGGATGTAGCTCAAATGGTAGAGCGCTCGCTTTGCATGCGAGAGGCACGGGGTTGGATCCCCCGCATCTCCATTTTATGATTCTTTTTTTTTTTTCAGAAAAAGGTAGTCGTAATGATTTTTCACTGCACTTGCTATTCTGTATCTTGGGAAGAATGATTCAGTGTTTTCTTGCCTCTTGGCAGAAACTTACGAAAGGGCGGACCGGATTGGTTTATTTTGATACTTTGGAAAGAGAAATCGCTGAGGTTTTATAGGTTACAGAGGAAGGAACAGAGATGTTCAGAGTTATAGCGATGCTTTGGAAACGGAAGGGAGAGCGAGGATTGTTAGATAGTGGTGGTTCAGGAGATGACGGTTCGAGAGTTGGATTTGAGAACGATGACATATGATATCAGATGGACATTGCTGAAGTGAATGATGCGTATGAAGAGTATAGCAAAGTTTAGACAAAAGTCTTTTCTGAGATCTCTACCTAGCTGAAGTGTAACAAGTTTAATTTCAAACACAACTTTTTAACAACAAAAGGTAGTAGGAAGTTTAATTTCATTCATGTGACTATTACCAAACCGATCATTTCTCTCCGCAGGCTTGTTGTTATTCTTAAAGATTCAAAATGTCTTTCTTGATTATGTCTCCAAACAAAAACAAAAATTAGAAAGAAAAACAAATAAATAAGAAATAAGAAAAGAACCAAAGAGTTGATTCATCATGTCTGATAAAAAAAAGAAACAGTAATCAATCTTTGTGGTTCAAGCAAGCCAGTCGTCTCCATCCATGCCTTCAATTTCTCCAATCTCCATACTGCAAGATAATATCATACCATTCAAGTGTTACCACAAATTATAAATAATATACAATCAAGAAGAACATTAAAGAAAATATAACTGACCCTAGCAAAACCCATGTTCAAAGATAATACAAGCAATGATTACACAGCAATTTTAACAAAAAAATGATTACAAAACAATATAAACTATATAATATAACAATGGGATGACGTAAACACCGTTTTTGGGACAGTTCAGGAAAATGGGGGGTAAGGATAGTGTTTCATAGATGTCGGCAATATTATCATTGGACCAAAACAATACAAAACGGGACAGCTTCAGATCATGCAATAAACCGATGTGTAACCTTCTCATTCCACAAGTTTCACTCCTCTTCTCTCTTATTTTTAATCAAACAGTCTAATTAATGACAAGAATTCTTTTTCTAAAAAAACAAGAAAAGACAAAGTGTTCTTTCTGAGTTCTGTCTGAACACAAATCACTGAAGTTTATGCAGAACCGCCGGTGATTCCGGAAGAAAAACACCGATCTAAATACCGAAACGTTTTTAACCTTTAATTAATCGAGCTTAATATAAGATTAAAAAGAGATTAATTACCAGGTTAGTGGAGGATTGTGAGGGGAGGAGTAATGAGTGAGATTGTATGGATGATGAAACAATTCTTCATCAGTTGGATTTAACCACGGTGGAAACTCCATGACGTCATTGAACTTTGGAAAGACGTCATCTTCGGCTACTGCGACTTCTTCCTCCGTCTTTATTACATCCGGTTCCACCGTCTTCATCATGAGCTCTGACCACCAAGCTGACGTCGCCACGTTGTTCTCAGCTTCCATCAGCGGTTGATGCGGAACAGAGTCTGATTGTGCGGCGAAGGTGGGAAGGGGCGGTGAAGGGGAGGAGTAGATATGCGGATTTGTCGCCGGTAACATCGATGAGGATGATGAAGATGAACTAGACGATGATGATGATGATGAAGAAGAAGATGACGATGAGGTTTGGATGAAGTCGTCGAAGTTGAGGTTTAACCCTAACGGTTGATTTGGGAGGAGGAAGTTGAGATGTGGATTCGACCAAGAAAATGGATCCGGAGGAGGAGGGGGCGGCGGTGCAGAAAAAGGAATATGCGGTGGAGGAGGCGGTGGAACCCTGGCGGCTTGTCTCATGGAAGCGCGATGTTGTTTTAAGGCGGTGACGATTTCTCGACGAGCTTCGGCCATGTTAAGGAGACGCTCTTGGTAAGGACGAGTCGTGTGGAGTCGTCTTCTCGCTTGTTTCTTGTGCGTCTGCGTTTGCGTTTGTGTTTGCGTTGGGGTTTTGCTGCTATCTGCGGTTGTGGTGGTTGTAGTCATGGTGGCGGAAGAGGCAAGCTGTTGCTTCACGAGAGATCGGATGTAAGTAGTAGAGACGCGTGGTTCTTGCTTGTGTGATCTGACCATTATGCTAATATTACTAGGTCATGTTTCTTCTCTTGTATCATTTTTTTTTCTTTCTCAAGGCGGTGTTTGAATGATTGTGATCGATGATGATACTGAGATCAGACAAATGTCTCCGGAAAGAAAACAGAAAGAGAGAGGAGAAGTGATGAAGGTGCAGGAGAAGATGCAAAGGCTCGTGGGTGATATAAATACTCTGCTCCTGCCCCAATATTGTAGACACTCAATTTAAATATAAATGTTTTTTTTGTCAGAAAAAATGGAAATTATTAGTAAGAATATGTGGGTTTTTTTCTTTCCTATTTTGGCAAATATATATATGTACTTACATTGAACTTTGCCGTAAATTCCTCTTTTGGATGGTTGCCACTATCTACGTGAAGATCAATGTAAATTCCTCTTTTTTTTTTTTTTTGGTTCACCATGTAAATTCCTCTTTTACATTGAGTTATTTGGGAGTGGATTTTTCGGTATTAAAGAAATATAGAGAAGTTGCTCAAAAAAAAAAAGAAATATAGAGAAACGGAGAGGTTATTTGGACATTTTGTAGATGATAATCCATATGAGACTAGTCTTTTGTTTAAAGCCTTTGTCTTCAAGTACAACTAGATCTTGATCCGCCCAACCGGGCGGGTATTTATTTTATGTTTTTAATTTTTATTTATAAATGATATATTTGTAATATTTAAAAATAAATTTAGATTGAAAATTAACATTTGTAGTTATAATAAAAATTAAAAGTTTAAAAAAATATTTTGATATAAATTTTAAATTCCTAATTAAAATAATATAGAAATGGGTCATAATTGTTTCCAATTCCAAAATCTTAGCATTCTTAATAACAAATAAAATAATTTATAAATACATAAAATATATAAACATATTTGAAATTAAAATAAATTTGTTAAAAAAAAATCTTACGCCATTGTTGTTTATTTCTATAGTTTGACCCGTGACCGTATAAATATTTGCTTTCACTTCAATTTTTTATTTGTTCTAATGATAATATCTATATATATATATGTGTGTGTGTGTGTGTAAATTAATATGTATTACATAATTGTTAGTATAACATTTTAAAACAAATTTTTTATTTATTACTTTAAATAATTATATTATGTGATTTTAATCGTCTATTATATCACAGTGTATCATATAAAAATCTAATATTTATAGCTAATTGGACTTATATTATAAAAGTGTTACTAACAATTTATAAATAAAATAGTTTATATTTTATTTATATGATATATAAATTGATTTTGATGTGCGATTTTTATTTTATTATTTTTATTAATAAATATTGAAAAATATTAAATGTTAACGAAAAATCTATAAGGAAATTTATTTTGGTTAAGATTTATTCTATTAAAGAAATCTATTATTTAAATTAGGAAAGGACATTAAATACTTAAATCTATCATTTAAATAAAGAAAAGATAAAATTCCCTACTATTTTTGTTACCAAACAAAGTTTAATTTTTTTTAAAGACTCCTATCCCTATTACCAAACAAATTACCAAACAAAAGTTTAAAGTACTTCTACTTTAATAAGATAGATAGGGCCCTATCTACGTGAAGATTAACAAATGCTCATTTAAATATTCTTTTCTATCAATTCAAATGATGCAAATGCTCTACCGCTCTTTTATTCTTTGGAACTTTTTTTAACATTTTATTGGAAAATTTAAAAAGCTAAAGAGTTTTTTCTACACCTTTCTCTCCCAAATAAATAAGGAGCCGTCATCATCGTTCATCTACTGCTCCAGCGGTTGGAAACTAACCACTGTCGGGAACAGCTCTGCTCTCTCTGTTCATAGTAACGATTTCTTCACTTTGGTTTTCAACATCTTTGTTTGGTTACCGGTACGGATCTGGTTTACATAAGAGATTCTGTTTGGTTTTGATGGATCTATGCTTTCTCTTGCTGGATTGGAGACTCGGTTGGTTGAGGTCTCGCCTGCTTTTGTGCGGTGGTTGTGGGCTAGTCGGTATGGCTCAAGCATCGGTGAAGTTTGGAGATCTCGTCCTGCATCGAACCTCTCCTGTTTTTAGATTACCTAATATGCTGAGTTGGGTGAAACTTATTCTTTAATATTTGTTAGACCGGTGGATCTTTGATTAGAGATTGAGTTTTGTAACCACTCCCTGGTGTGCTTGGTTTGCCTCTCTGGAATCAAATCGGTTTTCTGGTGCGCGGTGCAAGTTATACTGGTTCTGATGTGGGTTTGTAATTCTTCCATCGATTCTGGTGTAGCAGCTATCGGGCGACTTAATGGTGGTCTATCAGGCTTGTATCTCCGTCTCTGTTCCACTCGTGGTCTCTAGTAGTTTCTCATATATTCAGTTCCTAGGTTGTCCTTGTGTTGGAGAGTTGAATGTCTTTCGTATGATGGAGTCTGTTTGGTATGACGGCTAGTTGAGAATTCAACTTTACTGGGTCACCGGTTGGAATTTCTTTGTTGTGGTCTTTGGTTTGTTACTCCTGCTTAAAGACGTTCAGTTTCTGCTGTATTGTGGGTTTCAGTTTGGTCTTGTCGTCCAGACTCAGTGTGTCTTTAGGATTTCATCTAATGAAGCGTCAATCCTGTGAAGTTGTGTAGTCCCTTAGTTTGCTTCCTACGGGTTCAAAGGTTTACTTGGTAAGGGGCTATGGAGCTTGTGCTTAATTGCAACGGTCTTGAAGTAGTGAATCACCAAATGTATGTCTCATCATTGGCTGCTCGGGTTGATGAGTGGTTCTCTTGTGGCTTATTTCTTGTGAAGCAGCGATAAGTGTTTGTGCTCTTGGTTCGTATGGGAACAAGGTTGGGATATCTTTGTGCAATTCTAATAATTTAAGCATGTCTGGCTTTCTCGATCAATTTTGCTTCATACATCGATTAAAGTCGTCCTTCTTGAATTTTATGTTTGTACTCCACTATGTTTTCAGATATTTTTCTCTCACATGTATTTGATTTAGGTCTTTCTCTTGTCTCAGGGTAGTAGCTTGTACCACACTGGCTTATGATTTCGGAAAGGTATCATACCTTTCTCGAATTTGTGTAAGGATGTCTTCGATTCAAGTTTTGATTTAATAGATGACAAAAAACAATTATTTGGAAAGTGATGTAGCGGAAGCTCTAAGGATAAAATGAGATCTGTGGATTCTAATAATATCCGGAAACTGAGGCTTGTGAATACTCTTCACAGTGCTTGATGAACATCTTTTTAAGTTTGAGATATTCTTTTCAGTGATTTATAGATATCTCTTTAGAAAAGGTCTTTTTATTTATCAAATCGTAAATTGAATAAAAACTTAAGCCTAAATGATTATATATAAGAAAATCATAAAACTCTTAAAACAATAAAATATTATCTAAAATAATTAATAAAATCAATAATAAAATATATGGAATATTTTCAAATATCTATCTACACGAGAAAGTTATATATATTTTCATTATTCTGTTTGCTGACAAGAGATTAGTACTCCGGTAAGTTTAAAATGATTGAGACTCACTAAATTTAATAGTTTGAAAATTTAAAGGATAATTTTCTCCGATAGATAATTTAAATTTTTTCAATATTTTTTTAAGAAGAAAAATAATTAAAATAAGTTTCATTAAAGAAACGATTGACATTTGAAGGCACATGATACTCACCGGAGATCACATCTCGATCCATATCTCATCACTTATAAAAGAACAATCAAGAAAAAAAGAAAAAGCGATCGGAATTTACACATCGAACTTATACTCTCATTACTTTTATATTCATTTATTATTTTATACACTATTATATCAGTTCATAAAATTTAATAATACACATTTTCAGCCAAAAATTATCAGTATACATTATTTTTATAAGTTACTTATTTGACATGTTAGTATAAACCCTAACTCTAATTTTTTAAGTGGAAATCGAGATTCTTAAGTGAAAATGTCTACGTTAAACTGAAAAACGTAAGTAAATCGAATACCAGATATGAAAGCAGTGGAAACCAATAATGTGTTTGCAATCGATTTCGATTTGAATCATTTGATGCCGTTAAAGAAAATCTACACATGTACGCAAAATATAGTTTGAGCTTTATTTGACAAAAAGAGCCAATTGTCTTTTTTTTTGTCAATGCATGATGCATGCAAAATTCACGAAAAAGAGTTGTCGTACTTATGACATCACCAGACTATGAGAGAAGGAGAGGAATGGTGAAAATGTGTCTGCAAGCAAAAGTGGGGGTGTATACGCAGAGATCGTCCAAATTCAACTCTCTCTCTCTCTCTCTCTCTCTCTCTCTCTCTCTCTCTCTCTCTCTCTCTCTCTCTCTCTCTCTCTCTCTCTCTCTCTCTCTCTCTCTCTCTCTCTCTCTCTCTCTCTCTCTCTCTCTAATGAATTCATTCATTTTAATATTTCAATATTATGGTTGGAAAAGTTTATAAAATAAATAATTACCTATGGATCACCGATGAAGTCAAATAAAAAAATAATTGGGCTAAGAGAGATTTGAAAGTGTGGAATTATTATTTGTTCTTTTTTTTGAATTTTTTTTTTATTATTTGTTCTTCTACCAATATATATAAAGTTTGTGTATTACCCTGAAGAGGGGAGTGAGTGACAGAGGTATGGCAACTGTTACCCAATTTGTTTTCTCCTTTATTGCGTGTTTGGCAGAGTTTTTCTTTCAGACAACCGTGAGAGTGAAAGTAATTTATGTTCACAACAGTTATCACTATTCATATTTCCAATCATTAATCCATTTTCTTGTTTTTTTTTTGAATCAGTGATGTTTTATATATCCCTTAGCCTTTGTATAATCTAATATTCCCCTTTTACAGTTCAGAGAAATAATTACAGAACTTTTAACCGCAATCGAAGTTTCAATATATGTAGTTTCAGTATACAGAAAAAAGAAGTTTCAGTATATGTAGGTGATGTTCATTTTTTTTTTGTATTTGGTTACTGTATTGAACGGTATCATCTAGATACAACATTTTTATGTTACGTCCAAATGTATTCGTTTTTGTATTTTATATTTGTATCCAGATACAATGTTTATATGCTAAGTTACTTGCTTTTTACTTTTAAAATAATAGTAGTTAAAATGACTAAAAATATGATTTATATAATTTAAAATCAATTAATTATTGTATTTGAATTAATGTGTTTAACATATATTTGCAAAAAAATAATTATTATACTTAGATTTTTTTTTTGGGAAACCTGATTTTATAGTTATAGTGGAAAACATGATTTTGCAATTTTTGTAAGAACACATGATTCGCGGTTTTGGTGAAAAAATTCGATTTTCTTTTTTTAACTAAAAGTTTATATTTTCGGTTTTGACGGGAAAACCAAATATTTGTGAATTTGGGAAATGAGAACTTTGATTTTGTAGTTTTAGAAAAAATCTGTTTTTTTATTTATGCGAAAAATATGTTTTTACGATTCTAACTAGGAACACGTTTTTGTAGTTTAACGAGAAACGCGCTTTTGTGTTTCTTGCGTAAAACTTGATTCGTCAATTTTGATAAAAATGTGTGTTTGCGATTTTTGGGGAAATCTTCATTATCCAATTTTGGCACAAAAAGCTTAATTTATGGTTTTACCAGGAATACCCGATTTTCTGGTTTTAGTTAAAAAATCCAATTTTTCGATTTTCACGAAATTTTTTGTTTTTTTTTTGTTTTAGCAAAAACATGACTTTTGATTTTGGTCGAAAACTATGATGTTTGCAAAAAATCATAATTTTGAAATTTAGGGCAAAAACTTAATTTTACTATTACAATCCAATTTATCGTTTTGAATTTATATATCTAAGGATAATAGTTATTACTATAAACTAAGTACTTTTATATTGTATTACATAGTATTTTAGTCTTTTGGAAATGAAAATAATGCATTCAAACTCATCATATATATATATATATATATATATATATATATATATATATATATATATATATATATATATATATATATATATATATATATATATTTGCATTTAGATATATCTGGATATTTGTGCAATAGTGTCTAAACAAAAAATATCTAAGTATTTTATCTAGATGTGCCATCCAACATAAAAAAACGAGCATGACCTTAAATTAATAACTAAAAGTACACAAACCGAAACTAGTACACATTTTATTTAGGATTTTAGTTTCAAAATCAATTTATATTATACTCATTCAAAACTAATAAAAATTGAATAAAAATTCGTAACATCTAGTTAGTGGTATATTAAATAAAAGCATATTCGTATACTATATGCTTCCACCTTATTTACCTGTTTGATTTGCTCACTATTGAGCCAAATGTGAGTTTCATATGTTTAAATTTTAGCTTATTTAGGGACAGGTAATACCTAAACCTATTGATTTGAAGAAATGTACGTTTTCTTCAAACTTATTTTTTTATATATATAGATTTCTAATTTTCTAATCACTTAAGCTGAAATCTGTATGCTTGCTAGATATTTAAATACGAGACTGGAGGAGGCAAGTTTCGGTCCTCCTAGCCTAAGAAAATCAGTGTGATTATATTTATATCAATTTTTTTTCGGTTCACTGCTCTATTTTACAGTAGAAAATAGTGGGATTAGAGATATCCTAAGGGCATCTCCAATGGTGCTGTATAATTTCTTCTATATTTTATTTTAATTTTATTATAGAATTGGATTTTCTCTAATGGTTTACTATATAATGAAGTTACTCTATTAAGATATCTCCAATAGTACTCTATAATTTCTTCTATATTTTATTTTAAAATATAGTAATTATATTATAGAGTTGAATTTGCTCTAACGGTTTATTCTATTATAGAATTACTCTATATCCACACAAACTTAATATTTTATACTGCACAAGTTCATTTTATGTCCTTCTTGACTATCGTAAATTTTAGCTGATTGTAAACAAGTTTTACTTTCGATTTTGTAAAATTTAGCTCTGTAACACATTGTAATACTTTTTATTAATTAAAATATTATCAGATGTAGATGCCCAAAAATATATTTTAGGTTGATGCAGATAATTAAAATCTGATCACTTTAAATATTGAAGTTTAGCACTTCTTACTAGTCTCAGTCAACAGACCTTCGGTTCTCACTTCTTACTTGGATTTGATCACCTTGATCATAGCGGTGTTGGTTCAAGAGCTCATCCCAGTGCCTATGAAGGACCCTTGTTCTACATTTGGCAGGGTTCTTGGTTTGTTTATGTGCATGTACTTAGAGGCTTTCAAGGCAGTGTATGATGTTCAAGCTCAAAAACCTGTATTTGACGATAGGGATGAGGTGGTTGGTATAGCTCTTCTTATTTTCTTCCTGCTCCAAAATGACAATGGATACTCCAAGCTTGATGATATCATCGACAGTACTAACTACAGCAGATGATGTTATGGAAAATCCGGCATCGGAAGAAACAACATCAAACTCAACATTCATATGGTTAACGTTATCAGTTGAGAAGAACAACCGGTAATCTAGATAAGGAAAGCTAATTTGTGGAATGCACCGGATAAGTTGATCGATGCGAAGCAATTCTTCATAATACCTAATTTTAGATCATTTTGTTGGATTCAAGTTTGTAGCCTGATATTGAATATCCGTTTTGGAATTATAAATTATCTATATTATTAAAGTTGAAGTACACATTGAAATTGTTTGGAAACTTGAATAATATTCTTAATGAAATTTGTTTGAAAACATGAATAGTAGTAGAATTTGATACTTGCCTATTTTAAGTGATTTTTTAAAGATTTTCATTATATTTCTAATTAATTCTAACCACTTCATATAATATCTTTACTAAATAAATTCATATCATTTATTATAGAATTACAAAAAAAACTTAATTGTTTTCAATATTTCTTTTTTTACATTCATTTTCTCACTTTTAAACGACTTCATTAATTATATTTACCATAATATTTTGAGAGCATTTATTTACATATTAACTAAAATAATTTTACATATTTGAATAAAATTACTCTATTTGTGACAAAAATTCAAAATGGTTAGCAATATTTTTTATTTTTTTATATAATTAGTTAGACATAGACATTCGGGTACATGTTTACCTACGAGTTATTTTTTTCGGGTATCAAGTTTTTTGAGTTTTGATACTAGACTTCATTCGGGTATTATAAATTTTCATGTGGGGTTTCAAATCGGGTCTTACCAAGTCACGACAAATTCAATTTTGATATATACAAATATCCAAAAAGTAATGTATTTGAGGCCGATTCAGATATTTTTACCAAAAATAATAATATTAACCGATTCAGTTCATGTATTTTCAAACTAAACTTAACCAAAAATAGCCAAAAGTAACCATATTATATATTTTTGATTCAGGTTCAGTTCTAATGTATAAAAACCTAAACATATTCAAATACTTATTCAATTAGTTATATTATGACACATATAAAATATATAATATTAATTATGAAAAACAAAATATTAATTTATAAAAAGATAAAAATTAACACCCGTACGGATATGTGAGTCATTTTTTAGTTATATTTTAAAAAAATAAACTGAAGTATAGATCATTCTTTCGATATATATGTACAGATCAGGTATGTACAAAGAAAGAGTCAATGGTAACGGTAGTATACTTGAACAAAGAAAGAATCGCGATAAACCGGAGAGAGAAAAAAACTTTTGTTCTTGGTGAACACTAACATTTGTAGGGGAAGTTAATAATCATTAATGTGCTTCGAGTGTAGTAATTGGATATAAAACTTTTGTTCTCCTCCCCTTCAATTAACTTATTTAGTTTTATCCAGAAATAATGTAGACGATTGATCTGTATATGTGACTTGAAATATATTTATTTACGCGATATCTTTAATTTTTCAGTCAGATATTCGTCAAACATATGAATTTAAAATCACAGATAGATAGCTATAATTTTCTAGTAAAACAGAATTTTGATATATTTTAAAAACATAAACTGATGGTTTTAGAATAAATTAACGCACGCGGACAACTACAACATTCAACTACGATATTCTTTTCTCATTCAAGTCTCATTCAACATTCAACAAATTAACGCACGCGGACAACATTCAACATTCAACTGTGTTTAGGTAAGACTATTATGACATCATTGACATGTGATAATATTGGGATTATCACATGTCAATGAACATTGTCATCTCCTGAAAATATTAATAGATTGGATTACGTTTTAATTTGGAGCTAAATTCAAAAGTATCTTCAATAATCTTGTGTAGTCCCCCCCCCACCCCCACCCACCCCCATAGGCCATAGTATTAATATTATCTACAAGCATTATTTTACCTAATACAAAATGTAAAAACAAACATATCAATCTCGTTTTTGTTTTTATTAACAATCGTCTCTCAATCCCTAATATCCATCTGCTTTTCTTTTTCAAATTGGAGATAAATTGGGGTTTTTAACCATGTAATATCGCATGCATGCAAGTTTCAAAAGAGAAAAAAAAAATCGCATGCATGCACATATCACATGGGCTTCACGGTTTATCATTTAGTTTCCAACTTTGGACCACACAACTTCATTCATATTTATTCACTTCCAGTTAATTAATATATAGTGTTTTTAATTAGGGGAAATTTCAATTATATCACAAATTTGATACCACTTTTCAAATTTACTATATTAATGAATGACTATTTTAGCAAATATCACAAATTTGTGATAAAACAACACTAAAATAATGTTTTTAAATATTTATAAAGCATTTACAAACTCAACCTCAACCTTTTAATACTAAACTCTAAACAATAATCACTAAAATTTAAACCAAATATTAGTATATTTTTTGATTGGTGGTATTTTTGAAAAATGATACTTAATTTATGGTATTTTTTAACAATTTATCTTTTAACTATAATATATAGTTTTGTAAACGACATATTTTCTTATATACATTTCAATATATAAGCGTTTTTTTGGAAAATTAACATTATTAATTATTTTTGTTTATTTATGACATAAAATGAGTAGACACTTTGTTTAATCTGATTTTATGGGACTTCACATACTACTATTTTATTTACCCTATATATATCCATACATATGTGACCGTATATAATAGGAATTAAAAACTAAATTGCTTTGTACAGAAATTTATGTCAATATAGAAAAACTAGTATATGTCTCTTAGGCATGGACACGAAACAAACAAAAAAATTGCACAGTGATCGGTTTCATCTAAAAGAATATCAAACATCCAGAAAATTTCAAATATCCATAAATCTGAATAATCAAAATTCTTTTTAGTTTTCAAAATTATCCGATTTGATCGGTCAATTATATTAATATTAAAAGAGATAAAAATAATACATACATACATATATATATATATAAAACCGTCATAAATATCATAATGAAATCAAAACAATAATATCATACCAATAAAATCATGGTTGAGCCCCAATGCAGTTATATATATTTGTGCTCATTCGTAGTAAAATTTGCTACGTGATGTTTTTGTGTATGATAACTGGTTCTCCATTGTTGAAAAAAGAAAAAAATTGGTTCTCCATTGTTGTTTTCAAGTTATATATTGGGTGTTTCACAATTTAATTCTCAATGTGGATTTTATAATTATATTTCAAAATTAGTTCATAAAAGATGTATGTGGGTGAATTTTATAGCAGATACATGATTGTTTTTTTCGGTTGTGGTCCACAATGGTGACTTTTACGACATGAAAAATTATTTCAAAACTCAAGATTTCAAGGAAAAAAGGGTACTCCACTAGAACAGAGTATTAGTTTGTAAGAAAAAATATATAGAGCAATTTCAAAAGAGCAACTTTTTCCCCTGAAAAGTTCATATCACAACAGAAACGAATCATAAATAAAGTTGAGAATAGTAGAATTGAATCTGATATCATGTTAAACTTGTTTTAAAGTGAAGAGAAAAAACAAGATACAATGCAGAGATAAGAAATGGATAAAAGACCTTTTACCAAAAAAAAGAAATGGATAAAGATAGCAGATGACTTTTTTTTTGAGATGCCACCAATTACACCAATCAGAGCCATTTCAGTTAGATGCCGTTCACACGAGTGCACAAGCGAATGTAATTACTTTGGTCGTCAAGTGAATATTACTCCTACAGACACATTTCAAATTGTCAATTACATCCACAGACATTTTGGTCTTCCCACACACTTTCTCTTAGTGAAATGTCCAGCATAATCCTCACTCTTGTCGTAAGTGTATTTGTGGAATTTTCTTAACCAAACTCTCACATTTCCTAACTAGATAATTTATTGACAACTTCTCTAACTAATAACCAGACAAGATTAAATGCACTATCAACAAAACAATTAATATTTTTAGTTATGTCGAAGAGATCTCTGATTTTTTTGAGATCCAGAAACTGAATCCACCGGAAAAATCCAATCCATTCTCTTGAAATCGTCATTTTCTTCGACATATATTTAGTCTCGCCCTCCGATTACCGACACCGCGCTCTGTTCTACTCTGTTTTCCGCTCCACCGCTGACAGACAAACATCGTTTGTTCCGTTTCGTTTACTGTTCCCCTCCGCCACCGTATTTTCTTGCCGCCGTTGTTTCCCATCTCCTGTCCACAATCATTAACCATAATCTCTCGCTTTCTTTCTTCTCCTCGATCAAAAAGTAGAAATACAATTACTATACAAATCTCTCTTCCCTGATTTTTCTCTTCTGTAACACGATCTCCGGTGGCATTTTTGATGGATGCCGTGGTAGTGGATGCTATGGTGGTGGATGTGGAGACGGAAGTGAAAAACGTGAAGAGGAGAAGGTGGTAGTGGATGCCATGGTGGTGGATGTGGATACGAAGATGAAAAACGCAAAGAGAAGAAGGTGGTGGTGGATGCCATAATGGTGGATGTGGATACGAAAGTGGAAGACGTGAGGAGGAGGAGGTGGTGGTGGATGCCATGATCGTGGATGCTATGGTGGTGGATGTGGATACGGAGGTGAAAGACATGAGAAGAAAGAGGTGGTGGATGCATGCCATAGGTGTGGATGCTGTGTGGTGGATGTAGATACGAAAGTGAAAGACGTGAGGAAGAGGAGATGGTGGTGGATGTTGTGGTGGTGAATGTGAATATGGAGGTGAAAGACATGAGAAAAAAATGGTGGAGGATGCCGTGTTAGTGTATGATGTGGTGGTGGATGTGGATGTCGTGTTAGTGTATGATGTGGTGGTGGATGTGAATATATAGGTAAATTAAAAAAAACAACGAAGACTAGTAGTCATCATTAACACAGAAAAAACAAAGTTAAAAAAAAGTTAGATTCATCCACAGCTCAGCGTGTCTCAATACCCAATAAAACAACCAAAGTATTTACTTACTTTAACATTAATTGCAACTGAGCCTTCCACTAGTTACAGACTGAAAATCAACTTAACCATTATTTACAAAGGCAACGAGAGAGAAAACCAATATACTTAAACAACTCAGGGGCAGTAATAATCAAGAAAAGGACAGATGTTGCCAAAAAGTGTCTCAAACTCATAATGTGTCTGTAAATGAGAAAAAAAAATCACAATGTACCTGTTTCCGTAAGTCTCTCTCGTCACGAATAGGAATCTTTAACTATTGCATTTAAACATCTAAGAGCCGGGAATTTTAATCAAATCCAGCGGATTAAGCCCCGTTTGACCCGCCAGGGACGGATGCGGATCGATCGATTTAAAATTTTTCATTTGTAGATGCAAATGTGGATGCGGGTGCGAATTGAGATTAATTTAAGCGGAGTGTATGTGGATCAGTCGAACATGAATCATGGATATCCATCAACCTGCAAATTTTTCATAATTGTTTTTCTTCTAAAAACTGTTTTTTCAAAAATAATTATTTTGGTAAATAAGATAAAATATTAAAAATATTTATATAATTTTAATTATAAATGTATTATTTTAATATTACTTTAAAAAAAATAGTTAACATATAATTAAAATAATTATTTTAAATATAATTATCTTAAATATAATTATTACTACCCGCCTGTCAGGCGGATTACCCGCGGGTTTTGGCGGAACGGGTGCGGATATAAGATTTTTGATTTGCAGGTTATATGAGTCGAATTTTTGAATCAAAAAATGATTCGATCCGCGGGTCTGTGGGGCGGGTCGGAACATGTTGACCTGCGAACCCAACACTATGGAGCACCCCCAATAAGAAGTTATAATTCTAAGGTTCTAAAACATATATATGTATGTATATATTATATATATACTTTTAAAAAACTTTAGAGATAGAAACCTCCATTGAGTGTTATTATAATGTGTTTCTCTAACACAAAATAATATTATTTTAATATAATTTTAGAAAACAAAATTAATTTAGTTTTTAGAATATTAACCACTTAAAGACTCACACATAGTCATGAATGTTAGATAGTCAAATCTCTAAAAACAAAAAAAATTATAAGAATAATTTTTTATTAGTTTTAGAAACTACTGAAAACTAAATTTCTTAATGTTTCTCTTAAACCATATATGATTTACTCTTTTAGATCTTATTGAACACCTCTCCATGATACCTATATTTATATGAAAGACAATTCTCGTAAACATGTGGGATATGAAAAATACAAATTCATTTTAAATAGAAAACTTCATTTTCTTATTTCTATATTTCTTTTTGTGTTTATCTTTAACATATTAAAGATCTAATAATATGTTAAATTTCAACAAGCTTTGAATTATCCAACATTTACCCCCTTAATTCCAACTTGAATTAGGGTGATCAATTTCTTGAACTCCAATTAAACTCTTCATTTGGTTAAACGTAATCATTGCTAATGGCTTGGTACGGATGTCGGCCTTCTACTCAACACTCGATACATGCTCCATTTTGATTTGCTCATTCTCCACACACTTACGAATGAAGTGATACTTCTTGAGTACATGCTTACTCTTTCCATGTAAAACAGGATTTTTCGTTAGAGCAATGGCTGATTTGTTGTCGATTCTAGGCTTGACCCTCTTCCCTTCTTCACTTAGTATCTCACTCAACAAATCCTTGATCCATATATTTTAATTCGATGCTTTTGTTGCCGCCATGAACTTTGCTTTGCATGATGACAGTGCAATCGTCGGCTGCTTCTGCAACGTCCAAGTGATCAATTATGAACCATAATAGAATGCATGTCCAGACGTGCTTCTCCCGTCATCGACATTGATATTGTGGCTGCTATCACTATAACCAACGAAACTCCTTGATCCATCTCTCTTGAAGAACATACTAAAGTTTTTTGTTCCTTTTACATACCGCAATATGTGCTTGATGGCTTGTCCATCAGAGTCTCTCAGATTGTGCATGTATCTACTTAGAACTCCCAGTGCGTAACACAAGTTAAGTCGTGTGTGAAGCAGATACCTCAAACATCATATGATTCATTTGTACTTGTTTAGGTTGGCTTCTTGATTCCTCACTGATTTCTCAGGACAGACATTTGCATAGTGATCCAGCTTGTCACATGTCCAACATATCACATTTGAGCGATCTGTCTTCGAGTTTTTTATTCGATGTGTGACATATGGTTTTGGTTGTGTGACCTACCTCAACCTCTGCCTCTCTATTCCGACATCTACTTCTACCTCAGAAACTTTCAGAGCTCCTATGAGTTTGCTGGTCATTATTCGAAAACATAAGTTTCCCTTGGTCTTCTTTCTGAGTTTCTTCACCTACACACTCATCATAGAGTTGAGGTTTAGGACTTGCCCAAGCGATGCTATAATCTGGATGTACTTGTGTCTCAGAAGACACTTCAAGAACTTCTTAACCACCTTGAATTCTTCTATGTTTTCCCGTAATGAGGCTGTGATCTTCCCCGCAAATTCATCGACCATATTATTATCATCCATCTTCAACCTATCAAACTCCGCCATCAACGTCTGAAGTCTCTCCTCCCTTACACGATCAGCTCCAAGGTGTCGTGACTTGATGGCATTCCAGATGTCTTTCGATGCGGTTTGTTCTCCCACCTGGAGAATCAATGTCTCGGAAACGGATTGAAACAAAAGAGCAGTCGCCACATCATTATTGTTTTGATAATCCTAACGGGGTTCTATCGTATCCTAGACTTCATGAAAACGAAGAACACATTCATCCTCATCCACCAAACTGTGTAGTTTGTCGATGACAACATAGGACATTGGATGATTGTCGAACTAAAGTCCTTCGTGCATGGATTCCTAGTCACATACTCACGTCTGCTATCTTGCTTACGTGAACTCTTCTTCACAAGCACTATGATTTTAGCTTAAATTTAACTTAGATCTGAATCTCCAACCTGAGGTTCTGATACCAACTCAAAATTTTTATTAGTTTTAGAAACTATTCAAAACTAAAGTTATCAATGTTTATTTTAGATTATATATGATATATTCTTATAGATCTTATAGAATACCTCTCCATGATACCTATAATCATGAAAGACAATTCTCTTAAACATGTGGGATATGGAAAACACAAACCTAATCTAAATAGAATTTTTTGTTTTCATATTTTAGATTTATTTTTGTTTTGTTTATCATTTACATATTAAACATCTAATAATATGTTAAATTTTCACAAGTTTGAAATTATCCAACATATATAATATCTGAAACTAAAGGACTTATATCTCTTGTCTCCTCTTTTTTATAATTTTTTATTTTGTTAATTATCAAATACTCAATAAGATCCTATCTGTTGTTAAAGAGGGTAAATCAGTTAGAGAGAGAAACACTCGAGAGAGGAAAAGCTTTTCCGGCCGACGGAGTGAGCTTTCACAATCACCGTACGTTGGTCCGGCATCCTTTCCTAGTTGCTCTCAGTCGCCCTTTCTTTTGGGGCTTTGTGTTGATTTTTAGTTTCCGTCGCCGCACCTTCTTCTTGGTGGGCGGTCGGCTTAGCGGTTCCGTCGTTGCTCCTTTCCGTCAAAGGAGAACGGTCGGCTTTATGGTTGTCTTTAGGCGGTGGTTTCTTTGCCCCGGTAATGTTCCTTTGGAGGTTTGGTGGGTGTATTTGGCTTCGGATAGGGAGGAGATCTCGAGTTATCAATGGATGCTCTCCGGTTGATGAAGCAGTGATGGTGAAGCTGTAGTCCGCGACGCCTCGGGTCGAGATCTCAGGTGAGACCCGATGAAGCTCTCCGGTGTTATGATTCAAAAATCAAAGGCGATGGTGATGTGGTTTCTCTATGTGTCGAGGTGTGAAGCGACAAAGCTGGTGTTTGGCGCCGAGGGTTGCGACGGTTGGTGGGATTCGGCCGTGCCCTCCGGTGAAGATCTGCAGTGGCGACATGGAAGGGAGGGATCGAGGGATGCGTGTCCAGGCCGCGGAGAGGATGTCAACACGTGGTCTCGCCTCCCAAGGTGTCGGTCGGTCGAGCAGTTGGGTCTGGTTGCTTGTAATGGGTTTAAGGCCCGGTTTTTATTTTAATTTGTATGTATAGCCCGTTAGTCTGTGTGGGCTTTTGTTTTTGGTAGTTTGTAAACGGATCGGCCTTTGGGTCTTTTTAATATGTTTTCTTTGATGGAAAAAAAAATCTTATCTGTTGTCATGCTCTACGAACACCAATATTGAAAAGAAAAAAAAGTAAAAAAGAGAAGATACAAACAGAAGAGAGAGAAGAAATGCAATTCTCGCAGGTGTTCGAACCTCTTTTGACACTTTGAGACCCTAAACTGACATATATTGTTTAGTAAAAGTCCAATTAATTAAAAGTAAATGAAATACAATAATTTAAATAAACTAATGTTTTTTTTTTTTTTTTTGAGAAATCCATAGAATTTAACCTGATAATGTTGATTAAATTTGCCAAGCACATCAGCACGCATCACCCATTCAGCTTGTGTACGTAGCTGTTAACTTATCCAACAATAAACAGCTATAAGAGCGTCTTCAACCTTCTTCTATATTTGCATATATAATAGCATTTAGAACTAAAACTACTCCCTTCTTACTCTATTTTTCTTCTAAAATAGAGATTACTATATTTTCCTCTATTTATAGAGGAAAAAATACATTCTTCTATATTTTTTTCTATATTTAGAGATTTTTATTTTACAGAAATACATCCAAACAAATCACAACTCTATTATGAAATTTCTCTATTAATGAAATAAAAATAGTAGAATGCACCGGAGATGGTCTAAGTTACAAATCACATTTTTTATCTATGTAATACCAAAATATGATGTCATATGGGCCGTTCTCTTTTTTTTTCATGAATCAAACTTATCAAGAATTCATAATTAACTCGAAAATGACATTTGATGAACGTCAAACTGATAGTGTATGTGTGCATACATACATAGGACCATTCGTTTTAATGTCACCACAGTTTCCGCCAAATCTATGAACTTTATAAAGTTCGTTCACTTTTTTCTTTTTCTAATAAAAAAAAATAAAGTTCGTTCACATTAATAAACTAATGAGACATTTCCACCTTAACATATATTTAAGGACAAATGGACCTACTCTGTTGCTGGACTTCTGAATATTTGTTAGCGCCGAAGTATATAACAGAACTGGACCTCATGCTTTTTTGTTTCCTTGGTGAACTGTAGTGTAGGCATCATCAGAAAATATATATTCCCTGATCAATCTTCTTCTATACAAGGATCTAGTTGATTTTTTTTTTGATCGAAGGGGGATCTAGTTGATAAAAAGGGATTTAATCGTGATATATGTTTAACAGGGGGGTTCAAATTTTTTTTTTATATAACTATCGGCTAATCTGGTCAATTTTGAGCGAAACACACTTAATACTATAAAATGGACTGGCTACTATACTATTTGACCCGAGTTTGGAATGTCTTCCTACTAATACAATGAGATGGATAGATCATCAGTTACATTCCACTATGTTAACCATTTGAACCGAAAACTAAACTCAAACTGACCAAATAATTGTAATTTAATTTCTATGCTGAATCAAATCCATAACTGAAGTAGGTACACACCAAATTCCAAAAAATTACCACTAGGTTATCAATTTAGTTGATTCAATTTAAACCTTTGTGATTCTTATCAGAGAACAGGAGATCACATTCTTCGAACGTGATTTTTGGTGTGGACTTTTGCTATCACAGACTATCTATAATCACCTGTGGAAATAAACTATTAACTTGCTATCTTTTCGAGCTATGCAGCAGCTAAGAAATATCTGCTACGGTTCAAATTGTTTCTTGTTTTGTGATACTCTTTGGTTAGTAAATGTAGTAACCATTGATTGTTCTTTTATACAATCAATAACCATCATCAAAATAACAAACAAAACATACGTAGAACTTAAACGAGATAATAATCCACTAGTTTATTTCGTATTAAAGAAATAGTAGCTATACGGTCATTTTTCTAAGATTGGAATCTTTATCTCCTAATAGTGATCAACGCTTTGTTAGTTCCCTGGTACGAGTATACAGAAATGAACAGGATTCTATTACGTAGGAGGTGATCCTATGGAAACATTTGATTTCTTATTTTACTATTCTTCTCAACCCTTTTGGAATGGTTGACAAGTTTATATACACACGACAAGCTTAAACCTTGAGAAAATGCATGATGTCAATATATCCTCAAGCAATTCCATTATACCTCTTAACAAATCCACTCAATCAGTATACTTTGGATACCAAATGTATTGCATCTTCACTTTAATCAACAAAACAAATATGTTCATCACATATTTATTTTCATTCCCAATTTACAAAATAGTATCGTTTGTATTTCGGTGGGAGAAAACATGAATAAAATTAACGCAGGAAAAAAAAGGGCAATAGCTGATGGGAAGGTAGGGATGAGAACTGAAAGTGACGCATCCTAAAATCAGAACGGCAATCGATCGTTCAAGTTGATCCTGTAATAAGAGAGAGGGGTCCTGGTGACAAGTGACATGCCACGTGCGCTGACGATTCAGGAACCAATCAGAGTGAAACTGCCACGTGATCTCTTTCCACGTCCCGACAAACATCAAAGCTTTCTGTTTCCTTCCACCATCTCTCAACTTTCTTTTCCTCTTTTTTCTTTTATTTTTTCTATCAAACGTATAGCGGGACTTAAGTTTTTTATAGTTATTCCCGCTATTTCAAAATGATTTATGTTTTAATATTTTTTTTTAAATACGTTTTTTACATTTTCAATATATAACAATGATAAATTATAAATTTTGAAAAAATTAACTGTGTTTACTGAATTTTGACTGGTTAAAAATTATGAAAATAGTTAAATACAAAAATAATACATTTCTAATTAAAATTTTATGTGTATAAAAACTAAAAAACATAAATTATTTTCAAACGAAAATAATACTCATAAATTAAAGTACTATAATGACAAATTATTTTATTTGAAATTCTTACGTTTATAAATATTTTGAAAATTTCTTTATATACTGTATTCATTATTAATAAATAAATTTTAGAAATCACTAAAAATTATAGTTTAATTATATAAATTAAAATATTTTACTTGATTAATATTTAGTTATGTGTTTTCTTTTTTTTTTTTTAACCTTTTTTAAAAATTATTTTTCATCTACCAGCACAATATACATAGAAGTTCTCTTTTTATTTTAATGTCTAGTTTTAAGTTTTTAGATAATTTTATTATCATTCATTTTTAATCACTTAGCTTGTCAAATAAATTTTGAATCCATTTTATTTTCAACAAATTTATATATGTCATTCACTAAATTATAAACGATATATCAACCACCACTAACTTTAATTTAGCGTCAAAATTCAGAACAAAAATCACTTAGTAATAATAGTATAGATTAGTAAAATTAGTTTAAATCAGTTTTTTTTATTGGGGAGGGTGTGTGTACATAATTTTATGGTAGAAATGATGAAAACTAAGAAATCATGATTTCTTAATAAGAAATTGTTATTTTTTTCAACAAATTTGGAAGATTACATACTAATAAATTTAGAAAATTTTCTTCGGTCCCGATTACTCACATCACGAACGATTAATAGAGTATTAGTTACCTATATAAAAGAATAATGTTTCATTAAAACCTTTGTTAAATATATATACATATTAATTGCATGTAAGATTAGGGTTGGGCAAAAGTACAAATCCGAAGAACCGAATCGTATCCTTCCTGAAAAAGCAATACCAAACCAGACCAAATTTGATTAAATACGAACGGGTTCAAAATTATGGTATCTAAAAACCTGAAACCGAATCCGAGCCGAACCAAAGTATTTTGGGTACTCGAATGTATTTGAAATAGATTCATATACCTAAATATACTAATTAATAGCTTTAATGTATATTTAAAAACATCCAAAATATATGAGATGCCTTTAAGTTGTCCAAAATATTTGAAAATATATATAAATAGTCAAAAATAAATGTCAAAAATAGTTAAAGTATACTAAAAATATCAAAAACACTCGAAATATCTATTGTTCTCTATCTAAATATTCAAACCAAACTAATTTATATGTTAACTTTAAGATGTATTGACTTATGTTATTCAAATTTATATGTAATATATTATTTTTTTAATAGATTTTGAAAACATTAAAATATATAATGAATATTAAAATTTTAAACTAATTTAAATTAAAAATCGGAATCCAAACCGAATCCGCAAAGATCTGAAACGACTCCGAACCAAAATTTAGAAATACTCGAAATGGACTAATCTTTGGTTCCGAAAATCGAAAATCCGAATAAATCCAAACTGAAACCAAATGGATACCCGAATTCCCCACCCCTATGTAGGATGAAAAATCAGTAGACTATGATTTATTGATTTGTAAACTTTGGCTAATTAACTGATAAAATAAGAAAATCGCTAGATCTGCCCCTGCCATCATCTTAAGCTGGATCCACTCTTATCATTGACTTGTACGAACTAGGCCTCCTTGGACATGGGCTCAACAGTCTCTTCTTATTCGTTAGTATTCATCTCTGTCTGTTTAACCGTTTTATATTATTTGGCACGGCAATGAGCTTCATAGCCGAGGAAGTTTCAGTGACGCTGCTGAGAAATATTTGCGTGTTAAGCCCTATCTCTTCTTTTTGACTTTCGAGTATTTTGTTATCAAGAATAGTTTTATATAATGTCGTTAATATATATGTCAGGCGAAGAACAATCTGAAGGACATTCCATCTTCTAAAGGTAGAGCAATCTTGTTGGCTTTTTTCTCTTAATCTCATGTCTTGTTACTTGAAGACCAATCAGCATCAAGACTGCATCAGGGAAGGTTCCGAGGTATGCTTTCTGTTTTATTTTTCTTTTTTTTTTATTGTTGATGTGATGCAATAATGTCACCCTGTCTTGGAGATATTGTGATAGATTTACATTCTTACAATTAATTAAGGTTTTGGCATATGATGCAACAAATATCAAAGCCCTGTACAGAAGGGGTCAAGCTTACACAGATCTTGGCCTCTTTGAAGTGTATTAGAGATATGTTGGGCCGGAAAATATGTATTTTACGGACCAAGTCTGTAAAGCCCGTGAAATCCATGAAGACCTTCAAGATTAAAAGGAAAGACTTGAAGAACAAGTCAACCTCAATATATTCTTAGCATATTTCCATTACTTGTTTAGGAAAGTTAACATTATCTAGTGTCAACATTATGTTAATGTTAGCACTATATATAAGGATCTTGTATTCTTATATTAAACACAACACAATAATATATCATATTCTATCATACTTTACATGGTATTAGAGCGGTCGATTTTTTAGGGATCAAAATTAAAGCTTCCGCAAACTTTAAAATTTGGTACTGATGCTCATCGTTGGTGTTGGCGATGTTGAAGAAGATGGCGAGGGTAATGGCGATGAAGACATAGTAATGTGGTCATGAGTCGCTAGATTTGGTGTTTTTAGTTAATAATATTACTAGAGTTTTGTTTAAATGTCACATAAGTCAAAAGGATTTTTCTTTTCCTTTTTATTTAATATTTGTTTTAGTTTGGCGAGTGCAAGAATTATCAAAAGTCTCAATGGATTTATGGGTTTGTGATTTCACATGGGTTATTTTGTTAGAGATTTTCTATAGTTTAGAATTTCTCAGAGTTTATTTGTTGTTATTTTCCCATAGTTTGGGATTTATGGTTATAGTTTAACCATTACGGGGGAGTTTTAGTTATGCTCATATATTTAGGTCTAGTTGTTTAGTCCAAGTTATGGACTGTCCGAGATAAGGACTATTGTTTTTTGGAGCTGCAGTTACGTCCGCGGGATGTATTCCCATTGTCAAGACCAAAGAAGAATTGAAGTTTTCATCCCCTTGTCTAAAGTTGAAGTCTATTCCCGAAGGAATCTACTGATTTGTTTTCCTCGTGCGGGGGAGTATTAGAGATATGTTGGGCCGGAAGATATTTATCTTACGGACCAAGTCTGTAAAGCCCGTGAAACCCATGAAGACCCTCAAGATTAAAAGGAAAGACTTGAAGAACAAGTCAACCTCAATTTCTTAGCATATTTCCATTACGTGTTTAGGAAAGTTAACATTATCTAGTGTCAACATTATGTTAATGTTAGCACTATATATATGGATCTTGTATTCTTATATTAAATACAACACAATAATATATCATATTCTATCATATCAAAGTGAGTTCTTCTGTTGCTTATTGAAATTTATTTTTTTATATTTCCTGTACATATGTCCTGAATGTGTGTTTTCTTATTGACTTTATTACACTATAAGGATGCCGTCTCCGATCTAAGCAAGGCCCATGAAGTTTCCCCTGAAGATGAGATAATTGCTGATGTCCTAAGGTGTGATTTTTGTAGTAATTACTGTTAATGTCATGATTTTGGGTTCTGCTTATAGTTGTTTCTTTTTTATCTTTCCTTTTTTTTTTAATGCAGAGATGCTAAGGAAAGATTGGTGGTTGAAGGCCCTGGCAAGACATCATCTAGAGGTATAATCTTTTCTCTTATGAATCGTTGGAATGAATATAGTGTATTTTGATAGACGAGACGTTTCTTATAGCTGCATCGATGATCTGGCGAAACAACTCTTAACTGTTATCTTGTTTGGTTATTAGATGTGGTGATTGAAGAGATAACTGAAGAAAATACTATTAATTCTGGTGAAAATAAAAAAACCATCTAAAGAGGTTACTGAGACACAACGAGAAAGCAACGGTGGTGGTCATGCTCAGGGCGTTAAAACCGAACTCGATGGATTGCAGGCTCTCAGAGATGATCCAGAAGCAATCAGGTTCAGCACCATTCGGAACTACTGTATAGATGTGCTGTTTCCGCTACATGTCTGAATAGTTTTCTTTATTTCTCTGGCCAGCAGCAGAACGTTCCAGAACTTCATTACAAAAACTGATCCGGACACACTTGCTGCTCTGAGCAGAGGCAAAGCTGGAGACATGTCACCAGACATGTTCAAAACAGCCTCGAGCATGATAGGCAAAATGTCTCCTGAGGAGATTCAAAGAATGGTCCAAACAGCCTCTTCATTTAAAGGAGACAGCCCTTTCGCTTCTGCTGGGCCATCTGCAGATAAACGGGTTTACGCCCACACCTGACATGCTTAAACTCGCATCTGATATGATGAGTAAGATGTCGCCAGAAGAGCGTGAGAGGATGTTTAACATGGCATCGTCTTTGAAAGCAAATGCTCTTGTTTCAACATCATACAGTAATGCTGAAGCAACTGAGCCACGGGAGACTTTAAGAGCTAGTGGGATTAGTAGTTTTGCAGGTGAGTCTAGTAGAGGTCTTGAACCAAGCATCCCTTCTGCTCCACCTGCTGACTTGCAGGAGCAGATGAGAAACCAAACGAAAGATCCAGCGATGCGGCAGGTTTGGTTTATTGTATTTTACCTATTTAGGACTCACTCATACATGTGACTGTAGATGTTCATCTATTGTATATATTTTGGTAGATGTTCACGTCTAGGATTAAGAACATGAACCCGGAGATGATGGCTAGCATGAGCGAACAGTTCGGAATGAAGCTGTCTCGAGAAGATGCGGCAAAAGCTCAAGAAGCCATGGCTTCTCTTTCACCTGAAGCTTTGGAGAAAATGGTACGTACTCGGTTTAGGGAAATATTGCACAACTGTCAGAGTCACAGAGATCAGTCTTTGTTTGTAAAACTGTAACATCGACTCACTTACAATGTAGTGTTTTTAAAGCTTTCCAATGTTAAAAAGAAAACGTTATTTTCTTCTTTTAGATATTCGTTATTTTATAAAGCATATATCGTACCTTTTCTCTACCAAGAGAGTAAAGCTTTTTTCGAGATTTATGTGATTTATAAACTCACGAAATCAACCCTAGTGCTGCTTATTCAAGTATCATCCTGGAAAGACAAAAGACAAGAACCGGAAACAATATTTCATAAGAGAAGAAGAATAAAATATCAGCTAGCCAGCAAAATTAACGCTAATGCTACTGATATTTATAAATACGAAGTAGATTTGATCTTTTATAAAAGTTTTAACCCACTTTTGTCTAAATATCTTTCCACCTTGAGTATTATTTGTTAATATTTAGAGAGAAAACAATATTTTGATTTCATATATTTGTTACCTTTTGTATAAACATAATGATTCTTTTTGCTCGAACCTTTATCGACCAAGAATAGTGAAGAAACAAAATGTCCAGATGAAGTGTAAACTGAAAAAGTACATTTTATAAAGAGAAGAAGGAAGAAGTACAGACACGTGTCATAATCTGGGACCCATTTGTTGTCTTTCCGTTTAATGGCTTGAATTAAATTTAAACTGAAAAGGAAAAGGAAAAAAAAAAAAGAAGGGGTCGTGAGTCAATAGAGACAACGCGCAGAGACAAGAGAAGAAAAGAAAGAGTCTTTTGTCTTTCCATATAATCTTCTTCCCTCTCCTTTATTTCTCATCCATTATCTTCGAGGGTGAATCTAGGGTTTTTGTTTTCTCTCCCAACCCTCCCCTAGATTACATTTCTTCCATCGTGTTCCCTCCTTTATTATCCCTTACTTTAGCTCATCATCGCCGTTTCAATGGAGGTTATATCTTTGTTTTTTTTTTCTTTGTTTTGTGCCATTGATTTTGAGACAACGATGAGTCTTGCTTGTTATATTATATGTTCATGGTTCTTTTTACTTTTTTTTTTATATTATGCTTAAAATTGGGTGTTGAATTGTGCTCAAATTGCATTTGCTGAAAAGTCTTTGGGTTGGTGTCTGACAATTCAATTACAGGGAGCGGGAGAGAAAACGACGTCGTCTGAAGGGCATTTGACATCGGCTGCAGCTTTTGTTCAAGGTGGGATACAAGATCCTTGTGATGATGCTTGTAGCATTTGTCTTGAAGTCTTCTGCGAATCCGATCCATCAACTGTATGTCGTCCTCTCAAAACTAAAAATTTTATTACTTTTGTGACACATTAATTGATTACCATTTTGTTTTTTTAATCTAAACGCAGTTGACAAGTTGCAAGCATGAGTATCATCTTCAATGCATCCTCGAGTGGTAAGCTCTCTCCATCCTTTGTATTCTTGTTTGTTTGAGCTTTATCAGATCATGTGTAATTTGGTGTTTCAGGTGTCAAAGGAGTTCACAGTGCCCAATGTGTTGGCAATCTATTAGTCTCAAAGACCCAACTAGGTTCTTTTTCTCTCCTTGTAATAAAAATTTTAGTTGTTTTATATTTTGATGGATGTTTGAGTTATGTGTGTGTTTTTCTCTGTATCACCAGTCAGGAATTGCTTGAGGCTGTTGTACAGGAGAGGAGTTTCCGCTCTAATCCACCTAGAAACGCCACCATATTTCGTCATCCTACTCTTGGTGATTTTGAACTACAAAATGTATGTTACTCTTTTATTATTAATCATTTTGAGTTTTATTACATTAAATAGATAGAGAGCTCCCATCTTTTTTTATCACAAAATTTTATTTAAAAATGCAGCTCCCAGTGGGGGTGGATAACGCAGAGATTGAAGAACGGATCATTCAGCACTTGGCTGCTATGGGCCGAGCAAGACATGGGGTGAGAAGGGAAGGTCACAGAACCAGGTCATCATCTCAAGGTCATCCACAGTTCAGAGTGTTCTCTCCACATCCCAGTGTTCCACCTCCTCCTCCTCCAATGCCTTCCTCTCCTTCACATAGAGACGAGCGTGACACAGTAACAAACCTTCCTCTCTCTTCTCAGAATACTCTAGGGGAAGGTTCTCTTCAGTCAAACATGCAGCCACCAACTTCTTCTCTTCCCCGCCAGGTTTCTCCTACAAACAACAGGTCTATACTTGTAACTCTTTCCCTTTTATTGTCTGTTTAGTTACATGCAGCCTTACTTTGTTTCACAATACAGGTCTCTTAATCAATCTTCTCCAAGTGATCAAGATAGAGCTGGACCATCAGAGCTCCAATCATTTTCAGAGTCTAAAGTCTAGACTAAGCGCTGTCTCAACGAGGTATCACATTTTTATCTAGCTACCTTTGGTTTGTATATGATTTTCTTTTGTATCAATAATCTTAAGTGATTCCGTATGCACATTGTAGATACAAAGAATCGATATCAAAGAACACAAGGAGCTGGAAAGATAGATTCTTTTCACGCAACACGTCCATAGCAGATATTGGCTCTGAGGTTAAAAGAGAGGTCAGTGCGGGGATCGCCACTGTGTCCCGCTTGATGGAACGTTTAGAAACGAGAGAAAACAGTGGTACTGAGTCTGTATCACCAAATGGCTCAGGAAACAACACTCCTGATGAATCAGACAATGAGCGTAATAGAAGATCAGAAGCAGGTGATGAACATTCTTCGAATGAAAGAGGTGTTAATGGAACATGTGCGGCTGCATCTGGTTCTAGCTAATAAAACAAGTGCCAGCAACTTGTTGGCAAAGGTATATACTGGTTCAGCTTTTGGCTTATCAAGTGGTGGTTGTTCCTCAACATCGAAGATCTTGTTATGCTGTTTTCTCCTTTCTTTTCAGAGACAAGATGTTTTTATTGTGAATCTATGCTATATAATAGTAATATACTGAGTTGGAAGTTCAGAGGTGTGGGATCATTAGGAAGAGTTTCTGATTCTCAAAAAAAAAAAAAAAAAAAGATTATTTATGACGAATAGGAGGATTTGCTTCAGAGAAAAGTTCCTTGTGAGTGTTGTTATTTTTGTCAACAAAAAGAAAAAAACATTAAACAGTGTTGTTGTGCGTTGAAACATTAAACAGTGTTGTTGTGCGTTGGTCCTACTGCTCATGATTAGTAGTGCACATTACAGTGATCAGTGTCTCTACCCTAAGAGAGAGAGGGTTGATCTTGCAATCAAAATCAGAGAACGCACCTGGATTGACAATCGAAATGAGCTCTTAGTTTACATTCTGCTAAAGTTCAATCACTTTAAGGGTTTTGTGTCTTCTTGTACTAGTGTTTTTTTCGCAATTCAGTTAAAAAAGGAAAGTCTTGTGCGTTCGATACAAAACTAGAATCCGCCCTAAAACTCCAGTGAGACAGCACAAACTTCATTTGTCAAAAATCCAGGAAGAAAAAAAAACATTTCTTGATAAAACTGCGTGAAATCCGAAACGATTTTGGCTTTTTTTCTCATCTCTTTCTCTTGGCACCAGCGCCTCGTCCTGTAGGCTTCTTCTCAGCAGCAGGAGCATCTGCTGCTTTGCCTCTCCCTCTGCCTTTCCCAGCAGCCTTTCTTGTTCCTGAGCTTCCTGCTCCTTTCAAATCCACTTCAACTTGGATCCCTGCACATCCCCAATTATATACTTCGTTAAATATGATGCTCTCAGCAAAATCCCTCCCACAAAAAAAAAGAGATGTGGAGTAAAGATTCTGGAAAAATCCAGAGCCAACCCAAGATATGTTTTTACGCTGACTTTTCTAAAGGAAACACACAACTGATCAAAACAAGTAACAAGACCGACCTCTGGCATTCAGACTTTTAAGATTTGACTCCAGCTTTTCTCCATTAGTTGCCTCTTCTGGAATAATCAAAACCAAAACAGAGAAACATCCAGTCAGGATTACATCTGGTCAAGTAGTTCCTAAACCCTATTAGATTTTACCTAAAGTGATTTTTTTTTTTTGGTATTCTGAGAGAGAGTAATTGATACGGTAATAGTTCACAAAGATGTACAGTAGTACCTGAGTCTTCAGCGTCTGATTCGTTTTCTTCTTCATTTTCTGCTAACGGCTCGCCATCTTCATCTCCCAAACTTTCAACATTTGGTTCAAGCATTGCAGCTATTCGCTTCTTTGGCGCTTTTTTTAACCCCGGAAGCTGCACCATGTCAGCAGCACGTACCATTCTGGTTTTACTCGTCTCCTTGTATTTTTTAGTCAAAGCTGTTTTCACTGCAGGTGGGACACCCTCTAATGGATTTGCACGTCCCTGATTCGTAAAAAATTGCAATCCATTATTAGAGATTTATTGTCGCAGTGATGTCCCGTGAAAAAAGGTAATCGTGTATACCTTAAACTTCGCCAACTCCATAATAGTATCATAGTCCTCCTGGCTTATAGAGTAGGAGTTCATGAATTCAACAACTTCTGAAACAGCTTCATCCTGAGTTATATATTTTCACATATAACAAAGAATACTCATCATGTTAATTAACCTTGTTTTCGATATTAACCTTGTTTTCGATATTACAAAAACAAGTGTATACTGCGTTAATGAACCAATAACCGATGTTAATAAGTCAAACCTTCGGTAGTGTCTGGAGTGGACTCGTTAAGCGGTTCAAGAGAAGGGGTAGATAATCAACACGAAGAGTCTCCCTGTGGTCAATATTGACAGTAGTCAAAAAGTTGGAATAAGAAACAACATTGATAAGAAACATAACATTGATAAAAAGAAAGGCAGAAGGTAAAAAAGTTGACTCTTCACAGTCACAGACGGAAAAATATGACGAAACAAGGTAGCAATGTCTAGGTCGTAACAAAGGAAAGTTTTAACCACTGGAAAGAGAACTAATAAAGCTAACTCTATATGTGGAAACTACCTTCCAGAGCTTGATTCACGGGAAGCAAGGACATGAACATGCAGATCCTCAAGCAACCTTGTATTTTTTCCCGCCGTTGAATTCTTGCCAAGCCACCCACCAAATCTATTGAAATTACGTTCTCCCTGCATTCAATAATTGCGTCCACAACTATGCAAAGTTAATATCATCATATTCTAGGCAGCTTCGGAGCTACAAAAACGGAAAACAGGCTTGTACTATAACCATATCCATACACAATAGTAACCATGCTCAATTATTACAGCCTAGGAAGGATCTCATTTTACGAAACTCTAATTTCGACATATGAGTGGAGGATTGCAGAGTCAACAACTTATAAGCAAAAAAATGCATCATGCGGAATATGGATATGCATCACAAAAAAGGAGGTAAAACAAATGATAGCAGAATTTCCCAGGTTGCATCTATATGGTGTGTAATGAACTTCACTAGAAAACCATTACCTGCTCTAGCACATCTCTTGATCCATGCATCAACGAAGCTCTAGTCAAACAAAACAAGTATACGTTAGTTCTCGAGTATTAGAAAACACAACGTATTCTTTGATCCCTGGAATTCTACACCGGAGAGATATCCGTAACAGAAGTCGCACAACATATACACATACATGGCAACATAAGAGGAACTGTAGGTTTAAGAAAGTATAGAAACAAAATAAATACACTAGGGGGGTAGGAAAGGGGTCGGCAACCCAAAGTTCATGTAAGAAAAAAAAAACAGCTATTTTGGTTAAGGATCAATCTTATCCACCACAATAACTGGAAGCAACTTACGGGAGAATAGAAGATGCGACACAGGAGGATAGAGAGAGTTGCCATTGCCTATGTCTACGAATCTGCACGTTGATAATATCTCCATCTGCAATAGATTCAGCAGCACGGGCAAGTAACTCCATTCGTTTAGCCTCATCTTTGCCGGCTGAACTTGGCCTATAATTGACATAGTTTTCCTGCCAGAAAGAAATAAAATAAGTGTCTTTAAATGTAAAGATAAATCACGTACAGATTTCCAAGTTCGACACACTCTCATGTGGGAAGCTGTTCAAGAAATCATAAACAACCTTTCAAGTATCCAAAAGTACGGACCTGTACAATAAGAGGAACCAAATCAAAATCGCTCATGCTTAGGTCAATCCGTTCATCCATTCTCAGCTTCCCACCATTATAACCAAACAACCTGAAAGGGAATCATTACCAGTTATGCTAAGATCAATCCGTTTATTCATTCTCAGCTTCACACCATTATAACTTCAGACAATTAAGCAAATGCCATACACTTAAAGATACACTATTATGTGCATTGATAAACTAAATTAATATGACATGAGATATTACTTGTCAACAGCTGTGAAAGGTGAAATATCTTCATCCTTCGCACTGCTTAGCAGGCGCTGCCTGATATCATCGTACTTGATGACTGACATGGACAGGCTCATATATTGTAGCTGATTCAGGGCCAACCGTATGTCACCATTCACTCTCTCAGCGAGTTCCTCCAGGGCAATCTGACAAAAAGGAAAATTTTATGATTTGCAGGGGGAGGAACTGGTAGCACAAAACGCCCAACACCAAAATGCTTATGAGATTAAGCAGAAAACCATGAAGCATTAGTATACAGGACGAGTGGACGGACACAGCTAACACAGGAATCAAATTCTATTCTTAAACGTTTATGCTATTACAACTGGCATCCGATTTCCCAGGGACTTGAACTACAGAAAACAGAATTAAAGAGATCAAGTGATACAACGGTAAGCTTTAAAAGTAAAAGAGCAATGAGAGTGTTTGCCCTTAACCTTGCCTGACACATGTATTTTACTCCAAATCTAATACTTCTATTCTCATTCATTTAAAACAGTAAAAGGAGCATATGACATGAAGACGCTTTTTCGCACACACATAATCCCAAGCAGATTTATGGTTATGAGGAACTGGCTAGCATTGACTGACAGAAGCTAGTTAAAGTAAAAACATTAAGTACCGGATCTTACATCATTAACATCAAGGCCTTCTGCCTTCGCAACATGTGCCAGCCTTTTCGCCATCTGTAATGAGAAGACAAGTTAGTTTCATAAGAAAACGGACATTTCTTATGATAAAATAGAGTATGATGACCACCCAGATCCTCAATGCAGCTAAAAAATTTATTAAGTTTTTCTTTTATACAGCGAAAGGTCATTAAGCAGGTACAAAACTTGAGGTATTTTCCCAATAGCCCTGTCTTCTAAGTATAAACAGGGCACTTCTTGTCGACTATTTGATTGATAAAAAATAGAAAAGAAGATAACCAAGAGCTCTAGAACTGATAATGGTACAAAACAAACATGCCAAAGAGACCACCAATGGTCCAGTGCATGGAAGACTGTGCATTAAATATCATAATAAAATGCAGAAAGCACAAATACAATCATCTTAATCCAACCTGCTGTTTCGTGGGCTTCCGGTAGTTGAGGAGCAGACAGTAGTTTACTAAACTCTTCAATTTCTGACTGTATCGGTCATTACAAATGCAGATGATAGGAATCTTTGATATTTTAATGCTAGCAATGAGGTCCGCAACACCGCCTCTGTCACCTGCAGACATTCCATCTACTTCATCCATGATAAGAACAGTCTTCGGGTGCTTTGACCTGAAGATAAGATCTTCCTCCAAGTCAGGGAAAAATACAAGCATCTAGGACTAGTTACCAGTACTGATAGGAATAAAAACAAACAACAACATACTTATCAATGTTAGAAGCTATGGCTTCGTTATTGACAAGTTCTTTTACAGAATTTGCATTGCTCCCACCAATTCCTTTGGAAATATTCGAGTTGGCCTTTCCCCGACTGTCACTAGCATTAACCTAAACAGAAAGTGAAAAGTATATCTTTCAAGCACGGAATGTACACGAAAATGATCAATTAGCTAATGAACTGAAACAAATATGAACTCACCTCAACTGCCTGGAAACCAAGCATCTGACTAACCAACTTGGCTGATGTTGTTTTTCCAACACCAGGTGTTCCGCTCAAAAGTACAGCCTTCTTGGCACTAGCATCATTTAATTTCTTCCCCTTTCCTTTACCTCCAGTACCCCCAAATTGTTCATGCCAATGGGACAGCCAGTTGTGAAGCTGAGTAACCTGCAATCAATTTGACAAAAGATTCATCATTTTCATGTGAACAAAAGCAACATAAAGTAATCTCGACACATACCAATGACTGATTCCCAACAATCTCATTTGGAACCTTCGGTCTGTACTTTTCCGTCCATGGCAAGGAAGACTGGATAATTTTCTTTTTTCCCTTTGCCGGGGAAGATGGTGGGGGGACCTTTTTGGGCGAAGGTTTTGCTAAAGGTTTGCCTAGAAATGATTGTGATCACTATTAATTGCAGGATCATGAGAAGAAATGGTAACAGAGTAAACTGCTGAAGCATCTATTGCAACCAAAGGAGCAATTTCTGGAAACAGATTAGTAAACATACGACAAAGATACCCAAAATGCATGCTCTATACCAGCACAGTTCATACCTCTTTTCTCTTCTTTCTGAGGACTTATCTTCGGCTGTGCAATGACTTTTTCGGTGCCTTTGTCTGTTTTTTCAGGTAGAGACTTTTTAACGGGTTTAGAGGAACGGACCATGTCAAATAGGCCATCTTCTGTAAGGAACTTAGTGCTGAACAAAATATACAAGTCAGAATGCTTGAGGACAAAAAAAACAACTCAAAATTTACTGTAATTATATGCATCAGTGGGCACGCACCCCAGCTCTTTAGCTTTTTCAGATTTCTTTCCGCCGATGTCTTCATCACACAACAGGTAAGTCTGCAAACAAGGATTTTAGTTCTACGCCATTACCTCCAATCCAAAAAAGCATATATAAGGCGTGAAGACATACCGTTTTCTTGCTAACAGAGCCTGTAACACGACCACCATGTCGCTTTATCAGATCTTCTGCTTCTTCTCTTTCTAAACTGCAATATCAAGAATGTATAAGAAACTGTAATGAAAAACAAACTTGGGAAAGGCGACAAGTATGAAACAATGAAATACCTGTCAAGTGTTCCACTAATTACAAATGTCGATCCGGCTAAGCAATCAGGGCTGCCTTCAGGAACTTCCTGAAAACATAGAAAGGTCAGTATAACATGAAGACCTCAGGACAGTCAATTATGATAAGATATTCGATCAAGTAACGTAGAGACCTTTTCTCCTTTATGAGGCGGGTCTTTCCTTTCACCAAAGTTCATAAACCCACCTCGCCCTCTACCTCCACCTCCTCTTCCACCAGTTGAGGCCCCTGATGCAGCTCTACCGCCACGGCCTCTTCCGCCTGATTTAACAGGAGTATCCTTCTCTGGGGCATCTTCACCACCATCATCATCATCCTCGTCATTATCAACAGTTTTACTTGCGATTCCTCTCCCTGACCCAGTCTTTAGTTTTTTGCTGGGAGTGCTATCACGAGTCTTCCTCGCACTAGGCACCTCGAAATCATCATCGTCGTCATCATCATCAACCTTGATAGCCTTCCTTGGACGGGGCTTAACTAAATCATCTGAATCAGTCTTGAGTTTCCTCTTGGCAGGAAGTTCTTCCACCCCTTTCTCCTCTTTAGCTTTTGCTTTATCTTTAGCAAAATACTTGCTCGTCTTTTTCCGAGCAGCAGTCTCCAGGTCTTCACCAGCCTGTCAATCAGCTCCAAGTGTTAAACAGAACGCCAGTAAACAAAGCCAAATATATCTATGATTCTAAGAGCAACTAACTAGCATAATCATGTCGCCTAAAACTCACTCTCAATGACTCTGAAAAACAAGTACATACAAAATATACATACAATACGTGTTTCCAACCCTCACAGAATGCAATGAAGATACACACACCGTGATATACAGATAGAGCAAGAAAATCTCACCTGCTCTGATTTTACTGGTGCGATCTCCGTAGGATTCGTCACAGGAGCACCTGCCTTGGAAGACGTCGGTTTTGGAGCATTCCCATTGCCCTTCTCATGGGCTTTCATAAACCACTTCCTTATATCCGACTGCAATTTTTTTCCAAAGTACAATAAGATTACATATAATCAAGTATTTAAAAAAATATCAGAGCCACGATCTTCTGGAGAATAATCAAAAACAATTTATAATTGAAGGGGAAGAGTTTAACCGAAATTTCAACTCACCATTAGCCCGTCGTCTCGAGAATCCGACTACCGAAAAAAGAGCACAATGCTGCAGGAAACCAAAGATTAGTAACTCGAAGCATGCATAAACCCTAGTAACATTCAAAATCAACAGAATCTAGCAATGGCGGATTCTAAATCTAGGGCTACGTAAACAGGAAAAGAAGAAGAGAAAACGAAATCGAACCCTTGCTTCTTCTCCTTCTCCTCCTCCGGCGGTTACGAGCGATTTAGGCGAAGACGAAGAAACGGTCGCCGTGACTGCTGATGGCACACCTTTTTTTATGCAGAGTGAAAAGAGAATTCTTACTGGGGAAGTTTTGATTAGAGTCCCTCGTTTTCCTAAATACCTGTGATTTCAGCTGTCAAGTTTAGGATTCTAACATTTAAACCCGATGGACTTGACGGGCTTTCGAACCGGTTGAACCGCAACCGGAATATCAGTCCCAACCGGTTTAAGTTAACCCCACTGATGGGAATTTAATTTTCTCAAGAAAACCCCACTAATAAACGATAGTCAATTAGTGTTTAATTAGTGTTTTAAAAAGCTTGATTCTAAAACACTTATATATAATTAGTGTTTAAAATATTTTGGTTTGGATTTTTTAGTTCGGATTTATAATTAAAATATTTGTAGATTACATATAATTTTGGATTCTTAGTACAGGTCTAAATTGATTCGGTTATTTATAATCGAAAAAGTATCTGAAATTTATTGAAATTTAGTTAAAATATATCATAATTATCTTAAATTTTCAAAATAATCAAAAATAAAATATTAATTGTTGAAATTTAAAAAAAAATATAACTTTAAATTTGACATTTAAAATTTATATTGCTTAAGAATATTATAAAATAATAATAAGATTGCAAATAAAAGTATTACTTAAATTAAAATTAAAAAGTATATAAAATAGAACACATGAACTCATAATTTTGAATATTCATCTTTGTCCCATCTCCATTGAGCCGCTGAGAGAATGTCTGTAAGTCTGTAACTGACCTTGAAAATCAGAGTGGACATTTTATATCTGTCCAGCTCTGTATGCAACGGCGGATGAGTCCCTAGAGTTCCTTTTTCTTTCTGATTATCTGGAGGTTCTGGTAAAGGCCCTAATCCCCAAGGCTCGAAGCTCGGGACCTAGCTGGTGCTGATACCATATTAGCGTAAAACATTCCTTTCACAGTGGATCAAGTCCAAGATCACAACAATACTAACATGTACACTTAAACCAACTAGGTTGCCAGTCCGTGACAGAGTCCCAAAAGTTTCCATGTCTTCTCATTTTGAAATTTCTCGCAAAATCTGTCCAACAACAAAAGTTTAGAGCAGCAGCAATGGTGATATTATGTTGGCTCTATAACCTAGATATTTTTATACTATTTTATTACTATTTTTTTCAACTTAAGAAAAACAAAAAAAAAAGATACAGCCAATCACAGACTCTGAAACATGTGCACAGTAACATTACTCCCAGAAAATTGATCCTTAGCGAAGGAGTAGAAGAGGTTTTGTTAGCACTAGAACCAAAAAACGTGGGATCTACAGCATTTTATACTATTTTTTTTTGAGGTAATGATTCATTTGTTTTCACTGTTGCAGGTGGTCTTACCAAACTGAAAGAAAATTCAAGTATTAATCCATGACAGGCACAGCCTAGTGGAGCAGTGGTGCAATCTCTAAAATTGAGGACATTAAAAAGATTAATTTGCAGAGAAATACAAAGTGGTGGAAGATGACCCAATCCTTAAGCTCCCAACAATCTAAAAGTCTTTTTTTTAATCGTATTATAGTGTTCAGTCAAAAGAATTATATATTTCGATATCCGTATTCAGATGATTATCCACTAACAGAGTGATTGATTATATGCATACAGTAGAAGATCGATGTCACATCATAAACAGTAGCTCTTGATTGTGAATTCTATTTGGGGTTGAACGGTCGAAACTGAGATGACTAATGGCCCCATCTCAGACGATTCTTACAGATGTATAACAGCTTATAGACTGGTAGCAACATCCGCTACACAACATAAGATATATAAAGCATTCTCCATTACTAAGTCGACACATCCAAACTATAACTTCAAACAACACGAAACTAGATCCATTGAATTCTTGGCGGTAAGGACAAGATCTCGACAACTAGTAGTAAAAGTTTATTCTGAAAAAAAAAACCAAAAACAAAAAAAAAACAAAAGATCTTGACCAGCATTTTGAATAAGGACACGAGTTTCTTGCCACAGAACCGGCAAAAGTCTATTAAAAAAAATCGTAACCAGCAGCATTTGGATATCTCACTGCTGGGCACATTGCACACGCTGAGCACCGCCTGGACCTTCTTCATCATCATCGTCATCATCATAAGCCTCTCTCTGAGCACGAGCCTTCTTTCTCATCTCATCCTCCATGTCCACATCGTGCAGCGTCGTCTCTTCGCACTCGTCTATCTCCATGTCGCTCAGAGTCGCCTTCGCTGGCCTCGGCAAAACCGCTTCAATGGCCTTTGTCTGGTTCGGGCCCAGCGAGTCTGGGAACTCTACGGTGAAGTGGATGTACAGCTTACCCTTCATGAAGGGCCTTTGGTGTATCGGCATTCCCTCGTCGCTTATCGCCCTGTATGAATCTACCAACAAACCAAAATAAACACAACACTGTAAGAACGAGAGAGGCTGGTGTAAATAGCAATGAGAGGGATGGATACGTACCTGGCTTCACAACCTCTCCAGGATGCGATTTGATGAGAAGCTGTCTTGTGTCCAAGTGAGTCAAGACGAACTGGAACCCACAGAGGGCTTCGGTTAGAGAGAGGGTGTGCTCCACGAAGAGATCATCTCCCTTTCTCTTGAAGGTTGAGTGCTCCTTCTGCTGAATGACGAACACTATATCTCCAGTGACCGTATCAGGCTGTTTTCAAAAAGAGTAACAAAGTCAATACAATGATCAAAAAGGAGGAGGTCAAATGAGTTAATAATCATCACTAACCGCTTCATCTGCTTGTCCACGGAATGTAATCTTCTGACTGTGTTGCATTCCCTTCTCCACAGCTACTTCAAGCACCTTCTTCTCGGAGACAACCTTCTCTCCTTTGCACTGTGGACACCTATCACGATCGTTGATGGTCTCTCCAGTGCCCTTGCAGTCATGGCAAGGATGCTGCATCTGCTGAATCATCCCAGGTCCAATCTGCCTGATCGACACCTTCATTCCCGATCCCTGGCATCCACCGCACGTCATCGAAGCTCCAGACTTCGAACCCTTTCTGCCATCATAAAAACCAAATCAACGTCAGTTAAACAACTCTTTCTTTCATAAAGTATATATCTCAAGAAGTACGAACCCGTTACACTTTGAGCACAAAGCCTTCCTAGAGAGCGAAAGCTTCTTCGTTGTTCCGAGATAAAGATCCTCTAGAGAAACCTTCAGAGGGTGAACAACATCTTCGCCACGCCTCTGCCTCCTTCCACGGCTACTACCACCTAATCAAAATCCAAACCTTTTTAATCATCTATTCAAAAAAGGCGAAACCGATTGTGAGATGAGAGAGAGACTAAACCTCCGAAAGGGTGTCCACCACCACCACCACCAAAGAAGGAGGAGAAGATATCAAAGGGGTCGTGACCACCGCCTCCACCGCCCATTCCTTCCTTGAGCGCGTCCTCACCATACTGATCGTAGATCTCACGCTTCTCTGGATCGCTTAGAACTTCATAAGCCTGAGCTAGCTCCTTGAACTGCACATAAAGTTATAATTTCACCAGTTGATGACCTAAAGCTCGCAACTTTCAGATCGAATCTGAACATACGAAGATCCAATCGATCGGAGAATCCAATTCAAATCATTGGAGGAATTAAAAAAAAAAACTAGATTTCGCTAGACCGACACGAACTGAATTTCAGACAATCTGTGTAATAAAATTAAAGGGATCGAAGGAATTTCAGACCTTCTCGGGATCTCCACCCTTGTCGGGATGGTTTTTGATGGCGGCTTTCTTGTAAGCCTTTTTGAGATCTTCAGGTGAGGCGGTCTTGGGGACGCCGAGGATCTCGTAGAACTTGGTGTTGTCGCTCTTACTCGAAGGTCCTCTTCTGAACATCTTTCTCCGTTTTTAAGAAAACCCTAAAAACAGAGAGGAGAGATGTAGAGAGAGAGAGAGTTTGTTGTGGCTGCTCTTCGAAGACTTTGCTTAAGGTCTTGTGGAGCGGAACACTCTAGATCTTTTTTATATCTTTTTCTTTTGTTTTCCTTTTAATAATTTTTTTTATTCATTTCTTCTCCTATGGGAAAAGGAAATTTAACAAAACTAGTCAAAGAATATAAACTTTTTGATAATTACATCAAACAAAGTTCATCTTCCCCTCTATTATTTAATGCGATGGAAAATATGAAGGTCTCCTTTTTAGAATTTTAAATTATTAAGATTTGTGTTATAATTACCATGTACAGTATATACTTTTACAAATGTAAGCTGAAAATATTATCTATAGTAAAATGTACAAATCTATAGGTGTTTTTAAACTTGGATAAAATTTGAATGTTTTTTTGAAAAAATATTCATAAATTATCTACATTTTCTTTTGTCAAAAAGGATCTACATAACATGCTCATCTCCAATGCAAAATTTTATATTTTCTTCAAAATAAAATAGTTCTACAACACACTTTACTCTAATCATATCCTATTTTATTTTATATTTATAAATGGATAGTAAACAAAACAAAAATGGATTATTCTAATTATAGAGTAAAATCAGTAAATCTATTTTTTTGTTGAAATTTTAAATTTATAAATTCATTTTATAGAGTAAATCCATTTTTATTTGGGAAAATTTGGATAAATACACTTCAATAAGATTATAATTTGAAAAATACATCCTTGATTTAAGCTTTTGGAAAAATACACTTATTTATATATAAATTTACCAAATTGTCTATCTTAATATTTTTCAATTCCTATTATATTTTTCAACAATTGTTTTAAAGAAAGAAAAAATCGTTGGAGAATATGCATAATATCTTTTTAATATACTACACAATATCTTTCTCATATCTTTTTAATATATTTAAAAAATTTATTATTTTTGAAAAAAGTAAAATAACGCAAGACTCATCTGTCTTCTTGTCTCATTCTCCTATCATCTCTGTTTCTGATTTTTTTTTCTCTCTAATTTTACAGATTCTTCCTCTTATTCCAAGAAGTTTGTTGATTCATGAATTAAATTTCAGTTTCTAATTCTGAAACTCTTTTATTCTGACAATAGTTCTGTTTTTCCTTTAAAAAAAATCATGTTACATTTGGCTGGAAATTTAGGAGAGTAGAAGATGAATAAAGAATCATAGAAGTTTATGGTGAATACAAAAGCAAGAGCAGGAAATTTGGATGCAAATTATTTCGATATGAGTTTATGGTTATCATGTCACGTTTAAAATAAGAATAACAAGTCAAAGCTATGAATAATAATTAGTGTTCTTCTTTTACATATTTGAAGTAAAACAAAATAAACACATACTTGAATTACTTGGTATCTATCGGTAGATGATGACTTGAAGAATGAAAATTTGGTATAGAATGAAACGTGACTTGTGTTTATATAAAGTTAACAAAATAAATTAAAATATATAAAAACTCAACACAAATCATAATTTATTTATTTTATATATCTTTTTATTGTAACATATTTATCTTTAAACACATATTTATCTGAAACATAAATAATTATAATATTTTTATTAATTACGAAATTATAAATATATATTAACTATTGAAATATCAAATTAGGGTAAAAAGTAAATTTACATTAAAGAAAGTGTAGTTTTCAAAAAAAATTAGGGGAAATGTATTTTTCAAATTTCAAATCCTAAATAGGGTATTTTTCAAATTATCCCTTTTTATTTTACTGCAGAATTGAAAACTGGTTTTATTTTAGAACAGAAAATAGATTAGAAAAAAGAGTAGAGCCAAAAATACTCTGAATGGTAAAAGTTATTTATAAACCAAATTATGTAAACTGAGTTCAAACCGTATCTCATTACAATTAAGCAGACTTAGAGCATGCCCATTGGTAAACCTGCATTGGGGTTCATAAAATTGTTTGTTTATTATTATTATTTTTTCTGTTTGACTTTTTCTTAAAAAAAAAAAAAAAAAAAAAAAGTTAATAGTCGAACCAATCGCGGGCCGCCACGCGTCGTGGGGCCCGCGGAATAGTTATGAACCGAGTTCTTCACGGTGAACTCGCGGCAGACAGGTTCATAAAAGTGGGATTATTTTAATGTTTTTTTTTCTTGGGAATTGTATGAACTTGGGCTTAAAACCCTCAATGGGCATGCTCTTATAATCGATTTTGAGGTTGAGGGTCGTCTACAACAACTAAAAGAACGTTGATGATATAACACAATGATATAAAGAGATCTACAGTTCTAACGACATTACAGAGGCAAAGACATTGTCAAAAGGTCAAAGCGCGTTTGAGAAGTGAGGATAAATTAAAAAGATAATTGAGTTAGTGATGTAAACAGTCACAAGCAGCACGAGTCTGACACCATATTCGAGAAGATCAAACTATCAATGACAAAAGCAGCAAAAAGAGTCCAAGACATTCAGCCTTTCTTGACCGGCCTCTGAACGTATGATTTGTTCGGATCCTCTGTCTTCAATTTTGGAGGACGTGTCTCTCCCTTCTTGGCCTGAGAAGATAACAAAAGTTTAGATCAAACTCTCACCAAAAGAAAAAGACAACAATTCACGAATGAAGGATGTTTTCCTGTCTAACAATGTGACTCTTACCTTCTTTCCTGCTTTCATGAAGTCTCTCCAGCTTGATACCTGCACATGGAAACCCAAACGTTGGATAAAAAACCACTGACATCAAGGACAAAAAGCAATTGTGTTAAACGTGACTATATCCTGTTATAAGTATTCCGTGGTGAAGCAGAGAACATGAGTAGACAATGCATATATCATATTTATAATAAAACAAAAGAACATGGAACGAACAAAGACTTGCTCTTCCAGCTCAGAAACAAGTGTCAACAAACATTTGGCAAAACAACTGACACGGAGTGAACTATTTCAGATGAGTTCTCTTATATAAAGCCATTTTCTAACCATACTTAAGTGCCAAAACGTTGAGCTAAACTGGTACTGTAAACTAATGAATTCATGGATTAAGAACATACCCTGTTTTCTCTCGTTCCTTCCCACTGTTCTTCATGCTCACGTTTTTTCTTCCGTATCTCCTTTTGTTCTTCTTCATCCTTCTTCAGTCTTCCCTCTTCTTCTGATATCTAAACGCCAAAAACCAATTGCACAAAAAAAGATGAATGAATGATGGGTGTGACTTCTCACGGAGAAATTAGAACGCAAGACAAACTCTACATACCCTCATGGCCATTTTTCTCCTACGCCACTCTTGGTCTGTTAATATCTCTCGGACCTTTAACTTCAGCTCCTTCTGAAACTCTTCAGATTGCTCATATATTTGCTCATGCTTTCCCTGTGTATGTAAAAGAAAATGTGCATCACTATCTAAACTGGGGAAGAAGACATATATGATTGACCAAAGAAACACAAATATGAAACTGAATATAACAAGGATTTAGAACCAATTTTGCTCATGATTTTTTTTTTATCAAAAGAAAAAAGAACGGTATCTCCTTACCTCATCAACCATGGACTTTATTTTAGAGGCGGTATTTTTCTTCAACTGTTTCTTTCTCTTCATCTTAAGCTCTTCTGCATTTCATAGTTTGGAGAAAAAAAGTTAAAGTCGAGAGAGAAAGAATAATAAACTACATATTCTGGTATAACTTTCAAATGATCTAGCACAGTGTGTAGTTATGTACACATCTGTCTCCACAAGTGGGGGTCTTAAAAACTCTAGTGACCCATCAAACAGGTAACACGGGGATCCAATATGAACTCTAAAATCTCTCTAACCTTTGGCAGCCTGGACTTGGGTGAGAATATAATCTCTTTCTTGGTCGTTGAGCAGTAGTTGTTGCGCTTTTGCCAACGCTGTTCAATAAATCAAAAACCCGTATAAACATAACAAGTTCATTCAAAAATGAAAAAAAACAATAATTTTTAAGACTACTACTAACCTCCAAAAGCCTCTTGTGCTTGCGGATGCTTGCATTTGTCAGGGTGAACCATCAAAGATATCTGATAAACACACACAAAATTTTCCAGTCAACTCTCAATCAGTGGCGCCTAGTAACTAAAATCACCAGAAGAAACCATGAAGAAGTAATATTAAAAAATGTCTTCAGAGTGTGACAAAGCTGAATGAGTGAATACCTTTCTATACTGCCTTTTAACATCATCCGTGGATGAATCAAAAGATAGGTTAAGATGCTCAAAGGGGTTCAGCTTGAAGCATGAGAGAATCCTACAAAAATTTCAAACTTTTTAAGACAAGAGACATTGGCTGCAGCAAAAAGACCATACCAGGGTAACAATTCTAACAGTAAAGATAAGTAATCTACTACAAATACAAGGAAGAAGATTGTTATTCCAATTCATACAGCTCACTAAGTTAAGGTGGTCTGAAGAGAAACATAGTTGATATTAAGTTAATATCTCAGAACATAGAAACTATGAATTGCAAAAGAATAATAAGGCTTATACGTGGGTCAGATCAGGAACAGAGTTTGTGAATAATTAGGGTTAAGAAAAGGGGTTTTGGAAAGGGAAACCTGACGACTTCGTTGTCCCTCTCAACCTCACCGACCTCGGCGAGGAACGATTTTAGAATCGCATCGTCGACATCTCCCATGACTCCCGCCTTTTTTATGTATGGTCCTTTCCCCCTCTCCCCCTTTTGAAGTACCACAGAAAAGCCAAGGCGACGATCGTTTTTCTGGATTAACCGTCGGGTACTCAGGCGGGTCTGGATTTCAGATATATCGGGTCGGGTCTTTCGGGCCGAACAGGTAGCTTCTAATGATGTCGACCCGTGCGTTTCTTTTATTTTTTCATAAACAATTTTAAAATTAATCGTATATTTATTTATTTTAAATGGTAGATTTCCAATGATCTCAAATTTAATCATGAACCTGTTTACTATATAAATACTAACTAGATTTTGACATGCACATCCGTGCGGATGTATATTTTTATAAAATATGTCATTATTTAGAATTGGGAAAAAATCCGAATACAAAAAATCTAACAGATCCCGATCCAAAAAGAAGTACCAAACCCGAACCGATATTAAATAAATCTAAATTATTCAAAATTTTGGTATTTAAAGAACTGAAACCAAATCCGATTCGAATCAAAATATTTAGGATACGCGAATGTATTCGAAATAAATTTATATATTTATATATATTTAGATTTAATGTATTTAACATCCAGTATATATATGATACTTGTAAGTTGGTTTAAATATTTGATAATATATATAAAAGTCATATGTAAATATCTAAAATTGTTAAAGTATAATTAAACACCAAAAATATTAAAAATTATTATTGATTCTCTATCCAAATATTTAAATCAACCAATTTATATGTTAAGTTTAGGTATTCTCACATATATTGTTCAAATTTATATATAATATATTATTTTGTTTATATATTTTGAGAAATTTAAAGTATATAATGAATTTAAAAATAGTTTAAATGGATTGTACGAACCCGAACGAACCCGCAAAGATCTGAATCGAATCCGAACTAAAATTTAGAAATGTCCAAATGAAACTGAAATTTTTGACCCAAACCGAACTCGAATGGGTACCCAAATGTCCATCCCTAATTCACGATCTATTTTTTCCTTTAAAAATATAGTAAACATATAATTAATAGTATTTTATATGTACTATCATATAAATAATCACATATATTATATTTTTAAAAATTAATGTGAAATAAAAAATCATAAATTAAGTTGTTATATGAAATTTGAATTTTTATTGTATTTTTCTTATATATATTGAAAAAAAATTTCAATAATGGTTATTGGAATATATTTTAGTAAAAATAAATTTTTGAACATATGTATATGTTGAATCAATTTTGTTTTGTGATTATTTTAGACCAATGATATTTTTATATAATTAGATTAACTAATTTTCGTATACTTTAAAGTTGACCCAAATAAATAGTTTCTCATAATATAATAGATTTCCAATTTTTTTTAATATGATAAATTTATTCTTTTCTCAATATACTTCTATATGTGTTTCCAAACAACATCATAATTTTTTTATTGCCATTTATATTTCCAAACAAACCTCTTTTTAAAATTGGTATTTATGTTTACAAACAAACCTATTTTTTTTAAATTGGTATTTATGTTTCCAAATAAACATATTTTTTAAACTGTTATCCAATTTTCCTAAATAATTACAATGACATGCCGCTCAGTTTTAAATCTTAACTAAAATAAAAAAGAACTAGATTTTGATCCGCCCTTGAAAGGACGGGGTTTTTTTGTTGTTTTTTCAGTATAAAGATTAACTATTATTCGTTTTAATTATATAAATCGTAACATGATCAAGTTTCAATTATGCGGGTTTGTAATAGTATGTACAGTATGGCGAAATTTAAAATGCGTTATACAACCGTTTTGTGTTTGTAATAAGTTAAACAATGTTTTATCCGAAATTCTTACTTGGGCTATTATTAATTTTAAAGATTTATAATTATATAAAATATTGCTAAAAAGTGCGGGTTGTTTTCACTTATTAACCGAAAATTAATTTACGAATCACTATTATTTTTGTTTCAAATCAAAATAATTGAGTTCTTATATTTTTATTATTTGTTTTTCTCTTCAAAATAAAAATAAATAGAAAAAATATTTGGTCAAGAGTGATTTGAATGAATTTATAATTTTTTATTAAAGAACATATAATTTAAAAGTTTTTTGAAAATAATGTTGAGTTTTAAGAAGTGTTTCATATTCGACCTAGATTTGCTGAACTGGTAGACCCGTACCATGTATATAATCTAGTTCGGATTTAATTAAAAAAATCGTTAATTAAAAATCCGATAGAATCCGGTAAAATCCAAAAATTCATTATTAACCTCTGATCTAATACCAATGATCAACTAAAATATAAAATATCTTATAGTATTTTGATTTTTTTATTAAATTAATTATATACTTTTTAATACTGCATAAACTTGTGGTTTTAAACTTTTATTATGTCATCCAAATAAAAAGATAATATAAAAACTTATTAATATGAAAATATTAGTTTATTTTTGTTATTAATAACCTATTATAAGTTTGTATTTTTTCTATTTTTCTATTTTAGATTTAAAATTCATTTTATGATACATAGATTTAAGAAAATAACATTATAATGTCATTATGTTTTTTATTAATTTAGTTTCAGAATATATATGTCTAATATCTGAACATAAAATATTTATATTAAATAATAGTAGCATATTTTATAAATATGTGTAAGCCTATTATTTATTGATCATTTAAATATATTTCTGGAGGCCCAAAATTAAAAGACTCAAACGCCGTTAATGAGTTTTATCATCCTTTGTAAAATTAAGTATATTTTTAGAAAATTTAAAACATTCATTAAAAGCATAATTTGGGAATGATTCTGATTTAATGGTATTAACTTAGCGAACCTTCCACCGCTTCAGTTTGCCGGATCCATTAACAATATATGATGATCCATTATAGTTATATGATCCACTATAGGTATATGAGTCCATATATGATTATGCCATACATTTTAAAACATTTTACAAAACTTTATATTCTAAATAATTTTGAATGTTTACACTAATTAAACGTATAACAGTACACAAATCTATTAGTTCATATTTATATATATAAAGAAGAATGATCTATTAGTTCAAATCTAATAGATTTGTGTACTGTTATACGTTTAATAGTGTAAACATTCAAAATTATTTAGAATATAAAGTTTTGTAAAATGTTTTAAAATGTATGGCATAATCATATATGGACTCATATACCTATAGTGGATCATATAACTATAACGGATCATCATATATTGTTGTTAATGGATTCCGGCAAACTGAAGTAGTAAAAGGTTCCTAAGATTCTCTTTTATTTTAGTTAAGATTTAAAATTGAGTGGCATGTCATTGTAATTATTTAAAAAAAAATAAAAGTTAAAATTTATTTGTATTTCAATATTAATAGTTTAGATGCTCATTTAATTCTTCGTCTATTTATTTATAATCAGGAATTTTATCTCTTAAGCGGGAAATTGCTGTTAATTTAGTTTTTTAAAATTCCCAAATTCCAAAAATATCATTGATATTATTTTAATTTAAGAACTTAACTTTTAAAAGCTAACAAGGTCTCTAACCTCATTCTGAAACAATAAATTTACTTTCTCATCATCACTCTTCACTCAACAACGACAGTTATTTGGTTAATATGCATATATATTCGAGTATGTATACTCGCATATATATACATAATAGATAGATATATCATATGCTTATGCTTCTTGTAAATTACTCTTTGGTAGGTAGGGTCTTAAATTTATGAAGTGGCAATGCAGAAAGGCTCCACGGACAACAGAGACCTCCTACGTTCCTTGCAACCATTCATCCAACCTTCATTTCCAACGCCGATTGATTTGTGAATATACTTTTGGGCTTGAAATTGGCTTTCTGTGCTGCGGCCCAAAGTTTCAGTGTTATTGAGCTTCCAAGAGTAGTCACATGTGTTGAAGCAAGCGGCTCCTACGGTGTCGTCCACCGTGGACGGCAGTTTCATTGACCGAGCGAGCTGAGCCACCCTCGGCCTTGGTGGCAGAGAGTGGACTACCGGCGTTGACAGATCCGTTTTGGTTTCGAGCTCAGGCCATCTCGAGTTCGTTTTCGGTACACCAATAGGCTTATGGGCCAATCTATGAACAGTTAAAAGCCCAATGGGCTTTGGTGCCAGCTTATACATAAGCTCATTGGCCTTGTAAGCAAACTCGTCTTGTGCCACCTCTTCTTCTTCTTCATCGTCGGACCACTGAAGCTCATCATCAGTTTCGTCTTCTTCGTCGCTGACGATGTCAATTTCGCAATCGGGTTCATCGCTGATCTCCGCAAAAGCGAGGAGGAGGCGTCCGTCTTGGCGCTTGGCGGAGAAGTTGTTGTGCGACGGCATGGAGACAGCCTCGAGAACAAGTCGGCCATTGTCGCGGCGAGTTTTCATGTGCAGAGCCGAACCCGACTGGCTCGAGAGGGAACGAATCGGAGGTGGGAACGAACCTCGTGGAAGCTCTATGCAGGTCGTGTGATTAGGAACAACAGTTATAGCTTCTTGTTCAGCTTCTTGTTCTTCCTCCTTGGTCAGTACTGTATCGTTGAGAACGAGACTCGCCTCTTCCTCCTTGTCGATCTCAGCAGCATCTGCAGAGTACGAAGAGAATCCTTCGCAACCCGTCTCGGATCCGAGGCTCTCAGTGCAAATCTCGAGGCTTTTCTCGCTCAAGGAGCTGGCGCGTTTCATCAGAGGATGAACGTACGGTGGAGGAACCGTCTCCGCCTTCTTTTTCTTGTCGGATAAAATCGAACTCCAGACATCGGTTTGGTCCGGCTCCATCTCCTCCTTTTTGTTCTTGTCTTTTTGAATCTGAGCCCAAATATCTGACCCGGATCTTGATCCTTCCTCCTCGTCAGCAACAAGGGCATCATGGAGCTTCTCCGAGGAAGAGATCCTCTTCATAGGAGAAAACCCGTTCTGCGAGACCCAATTCTTGGAGGACAAGTCAGCGGAGAAAGTCCGCCTGAGCGAAGGTGCAGATGAGTTGTTCGACGAAATGTCACCGAGGATGGTCACTATGCCTTGCTGCTTCTTCAACGAGGAAGAGAAGCCAAGGCTCTTGCTTAAGCCACAAGCCATCATCTCAAATACCTCTCAAATACTATTCCCTGCCTTTCCTGCACAATTAACAACATGATAATGTTTAAAATAACCACTAATTACAATCAACAACTCAACAAACTATTTCTAAATAAATAACAAATAATGGATTCGGTTTTGGAGATTGGCATACCTGGTAATTTGAGAAAGCTAATGTCTTGAGTGAATATTCAAATGTGTGTTATGTGGTATTGTTATTAAGAGAGGAAGATGATTATGATGATGATGTTTTGTGGTTAGATGGATGAATGAGACATGAAGAGAGCGGAGTGAAGAGGCGTTTTATATACAGAGGGTTCTTCCATATGGAACCATGTACTGTGGGGTCCTCCATGAAATGATTCTTCGTCACTGATTTTTTTTTTATATTTTTTTTTTGTTTATTGGTTTGAACAAAATAAATCCTTTAATACTTGTAGGTAACGTTTTCTCAGAATTAAATAAAATGCCTTCTTATGTGTTCTTTAGAAAAAAATCGTAAGCTTTAGAATTTGTATAGTGTATAATTGTTTTTAGTTACTAATATACTGTATGGTAAATTGGTAATTGTGCCAATAATCGATTACTTTCTTTTCCATTGTTCCATAACTACATCAGACAAATTAGTACTTATACGTTATTCAAATTCAAACACATTGTTGTTAACTGTCCACATGTGGAATTAGTAACTCTAAGAAAGAAGAATATCCTAAAATTTCAAAATTATTTACCAACCTCGAATACAAAACACAACCGAAAATTTATTAATTAAAGTTACGAGAGTTTTAAGTAAAAATATGTTTTTTTGTTGATTATTATATTCTGATCTAATTTTACAAACTAATTCTAGTTTGAATAATAGTAAAGTTTGATGTAATTTTTTTTGACTATGTAACTATAATAGCTAAATGTATTTAAAAAATCATCTAGTAGTATGAATATAAATCCTTTTAAACTATTTTTAATATTGGAAATAAAATTGTCATAACAGCTAATATTTATTAAAAATGATACATCTTTTACTATTTTAGTATATATACTTTTACTATTTTAGTATATATATATAAAGATTTTTTTCTTTGAATTTCATTTTCCGATATGTAATCAATTTGGAAGTAATTTGAATAACATGAAATGTTTTAAAAGGAAAAGATAAATGGTGACAAACAAAGATGAGAAGGACTAAAAGTGTGATATACATTCAGTTGTGTATGTGTAAGTGTAAGTGTAACTAACGCGTGTGTCGTGAAAAAAAAAATAGTAGCCGATATGAAACTAAACAACTATAAAAGTTGTGTATATTTATCTAAAAACGAAGAAAAATGTTGACGTATGGCATCGATACCCTGTTGAACCAATAACGTGGCACATTGTGGAAGTCACAATTTTCATCTTCCTTTTTAGAGCTAAAACGATGAGAATGTTCCAAAAATATGCAAAGAAAGCTGGATCCCATTACAAAAGAAGTTACCTTTTTACCACTCGGGTTTATTTTATGAAAAAGGTTTTCTAACTGCACGAAATTTACATTAATACGATGAAACCCATCTAATATATGAAAATATGTCAATAACTACACGAAACTTATGTTAAACATATCACATGTATGAATTAAATGATAATATTTTCACAACATTACAATCAAATTTAATTGATCTTAATCTAAGTTAATGGGTCAATCCGTAGTTTATGAAATTTAATAAATTTAATTGATTTTTTTAATAAACTTAATATAATTATTAACTTAATAAAATTAATAATTCATTTAACTTACTAAACCTAATAAAAAATATTTTTTTAACTTAATAAAATTATTAAACTTAATTGATTTTATTAATATACTTAACAATTATCAAACTTAATAAAATGAATAATTTATTAAACTTCATAAACTTAATAAACATAATAATTTAATAAATTTATAAAGTTTAATAAGTTTAATAAATTTTTCATAAATTTAATAAATTTAACAAAATTTTAATAAATTTAACAAAATTTAATAAATTTAACAAAATTTAATATAAATTTGTTAAACCTTTTTCCTTAAGTTTATTAAATTTAATAAACTATTAATTTTATAAAGTTTAAATAATTATTAAGTTTATTAATAAAATTAATAATTGTTTTTGTTGTTATCTTAGTATATATACTTTTAATTATGAGATAGATTTACACATGTCATAATCTTAAATATATATTTGTCATGTGTGGCGATCATGTTAATTAATAACTTTGAAAAACCAAGTTTTATATATTAAAATTTACATTAGTGGGAGATTTCAAAAAATAAAATAAATAGATCGATAACTAACCGAAATCACTAAAAAGGATAAACATCATCTTGAAATTTAGAATAGTATCATGGTTAAATAAAACATATTTATTTATACATCAATTTGTTCATATTTATTGAGAAATTTACAAGTACCTATTAGTCCTATCAATTCCAACCTGACGATTAAGCAGTTCACTTGCTGATTAAGTTTAACAAAAAATTAAAAAGTTCACTTGCTGGTTAATTAGTTTATATATCTAAGATATCACTTGGCATCAGAAAAGGAAAATAAAACAACGATATAAGTAAATAAAATCTTATAGGGTCTCATTAGCTAAGCTCCTTGATACTTTCCAGAATGATTGAAAGAGATGATGAATCAGATTCAGTTTTTTTTTTCACGCTGAAGAGTTTGTTCTGTAAGAAAATCATAATAACCAGACCAAACTCAATATGTTTTTATGCATCTATACTATTATAGCCAATAATATTAACATTTGAAATGATAAATGAAATAATAAAAATTAAATTCAAAACACTACAAAACATGCAGTGATTAATTATAACTTATCGCATTATTCATTGTTTTGTTTCCTTCAGACCTATCACTTTTAATTACAATATTAGGAGGTGATATATCAATAAACTATAAATGATGGTAATTTTATAAATTAATACCATGCATAGATTAATGATATTTTGAGTTTTTTGTGTGTTTTCATGTTTTATAAACCCCAATCAAAATTTTGCATCACAGTCTAAAAATTAATGTACTTAAATTGGCGTGTAAGTAATATGTAACTGCAAAGTGGTTCATACAAATTGGTTGTATGTAAGCAAAACAAAAATGATTCACATAAGCTTTTTAATATTTAGTTTTGTCAATTATCATCAATGTTTTTGGAACTTCGAAAGTAATTTTGAAAGTAGTTAAAGTTGTTACATTTTAAACATATAATCAAAATCTTAAGACTTTGTTAGACACTCTCTTAAAATTTTATATATTTTTTTGACTGAAAAAGGGTTAAGTATTTTTTTGACTGAAAAAAGGGTTAAGTATTTTTTACACAAGCCTAACCCCCGGATAGAGGTATAGCCCACGGATAGACCATTTCATGTGCATTCAAATGAGCCGAATGCAATAGTTCATATCCGTGTGGTCGGTGGAGTTTGAACCCGGATTCGTTTTATTGGGTTTTTTAAATCCTTCAAACGCCACTAGATCATCACCACCGGTTAAAAAAAAATTTATAATTCCAAAAGCATCAAAGTTTAATTATATTAAATGTCATTTGGTTTAATATACGTACAGGCTTTTCTAAAAGAATATGGGTGTATATAAAACCAACCATATTTTGTAGAAATTTTGTTCCATACAAAATATGTATATATCGTTTGAAATTTCTTTCGCAAACACACAAGTTGGTGGGTAGAAGTAGGATACGGTCCGATAGACAGAGACGTGGCATGGGGACACGAAGACTGAATAATTTTGTTCTCAAGTGTACGTGGTTGCATGTCTACGTGCGTATATATATGTGTGTATCGGTATATTTGATGTTGATGGTAATGAAGATGATGAGATCATTATGGTCCTATCCACAAAACGATAAATTGTTTTCAAAAAGATATCAAGTGCAATTTTAGTCACAACTCACAAAAAGAGGATACCAAGTGCGTACCCCTACGTACGTACATGTATTGTTCTATTTACATAGATTAGAGTATGTGTAAGAGTTTTCTTTAATGGTGTGTGATCGCATCATATCTTCGTAATATTGCCCCGCAACGTATAATCCCTATTTGTAACAAAATAATGATTTATCAAATAATCTATTTTTTTCTTTATTAAGTGTATTTAAATATCTAAACTATTCAGATATTTTAACCTGCCATTGGCATTGATCCATATTTTCTGTTCATTGTATACAATGTTCGGTCGTCGGCTAAACTTCCTCATTCTCTATTTTCTTGCTTAAACTGAAGTTAATCAAAGAAGAGGCTTTACAGTCACAAGCTATATAATTTGTGTGAGTTACTTTCATTTTGGTCTAATATTTCTTGTATTTTTAGTTTTGGTTATGTATCAAGAAGAAGATAATATAAATCAACACTTTTTTGAATAAAATGATTAAGAATTAGAAAAAATATCGTTCAACAAGTCTTTCTGTAACCTTCCTAAATCTGTGTAATTTTTTAAAATGTTACTCAGACGACTTCGGGTGTTTTTTGAAAAAAGGTATTCTTGAAACAAAACATCAAAATTAATCTTTTAAAAATTACTAAAAAGAGAAAACACAAAGGCAAAACATCCAAAAAGAACAAACATTTCCAATTAAGTTAAAGGAAGATAGCGAGAGACACTCATTGTGGGCAAAACATCGCTTAAGGTGGAAGCAAAGGGATCGCCTTTCTTCTTCTTTAAAGGACCAAATTTAATTGGATGGACCAATTACATTTACCATAAAGTTTATCCATATATAACTAATTATGAGAACACCGAATTGTTTTTTCTTCAGGCCATCGGTTATTAATTGATTCAGTCTGTATATTTCGTGGTTTCTGAAAATACGACCTACATAAGATTAAGAGCTGATATTTCGGTTAATTTCCAAAACTAGCCTTGTTTTGTAATCACCTTTAGAGGTACTTACTCGATCTAAGCTCTTGTGCAAGTGTGTGATACACATCATGGATGAAATTAATTAGAAGAACAAGAAAGATTTAGGATATAAGATGACATAAATGAAAAGACCTAAAACGTTTGAAATAATAGCACAAGAGGTTTATTCGATCTTTTGGATTCCTATTTATCTATTTGAATTGTTTTTCTTTTGTTATATATACGTGGAATATACACTCGATATACATTATTTAAAAGTCCCCTTCATATAGCATCATGATGTAACAGCCACATTTGGTTCTGAACCGATATAGTTCAATGTTTATGGAATTTATTCTCAAACAATCTAACACAACAATCACCAAAATGCTGTTAGATACAATTTAAGATGATTTATTCGTTTGGTAGTGTTTCAAGAAAACATGTTATACATGATTTATTTATTTGTTTGTTCAAGAATTTTCATGTTAGACACGAATGTTGCTAGATATATAATAAAATCGTAAATAAAACTATAAATTATATAGATATATCGGAATACAAATATATTATTCATATCTTCATTCGTAGTAAAACAATTATTAACAAAAACATATATACAATCATTTTTTTAACAAGACAATCGAAATATCTGAAAACTGTAAACACTGTTTTTAGTTAAAAAGTTGAAACAGACAGTCGAAATAAGATTTTCATTGAAAACAAAACACAAACAAATGATAATTTTGGACTTTTTATGTAATCAAAAAATAAAACGAATTCACTAGTTAGAGAAAGGAAAAAAAAAACAATAGAAACAACAGCTTACCCAACAGAAGAATCACGAAAGTGGAAAGCAACCGAAAGCTCGTATCTTGTTGTGTGCATGTTGGGGTCCTTTTGTCTCTCTTTTTCTCTGTCTATGGATGTGCAGAAGATGCTTCATATACGTAGCGTCGTTCATCAGAATAAAAACAATTAACATTAATTAAACAAAAAGGTGTCGATGTTGATCCCTTTCTGAATATTTATAATATTAGCGTGGTAACCAAAACAAATTATAGAATATAAAAGTAATAAATAAAGTTGCATGATCAAGAGAGCTTTTAGGGCGTAGAAGAGATATAGAGCGTGTCGCCACACATGAAGAGAAGGGAAAGGCGTAAAGCGAGACATGTATGCGTTTTGTCTCTACCTATAATCTATAAACCAAAGCAATACCACTCAATATCAATTCTACTATGTGATTTTTCCGTACTCATGCACGGATATAAATATTTATAAAGTAAATATACTATAATAATTAATTTCTATTTAATTTTAATTTTATACTAATTTATAATTGTATAAATAATTTATATTAATAATATTATATTATTTTAATTTGACTTACGATTTTATTGTTTTCAGAATTGATTTAGTTATCATTTGGATATATTGGTTTACATTTAATTCTTTGAATTCAATTATAATATTTTTTATTTTAAATATTTTAAATTTTGATTAATTTTCTTATTAACATTTAGGTTGGTTAGTTGTCTTTATATGTAAATATATTTTAGGATGATTATTTATAAATTAAGATATATTGTACTTAAAATGAAATAAAAGATAAACTAAAGTGTCAAATTCCAAATTAAATAAATTAATATAACGATGAAATTATGAAGTCTCATGCCCACGTATATAAATTTTACAAGAGAACTAAATTGTAACAGTTGGTTAATATTTTAGTTTCATTTGTTAATATATTTTGAATCATCCTATAATTTATATTTATAAATTAATTATTACCATAAAATTATATATTCTTCTTGTCGTTTAATCTATGCAATAATATATAAATTGGATTAGTCAAGTTACTCATGTTGTGAATATATTGCATATATTCTTTCAAATTCAAACTGAAATATATTTTTTTTTATTATAGTTAAGTCATATCAATTTTTTTTATTTATACTTTAATGTACATGTATTTACGTATATTTATCAATGATCGATAGGAAGTTACATACATAAATAACTGATGTATTTTTGGAAACTCATGAACATATATCAATATCTACAATAATTAAAATATTTTATAAAATCTAAATAATTTTATTCCTTAGATTTATTGAATTGTAAACTGAAATTTATTTAAAGTAATCTTAAAATATCTGAATTCAGATTTGCTTTCGTATTTTGATTATGGTTATACTCCACAAACATAACATTTAAAATAAAATTTAATATTAAGAGAACATATAATTTTAATAATGATAAAATATAATATATCTACCTTGTAAAATATATCGTGTTATTTTAATTTTTTTTTGTAATTATTTGATCAAAAGATGTTTACTGTTAAAATATATTTTTAATTTTCTAATATCTCTTAAAAATAAACAGTAAAAAAATTGTGATTGTATTTGAGAAATTATATTATATAAGTAAAATATAATTTATAGATATTTTTCTAAAGACAAGACTTGGGTTCACCCCCTATGGTGAACTCTCAAATTCACCTCAATTGTTAGCACCAATCAAAGTGCCATGTAGAATTAGTAAAAAAAGGAAACAAAATTAAAAAGAAAAAAAAGGGAAAGAAGTGAAAAATACGTCGACTAATTTTTGTAACGCCATCTATGGCTTCTTCTTCATCATCAACGCATAATTTTAAAAGTTTTTTATTTGTCAAATTGGTGTCTACAATCCTCTCCCCTTATATCTTAAATCTAAACCCAAAATACTAAACCCTAAACCCAAAATACTAAACCCTAAACCCTTGGGTAAACCCTAAATCCTTGGGTAAACCCTAAACCCTTGGGTAAAGAGATATTCCAAAGGTTTAAAGTTTATCCAAGGATATAGGGTTTATCCAAAGGTTTAGGGTTTAGGGTTTAGTTTTTTAGAATTTACCCAAGAATTTAGAGTTTAGTGTTTTGGGTTTACCAATTTGACAAATAAAGCTTCAATATTCTGTGTGGATGATAAAGAAGTTTTCAATATTTTGTGTAGGTGATGATGAAGAAGCCATGGATGGCGTTAAGAAAATTAATCTACGTCTTTTTTATTTCTTTCCTTTTTTTTAATTTTGTTTCCTTTTCTTATTAATCTTACATGGCATTTTGATTGGTGCTAACAATTGAGATGAATTTGGGAGTTCACCACGGGGGGTGAACCCAAGTTTTGTTCTTTTTCTAATATCAAAATTATCTATGTGAAGTTTTCTTTATGAAATCACATTATATACAAATATATATTTTTCATCTAAGAAAATATAGATATAAATAAAATATTTTGTTACTTCAGAAGTATATTTTATGTTATTTTTTTAAATTGAATATTACTAACTTTCCTTTTTAATGAAATCATATTATATAGGCATATATTTTGGTTTTAAAAATTTTAAACTTTATAAATGTTTCCTTTTTATTATAAATGTTATTTGGAAAATTTTAAAAAGGAAACTAAATAAAAAACAATAAAAATATTTAAGTGTAATAATTTTGATTCATTAAGGGTATTTGTGTAATCAACCATCGTGAGAGTTAACGTAAACGCGACACATAGAAAACTGATTTTTCAAATAATATTATAGAGATTACAAACTATTCATCTTCATCTTAACATTTTGACCAAAAAAACTATTCATCATCAACATTTTTCCACGATATATTTAACAACTAAAAATTATAAGCGTCAAGTTTGGTATTTCCGGTTTAGTGCAGCTTAAAATTTTTTTTTTTTTTGAATAACAAGAGAATAGGAAATAGAATAACATTTTCTTATAAAAATCTTCATTCATTAGTGATATTCATTACAGTATATCTTGAAAAAAAAATTGTATGACAAGTAAATTCTCTCCTTCGAGAATAATGTATGTCTGATCCTCCCGGAGAATTTGGTAATCCTCCTTATTTGGTCACCACGTCGACGACACTCAACACCAAAGTTTTGCAAACAACAGAACTTGATGTTTTTCTTCTTTATTACGTACGTAGTGATAAAATATCCTCATCGTTATCTGCCATGTTGATCTTTGTGCAGAAGCTAAAGCAGACTACATGCATGACGCATATTAGGATTCGCTAAATTTTTGAAGAGATGAATTTTTTGGTATACTGCTTCAGACAATAATCGTTAAACCAAGGGCGGATGTAGTAAATGGGAAGTGGGGTAAGCAATCCCACTATTTTAAAAATATATTTATTTTTGTTTAATAAAAAAATTATTGATCCCACTAAAATATAAAATTTAACCTCATAAAAATAATAATCTCACTAAAATTATTATAAAACATTAAAAATTAATGTTATAGTTTATAGTTTTAGTGGTTTATAAATTATGTTTTTGAAAAACAATTCTTGACTCCGGTATAAAAAATTCTGGCTGCGAAGTATAAATTCCACCCGCTAGGATTTTGTATATATGCATGTTAGATTTGAGATCAATCAAATGAAATAGTAAAATAACTTATTGTAACATACTGAGCTGTAATATATAAAAATGATTAAAAGAATTGATTTGGCTATCTATATCACTAAAATTGACTTATCTTTTCTGTTACACATTCGTTTACAATTCTATGGTTAAGCGTACTTGAGCTGGAATAATAGAAGGATGGGTGACCTATCAGAAATTGATTTGCGATATCGTGTAAGTGAGACCAAAGCACGGAAAGAGGTCGGGTGATGATTGTAGAGTCAGTAAACAATGATTTCGAGTCTTTGGAAAATTAATGGACCGATAGTTGGAATAGGATGGAGCCCACGGGCCGAGAGAGTGGGTGTGAGCGGCCCATTAGCCGTGGATGGCCGGGACGTTACAAGTGGTATCAGAGCTGGTTAGCCATCTCGGTTCTGATCTGAGAGGCGTTTTGAAACTTGTCGTGGGATGCAACGAAAACATTACGTTCTTTGAGAGATGATGAATTGTAACACCCCGAGTTGTGATATATGGAAATGTTTAAGAGAATTGATTTGGCTACCTATGTCACCAAAGTTGACTTACATTTTCCGTCACACATCTATTTAGAACTCCATGGTTAAGCGTGTTTGAGTTGGAGTAGTGGAAAGATGGGTGACCTATCGGGATGTGATTCGCGATACCATGTCAATGTGTGACGGAAAAGGTAAGTCAACTTTGGTGACATAGATAACCAAATCAATTCTCTTAAACATTTTCATATATGTTTAGAACTCCATGGTTAAGTGTGTTTGAGCTGGAGTAGTAGAAGGATGGGTGATCTATCAGAAAGTGATTCGCAATACCATGTAAGTGATTCGCGATACCATGTAAATGAGACCAAAACACGGAAAAAGATCGGGTGGTGATTGCAAAGTCAGTAAAAAATAATTTCGAACCTTTAGAAAATCAACGAAACGATCGTTGAAACGGGATGGAGACTCACGAAAGAGAAAACAGGCGTGAACTACCCATTAGCCTTGAACGACCCAATAGGACGACCCATTAGGTATGAACGGTCGGGGCATTATAGTTATATGCAAACAAATTCCAGTAGCAACATACAAACCATACCAAGTAACTATTCCTTCGAAGATTAAAGTCGGGTATAAACATTGTGTCTCGATGACATATATAATTTTATATAACAAAATTTTAAATGGTACGTAGGAAAATGGGAATGGACGCATAGGCTCACTTTTCTCGTTTTGCATGGCTGGATATATAAATTATTCAAAAAGAATCAAAAATAAAATAATTTAAGTTATACATATTATTTTTAGTACCGCTCAATCATTTTAAAACGCCATTTCTGTACTGTTTATAATGCGTTTTACTTGTTTACAGCCATAGGGATCCATACCTAGCTAGTTGACTCTTGTTTTGGGACATTTTAAATGACAACACTATAGGATTGTAATTCTTTTAAATAACTTTAACTTATCTATTACTGATATATTAATCTATCAGTTCTCTTTATTCCAGTCAACAGTAATCTTGAAAATATTTAGTACTTGGGATTCTCTTTCCCTATAAACTCCAATAGATATGAGTCTAGTTCAACAATGAGTTGTCGACATAGTATTTAATTAGGCGGTCTATGCGTTTTTTAATTTTATTGTCAACAATGGGAATCTACGAGTGTGACCTATGAAGCTAAAAACAAAAAGAAAGGCTAGGCATAGGCTAAGATAAAATTCCAGAACAAGTGGAAGCCAATGAAACCTGAAGTACCAGCTTTTCATTAATTTAAAAATGTTTTATAAAGAGCGAATATAGGCGCCTTAATATTCGGACGGCCGCGGGTATTATTTTTAATTTATAACAAATATCCAATGATTATAAAAATATCTGATAGAGAACATATATAGTTCCAATATATATTTTGTTATAATTTAATATAACCATGTTATTTACTTTATTTGTCAATTTATAATTTTATAGATATTACTACTGGATATTTTCTAAAGAAACACTGTTCTTCATGAATGATGACTTTTACTTTGAGTATTATTAGGTTCCTTTTATTATATTTTAAATTATAACACAAAATTCTGATATAAATAAAGGTAGATTCTAACCCCAAAAATAAAGATACATTATTGTTTTAATTATAGTTTACACTATTTTTTCTTAAACTTATGAGTACGACGGTCAACAGTGGTCTACGACCCCTTTCCCACAAAGCTACGTAGTCCCCTACTAACAAGGGCTTGATTGATAAGATTTTTAAAAGAGTAGTATGTTTTGATAACTTTTTATAAAGTATTTAGGACAGTTTTGAAAAATACAAATATTTTCAAATGCTCATTCCCTTTGTGGTCATACGATTGTTTTTTGGGACAAAATGACTTGTCAAATATTTAAATATTCTAACATAATTTCATATGAATTTATTTTGTTATATAGTATGAAAATTTATGTTTATATATAATTTAAATCTATATTCTTAGAATTATTTACCATTATTTGATTTTCTATTAATTTTGTAAAATTATAAAAACAAAAATATATAATTAAGTCAAAACAATTGTTACAATAAATATAATGTAAATATAATAGAATGTGGATGAAGAATCGTATTTTCATAGAAGTTTATATATAATAATTTTAATCGTGTTAATCACAGTATATATATAACTTCAATAGCATATTGCACCATACTGTCTATACTGATTAGTACTATTGTTCTATCATCAAGAGAACCAATCATGCATTAAATAATTTACAAAAAATTAAAATATTTTTAATTTTTTTTTCAAAAATATAATTTATTAGTTCTTGTTTTGCTTTTCTTAACCTTGAATTATAAGCTGTATTCATCAATCATTGTCATATTACCCTGTACTTTATTTTGTAGGCAAATTACATATACATCAAACTCTGGTTCTGGTCTATGTATTACGTATTAGCTGCTCAAATATGAACTTCGTTTTTATCACTTTAAGATATCAAAGAATATATGTTTCCCAAAATAAATACACTAATTAATCTTAGTCTGAATCCCAACACTAAACCATGTATTCATCATAACATTATTTATCTGTTCGTTCTTTCTTCAATTTTTTTCTATATGAATAAAATGATAGTTGAAAACCTTCTTTTCAGAAGCGTCCTTAGAAATGTAGATGTCAAAGCATCATTAACCCAAGTGGTTAGGGAGGGATGCTTAAAAAAAGATTTAATATAATAGTGGATGGTTCCACAAAAATTTTAAGCACTATTGCCTCTACAGTCTATTTAAACGTGGATGTTTATTCTGTTTGTGAATACTACTGACACATAGAGGTCCGTAATTGATTCGTTTATTATTTTTTTTAAATCAAATTTATTACCTGCATTTCATAATATCATGAATGATGTAATATCGTTATTGTTTAATTATAAGCAAGGGCGATGTTCTTTCATTATAAGTGGAGTGGATGCTATATCGGTGGTGGCAGAGGAACAAAAAGATAGATCGACGAAGCCAAACTTAACATTTAAGAACGCATTAAGTGATGAAGATTGGGGGAATTTAACCACTTCAAGGTGGTCTAGTGGTAAGCATCAAAAAGATAACGAAGCGTGGGTTCGACTTGCAGTGATCTTCTGAGTTAGCATTAAATCGCAAGAATATGTGGAGTATCATGGATTTCGTGGAATTAGTCAGTTGACTTCAGTCACCGGATGACTTCAGTCACCGGATCTCACGGTTATAAAGAAAAAAAAAAGATGAGGACGATTTTTTTCTTTTCTGGATGGAATACTTTCATTTCGTGTTGTCTTTTTCAGCGTAGCAATTCTGACAAATGGGAAGATGCCACGTGTGGCAACTGAAATGACTCAACACGTCTAGGTAAGTGTAGAGTAAAAAATTGAATGATTATACACCTTTAAATTTGTATAATACATGGGTGTTGTAATTTGTAAACATAACAAAAACATTTCATATACTTTATAAGCAACCGTGCCATAATGCATATAATTGCACTCTCTACCCACCAAACTCACCCTATTTGCATTCCACACACTAAATCCCTCCAATTTTCTTCCCCATATCACTACTATTTCCCCCTCCTCCTATGACAAATCCCTAATATCCAACTTTTTTTAGGATTTTTAGCAAATTCACTCTTTTGAGCCACCGTAATATCACTACTAATTCTTAACCAAAGTATATATAATGCATTTTGGTATAATAAAATGTCTTTTGAGCCACCGTTCCAATGGCGTTGAGATCAACGGCTCATATTGGTTTTGATTAACAGGAGGAATCATTGGAAGTGAAGTGATCAAAGGACCGAACGCAACGTACGTAGCCACAAAGATATATATATATATATATATATATATATATATATATATATATATATATATATATATTATTTTTTTGGTCTAAACCACAAAGATATATGCTAAACGGTGTTTCCTATTTTCATAATATTCTTCGTCATCTCTTCGAGAATAAATTAAAATTAAAGAGATGATATTATCACTTTACTACTACTACTACGTACTCTCAACTGTCCAATTAAAACAAGGATATGATGTCATGCAAATTCATATGGTAAAAAGAAATCATATGGTAACGTTTATGATATATTCCCATGAGTCTTGTGGATCCCTAGTCATTTGCCATTTTTGTGTGTCACCTGTTATGGATTGGAATAATGTGTACAGGTTATTTAATATATTCTTCCTGTCTTGCACGATTTAGCTCAAGAGCGCGTATAATTTGAAATTTGCATATTATTTATCCTTTTTACGCGAATATCATTTCATATAAAAGTGTTTGATCACCACTAAAATCAAGAACATAAATTAGTTCCAGTTACATAATTGATTCAGTTGTGACTCAGTTACGTTACGTTATTTAAGATGTTGCATAGTGAAACCAGAAGGAAAAGAAGTATAAAGGTGGCCGACAACAAATAAGGATTCAGAAGGCACCGATTCATGAGACTAGGCATACAACAAAACATGAGAAAGCAGCTTTCATATTGTTATAAAATATATTTTGTATGTGGTTACAACTTATTCCTAATTCAAAATCTTCAATTTTGAGAATAAAGAAGCAAGGATCAAATAACACCTTACCTCACGCAACGCAAGTAGCAACAAGCAAGTAGTTCATCTCAGTTTTTTGAGAATGTTTTATTCAGAAATAAAGTTTTACAGTATTCAGGTTGATGCTTATGCATGGTTTTCAATTAGAGATAAAGATGCTTATAATTTTCGGATACCCAATTGTTATTGAATTGGGTTCTCGTTACTTACCGGATTAATTTCATTTCGGTTGTTAGGTGATTGAAGGAGTTTTACTATTTTCTTTAAAACTGAGAAGAAAGACTGAAGAATGAAGAGTGACGCAGAGTTAAGCGTACGGACAAAACATTGCGTTAAATCTGATTGTCCGTACAACTTATCGAGGGTTTGATTGCAATTAAGGAAGTTGTAACCTCTTTTTGATCTTTAGTTGACGTGACATCGATTTTATTGGTTTACGTTTTTTGGGGACAATAACTATAATAGAAATATATTTACTTTTTTTTTTGTGCACATAGAAATATATTTACTGTTTGGTATATTTGGTGTTTGGTGATCGGTCACTCCGGTGTTTTCTTGTTTTCTTTTCCCCTAAACAATTGCATTTTCGTAAGAACTGTACAATGGGATAAGCCAACTTTGCAAATCATACATATTCACTCGAGCCGACTGAAGACTATTCACCTTTTTTAAGAGAGTGATTTTGGATGATGTACGCCAATTTTCTCTTTTTAAAAAATAATGGGATTTTGACATGCATGTCCGTGCGGATGTATTTTCTATAAAATATGTAGCTATTTATCTTCTATGTCAATACTAGAATTAGACAAAAAACCCGAATCCAAAAATCGAATTGATACCGATCCAAAAAGAAGTATCAAATCCGAACCAAAATTGATTAAATATCTGAATTATTCAAAAATTTGGTATTTAAAAAACTGAAACTGAATCCGATCTGAATCGAAGTATTTCGGATACTCAAAAAAAAAATATATATATATATATATATATATATATATTTATTATACTTAATATATTTAAAAACATCCAGAATATATATGGTACTTTTAAGTTAGTTTAAATAATTGATAATATATGTAGTCATATATAAATATCTAAAATCGTTAAAGTATATTCAAAACACCAAAAATATTTAAATAATTATTGATTATCTATCCAAATATTTAAATCAAATCAATTTATATGTTAAGTTTAGGTATTTTGACATACGTTATTCAAATTTATATGTAATATATTATTTTGTTTATATATTTTGAGAAATTTAAAGTATATAATGAATTTTAAAAATAGTATAAATGGGTTATCCGAACCGGAACAAACCCGCAAAGGTCCGAATCGAATCTAAACCAAAATTTAGAAATATCCGAATTTGACTGAAATCTTTGACCCGAACCTAACCCGAATGTGTACCCGAACCCCTACCCCTAATTCACAATCTATTTTCTTTTCCTTTAAAAAAAGAGTAAATATATAATAAATAGTATTTATACGTACTATCATATAAATAATCGCATATATTATATTTTTAAAATTTAATGTGAAATAAAAAATCATAATTTAGGTTGGTATATAAAATTTGACTTTTATTGTATTTTTCTTATATATATTGAAAACATTTTTCAATAATGGTTATTGAAAAATATTTTAGTAAAAATAAAATTTTGAATATATGTATATGTTGAATCAATTTTTAATATAAATAACTTTAAATTATTATTTTGATTTGAAATATAAATATATATATATATATATATATATATATATCAAGTTTAAATTTTGTTTTATGATTATTTTAGACCAATGATATTCTTAGATAATTATATCAACTAATTTTTGTATATTTTAAAGTTGGTCCAAATAGATAGTTTCTCATAATATAATAGATTTTCAATTTTTCTTAATAACATAAATTCATTATTTTCTTAATATACTGTTATATGTGTTTCTAAACAACATTATATCTTTTTATACTGGTATTTATGTTTCCAAACAAACATGTTTTTTAAACTGCTATTAATGTTACCAAATAAATCTATTTTTTAAACTGCTATACAAGTTTCCAAACAAACATATTTTTTTTAAAATTGTTATCCATGTTTCCAAAAAACCCAATTTATATTTCAGTTTTAATAATATAGATGATGGTACAAACCATACAATTAATCAAACCATAAAACCGAGTAAACAAAATAAAAGATGAAATTTTAAAAAATTAGATGAAGAAAGTGACTTGATAGCAAGACAATATAGAATAAAAGGATCTATAAACATGATATATCTTGGATCCACTTATGAGGTTAAGTATTTATACAATAGGCTTTTTAATATAGTAAATTAACATTGTGTTTATTGGTTTTATTTATGCAGGAAAAATTAATCTGAGGATGCTGTGAAGAACTACGTATTTTTGGTTCATTCGGTTTAGTTTCCAATGAAATCAGAGAATGGAACGTCAATTTATTTTGGCTGTCAACAAAATTTGCAATACATCAGTTTCTGGTTTAGTTTCCAATTTAATCGGTAAATGAGACATAAATTTAAGGTTGGCTGTTAAGGAAATGTTCAAAACGACAGACTTTAATTTAGTGGTATAGGAATGTAATTTTTGTGCAAAACTCAAGGGTAAGTACTATTTGTACTTTAGTTTTAATAGATTAGATGAATGGATTTTTAACATTGAAACCCCTCAATTAAGTTTGTTTTGGGTAAAAACCCCCAAACTAAGTATTTAATGAATAAAACCCCAAATTAACTTTATTTAATGAATTAAACCCTTTCCAGTCATAATTACCACTACTACCGGTAAATTTTTAGTTTAGGGATTTCTATATTAAAAACATAAGTGAAGGGTTTAACCACTAGAAATAAAAAAAAATCAAAATATAATAACATTATCCAAAAAATAATAACTTTAATATTCCAAAATTAGTTTTTTAAAAAATTCTGTAAAATATATGAGTCTAGTTTTTTTTTAAATCAACATTATATATGTATGAATTAAAAATGTAAAAAACCAGAAAATATAATAAAAACTATCTTAATATTTACCAGTAATAAAAATTATCTAAAGGTTAAAAATGTAAAACACAAGAAAATAGATAAATCTTTAGATAATTTTTGTTATATTTTATGGGTTTTTACATTTTTAATTTATACATATATAATGTTAATTTAAAAAACATTACTCATATATTTTACAGAAAGTTTTTAAAAATGCTAATCTTGGAATATTAAAGTTATTAATTTGTAGATAATGTTATTATATTTGGAATTTTTTTATTTCTAGTGGTAAAACCCTTCACTTATGTTTTGTTTAATGTAGAAACCCCTAAACTAAAAAATTACAGGTAGTATTGGTAATTATGACCGGAAAGGGTTTGATTCATTAAATAAAGTTAATTTGGGGGTTTATTCATTAAATACTTAGTTTGGGGGTTTTTACCCAAAACAAACTTAATTGAGGGATTTTAACATTAAAAATCCTAGATGAATTGATTTTTAAGTTTTCAAGGTTTCCACCTAAACAAAAATATTTAAAATAATGAATTGATTGTTTACCTAAAAAAATCAGGAAAATGATCAATTTATAAAAGCAGATTACAGTAAGATCTTTAACTCCACTCTGAAATCCACTTCAAACTCCATTTTACAGTAAAATCATCTCTAACTCCATTCCAAAACCTATTCTTAATAGACATGATTACTCCAAATATGGAGTAAACCAACTCATTATTCCAAAATGGAGTTGATTTTTTTATTTATAAAATGGTCTTACACATTTAAATATTTTTTGTTTTGATAAAATATTATTTTAAAAAATTATTTTACTATATATATTATAAAATTTACCGTTAGCATTTATTAATTATATAAATAGTCATCTAATGAACTATTTCATGCAACAAAATATATATACAGTATAACCTCTTTAAATTAATACTCGATAAATTAATATACACTAAAAATCTCTATAAATTAATATAATTTTATTGTCCCAAATTGAGTTTTTGGTTCAATTACTATATCGATAAATTAATAATCCTTATAAATTAATAAAAAAATATAGTTTTAATGTTGTCCCAATATTATTAGTTTATAGAAGTTTCACTGTAATGTAAAACATAAAAGATCTATAATGAATAATTATACAAATTCTAATGAATAATTTTAGTTGATGTATTATTGTGTTTAAGTTCTGTAATGTAATTTTTAATGTAATAAATGTTTCCTTTTTAGACTTTTTCGAGTAGTTTTAGTTACATGATAAAAATTTAATTGTGGTTAATATTGTATTTAATATAAGTGTTACAAACTAAAAATATTGACTGTTTTGCGAATAGTATAAATGAAAGGTGATATTACTAATTTTTAAATAAATATAAAGCATAACATATTTAAAATATTTAATTTTGGAGTAGAAAATGAAGTAATACATTGGAACAAAACTCAAATTCATTTTGAAGTAGAAAATAGAGTAATACATTGGAGATGATCTAAGACTAAATGTCAACTTACGTTTCAATGTTTTCTCAGTCATCAGTTGTACAACCTGAAACAGATCATTCTAGAAGGTTAGATAAATGGTTTCATCTTGTTGTGCGTCTGAAGTTGAAGTAGTCATCTTAAAGTTTGGACAGTGTGATTAAGAAAACTTAAAAAACATCAATTCCAATCATATGCATAATTAACCAAGCGATGGTAACTTGGAACAATGCGTAAATTCTTCAATTTAAAGTTTGAATTCTGCGAAGAATTAAGTTGTCATTTGTTCAGCCATGCCAAATGAATTTTTGCTTACGTCACATTTAGGAAACTAAGATTCTGTTTACTTATCACTTTTGGTGTCCTCGGATTATTTGAGACTCGGTTCGGACACCATAGTTAGAAAAAATCATATACATAATTTTTTAAAATTTGGAGAGGAGAAATATATACAACTTGAAAAGGGCTTAAGCCCACAAAAAAGCAGCATATAATAAAAAAGTCTAACAATACAATGATGTATTTAAAGCCTTAAAACTCATATGCTAGGGTTAGGAAAAGTGTTTTATTCAACCTCACCAATTTCGGTCATGTTTTTTAATACTAGAAACTAGGATATGATCCGCACCTTGTGCGGGGTGAGAAGAAAATTAAATACTTAAAATCACATCATATTTTAATTTATATACCATAAAATTTAGAAGTCCAGTCATTTCAAACTAAAAACAAACGTTAAATGCTGAATGATATATTCGATTGCTTTGAGAGATGTATAAATATAGTAAAGCAATTTCTTAATCAATTAGTTTGCTATACAATTTAAGGAAATATGTAGATGACTGATTGACCACTCAATCAATTTATGCCATTTTTTCATTTTGTATTACCGATTTTTTTGTGTGTAAATAATGTTAAATCAATTAGCGTCAATCTTGCACTAATTACTAAACATTTTAAGATTAAATTTGTGCATGAAATTTTGCGTGATTGAATATCTACGTCTGAACAGCTCAAATAATGACATTTATTATTAAACAGAGGGAGTATAATCCTATAATAGCGATTGATTCATAAAAACATGATTTTTGGTAACCATGAATATTAGGAAACAAAAACATTCTCTTAGTTTGAACAAAGAAATCAAACAGTAAAAACTAATATTCTGCATATTAACTAATACATATTCGTTTTTATTTATCACTATTTATCATTAAATATTGGTACAAAATTAGTTTTATATCATACCATGTTTAGAACAATGTAATACGAACCTCATATCATTAAACTTATGTACAACATATATATGAGCTTTAGATTTAACAATTGGCTGTACAGATCCTCTTGTATTCAGTTTTATAAAACATCAAAATGAGAACAATATGATGTTAAAAATGGTTGTCACTAAGTAAGAAAATAATTTACTTATGCTATAGCCAAAGATAAATACAATAAATAGTATAACCATACAAATGAATAACAGAATCTTATTAAAAAAAGGATTCAGAAAAATCATATATTATATGACATAAAAAGCAATACACATAAAAATATGTTCTCCCATTAAAATACGAGATTCCTCGAAATCACATCATATACATTTGTTCGTATTATCTTGGATTCATAATTCCAAAAAAAAAATATGAGTTAATAATACTTTACCGTGCTAAATTTGAGATGATAATTGATAATAGTTAAGAATAAAAGCTGTTAATACTTTTTATTAGATGATTTTAGTAACATTAGTTAAATAAAGATATACAATAAATGTAATAGATGATTGTTGGACCAATGACACATCTCGTAAATAGTCTAGTGAGGTAAGGGTTGTTTAATTTAAAAGTTGAGAATGATTTTCAATGCGACACGTCATTATAAATGACATCATTGTAAATAATTTACCATTTCAAGATTACTCTCCCCAATTGCTTCTTGATTAATAATAAGAGGATAAGAAAAAAATGCATATTCATATCTAAACCGTAAAACTATTTAAATTTCATATCCAAAACTTTACGACATAATATAAAAACTTATTTTGACTAATTAACCGCTAATCAATCGTTAATTTCAGCTAAATCAACGTCCAAGCGACGAATGATGTGCTGAATAAAGCATAAATTTCTAAAAATAAGATCTTGGTCGAGGATTGAACCCAGGTCTCACTCAAACAACAAATGAAACAAAAAACCATTGTACTATACTGCAACTAATTCTTATCACTAAGAAGTTGATTGGGCGTAGATTCTAAACTAGTTTCTAGTTTCTGATTTTCCAAAAATCACATTTTAGCCAATCATGATTCTGGTCAATTAGATTTCCTATTTCTTAGGGAATCTGCTTTTTTCTTCCTCTTTTTTTTTTTTTGCCGTCTATTATTAATAATAAAGGGGCTAAGCCCATAATACAAAGGTCCAGAAAGGGATCCAAACAAACATCCCACATAAAGAAACCCGAAAGGCCCATACATTGGCCCACTTAACACCCGAGCCGAAACAAAGGCCCACGAACGAAAAACCTTAGAGATTACAACGCAGCTTAAGGTCACGCGTGTAGACACGCGTCAAGACTGAAGTAATTAGGAGACACGTGGCGAAACCTCACCAAACGAGATCCACGCGTCGCAAATCTCGCCACGTCTGCACCGCCAAGGTTCCCACCGGAGAAAGCAAACGGTCGCTTCACCGGGACACCGAAGACCGCCGGAGACATGAATCCCGACTCCTCCCACTTCACCAGCTTCGCGTGAACTCTTTTCGACGGAGAGCATCACCGGGACTATCCCGAGATCTCTTCCAGAGCCACCAAAGCACCATCGTCTCACCAACGATTCCTTCCCGGAGAGAGCCCACCAAACCAGCGAGTTCTCCTCCCGAAGCGAAGCTGAGACCCCCAACAAGATAGAACCGGACCACCGAAAATTTTTCCATCCGCCATCAAAATCGGATCTTACGAGGCGGAAAAAACTAAAGCCGGACGTTCACCTTAGAAGGATAGGTGCAGCGCCGGAGTCAAAAGCCAACCGTCCACCGTGGAAATGGTATGACGCCGGAAGCCGATACAATAACTAAAACAAACTAGACAACGCAAAGGAGAGGAAATAAAACAGAATAGTCGGAAGGCCGGACCGACGGCGGCTAGAGGAGCCTCACCGTCGGCCGGGAACGGAGAGCAGATCAGACGGCCGCTAGAGAGAAGGTAGAGCGAATCAAGGAGAGATAAAATTTTTCTTCCTCTTGCTAATTCCTTCTTAGAAACCAAAATCCATATTCATGTGGTTTCTTCCTCTGTCTACGACCAAAACAAAAACAAAAATTGATTTTCTTCCTTTTTTAAAAATAAATTTCTAATGTTAGTAAATAGTCTACTATTCTACAACTCTATAATAACCCACTCAAAGTAAACATGAACTTCACAAATATTCTACATCCTTAAGTATTTAGAATTTTCTTACACTATCTTTTTTGGGAGTTTTGTTAAATTAAACAATAATTAAATAAAATAATTTTCTTACACTCATATGCACTATATAGAAGGCATTTGAGATCAAATTTCTGTATCTTTATGGGATTCAAGATAATTTTTAATTTTTAGTTTTATATTTGAATTTATTATTTTAAAATAATTTATAATTAGTTCATGTATGCTTTGATAACAGTATTAATTTTATTTTATTTTATTTTTCAGTGATAAATATTTTACTATTAAAAATATTTTTCATTTTATTTTTTTTTAAGAACAAAAAACCAAAAACTAAAAACCAAAATCCAAACTACCAATCAAGTTTTTTAAAAAACAAAAATCTACTACAAAATCAAAAACCAAAAACTAAAAACTAAAAACTAAAAATGAAAAACTAAAATCCGAAAATCAAAAACTAAAAACCAAAAACTAAAATCTAGAATCTAATAAAACAATCATCACCTAAGTTTATTAATGACTAATGTATTCGACTTTCATAAAGGCGTCCTTTCTGATCACTACAAAATTAATAAATAATGTTAACTCGAGCCTTCCGGTTTAATTTGGGTAAGAGATATTTTTCAATTTGTCCTGGTTTCATCCATTGTCATCACCATTTTATAAATTTTATATTTATTGTATGTTTTTTCCTTAACAAGATAAATAACAACAATAGGATAAAAAGAACATTTGTGAAGATAAAGTTACATACTTATACATAACTGTATCATTTCTAAAAGATTATATTTTGTTATCCTGAAGATCTTGATTATGATTATGGGATTTAAGAAAAGAATTACGAAATTTTTCACAGTTGTATTGTTTGAGTTTGTTTTTGAAAAAAGAAATCAAGAAAGTTTCTCTAGCCTCTCATTTTTGCTGTTTGTTTTCTTAGTATGGTCAATGTTCTTAGTATGATCATTAACAAACTATGGATTGAAAATCAATTTCATTAAGAAAAAGAAACTCATCTTAATTACATTATTCATTGAAACAACCAAAAGAAAACTTGACTAAGAGATGCACAAGCAACATCCTTATTTAATACTCCCTCCGTTTCTTAATATAAATCGTTTAAGAGAAGTTCATTTGTTCCAAATTATAAGTCGTTTTCGGTTTTCTGTGTAAAATTTATTTACACTTAATGTAGTATAACCAATGATAAAATATCTTCTATTTTTGTATTGGTTGAATTGTGATTAGATAAACAATTAATGATGTTTTTGTCTAGAAAATCTAAGAAATTAATAATTTTCTTAATTCATGTGTATAGTTCTAAAACGACTTGTAATAAAAAACGGAAGGAGTATTAACCATACTTAGAAACTACCAAAATACGAAATCGATTATCCAATGCCTTGAGAGATGCAAAAAGCACAAAAAAATACAAACAAAATTTAGTTAAGAACCTTTCGACGAATTCATAGAGAGTAAAGGAAAAAACAAGGTTATTATAAAACGACGAGAGATGAAATAAATTGTGGAAAATTTAATGAAAAATAAACCAATTAAAATAAATAAACTTAGTTATGGATGCTAGAATGAATTTATTCCTAACAAAACCAAGTCATATTTGATTTTACTTTAAGTAGCTGTAGTGTTCTTATTCGGAACATAGAACTAACTATACATTCAGACAAAATAAATATGTTTATTTAATTTAATGGATGTACTGTCTTTAAAATGTGCACACATTAATTTAAATAAAATGAATATAAATTTATTAGTATTTAAGGTTTAGAACGGAGCACAAATTAAACCAAGTAAATATAAATTTATTCTCCTAGTGATTTTAAAATATATTAGAATATATTCAACAATTCAAAAAAATTGTATTAGAAGTTATATTTAGTTAAGTATCTACATAAATACATATAGCAAAACTACATGTGACGAATATATGTGTTTATACACTAAATGCACCATTTCAAAAACCAAATTCAAGATTACACAACCAACTGTAATTGAATTGGGTCCTCCTTACCGGGATTAATCACATTTCAGTTGTTAGGCGATTGCAAGAGTTTTACTATTTTTTTTATCAAAAACAAAAAAAAAGAGTTTTACTATTTTCTGTAAAAGTGGAAAGAAAGACTAAAAATGAAGAGTGGCGCATAGATAGAGTAGAGGGACCAAGTGCGCTAGATCTGATTGTCAGTACAACCTATTGAGGGTTTGATTGTAAGTAAGGAATTTGTAACCTCTTTTTTGATCCTTTATTGAGGTGACATCGATTTTATTGGTTTATAGTTTTTGGGGTCAAAAAACAATAACAGAAATACAGTTTATTACCTTTTTGGTATATTTGGTGTTTAGTGATCGGTCACACCAATGTTTTCTTGCTTTCTTTTTCCATAACCATATCTATTTTCACAAGAACTTTTACAATGGAATAGGCCAACTTTGATTCCGTTTAAATCATTAATATATAGCCACTCGTGACTCGAACCGACTGAAGATTATTCACCTTTTACTTTAGAAATCATCTTTATGAAAAAGATGTTGATTTCTAAACTTTTAAGAATTTTGGACAAAAAAATAATCAATCTATAGGAGCATAGATTAGTGGCATGTCATTTACAAAGTCTCAGTCACAGTATATCATACCAGCTATTGATTCTCAACGCCGTCCACATCATCACAAATTCATTTCATCATCTCATTCGATTTACGTTGATAGCTCACCATGTTTTTGATAATTGTTACTGGTGTCACTAGCTCAGTCAAATAAAACCGCCATTTCTAATGCAACCTGCAACAGGTCCTTTTAGAGGGCTGTTTCATGTAATGGTGCTTCTGAAGTATAAGCAGTCACAAAAAAAAAAAAAATTATAAGCAGTCATCTTCAACTCTAGACAATGTCGTAAAAGAATATTAAAACGTTAAATCCAAGTAGAAGTATCAAAATGAGTTATAGCTCATGATCTGGCCCGGTTCAGCTCAATTTTACGATCTCTATTTTTAGGCTCATTTAATAAATGAATTTAATAAAACAAATTAAATTAGATCATGAGTTATATGAACGATCTTTAATGAACACGAACTAACTCATGAGCTTGGTCATTTTATACTTTATATGTTTATTTTATATGGATGACTTCTATTTTTCTTATGTAAGAAAAATAGTTTCTATATTAAGTATGTTTATCTTATAAAATTAAAATATAGAACCAAAAAATAATAAATATATATTAAAATGTAAAAGAATATTGATATAAATCCTCAAATCATATTTCTTTAGAACTGAAATATAAAATTAAAAATTCCTAAAACCTTCATGCGAAATATATTTGAATAGATAAAGAGTTTGAAAATGAATCATCAGAAGACTCTTATGTAAAATATATTTTTGGATCACTGATTTAACTTTGATTTAATATATTATTAGATATTGGTTTTATTCAGTATTTAATACTAACGCTTTGGATTTTTAAAATTTAAATTATATTATAAAAAAATTACTTTTTATTTTTTAATTATTTTTATAATTTTATTATTTACGTCTGATCGCGAGTTAGCTCATTAACTCATGATCTAGATGATCTGAGTTCGAGTTTGCATATTGAAGCTCATATAATAAATGAGCTGAACTTAGTTAGTTCATGAAAAACCAGAGCTCACCATGAACTGAGCTGAGTTGAGCGAGTTAACTCATTTTGACACCCCTAAATCCAAGCATACATATTATTTTAAAAAGCTGTAAAGAAAAAAAGATAACAATTCGAAAAATGTCTGCGCCCACATTTACGTCTGATCGCGAGTTAGCTCATTAACTCATGATCTAGATGATCTGAGTTCGAGTTTGCATATTGAAGCTCATATAATAAATGAGCTGAACTTATTAGTTAGTTCATGAAAAACCAGAGCTCACCATGAACTGAGCTGAGTTGAGCGAGTTAACTCATTTTGACACCCCTAAATCCAAGCATACGCATTATTTTAAAAAGCTGTAAAGAAAAAAAGATAACAATTCGAAAAATGTCGGCGCCCACATCGCAGTCCAAATGTCTGAGCCCACAGTGTAGCTCAAATGTCTGAACCCACAGTGTAGCCCAAAATTCACAGTGCAGCCTCATAAAACAACGATGTATTTAAGGCCTAAATCTCATCATTCATTTTTTCTTCCTCATTGTAAGATTCATAGTGATGTCTTATCTGCTGTACCCAGTGCTGGTCCTAGGAAATCCAAAACCAGAAGCAAACTTAAAAACATTGGCTGCTTTATTAAGATTCGAACCCAGATTGGGCGAAGAGAATCTGTTGTTTGGAGATGTTGCCACTAAACCAAAGGAAACTTTTGAAATTCTGTGGCCAAATTTTTACTTAGAATAATGCGGCTGGAAGCCACTGCTTCCTTGGCTTGCCCCAAAGGCTGGCTCTGATTGTACCTCTGCTTCAGGCGGTCCAGTGGGTAGAAGAAGGAACGGTGAAGAAGATACGTGGTTGGACTTTCTCTGCAAGAGTTTCTTTTAACGTTGAACATTTTATGCTATTGCACGGAAGTTTCATCGGACGTCCGCTTCCCGCTTGAGAACCAGAATTGAAATTAGAACCTTGTGGAATCTTACAGAATCTCGTATCCAAAACGCTTCTTTTTTTTTGTCGTCGACTTTTACAAACTCATATAGACTCTGTAAACCATGTTGGTGGCTCGTCATCCATGTGCACAACAAAAGACGCTTGAGTTCTAGCCCCTCGTGCTAGTCCATCGGCCTTCTTGTTTTGTGTGCGTAGTACATAAATGATCTCTGAGCTGTGGAAGTTCTCCCGCAAGGTATTGATATCTGCCAGATAGCTATCGAAAGCAGACCATTCTTCTGGTTCGGACACCATCTTTACCAATTGAGAACAGTCTGTTGCAAACGTGACCCTAAATTGATGCAAATTCCTCATGCACTCCATTGCCCAAATTAATGCTTCTATCTCAGAATGAAGAGGAGATAGAGAAGCCCGTACATTCCTTGCCCCCATTAATCCCGCAAAACCTTCTAGGGTGCTATACCACCCTTGACCAGAAAATACATCTTTGTCTTTCCAAGAGCCATCCGTGAAACACCAACGTCCTGGGATGATCGGTAAGCTCGGAATTGGTCGATCTATTACCTGTGCGGATACCACCTGGGCGTCTTCCCAACTCTTTGCTTCAGTTACTGCGATTTTAAAATATTCTTTTTAAAACATGTTGGAAGCTTACGATTTCATTTTGGAATCATGCTTCCATTTTTTGAAAAAAAAACACAATGTCATAAATCAATAAAAAAATATAAAATCTTGTTTTTAATTTATATAAAATCCAAATTTTAATAGTGATAAAAAAGAGAGAATATAAATATACAAATATTAAAACTAATACTATAAATTATTTTTATGCATTGAGGTTTTTATTAAAGAGATATCATATATTCAAATATACTGTGTCAATTATGTATGACGTATTAAATAGTTTGACTTTGAGCACAGCACCAGCAGCCTCTAATAAAATGGGCCGTACAAGGAGACAGAGAGGTCCATTATATATAGGTCCATGATTGTCAGTCCATTTTTAACAAAACACGATTTCGTCTGCAACTCCTCTGAGATAGTCAACACCATTGAAGAGAGAAAAGGATGGGAAATGATTCGCTCGTCTTGTCTGCGAGACTCTTAGGTTTAGTAATCGCAGTTGTGGTTGTGTACTGGTTTCTTTTGCTCAAGTCTACCTTCGCCCCTCGTAAAGGCTTCACATACACGGTAATTTCCTCATACCCTCTGGATCTTTCTCTCTGGTCTCTCATCTAAAATCAGTTTTGATCTCTCTCTCTTGTAGACAATCCATGCTTTGCTGATGGTGATTGGCTTTATTCTCGTAAGTGGAGAAGGTAATTAGTAATAGTGAATCCTGACCCTATCTCTCTCTTGATTACTTACCCTTTTAAATGAACATTTCATTCATCTCTTTTAATTTGTTTCATTTTCAATTATGCAGCGATTTTGATACACAGATGGTTGCCTGGTTCAAAGAAAACGAAGAAAGCAGTTCATCTATTGCTACAAGGAGTGGCATTACTCTCTGCAGTCATTGGAATGTGGACAAAGTTCCATTATGAATCAGGAATCTTCTCTAATTTCTACAGTCTCCATTCTTGGATGGGTTTACTCTCCGTTTCTCTCTTTGCTGCCCAGGTCCGTCTCTCCTTTCTCTCTTAGACATCCGTACAGTCTCCATTGTTTTAGTAATAACGACTGGTGTGTTGCAGTGGGTGACTGGGTTCTTGAGTTTCTGGCATAGAAGAGAAGTACGGGAAACGAGAACCAGGTTGGTTCCATGGCACGTCTTTCTCGGACTCTACATCTACGGTCTAGCCATTGCCACCGCTGAGACGGGGATACTTGTGAAGCTGACACACCTTCAGACCAAGAGAAACCTCCCGAGACGCTGTGCTGAAGCAGTGGTCCTCAATGGTGTAGGGCTCGGCTTGGTTCTACTATGTGCCATTGTTGTTGCTTCCGCTGTTTTGCCCAAGTCTGGTAATGAGAAAATCGTTTATTCATCTCAAGACCGTCCCAAATGTTTGGCTTCTTGACTTCTCTTTTTCTTTTTTTTTTTTCTTTCTAATTTTTATGTTTTGATTTTTTGGGGACAAACTACACTGTCTCTGGTATACGCAAAATGAACAAATTGGTTCTTTTAAAAATATATTACACTTTGTGATGATGATGATTCTTCTGTCAAGAAACTTGACTCCCCTCCAACCTTTCCTTGAATCTCTGATACGGTAAATGTATCGGTAAATGTATCACTCGCCTTTTGTCCCCAGCTCAGAGCCTCCTCTGTACTGCACACATCAAGAGAAGCCAAAATAATTCGACTAGTTTTTTTTAGTTTTAGCAGAGATGCAGACATTTTGGATTTGCTTGGGACACAATGAGGCGCGCGTCAAGGCACTTGGCTGACTGTAGTTTAGTGCAGTGTCTGAAAAGCATGTGGCTGATTGTAGTTTAGTGCAGTGTCTGAAAAGCATGTGAACATCATCACTGCAGATACAACAGTTTCTTGTGTACAGGGTGTTACATCACTGCAGATACAACAGTTTCTTGTGTAAGACTAAGAACACAGATGAAACAGGACAACTTGATGTAGATAAGCAAGAGAGAAAACCAGCTCCTGAGGTGAGGTTAATAACCTCTGCAGGAAGCTGCGTTGATTCTTCACAATCAGCTTTAGGAAACGCTTTTCTATAGTCAAAATAGATGTGTATTATTTTTGTTTAATTCAACTGACTGTCACTCGTACTAATGATATACAAAGTGAATGATTATCTGTTAAATTATGTATTCTCACACTTGTATAAGAGTAACAAAATTTGCAGATATGAAATGATCCGACAAACAAATTTAGAAAACAACTTTTGATTAGGAGTATCCAATCAACTTTGGCAACATTCTTTGGAGCAGAGGAGGTTTCATACCGTCAAGAGAGGACAAAAGATGTTTGCATCAAACTCGCCATCCATTACTGTAAGAAGACGTTAACGCCTTTGATCTCGACTATGTTATCCATCCATCATCCACCATAAGAACCTGCATAACAAGCCTTCCTTTATCTGGCTTCATACGGCTCCATGGTAAAGTCAGAGGTAGCAAGGTACAGAACCACACAAAGATACTGACAGATCCAAGGCACCAAAACAATATTTGATTGGATCCGGTTAATCACCAGTAATCACCACAAGAGCAGGCTCCATCCTTAAAATGATGAAACCGGTTCGAATCCCTCACTACGATCTCCCTCTCAGTGATTCTCGAAATGAACTTAGTAACGCTATGGCAATCACTACACACCCTCAGGTTCTTAAAAATCTGAATCCTTGTCTTTGGAGGAGTGGTAATAAGCGCAAACGCAATAGCCAACCTTTCACTATGACTCATTAGTATATGCTCTTTCTCATCGTCCTCAACATCCTGCAGCACAAACCTATGGTCCGGTACATACCCAATCATCTTCATCTTCTCGTGCAACAACGTCAACTCCTTGTAGATTTCCTCACACATGGGATGCGTTTGGTTCCCCGTGTAAAACACTTCCACTCTGTTGTTTACTTCCATCGAGCTCCAACCTGGTGTCTTCCTTAAACCTTTCCCTCGTATCTCATCAACTCCCTCCCATTTTCCAGCACTAGCGTACATGTTTGACAGTAACACATGATAACCAACATGCTCAGGTTCAACCTCGAACAGATGCTCAGATGCAACCTTGCCCAAATCCACGTTTCCATGCACTCTACAAGCACCGAGAAGAGCTCCCCAGATAGATGCATCAGGCTGAATCGGCATGGTTTTGATGAAGCTAAACGCGGTTTCTAACTGACCAGCTCTACCAAACAAGTCTACCATACAACCGTAATGTTTCAAGCTCGGTGCTACGCCGTAATCCGTTTGCATCATCTCGAAGCACCACTGACCCTCGTCTACTAGTCCAGAATGGCTACAAGCTGACAACAGAGTCACAAATGTGATATGATCAGGTTTCACTCCTTCGTCAAGCATGTTTCTAAACAGCTTCATTGCCTTCTCCCCATGCCCGTGAAGGCCGTGGCACGCTATTAACGTGTTCCACGGCACCGAGCTGACTCTTGGGATTTGATAAAACAAAGAGAGTGCATCCTCTAACCGTCCACATTTTCCATACATGTCAGCAAGGCTTGTTCCGATGAATACATCCGAGCAAAGACCGTTCTTCAAGAGACGGCCATGGATTTTCATGCCTTGACGCAGCGCTCCAGACTGAGAACAAGCGGGCAAAACACTCACCCAAGTCCCTTGGTTAGGGGTTATCATCTCTCCACCTTCTTCTTCCTCCATTTCGTTATACATCTCAATGGCTTCGGTAGCAAAACCGTTTTGAGCATAACCAGATATTAAGGTATTCCAAGAAATCACATCTTTACTTGAGAGCCAATCAAACACTGCTCTTGCTGAATCTACAAGACCTAGCTTTGCATACATATCAACAACTGTGTTCCCAACGGTAATGTCTTCCAAAAGCCAGCCTTTCCTCAACGTGAAGCCCTGCACGGATCTACCACCCAAGACGTCCCCTAACTGCGCAAGCGTAGAAGCCAAACTAATCAAAGTGAGGCAATCTGGTTGGACTCTGTTTAACCGCATCTCCTCAAACAGCCTAAGCGCTATAAGCGGCTGCTCATTCAGCTCATAAGCCTTAATTATAGAGTTCCAAGATATCAAATCCCTCACAATCATCCTGTCAAAAACCTTTTGGCAGCTCTTAAGGTGACCAGACTCGGCATACATATCAATCAGCTTGTTGGAAACAAACAACTCAGAGTCCAGCCCATGTTTAATAGAGTATAGATGAATCAAAACTCCTCTAACGAAATCTCCAGCCTCTGTGCAAGCCGCAAGGAGACTTACAATAGTCACAGCATCCATGACTTTCAGCTCTTTAGAGAGAGCTAACGCCTCCTTGGCGTTTCCGCTTTGACAATAACCTGAGATCATTGCGTTCCAAGAACCCATGTCTCGAACAGGCATCTCATCGAAGAGCCTGCGTGCATTCGCCACCGGTCCATACCGGCAATACAAATGGACCAACGACGCAGCAACGAAGACGTCCCACACAAACCCAAACTTCAGAGCCGAGCAATGGATCTTCATCCCATCAAGCAAACTTCTACAAGCTTTCAAGACAGAAGGGAAAGTGCGGTAATCAGGTTGTAGTCCAGAAGTCACCATGAAGAGACTAAAACACCTAATAGCTTCCGAAGAACTTCCCAAACGGACATAACCAGAGATCATGGCGTTCCAAGCATAAACATCTCTGTTGTGGATGTTATCAAAGGCTTGCCTGGCTAACGCGAGGCTCCCGAGATAGCAATAGAGGTTAACAAGTTTAGCAGAGATGCAGACGTTTTGGATTGCTTGGGAGACAATGAGACGCGCGTGAAGGCACTTGGCTGACTGTAGTTTAGTGCAGTGTCTGAAAAGCATGTGAACATCATCATCAATCCTTTTACCATGCTGAATATCAATCTCATGTTCTGTTCTACAATCTTCCAAAGCAATTGCGGGTGCTGAGAATTCTCTGAGAAGTGGTCCGAAAGGCTGCAAAACTCCTGTAAAGCGCCCACCTTTGCAGGTCTGAAACAGTCTGAACAGAAACAGAAAATATCAAAAACAACAAGGATAGAAACTAAGAAGGCTAATATGTAGAGAGGTTTCTAAAACTGTATGTATTCATTTGTACCTCAACATACATGCAATAAGGGGTCTTAAAAAAAAAACTAGAGATGATTCCCACCAAAAGGCTTCAGAGTGATATCAGTCATATAACATAGTTGCCTTGAACATTTCCCTAAACCATCATCTCCAAGCAACGCCAAAAGATTCAATTGGCCTCAAAGTCAACGACTGTAAGAAGACGAGGATCCAGGTTAGTTTACTACCAGCAGCACATAAAGAAAAAAAAAAGATAAGCTAAAAAGATAAACAGCTTTCTATCTGAGGAAATATGATTTATCAGAGAGTTCAAAAACCAAGCCAATACAATACAAAATCTATAAGGGATCCCTACTGGATTCATATTTGTTGCAGTTTCCTGTAAAAGCAGAGTCAGTATAGTATAAAGTTCGACTCTTTTTTTTTATTTACTAAGAGAAGTTGGTTTGGAACCAGTAAAGTGATGATGGATGCAAACTCATATCTTTCACAGAACAAACAGAAAACTCGCAAAATTTAGACAGAACAAACAGCAAAATTACAAAAATAGAACAGAGAACAATCAACAATTTAAAGGCCATTCATTTCGCCCTTGTAACAAATGTAAAACCTGAGATCCAATAACAGTATCACAAAGGCATAACTTTTCTCTAAAGCATCAGACACAAACGACAAACAGAGAGGCCAACATCGGAAACAAACAATATACAGAGAGACAGAGCGAGTGAGAGAGAGTACCTGACGATCGGTTTGCTGCCACAGGCTACTTCTCAACAGATACGTTCCTGAACACGCAGAGAAATCAGAACCTAGAGAGAGACAGAGAGCTTGTACGGAACACAGAGCTTTGTACCTTAAGCAGGTACGGAAGAGAAGAACAGAGACAGGGAGCTCAAGCCGCCGGAAGAGAATCGAGCAGAGAGGGAACCTGTGGCAAAGGGTAAACAACAACGTCTTCGTTCTTTTTTTTTCTTATTCCTTCACTCGACGTCGTTTCCATTCAGCTTCTTTTTTTTAGCTTCTTTTTTTTTTTTCAGTTAGCGGTTAAACTAAAAGTTAAAATTAATTTGACGTTAGAAGTATTTACATTTTTCTATCGAAGCACGATTAGGGGTGGGCAAAAAACCCAAACTGAACCGAATCAAACCAACCGAATCAAAGTTAAACCGAACCAAACCAAACCGTTCTTTTCATGTAACCTAATTGGTTCATGTTTTACTTTAACATACTGTAAATTTTAGTTAAAGTTTTGTTTTTCATTTTTTCATAATTTCCATATCTTTAAAAAGAAATTATAAATACGATTCAAATAATACAATTATACTAGGTGTTTTGCCTGCACATCCGGGCATAATCATTTTACAATTATACTAGGTGATTTGAACATCATGATAACTTATTTTTAATATTCTTAAATATTTTAGTTTTCTTCGCTTTTTATTTTGGTATACATCTCCTAAATACAAAAGAAAGCTATAAAACTATGAAAACATAATTACACATAAAATATTCTACACAATAAAGTAAAATAAAAATATGTTGGTTTTTCTTAATCTACTTTGTATTTTTGAATCAGAAACATGTACTAAATTATCAAAACAAAACACTAAATACACATAAAATCCAAGTAAGAAAAAAAATAATAAAAAGTAAACAAAAACTAAAATTTGATGATAATTTAGAAGAAATATTTTTTTGAAAACGTATTGAGATAATGACAATATTTCATTGGTTTACTCATACATTGATTTATCTTAATATTTCACAACTTTACTTTTAATAAAAGAAAAAAAATAGATAATGATAGTTTTATATGAAGTAATTTATGGTTAATTATATAATGATAAATCTAATTATTCATTAAAATATATATATTTTAGCCTTTTGAAAACTGAAACATTAAACACATGTTCATAACATCTCTCTAAACTTAATATCAAAACATAATTTCTTATAGATTAAACAGTAGTAAAACATACACGTGAAATAACTACCGAAATAATTCAGAATACCTAATTCATAATTTTAAACTCTATGTAATAAAACCGATCTGTTCATAATCTTTTAAACTCAAAGAAAGAAGAAAAACATAGAAATCCAACAAAAAGAAAACAAATATCAAAAGCACATAAATATAGATGTCAAAAGCTATAATCGAGATAAGTTGGAATGAATGAGAGAAATTAAACTTTAAAGTTTAAAACATCTTATATCATATGAAAATAATAATTGGTCCTAACTTGCTTAAAATAATTATAATTGTAATTCCAATTAGAAGTTTGAAATAGTAAATTATTTAAATTAATAAATTAATTATTTAAGCGAAAATTGAAGAGAATCTTGTGAAAGTTAAAATAATTATAATTATAATTCCAATTACAAATTTTGAAATATTTATACTATTTAAATTAATAAAATAATTAGAAATTTCCTGATATTTCTATTATCTAAATCAATAAATTGATGATTTAATCTAAAAATTAATAAGAATATGACAAATAAGCAAAATTAGCTAAAATTATGGAGAATGTGACAAATCAGCAAAATCACTTTATAAATAATAGTATAGATATAAAATCATGTAGCATAAGTTTTTATATTCTCACTCTATCGTTTATGAGTTGATTATTTTATAATAAAAGTATAAAACTGATGCTTTCATATTTTATAACCAACCCGAATTACACCGAACCAAACTAGACCATAATAATGTAAACCGAACTAAATCTAAACCAAACCGAACTGAACCGAACCGAATTGAATCTAAACCGAACCCAAACCAAAGCTACTTTGGTTTTAATTGGTTTAAGTTTTATAAAATCCAAATTACCCAAACCAAACCGAACCCAAACCGAACCCGAAATTAAACCGATATGCCCACCCCTAAATACGATTGTTTAGGTGGTGCACGAATTAGGCCATTAGGGCTAGGTATAAAGTTTGTAGCCCGAAATTTAAATTAAACTTGAACCAAAAAGTCCGATCCAAACTCATCTGAAATGTAAAAATATCTGAATGGATTTTATAGGGTATTACAAAATATATCCAACCCGAAGTATTATTAACCGAACCTAAATGGATAACTCGAAAAATACGAAAATCCAAAAAATATCCAAAGAAACCGATCCAAATTTCCAAATTGATATGCAATACAAATATTAAAACATAAGTATGTATTTCAAATATTCAGTTTCATATTTATTTGGATATGATATCTAACATTAATTATTTAAAATTTATATAAATATCTTAAATACTCCATTATATATAAATAAATATATATATTTCTTATGTTTGTTTTTAAATTTTAGATTTTATTTTGGGTATATCCGGAATCCGAACGATATATAATTATTCTGGATATATTTGAACCGATCTGAAACCAATATGTTATATCCGAATCTGATATGTACTTGTAAATCTATTAGAATAGGACCTAAAAGGTGCTACAAAATAGAATTGAAATTCAATAATAATCATGGTTATGTTAGAAACATACGTTCTATCACCAAAAACATTACTGATTTGGTTTAGAAAGGCATATATCGTGACTGATGCACACTTTCGAGGCTGTGCTGTACAATAAGTGTTGTTTTTTTTTTTTGCTAAAAAAAATACAATAAGTGTTGTTCAACAACACTTTTTAAGAGATGCTAATAAAAACCCCAATACATACATATCTACATAAACCTTCCAAATCATATCTACTTAACTTCCCATTTCCCATTCATTTTATATTTTGAAACAATAGAAACTTTCTAAAACATCTTATAATTTGAAATGGAGGTAATATAATTTTTTTCTTCATCTCTCATTCGTCTATAATGTCTAGGCTTACTTCAAGTCAAACACTAAGTTTATGAGTCCATGAGAGATAAATTACCACATCCTCCTTCGGAGATTTTCATTTGCATTTTTTCCTCATGTGTCAATTGGAGGACTCAGAAGAAGAGTGATTACATATTGAGACAGACAGTTTTGTTTGTGTCCATACGTAGCCACTCTTCCACCGGGAGATCTCCAATATACACACGAGCAAAAATTGCAGGTGGAAATTGTCGAGGAAGGACGTGTATAATTTTTCTGTTATGGCCTCCTAAACTTAATGCTTTTCTTGGAGTGGGCCTAGACATGATACACAAATGATAGGTGCAGAAAAAAAGACAATGCTATTACATCCAAAAATCCTGCTGACGATGCAATCTATGAAGGTAACTTTGGAAACTATACATTTACTTTTGAAACCGGAGATGAGGGATTAGGCATGTTAAAAATGTATTGTTTGATTTGAAAAACAGTCGTGGGGATGCCACAACACACGTTTTGATACTGTAAACAATAAGCTTTATATCAGACCAGGTGAATGTAGAAAATTGTGTGATATTGATAGCGTTAAAGCTGAGTTGGGTATCCATGATTTACAATGTCTGAATATGGTTATCAATTATTGTTATAAATAAAATTGTATGATACCCTTAAAGATGAGTTGAGCCATGATTAGAATGTATGAGTATGGTTATATTATTGTGTTTGATAAAAGATGTTTTTTTTTTGTTTGGAGAAACATACAGAACACTAGATCCTGAGAGAAGCAGAAGACTAATGCAAGCTGTACTGTGAACTGAGGTAAGAAAGAGATAAGCTTCTCCAGAGCTGAAAACTGCCGTTCGTAGTGAAGATAAATGTGGTAAAAGTAGATGGAGAAGTTGTGCCTCGGTCCGTGCGTGTGAGGTGATACAAGAGAGCCTCGTGGAGGAACTCGTGTCCATCCAAAATTAAAGTAGAAGGAAACAGCATTGCAAGCTAAGAAAGAGATAAGCTTCTCCAGAGCTGAAAACTGCCGCTCGTAGTGAAGATAAATGTGGTAAAAGTAGATGGAGAAGTTGTGCCTCAGTCCGTGCGTGTGAGGTGATACAAGAGAGCCTCGTGGAGGAACTCGTGTCCATCCAAAATTAAAGTAGAAGGAAACAGCATTGCAAGCTAGAAAAACTCCCCCCCCCCCCCGGATATTAAACCAAACATAATTCTCTCCTGGAAAACAATTTTTTAAGGGGAACTAGATTTGGATCCGCGCTTTGAAAGCGCGGTTTTATTTTCGGTGAAAACTTTATATAATCATATTTATATAATTCGTCTTGTATATGCATTTATATAACCCGTTTCATATATGTATTTTATATCCGAGTTTATTTTCGGTTAAAACTATATTGTAAATGTATTTTTAGGTTTTTAATTTTGAATTAGATATTTAAATATAAATCAATATAACAGTTTTATAATTTTGATCGGTGTTTTGAAACCCGACTCAGACCTGCAATCGGTAACCCGATATTTTTAATATTTTGATTTTTTTTAATAATAAGACAAATTCGGTGATCATAAGTTGGAAATTTGTTTAAAATATATTTATATTTTTCAAATTGTTTTAAATGATAATGATTATTGACAAAATTAATATTTTTAGAATTAACTAAAATCTTAAAGAATAATCGGCATGCTATTTTTGAATTTAAATAACTTACCAGTCTAACCAAACTCATAACGGAACCAAACGACATCACCGAAAACTTTAGTTCTGTTCGGCAATATTCAACCCTATTATCATTTCGAATCTGAAAATAATCAATAGTAGATGAGATTAGATTTAAGAAAAAACGGTTTAAAACCAAACCATTAAATAGTTTAAAAACGATGCAGTTTCAAATATGATCAGTTGAAAAAATACTAAAACGATTCAGTATCAAACATGGAAATAATCATAGACCGAAATTGAATTAGGAAACCGGCGCAGAATGTCTACAATACCTTTAATGAATACAAAGGAAAGACTCCTTAGTAAGGGTAAAAATGTAAAAATACCAATATGCTTCTGCTTTAATAGTATAGATTTATACTTGTTGGATTCAGGTGGGACCATGTTATCATATGATAGAATTGAACGATAAAAAAATGTTATTTTCAAGATTTGTGATTCAGGCGGGACCATGTTAAAGTATACAAAAAGAGTTTATGATATGGGTCATCTAAATATAATAAGCCCAAAACGACATTATATTTTTGAAACAGAATCCGCGAATTTATGATCAACCGAAAGGAATGGCAAGCGAATATATGGGCTGGTATTAATAGTCTAGATAGGTAATAAAACGATTGGGTTTAACATCAGTGGCATATAATTGTAATTTTTGTGCAAAAGTCAGGGTTAAATACTATTTGTACTTCAGTTTTAATAGATTACTAGACTTTGACCCGCCCGACCGGGCGGGTATTTATTTTATGTTTTAAGTTTTTTGTTTATATTAAATTATATGTATTTGTAATATTTAATTATAAATTTATATTGAAAATTAATCTTTACAGTTATAATAAAAATTATATTTATAAGTTTAATAAAATATTCTTATATAAATTTTAAATATCCTAACTAAAATAATATAGGGGTGGATCATAATTTTTTCCAATTCCAAAATCTTAATATCTCTTAAAACAAATAAAATAAATTTGTTCCGTGACCGTATAATTATTTTTCCGTATAAATATTTGCTTTCACTTTAAATTTGTTCTTTATACTAATGTATAATATATATATATATATATATATATATATATATATATATATATATATGTATATATGAAAATTAAAATATATTACATAATTATGGAAAGAGGTTATCTACTTATTTATAGTATTAATGTACATTAAATTTAAGATTTATCATTAATTTGTTGTGGAATCAATTTAGGAAATTATGCATTGAATTAGGAAAAAACAAAATCCTTAATATTAGGTTTATTAATTACTTCAGTGGCATTAGGTTGTAAATATTTTAAAAGTCTTAGAGTTAATTTTAAAGTGTACTTCTGTTTTAATAGAATAGATAGATAGATGTTTTCTAAAAAGTGAGTTAATTAAATAATATCAAAATTCAACAAATAACAATTAATCTATCTATCTATCTATACTATTAAAACAAACGTCATGATTTATTTCATATGTGATTTTTTAAAAATTTGGACCACCCTTAAAAAGTTGTTTGAATTATTTTTTGTATAATTATTTGAATCATTATTCTAAAACAAACAAATTGTATCTGAATAAAAATATTTTAACATTTTTTTACAATATAATATATATTTCATTTTTTCATTAAAATAAGCTTTTTAAATATTGAATTAATTTTGTATTTATTTAAAATCAATCTAGAAGTTTATATCACATGGTTTAAAATATGCTAACACTAAAAATTTAAAACAGATAAATTAAATTATTCCATGTGAACTTTAAAATTGTTATATTTTAAAATGTTATATTAAAAAATGGACAATTCTATAAAATAGCACTTTTTAAATTTTTCTCACAAAAATAGAACTCAAAAAAATAAAATGACCAAAATAGCACTTTTTAGTTTTGAAAATTTTGATATGTATTTTTTATTTTTAAAAATTTGAACACATTTGTAAAACTCCACCCCTTAACTCTAAACCATAAGTTTTAGATTAATTAACTCAATGGTTATAAATGCATATTTACCCTTCAATAAAACTTCTTTTGGTCATTTTTCATGGATTCATCATTCATATCGATACAGAAGAAAAGGTTACCTATCGATTCAACAAGTGTTGTATTTATGGGAAAGCGATAGAGAAAGAGAAAAAAAAAACGAAGATTTCACATAATGATTTTTTTTTGATAAAAAAAATATGATTGAATTTATTTCGTACCCTTCGCTCAATGAGAACATGGATCAGATTCTATAGGATCAAACCTATGAGACTTAAGAATGATGGAAGGGAATAAAATAAAAAAAGAAATCAAATAAAGAAAAGAAAGGGAAAATAAAAAAATAAGAAGTAAATAAAAATGAAGTAGAAGAACCCAGATTCCAAATGAACAAATTCAAACTTAAAAAAGTCTCTTTTTGATTCTCGAAGAATGAGGGGCAAAAAGATTGACAAAAACTTAGTTTGGTGATATCATAATTTTTTTTTCTCTTAAAAAACAATTATTAATATGATAAACATTATAATTAACTATATAAATAAGTAGTTATGTGTATAAAATAAAAATAATCACTCATTGTACGGATCAAAGCTCTAGATATAAATTAAAAATACCATGTACATCTCTGTTTTTCTAAATCAGAACAAATCTGACTTTACTTCCGACAAAAAAGGAAATTAAGAATTAGCACTTAGTAGTAAATCCATAAATATTTTATAAGAAAATACTTTATTATCCCAAGTAGTATTATTATTCTTATTTTGCTCCGAATATTTATCCCAATTATAGTCGGAAAAGGATATCAAAACCTAATGCCAAACTTATACGGAGAAAAATGAAAACTTGTCCTATTTAATAAACTAAAGATCCAAAGAGAATTTCCTAAAGGTTGTTTGCTATCTAGGGATTAACAATGTGGTGTGCATATTCAACACCGAAACTGCTCTTTCTGACTATTTTGCTTTTGGTGGAGGTTTCATTGGGTCGATATATTCCATGTATGAAAATAATAATTGTAATTGTGTTTTTCGTTATAGCTTAAATCTATTATATTAAAAGAGAATTCATGACTTCTCGTATTTAATAAAATAGACCCTTATTAGAAATCACAACTCATTCATTCCTTAATGATATATACATAGACATATTTATTTCCTTAATAAATTATAAATAGATATTCATAGATTTTCTTTTAATTACATCCAAATAAAATCTTTTCAAATCTATTTATTTACTATATAAATATATATTCGTTTTATTTAAAATATTAATGTTATAAATCGTTTTTCACTTTACAAATATTTTAAATATTTAATTAATTTTGTAATTAATAATAGACTAGATGTATATTTTGTTTTTATTAAAATAAACATTTTAAGTATCTAATTAATTTTGTAATTATATTAAATCCATGTACAATTTTGTATTAGTTTGTGATATAAATTTATATTATATTTCAATTAAATCTTTGATCTCTAACAATTAAGATTTGTTAATATTTGTATCACATGATTGAAAAATATGTCATCAATATGAACAATAGGTCTACAAATGTTATTTTAAAAGTGTATTCAGTTTCTATTTTAAGTGCTATTTTAAATGTTATTAAATATAATAGATGGTTTTATTTCATATTTTGATAATAAAAATATATGACTGTTTCGTTTACAAAAATATAATCAATTTTATTTTTATATAAACCATATTCATATACTATTCATTAATGTGATTTTTTTTATCTTTTATCTTGTGCAATTTTGAAAATGCAATAGATATTATACCAATTTTTGTCATTAGCATAAATTACATTTATTCAGTCAAATATTTAAATCATACAAATAATTCGATTAACATATATGTACGATTAAAACCTAAAATACAAGTATACTTTTAAGGAAATTAATATCTAAGTTAATATTAATTTGAATGGATTTTATCGTTAATATCAAAGAATGTAATATTTTAATTAATGTTCATGTTTTAATAAGAGAGATATCACTAATAATTTGAAACAAAAACAAATAAATTACTGCATACAAGCTATAAAATTGTTATATTTAAAAATGCTATAAAACTATTAATAAGTTGGTAAATATTAAAATTATTTATCACTAATGTAAACTAGATAGTTACACGTATAAAAATAAAAATAATCACCTGCACGGTTGTGCGGGTCGAGATCTAGTTTTATGGTAAAAGAGAAGCTATTTCAGTTACATGAATTTACCTGTTCTTTCTTCTGTTTGCGTGTATAGTTCAGTTTCCAGACGGATATGTGACGATAAGGTGGGACATCATGAATGAAACTCGTGGTAGCTACTCAGCTAATGTCACAATCATCGACTACTTGAAGAATCACGACATTGAAGGGCCATGGACACTAAGCTGGGAATGGACCCAAGACGAAATCCTATTGCGCACTGTGGGTGTTATTGGCACACAACATGGGAATGACTCATTAGTAGTTGACAATAAGTGGCCTTTGAATAGTAATTTGCCACCACGCTGGGAGAAAGTAGTACCAAAGTGTTGCAAGGACGATGTGATTCCCTCGTGGTTTAGAGAAGCTGACCTTGTGAAAAGCTCTTCATTCCAAATTACTGTTGGCCGAGTTGGTATTGAATATTATCCGCCAAAATATGTCTACTTTACGTCACCAAGATCAAATTTCATGTGTTTTCTAATGAGGCCATTTACTAAGACATGGGGTTACTTGAGTAAGTTATAATTGATTTTATTGGCATATCCTATGTATAACCTCTAGTTTTATAATCAATTCATGTCCCCTTTCTTTTGTAGAAACGTGGATGACGGTGTGCTGTGTCCTAGAGTTCCACAAGATTGATAACAAAGAAGATCTATGAAGTACTTGAAGGGGCTGTTTGCATCCTTTTAATGTTTTCATGCTTTTAAACTATTTTTATGTGTTCATGAGATTTCATGTGATGCGACTATGATGATAATTTGATATTATACAAGAGTGCGCAAATGACATAAATATATACGTCAATCAAAGATCATTCGTAAGCAAGTCTAATAATTTATTAAATATCAGTTGCATTACCGCTTAGTCCATAAAAATATTTTCTTTAAGAAAGGAAGCAGTATGGGCATGGTTACACATGATAAAAGTGAAACTTACGACCAAGAATGATGATTAGATGACATGTGTTTACATTACATGGTAGCGTGATATTTGACGACAAGTTTATATACACATTGTTGTCTAGCTTTGATTTTCCTCTCTATCAAAACATTCTTTCTTTGGGTTGAGACATTGTTTAGAACAACAATTGTTGTTTAAAGTGCATGTAGACATTGTTGCCCAGCTCTTATTTCTTGTGACTTTGTTGCAACTAGAAGTTGTTTGGTTGAGCGTCCCATAAGGATCATAAGTGCATGTCATTATAGTTCATATTTATATATATTTTTCTGACGAAGTATATGATTATTTAGGTGGTACACGATAATATCATGGTTAGACTGGGAGCAAATCAATTTATCGTGAACTCTTGAAATTTAAACTTCTATCATTTAACAAAGATGATATATTGTAAATTAGTAAGATCACAGTTTTAACACCCTCAAATGATAACAAAAGATATATATATTTTCTTGTTCATCATATCATTTTCCTTATTGCTTATTTGCTTATAATGTCTAGGCTCACCCAAGAGAAACATTAAGCTTGCGAGGCATGAGAGGAGTTAAAATTATCCACGTCCTTTTTGATAATCTGACACTCATGGCCACATAAACTTATCGTTTGTGTTGGAGTTGGCCTAGACATTATAGGCAAATGAAAGCTGCATAAGGAGAGAATGCAATTACATCCAAAATCTTGCGGACGATAAAGGTACTCTTGGAAACCAAACATTTATACTTTTGAAACAGATTGTGGATTAATTATGTTAAAAATGTCTTTTTCGGATTTTTGAAAAAAAAACATTCTTGGAAGACATATCAAACAAAACTTGAAGATCAAGAATCATATACAAAAACCAAAGTTCCAAGGTCCTAAATAATATCCCAATAAACAAAGAAAAGCAAACAGCTTTTGGAACAAGTATCAGTCAAGTTTCGTAACATTCTTTCTATCAGAGGACACATACTGTCCGAAGAGAGGAGAGAATCGATGTCGCTGTATGATCTTGACAAGGACAAATGTGTTTGCAGCCAGAAACACCAAACTCGCCATCCACAGCTGTAGAAAGACGTTCACGCCCTTGAACTCGAGCATGTATCCCCATAATAGCCAATGCGTCTGAGCTCCAATCCACAGAACCATGCATAACAAGCCTTCCCATTTCAGCTTCATACGGCTCCACGGTAGAATCAAAGGTAGCAGGCAATAGAACCACACAAAGTACTGCGCCGTTATCACCTAGAGCCAAACAAAACACTAGATCAAAAAACCAGAGACTTTTTTTTAAGACAGAAACGAGAGTAGAGTGCATTACATACCTTATTGAAAGCAACGAACGCGACGGTTTGGAGAAACATACAGAACACTAGATCCTGAGAGAAGCAGAAGACTAAAGCAAGCTGTACTGTGAACTGAGGCAAGAAAGAGATAAGCTTCTCCAGAGCTGAGAACTGGCGCTCGTAGTGAAGATAAATATGGTAAAAGTAGATGGAGAAGTTGTGCCTCGGATCCGTGCGTGTGAGGTGATACAAGAGAGCCTCGTGAAGGAACTCGTGCCCATAAAAGTAGAAAGAAACAGCATTGCAAGCTAGAAAAACTCCTCCGGATATCAAACCAAACATGATTCTCTCCCTCGAAAACAAACTTCTAACCAAACTGAAGTTCAATGTTCTCTTCTCCGTGGTGCTAGTATGTGTCCAATCCTCAAGAGGAGGCTTGTGACCAGATCTAAACAACTTGGAATCGAGAACCAAGATGATTGGTAACGCATAGATGATAGGATACACCCTGAAATGCACAACAAGGCCGTACCAAAATGCAGCTTGTGACAAATTACCTACACAGCAAACACACATATTGTTGCAACGTCTTGTTATGATCTACTTAACGTGTATGTGTGTGTGTGTGTGTAAGTACCTTTCATAAGGGAGATGATGATCCACAGAATCATAGCACAAACGATGGGTTCACAGTTCCCTCTGGTTCCAATTGTGAACGTAAACGGATTGAGAAGCCATACCATTACAGAAACTGTGCACACCTTCTCAGACACCTTGCGTTGTTTCAAAATGTTACGGATAAACAAACCCACCAGCAAATCTGAGAGACACATACAAAGATAGATTCAGAAGGACGAATAAAGGTTGAACCTTTAAGGCTTGAGAGAGAGAAGGATATACCAGAAGCAGAGAAGAGGAACTTTCCCCAAGAGCGATGGAAGATTGAGTTGGGGACGAGGAGAAGCGCGAGGAGAGGTGAGTAACGGTAAGTGGTTCTCTTGTAAGGAGATTCACCAGAGGCCATCAAGGAGGCAGCGTCGGAGAAGACGATGTAGTCGACGTCAGTGTAGCGGACCTCCATGTGAGCGTCTTGCCACTCTCCGTAGACGATCAAGAACACGCGGAGGAGCATGGAGGATACGAGCAGAGAACGGAAACTCATCAGCTTCATCCCTTAAAAGAGAAAAGGATGAATTTTTCAATTCAGATGGACAAAACCGAAACAGTGGCAATTACACAGACTGAGACTTACGTTTCGGTGATTCATCAGTCTTGTCTGAAGCACGGGACATGTCAGTTGTTTACTCAAATCTTCAGACTTTCAGAAACAAGGAAGCGTTCTCCTTTCACGCGTCTTAGGTCGTTTGCAGGGATGATTGAAGTCGCCGGTGTGTGGCTCCGTTGGTAGATCGTCGGCGATTCAATCTATGGAAGGGTTCGATTTCTTTTTTTTTTGTTCTTTCTGGTTTTGTTTGGTTTTCCGGTTAGTTTCGGTTTAATAAAATTATGGCTAATCCAGGTTTGGTTTGACATTTTTTGAGATTTTGGTTTAAATTCTTGGAAGTTTTTATAAATCCGACATAGATAATCATATTACTAGGCCTGGGCACAAAAACCGGACCCGAGGACCCGAACCGGAACCGACCTGAAAAATCAGGGTATCGGGTTTATTCGGTTCTTCAGAAATAACCGTTTGGGTCCTAAACTGTTGTATCCGAAGAATCGGTATCCAATCCGACCCGAATCGAAAACCGAATGGGTATCCGAAGATATCCGAAATAGAAAATATATTTCAAAATATTATTTATAATTATATGTATAATTATTTTATATTTAATTATAAATTTAATATATTAGTTATTTTCAATAATTTTGTGTATTTTCGGATAAAATATTGTTGTTTGGATAGAAGTAGTTAAACAAAATTGTGTCAAATGACTATTTTTGGTTACTTTTTGGTACATCTGAGTAGTTTGGATACAAAATATCCGAATCGAATCGGGTAATATGGTTATTTTGAGTACTATTATTCGAACCCGTTACAGATACATTGATTATTCGGTTATTTTTAGGTTCTTTTACATCAGAACAGAACCTACCCGAACCCGGAAAGACCCGACTCGAACCGATCCAAAATTTTATAATACCCGAATGGATTTTAATTTCCAAACCCGAAAACCCCAATACCCGAAAGAAGCAATCCATACCCGAACGGGTACCCGAACGCTCAGGCCTAGATAATACTGAATTTCAATAAGTATTAGAAATCACTAACCGGATATCATATCATTTTGCCCACCACTAAATTAAACATAATAAACAATGGTTTTGATACATGGTTACTTTCAGTTTAAACTTCATATGAATTTTTTCCAGTTTAGTTTTTCATCTAAAGGGAGAGAATTTTAAATCACAAGTGAAAGAAAACAAAAACTCAAAACAAATCCATTATTATACATCAAGAATACACACAGACAACATAAGCAAACCAACAATCACTCCACACTAAAACAATGAGATCAACACACAAAGAAAACGAACACAATTATGATTACAAATGTGCACAAAAGCATCTCTATGAGACACACACACTAAAGAACTCAACCTTGCACAAGTTTAGGACTTAGCCCTCTTGCCTTCCTCGTCTTCCCTACAAATAAGTCCTTGGACTTGATCAAACCAGGGAGGCAACCAACCACTGTCACAAACGGAAACTGAGCCACCGAGTCTTTCCTCCCTAAAGATACAATAGCAATCTCTGATCCTGGCTTGTACGTCGACAACTTCTTCTTTTTCCCGCCAGACATCATTACTTTAATATTCTTCACCGCCACATTAGCATGACTCTCCGCTATATATCCTTGCTTCATCTCCTGTCATTACAAAAATCACAACGATCAAAACAAGATACTAACAAAGTCTTCATGATATAATAATGCACAAATACCGGAATATTAGTGATATCTCCAATAGCAAACACATTCTTTCGATCCTTAACCCGCAAGTGCTCATCCACCATGACCCTTCCTTTACCATCCAAGCTATCTTTCAGAACAGTTCCATTAAGCCACTGAGAAGCAAGAGGCTTTCCGACACAGAGGAAATGACAGTCTGCGTGTATAGTTTCTCCTCCTGAAGTCTTATATGTTTTGTTTCCATCTGAAGCTGAACTCAAATCAACGGACTGGTTCAGTATCACTTCCACTTTCTTCGATTCCAACCAGTCAAATGCTTTGTCAGCAGCCTTTTCTCCGACAAACTCGAGCAGTCTCGGTCCTTTGTGCACCAACGTGACTTTCTTCTCCGGAAAATCAACTGCGATCTCTGCAGCTAGCTCCACGCCTGACGGTCCTCCACCGACGATCAGAACTGATTGAGAAGATACGATCTTCTCATATTCTGCAACAAGATCAATGTTAAAACCTAGCTTGCTTGTGTCTTAAGCTAGAGGATCATTAGTCATTACCTGCTTGGTATTGCGAGAGCTTCTCTTGTCTGGTTTTGGGGAGCAAGTCGTTGTGACCCGTAGCGATCACTAAGTAATCGTATCCAATCACAGCTCCGTCTCTAGTCGTTACGTCGCTCTCCGTGATGTCGATCGCCGGAGAAGTAACGACACGGCCGTTTTTCAAGTAGTTATTGTGGTTGATGACTGTTCTCTCTGCAAAGGAAGGCTCCACCATGGATCTCAAGCTCGCCCACGTGATCTCAAAGTACTCCTTCCTGATTTGATCATCATTTTTTCAACAAGTTTATGAGCTCGTGATGATGATCTGTTGTTGTTATTAAGATAGTGCAAAAAAAAAGAAAAAAAAACTTACGGATCGATGAGGGTGACGTCAGCATCGAACTGAAGCAGTTTTGCGGCGAGGGAGCCGGCGACTCCTCCGCCGATCACCACCACCCTCTTTCCTTGTGTAGATGTAGATACTATTCCTGCCATTTTAGGTATTCAGACTCCAAAATAAAATCGAAACAATGAAGGTTTTTGTCTTCTTATGGTGTTTTTTTTTTCTTTTCTTTTCTTGTTCTTGGAAATGGAATCCAAGATTCAATATATATATACAAAGAGAGTAGAAAGATTGTCAGAGAGGAAAAGGGATTTTTGATTGACGTGTTTAGTGACATTCAGATAGATACCTCTGTCTGAAGAAGAATCTCACTTGGAGCTTCCTTTGTGCTTACATCATCGAATACTTCAGTGGCGGCTGAACAACGCCTTTCAATTTTCCTTCCTGATGGAAACTTCGGCCTTTCAGTTTGGAATACTGGGCCGATATCGAAACTATTCATTCATATATGGGCCAAGAATAAAGCTATTTTATTCATAAATTACCAAATTTTAGCACTCTAAAAATTACCGAATTTTAGCTGTCAAATCAAACCAATTTATATGTTAAGTTTAGATATTTTGACATATATTATTCAAATTTATATGTAATATATTATTTTGTTTATAGTTTTGAGAAATCTAAAGTATGTAATAAATTAAAAAAAAAAATTAAAATAATTTAAATGAATTATCCAAACCCGAACTGAACCCGCAAACATCCGAACCGAATTCGAACTAAAATTTAGAAAATAACTAGACGGAGTTAAAATCTTTGACCCAAAAAATCTGAAACCCGAATAGACCTTAATTTTAAAATTCATGGATACTTGAACGTCCACCCCTACTCTCATTTAATCCTTTAAATACTGTATATGTAATCATTTGTTAATAGTGAATCAATTAATATTCACATTTTACGCCATGAATAAGTTTATAGACATCTAAAACTTCCATAAACTGTTCAAGAATATTCTATAGATCTTGTTTCATATTGATATAATAACTAACAAAAAAATGTGATAGTAAAATTTATAGCAAAGTATAAAATATTATTTTTAGAATAAATCATAAAAATGTAGTGAACGCTAACAAATGGTTTTGTCTGAAAGTGGAAAATAGATATGGTGCAATCGATAGTGAATGTAAATAAGAGATCCTAATCAATTAGTTATAAATATTGCCAACCAGAACAATTTATTTTTGTCAAAACATATCGTATATGATACATAAGATCATCTGTTTATTAATTCCTTTCTGTAAATTGTTAAAAAGGATCAATTGATAATTACATCAGAACCGAATTCAAACGAAAAACACATTGCTGTAAGTTGCTTACAAAGGATCTTTTTCTAACCAAAAAATTGTACGCAACCAAATGGCGGAGAAGGATAAAAAGTGCGAGTTCGACTACAGTAAATATTTGGACGAGGTGACAAGACGCATAGTATACGGAATTACGGGTCTGGTCATTACGGTTGCGGTTGTGGTTTTCTTGGTGTGGGCTATACTTCATCCGCACAAACCGAGCTTTGTCCTACAAGACGTTACCATGTACGAGTTCAACATCTCACAACCAAATCTGCTAACTTCAAATCTCCAAGTCACACTCTCTTCTCACAACCCAAACGACAAGATCGGAATTTTGTATGACCGCCTAGACATCTATGCCTCGTACCGCAACCAAGAGGTATTGTTAATATGCGTTTAATGCAATTGTTTGTGTGAGTGTGTTATCCATTGACCTACTGGTTTGTGCAGTGTGTATGGACCAGCAATATTTTTAACGTTTATACCGCAAAACATGACATATCTTAAGAATCATAGGTTTTGCAAATTTATTCACCTTTATTTTCTCTATTGCTTAATTAGGTGACTTTGGCGCATCTATTGCCGGAAATGTACCAAGGACATCTGGATGTGACGGTGTGGTCGCCGGTTCTGGTTGGAACTGCCGTGTCAGTGGAACCTTACCTGACTCCAGCACTGAACGAAGACATAAACGCCGGGATGGTGCTTTTAAACATCAAGATCGACGGTTGCGTTAAGTGGAAAGTGGGCTCGTTGGTAACTGCATGTTATCGCCTCCTTGTCAATTGTCCAGCGTCCATTCCCTTCTCCGGTCAGTTAGCTGGCACCGGTCCGGCCATCAAGGACCAGCTTGCTCAGCAATGTGCTGTTGACGTATAAGAAAAACTTCCTTGTTTTGTTAGGGTCAATTAAATTTTAAGCTTGAATATTTTTTTTCTTGTAAACTTGAATGTGGGCTTCCGGTCATTAATTTCAAAGTTTTTCTCTTTTATTTTCAGCATGATTATTTTAGCTTATAATTTGCAAACATTATTAGTTTATGAGATGAGCACACTATATCACATTTTATTTAATTACTGTTAGAATCATATTTTACTGTTTTATAAAAAAAATGATAAAACAAATTTGCCGTTTTTAATAAGTAAACGAGTTTGTAGTTATATACTGAAATAAAAAATATTATTATTACTGTTTTAAATTCCATTAACGGCAAAAACTATGACAAATACCTTTTTGTGTTTGAATTTGTGTTCAGAGAGATTTTCGGTATTAAAAGATTATTACTGTTTGGTTTAAACAAAATTTGATTCGTATTTGGTTTGAATTATTTCATTTTGGTTTGAATAGTTTTAAAAGAAAGTTAAGGGGAAACACCAGAACACAAAGAGGGTAGTTAGTTCCAAATGATAGCATGACGTACACAGAAACTTTAACTTCACCGAATCATATCTAATTAATTTTCTTACAGAAAGGAGAAAAATCCATCAAAATTGTGCATCTCCCAAGCAAGGAGCAATGCTGAATCTTCAAGTTAAATTAAAAACAAGAAAAAAGGTTCCCCTTTTAACAAACTTTTTCCACACCAACACCCTCCTCACTCAATAATCTCAACTTCTTTTCCTTTCCTCTCTTTTAACAAAAAAAAAATGCCTTTGAAGAAGAAGATGAAATATACACTCAAAACCATATTCATGCCCTGTGGTTGCGGCTCCACCGTCCCTCCTTCATCTCACAGCCACTACACCCCAGGACTACCGGTTTCTCCCACGGTGTTACGCAGTCCATGTCCTAAGATTGACGAGAGCGTCGCAATGGCTAAGGAATCACTCAATCCATTCGAAGATTACAAGAAGTCGATGAATCAGATGATCAAGGAGAGAGATATCCGAACAGATGATGATCTTAAGGAGCTTCTTAGGTGTTTCTTGGACATAAACCCTCCTCCTCAACACAATCTCATTGTCAGGGCTTTTGTTGACGTCTGTTCACTTCTTCGGCCACCACACGACCGCCGTGGAAACTCACTTGGGACATTGCTTCGTCTTTATGTTAGTCCTGTTGATGATAATGATGATAACTCACACCAACCTCTTCATTTGAGATGAGAAACGGATCGTCATGAATGTGTGTTACAATATTGTGAATAATTTGATTTTATTTTAGTTCTCTTTTACTATATACAGTATGTTTTATGATTCCGTCATGCAAGATAATATGTGAACCATTTAAGAGATATATAAAAATCAAAGATGTGAATTATTATGGTTTTCAGTTTTAGACAAGGATGACTGGATGAGTGAATTATGATTTACAATTTTCCTTGTGATTTCAAAGTTATACCTTAAAGTATGTGTTAAGAGGTATTCGGGTTTCAACAAGATTTTCTTACAAACTATAATTTGACTTGAAAATATCATCAAACTAACTTAGGATATATGCAACTTGGGAAAACAACCTTGAAAGTTTCATTTGGTGTGGTTAAAATTCAGTTAATATATATATAATTTTTTTAATATATGAAAAATCAATATAAACTATATATGTATGTAGGTTACAAAAAACTATATATGTATAAAAATATAAACAAATCCAGTAATAAAGATATTAAAAGTAAATTTATTATTTAAATATAAATATATTATGTTCTATAAAATATTTTAAAACAATTCAAAATGGGTTATATTTATATCACATCATTTTAATATTTTAAAACAATTCAAAATGGGTTATATTTATATCACATCATTTTCCATCTTTATTTGTTAAAATTAAATTATCATAATTTTTTTTTTTTATGATTCAGGTGGGTCCATCCATATTTGTGATATAAACTCAATTATTGTATAAATTATGGTTGAAGTTTCTGGTCAACTGTTCTTTCCCGTTGTGGTTCATTATTAAGATGTTGCTGATTCTGAAGAAACGAGGCGAAGATGAATAAAAAGAATTTTCAATTTCGACTGTATAATTAAATTCCTCATAAAATTAACTTCAATTGATTGAATTGAGTTAATAAGTTTAATAACCCCAAAACCCTCTTCTTAAAAAACCTCTAAACCGTACAAAACCCCGGCATGCTTCTCCGGCCCATCCTCAACAAAATACAAATCCCTCATCCTCCGAAACGCCTGCCACGTCAGCAAACTATCCGAACCGGCCTGATGACACTTCCCAACCTCCCGGTTAACCTCAAGCGACCGAGCCACCCGGTCCAAACCGCCAAACAACCTCCGCTCGCAGAACCTCATCATATGCTTCACATCATACACCCTCCCCCCGAAAAACGCCCTAACCACCCGTAGAAACTCTCCCAACGACCCCGGAAGCTCCCGGCGCGTGAGGATCTTCACAAGGTAACCGAAATCGTACGCGCTGTGGAACGTCACCCAGCTCACCGACACCGACGACGACGCGTTGCAGTTGCAGATCAGCCCCGACGACACCATCAGCTCCGCGAACCTCTCCGACTCGACGCCTTCGCTGCGGTTACGCTCGAAATCGATCCCGTGGCGGCGGAGGAGCTCGATCGAGTCGGGCGCGTGGGGGTCGCGATGGACGTCGAAGTCGCGGAAATTGAACTCCCAGATGAACCGGCTCCGGTTGAGGCCGAGATCGGGGAGGTTTCCGTCGGCGTCGGAGAGAGTGAGACCGACCTGGACGAGGCTGAGAGCGTCGACGTTGGATTTGAGGAGCTTGTAGAGATAAGCGGGGTTTCCACGGCGGCGGAGATCCGCCTTGTAGATCACGCCGGGGAACTCCGTGTCCATGGAGACGAACGGGAAGTCTTCGACGATCCCGCTGATCAGCTCGAACTCAGACTCCAGATTGTGAGCCCAGACCTCGCGAACCACGATCGAGAGATCTGCTGCATCGGGATTGATGATCATCGTCAAGGATTATTCAAAGTCTCTCGTCTTCTTCGTTTTTTCTTTTTAGATTTGTTGTTTCTGATTTTTGACATGTGCAGATTTTGAGGTATATATAGGTGTGTTTGTGGAAGTGAAGAGTTACGAGGAAAGGAGAGACGTGAAGAGAGGAGGAAGTGGTGGTGTAGAGTGTGAGAAACGCGTCGTGGAGATGCTTTGACTCTCGTGTTTGCTGTTACAAACGCAACTACTCGGTCTAAGCTGGCTGCTTTTGTATCCCCAATCATTGTATTTGCACACCCAACTCGTTATTAATTTAATGAAATTAAATAAGTACATCTCGTCTCGATTAGTTAATATAATCGTTATGACTTATGATACAAGGGATATATAATCGTTACAAACAATGAATATCTAACGCATTTAAAGATTACATTCTATGGAAAAAGTTTACGTTTGGTCCAAAAAGCTGGATAATAGATTAGATTTGGTCCAAAAAGCTGGATAAAGTACAAGTACAAAACCACTCTCTGTACGCTTAGTATACTTTACGAAGTACATATACAAATGTGTAATAACAATATGCTTTGTGATTATGGCTTTTTCTTTCCATTAATAGGGTTTTTGTAGGTAAATTTACATATTTATAAGTATATTTCCCTTCTTTGGTATTTTCCCAAATAAACACACGTTGAAGTCTATAATTAACTTTTTAAGAAGTAGATAGAAGTAAGTTTTATAACATGCATAATTTAAGGCAAAAAAAAGAGAGAGAGTGATAAGATGTTGGTCACAACTTTGACAAAGAAAAATGCGAGGAACTTTCTCATTGTGTTGAACACCAACACACCTTGTGTGTTGCCATACTTCACATATATACAAACCCAACATTGTCTCTCCATCTTCTTCCTTTTGCTCCACTAATATATATTATAGATATTTTGGTCACTAATATATACTATAAATACCAAAATGACTAAAATATTTTATTAGTATTAACTAATCTAGATCTTAGAGTTTAGAGTTAAGAGATAAGTTTTTAGGATTGAGGTTTAAAATTTTATAAAATAAAATATTAATTAAAATTTTGAAAATAGTTTCAAAAATCATTTTCAAATTTCAAAAGATAATTTGAAAAAGTTATAAAAATGTTTGAATTTTAAAACATATATTTTTTTTATTTTGTAACTTTTATTATTATTTATTTATATTTACATATCTAGAGTATAAAAATCTTTTACCTCTTAAATAAAATATTTATGTCATTTTTCTCATTATTAGCTCTTTTGTCATGAAAACGTCTATTTGGGAGAATTGATCTTTAACAATTGATACTATATTGTATTGGATGTTAGGTCTTGATCTGTGCATTCTTAGTTTATTACAAACATCAACAACTTTTCTTTCTAAAACAGAACAATTAATTACAAAACATTGGAATCACACTGATTCCCAAATCTATATCTCATTCTGTAAATTCGAAAGGACTTAAAATTTAATAAATACTATCCTCATGAATTTATGTATTTGTGTGTATATGTCGCAATGGCAAGCAAAGAGATCGAGGGTGAGGAATGTCACGTAACGTGACTTGGGAGCATGCGAAGATAACTCTGTGTTCCGTCAATTTCTGTCATGAGCTACTTGCACCTATATGCATCTATTATACACAAACACACGTGTGTATAGTTGTCTACGTGATGATAGTCTATATATCCGACTTCGATTCACATTCAAGTATGCAATATAGCGAAGCTACGTACTTCAAACTTTGGGCGATCTTCAAACTCATTAGATTAGGTTTTTACTGGGTGATGGGGAAATATATGAATGTAATTTGTGCGACTAGAAAACAAAAGAGCCTATATAACCTCTTCTCTTGATTCATGGAAATCTTCTGTATTGGGCCTTATCATAATCTATACTACTAAACTCACGGAAACTATGGATAAAACAAAAGAGACTTAAAAGAAGTTGGTGTCTCTAATCGATTGATGACCACACAAAAGAGTATGGATGAAGAAAATAGTCAATGAAAGGAAAGCATATTAAGAAATCACTAATTAATATGTTATTTTTGTCTAAATTTCTTATTGGAAGAAGTAAAATATTTGCCAACCATGCCTTAAATTGTGTTAAATACCCCAGGATAAAGTATAAACTAATCGTTGATATTGTTTTTTCCCTTAAAATTAGTTAGGTTTGAGCCAACATCTCTGATTGACCAAAAAACAAAATTAAAGAAATCTAGTTTTTCAAAATAAACTTACTATTAGATAAGGACAAGACTTGGGTTCACCCCCTATGGTGAACTTTTAAATTCACCACTTCTTTAATAACCAACCAAAGTGCCAACTAGATTAATGATTAAAAAATATTAAATATTTTTTTTAAAAACCAAAATAATTAAAAAACAAATAGTATCAATTTTAATAATGCTAATGTCACTATCTAATCCATAAACTCAAACTTTATACCCTAAATCCAAATTTTAAACCCTAAATTCTAAATTATAAACCTAAATTCTATACCTTAAACCCAAATCTTAAACCCTAAACCCAAACCATAAATCATAAACCCAAAAACCTGAATTCTAAACCCAAACCTATACCCTAAACCCAAATCGTAGACTCTAAACCCAAAACGTAAATACAAAACCCAAATCCTATACCCTAAATATTTAGATTAATATTGATGTTGTTCTTTTGAAATTTAAGGTTAAGAATTAAAGTTTGGATTTAAAGTTCATAGTTTGGGTTACGGTCTAGAGTTTGGGTTTAGGGTCTACGGTTTGAGTTTAGGGTTTATGGTTTGGATTTAGAGTCTAAGATTTGGATTTAAGGTCTAAGATTTGAGTTAGGGTATAGTTTTGGGTTTAGAGTTTAGATTTTTTTTGGTTTAGTATTTATGGTTTGGGTTTAGGGTTTGGACTTAGGGTATAGAGTTTGAGTTTATAAATTAAAATTTATGGTTTAGAATTTGGATTTAGGGTATAGAGTTTGAATTTAGGGATTAAATAGTGATATTAGCATTATTAAATATGATATTATTTATTTTTAAAATTATTTTATCATTAATCTAGTTGACACTTTAATTGGTTATTAAAGAGGTGGTGAATTTAAAAGTTCATCGTAGGGGGTGAACCCAAGTCTTGTCCATTAGATAATACGTGTTGTTTCTTTTGATAGTTTGGAATGGAACGGAACACACGTAAGGCTGTATCCGACATTAATGTGAAAACCAACATGCATTTTTATAGTAAGTTTAGGTGAAGTTTTTTCACATTCATAATAAGAACAACTCTTCTTCAAGATTTTTTAGACATTTAATATGTTAGTTCAACAACTTTGGTAACAAGTAAACCAAACCTATTTATTATTTGATGTATGATGTGTGTATATATTTAAATGACTATGTGTGCATATACTTATCTTTTAAAGCTAGAGTTACTTAAGTGCACATGAAGGAAAAGAGAAAAGTCATTGTTCCATATTTTTCATATTAAACACGTATATATAGTTATGTCACGTACAAGTACATTGAACTTACAACAAGTCAACAACAACTAATTTTCCTTTTATAAAATTACTATTCATTTCAATAGCCAGGAAATATCTAGTACCCAAAAAGGAATATTATCATTGTTTTGAAGAGTATACATCCGTCATTAATATCCATAATTTCATCGCTAAAAACATCTTTATTTTGTTAAAAACTGCTATAAGTAGCAATTTTATAATGGTTATCTACGTTATCACCTGTTGAAAAGAAATAACGAAATGTAATATTCATCGCACTAAACAAATGTGTCTATATATGTGTGTGTCATATGAACACATGCGGGCGTCGTATAATTTTAACTATCAATATATATGACAACAAAACAAGAAAAGAAAATAAGAAGGAAAGGACATTCTTAATTGGCATTTTCTTAATTACTACTCTTCTTGCTACATTTTTCTGCGAGAAAATCAAGCAAAACTTGGCTGTTGCATCTAGGGCACCTAGGGTTACTCTCCAAAGACATGATGATGTACATGATGCAGTTAGTACAACCAACAACCACAGCCTCTCCTCCTCCACCTTCAGCTTCCTCCGAGCATAAGGATGAAGATGAGCTCTCTCTGGGCAAAGATGAATCCAGTATATTTAGTTTCAGATCAAGTCCAAGAGTACTCGCGGCTTCTTGTTGGTTCATGTTCCTTGCCTTCCAAGAAGAATATGTTTGTTCTATAGGAACCTGATTATAAACACAATGAAATTAAAACCAAGTTCTGCGTTAGAAAATGAAGGTTGATAGGGTTTATAAAACATGTGCATATATCATCAAAAAGAAAACACAGTAGGAATGATCAATCGAGTGACTTATTTGCCTATCAATCAAAAAGTGAAGATCGAAATAACAATATTTGAGCAAAATAGCTTGAATCTTTGGTCAAAGTAAGCTTACCTAGGGGAGCTTATTGTTCTTGTTCTTGGGAGTTATAGAAGAAAGTTCGAGGTTTTCATGTTATTGGCTGCTGTTATATATAGGCAGATACACACACAAGATAGGAGAGGGTTTCATTGAATGCATATTAATTAGTTAGTAGGATTAGTTTTAACTACCTATCAAAATAAATACCCACGAGATTTTTTTAAGAAAAATAAGACGTTTCTAACAATTATGTGATTTGAAAAATATTACTAAAAGGATGGAGTATATGACTTGGCCTTTGAAATTGCATTTATTACCAAATAGTATTTGGATAAATACAAACGAGATACTTTGTCCTTTTTCATATTTTTATCATGAAGTTCAAATTCAAATTGAGAGAGGAATACACCATTTATTTCGAACTTGCCAGGTAGTAATAATGTATGCTGATATTTAAGATATTATCATGGCGTGAGAACTGACGAAGAGAAATGTTTTCAAGACTAGTATAACCTTCAGTATGATTTGTTTTTTCTTGTAAATAAATACTCGTACATGATGATTTGTCAAAGAAAGTATCGCATCAAACAATTGTTGAAAATCGATTAATATTGGTGAATGTGAATTTGGACGGCTAGACGCACGGCCAACAATGATGGAGTGTGGTTGGTGAGATTTAGGCTCTGACTGATGGAATAACGAAACATAAGAACAAAATTGCAAATAGAATGGAAGACTCATATGACATAAGATTCTGTCATCTTAGACTTTTGTTGCCGTGATTCAATGTAAAACCTAACAACAAAACCAAAGTTTGACTATACAAACCCACACATGTATAGATTATGTGCTTTGCTAATAATAGCATCAACAATATTAAAGGATATTACAAGTACCCTAATCCACAAATTTCATTACACACTCGAATATCTCAACCTTGATCATAATAATAATTAAAAGCAATCCTACTAATCAAATCATCAGCACAACAAAAAATATAAAATACAAGATTGCTTCCCACAGCTTTAACGTACCATTTGGGTTTATATATATTACTTACTACTGGATCAAACTAGTCTTCCACAATGTGTTTCCTCTCGAGCTCAATAAACTGCTTGTTGAGATGGGGAATTTCAGTGGCGTTTCGCGTCTCGTTCTCTCCTCTGCATCGTAGTAACTGCATTTGAAGACTCCGTACAAGGTCATTTAGCCTCTGGATATGTCTCTCTTGTGACAAGATGATCTGTATCCATCAACATAATAAGAATAAAAATAAAAACAAAACTGTTAGAATCTAAAAGTCTCGCATCTTAGTGAAAATAGGACAAGCTCTATTCATACATCCAAATGGAACCTAAGGTTGCAACTTGCAAGACACGTAGAATCTATGTTGTTGTTTTTTTCTCCAATAATCTCATGCAATCAGTACCTTCTCTTTGACAGCATCTTCCCTCTTTGCAATTTGCTGATGTTGATGAGACAAGCTAGGAGCAGCATCAAGCTCAAGAAGCGGTTGCCTCCACTCGAACTGAGAGGTGACTATGAGTATAACTAGAAGAAAGACGATCATGATCGGCCTCGACATTTTCTCTCCTTTTATTCTTGTTTTTAGCTCCCCTACAAAACCTGTTTCAAGATACACATTTTACACTCCACATCCAACAACCATCACACCTTATCGAAAGGCCAAAACTTGAAGAGATAACGTGCTTTAATTCACCAATCCAAGTCAAAAAAAAAGTTTTCTAAACAAAACCAAAAGTAGAAACGATCTAATCAAATATTGTGAGCTTCTTCTATTCAAATAGATGTTCAACACGGATCTACATAATCTGCAACTAATTAAATAATAACCTAGTGATTACAAGAATGCGATTTTAACAGCACCACAACATAAATATCCAAATCATCAAACGAAGAGGTAACGAGACAATTACGATGATTGGCGCAGAACTTACAGATCGAGATTGAAGGCTGAAACCAAACTTCATTGTCGAACGAAGCAGCGAAGTTTTTGTTTTGTAACGGTTTCGAGAGAAAGAAATGCGAAAGCAGAGGTTTTTAACGGCGGCGGAGATAAATCTACAACCTCTGCGCAACCGTCTTGAATTGACGGGATAGAATAGTACGGAACTAACACAAAAATGACTCATTTTACAAAATTACCCTCGCCTTTTTATCCATTTCGCACACCTAATATTACCATTAACAGGTTATTTTACAAAGAAATATATTTAATAAAAAGAACGATTTGTTTTGCAAATTATTTATTTTTGTTTCATTCCAAAAATGAAATATCTGGAAATGATTTTAAAAAGTTTTTATTGTAACCGGTACAAATTTTTGGAATTCTATAGAATGATGCATTCTGATTGGTTGCAACAACTCATCTCTCTGATTCCCTGTCGGAATAGCTATGTGGTTCTTATTCATACTCTGTTTTTTGAGGTAGTTACTTGAACTCTCTGGAAATGTGTTTCTTTGTACGTTGCTTATTCGTGTCTTCTCCCTTTCCTTTTTGTCTGAACATCCAGCTCGGTAATCAAAAATATTATTCAGTGTGTGACAAAAGCAGATTTAGATTTAACATCAGTTCAGTAAACCAAATAAAAAACGGACAGATTAAGTAATGAAAAGCTTTTAAATCCAGAAACATATATAAACCCTCTACAAAAAAAAACCTTCAGACAGGATACATTTTCTTCTTTTCTTAACATCGAAAAACAACACATGAAACTGGTTCTTACTACTTTCCATAGCCTTACTCTAGATAAAAGAACATTACAATAAGAGCAACTACAACACATATAATCACGTCCCACCGCGCCCTGTTCACCGTTTTGATCGAGTATATCCCCACGAAGCAGCTCGACAACTGGTCCGTGCCACTGCTCCCTTTTGCTTTCTTCTGCTGCGATGGTCTTTCCTCTAACAGTGAAGCCATCTGGTTGTCTATCATGCTAGGTAAAGGTAGTACCCTTATAGCCTTTGATGCTGATTCAAGTGTTGGCACTTCATTCGCTAAATTCCCCGTTGTGACCGCTTCATCCACATTGATTATTTCGTCCTTTAGGATATCCGCAAAGAAATCATCTTCAGTTTGCACCTAATACACACACACAAGACTTCATCAACAACTACATTAATCAAGAACCATCCATCATGCGCCATGTGAAACGTTAGCTAGCCAGAAACAACTATATGACTTAGAAAATGGGAGATTCACCAAGAAACAAAAAAGAAAAAAGCAATAGGCAGAACTGGTCTAGGCAAAGCCTAATGAAACATTTCGTCTTGACCCTAAGTTTTAAAGAGCTACCAAAAAAAAATTATGACCCCTAAATATTGTCTTTAAAGGGGACAAACCTGTAGATTGTCTGCTGTTTCTGCCATCTCGTTGAGAAGCTCCTCCCCTGACTCACCGGCAAGGTAAAAATCAACCATGCTGTCCAAATCAGCCTGGCTCCTAGAACTAGCAGCACCACCACCATTTTGCATGATCATGTGCTTCTCTGCTGGTAAATCTGGCTCTGGTGCCTTGTGACTACTCGTACAAGAATGGAACTCTTTGTTCCTCCTAAGCCGGCAAACAACCAAAGCATCATCCTAGAATTCACAGGAAAAAAATCAACTCAAGCCAAAGATCAGAACATTTCAAGTAGCCAAAGTTACCTCTTAGGTTAAAACAAAGAGTTTTACCGTAGAAACTCCTTTCATGCAGTACTCGTGCATAAGCCATTCTGTTCTTTCGCCTTTTGGTGCACGACCCATATGGAAGACAAGCGTCCTCTTTGTTCCAATCACTTGAGAAGAAGACTTCACATCACGTTCTTTTCCAGTGGCTTTCCAGTACCCCATCTTGGTCGCTCTCCTGTTCTGTGACCCATGTGGATACTTTTTGCCTCGTGAACAGAAGAAGAACCATTCCGTTTCTGATTTAACTATCGACTTATCTGCAAATTAAAAAAAAAAACGGAATTTTAAAAGAAAACAAGAACACTAACCCTCTAATTATCACACTCCACGAGAACACATGTTGCTTTTTTAAATGTTTTTCTTGTTGAGCAAAGAAATAAGAAAATTATGACTAAATATAAACAAAAGTATGTCATAAGCAAAGATTTGTAAAACAAACCGGGCAAATCCCAAGGCTCGAAGTTGTAAATATCTGTTTCCGGTATAACCTCAACGGACCGCTCCAAACCGTCCATCTTCCGCTTCAGGTAATACGAGATCAGCTCCACGTCCGTCGGCGAGAACTTGAACCCCGGAAACACCGTCGCGGCTTCCAGTGACGCCGCCGTATCCTTAAAAGCTCCCACCGCCTCTGCCTCCGCCTCCATGAAGAAGTATTTTCCGGTCTCTAGAGAGTTCTAATGTAAAACGAATCTATGAGCTCGTCAGTGTTTACTTGAGCTTTGAGTTCCCAAAAGGACATACATGTGTTTTTGCCTAGGTGTTGCGTAGGTATTGCATGATGCATGTCTGATTGCCACGTCACTACGCCTAGTTAAAAAATAAGGTTTTATTTCAGTTAGCCCCTTGGTGTTTTCACCTTCTCTGAATTTAAGACTTTTAATTTAGTTATCTACTACAAAGCCCTTTCTTGCTAGTGATTTACATGATTTACATCACATTGCATCAGTGTTTCATTCTTCTCAACAAAGTATATTGATTATAAAAACTATAGATGATAGGACCCCTGCACATCACATACCATTATACTATACATTATAGATGGTGAACCAAAATAGAGAGATTGTAAATTACTACAAAAGAGAAAAATAAACTACAATATGATCATTGTTTATTTTTGTAAAGGTAACTTGAAACCACAGAGGGGACAGATGTGACCAACATGAAACCATTTTTCAATACAGGAACTATGAAAGACATGAGAGCAGCAAGGCATAACGGTTGCTTCTTCCGCAAGAAACATCTCCTCTGTGCAAATCACACAAGGTTCGAGCCGATCCATGTCCGGTCCAAGCACTTTGAAACGCTCTAGCCCGCTTACCGCAGATCTATCTGCAGGTCTCGTGCATCTGGACGATGAAATCTCCATCTGAATAGACTCCAACACGGCCTTACCGGCTCTTCCAGACACATAAGAGTGATGCATATAACGTGTGAAACCCATCTCAGATATCACTTCTCTTATTTGATCTTCCCATGAAGACAGAGAAAGCAAGTCCTCGTTCCTCTCAACTCTCTTCTTGATCAAACTCGATATCTTTCTCTCAATGGACCGTTCCCGAAAAACCGAGAGCAATGTCTCGTGATCAACATGCGTTAACTGATATTGTAAGATGATTTGAAGTTTAAGAGCTAACCACTTATCGTCGCAAGAAAACTTATCTTTCTGAAAGAGTTTCAACTCCTCCGCAAGACTTTCGGTAACGTCAGGAATGTTGAACGGCATGTGTTTAAAATAGCCAAGAGAGGGAGGCGTCTTGTCGTAGATCTCTCTTCTTATAACCTCGTACGCTTTCGAAGTTGTAACACAATCTGTGGACTCTGTTTCTGTGTAGAGGTAAGAACAAGGGAAACGAAATCTACTGATGGATCTTGTTGATGACTCGGTGGTAGTGTCGCAGACAGCAAGTATCTTAAACTCAACCTCTATGAAGAACTGCGGATACGTGAGGCTCTTCTCGCACTCACCAACACTATTAGGTAATATCGTCAGACCAATTTGGCAAGAAGTTTCTAAAGGTGAATGTCTTAACCAAGGGCCATAGACATGCGTTCTTGACGTGGCATTCAAGACACGTTCTTTAGGAAACGTAACCTGCACGCAGTTTTCTTTCACGTGACCTATCCTTCCACAGTTGTAGCAGAAGTCACCTAAGTTCCAGTACTTGAACTCCACGAACCGGTTTTGGTTTTGGCCAATGTAGAATCCTGGTCGGAGTGGCTTCTTTAGGTCAATATCAACTCGGAGGTAGATGAACCTGTTGTTATTAGACGTTCCATGAAAAAACGCATTGTTGTCACCGACTTGTGATTTAAGCGTGGGGAGGAAGTTACTAGTGCAGAGGTACGATGGTAACCCCACGACAACGACCAAGAAGGAGTCCCAAGTGAAGTCAATGGTGTCTGAAGAGTTTAGATCCTTGATTACTATGAGAGCTCCATTGACGTTGTAGGGTCGTTTTTTAAGAATCTTTTCTTTATCATTCTTTTGTATGAATTCGAACAAGAATGTAACGCCGTCGTCTAGCTTTTGGACAGTCATGTCGCCGGAGAGAACCCATTGTTTCCGGAGTGTTTGTTCTGTTTCTTCAGTAGACGGTGGAGTTGAGTTCGTGAAGAACTTTCCGACGAGGCGGTGAGATGAAGAGCCGTCGAGCATGTTTTGCTTTCAGAAGAGTTTGAGTTATTTTATTTTTTTTGTCAACGCGTTTAAGTTAATTAGTTTGAACATGTATTTCTTACTTGGTTTTTATAACAAACAGAAAAACAAATAAGAAAGTATTCCTTTTCCTTGTTACATCTTGACGATATTTTTATTTAATTTCATTCTTGTGTTTTGACAGATACACATTGAACCTTTTTTCTTTTCCAATTATATATAGGAAAATAAAACAAAACTCAATTTGAATGCTATAAATTTAAAATGTAAATCTAAAATAAAACTCAATTTGAATGCTAATTGTTTCGTACAGAAAACATGTAAATCTAAAAAATGTATAGCTCCATATCGTTTAGATGAAACTATAAAATAAAACTCAATTTGAATGCTATAAATTTTGTAATTGTTTCGTATCTACTTTATTAAACTTTCTTGTAATGTATAAAATACAATGAATTTTATATTATAAAAAGGTTTCATATACATAATTCATACTTTAAACCAATTCTCACCATCACTGATATATATTTACAAAATTTAACGTCTTGTAAATTTTAGATTCAAAATTTCATAATAAAATCTAGGACATAACACATTCTAGTGATCATTTTATTCTTGTAATGTTTGTAAGAAACTTGTAGGTCTAGAACATAAATTTGAGATCCTCGTAGAGATGATAATATGGACTATCATGCCACTATTTAAAAATTTAACCAGCTAATAAATTTACCAAACTAGACAAATCACATATAAGTGCAACATGGGTTAAAAATCTGATATGGAAATTATGCTGAAAATAATTTTACATTCTAAATAAGCATATATCAAACTTTTACATTACAACTAATTTCATACACTTACACTTATTCGTGGTTTATACATATCAACTAACCAAATCTTATTATAAATATATATAATTATAAAGTATTTATAATTCAGTAACGCAATAGAGGCATGAGTAATACTTATCTTTATTGGAAAGCAGGTGACGTTGGAGTGTTGAAATTGGTTACCGCAGCAGAAAATTTGACTAGAAAATTCAACAAAAGTATCCAAATTAATAGTTTATAAAACCGAACAAAAAATAACCCAACAAAAACTTTTATCAACAACCCCAAAATGTTAAGCATGAAAGTAAATTAGGGCATTAATCTAAACATGAATAAAGCTATTAATTAATTATTATAAAAAGAGCTACTGAGACAACTAGGACTATATTCTATACTGATACAATTATTCATACCTTGTTAAAGAATATTCTGATTATGAAATGAAAAAGCTTTGCATATACTTTTTTATTAATTATAAGCAGTAGCCAAGTGTGAACAAAACTTGTAACCAAACAAATCAAATAAATTTTGAGTTGTTACCTAACCACGATAACGACAAACAGGCATAATTTAAATTACTCCTATTAAACAAAGAAATTGTTGGGTTCCTTCTAGATGGAGGAAACCCATTGGGTTTGGTTGGTGATAACCAAACTTGGAAGTTGGGCCATTGGTATTAGTCCATGAGATTAGTATTGGGCCTTGGAGATTATTAAGGTTAGTGAGACACACATATAAAGTCTCTTAACCTAATTTGTGCTAAGCACACAGCAGACATAACACAAGAAAAGAAAGAAGAGTACTCAAGAAGACTCTTAAGACAAAAGAGAGAAAAAGAGAGAAGAAGGCAGATTCGTCTAGGTTTGTCAAGGCAGGGTTTGGAGGGTCAAACGGATCCTGATCGGGCTGATATTTTGTGGGAAGCTTCTTCAGTCAGTGGGTTAAAGGTTCACCGAAGGGATTTGGATTCTAACGGTTGGATCTTCTGTTGTCTGGGTTTTAGTGAAGCTGGTCGTCACAGTTCTTCAGCAGTGCTGTCTTGAGTGTTTGGTAAATCTGACGGTGAGATCTTCTCTGATTGAGCTGAGATTTGGCAGAGGTGTCGTGGACTTGTTCATCTTGGATTTGTACGGTGGGATTAGTCTCTGGTTGCCGGAATCCTTGTGAGCTGAGGTCGTTTGGTTGCTGCCGGTTTTGAAGCTTTGTGTTGCTCTCTTGTTGTTGTAGTATCTTGTGTTGGAGATAGCTCTTTGTAGCTAGAGTCTCTGTTCTGTTCAGGTTGTTGAACAGGGAGGACGTGGTTGTACTCACATACATTTATATAGTGGATTGTTGAGTGGACTACGGTCCCGTGGTTTTTCCTTCTCACACCGAGGAGGTTTTCCACGTAAAAAGTGCTTGTCTCATTTAGTTTCTGCTTATACTATATTCTGCTATCGTCGAAGTATTTTCCTCACAGGTTCACACAAGGTCAGGGGAAACACGACCGTTAAGTTCCGCTGCGCCGTGTGCCTTATTTCCCTAACAGAGTGGTATCAGAGCTTCTGGTTTTAGGGCTTTGGGTTTGATAACTTCGGGTTATTGTTGCTTGTGTGAATGATGGAGAATATGGGCAGGATGGAAAATATGGGCAGGATGATAAGCTTGAATGGTGCCAACTATCATCTATGGAAGGGCAAGATGGAGGATTTGCTCTTTGTTAAAGAATTCCATGTTCCTGTCTTCGAGGAGAAGAAACCTGAGAAGAAGACGGATGAAGAGTGGAAGCTGCAGCATCGCCAAGTGTGTGGGTTGATAAGGCAGTGGGTAGATGATAATGTGTTGCATCATATTGAGACTGAGACGGATGCTCGTTCTTTGTGGAAGAAGCTGGAGCAGTTATATGCTAGGAAGACCGGAAATAACAAGATGTACATGATCAAGAAGTTGATTGAGCTGAGGTATCAGGAGGGAACTCCGATGACAGATCACTTGAATGCGTTTCAGGGATTACTCAACAAGCTGTCTGATATGGGCATCAAGTTTGATGATGAGATTCACGGTCTGTGGCTTCTCGGTACTTTACCGGATTCTTGGGAGGTGTTCAGGATGTCTCTTTGTAACTCCGCGTCGGAAGGTGTTATTTCGATGGATTCAGTGAAGAACAGTGTTCTTAATGAGGAAGCAAGAAGACAGTCGAATGCTAGCAGTTCGCGTTCAGATGTCTTTGTTACTGAGTCAAGGGGGAGGAGTTCAAGTAGAGATCCCAAGAGGGACAAGAACCGGAGCAGGAGCAAGTCTAAAAGATTTGCAAATATGGAGTGCTATTTCTGTCATAAGAAAGGGCACATGAAGAAGGATTGCTGGAAGTTGAAAAACAAGCAGCAAGGAAATCAAGAAGAAAAGGTGGATCGGGTGACCGTCACTGAAGATCAGTTTCTCATTCTTCTTGAGGGTGATGCCATTAATGTCGCATGCCAGGACACCAGTTGGGTGATTGATAGTGGAGCTACTACTCATGCCACATCACAGCGGGATTTGTTTTCTACCTATACTACGGGTAATTATGGTTCTGTGAAGATGGGGAATGATGCGATGGCTCAGGTTGCTGGCATTGGTGATGTTTGCTTGGAGACTAGTCTTGGTACTAGGCTGGTGCTTAAGGATGTTAAGCATGTCCCAGATATTCGGATGAATCTGATTTCTACGGGAAGACTTGATGATGAGGGTTATTTCAGTTTGCACGGTGGTGGTAAATGGAAGCTCTCTCGTGGTTCTTTGATTGTGGCTCGAGGTGAGAAGTCTTCATCTTTCTATTGGATGCAGGCTAAGGTCTCCAAGGATGCTGTTAATGCGGTGGAGAATGATAATGCCATGGAGCTATGGCATAAGAGACTCGGTCACATGAGTGAGAAAGGAATGGCTGTGTTGTCTAAGAATGAGGTGATTCCAGGAATCTCTGGTTTGCACCTGCAGAAGTGTTCGCATTGTTTTGCGGGAAAACAACACAGGGTATCTTTCAAGTCTTCTGCGCCTTCTAGGAAACCCGAGGTACTGGATTTGGTACATTCAGATGTGTGTGGTCCAATGAAGACAAGATCTCTTGGCGGCGCATCATATTTCGTGACTTTCATTGATGATCATTCAAGAAAGTTATGGGTATTTTCTATGAGGACGAAGAATCAGGTGCTGGAATATTTCAAGCATTTTGTGGCGTTGGTTGAGAGACAAACGGGGAAGAAGCTGAAGTGTATCCGCAGTGATAATGGTGGAGAGTACATCGGACCATTTGATGCTTATTGCAAAGAACATGGAATAAGGCATCAGTTCACGCCACCTTATACTCCACAGTTGAACGGGTTGGCTGAAAGGATGAACAGGACGATTGTCGAGAGGATGAGATGTTTGATCTCACAGTCAGGCTTATCGATGACTTTCTGGGCAGAAGCTTTGAACACGGTGGTTCATGTGCTGAATTTGTCACCAAGTGCTCCATTGGAGGGTGATATTCCAGAGAGGGTTTGGACTGGTAAGGATGTTTCTTACAGTCACTTGAGGGTCTTTGGGTGTAAGGCATTTGTTCATATTCCCAAGGTTGATAGATCGAAGCTTGAGATGAAGTCGCGGCAGTGTGTGTTCATCGGTTATGGTCAGGATGAGTTCGGGTACAGATTTTATGATCCCGTTGAGAAGAAGCTCGTAAGGAGCAGAGATGTTGTGTTCATGGAAGATCAAACGATTAAGGACATTGAAAAGTCCAAAATTCCAACTCAGGTTTATGAAGGTTTGATCGATATAGAGGCTACTCCTTCTACATCAGTCCACGGTGAAGTTGAGGTTGAGGTTCGGGATGGTACACCCAGTGCAGATGCTCCCGCACATGAAGATGGCAATGGTGATCATGGTGACGATCATGGTGAGACACCAGCTGCTGAGAACCAACCTACTGTTGTTAGAAGATCCACGAGGGGTCTTAAACCGTCGACAAGGTATGATCCTAGTGAGTATGTTTTACTTACTGATGGGGGAGAGCCTGAAAGCTATTATGAAGCTTTAGAGGATGAGCACAAGGATCTGTGGTTTGGAGCCATGGATGAGGAGATGGATTCTTTTGATGAGAATCACACTTTTGAGTTGGTGGAATTGCCTAAGGGCAAGAAGGTTTTGCTTAATATGTGGGTGTACAGAATTAAGCAAGAGGATGGAAAGCCACCTCGATACAAGGCTAGATTGGTTGTGAAAGGTTACAGCCAGAAGAAGGGGATTGATTATGATGAAATCTTTTCTCCTGTTGTGAAGATGTCATCCATTCGGGTTGTGCTTGGATTGGCAGCGAGCCTTGATCTAGAGGTTGAGCAAATGGATGTGAAGACTGCTTTCCTTCATGGTGATTTGGAGGAAGAGATCTACATGGAACAACCGGAAGGCTATGTTAAAGAGGGCAAGGAAAATCTGGTTTGCCGCTTGAAGAAAAGCCTTTATGGACTGAAGCAAGCACCGAGGCAGTGGTACATGAAGTTCAAGTCTGTTATGGGGGAGCATGGTTATGCAGAGACTGATTCAGACCAGTGCGTATTTGTGAAGGTGTTTGGTGAGGATGATTTTATCATCTTGTTGCTGTATGTCGATGATATGTTGATTGTGGGCAGGAACATGGACAGAATTAAGGAGTTGAAAGAGCAGCTCGGGATGTCCTTTGCCATGAAAGATATGGGTCCAGCGAAACAGATTCTCGGTATGAGAATTGTTAGAGACAGAGGTGAGAAGCTGATTCACTTGTCTCAGGAGAGGTACATTGAAAAGGTACTTAAAAGGTTTCACATGGACAAGTCTAAAGTGTTGAGTACTCCGCTTGCACCACACTTAAGACTGAGCAGTCAACAGAGTCCGAAGACATATGAGGAGAAAGAAGATATGGCGAATATTCCATATGCTTCTGCAGTGGGTAGTTTGATGTATGCCATGGTCTGTACAAGACCGGATTTAGCCTACGCCGTTGGAGTTGTCAGCAGGTTCATCTCCAATCCGGGGAGAGAACATTGGAATGCTGTGAAGTGGATTTTGAGATATCTCCGAGGGACTTCTGATCTGAAGATTACATTTGGGGGTAAGAAGCCTTTGCTGGTCAGTTTCACTGATTCTGACATGTCTGGAGATGTTGATTCTAGCAAGTCTACTTCGGGTTACTTGGTAACATTTGCGGGTGGAGCTGTGGCATGGTAGTCAAGGTTGCAAAAGTGTGTTGCATTATCTACCACTGAGGCAGAGTTCATTGCTGCAACTGAAGCTTGTAAAGAGTTGTTGTGGATGAAGAACTTCTGTGAAGAGATCGGTTTCAAGCAAGAAAAGTATGAGTTGCTTTGTGATAGTCAAAGCGCTATTTGTCTCGGGAAGAATTCTACATTTCATTCGAAGTCGAAACACATTCAGAGGAGGTATCATTGGATACGGGATGTGGTTGCTTCTAAGGAAGTGGAACTTGCAAAAGTTCATACGGATGATAATGGAGCTGATATGATGACAAAGTCTTTGCCGAGGGGAAAGCTTGAAGTATGCCGAGGAATAGCCGGAATGGCTGTTTCCTCCACCTAGTCGGAGGGGGAGTTTGTTGGGTTCCTTCTAGATGGAGGAAACCCATTGGGTTTGGTTGGTGATAACCAAACTTGGAAGTTGGGCCATTGGTATTAGTCCATGAGATTAGTATTGGGCCTTGGAGATTATTAAGGTTAGTGAGACACACATATAAAGTCTCTTAACCTAATTTGTGCTAAGCACACAGCAGACATAACACAAGAAAAGAAAGAAGAGTACTTAAGAAGACTCTTAAGATAAAAGAGAGAAAAAGAGAGAAGAAGGCAGATTCGTCTAGGTTTGTCAAGGCAGGGTTTGGAGGGTCAAACGGATCCTGATCGGGCTGATATTTTGTGGGAAGCTTCTTCAGTCAGTGGGTTAAAGGTTCACCGAAGGGATTTGGATTTTAACGGTTGGATCTTCTGTTGTCTGGGTTTTAGTGAAGCTGGTCGTCACAGTTCTTCAGCAGTGCTGTCTTGAGTGTTTGGTAAATCTGACGGTGAGATCTTCTCTGATTGAGCTGAGATTTGGCAGAGGTGTCGTGGACTTGTTCATCTTGGATTTGTACGGTGGGATTAGTCTCTGGTTGCCGGAATCCTTGTGAGCTGAGGTCGTTTGGTTGCTGCCGGTTTTGAAGCTTTGTGTTGCTCTCTTGTTGTTGTAGTATCTTGTGTTGGAGATAGCTCTTTGTAGCTAGAGTCTCTGTTCTGTTCAGGTTGTTAAACAGGGAGGACGTGGTTGTACTCACATACATTTATATAGTGGATTGTTGAGTGGACTACGGTCCCGTGGTTTTTCCTTCTCACACCTAGGAGGTTTTCCACGTAAAAAGTGCTTGTCTCATTTAGTTTCTGCTTATACTATATTCTGCTATCGTCGAAGTATTTTCCTCACAGGTTCACACAAGGTCAGGGGAAACACGACCGTTAAGTTCCGCTGCGCCGTGTGCCTTATTTCCCTAACAGAAATAACTAGTCTTTTTCTAGAACATAGGAGTTTCGATCCATATCTCGCAGTCTCGCAGACAAAACGAGTATATTTCAAAAACAATTCATGGGACCTAGAATATTTTAAAAACAATTCATGGATGCATATATACTAATAAAGTACATGTAATATAAGATAGATAGCCATCAAAAAGGAATCATTCGCCGACCCATGACAAAAATCAAAAAGAAACATATACCTCGTAAGTCAGAGACGCAAGAGAAAATTTAGAGAGATTCGTTTCTGTCGACGAACAAAGCTGACGTCACTCTTGTATGGAAAATTTGAAAGGTTTTTAGTTCGAATAATGTGGATTCAGAGTTTTGCTTAATATTACTAATATTATATTAGAGTTTTTTTTAAACGTCTGAACTCAATTAAGAGAGAAGAAACAATGTTTCAAGTAGCAAAGGAGAACAATGAAATAGAAACCAGAAAAACACAGACATCAACAACATGATTTTAAGGGAAGGGAAATCGGCCAATTCCTACATCAACTGAGGACCGCGGTCCCGATCAGTACACATACTACATACCTGTGCTAAAACATACATCAATTAACGTCTTTTTTTAAATTTCATACATCAACTAAGATTTTTACGTTAATTCATACTTTGACCGTCATACCGTTAGTCAAAAGGTAACGGTGCTGACGTGGCTTTGACGGACACTGATGTGGCTTTTATCTTTTATTTAATTAAATTTTTAAAAAAATTAATACATGTTGTTAGAGGGATTCGAACCCGAATTAACCACTTGGTAGCAGATTTCCTCAACCACTAGGCCACACAAGATAACTGTTTATGATATCTATTGTGTCTTACTTAAATCTAATATATTTTGTTCATATATATTACTAATTATCTAGAATTTGTTCCACAAAATATATATAAATTCTAAGAATTGTGTTTGATTACCTTGTTTTTATTGTGTTCTAAATGTTCTTTACAATTTCAAAATAAAATTTTTTAGAATAGAAAAATTATTTTCAAAATTTAAAAAGAAAATACGAAAAAATTGAAAATAAATTTCCAAAAATTATTATAAAAATTTTAAATTTGAAAACATATAAATCCAAACTATTTCGTAGATATACATATATATATATATATTTATTTTATTTATTATTTATTTAAAATATAAAAAGAAAATAGGAAAAAGTTTTTTAAAAAAATGAAAAACTTTCGAAAGTTTATTATAAAAAGTTTGAATTTTAAAACATATAACTTGAAACTATTCAAAAATATTTTTATTTTATATTTTTTTATATTTTTTATTTATTATTATTTAATAATTTCACAATTGTTTAAATATAAATAGTTATTTAAATAAATATATTTAAAGTACATATAAATAAATAAAATATATATGAAATAGTTTTGATTTATATGTTTTCAAATTCAGACTTTTTATAATAATTTTTTGAAATTTATTTTCATTTTTTTGTATTTTATTTTTAAATTTTGAAAATACTTTTTCTACTTTAAAATTTTTAAAATAATTTTTTTAAAGAAATTTTAGAACACAATAAAAACAAGGTAATCAAACACAATCCTTAGAATTTATATATATTTTGTGGAACTAATTCTAGATAATTAGAAATATATATGAACAAAATATATTAGATATAAGTAAGACACAATAAATATCATAAACAAATATATTGTGTGGCCTAGTGGTTGAGGAAATCTGCTACCAAGTGCTGATCTCGGGTTCGAATCCCCCCAAAACATGTTTTAATTTTTTTAAAAAAATAATTAATAATATATAAAAGCCACATCAGCGTCCGTTAAAGCCACATCAGCATCTGTCACCATTTGACTAACGGTAAGACGGTCAAAGTATGAATTAACGTAAAAGGCTTAGTTGATGTATGAAATTTTTAAAAAACATTAATTGATGTATGTTTTAGCACAGGTATGTAGTATGTGTCCTGATCGGGACCGGGGTCCTCAGTTGATGTAGGAATTAGCCGATTTCCCTTTAAGGGAAAGACTTTAACAGTTGTTGAAGGAGGTTTTTTCTTGGATTATATTGTACAGCCACTCCGGATCACCAAGGGCGAGATAAGATTGGAATCTCCCATCCTGTGTAACACTCTTAAAAATAGCTCTGACCACAGAGTTTGTTGCAGCCGATTCCTGCTCAAAAGAGATAGAAGAGAATCTCGTGCATAAGTCAAAAACTTTGGACAGATATTATATTAGAGTTTAACATATATAAAAAGATATAAAAATAAAGTTGTTAGATGAAAATTAGATTAGTAAGATATCCATTATTATTATCGAAATTGTTTAAATTTACTATTTCACTAACCATTTTCTCAAACTTTATGCAACTTGGTTATTTATAAATTGTTCAACTTGTTTCAAAAATAATAAAATCTAATCATATATAAACAAAAATGAAATTAAAGTAGTAATATTAAAATGGTGAGATAAAGTTTTTGAATGTCTTTTTTTTGAGAACCAGAATCACCCGTTTCCTTCAGAGTTTCAAGCTCCTTCCTTCCATGTCCACTCACCAAGATATGTCTCTCGTCACGGCCACTCCTCCAATCAACGTCGATCAATCCTTCCCCGAGATCGACATGTCCGGCGACTCCTCCTCCTCCTCCATCGTACGAGCAACCGTCGTCCAGGCATGCACCATCTTCTACGATACTCCCGCCACCCTAGGTAGGTTCCCCCAGCTTCCTCCATTCGAACCGTGTCTTGTCTCTTTCTTATGCTTATGATCTTCCCTATGTTCGTCGCAGACAAGGCGGAGAGGTTACTTGCCGAGGCGGCGGATAATGGGTCACAGCTCGTTGTGTTCCCGGAGGCGTTCATCGGCGGATATCCTCGCGGCTCAAGCTTCGAGCTGGCCATTGGTGCTCGGACGGCTAAAGGAAGAGACGACTTTCGCAAGTATCTTGCTTCTGCCATTGATATTCCCGGTAAAGTTCAAACCTTTAGTGTTGATGATGTTAGATATCAAAGATGAAGTCTTTTAAGTTACCAAAGAGTGTCTGAACTGTAAAGTACATTTTTTTTTTGACTAACGTCCTTAGGCCCTGAAGTGGAACGTTTGGCGGAGATGGCTAGGAAGTACAAAGTGTTCTTGGTCATGGGTGTGATAGAGAGGGAAGGCTATACTCTATACTGTTCTGTCCTTTTCTTTGACTCGCAAGGTCAGTTCTTGGGTAAGCACAGGAAACTCATGCCTACAGCTCTTGAACGTTGCATCTGGGGGTTCGGAGATGGATCAACCATCCCTGTTTTCGATACTCCTATTGGCAAAATCGGTGCTGCTATTTGTTGGGAGAATAGGATGCCCTCTTTGAGAACCGCAATGTATGCCAAAGGTTAGAATAGATCCTAAGCAATATATATATATATATATATATATATAATAGAGAGATTAGGGAGAATGTGTATTTTACAGACTAGTTAGTAAGTACCAATGTGTTATGGTTATGCAGGCATTGAGATATATTGTGCACCTACTGCTGACGCTAGAGAAACTTGGCTTGCGTCGATGACTCACATCGCTCTCGAAGGTGGATGTTTTGTTTTGTCAGCTAACCAGTTCTGTCGCCGGAAAGACTATCCTCCTCCACCGGAATACACGTTTTCCGGTTCAGAAGAGAGCCTTACACCTGATTCTGTTGTATGTGCTGGTGGAAGCTCTATCATTTCGCCTTTAGGAATTGTTCTAGCCGGACCAAACTATGAAGGAGAGGCTCTTATCTCAGCTGATCTAGGTATTGTTATTATTAACATTTGTTTATCAGTTAATCTAAGCTGGGACCAGTCATGTTTCATACAAAAAAAAATATTTGACAGATCTTGGGGACATAGCACGAGCTAAGTTTGACTTCGATGTGGTTGGTCATTACTCGAGGCCTGAAGTGTTTAGCTTGAACATAAGGGAGCATCCGAGAAAAGCAGTCAGCTTCACGTCCGAGGTAACCAAAGATGAGACCATCAAAAAGTAAAAGACCAACGTTCAACGTCAAAGACTTGTAACTGAAATCATTTCCAGAACGTTATGCATTAATAAAGAATATATTAATATCCTGTCTAATTTCCAAACCTTGCCAGGTTTTTACAAAGACAGCCAAAATTTTATATTGTTCATAGATTTGATCCAGATATAAAATTGTACGAATCAGGGATACCCATACTGTACTCCAGTTTCCAGTAATATCTCTTCGTAATTAACTTTACAAGTTGTTTGTTCTTGAAGAATTGGTCTAAGTATACTATGGAACCAGGAAACACAACATGAAGAAGCTCAACTAGTAGGTAATAACCAAGGCTTATAAGCTGACGGAACATTGCAGAGAGAAACCAATTCTCTGCCATCAACTTTTAATATTTCTCCATCGTCACATGCATTACAAAATAGCTAGAAAGAGAAGCAACCAGAGCACGCATATGCAAATCTTTTGATAAGACATTCGATTAGGATTTCTCATGAGATGTATTTTTCTTGTTGCTCGTGTAAAAGCTTTGCTGAAGATTTGGCATCAAGGTAGAGTGATGTTACTTCCTCTATATCAGCCTGTCAAAAGTCAAAGCAACAAGTGTTTAACAAGAAATATTAACTCATTTTATACACTGCTTTATTGTTCTAAGATACTATAGATTACAAAACCGAGCCCATTAAAGATTACACTATGAGATATAAGGGCATTGGAGCAATTGGTTCGATACTATACCTTGCAGATATTGTCACGTCCATTCATCTTAGCCACGATGCTGGCAGGAGACAACAGCTGAACAGCGTGCCTGTGGAAGCCAAAGCACAAGAAGGTTTAGAGAGAGAGAGAGAGAGAGAGAGAAAAACTTGCAAAGAAGCAATGATGCTTGTTGAGTCTTAAACCTTAGAGATGTTCTTTGCCCAATGTCCCCAAGTAGGACCAAGCATTCTTCATCCACCGTTAGCTCTTCTACTTGCGCACGAATGGCTATAATCTGACCACATAAACAAATCTATTAGAAGGCTGTTGATTAATTGATATCCAAAATATTAAAATGAAAACTGAGTAACCTGTATCATTTCAGAGGGATTATAGATTTGCGTCCTGATAATGACCAACCGATCCAACAAGTCGATAGGGACTCCATGGGGACTAGGCATATCAGTTCCTCTGCAAAAGAAAGTGAACCACAGCACTAAGTTAAACGCAAATAATAGAAATGATAATCTATATATCAAGGTCTAATGTTTCTCCTCACCTTACGTTGCAGACTCCTCTATTTGTTGCAAATATTACTATTGGAGATAACGAGCTCTCCAGCGCACGGTTTAAGTAAGAAAAGCACTCCATATCAAGCATGTGAACCTAAAGATTTGTGATTCAAGAAAGTTAAATTACTGCTCAATGTGTCCTAAGCATGGTGGAATGAAAAAACTTATATAGGAAAAATACCTCATCGATAAATAGAACTCCGGGAACGAGCTCGGCAACACCTTCATCTATATAACGGTTAACAACCTGCAATAATCATACACCATTATACTATTAATCATTTAGCAAAATTTAAACAAGTATAGTTTAGATCTCAGTGAAGAAGACGACCTTGTTAATTTCTTGGCGCAGCTTATCAGTGATCTCAGTCTTCCGGGGTTTCATCATTTGGCCCATCAAAGAAAGTATATCCTGCCCACCTTGAGGCCGAGCATTTGCTGCATCCAGATCTTGAAGCGTCACATCCTAACCAAAGTGAAAAAAAAAAACTTTTAGAGGCTACACAAAATAACCAATGTACAACGTAAGAATACATTAAGCATATCCATCAAAGGTAACATTGACAATGATGATCATTATTTAGTGCAACACAAAAGGGTCATAGAGAGGTAAACCTGCACAATCTCTTTCTTTTTGTGAACCTCTCCCTTGGGAAGTGGAACATATTCTTCTGCTTCAAGATCGAATTCAGTGGCAAAAGCATCGCTTCTACCCACCCGCTTGACAGCTCCACTGTTTGCTTCAATGTATATAACATCACCGACAGCTACCTGATAGTCAAACAGTAAAGATACGAACTTCAGGACACAATGATCTGGTGACAGATGAAAACAATATTAGGTGCAAAGAAGTCAAAACAACTAACCTTTTCTTTAATCAAGGCATCGTAGATAGTGGGATCCAACTTAAGTTGTTTGGTTCCTTTGACTGTCTTGAGTCCAATGATAACATGACTGATGCTTTTGCCATAACCTCCGGTAAGACTTTCAGTTTCTTCTGGTGACAGCTCCGTAACCTAGAACTCAAGGAAAACATGTTGAGATCTAACGGCAAAGAGACCGTACTAAGAAACTGAAAATTAGCAGCACACACACACACCTCTCCTTCGTAGACGTCTTTGGTTTCCTTGATACGTAGACCAATGGCACGTCTAAAATTCTCCATGAGAACCTCAGTTTTCTTAACCTCTGATGAGTAAACCTCAGATCCAACCATTGGACAAAAGGGAATCTGCAAAACAAGACACAACCCCCAAACAACATAAGCTAAACGTGAACAGAATTGTCTTTCAAAACCATGTACAACATGGCATAGAAAAGGTATAAAGATAAAAAGACATCCGCGATCACCTTACTTCCCAGCTCTTGGGATATTCCAAGAGCCAGAGCAGTTTTCCCGGTTCCGGGAGGTCCAGCGAGCAAAAGAGCCTTGCCAGCCATTTTCTTCTGTTTGATCATGTCGACAACAAGACCAGCTGCCTCTCTAGCCTCGAGTTGACCGACAAATCCAGCCGCCAAGGGTATAGGAATCCCGGTTGGCTAGAAAAAAGGAGACGCCGGATTAGCAATGGAAATAACACTTGAAAGCAATAGAAAAAGACATCACACTAATCCTAGAGAAATGATTCTCAGCAAAAGAACCACACAGATAGTTATAGTGAATGAACAACACCACAAAAGCAAGGCTTACGGGTCTTAAAACATACTTCAGCACAATATATGCAATAACGATTGAATCTTTGCAAAGAAGAAAAATATGAGGCCGACTAGAACCGAAAAGAGTCTCATCAAAACAATAAGATATTATCCAAAAGGTTAAGACTTTAAACCCTAAACTTGGAACCTAGTAGCAATTACATCCAGAAACACTATCCCCAGAGTCTATGAGGGTGCCAATCAAAGTAATTTTAGCCTTTAAAACCCGGACAAACCTCGAGCGATGCGAACAATGTACTAGATTCAAAGAGAGAAGAAGAAGAACCTCGAGGCCGAGGCCTTTGATATGAGTGTGAGTAGCAATCCGCTGTTTCTTAGCGGTGGACTGTATTTCTTCAATCTTTACTTTCTCCATCTCCCTCAACCTTCCTTCTGATGTATTCTCCGACGACGACGACGACGGCGGAAAAGTTGGAGTGGCTACTACTAGTACGGTTCAAAACCCCTCCTTTTCTTATATGTTTAGTTTTTGTTGCAGCATTGGTCCTTATAGTCCACTTCCTTTTATGTAATCACCTCCCACTTTTTAAATGAAAAAGAATGAAAGGGATAACAGTAAAAGAGGAAACAATCCTCTGTTTTTCTGCTCTCACACGAGTTAACTTAATCATTTAAAAAGTTGGAGGAAAAGAAAAATGGTGAATGTATTTTTTTGTTTACCAAGCCGCAGCTAGTTCCAGCCATAGTTGGTTTGTAGCCAATGTTTCATCCGGCATTGTGACCTTGCAGATAGTTCCAGCCATGGTTGGTTTGTTTGTTTACAAAGCCGCAGCTCTGGCTGGTTCAAGTGTAGAGAGACAACCAAGCTCTTCAGTTTGGTCTTCCCACACCATCTGTGACCTTCCAGAAGTTAACAAAAACTGGACCGTAGGACTTATTAGCTCAGCCTGGGGACGTAGAGTGTCTTGTACGGAGACCTCGACCAAAATGGTGTATGGTTTCTCAAAGCAACATTATGTCCTCCTCGTTTTTTTTTCACTTCTTCAAAGTCGTCTCCTTGTAAATTCGTATTTCCCTTACGTTTTTTCATCTAAATACTATCTCAATTTTAATACCTTTTAAGTGAGAACTAGATCATGACCCGCTCGACCGAGCGGGAGTCAATTTTTTTTTTTTATCTTTGTTTGTACTAAATGTTATAAATGATTGCAATGTGTATTAATATAACATTTTGATAAATAATAATGTGTACTAATGTGTTTAAATAAGCAATGTGTTTTAATTACTAAATTTGATTTTTAAATTTTATGATAACGTAAAGTAGATTTTTTATATATTATTTAAAATATATAGTGCTATATATTTTATATTTTCAACATTTATCATACAAAATTTATATTGGAGTATTATTTATAAGAAAATATGTGTATCATAATATATTTATATATTATATAAACATATCTATGATTTTTCGTAAAAGGCCATGCGCACCCGCACGGATTTTATTTTTAAAATGTATTCTATATTGTTTAGTTTTATGTAGTATCAAGTTTGTATAATTCAATTTTGTGTTTAAAGAACAATATCAAAACTGTCTTTCGTATGTAAAAATAATACTTTGCAAGCGCGAGTTGTGTCTTTTTATTGTAACACAAAATTTGATATAAAACTTATGTTTTTTTTTACATTACGAAGATTAATTTTTAAAAATAATTATTATATAATTTCAAAGTAAATTTTATCTCTGAGGTCAAATATATTTTGTGTGTAATGGTTCAAAGCATTTTGTCGATATATATTATATTTCAGTTTGGTTTGTTTTTAGTATTATTATATATGTATATACTATACAATATTACTATATTCTATACAATATATAAAGCTATGTGTTATTTGTTTTAGAAAGTAGATTATCAATATAGCCAATGAAAGTATACTGATCAATTTAAAATGAATTGTATAGGGTAATTCTAGTACGATTCATATTTTTAGTATTCTTTATTCGTACAAATAAATCTATTTTATTTAAATCGACATGTAATAAATGTGAACCATATATGGAATATGGACAAACAGAGGAATTGTATTTAAGGAAATATATCAATGCAAAGTTAGACTATGGTACGTATTATATATAAGAAATAAGACATTTAATTTAAATATATGAAATCCACCTTTAAAATCCACCTGGAAGAAGTTGTAATGTTTCTGATTTAATAAGATAGATACAAGAAAACGAGATTACTGAGAACAATAGTAAACACACACAGGTGCCTGGACATTTTTCTTTCTACACATTCAAATCTCAGCGACAAGTCACAATACAAACGGAAAAATAACTTTTCACTCTCTCTTCATATCACAATTGAGAAGTAGAGATTTGGTTTGCTATTGGTAGTAATGAGCAAAACTTTAGGGCACAAGAAACGTAAAATAAACCCTTTCAAAATGAGTATCGTCACCTTTTTCTTTCTTTCTCTGCACATATTCGATTGTCTTTAAACTTCTCTTTCTCCAGCCTCAGATAAAATGTGATTCCGCAAACAGAAGTTACAAAAAAAAAAGAAGAGTATTGTATTTTTCAAGAGCGTAGACTCCATCCACGTGCAGCTAATGCAGTACGTACCCTCATAGCTGCCTCTGCTGTGTCACTCAATGGCGGATAACTCCAACTTTCCGACATCTATAAAACCATTATAACCAAACCAGGTCAAAGAAGATCATACATACACTGAGAAATAGAGGGAAAGATACTTACGTCTTCCAAACCAGTAAATGGGCGGACAACTCCTCGCTCCCTCAAAGACTTGTGGAAATCTGCAATCTTCCATTTACAGTGATCGGCTCCAATAACATACACTGGTTTGCTATTATAGCAGAGAAAGGAAAATACTCAGATTATAGTTTTGAATTGTAGGAAAAGAAAGAAAAGTTGGAAGGGTTTATCTCAGTGTATTTTATATACCCGGTGCTGCAGGCTTCGCTTATGAGACTGACAGAATCTGCTGTCACTACAAAGGCATCACCCCAAGCTAAATGTCCCATGTAAGGATTTGGTTCTGAATTATCAATTTTTAAAAACAAGCGTTAACAAACTTTCGTCATTGCACTGTACTTGTGGACAAAGATGAAGAAAGTTTAGGTGTGAACCCTAAGTACCTTGGCCATTCCAAATGTAGACTTTTGGGTTATCTCCTAATTCTTTGAAAATGACTCTTGAAACCTGCTTGAATAATATAGTATTAGATGAAACTCAAGAACATCAGCTATAACTATAGCAGCAATAGAAATATGTGTTATGAGACCTTTTCAGGGGTTTTGTATGAAAGAGCAATCCTGACACTTCCACAGCTATCAAGGACACTAAGAAGAGCGTCTGTTAGCTGCTTAGCGAGGTCTGCTCCATAACGACAGTTACCTGTTCAGAAGAAACAAGAAAGACGATGGCAATGAGGTCTAAACTTCAGTTTTCAAAGGAAAAAGAGGGGCTCATGTGTTATACGCTGGAAGTGTAAGAACGCTGTCTAGTAACTTAGAAGAGTAACAGAACTTACGTCTAGGCCAGCCAATGTTAACCACAACCAAGGGCTTTGGAAGAGAAGCAAACTCATCATGCCAAGCACTAGCTGATTTACGGAGTGAGGCATAATCGATCTGGTGTAGAGCTCCAGTAGTCAAGACCTGAACATAGGTGTGCCAATTTATGGTATTACAAATGAAATCACCGCAACAAGTTTCATCTCCACTTATATAATGAGAAAAAGAGAATTAGAGTAGAAACCATGGCACTTACTACATGATCTTGAGGTGGTTCACGTGGAGTTATCCAACTACGCATAAATCTAGGAACTTGCTCTTGCGCTTCCAGGGTTAGAGGATAATAGTCGTGACGAGGGGTTATCACCATGTCAAACCTATTCAGGTGTGATCTAGGATGTTGTATCTACAAAAATGAAGACCAAAGATCAACTATTTAGAATTCACAGGATGCAGGAATAAAACTCTCTCCTTTTTTTTGGAGGATTACATGATTCAGGAGAAAAACTTCCCTACTTAATCAAAATTTTATCTCAAAGGTAAGCCCAGAGTGTCTTAAGTAACATAAAAAGCATGTAAATCTTAGAACAAACCTGAACGACAAAGACGTTTTCAGAAGCCAGACGCCTTATGGAGCTAGCGACAGAAACTGTATCTCTACCACACGCAATCACAACCAACGGGCCATCCCTGTGGAAAAAAAAAGGAAATAAAATCGCTTAGCTAGATGTAACAGTGTGTCCTAACGAACAAAGAAATCCAAAACATAAGCACTGAATTTTCAGAAAAGTCGCATACTTTTCATAGGTCTCACGAGCCATGGTGACAATCTCCTTCACGTCAGCCTCGAGAACAGAAGACAAGCCTAGTTTGCTGCCACCATTCTCTGACGCGATGTATTTACTTTGTTTGGGCCTAAGCATCAATCTGGAGTAGAGGTAAAGATGCCTGAGTAATAACTCCAGCTTCTTGTGAAAACCAACAGGGAGCCAGTGTAGCCACTCATGTATCCCTCCTTTAGGTCTCGTAACTCGCTTACGCCATTAAAAAAAAGAAGAAGCAAACAAAGACAATCTCAGCAAACCAAACATACCATTATTTATACCCTAACTATTTCACAATAACTGCTAGAGATATCAACCATCAATCTAACTACCAAATCATGCTAGAACTTGTTGTTAAGGGCTAAATCGAAACTCACGTAGAGGAGGTGGTTTTCGGCCAAGCCGAGAGCACGAGCGAGACCGATAGACTGATTCTCGGAGCCTGGGAAGCCGTTTCCGATGACGACGGCGCGTCTGACGACGTTCTGGGACCCGCCTTGTTCGAAAATCTCGGGTACGCCGGTGGATAGACTGGGTGGATTCGGCAAAAGGATTGGCCTCATGCCCGCGGGGTGATGATTTCTACGGGATCAGATCAAAAAACCCTAGAGGAAGGAACCACACCGAGATTGGGGATTGATTTTAGATCAACTCTCTACGCGTAGCGAAAGAGAAAGGTCGCGTGCTTGGCAACTTGCGAATGGTAAGAAACTGATTGTTTCCAAGGGAGGAGAAGGTGGGTGTTATTCGCGCAAATTTGGTAAATTGAGCGGCGAACTAAAAATGAAATGCAAATATATGTCTCGTTTTGCAAAGTTTCGCTGCATCCTATGGGCTGTTTCTAAGAGCATGCCCATTAGCGGTTTTTAGAGGGTTCATGGACTCAAGTTCTTAGGGCCGGGCAGGAAAAATTAAATCGAAAATGGGCAATATTCGGTGATCCGAATCTTACGCGTGATCCGTTCTTAGACGGGTTCAAGACACGTGTTCGTAAGGCATTGGCCCCGCGTTTTCGAGTTTACGCGAAGCATTGACCAAGACCATTCATTTTCTTTTGTTCTTCGATAGCTAGGGTTTCTTTCCTCCGAAAGGCGATTGAGAGGCGATTCTCGTGCGACGGCGAGTTCCGAAGCTTTTCACCATCAAATCGATGACGAACGGTCCCTTTCACGAGCTCAGGTCAGTATCGAGTAGATTCTCCATCATTTTAAAGCGGTTTGGGTCTCGGGGATTCTTAATCGATTTAGGGTTTTCGTAGTAGGGTTCGAAATCGAATTGATTGTTTCGATTAAAGGTCATGCGGGGTTGTATTTACCGAGTTATGGTTGGTTTATCGGGGATTGTTAATAGATTTGGGGATTTAGGGTTAGGGTTCGAAATTGATTTGGGAGTTTTACAGGTTACGGTTCTTAATCGATTATGTGGGTTTTGTTTTATGGTTTTAGATCGTCTAGACGGGTTAATTGTTTCGTTTTCATCGATTGATTGACATTTGTGAATGTTTTGTTTGTGCTAGAGATGGATCCCGCAGCAGAGAGAAGAGACATGAAGAGGAACATTGAGTACAACAACAGTTTGATCTATGTGGCGGATTCAGAGTACGGGATACCAAGTAGGTGTTACTGTGGTGGAAAAATGATAAACGAGGTTCAGGGGAAGGAGGAGAGAGACACTCTTCCAGGGAAGCGCTTCTTCACCTGCATAAACTACGAGGTAAGTCTTTCAATTCTATCTTTGTTTCAGTTATTTTTCATTTTTTTTCCTGTCAAGATTCTGATGACTTTTATCTTTCTGTTTATGGTATTACCAAGGCTGATGGGCTCCATTATCATCAGCCTTGGGTGTTTGGTGTCCAGGAGGAGATCGAGAAGCTGACTGCCCGGCTGGAGAAGGCTGAGAAGGTGATCAAGGAGATGGCCATCCTCAATCAACAGATTGAGTCACTAGAGGTAATCTCTTCTCTCTTTATTTTTCTTCTTTACGTATTAACTCATTTTAACGTATTAACTCATTTTATTTTTCTTCTTTACATGTCCATGAACAGGTTAAAAGGCTCTCTGGCCAGGTGGATGTTCTCGCTGTGAAAGTCGCTGACTTGGAGATGGTCTGTTTGGATTGAAGGTAAGACTCAACTGAAAGTTTCTGTTTCTGTTTCTCTTCTCGATTGATGTTTCTGTATTGCATTGCTTTATTGTTTTTTTTAATATATTAACCATATATAAATTGACTAGAACTTTTTATACTACAAGTATATAAATTGACTAGAACTATAAACTACAAGTAGAACTAAAACTTTAAACTACAAGTAAAAGTAAAACTATAAACTACAACTAGAACTAAAACTTTAAACTACAAGTAAAAGTAAAACTATAAACTACAACTAGATCATAAATTGTATCGGTTGGTTGGTTGCTTTAAATTATGATTTGCACTGATTTGATAGCTAGAGTTTAATGAAATAACGATAGATAGTTGTTGTGTAATGAATGTTTGGTAGAGTTTAATTGTATCGGTTGGTTGGTTGCTTTAGAGTTTAATGTACTAGACTAAACTAGTTTAAAAACATAGCAAGTCCTCATGTAAAACACACACATATCAAACCCAAACCGAAACCAAAATGGAACATTTACCCCAAACCTCCCAAACCTCTCTTCAAAGAAGGAAGTGGTCAACCAAAGAAGACGTTGTGCTCATCAGCGCTTGGTTGAACACCAGTAAGGATGCCATCGTGAGTACTGACCAGAAGGCCGGAGCGTTTTGGAAGCGCATTGTCGATTACGTCAACGCAAGCCCTCTGCTTAGTGGCGCCGTTCCTAGAGAATGGAGTCAGTGTAAGCAGAGGTGGGGAAGAATCAATGAGCAGGTCTGCAAGTTTGTGGGGGTGCTATGAAGCAGTAGTGAGGGAGCAAGCGAGTGGCCAAAACGAGAATGATGTCATGAAGGCTGCCCATGACATCTTCTTCAATGACCTTGGCATCAAGTTCACACTTGAACATTGTTGGAGGGAACTTCGGTTCGATCAGAAATGGAAATCACTCGGTGTTCCCAAAGAAGGTCCCAAGGAGAAAAGTAAGGAAGCTGCGGAGGTGGTGACTGAGGAGGAAGGTGCGGAGGTTCGGCCTCCTGGTGTCAAGGCTTGCAAAGCAGCCAAACGCAAGAGGCAGGGTTATGATGAGATACATAGCATGCTTGCTGTGAAAAAGGAGATACAGCAACAGAAAGTCCTAGAGCGTCTCCTTGCCAAAGACCCTACCCATCTATCTGCAAAGGAAATCACACTCATGGACAAACTCATTTCTGAAATGATTTGAGATGGGTTTGTACTTCCTGTTTGGCTTTTATTTTGGTTGTTTTGCTTGCTGTTGTGGTTCATGTTGATAGGTTGATAGATATACATTGTTGTTTGGATTGTTTGATTGTTTTGCTTCCTGTTGTGGTTCACGTTGCTTTTATTTTGGTTGCTGTTTCGGTTTTCTTTTGATTGCTGTTTCATTTAGTTTCTTGTTTTCTTTTGTGTTGCAGGTCACGGGGTGGAGTTCAAGTTGTCTGGCAGGAAGGAAGGGAATGCACTTGTTTTATTATGTTTAGCTTTATGGTTGTGTCACGGGAAAGTGTAGTATTTTGTTTCTGTCTACACTTCATTTCAATTCACGGGAATGTACTTGTCTTTATGTTTAACTTTGTACTTGTTTGGTTGCTCACGGGTAGCAACCACATTAAACTTGTATCGACTCTGCCTACTCTATATATTAAGCATGTGTTTGTTTCATAAATTTGCTCAGTCTTCACTCTTCTTTACTCTACTCTTTCCTCTACTGTCAACATACTACTCTCGACTTTGCTCAGTCTTTACTCTTTCCTTTACTCTTCTTTACTCTACTCTTCTCTCTAGCTCTCGACATAACTCTTTACTCTACTCTTCTCTCTAGCTCAAGACAACTTTGAAGACAACTATCAAGACAAGTATACACTCAACTATCAATCTCTATCTCTCTTTGTCATTTTATTACATAGACTACAAGTATCAAGATATCTTCTCTCTATCTCTCTACCTCTCTTTGTCATTTTAAACTAGTGAAGATTTATATATATTTTTTAAAAGATATGTTTTGTTATTAAAGTAATGAAGATTAAAAATTTTTATTTTATAAAAAAATTGTTTCTTATTAGACTAGTGAAGATTTATATATTTTTTTAAAAATATATGTTTCTTTTATTAGACTAGTGAAGATTTTTTTTTTTAAAAAGATATGTTTCTTATTAAAGTAATGAAGATTTTTTTTCTTTTTAAAATATATGTTTCTTATTAGACTAGTGAAGATTTTTTTTTTTAAAAGATATGTTTCTAATTAAATTATTTTTTTGGTGTTGTATGAAGGAAGAAAAGTTCAAGTGATGTCTTTCTCATCAGATGATGCAGCAGATAAATTAATTGAAGATACGTTAGACCAACATGTTGATAATTTTATCGACCAACAAGTTGATAATTTCATCGACCAACAAATTAACAAGCCGAAGAGACGAGCTTATATCGAAAGACATAGGGAGCAAGGCCACCAAGACCTTTGGAACGACTATTTCAGTGAAAATCCTACATACCCACCAGAAATGTTTAGGCGGCGTTTTCGAATGACGAAGCCATTGTTCCTTTCCATTGTCGATCGCCTGAGTAATGAAGTTCCATACTTTCGTCAAAGACGAAATGCTCACGGAAGGTACGGCCTATCTGCACTTCAAAAGTGTACTGCGGCTATACGTATGCTAGCATATGGTCAATCGGGAGATACGTATGACGAATATCTCCGACTTGGTGAGAGTACCGCACTTTTATGTTTGGAGAAGTTCAACGAAGCGATAATACAATTGTTTGGTGATGAGTATCTACGAAAACCTACACCAGCTGATCTTCAACGATTACTCGATATCGGAGAGGTACGCGGATTTCCGGGAATGATAGGCAGCATCGACTGTATGCATTGGGAGTGGAAAAACTGCCCAAGGTCTTGGAGAGGGCAGTACACACGAGGTCACGGAAAGCCGACCATTGTCTTAGAGGCTGTGGCATCACAGGATCTTTGGATATGGCACGCATTTTTCGGTTTACCAGGTACCCTCAACGATATTAATGTTCTCGATCGGTCACAAGTTTTTTCTGACATTATACAAGGTCGAGCTCCTAAAGTTAATTTCACGGTCAACGGCCACAATTATCGTATGGCGTACTACCTTACAGACGGAATCTATCCGAAATGGTCAACATTTATCCAATCCATCCCACTACCTCAAGGTCTTAAAGCTGAGCTTTTTGCTGAAAAACAAGAATCCGCCAGAAAAGATGTCGAACGTGCTTTCGGAGTTTTGCAATCGAGGTTTGCAATAGTAAAAAATCATGCTCTACTATGGGACAAGGAAAAGATTGGAAAGATTATGAAAACTTGTGTCATACTACACAATATGATAGTAGAGAACGAACGAAACACATATACTCTGTCTGATACATCTGAGTTCGAGTCGGGAGAGTCAAGCAGGAGTTCACATGTGGAAATCTCGCAACCTACGGACTCCCCTTCCAACTTCGTTAATAGGTATGGCATTCAAGCTCAAATTCGGGATCAACAAAAACATGATCGTTTGAAAGCCGATTTAGTTGAAAATATATGGCAAAAATATCGTAATCTAGATGAATAATCTTTGTATGTTTTTGAATTTCCATTGTATTAAATAAAATTTTTTTAAAAAAATTTAAAAAAAAATAATAATATTATTTTATTCTTATGAACCTCATTTTCGGGTTCACTAATGGAAGAGCAAAATTAATACGGGTTCGTCACTATTCACGGACCCACCAAAAAACAATAAAAAAATCCCTATAAACCTCTCTTGGGATTCACTAATGGGCATGCTCTAAGGCCCAATATGTGGAATTTAGTGGGGCGGCCGTTCTTGTGTGCTGCACCTTTTTTTTTGTTTCTGTTAACACTTGTGTGCTGAGTTTCAATTCATATATTTCCTTTGACACACGATAGCTGAATCTAAAGTTTAGTTTGCAAGCTCATAGGCTCATGGGCAGGGCCACTGGTCAGGCGTTAATTGTTACTTCTCTTCCAACTGTTCCACATTCTTACTGCAGTTGATGATGATTTTGTTGACCTTCTGATCTGATAGGCCGTTAACTTCGTAGTATAAAAAACTTGCAACATGTTTGCGGAATAACTGTGACCATATTTTTTGTATACAGCACTGTTATTTGCATACTTGCATCAGTGAAAACAGAGACATAGGATGAAGCCATGAAGGGAGCAGAAATTTACTAAACTAGAAATGTCAATAAACCAAAATGAAAAATCATTGTCATTGGAATAAAATAACTTGATGTACATTGCAGATGCAAGAATCATAAAGAAAAAGGTAATGAAGTTCTGGAAACACAATGAACAAAACTCACACGAGTGGCTTAAAAAAACCTAAGACAAGGTAAAAGTGTGTTATGCATTGTGAACATTTACAAAGAGTGTTACAAAAGCGAGGAAGACCATGGCATGTAACTTACTGTCATTTTCATGATAAAAAAAACAAGACTGAAAACTGAAGGATGCAAACTGGGTGATTTACAAAAAACAGTAGTCTGCTTCGGGCTAGATTCCCCCGGAAAAGATCATTTTACCTTAGATACGGCCTCAGAGATTAAGATCTGCAGGAGGGTAAAGTGATGCCTCCACAGAACGATGCGATTATTATGTACAGCACGAGAACTATCACGCACGTCAACATTACCCTGTCAAAACACACAAACAATAATAGCAGGTTTCAGCTTAAACTCGCAGTGTATTCAGAGAAGAGATGTGTAAACATTATAAGCCAAAAAAAAACAGAGATATGAAATCTTCCAAGTCAGCTGATATCTCTATTTTAAGAAATATTTATCAGTAAATCATTCTTATTATCATCACTTAAAGCCAAAAGCAATCAAAGAGAAATCTAACAAGAGAGAGAGAGATCCTTACAAGAGCTTAGCGTTTTTCATCCAAAGAGCTCTGCGTAAGCGCTTAGACTGTTTCCTGAAGTGAAACGCATTATCTTGCATAGTTGAAGTTTTATCAACAAGAAGCTCAATCCTATCACCTCTCTCCATTATCTTCTCAATGTTATCCACCATCACCGATCTTATCTGTGTATTTATAAGACCACATAAACATGTGAAAACAAAACTCAAGAAAAAAAAGGTCTTCCTTTTTTTGTAATCAAGTAAAGTTACCTCACTGACTTCTCCTCGGACACGATTGAGAGTATCAACACTAGGATTACTAGAGAAGAACTCCATCTGCTGATGCAGAACCCTCGAGAACTCATCGTTCATCGCGTATGCTGGAGCACTATGCGCCACTCTCCCGTAGTTTTTCATGAACCTCTTATGAATCTCCTCCAAATACGAAAACGGTATCCTCCCTAAGACACACAATCACAAACAAGCGAACCAACGACTCTGAATCAATCGGAGAGACTTTCAAAATCACGACTCGGAGAGAGAGGGGGCTTTACTTACTTCCAAAGGTATCGTTGGCCATACAGAGGAAGGTGAGCCCGTCGGATCTGAGGATGTGGAAGATGTAACGGTCTTGGGAGAAGCAGAGTCTCTCGTCGGCGGTTTCAGGCGAGAGCTTCTCGAGGATCCGGCGCACCACGGCGCCTGTGTTCCCCGTGACGGCGCTGAATTCCGCTAGTACCACCGTGCCCCTCGCCACAACCGCGTAGATGATCGCCATCGGCGGATCGTTCGATTATACGAGTCGGAAAGTGTGGATCACGCGCTGAGCAGTCTTTTGAATTATGTTATCAAGTTGTGTTATTTGAAAGAGCAAGCAAACGTTTGGAAATAAAACCCCTTCATTTATTATTAAGTTGTTGATAGTGGCCTACATATTTGTTTTCTAACATTTTAACCCCATTAATATTATCATTTCACTATCTTTTCTACTAAATGCTTTGGATTGTAAGATGGAATCATATATTTTTATTAAATTGATCCTGAAAATATTGTGACTAGAGATTCTGCTTTGGTTGATTTCAGTTTGTAGTCTCTGTTGGGATAAAAGATCCCACATTGGATATATGTAAGAGACTTGAATAATATATAAGGGACTTGGATCACTCCACTAATTACCAATTGATTTTAAGTTGGAAGCCCAAGAAACTTATCATGGTATCAGAGAAGGCCCACACCCTAACCTTTTAATCCAGTCCGGACAATGGCCCGATCAACCCATTAGCTGATGGCCTAGAGAAGGCTCAGTTCTCCGAGATTACTAGAGATAAAAAACATTGTTTCGGAGGGGTAGGATGGATTCGCGAGATTAATGGTTATACGCACCATTATCTCGAAGGAGGATGTTGGGATAAAAAATTTCACATTGGATATATGTAAGGGACTTGAATAATATATAAGGGACTTGGACCACTCCACTAATTACCAATTGATTTTAAGTTGGAAGCCTAAAAAACTTATGAGTCTATGGTTATAGAAAAATGAGGTGGTAAGATGTTAAAAGGAAATTCAACAATTCGAAGCAAGTTCTCCAATTTTACTTGTTCTGAGGATGCATGATGTCCTAATCATGTATATATACGATGGTTTTCCTATGTTGGATTGTATAATTTCTGAAAACCAAACGCTTAGAGAAATTAGACATACGTATGTCTTTTGTGCTAAATAAACTCTGTGTATAGCGTAATGGACATGGACAAGGACAAAACGACCATCAGTTGGGTAAATAATTGATTACTGTATGAAAGGATATATGTAACGATTTCATTTATCGCTAATTGGTATTCAGATGAAGCTGCCCATTGCGTATAAATGTGTCATTTAGTCTTAGATGGAGCATCCGAAAGTGAAAATACGTAGATGGGTTCCTGAAAGAGCATTACGTGCATCTAGTCCAGTTGAAAATTGTAAACGACTAAAATAATAGAGCATCTAGATACATCTGGAAGATGCACAAACGTTCACTTTCACCTTACACAGTAATGTTTAAATGTTGGTTGCTCCTCTTTGTTATGGGGATTGTTCGTCCGGAAAAGTCATCAGCATTAATGCCCTTGATAAAAAAAAGTCATTAGTGTTGCATGGTTGGTGAGCAAGGATAGGAAACTTTACAACCTAACTCAGTTACCTTTAAGATTATAGTACATTTTTACCAAGGTGTAATAATTAATTGCAGATGTTAACACTTACTCATGTTGGAATATTGACAAATGTTTGTGTCCATCACGCGTATTAACTTCAAAACAGTAGTACTACTAATGACAATCCTAACTTTTTTAAAAATATATATATTTATTTATTTGGTAAATGTAAACCGCAAATGTAAGAAGATAACCTAACTTAATAATAAATCAAATTACCTGACACACTCAGATGAAACATTCGTTTTGTCTCTCAGAACTAAAGTTATAATACAAAGGTTAGGTTGCACGATTTCTAAATTGTCAAAAAAAAATAATTAACTAGAAATAATCTAAACATGTTTGTGACTTCTAAATTCAGACCCGATCTTGAAATGAATAAATCTATAGTTAAAGGATGTTGTTGATTTCAAACTTGGGTTATAAAATAAATAGTATTACTAATCATAACAGTTTTAGTATGTTTGTATATTCTAAGAACCGAAGATTAGAGAAAAAGATTTGTAATTTAGGTGTTGGCTTCGGCCATTGGTCGTGCCCCAAACAATAGAGTAGCGAAGACTAAAAACTCTTTTAGTCTTCGTCCACTTTAACCTTTATAACGATCACGCATATACATCCCTTTCTCCAAATATACAAAAACAATATTATGTCCTTTCGGCTCTATTCTCTTATTTGAAGTTTATTATATCATGTCTTTTTGAAAACATGCTCAAGTAAATTATTTTCAACTTTCTACCTACCAAAACTTAATAATGGTTATATAGTTATTATTGGACTTTTAATCCTTGTTTTGTTTTTTGTCTCATTTTTTTCTTCCTCTTTGTTGATTATTTCATCTTAATAATTAAACAAGGCTTTGAATTTCGAGTTTCGAGTTTCTAAACCAAAGAAAACTTTTAAGAGAAAAAAAAATCATTTTTCATTTATTCTTACGTTACAAGGAAAACAAAAGGAATCTTTATGACCATCATCAATTCAACAACGTAATAATGCATGCAGTAAACTTTATTTTGCTTATGGATCTAGCTAGCTTAATTCAAGACCAATTCAGCTGTTCCCATTCCCACATTGGTTCAGTTAAAGCATCAACCATCTCTGTGTTCACAGAGAGATCAACATGCTCTCCTCCTGACATAGAAGTTTCTGGTGAGCTTCCCACACGAAATGATGTCTCAGCAACTCCAACATCACTTGTAAGCATTCTCTCTGTCTGAAAACTTCCCACAGGGCGTCTATCAAATGCTCTTGAGCTTCCTGATGTTATGTAGACCCGACATAAACTGAATTCATGTCTCAACTACATTTATAAAACACACACACACACACACACTTATGAGTTTTTCATATATTTTAACAATCGTTATTGAAATTTTATACATGCAACCTTAGGGATTGTGGAGGTGATGACTGTTTCGTCAATGGCTTTGTACTCATTCATCTTCCATTTTGTTTTCCTTCCGGTTGGTGCTTTTCCAGTGTAGAAAACCATAGTTTTCTTGACTCCAATCATTCGGTTATCTTTGGAAATGACTGGACCAGGTGATCCAGTCGCTTTCCAGTACCCTGAACCAGTGGTTCTACTTGGTCTGCCTCCTCTTGCTTCCCGTTCTTGTCTTGGCACAAAGAAGAACCATTGCTCAGCATCTCCTCGACATCTCTCTCCCGCAACATCTGCCAAAAAGAAAGTGGGTAAAATGCCAAAAGGAAAGTTACAAAAAAAACATCTGCCAAAAAAGATAGGGAAATTTGCCCCTATAACCCAACAAAAACACACAGAGAGAGGACGTGTAAGTTACACAGACCACACACTCAGTAACAATGGCCACATCTAGTTCTTATTATTCATGTCCCATAGGAATTTTTAATCAAAATAAACCAAATGGGTCATAAAATCCCAAATCTAAAAATCAAACTCAGTCCAAATACCATTACACACTTAGTGATCTTTTTTTATACATTGAGTCCTAATATCGTTACAATTAATTATCTTTAATTCAGTTTTATATCCAAAAACTAACGCAAAAACAAACAAACTAAGTTTCTTTGAAAAGTAAAGATATACTTATAATTATTAATGAAACCGAACCGAAGCGAAGATAAACCAGTCTCGATTTGGTTTTACTATAGTGTTTGCTTTCCTGAAACAAGAAAACCGAGTAGTCTGATCCAAAAATCCAGATATGACAGCATGCAAGACAGCTATACAACAGAAGCAAAGTGGAAAAGTCTACGTGCTATAAAACCTAACGTCTGCTATGCCTCTATGACATCAAGTAATATGATGATGATTTTAACGCCATAATGGAGCTAGGTTTAAGCTACATTTTAAGTGAGGTACGTAGCAACGTACTTGGAAGATGACTAGGCTCGACCTCAAAGACGTCTAGAACTGGTATGACTCGGTGCATTGAGTCATCACTCCTTCCTTCGAGCTGGTTTCGTAGGTAGAAAGCAACCAGTTCGTCTTCCGTGGGATAGAAGCGAAACCCAATGGTAAGCTCCTCCGCCATTTTTTTGTATGTGGTAGATAGATTTGCTGCAAAGAAAAGGAAACGTCTTTTAAGCCTTCCTTGTATATATGTTATGACAAATCGATTTGCTTTAAACTTTGAGGTCATGGACTCATTGGCATTAAATAAGTTGTTGAAGTAGAGATTGGTTTGTCCGAGTGAAATGAGAAAAGGTCTACGCGGTTTTAGATTTTTATTTTATTTTATTTATTAGACCTTTTTGTACTAAACTACTAATACTGGAAAAGACCCGAGACAAGGATATTCTTGTACATGTGTGTGTGTTTGATTAATGATTACCCACTGGATGATTACTTAGCTGTGATGTGTGTTACTGTTGAGAAAGCTTTTTTTTTTTACGAGCCACGTACGCTAATTGAACGAGTCAATCCCTCGTCTTAGCGTCAAATTTCAGTCCCTTTTCACTTTGTTTTTTTCTAGTAATCAATTCGTGGGTTGCCATTTTTAGAATATAATATTTTGATTTGAAGCAAACTCAGATTAATCATACATTTCTAGGGTTCATTTTCCAATCTTAATTCTGCAGAGGACAGTTTTCTTTGTAATGAGGTTCGTAAAGAATATCAAAGATCAGTAGCATCACTAATATACATTTTAATTTGAACATAATAAGTAGTCTAGGATTTATCTAATCCGTCATTAGGATTTAGGGGTTTAATCTCTAATTTAAAACAAAGATAGATAAACCAATACGGAAACAAAAAAATGGGTCCACCCCCGAGACTCTTTCCTAAGGAATGAGTGGCTTCTATCAGATGAGGTTTATTAGAAATGTCAAACTCAACTTAAACAAGTTATTAGTTAACATTTTTGTATACTCGTATACGTTCATGGCAAATGTAGTTTACAAGCTAGTTTAATATAATTTTAAGAGATGCTAATAGTTTATCAGTTTTCTTAGACAATTTATGTATTTTGCTATTTTTACTTCTAAAATAGATGAATTCTATAATATAGAAAAATATGTTTTAGTGTATTTTTATAAAATATCAATCTTATTGGATCTTGATTGTTCTTAACAGCGACATGAAATTTAGAAAACTTTATAGTAAAAAAATAGATGAATGTTTTTTTTTCATCTACAAGACTATCTCTAATGTATTTTGCTATTTATTCACCTATAATAGAAAAACTTTATAATAAAATTATATTTTATTCTAATATATTTTTCTAATACTAATCTTTAAATATATAGTAAATATATAGAGGAATGCTCAATCTCTATTTTAACGCTTAGAAAAAGGATACACTAGAAATGATCCAAAGTAAACTAACACAAATCTATTTTGCGTATGGATGATTAAAGATTTTTCGTATAAAAACTCCATATTTATTTATGTAATAGTTGAATTTCAACGGAGATAACTTTTGTATTAATCTCAAAACATATGCCTCATACTGAATTGAGAATGATTGTTACTCTCTTTTTAATACTCCAACAGGAGTCATCGAAAAAATACAACTCTTTATATTGCTATATTGATAATAATAGAGTTGAAGAGATTACCGTTCCTAGAATTTGGTGCTATTTTTTTAATAATAATGGAGTTAAAGAGATTACCGTTCCACAAAATTTGAGGATGCTTTTTGAAATAACTATAGTCTGCAACAAGAACTCTAATGATTGAAGCCAATAAGACCCACTACCTCAATTCACAATAGATCTATCAATTACATTTTCAATTGAACCAGGATTTTTGTCTTTCCAAATCCATTGGAAGAAGCATACAAAAGAACAATCAAATTTCTTTTCAAATTTAAAATAAATTGGCAATCTAACAAACTAAATAACCAGAAATGAATCAAATAAAAGAAAGAAAAGTAAAACGAATCAAATAATCCGATGACTGAACTATAGAAGCCTCCAGCCATCAACTTGAAACTATTAAAAAATCACTTTTTCTCTCTTAACGGTTAGAGTTTTCTCTAACAATCTATTTTTAGAAAAAGAAATAGAGGAGATGAAATAGTTTTACTTCAAAATACTATTATAGAAGTAAATTTAGAGAATGATTGGAGATACTCTAAATAGAAGAAAAAAATAGAAATTCATTTTACCTATAAATGCTATTATAGAAGTAATAATATCAATGAGTTAGGGATGGTCTTGATGAAAATATACGGGTGTGATTGATAAAATATTAGAGTAAATAAAATAAAGTAACATATAACTGAGAGGAAATAAGAAAATAAAATTTAAAGGATAATAGAAAAGAGAAAAAAAATATAATCTTTATGTATTAATCTCAATTATCTGCAACAAAACTGAGGTAAAGATTTAGTGTGGAACAAAAAAGGACAAAATAAACATAACTATTACACACACAAAAATATAACTATTCACAGCAAGAATGAGAGTAAACATTCTGTTTTCTTGTTTTTCACTTGATTGACAAAGAATATTATTCGAACTAGAGTAACTGTGATCTTTACTCCACAATTAACCAGTAAGACTCTATGTCTATCAGTTTTTTCTTTGATCATTATGAGGTTATGGACTAAGAACATCATTAATCTTAGAAATATATTGACTTTCTCAACAATAGTACTACTAATGTTTTTTTAATAAATTACTTTAATTTTCAAAAAAATGAACCATTAATTAAATGATTGGTGTAGTTACAATTTTCAAATGTTTTGATGAATTTTCTTATAAGAAACTTTAAATATTTTCTCCTAAGTTTTAGTTTTTTTTGGAACACATCCTAAGTTTTAGTTTAAAAAAAAAAATTTATTGAGGATAGACTGATGTGGATGTCCTAAAATCTTACTAATTTTCCAAATAATCAGTGTTTACTGTTTAGTCTATTTATTTCAAATTTACAAAATATCATAATCCAATTGATTCAATATATCATTATATGTATGTTAAAAAGATATAATGTATGTTAAAAATATCATCGCCAAATACCAATCACCTCGAGAGATTTCAGATGTGTGTGCTGGCGTGTGTATATAGATATTAGGTGTGAACGCATAGTTTAATGAAATGACAACTCCATATCCAAATGAAAATCTTGGTGAAGTTGTCACCATTGACGAGCGTTGATTTCACCTCAACGATGTGGGACTTTCTTTTTTTTTTTTTTGCTAAAAATGTGGGACTTTCTTGTCCATGATGCTAAATTGCCAATAAACTACAAATATTATAAGTACCGTAACAAATAAAAAGCAAAAGAAAAGCATACTACTTTGTTATGGAAAGTACTATCTAACTAAATATGTTAAGACTTTCCATAGCAATTACGTGAGCATGGGGTTTCGCAATAACGAGTTTTAATTAAGAATGTTAAACACGTTGTGTGAGCAGTAGGTGACAAGAGAAAACAGGTTATGGACACTTGAGCAGTATGTTGGGATTAAAGATGTGACACTGATACCCAGTCGTACATCAAAGAAAGTTAAAGCCATTCATGCAAAGAACTACACTTATCATTTAATCTATCAAAATAACCTCCCATCGTCTAAGGTATATTGAACCCGGACACAAAGAAATCAATCCCCTTATTACCACTATGCCAACCCCATTGATAGATTTAGCCGCACCGAACCGGTTCGTTCGAAGTTCCGCATCACCTATCCATATCAAATCAACCAAGACACAAAAAGCCCCTCTCCTTCATCTCTATAGGAGCCGGAGAAAGCCCCTCGGTCGAACAGACTCTCTAATCCTATATAGTTGGCTGTATAAAGATTAAAGGGGGATAATTTATCTATAAATCTCTATATTAGGTTTTGTGTCTTTGTAAATATTGACGTTAAAATATAGTGTTCGTGAGTTTTAGTCCAAAACTAGCTCTCTAGATAGCATATAAGCTACTTTTCAGTGAACTATATACAGGAGTTGTGAATCATGGTTATTGGGTTCGTCCCTAAATCTAACTAAAATCTAAGAAATGGTTGTGATTTCAAGATTGCTGCACGAAGACTAGATTTACAGTTCTATTACAAGGCAATATGGCATACACGCAAGATTTATATATTTTTGGCCATAAATCAATTAATGTAATAATCATAAGACTGGACGTCTTGACCATTTCCCCCACTATAAGTTGGTTCAAGAGAGTATAATGTGGCTTAGACTGGCAAGTGGCAACGACCCAGTCTCACGAATGCTATTAGTTGTAATAACTCCACTAAAGTTTTTGTTTATTTACTTTCATGTATACATGATTCTTTTGACTCATGCCATTGACATGCATGAATGAGCCGTGAGGGCATACGAAATTATAGAGATTCAGATATCTTTTGTTGACATTTGCGGTAATGCAATTAAAAAGAAAAGACCGGTTTGTATATATGTTGTTTTCTGTAAGTTTATTCTGAAGGTCGATTGATGACTTGTGCGTATATGATTTAGTGAGTACATAGACGTTAATTCTTACTTGTTACAAAAGATATTCACTACAAGAAAAAAGGGTTTTAATAGCACACGAGGATAGCATTTTTTACGGTTATGCTATGTTTGTGATACCCGTGTTTTTTAGTTAGCGTTTGGATATTTTGGAACGCTATGTTAGAATGTTGAATTAAAAAAATAAAATTCAGCGTACAGTTTTGAAGGGGGCGCCTCTGTATTATAGCAAAAACAATTAAAAAGTGTTATCTTTGACATTGGCGGTAGTGCCCGCGAGACTTAGAAAATTTTTGCCTCCTCAAAACATTTACACTAAACGAATAAAGTAAAAACCCCCAAATTTCTAGGGTTCTTCATTCTTCACATTTAGAAACTCTCTCCTCCATTTTGATCGATACACTCAAACTGAATCTCGACTTTCTACGAATCTCACTCACATCATATTTCATTCTCAATCCCGAAGCTCCTTACTTATTCTCGGGTTTTATCACTTTGCTACCTCCTCCGATTGAAATCAATTTCGAAGGTTAACTCGGGTTTTATCGATTGTATTACGCAATTATGTTTCGTAGTTGTGATATTGGGTTATTACATGTTAAATTGATTCGTTTTTGTTCTATGATTTTCAGGTTTTACTCGATTCCAGATATTTGGCTTAAGGTATCTGCAATCTGATTTTCTGGGTTTCTCTTTTCTCTTAATTTTTTAGAGTTTATTAACACCGTTCTTTTCTTTTGTAGATTACTCAAACCGCAAGTTGAAGAGATTTACAAGGTAAAAAAAGTAATAATAGATACTAAAATTTAGAAAATTCTTTCGGTTATCTTGTTGTGGCTTGATTCCGTGAATCTCTTGTATGTAAACTTTGTCGGAGCTGAAACATGGATAAATCATGGGTATGGTTGCCAAGGTATGGACTTCACTTTACTGTAATTTTACATATAACTTGTTTTGTAATTCTGAAAGATTATATATCACTTGTTCTAATCCGACAGGAATAGCCTTGAGTATGAAAAAGGAGCAAGTGAGTTTGTGTCTGCTGCATCAAGCCGTTTAGGTGGTCCAGCTGAAATTTTCTGTCCTTGTGTTGATTGCCGCAATGTCTGCCATCAGTCTGCTGAGAAAGTTTTGGAGCATCTGGTGATTAGAGGGATGGATCCAAAGTACAAGATTTGTAGATTCTGGTCTAAACACGGAGATACAAGGCCTGATAAGTCATCTGGTATCAACTCGTCTGAAAATGAAGCGTACGAGTTGTTGAGAACAGCTTTCATGCCAAGTGAAGATTATCCAGCAGCTCATCAAGAGAATGCAGAAGCGTTTGAGGGAAGTGAAAGCCCAGCAGAAGCTGATTTCAGGAAAAAGTTGGAGGATGCAGAAACCCCATTGTACTCGAAGTGTTCAAACTACACCAAGGTGGCTGCAATCATGGGTCTTTACCGGATAAAAGTCAAAAGTGGGATGTCTGAGAGCTTTTTTGATCAGCTTTTGTCATTAGTTCATGACATGCTTCCCGGAGACAATGTTCTACCTAAGTCTAATGATGAGATGAAGAAGTTTCTGAAGCAGTTTGGTTTTGGCTACGATGTCATTCACGCCTGCAAGAATGACTGTATCTTGTATAGAAACCAGTATGAAGATGCGGTGAGCTGTCCAAGATGCAATGAATCAAGATGGGAGAAGGATAAGCATACTGGTGAGGAGAAGAAAGGGATTCCGGCCAAGGTCCTTAGGTATTTTCCGATCAAAGACAGGTTCAGAAGAATGTTTAGATCAAAGCGTTTAGCGGAGGAATTGCGTTGGCACTCTACTAATGCTTCTGAAGATGGAAGTATGCGACATCCAGTAGATTCACTGACATGGGTTCAGACAAACAACAAATGGCCGGAGTTCGCTGCTGAAGCAAGAAACCTACGACTTGGTATTTCTACAGATGGCATGAATCCGTTCTCTATCCAGAGCACCAACCACAGCACATGGCCTGTTTTCTTAGTCAACTACAACATGGCTCCCACACAGTGCATGAAATCCGAGAACATCATGTTGACAATGCTGATACCAGGACCATCTGCACCTGGGAACAACATTGATGTGTATCTACAGCCACTGGTAGATGACTTGAAGAGTTTGTGGACAGAAGGTATGGAAGTCTATGATTCCTTTAAAAAGGAGAGTTTTACTCTTAGAGCTATGCTGTTGTGGAGTATCACCGACTACCCTGGATTAGGCACATTAGCCGGGTGTAAAGTGAAGGGAAAGCAAGCATGTAATGTCTGTGGGAAGGACACACCCCATAGGTGGCTAAAGTTTAGTCGGAAACATGTTTATATGGGGAACAGGAAGCGGCTCATGCCTAATCATCCTTACAGGCGACGGAAAGGATGGTTTGACAACACGGTGGAAGCTGGTTATTCGAATAGGATTCAGAGTGGAGCTGAGATCTGTGAAAGTCTCAGGGACTTCAAAAACGACTTTGGGAAACAAATAAGTAAGAGGAGCAAAAGAAAAAGGACTGCAGTAGACGAGGATGATATTGTTTCAGATGAGGAGTACGAAGAAGATGATGATAAGTGGCGTTGGAAGCAAAAATCCATTTTCTTTGACTTACCTTACTGGAAGGTATGTATTTTAACTTTCCATATATAGTTTTATTTATCGATTTTGTTTACTATTTTTTGGTTCTCAAAAATACTTGAACATTATATTGTAGGATTTGCCTGTGAGGCATAACATAGATGTTATGCACGTGGAGAAGAATGTGTCTGATGCACTGCTGTCTATCCTGATGCACAATGCGAAATCAAAGGATGGCCTCAAAGCAAGAAAAGATTTAGAAGATATGGGGATTAGAAGCAACTTGCATGCACAAATCGGTTCCAGTAGAAGAAACAATTACAAGAAACGAAGATGTTGAGACTATGCAGAATGTACTTGAAGGTCGTGCACTCCAGAAAGCAACAGAAGTTATACTTAGTGACAAAGAGAGAGATATAGCTCACCGCTATGTCCTCATGAATACTGCAGTGATAGAGCCATATGTTCAGTAAGTTCAAATGTCATTGTTGTTATATATTTATGCTATTTTTAAGCAAAATTTATTAATATTTCTTTTATCGATAACATGATGCATTTAGAAGAACTACAAAGCACGGATGTGAGATGTGCCAACAATGAAACCATCCTGTGGAAAACCCATACAGAAAGGTTTTCACAATGGATTAAAGAAAAGGTATGAGTTACTTAAAACCCATTTCTGTCATTAAAATTGTTACTAATGATTTTATTTACATGATAGATACCAAATAACTCGAAGGACCATTCACAAAGACTAAGATGGCTTGCTTTTGGACCCAGAAATATTGCTCATACATACAAGGGATTTGTAGTTAATGGTAATCGATACCATACAGACGATATGAAGAGGAAGACACAGAATAGTGGTGTTGCGTACGAAGCCTTTTCCATGTGCAGAGCTAGTGCCAAAGATTCTAGGCATACAGCTGATATAGTAGCATTCTACGGAGTGATAAAGGAGATCATATTGCTTGACTATCACATGTTTCAGGTGCCTCTGTTCAAGTGTAGTTAGGCTCATAAGGGTAGAGGAGTTAAAGAGGAAGACGGTTTCACTCTTGTGAATCTCCATATGAACCAGTCAGCATTTGCGAAAGATCTTTACATTATGCCATCGCAAGCTAAACAGGTTTTTTACTCTAGAGAGGAAGAGACAAAGCCTTGGTATGTTGTTATGAGAGCTCCTCCGAGAGGTTATCATGAGTTAGAGTCAGAAGCAGAGATGTGTTCTGCAACTTTAACAGTTCAGCATGATGAAGAAATGGGAGATGAATCATCTGATGACGAGAGTTTCTGTGTTAGGAATGATTGTGAGGGTGTTCTAATATAAGAGTAATGCTAACTGTGTTTATTTGTTTTCAGGACCATGAATTCGCAGGCTTTAAATGAGAAGTGCCGTCGCAGTAAACGTCAAGCAGGGCTGGATGTTAGTCCTGAAGTGTTTTTAGCTCAGAAGAAAACGAAGAAAAATCATCCACTGCTGACCGTTGAACAACACTCTCATTCTGAAGAAGTAGAACAACACTCACAAGCTAAGGAAGTTGAAGAAGACGGTGAGGCTGAAGAAGTGGAAGAAGACGGGGAGCCTAAAGAAGTGGAAGAAGATGGGGAGCCTAAAGAAGTGGAAAAAGACGGGGAGCCTAAAGAAGTGGAAGAAGACGTGGAGACTGAAGAAGAGGACGAAGAGGTAATCCCAGAAACAGGATATGGAGATGATCCTTATGATGATGAAACACAACCACCATCTGAAGAACAGTTCATTCTTCCTGGCGAGACGCAGACACAGACAGATCAGTCAGATAACAATGTAAAGAAGACAAGAGGTCCAACAAAATGAGAAAAGTAGCGAAACATATAGAGGACAAGGTTGAGGTGGAGTTTAATGGCCTAGGTGAGCATGTGGGTCGTGGATCAGTTACACTTTCTTCTTTCCTAGGTCCTCTCGTTAGAGAGCATGCCCCAGTACTTCTAGATGACTGGAGATATCTCGATGAGAAAACAAAAGACGCTTTGTGGGAGGAGATTCAGGTTATTTTCGTAACTCTATATTTGTATATATGAGAATGTCCGAGAATTAGTAACGTTATCACCTTGAATATGTTTTACAGGGAAGATTCAACTTGACAGAAGAATGGCAAAAAGATGGAGTCTTTAAGCAGATGGGTTGTTTGTGGAGGGCATCTAAATCCAGACTTTCATCGAAAGTTCGAGCAACAAAAAATAAGTCTCAACTGCAGAAAATAAAGCCTAGCAACATACAATCTTCTACAGCGTGGAATAATTGGGTTAAAGGAAGATGTACTACATCTTTCAAGGTTATATAACTGTGGATTACTTACATAAATAGTGTACTGATATTAGAATTATTTTTATGTTCTGATATTATGTTTGTGAGTTCTGTTTGTGTAGGAAAAAAGTGATAAATACAGGGAACTCATGAAGGGGCAAATACCTCACACAACTAGCCGTAAAGGCATGATTAGACTTGCAGATGAGATGGTATGTAATTAATGTTAGTACTTTCGATATATGCTTAAATTCAACTGTTGACAACATTTTAATTTACCTTGTAGAGGAAAAACAGTACTGATCCTTCAAAAGTTACTAGAACTAAGGTCTGGGTAGCTGGTCATACACATTCTGATGGAAGACCCGTGAGTCAAGAATTTGCAGAAACAATAGTAAGTTATTTTAGTTCTTACTACAACTGAATAAGATTGTTTGCTTGTATTGGACACTTTACATGCTAGAGACTCCCATGTACAGAAGCTTCAAGATACTCAAATGTGGTGAATTTTTTTTAATGCAGGAGAAGATTAAGAGAATTGACAGTGAAATGGGTTCAAGTTCCACAGATAATATAGGTGAAGATGCTGTCAGTCAGGTTCTAGGAAAGGATAAATCTGGAAGAGTTAGGGGGATGGGCTGAGGGGTTACTGCAACCAAGTTGGCATTCTTACATGCTAGAGACTCCCATGTACAGAAGCTTCAAGATACTCAAACAGAACTCTTGAATAAGATTGAAGATTTGAAAAATGTGGTTTCTGACTTAGCCGGTAAAAAGGTAAACTCTTTTATTATGTTTAGTTATTATAACTTGTTCGCTTCAGAAGGATGAAGATTGTAATATGTTTCTTATGTTTGTTTGTTAGAAAAAATCCGATAGTCTTTCTACTTCTGAGTTAAGCGATATTAGCAAGGGAGGAATAAGGTGCCAGCTTCTTGATTGGGTTTCGAATGATGATGTGGTTGTTGCTGAAGGAGAGTTTCACTCTAGTGAACCCAGTTATAAGATTGGTCGTATTCCATTGGGTCCAAATGCGGCTGCTGTAGTTGTGAAGTCTGTTACAGTCGTAACAGCTTCTATATGGAGACCTACAACAACTTGTGCTAATCTTGGTCAGGCGGTAGGAGTGAAAATTGCATGGCCAGCTGAGAAGCTAATCTTGGACGCTGATATTGACTTAGAAAACAATGGCAACATCAACGAATCAGAGGTAAACATTTAAATTGTGTCTTTTTAAAGAAAACAGAAGGATTCACCCAACTGATTCATCTTTTTAATGATTCAGCCTACTGATACTTCTTTTGGAAAAGTTCAAATCTTCGATTACTGGAAAGCAGAAGATGAATTGATTGCTGAGGGTGTTTTGATTTCGACTAAACCAAGTGAACTCGTCAACAAAGTACCGCTTGGACCGAACGCTGCAATTCTGAGAGTTGAAAAGGTTATGAAATCTAATGCATTCATCTGGAGACCTACGCCTGAAATGACGAAGATGGGTGATACCCTACATGAGACAATTGCCTGGCCTCTCGATAAGATACGGGTACCAGTTCAAGAGTCACCTAAAGAATCAACCAAGAATTCGAATCAAGTATTTTATCTAACATCTTATTTCTTAGATGATATTTCTGTTTTGCTGATACTTGGATTCAACGATGATATTGTGATGAATGCGTTTGTTATTTTTTTTTGGTTTTAGAGTGCAAGTAACAGCAGTGGTTGTAGCAGCAAAGGTGGTAAACAGAAGTGCGCTCTCATGGATTGTAACAACTCTGGACAAAGAGTTGCTTTAGGTCGTGTGTTCTCAACTGATCCAGCAGAGAAGGTGCATTTCGTTCCTTTGGGGCCTAATGCTTCTAAGGTCTGGATAGAGGTTTCCGAGTTCGATGGGGCACCAGTGTGGAGGCCAAACTCTGAAATTGAATTCATAGGTGATGCGGTGGGAAGCATTGTGGCTTGGCCAAATGATAAGATTGTTCCACTGTAAGACATATCGGTTGCTTTTGAACTTGTTATGCTAGTACGTTTAACTAATGCTTTGCGGTTGTACCTTGCACTACTTGTGTGCTTTGCTTTAATGCTTTTGTGTAATATATGACAAGGATATTTTATGTTTAATGAAGTTAATGTTTCATAATATAATGGAAGAAAAACTATTATATAAACAAATAAAATATATAAAAATATATATATATATATATATATTTCAAATATCTATATATAATATATATATTGCAGAAACAATTAGATGCTATAATTGTAAACAAATATATATAGCAAAATATTGAACTGCTATAATAGTATTATCAATAACTAAACGAAAACGCTATTATTATTATATTAAATAGCATTAATGACACGCTATGAAATATTATTTTATTGCAAAACAAAAAGCGCTATCGAATCTCAATAAATGATAGCAACTCCAAAAACCGCTATCTATTGTACATGACCTACTATCACGGGCGATGATACAGCGTTTCATAAACCGCTGTTATATCGATAAATAGCGTTTTTCGTCCGCTAGTAAAACCCATTTTTTTTGTAGTGATTACATACAACAGAAATCTGAAACCTTTTAGGATTGAGATTGAGATCTTGAGAGAAATCAGTGTATACTCCACTCCATATACATGAAATATTTCCTATTTAATTTATAAAAAGTTCTTTGAATATTGTTAGAAATGTACAACGATGTGGCCACAAACTCTGATAGTTTTGATATGGTGCAGAGATCTCGTGGAGGTCGTTGTTTAAAACCATCTCAGAAGTTAAAGGATATAGAGTGGTTTACAATTAGCGGGAAAGGAAGACGTGGAAGAGGTAGTGCTCCTCATAGTTGTCCATCCCACTAGAACTTAAAATCACAAGAGTTCTTCATCTTCACATGGGTTTTCTTTTATGTTCTGAGTTTAAATCAATCTGGTGCTTTGCTTTGCGTAACTTCTATTTATAAACACTATAGCTGAGCCATTCTCTTGTAGCTTTTCTAGTATTAATGGTAAACCTTTTGTCAAAAGCAAAATTATTGGTAGAAATGCTCACGTTGGGTTTTACAACGTTAGGCCCATCTCTTGCCTATCATCAGTCTTGTACAAAACTGTTTATTCCGGTTCCCACGTTAGCATTTGGTTATCCATAAATAGACAGCCAACAATAATTTTTTGACCAGACGTAAAATACTTTTTGATCAGGCGTTTTTGCGCGCTGACCACGGAAATAGTAACGTTAAAGATGTATTCACTTTTGAATGTACATATCAACATATGTAATACAAAAATTTTAACTATAAATTCTAGTAAATAAAATTTAAGTGATGTAATGTAATATATCATATTTTTAAGTTATTTCCAAATTTTGTTAATAAATTTGTATAAATTAATTTCTCTGTGTCACGTAAACATGATTCCTCTGTCTTTGCTTATAATTTTTATAAAGTGTATATAGAAGATTTCCCAAAATCTTTAATACAAAACCAAATCTACGTACCTTTTTGAACGAAAGAAAAAAATTCCTTGACACTCATAAATTGTAGAATGGTAGTGATTTAGAGATATAAGCTTAATTTAACTACAAAATCCTTCTTGAATGCTAAAGAAGGTTCTAACAATCATAATTGTCATTAATAGTATGGAATAGCGGATTAACTTCCACATAATCAGCAAAATTATTTCGCAGATAATCAGTCAAACCAGTTTATCTTTCTTCTCTTCTTCGTACTCGTCCTCATCTTCATCCTCATCCTCTGGTTGAACCAACTTCAGCTTGAGTCTACCGTCTTCACGGCTGGCTAGAAGAAACTCTCTCTTTGGAATTCTAACTTCTTCCAACACAAGCCTCCCTTCTTCTCTATACGTCTTGAAACTCATCCTTGTCATCGGTGGAGGGTACTCTCTCCGTTCTTTCCTCCATGGTCCACACTCCTCATTGCTGCTTCCGTTATCTTTACCCTTCATCACTTCGGTCTCATGATTATCATCTTCTTCTCCGTTACCGTCACAGTTGACTTTCCCATCTTCCAAGTCGTAATAGCTCTCTGACCCTAGACCTTCAGTACACAGCTGCAAGCTACTGTTCTCTGATGAGGTTTTCTCGAAAGAAGAATGAGCTGATTCCCTGAAGTGGAGCTCACCGAATATCTCTGTAAACGGTGGCGTTTCGTTGTGGTCGGTGACGTGGAGCCCTTTGATTGGGAGCGGGTTCCAGGGTGAAGAAGAGGAGGTCAGAGTATCAAGAAGCGACTTTGGAGCCTTGTCTTGTCTTTGGCTCTCGAATATTTGATGAAAGCTTCTATAAGCTGCCATTGCTCTCTTCTTTGTGTTTGGTTCTCAGTTTTGTTTCTGAGGTTGGGGGAGAAAGAGAGAGGACACGAGATGGGCATGAAGGAGAAGATGGTATTGTCAAATATATATTCGTTAGGAGGAAAAATACTCGAATAAAATGATTAAAAAGATTTGTTATATTCAAATGTTCAAATGGAATCTGTTTAATGGTTAAACAAATATTACTTTTGTTAAGTCAATTTGATATTTGATTTGACAATGGTGATGAATGATGACAATGTTCTAGAGATGATTCTTTGACTTTGAAAATAATACTATAGTTCTGGCCTAACCAACAAAGGCAACTTCAGCGTATATTTACACGCATCTATATGTTGGTAGGTTAAATGTTAACCCCACTGAAATCACATTTCCATGACCTTGTTACACAAAGTTGATATTATTAAACTAAAGATCTAGTAATCCAATAAAATAAATAAGTAACTAATTAAAAAAAATTGTCAACAAATAAAATATATTTAGTTTACAAAAAATAAAATATATTTATTTATTTATTATAGAAGATCAAGGATGAGGATTGAGGAGAGTGGAATAAAGAGGAGCCACCAAGTGGTGCGAATTTTGGTGGCTATAATTATTTGGTCACAGCCAAATAATTTTATACTGACTACTTATATATTCTTTAAATTATGGAATCATACGACCATTCATTTCTTTTTGTAAACTTTTTTGGATGTGATTTTCCTTAAAAATGCGGCATTTCTGTCTAGTAATATCTAAAAGTTGACAATAATATAATATCTAAGTGACTGAGAAAAAAAACAGTTTTTAAATGTCTTACCTAATGTTTAAATTAGCAACGTGGAAGTTTTCTATCGATTTCAACATTTTTTGGACAAAAAGTCACTGAACTTCCAATAGTAGCAAACCACGACAGATTCGAGATGTAGTTGAGTCGATGTTGATTGGTTGGATTGTGGGAGCCTCGTGATCCTCAACCACATAACCTGATTTCAATGATATTCTCTAAAAACAGGGCGTTGTGGAGACTAATCACACATGTACAACATAACCGGATTTCCTAAGCATCCGTATTGAATGAAATAGCAAAAATAGTATAGTACCGGTCAACAATATGAAACCATGCTTTGTTATTCTAGATATTTAAATGGTACACGAGTTTTAAACACTGTGCAGTTGTGCTAGTAGGTAAGACTGTTAATGCGGGACGGTCCTTCTCGTTAAACCCGTTTCACCATAGGTTGGATATTCAAAATATCCTAGCCATTTAAATACCCATGTGTCCACAAGCCTCTCATATATTTATGTTTAACCTTGCTATTATAATTTCTGTTCAAAATTGTTAGGAGTTGTGAAATTATTTGTTCGAATAATTGTTATTTTTTAAATTATTTTATATTGATCAATAAAGTTAATGATATACATGTTTCTGTATCAACAATAATTTCTATCAAATTTTAGCAAAAAGAAAACAATGATTTCTAGGTTAGTAATAATATTTTATTAATTGTATATATCATTTTAGTATGTCGTTGGTCAATAGACCTGCCAGATAAAATAAATGTTTTGTGATGTGTGACGAACGTCCGCATACCGGTGGTCCGTGGAGCCATGACCGAATCTATCCACCCAACAAGATATCACGATTTCACCTTTTCCACTTGGTCAATGACCAACAACATCTGCACTCGATACCTCTTTATCTGGGAAAAGTGCCTATTCCAACCTGAACAATTTAGATCGTGCCAAATACAACCCGAACTAATGGTTAGTGCCAAATACGATCTGGACTCAACTAAAACTTTAAAAACCTACCCGAACTTTTTAAAACGTGCATAAATCTACATTGAAATATTATTAAAAAGTTGAAATTACATAAACTACTATTTTTTCATCGTATTAAATTTTAAAACTTTGGTGATAATTTTTTCTGATTTATATAAATACATAACATGTTTTTACTTATTATATCTTCAATAAACTTATATATTACTAAAATATAAATAATAAAATATTTATAATTAAATTATCTTAGATATACTTAAAATTTTAAAGTTATTTATAAATAAAAAATGTATAGATTATTTTTATTTTTTAAACTTAAGTGAATTTTTTTTCAAATTTATTATTATATATTTTGATATTTTGTTCAAAATTTTTGAAGTTATTTATATTTTGAACCTTTTACCTTTCAAAATTGAACAAAATATTAAAATATATAATAATAACTTTTGAAAAAAAATCACTTAAGTTTTAAAAATAAAAATAATCTATACAAGAAATTTTTATAAATAACTTCAAAATTTTAAGTATATTTAAGATCATGTAATTATAAATATTTTATTATTTATATTTTAGTAAGATATAAGTTTATTGAAGATATAATAAGTAAAAACATGTTATGTGTTTATATAAATTAGAAAAAATTATCACCAAAGTTTTAAAATTTAATACAATGAAAAAATAGTAGTTTATGTAATTTCAACTTTTTAATAATATTTCAATGTAGATTTATGCACATTTTAAAAAGTTCGGGTAAGTTTTTAATGTTTTAATTGAGTTCAGGTCGTATTTGGCACTAACCATTAGTTCGGGTTGTATTTGGCACGATCCAAATTGTTCAGGTTGGAATAGGCACTTTTCCCCTCTTTATCTACATCTTTATTATATATAGATACCCCAACACCCATAGATAATAAAGCTTTTGCGAATATTTTTTTCGAATTTTATTGACGTCCACAAAATATATGATTTAATCGTTAGCGACTGACGGATACCAATCCATCGAATTGACCATTGATGTCTCCTAGTTTATACAATACCGAATAACCGATCATTTATTTTTAATTAAAAAAAAAGAATCTAATTCGTGAAATTTCAAGAGAATGGATTTAAATACACTAACAACGGGTGGAGAAAAAAAAATACACTAACAACGTTTCACGATACTTCTAAAATAAAGACTTAGGGTGTGATTGGTAATGGCTGTAGGTGCTGTCCAGAGCACCATTTATTTCTAAAGCACCAAATTTACAGCAATCAAGCTTTAATGATTTTTTAAAAATCACAGCTCCGGAAATAATCTACAGCTCTGTAAGTGCTTTCTAAAGCCAAATATTCAAATCAATTTTTTTGAACTTTCCACAAAATCTACAACAATAAAATCTAAAGCCAAAGCAAAGAGGCTACCGCTTTTTTTCTACAGCATAAATTTTAAAGTTACAGCCATTACCAATCGGACCCTTATAAACATATTTTAAAGTAAAGCCACGATGCTTCTAAAATAAAGCCTTATAAACATATCTATCTTATTAAAACAGAAACATTACAACTTCTTCTAGGTGGATTTTTAAATTGGACATCACATTATTATTCATACCTTAACCTTTCATTTAAATATTTCCTTAAATAACTATATATCAACCAACTATGTGACATCTTACACTCGATGTATAATAATTTAACTCTATTGACACTATACATTATATTATACTTCTATTCATAAACAAAAAAAAAATCCATTCTTTTTATTATTATACATCGAATGAGAGTATCTATCTATCTTATTAAAACAGAAACATTACAACTTCTTCTAGGTGGATTTTTAAATTGGACATCACATTATTATTCATACCTTAACCTTTCATTTAAATATTTCCTTAAATAACTATATATCAACCAACTATGTGACATCTTACACTCGATGTATAATAATTTAACTCTATTGACACTATACATTATATTATACTTCTATTCATAAACAAAAAAAAAAATCCATTCTTTTTATTATTATACATCGAATGAGAGTACAAATTTAAAATTTGTTCATAAACAACTATAATTTTTATACATTATATTATACATATGTTCGTAAACAACTATAATTTTTGCATACATTATACATTATATCATACTTCTGAACATTATATTATACATTTGTTCGTAAACAACTATATTTTTTTATACATTATATTATATTTGTGGACATTGTATTATACATCTATTCGTAAACAGCTATAATTTTTTTGCATTATATTATACATCCTCTTTAGTCGACTGGAAGTCATTAACAAGTCATTAGCCAGTTATTGATTAATATTTAGATTTTAAATTGCTGGATATAGATATCAGAATATATATATTTCTTGATACTCAAATAATATAAGTATAACATAGAACATTCTATAATTTAAAGGGACGGATTTGCCTTAGATATGCAATAACTAGAATATATTTCCGTATCTATATAGCAAAGAAAAGGACAATAAGATATAACATCTTTCATTTTTTCCTGTACAATTGTTGTTACGGCTTATTAATTACATATCAAAACATGGATATTTACAATAAAATTTTACTTTATGGGCCATAATATTTATATTGTGAATAAGTATAAAACAGAAACATTGTAAGCATTTAACTTTATAAAAAAACACATTAGTCATTTTCTTATTGAACTTTTTGCATATATATTCAAAATACTATTTTATTAATAAAAACAAATTGAAACTATTTTTTTGGATTAGTACAGTTTCGTTTAAATTATTTAACCAAATATAAAACATTTATATATCAGCACGGTTAATCTTTGTTGGTTTTTTGCATAAATATTTTTATTTGTCTATTGTATAAATTATAACTATTTTATTAATATCCTAAGAAAGACTTCAGTTATGTTAGTCTAAATTTTATTGGTTAATATTTAGATTATTGTTTTCACCTTTACATCTATACTACGAAGCAGAGAAACTCACAATTATATTAAACTACACAGTATTGAATTGGACATACTCAAAATTATTTAAAACTACACAATATAAAATTAGAAAAACTCCAAATTATATTAACTACTATAGAATATGGATTATATGTTAAAACAAAAATGGAATCCGCGCGGTCGCGCGGGTCATGATCTAGTTTTAAAGTAAAGCCATATGCAGTATTGAATGTTACATATTCTGATTCTTGTTACTAAATACTAACTATCTCCACTTACAAATTGCTTGAAAGAAACACAGTCCAACTTTGGTCAGAAACTATTCAATGCAAATATCTTATACATGTGGAATGAATGGACAATACTATAGACTAGTCTATAGATATTCAAGGTAAAATATGTTCTGTGGTCAACAGGTCAAGTAATTATCAGTATTATATCCATATACCTTTCATGAAACAAAAAAAGAAGCTAAATACCATAACAGAAACTATCTTATAAAAATTGATTACAAAAATAAAAACTAAATCCCACGTGAGAAGTACCAAGAACCAACAAACAGAGCATGGTCAAGAAAACAAAATATCATATATCAACTTTCAAGATTTGATTCCAATATAGTGCATGATATTTTTAAAGAGATCATGTTATCGCTATTCCTTTTTTCAACCGATGATATAAAGATTAGAAATCGACAGCATCAAGCCAAACCAGTGGCGATGAACCCATATATGTGGACAAATACTAACTTGTGAAACTTTTATAATGCAACCCAAAAGATCGAGCTTTTATATCAATATAAAGTTCAAACTTTAGATCTGTAAAATGCTATAGACTCTGTATTAATTTTTTGGTAAATTGTTTTCTATGGATTGAGTAGTATTCTGTAGTCATCACATGTGTTATTACTTATTAGTACTATATATAATGTTTATTTGCCAATAATTAGATCTATCATCCGAAAATGATAGTTTGTGACTTTTAAAATTATCAATTTTTAAGAAAAATGTTAAAGAGGTATCCTAAAAGTTAGAAAAATGATGCTAGGACTTTTCAAGGGTCCCTATCAAATGAAGTAGTATATGAGATATCGAACCAATCCTAAGTGATTTCAATGCACTGAGAATACAAATCCATGCTTAATCTAAGTGCAATCAGGTTTTGAATGATGATATGAACTAGAACTATGCTAAAATGTAATAAAGAAACAAGCTTTCAATCAATCAAGGACAATAGGACTCATGGGGCTAGGCATTTGACTTTAAGTGATTAAGATCCAATCTAAGGGTGGCAAACTTTCAATCAAAAGACTTCCTTAAGTCTAGAACACTGAAATAAGCAAGCTCTATGGTCAAGAAGAATGCTTATTTGCTTTAATCAACTAGACATCAAAGGTCTTTGAGCCTAAAAGATCTAAGCAATCATTAGGGATGAGTCTATTAACTATCTAAACTCCCTTAACACAATGGTCTTTGTGTAAGGCAAGTTTAGAGCAAGCTCTACTTGGTTCAGACATTTCATCAAACACCTTGTGGGTGAGAAATGTCTAGAGCTCTAGATTAAAGAGGCCAACTTAAATCTAGCATTAAGAGTAGTAGACAAGCAAGGAAACAAAAGATCTAACACTAAACACCATAGATCTTCACTTAATCACCCTAATCACCCTAGCCCATGAATCCAAAAGGTAACTACTCACTAATAGACATGAATAACCCAAAACCCATGGATGATTGAAGGTTAACATGCTTAGTGGTCAAGATTGATCAATAAACACAAGAGATAGAGATGAAAAGAAGCTAAAGATTGAATCTTTCACCAAAATAGCAATGTGTTTAGAGAGAAAACAAGATATCCCTCAAAATTAGGTCTAAAAGGTATTTATAAAAGTCTAAAAACGAGCTGGGTCAACCCAACAATCCTGGGTCAACCCAATAAAAAAAAAGCAGTCTTTTTTGCCCGTAGCGACCTTGCTTCCCGCTACAGGTAGTGATAGAACCAAAATCGGGATCACTCTTTCGGTAAGGTTGATATGGACTCTGATCCGGAAGGATAGAGAACTGGTGGGATGAACGGTGACACAACGGATTGCGGAAGACCCGATGATACTACCAGACTTCAGTTGTTGCCGGATGTGACGCACCGGTCCAACAAAGGAAGGATCGAAACTTGGAGATAACCTCACCAAGAAACTAGAAATGTTCTTGACAAAGAACAAAGAGTAAAAACTCACAAAAAGAAAGAAAATTCGTTGATGTATTGCAATGACAAAGGGGGTACATTTTATAGTGTTTCTAGTCAAAGAGAATAAAAGAAAAGTGCAGAAAACAATGCATAGAAAATATAAAATTGATCAAGACTAGTCAAAGTTCGGAAATTGAGGGAGACTTGGCGAGATTCATTGACTTTCCAGGTTCATGGAGTGTCCAGGTTCTTGCAGTGATGATCAGGTCGTGCACACCATGCTGGGAAAGATATGGACACACGCGGGACGATCCACATATGTCTGAATTCGCGAGAACTGAACATCACCTGAGTTGTACATGGCATAACTCCCTCATCTGAACTCCGTTGGATCTGATTCTTCTTCGAGGAGTTCCATAATTGAGTTGAGCACATTCTCCAAGTGGTTTCAAGCGAAGAAACATCATGGTTTAGAAGATATGCTTCGAACAATGAACTTATATCTGTGTTGCTTCTCGGGTGGTTTGATGGTCGAACCAGCTCGGAAGGTCGAACCAACTTGCTCAGCTCGTCTGGGTGAGTGTTAGTCCAGCTCAGCTCGTCCATGATAGTGTCAGTCCAGCTCACTTGAGTATTCAGCTCATCCAAGATTGCATAATCTGATGAGAAAATCTCGGCTAGGTCTAGCTGGTCGACAAGGTCACCATCTTGGGCCGTGTCCATGAACCAAGCAGGAAGGTGCTGGATTTTGGGTGCATCATACTCTCCCTCTTCAAAAGGATTTGTCCTCAAATCCATTTTACCCGTATCAAAAGGAAATAAATCAGATTCAAAGGAATTAAAATTCAAAGAAAATTCAGTGAATGTAAAGTTTGGACAGAAACTTCCTTGGTGGTCTGAACCCATTTCCATCAAGTATGTATGGTTCCATGTTCCATGAACACAAGTCCTTAAGCGTTCACCAGTGCTTGCTCTCTTTGGAAGCTGATCATGCTTATCCTTTGGTTCAGTGCTGACAGATTGCTCCAACAGTTTCAGTTCCTGTGACAAAGAAACAAGACTACTCGGCTGTACCGGTTCAAGATGGTTAACTTCATCACAAAACTGTTTATTTTCAAGTACCATATCAGAATAAGAAGAAGAAAGTAAACACTTAGCTTCCAAGAAGTTTATGAGAAAGATTTGTGTCAGACCTGACTGTGTAGATTGATCTCCTGGTCGCCAAGGTCTGGTTTGAAGCTGATTGGATTGGCTAGATTCCCATTGAAGCAAGTGTAGAATAGGTTTGGCTGGTTTTGGAGAATGGATCATAACTTCATGATTTCGTGCCCATTTTTCCTGATATTGAGCTTTCTGGAAATAAGAGAGACTCATCTTAAATCCTATGACCGGTTTTGGCTCAAGCCGCTTCTTCACAAGGCTTGAATCTGCTTCAAAAGCTGGGTACTCGCAGATAGATGGACTGGGAAACCGCCTGTTTGAAAAATTCATAACTCCTTCCTCCGTGAAGATTTTCAAGTGATTCCAAGCCTCAGTGAAACCCTGGGGAGTTGGCTTTCCAGGAAAATTTGAGTCAAGACGAAAGACCTTCTGGACGCCGAGATATTCGCTTTGGACTGAACCTATGTCGCTGGCATCTCCAAGGTAGCCGGTTTGGACAACAATGCTTCTCCAAAACTCAGGCTGTTGGATACGATCAATTCTTTCATTCAGAGGCTGAACCTGTCTTTCCTGGATACTCAAAACAAACACTAAAAGACCAGGATCATATGTGCAAGAGAGATACTTGTTCAAATCAAAAATCAAGATATCTTTTCCAAGAACAAGTAGCACACATTTCAGCCTTTCAAGATGCTCATCAAAATAGATGTTACAGCCCAGAATTTTCTCAAGACATGCAAAAATATTAGACATTTTCAGAAAGTGCATTTCATGCTCAACATCTGAACACACAAGCTTAAGTTCAGATTGAGAAACATTTATCAAAGACTTAAGAGACTTATCAAAGAATGTGTTGTAAACCAAAATATCATCAAGGCTCAAAACAACACATTGATCACGAGATGATCTCAAAAGATGCCAAGTTTTATCAGTTTCAAAACACACAAGATCAGGCTGCAAAACATAATCACAAGAATCAAGATCACAAAAATCATTTTCAGTTCTAAGTGATTCATGTTCCAGCAACTTCTTAACCAAAATTCCGTCCAAGGCACAAGAGGATGCAAATAAATTATCAGTGATCAGTGCATGAATATAAGAATTCAGATCAAAGTCATTTCCTTTGAAAACAAACGAATCAAAAGAGTTTCTAGCACATAAATCGGTTTGTTGCGAACTATGATCAAATGAATTTTCAAGAGAATGAAAACCTTTGTTGTGTTCCAAGAACTGATCAAAGCTCAAAATAATTCCAGAATTGATGCCATTGACATTTTGAAAACATTGTTGATCAAGAAGTTCATCAGGTTTAAAATTTTCAAAAGAATTAATTATGTTTTCAAAAACAGATTTTGAAACACAAAATTCTTTCATCTTGTCAAGACCAAAACGAGTCACATCATGAGAACTGATCTTGACAAACATTTCAGGCAGAGAATTAAGCAAATCAGAGTTCTCACTGTGCTTTTGAAGATCAGGAGACAAAGGGAGAGGAGATGTGCCGGGATCAAAGCATAGATGACTCTCCATAGCTATGGATGTGATGCTCGTTGCTTCCTCATCAAAGACTGGACCAGGGTCGTCCTCCTCATCAAAGATAGGACCTAGATCATCATCCAAAGGTGTCCTAGTGCCAGGAAGTCGTCCATGATGTGGATGGTTGAATGGCTCTTCCTCAAAAACCTGTGGAGACAGAACAAGACTACTCGGAAGCTCCGGTTGCAAAACAGTTAGTTCTACATTAGCTTGCTCATTTTCAAACACAAACTCAGGTTCAAGAGAGGGAAGATCACATTTGTCCTCACAAGTGATCAAGCTTTCAATTAGCTCTTCATCAGATTCATCATAAATGGGTAAAGAATCTGAAAAATCTTTAAGCTTTTCAAAATGGTTTTCAGATTCACCTTGAGTTTTCTCACTGATGAACAAGGATGGCTCAGCTACATGTGCACGTGTGGATGTGCTCTTCTTGTGGCTCTTGCTGACGTCCTCGAGGGCTTGTATCATTCCCTTCCCAAAGTTGTCACAGATCTCTTGGACATTAAACTGAAAAGATCGCCTTTTTGGAACAGATTCTCCTTTGGACGATTTGACTTGTTCCTTGCTCCTCCTCTTTGGCTTTTCCTGCACACTAACAAACTCATCAAAATTGTTCAAAGAATATTTAAGTGGAGTTGGAGAGACAGATGGTCGTGGAGACTTCTCCTTGCTACTTCTCCGGTGAAGACCAAACATTGTAACCTGAAAATCTCAACACAAAAGTTAGATAAAAAATCTCACACTCTCAAGTGTTTGATCCTTACCCACACAACTGTTTCACTCAATTTAGTGGTCACTCAAAGAATTCCTCCCAAGGTTCTAAGAAAGACAATCCAAATAACCCGATGGGATCTCAAAGCAAACAAACAATGAAACACAAGATAGAGAGATAAGAGAATTGGGTTTGGGAATCCGCTTTAACCACTCCAAGGCTGGATTTCTCTTCAGCCAGCAGGATTTCTCTTCCACCACCTAGCCAAAAACAATCAAACTTTCGATTTCTTTTTCTTTCTTTTTTTTTTCTTTTTTTTTTTGCTAGATCTTTCTTTCTTTTTTTTTTTTTTTTTTATAAATAGATATGGCCTAGGTAAGGTAGTGGCCCGGATTCAAGATAGACAGAAGAAGAAGAGTGTTTAGAAAATGGGAGATGAGAAAGATGGAAAGATAATACCGAATTGAGTGGCTCTGATACCACTTGATAGAACCAAAATCGGGATCACTCTTTCGGTAAGGTTGATATGGACTCTGATCCGGAAGGATAGAGAACTGGTGGGATGAACGGTGACACAACGGGTTGCGGAAGGCCCGATGATACTACCAGACTTCAGTTGTTGCCGGATGTGACGCACCGGTTCAACAAAGGAAGGATCGAAACTTGGAGATAACCTCACCAAGAAACTAGAAATGTTCTTGACAAAGAACAAAGAGTAAAAACTCACAAAAAGAAAGAAAATTCGTTGATGTATTGCAATGACAAAGGGGGTACATTTTATAGTGTTTCTAGTCAAAGAGAATAAAAGAAAAGTGCAGAAAACAATGCATAGAAAATATAAAATTGACCAAGACTAGTCAAAGTTCGGAAATTGAGGGAGACTTGGCGAGATTCATTGACTTTCCAGGTTCATGGAGTGTCCAGGTTCTTGCAGTGATGATCAGGTCGTGCACACCATGCTGGGAAAGATATGGACACACGCGGGACGATCCACATATGTCTGAATTCGCGAGAACTGAACATCACCTGAGTTGTACATGGCATAACTCCCTCATCTGAACTCCGTTGGATCTGATTCTTCTTCGAGGAGTTCTATAATTGAGTTGAGCACATTCTCCAAGTGGTTTCAAGCGAAGAAACATCATGGTTTAGAATATATGCTTCGAACAATGAACTTATATCTGTGTTGCTTCTCGGGTGGTTTGATGGTCGAACCAGCTCGGAAGGTCGAACCAACTTGCTCAGCTCGTCTGGGTGAGTGTTAGTCCAGCTTAGCTCGTCCATGATAGTGTCAGTCCAGCTCACTTGAGTATTCAGCTCATCCAAGATTGCATAATCTGATGAGAAAATCTCGCCTAGGTCTAGCTGGTCGACAAGGTCACCATCTTGGGCCGTGTCCATGAACCAAGCAGGAAGGTGCTGGATTTTGGGTGCATCAGATAGGTCGCTACAGAACTCTTCAACTCTTCAGGATCCGTAGCGACTTTGCAAGTCGCTATGGTGGTCGCTACGCTCACTCGAGAGGCCTCCTAGTGACGTGATCATGTCGCTACGTAGAGGTCGCTACGGACACTTAGTCATTTCTTGGATTCTGGCTTCTCCCATCATAGCGACTTGGTAAGTCGCTACGCATGTCGCTATGATGGCTCGGGTTGCGTCTTAGTGACCAGGCGAGGTCGCTATGCTGATGTCGCTACAGGGTTGATATGCCTCCAGTAGATTGATCATAACTCCTTCAATATAGATCCAAACGACTTGAAACCACCTCCATTAGAAATCTAACTCAATTTACTTTGTCTTCCCAAAATTTGAGCTTCAAAAAATATCTTTAAGGCCTTCATCCATGTTCATCTTTCACCCTTTTTACTCAAAACCCCTCAAATGTCTCCAAAATCACCAACAAGCATTTCCAATATCTGATAGAGACAAATGTAATGCAATGCAACCTAAATGCACTCTAAATGCATGCAAAGGAACAATATAAAGACTAGAATGAAGCTTAAAAACATGTAAATACACAAGATATCAAAAAACAGATAGTTCCATCGATTCAAAATATCATCATTTCTATCTTTCTAAATTATTATGCAGCTTTTCAAAAGAAGAAATCTTAACATAGATTTTATATAAAATCATTCCCGAAAAAGGAGTATCCAAATACGTGCATAATAAGTATGCAAATGACGTTCTAACTTTTTTCTTGGACCCACTAGAAAAAAGTTGCATAACTATACAATGTTGAAATTCAAATATACATATTCCCCTCTACAATATGCTTTTGTCATCCACTTTTTTCTTGAGAGTTTTAATCGTCCCTTGGTTCCTTCGAAGAACCAATATGTATATGCAATTTAACTTGTACATAATGCGAACAATACCATAGGAAGAACATGCTTCACCATAACATCTTCAAAGGCCCGAGAGAGACCGTTTCAATACGGTTTACAAGTTTGATTAAGCATTGGTAGTATGGACGGTTTAACACAAAAGAAACACATTGAGAAAAAAAAAATTAGAAACGACATGAACAGAACATTAACAAATACAAAAACAGGTCAACCAACAATTTTGGTTATGAAGTCTCCTCAAGGGTTTTGCTCTGCTCCTTTGTCTTTACCGCCAAGCTTCAGTACGCTCTACCCTCGAACCTACACGGCTCAAGTTGGTTAATGCTTTTGTTCTACTCACAGGCCACTGAGCCTGAGGAGCCAGAACCATCACTTGCACACTACTTTTTCTCTCTGTTTCTGTCTGACCAAAGTCACTTACTGGCCCGGTTCTCCTGGCATTGGTCTCAAAGGTTGATTCATCTGATATCTCACTGCTTGGACTCTGATTTTCTGCATCTTCAACGTAGTCTGATTGCGTCTCTTCACTCTGTTCAGTAGGATCAAAGGCCAAAGACTGTGAAGGGCTTTGGTTACCGCTCTCATCGGAAGGTTCCAAAGGGCAGACGTGAGCTTGCTCTACTACAGAGTCTTGCCTTTCCCTTAGTGTTTTTTCTATCAGCATCTTGAGGAAGTTCATCACTTGAACCGCGTACATGAGCGCTGTCAATGGATCATCCATCTACAAGACAAGGGTTTATTTCAATCACTTTGTTTAATCCAGACACAGTTAGTGCCTTGTTGTTTCGGACTAACCTGAGTCATATTAGGAGCAAAAACCATAGCGATGTTGCGTGAGTTCATCTTGTTAACATGCTCATACTGAACAACGTCAGCCATTAGATTGATGGCCCAATCAAGAAGAGAAGCTTCTGTAGGTGGAAGAAGCCTAACAAGCTCGACGTATTCATCTTCTGTTTGGCATTGCATGACTTGTTCAGGGGACAGAACATCAAGAACGCTTGTAGGTAGTTCTCTAAACCATGCCTGAAACAGAAGATTTAGAAAGATTAATACATACATACTTCTTTTGCGTATGAAACCGAGTTTGTGAAAATGTTACATACCTTGATAAGCCCTGCCAAACAGTGAACATCGATTCGTTCAGGTATAAATCCTCGGTTTAGTTGCTCCCTAACTGCCTCTTCCTCACTATTCTCAGCAGTGAGTCTAAAAATACCCTCTGCCTGAAAAAAAAAGTAATGAAGAATTGAATACATTGAAAGCATAAGTATAAGACATTCACTTTGGAGGAAACAATGTAAAACCTGCAAGCCTCCTTGACCGTATAAGCAGTTTTGCATCAACAAGAGAATGGTTGGAACACAATTGCCTCTTGAATCATATGATAACTGCATCGATTCCGTTGATACCCCAAAGACTGTTGCACTAAAGTGATGAGATAGCAAAAACAGGTGAGAGATGAGATACAAAAGGGAAATAAATTATATCTAATCAATAAAGCATGTAAAAAGTGGATTAACAATAATACAACCGTTACATAACTTAACTTCACCCTATAGATATGATAAGTCTCTTCCACATAAAAAAAGACAAGTAACTATAAATCTACCAGCTAAATGTTTGTTATAGAAGAACCAACTTCTGAGATGCATTCAGATGAGTTAGTAGCCAAGGCAGAAACAAAGAGATCAAACTAAAAGCTTCTGATGACACTAAAAACCGCAAGAGACAAAGATGTGCTCTAACCAAAAATGCAAGACAAGATTCCATAATCACGATTCTCTAGTTATGAGCCTAACCGTCAAATCCACAAAAGGGCAGACGTGAGCTTGCTCTACTACAGAGTCTTGCCTTTCCCTTAGTGTTTTTTCTATCAGCATCTTGAGGAAGTTCATCACTTGAACCGCATACATCAGCGCTGTCAATGGATCATCCATCTACAAGACAAGGGTTTATTTCAATCACTCCGTTTAATACAGACACAGTTAAAGCCATGTTGTTGGGGACTAACCTGAGTCATATTAGGAGCAAAAACCATAGCGATGTTGCGTGAGTTCATCTTGTTAACATGCTCATACTGAACAACGTCAGCCATTAGATTGATGGCCCAATCAAGAAGAGAAGCTTCTGTGGGTGGAAGAAGCCTAACAAGCTCGACATATTCATCTTCTGTTTGGCATTGCATGACTTGTTCAGGCGACAACACATCAAGAACGCTTGTAGGGAGCTCTCTAAACCATGCCTGAAACAGAAGATTTAGAAAGATTAATATATTTACTTCTTTTGCGTATGAAACTGAGTTTTTGTGAAAATGTTACATACCTTGATAAGCCCTGCCAAACAGTGAACATCGATTCGCTCAGGTATAAATCCTCGGTTTAGTTGCTCCCTAACTGCCTCTTCCTCACTATTCTCAGCAGTGAGTCTAAAAATACCCTCTGCCTGAAAAAGAGAAAAAGTAATGAAGAATTTGATTACATTGAAAGCTTAAGATATTCACTTTGGAGGAAACAATGTAAAACCTGCAAGCCTCCTTGACCGTATAAGCAGTTTTGCATCAACAAGAGAATGGTTGGAACACAATTGCCTCTTGAATCATATGATAACTGCATCGATTCCGTTGATACCCCAAAGACTGTTGCACTAAAGTGATGAGATAGCAAAAACAGGTGAGAGATGAGATACAAAAGGGAAATAAATTATATCTAATCAATAAAGCATGTAAAAAGTGGATTAACAATAATACAACCGTTACATAACTTAACTTCACCCTATAGATATGATAAGTCTCTTCCACATAAAAAAAGACAAGTAACTATAAATCTACCAGCTAAATGTTTGTTATAGAAGAACCAACTTCTGAGATGCATTCAGATGAGTTAGTAGCCAAGGCAGAAACATAGAGATCAAACTAAAAGCTTCTGATGACACTAAAAACCGCAAGAGACAAAGATGTGCTCTAACCAAAAATGCAAGACAAGATTCCATAATCACGATTCTCTAGTTATGAGCCTAACCGTCAAATCCAACAAAAGGGGCTAAAAAAGGTAATCACAAACCCTAATTTATTGCAAGAATAAAAAAATGAACAGCAATGTACCTGGCGCTAGGAGCTCTTCTGGGAACCTCAGGCTCGAACTCAACGGGCAAGCCCAAGAAGCCATTGAACCGATCGAAAGTCACGTGCGCCACGTGCCGTACATTGGTGGGCCACCCGATCTCCATGCTGCAGAGCTCCCTCCGATTGCTCTTGCAAGCGACCAGAGATCTCCTGAAAATGGCCACCAGGAGCGCCAGCAGCGAAATCTGCTGACCTTCCCCTCCGTCGTCTTCTTCTTCTTCGTCTCCGTCTTCGTCGACGACGCTCCGTCTCAATTCTTCCAAATCTTGATGTTGTTCGATTGAGGCGCGAAAGTCAACATCTTGGGGGAATCCGGGAACTGGGTTACGTCGGCGATGATGGTCGGAGGTGATGAGGAGAGTGGCATTGGAGCGGGAGGCGGATGGGGAAGGCGAGGAAGACGAAGAGGCGCTTGGTGTTGGAGATGAAGGAAAGTGAAGGACTTCTGTCATGGCGGAGGCTTCACAGATTCACGCAATCGAGAACGAGAGAAAGGAATCAACTTTTTGGGATCAAATCATGCAAAGTTAAAGAGAAAAGCTTTCAAGGTTACAGAGAGAGAGAGAGAGAGGTGAGGAGGATGGAGGGATTGGATTTGGTGGGAAACATTAACTGTGCAATCAATGTTTATTGGAACCCTAATAATCTGTTTGATTTATTAACCTTTGTTCGATTAATAATCTGTCGCCATATTATTGGCTCTATGACTCATAATAAGTTAATAACGCTGAAAAAATATATTATAGGAATGGAAAATAGGAGACAATAAAAGTTGAAAACTTTTGGTGAAGTTTTTTTTTTTTTTTTTGACGCTGTCATTAACCACAATAATTATTAGACTAACCTAATGTTTTCAAACCGGATGCATACAGTTAATCAACATTTTCCGGATCATCAGATTATTGGATCAATTTCGAATGACGTAGATTAATATATAATTAACTTTGTTATATATTAATATATTAGTTATTGGAAAATATAAGAGATATTTATGTTAAAAATTTAGAAAAATACTTAGCACTAGTTTTCATTATTTTTCTTATTTCATATACAAAAATATCAAAAATTAAATTAGACTATTTAAATTCTTTGTAATAAGTTTTAGAGTTATGACATATAATAGAATATACTCTATTTGTTTCATTTTACTTGTCGTCTTGGGTTCGTACACACAGATTAAAAAAAAAATTAATTTTGTATATTTTCGAAACAAAACATCATTATCTATACGCCTAACTATATTTCAACCAATAAAAAATAAACAAAAAAATCTTATTAATAAATTTTACATTGAAACAATAAAACGACACTTATTTTGAAACATAAATTTTTCTCTACAACGACAAGTAATCTGAAACAGAAGGAGTATCAAGACTTAAAATAGTTAACATTTAAATGTCTAATTTGAATAATAAAATTAAACTTTAAATTCAAAATAAACCAAAATTAAAATTTCAAATTGTAATAGAGATAACAAAAATAAATCAATACTAAATCTTATCACTAGTTTTGGTTATTTCGATTTCTGTTCACTTTATTTTTCAGATGGTTTAGTAAAATCTTCACCAAAATCAAAAATCACAAATAAAATAGTTAATTTTATATCATATATGATAAAAATAAGAAAGTTTAATTAAGATTTTAAAGTTACAATCAATATTTTCTAGATTTGTCACTTTATTACTTTTGGGATATTCTTCACCAACAACATTTTTTACTCATTATAAAAGTTTGACATGTTTTTCTTCTTCAACAGTCCAAACTTTGTTTTTATCAATATATTCATAATCCACATGATTATATGATCTTTTTATTTGATGTCAAAATGATCTTTTATTTTTGAAAACTAAAAACCTAATTTCTTAACTAAAATACAAAACATATTTTAATACAAAACATATTTTAATAATGTAACTAAAAAATTTAAGAAAAAATAAGTAAAAGCTACATACTGGTTCAACCAGTGAATCAACCGATAGACGGATTCTAGATTTTAATGATTTTTATGAGTTTTATCGGATTTTTAAATAATAAGTTTTTTTATAAAAAAATCCAAACTAGATTACAAGTTACCGAATTTATCATCGATCCCGGATAACTAGACATCAATATACTCTCTTTGTTTCATATTAGATCATGTTTTATCCTTATAGAAAATATTACGAAAATTATTTTTATCAAAATTAATTAAATGTAATATAAAACTAATTTATTTAATTATAAATAGATATAATAAAAATACAATTGATTACACATTTTTCGATTAAGTTAAAATTATCTATATTTGTGCAAATATCATCTATTATGAAATAAAAAAACTCTAAAACTTCATCTATATTGAAACGGAGATAGTTTTATTTTTCTCTTTAAACAATTAATATTCCTTTTTCATTTTTATTAATCACCTCTTTAGTTATTTTATTCATTATAATATTGGGTTTTGATGATTACTAATCGAAGTGATAATTTCATAAGAAGTTTAGTGCATTTGGTAAAAAACCTATATAATCAGCGAAGCATTGTACCGTCTGCGGCAGCTTACCAATCATAATCATCATTTTCTGATGAATAAATAATTGACTACGTTTCATTTAACTTGTTCAGTAATCTGGATTAAGATTTTGGATCTCACCTGTCATGAGATATAAAACTACTGGAAGTTGATATGTAACTTTATAAGTCGGATGTAGCAAGTGAAAGAGGTTTTGATACCAAAATAAATAATAGATACAAGAAAATGTGAATATCACCAAATTTTAGAAAACAAAAATGTGAATATCAGTGCACGCTCACTGTCATTTTCAAAATCCGATAACTAGTACAAATTTTCGGAGACTAGTTTACTTTATATACTAGTAATATTTATTTACCGATTTTTAAAACAACAAATCTCGATAATGTTTTTAATTCTGTCACTATAAATGTGGATTTCGTTTGGGGAAAATCTGGTTTGTTTAAGAGATTTTTGCACGTCTTTCTAAAACTGAGACCATGACGTGCGTACTGCGTAGATAACTAGTAGAATCCACGTATACACAAAATCTACCATCCAAATGTTTGATCATACGTTTTATGTTGCACCTGGAAGAAAGAATATACGTTGAAGTTTGCAAAGTTGCAAAGAAGAGTTTGATAAAAAAAAAAAAGTTGCAAAGAAGAGAACAAGTATGTTAATTGTATTTAATTTTTTTTAACAAATAAAGTTGTTTTATAGGTCATAAACCCGAGTTTTGCATAGTATTGCTTTATTTTTCTCATGTTATACATGCTCTTTTTTTTTTCCTTTTTTGAATACAACATGTATGTTAAACTAAATTTTCTAATCTGCAAGAATAATTTGGCAATAAACTTTACACCAGAAAACAAAGAAAAATGACATGCGAGTTCGGTTGAAGATGCATACTTGAGAATTACATTTGATTTTGAGACCAAGTTATCACAATTTTTTTAACAAGCAAGATTCTCTCTGTGGTTTAGTTAGAAAATATTTAGGTTATACTTATACATATATATTTCTGACATTTCTTATGAAACTTTTTTTTTCTGTCAAGCTCCCCTCATCAACTTACCATGATGTTTGTCGGAGCTAAATTCCGCAATTAGAAATTTAATACGATTAGAGTAAGGTTCTACGGAAACGGTGGAAAAGGTATTGAATAGATTTCTGAGACAGTTTACACGAATGAACTGGACTGATATATTAATGATGATGAATCTGTAACACACAAACAACAAAGCACAAGAGAATACAAAAGAGATAGACTATTCCAGATCTCAAGCGAGTAAGTCCAAAATAGCGTTTTTGTATAAATGATCTTGGCTTTGCCTTTATACTGATCAACTTGCTCCAACTACTCGCGTATATAAGACATATGTTATGTGCATAACTCTGAAAGTCTCGGCATGTTGTTTAACCGATTGACCCTGAGGTGACTGGGTCTCTGGTTGTAATCCGCATGACTCAGAGCTCAATACCTCGAGCTGCGGAAAGGAATTATGTTTATAGATCATAAACCCGTGTTATGCATATGATTGCTTTATTTTTCTCATGTGATACATGTATGTTAAATCAAATTTTCTAATCTGCAAATTTGGCAATAAACTTTAGACCAAAAAACAAAGAAAAATGACATGTGAATTGGTTTGAAGATGCATACTTGAGAATTGAATTTGATTATTAGGGAAAGTTATCACAATTTTTTATCAAGGAAGATTCTCTCTGTGGTTTAGTTAGAAAATCATTATCATATGATCGGTATGAGAGAAAGTCAAATATTATTTCAACAAAAGCACGTTGGAGAATCGTGCTTGCCTCACATTTTGCATTAAACTTGAACACTATAAAATGTAATATTTTTGTACATTTCCCACACTACGAATTTTTATAGCAAAAAAAAAGAAAGAAAAATGGCCGTCAAGATCTCGACCATATCAACATTGATCGTCTTTCTTGCTCTGCTTAGCTTAGGCCATTTTAGTCATGGCGAACTTCGACTCGGATTCTACAATGAAACTTGCCCAAACGTGGAGCAGATCGTTTTTGGAGTTGTTGAAAAGGCATTCAGCACGAACTCAAGGCTTGCACCCCTGATGATCCGCCTTTATTTTCACGATTGTTTTAGCAACGTAAGCTAACCAATTCTTCTTGTATTATAAAATGTTCTAAAGAGTCTTGAACGAAGCCAATGATTAATGTATTAAAATAAAATGCATGTAGGGATGTGATGCGTCGCTTCTTCTAGATGGTACTACCAGCGAGAAAAAGGCGGGGCCAAATCTAAGTGTAGATGGGTGTGCTCTGATAGATACCGTGAAAGATGCGCTCGAAGGAAACTGTACCGGGGTGGTTTCTTGTGCTGACACCATAGCTCTTGTTACTAGAGATCTTGTGAATCTTGTAATTAAACACACTCAACTTCTTTCTCATATCTACTTCCTCTATTTTATATGTCATGTTTTTTTTTGTCTAATCGATTGCGAAAAGATAATTTACATTTTGGTTTGAAGGCAAGCGGAGGAAAAGCAAGATATGAGATACCAACGGGACGATTTGATGGTAGAGAGTCTCTGGCTTCAACAGTAGATTTGCCTGGTCCTCAAATGAGTGTCTCGGACACCTTTAAGATGTTTGAAAAAAGAAAACTTAGCCTTACCGATATGGTTCTACTTCTTGGTATGAATTACATTCCGTAACACATTAAGTTTTGTTCTTTTGATTAATGACATTTAAATGCTTTTTCGTAGGTGGACATACAATTGGAGTAACGCATTGTTCATTCATTATGGACCGGCTATACAATTTTAAGAATTCACAAAAACCTGATCCAGCTATGGATCCCAATTTGGTCAAAGAATTACGACTTAAATGTCCTAAAAAATCAGGACAAAATGGAGCCATCAATCTGGATCAAAATGTTCCGAGTTCGGATATTGTCGATGCATCTTACTACAAGCAGATAGAATCTCGCCGAGGAATACTTCAAATCGATGACCAACTCGCCACCGATGAAATGACGAAACAGATAGTGAAGGATTTAGCCGTCAGTAACGATTTCTTGGTTAGGTTTGGTCAGGCGATGGTGAAATTGGGATCATTTGGAGTTAAAGACAAGGACACTGGTGAGATCAGAACATCGTGTCGTTCCTGCAAGAATCTGTTTTGCACGGCATAAATCTTCTTCCGTTTTTATTATGTTTGACACTTTCGGTTTTCATTTTGTCATGCATGTTTTTTTTTTTGGCAGGACTTGGGTTCACCCCCTGTGGTAAACCTTTAAATTCACCACTTGATTTATGACCAATCAAATTGACATGTGGATAATTAAATAAAAAGTATTAAATATATTTAAAAATAGCTAAAAATAATAATATCAATTCTAAACCCTAAATTTTAATTTCTAAACCCTAAACATTAATTCTTAAATCCTATTCCTATACCCTAAACTCAAATCTTAAACCCTAAACCCAATTCCTAAACCCTAAACCCAAATCTTAGACTTTAAAGCCAAACCGTAAACCTTATATCTAAACCCTATATCCAAATGCTAGACCCTAAACCCAAACCATATACTCTAAAACCAAATTCTAAACCCTAAACCCAAATTGTAAACCCCAAAGAATTACTACGTAATTTTGTCTAGTTTATTGATAGCACCCCGAAGTAGGTATGGTTTGGTTTTAGGATTTAGGATTTGGGTTTAGAATATACGGTTTGGGTTTAGGGTATATAATTTAGATTTAGGGTTCACGGTTTGGATTTAGGGTTTAGAATTTGAGTTTAGAGTATACGGTTTGGATTTAGGATCTAGCATTTGAATATAGGATTTGAGTTTAGGGTCTAGGATTTGGGTTTAGCGTATACAATTTGAGTTTAGGATCTAGGATTTGGGTTTAGGGTTTAGGATTTGAGTTTAGAGTATAGGGTTTGGATTTATGAATTAATGTTTAGGGTTTAGAAATTAAGATTTCGGATTTAGAATTGACATTTTTCTTTTTTAACTATTTTTAAATATATTTAATATTTTTTATTTAATTATCCACATATCATTTTGATTGATTTAAATCAAGTGGTGAATTTAAAGATTCACCACAGGGGTGAACCCAAGTCCTGTCTTTTTTTTTATTACATGTGCAATTTTTTGTGTATTGTTATTTCTTGAGAGTTATCTAAAGGAATAATATAACCATGAATACAAATAATCTCGGAAACTAGGAGTAAGACCAATCTTCGTTTTGTTTGCTTCTCTATTGTTGTCTTCTCTTCAAGTATCCTGAAGTTATCTCTATTTATCGACTCACATGAGTAGCAAATATAATGGCTAAATCAAGAAGAGTCAGTAAGCCTAATTTATTGATGATCGATTCTTTTAGAGTGGTGTTATTCTTGGTCTTGGGCATTAGTACACTTCTACACTTCGCATTAATAGTTTGGTAGGAATTGATATTTTGATATATGAGTAATGTTTAAGTACTTGTTGGTTGTTGCTGTTGTTTTTTTAACAAGGGCTTTCTGTCAAAATTGCAAAGAAATGTTACAAGGTTATGACTTTTGATCGTAGAGAGATCAAGGAAATAATTCGAGTGAGATGCGAGATAAGTATACAGATGGCTTGATTCGTAGGATATCAAATCCTAAAATATAAGGAAGCAACCAGGAAACAATGACTCACTAAATAAAATCTCAAGTTGTTGGTTGATTTTAAAGTTGTTGTAAATGAGAAACATGTGCAGTTTACATGATCATGCGGAACAAAATCTGAAGATACAAAGTTTCCGCAATAGCAGGAATCATTTGAATCACTTCCGAGGAAGCAAATATAGAGAGGCCAGCTTAATTAGAATGGCTAGGTCCAGAGTTCTGTGACAAAAAAAAAGGCTAGGTCCAGAGTTCTTTCTAATGCTGAAACCAAATTGAGTATATCACTCCTTGATTCCTTCCATATTAATACGAGGTTTAACAAAAAGAAAGCATTTAAGAAAAAGAACGACAAACATATACAGTAATACAGAAATAACAAAGAAAACATTAAACAATTTATTTATGATTGAGCAAACATATACATAACGCATGTATTCAGTATTTACCTATTTCAGTTTATAACAAATACAAATTGACTCAATTTTGATAGACAAGTGGAACAAATTTATCAGATATAAATGATGCAACGACCACTGACACTATTACTGTTGAGCAAACCTTCACGGCTCATTAAAACGACAGTAGGAGAAATGTGATTCCCCACTAGCTAGGCTTTCCATTTTTAGTAACATTTTAAACCCTAGCGAGTGATGATGGTTTAAATGTAGCTAATACTGCATAAATATAGTTGGTATGATTAATACAGTTTATGCTACTAAATTTATGCAGCTTAATGGTTGACCAAGATAAACTTTTAATTATATATAATATGAATTAACCAGCAGTAGTTTGAATTAATATGGTATAAATATGTTCAAAAAAATTCTCGAAAACATACTAACAATCTGTTATGATATATCATGTAAAGGGTTAAACCCAGATCTATTAAAGACAAATACCTAATCTCCGGGTGGGAGATACAATCCACGGATAGACCTTCTACCGGGTAGTTAAATGGGCCGAAATGCAGTAGCTTATATCCGTGTTAGGTGACCAGAAAAATATGATTTAGTTTCGCATGGCAGATGAATCGAACTTAAAATGTAGTGACATCCTGATACGTCCTGAGATTGGACAGGATCACTCAAACGGACTTATGGATATGAACTCGCCAAAAGGGAGAACTGATGGGATGAATGGTGACACAAAGGGTTGCGGAAGGCCCAATGATAGTACCAGAGGTGAACTCCGAAGAGAACTGATGGATTAAACGGTGACACAAAGGGTTGCGGAATGACCCAATGATACTACCAGAGGTGCTTAATTGTCGCCTGATATGACTCACAGGTCCGACAAGGAAGCAAACTCGATCTGTTGCCGGATGTGACGCACCGGTCCAACGAGAAAGAGAGAGTTACTTGGAGCTAACCACACCAAAAACAAGAAAAATGAGATACCCTCTCAAGGTTCCAAAAATAACCACTCAAAACTTATTTTATTTCATTGATCAAATGACCTTTATATAATAGGCAAGGCATACAAAAGGTTTAGTCAAAACCTAGAAACTTGTAAGCTAATAAATATTAAAACTTGACCAAAAAACAAAGACCAAAGACCAAAGACCAAGACTTTTGACCGAAAATGGGAATTTGTGGTCGCAAAACTCTTCGGTTGATCTCGTCTTTTTGCATGGTCGACGGGCTCTGGATTGCCGTCAGATTGATATATTATTTGACCATACCTTCTCGTTTTTTGTTGGGCCTTTCTTTCTTTGGGCTGAATCATGTTCATAAACATATTTTCATAAATCGTCAAGCCTATCTCGTTTAAAACTCAAGCCCAAAAGCCAAACTTTCTTGATTTGTTTCTGCTGCTGATTCAGGGCACATCATTCCCTCATTCTTTAAAAAGATTTGTCCTCAAATCTGTCTTTCTTTAGCTTCAGATAGAATGATCTCTTGGCTTTTCGTAGAACTCTTTTTCTTTTTTTTTAGAAAAGAAGATGAAAGGTAGAAGATGGAGAAAAAAATGAACAGACAAGTACCGGTTGAATGGCTCTGATACCACTTGATACGTCCTGAGATTGGACAGGATCACTCAAACGGACTTAGGGATATGAACTCGCCAAAAGGGAGAACTGATGGGATGAATGGTGACACAAAGGGTTGCGGAAGGCCCAATGATACTACCAGAGGTGAACTCCGAAGAGAACTGATGGATTGAACGGTGACACAAAGGGTTGCGGAATGACCCAATGATACTACCAGAGGTGCTTAATTGTCGCCTGATATGACTCACAGGTCCGACAAGGAAGCAAACTCGATCTGTTGCCGGATGTGACGCACCGGTCCAACGAGAAAGAGAGAGTTACTTGGAGCTAACCACACCAAGAACAAGAAAAGTGAGATACCCTCTCAAGGTTCCAAAAATAACCACTCAAAACTTATTTTATTTCATTGATCAAATGACCTTTATATAATAGGTAAGGCATACAAAAGGTTTAGTCAAAACCTAGAAACTTGTAAGCTAATAAATATTAAAACTTGACCAAAGAACAAAGACCAAAGACCAAGACTTTTGACCGAAAATGAGAATTTGTGGTCGCAAAACTCTTCGGTTGATTTCGTCTTTTTGCATGGTCGACGGGCTCTGGATTACCGTCAGATTGATATATTATTTGACCATACCTTCTCGTTTTTTATTGGGCCTTTCTTTCTTTGGGCTGAAGCATGTTCATAAACATATTTTCATAAATCGTCAAGCCTATCTCGTTTAAAACTCAAGCCCAAAAGCCAAACTTTCTTGATTTGTTTCTGCTGTTGATTTAGGGCACATCACATCCTAAACCCTTCTATTTACCACTTGACCACAAGCTCCCGGTCATGATATATCATGTATCTTTCGCAGTTTTATAGCCGACTGACGTTCTCCATAAACAAACAAAACGTATCAACAAAAGAAAAGAATCAGTCACTCATCAGAGATGTGAAAGATCAACTAATCGTAGAAGAACACTCAGAGAGTTATCCTCTTCGTATGAATCAAAAATTCTAAACAAAAGTTCCAATCCAGTTTTTATCTAAGACTCGATCCAATCTAGAAAAATATATGTATATACGACTAATGTGTTCCTTTATTTGTATTTAGTTTAGTAGTTTGGTACCACCTAAGATCCCACATGAGAGATAAAAAATCTTAACCAACGCCTGAATAATATAAATCACATCCACTAGACTATTATTTCAAAAGAAACTGATATACACGAAGAAGAAACTGTGTTCATTAGCACAGACCAAATGGTGATGTATATTAATAATCTCTACTTACAGGGTCTCTATTTGACTCAGCTAGTAGACATGCGGCGTTCGTACGCATATAATAAATCATTTGAACCAAGAATGGTTGGTTGAATATAAGTTACGGCAAAAGTAAAGGCAGATGAATTAAAGAGCCGTTAATGTAGAAGAAATGCAAAAGTACGATCGCTGTAAGGGCAAAGCCAACCACCAAAGATCAACGCATTATGGTCTCTTTAATTACAATTTACTCATTTATTCTATATAAAAGCTTCCATACGTTCTCCATATATATGTCACACAGACAATAAGTCTAAAGCCATCAAATCCATAAACTCTTGTTTTAAATTTGAAGTTCATCAATGGCAAATCAAGCAGCTGTTGCAGCATTCTTCCTTTTCGTTTTGGCTGTCTTCTCCAACTTCGAGCTCTCAGCTTCAACCCTTGTCATTGGCAAGGTCTCTTGCCTTGACTGCCACAGCGATTTCGACTTCTCAGGTCTACTCTTTTTACTAGTTAACCACTTGGATTTCAATGCATCTTATTTCATATTTTTTGTAGAGTTTTGCTTAAACGTTTTAGAAGGGTGAGTTAAATATTGTATAAGTTTCTTGGCACGTTTTTTATAAATTCATATTTTCAGCTTAGTTTTTTTGTTTCTACCATAGAAAATGTAGTTTATATATGAGTAATTTATTTTTCAGGCGTTAAGTTTCTCCTTAAGTGCGACGGAGAGAAGAAACCAATAACCGCAATGGCAGCTTCTGACGGAACTTTCCGGTCAGTGCTTCCAACTACTGACAAAAAACACTCCATGAACTGTCTTGCAAAGATCTTGGGAGGTCCTGAACAACTTTATGCTCACAAACACAACATGGTCTCTGAACTAGTTAAGTCCAAACACGACACCAAGGTTCTTATTACCTCAAACCCACTTTCCTTCTCTCTTTCATGCCCCAAACCAACGGGAGATAATGTCGGAAATATGATCGGAGATTCGAAGACTGTTAACTTTCCGGGGACAGGAGGTTTTGGATTCCCACCTGCTAGCTTCTTTCCTTTCTTACCAATCATTGGCATCCCATGATTTAATTAAATGTGATTGATAAGACTTGAAAACGTATTTATTCATATATTTAAATTTGTTGTTATGTGAATCTAAGAGAGCCAAGACAATAATACGGCAAGTTATAAAGTTTTTTGTTTTGTTTTGTGAGATATTAACTAAGATAAGTTTATGTGATAAAAAATGTTGTTTATTGGCTTCTTGAAATTTTAGTCCGTTGCTTTGTATCAATTTATTGGCTTCTTGAAATTTTAGTCCGTTGCTTTGTATCAAGTTTGTGATAATAATAAGATTGGATTAGTCCAACAAAGTTGTAATTACGACTGAAATGTCATCTTTGTATGTAATTTAACGTAGGCTTAATCTACAAATTTGCAACAAACACAGAATAAGAGATCAAGCTGATGTTTTTTGATGAAAAACAAAAATGATATACCAAAGTAAAATAAAATTTAATATGGTCGCAACCTAGTCAATGAATCGAGGTAATAATCATGTTTGGTTGATATTGAAGAATGTCATGACAAGAAGACCGTTTAATTTGTCACATTCACCCAAGACTAACCTTTAAATGATGTGTCGTCACGAAATAATTAAAATAGAGAAAATCCCACTAATAATAACAGAAACAAAACTGTCTTTCAACAAAATCTTGATCCTACAAAGTAAAGATTCAGGAACTAATCCAAGAAGAAGAAGGCTCATGACTGAAAAGAAAATCAACTTTTCTATCCGTCTGCTGACGACACCTTCAGAGAATAAGAACATCTTAGAAAACACGGTTTGGTGGACCCATTGTGCTCTTCAAGTACAAGCACCTCACCTGCGAATAAATATCAAGTAACAGCTCGGGTTAGAGGAGTCTGATACATAAACGAGAGAGAAAGATCAAGGAAAAAGGATTTTACTGACGTTTTGCCAGTTCTTCTTCAAGAGCGAAACAAGGAAGTTGACGCTCATCTGAACGTTCTGAAAGATCTGCTTCTCTTCCATGCCGAGATTCCCAACAGCGACACCCATGCACAGAACCTTCTTGAGCTGGAACTTCACTGTTGCCTTTGTCTCATTCACCTTCAATTCCAAAGACTCTTGGTGGCTAACAAGAGTTGGGAATTTTCCTGTATGATCGTTGTTCAAAAGCGTCAAATCATATAGTAAACACAACAGGACACCGAATGATAAAACTACTAATGGATGTTTGATTAGGAGAGAACACATGCCTGCCTTGTTGAGACCAGGACCAAGAAGACGAGGAATCTGCTTAATGACAGATTCGGAAGCAAGGAAAGCATGGAACTTCTTGGCGAGCTTCTTAACAAGTTTCTTGTTCTTGTTCAACTTCTTAAGAGCTTCAACATCCATAGAGTCTAACCCAATCTTCTCAGCCTAAGTAAGTAACCCAAAGTCAACTCTCATGTCTTTAATACTTGATCAAGGTCTTTAAAGAGAGTTTAGTTACCTCTTCAACGTGCTGAGCGTCACCGAGCATGCAAATCTTCATCTTGGGCCTCGGAATGTGAGGCAACTTAACGGATCCGCTAAACCGCTTGTCCTTTTGTGGGTCATAGTTCTTAAGACCAATCTGGAGCTCGATGGTCTCAGTGAACTTGCGTGGCTTTGTCTCCTTGCAGTGAGTGATCATGGAGGATATCGCCTCTCTCACGGCTTCACTCTGAAGCTTACTGCCCACCAATTAAAAATTCGAACTTTCAATAATATTACCCATAAAGACAGAGACTTTACGTACCAAATCAATAAACCCTAACACTCTGTTTCACTCATAAAGGCCAATACTTTTCACCTACGCTATCTACAATTATACTGATTTGATCACAACTTTATTAGGGTTTACTAGTAACAACACCAATCATTTGATTACAGAGACAGATGAATCATTAGACTACTATACATATTAGATAAAAATGAAATCAAGGTGACCATACAAACCTCATTTTGGCAGTTTCTCAGATACTATTCCCCCTGAAACAAAAGTTATGAGAATGTTGGATTACAAGGAGGGTTTTCGAGAAACGTTTTGATGAAGAAGAAGAAGAAGATTACCTGTTGAAGATCGGGAACAGAGGAAAAAGACGGCAAGAGTAAGGTTTGTGCAACTTATATGATATGAGCAAGAAAGAAGGGGAACGTAACCCTAAGCCCATTTTGCCTAAACCGATTAAAAGCCCAATAGGATATTTCAGGCCCAAAATTAAGTGTTCAGCAAGTGGTAGTTGCTGTCACTCCCAAGCCCCCTTATACAAAACAAATTCTATCAGTTTCTTTTTGTCTCAAACTTTGAACTATGCAAAGCTTCAAACGTCAAAATTATAATTACGCTAAAGCTTTTTTTTCAGGCAAATGTAATTCAGAAGGGAGCTATAAATATCAAAGAATTACTTTTGAAATTGAAATACATTATAGTTCAATATATGTTAGGCTTCCTTGAAGATACAAACTACAAATATACAACTTACTTGTGACCAATTCCTCTGTCAAATAGTTGTCCTCCTTTATCCAAACATAAAAGAGAGATCATCCATAGGAACCTAATCAAACCCTGCTGTATCTGTATCCTGTAGACCCTCAAACCGGTTTCTTATATCTGCTTTAGGCCTGGGATTTTTACCCATATCCATTTATCCGACCCGAAACCGACCCGAAATTGACCGGTTTGGTTTGGTTTGGGTAAGCCCAAATTTATCCGATGGATCAAATTATATTTAACCATGGATATCGGGTCGGTTCGGGTATTTACCCGAAATCCAATGGGTACCCGATTTAAACCGAATTCTATGTAAAAACACATAAATATGTGTCTCATGAGGATCGAACCCAGGTGTGAAAGCTGATATAACATGTGCAATACCACTGGACCACCATAACTTTATTGTATATTTTACATTTTACTTATATATCTCTATTTTGTTTTGTTATTTATGTTTACATTGTAACCGCTGAGAGTCGAACCTGAGTTGTTTAGGGTCAAGTCTCAAAAGTAATACCACTAGACTAGCTCAACTTCTTTGTATTTATATACATATTAGTAGTATATATACGATATTCATTTATTTTCATAAAAAAATAAAAATACAATGAATAAAATAAAAAATATTTCAGATATTGAGTATGATTTTGGATAAAATTTAACCGAACCGAATGTTACCGATTTTTCCGGGTTATACATGGTTATTTCATCAAAAATCCGAACCGACCCGGAACCGGTCGGTACCGAACCGAAACCGAACCGTAAGTCTTCCAAGTACTCATTGGATATAATTTCTAAATAACCGAAATATCCGGATCCGAACGGGTACTATCCGAAACCGAACCGAATACCCGAAATCCCATGCCTAATCTGCTTGCTCATTTATTTCTTCTAAATCGTGGAATGCTAATCTTTCAATGTCATCGTCTATCAATGCTTCTCTCCTCTTTATAATAACAAAAACAGACAGTTGCTCAAAAAAATAATAATAACAAAAACAGATTGTTGTAATTGTTTTCTTTTAAAAAATTTGGTAAAAATATCAGTATGTATCTATTTTAAAAGAATTAATCTGGAAGAGTGAAGGGAGAGAGAAATATGTCTGAATATTGAAATTCAGTTCTTCATGAATAGAATAAACCTTGAAGAATTAATATCATACTTTGTATCACCAATTGGAGTCTTGGGTTCAGTTCGTTTTATTTTTTAACATGATTTTTACTGTGGGTGTTAAAATTCATACCATTTTGGTTATAAAATTATATTTTGAATGAGTTAATTTGGCTTACTAGATGGGTTTAGTAAATTATATTTCAACAAGATTTTGTTTGGTTTAAATGAGACCTTCAAAACTAGTGAACAACAACGTTAAGACATCTTTGTATAGATAGATGATCATCACTCGACAAGAAGCGCCTTTATAATGTCTCCACATTTCTGCTCCTCGGCGTGTATAAGATGTCCATAGCCTGAGAGTTCGTGGTACTTTATCCATGAAACCTTCTTTGATATATATTGGTTAACTTCGCGCGGAATAATCTTGTCTTCGGTTCCTTGCCACATATGGACTGATCCTACACCCTCCGCGAATGGATTTTCCAGTTCAGTCGGGTCGAACTCCCATGTCGCAAATCCAGCTATCATGTCCCGGTGAAGACATTCATGGTCTCCTTGTTGCCTGACTTTTCCCTGGGGTTATAATAGATCATCAAATAAAATATAGGGTGAAACTGTAAGAACTTTAAATAAAAGACACTGCAAATGAAGGCAATGGATCCAAACTTAATTTCCAGCTTCTTCCGTTGACTTTAGGCATATTTTGTTTTTATCCCCTTTAACTTTCCATGCAAGAAAGTCCATTGTGTCAGTTATCAAATATACAATATGGCTTGCTTACTCTTTTTGTTTTAATTATATTGAAACTTTGCACAGACAACCCATTTTCAATTAGCTCTCTCATTTTCATAAAAATGCAAAAGAGGTTTTAACTTTTTACCATGCGAGGACTATGATTCTCCAATTTCTTTTTTAGGATGACCAAATCTCTGTCGCTGCATAACACACTTCTCTCAGATATCACACTCGAAGAGGTAAACAACTTTTGGGTCAACCACCAATACAAGAGCCAAGGAAAATAATGAGCAACTCTATAGGTCCACTGGTCTTTTTCTGGCATTAGCTTGAGCGCTTTACTCAGTATGTCTTGGGGCACTTTAGTCCACCAATAGCTCACAAACGGAACCACTAAAACTGCTCCAGCTAGTCTATAAATTACCAAAATGAAATGAAATATATGAGATAGAAAAGAACAAAAAAATACAGTAAATTCCAGTTTTTACCGGTGGGGAATGTATTTGAGGCAGCTATAAACCGAGTAAGCACCGAGTGATACCCCGAGAACGTAGAACTTTGGTCCGATCTTGAGTTTATCTGCGAGTTCTTGAATATCGTATGCTTCGCTTTTGACTGTGCGTGAAGGGTGTGGATCACTTTCTCCATATCCTGCTCTATCGAAAAACAGAAAGTATATCCCTTGCTCTTTAATAAGATCCTGCCAAAGAAAACATATAATTTTAAATGCAAGGTAACGATTGCGTTTGAGTTCAATTGTAACACACGTGAAAAGTCACTTTGTAGGAGAATAATTTATTTTTTCAGTTTCTCATAGATATCTTTGTAGACTAAAGGCATATCAATACTATTAAAACAGAAGGTCTTTTTTTAGGTGCCCTTCTATTTCAATAGTATTTACAAATCTCTGTCACTGCTTTAATTAAAACCTATGCTTTTGATTAAATAAAATATACCACAAATCTTTTTATTCAACAAACAATATATTTTTTTATTTCTCAATATCTTTCAACTAAATCATAAAAGCCTAAATAAAAACTATCTATATTATTTGTATTAGCGATATGAATCGTAAACCATATGTTTGCGGGTTTCGAGGAAGATGAAGATCAAAGTTAGGTGTTTTGCACGAAGTGATTACGAAAGCGAATGGTGGAGATTCTGAGAAAGTGGCAGCCATTATGTTATCAGTAAATTTTAATCCAGAGAATGCAATTGCATTCAAGTATTTAGGGTATTACTTCTTATGTGTCGATCACATCGGAGCTGCTAAGTGTTACCAAATAAGAGTAATAATAAACCCTAACGATCATGATTCTACGGAAGCTTGTGCTATTTGTTGGACAGACAAGAGAAATAGATCTTCGAGGTTACTGTTTGCTAAGAGGCTTCAAGAGAAGTCTCCGAAGGCTTCTGGACAGTTTGCAGATTGAGTTACATTCAAATTGTTAGTTGTTCTCAGGGGTTGTTCTATATGATTTTTTTCTTCTTTTTTTTGATATATTGCTTGCTCATCTATGGCTTTGGATTGTGTCCAGCTTTATCAGAAGAAGTTGTCTGGATCTGTTATAGCCTTCAAAATGCAATTGGAGGTTATTTTCTCTTTTTCTGAGATACATCAAATTAAGTAAATAAATTTGACAAGTATCTTTTTTTGTTTGTTATTGCAGTCTCGGGGCCTTGCTTAATAGCCACTTGGAATGTTTGCTGCTATCAAAGGTAAAACAAGTTGTTTCCATTTTGTATTTTCACATTTTCTGAAGTAGTTATGGGTTTATTGTTGATTATTCAATAGTTACAACATGCGTATCGTTGTTTCACTAAATTAGATAAGACCAAGATTTTGAATTGTGGTTCTAAACATCAAATTTAAAAGTGCTATTGAGAAGTCTCCCAAAGCAAAACACGAACCGAATTTAAGCAAACAAGATTTGACCATTTCGTAATGTTGCTGCTGCTACGTACTCAGACTGGGCAATGTTTTGTGCTCTCTTTTCTCATTTAACTAATTCATAGGTATTTTATGATAGCTCAGTCCAGGGATTAGGCTTGTGGATTGTAGTTTAGTCAGGCTGAGGAAGCCTTTGGTTATTTTATTATTTTATTTAGTCAGTTCATATTTACAAAATTCTGCCACTAAAATATTTTTAAGCTATGATTTTAATTAAATGTTTTTTAATTTTCCAGAAATAAAACAATATGAAACTAAAATATTGTGAATCAGTTACAATAAAAAATATTCCAAAAGAATTCAATTAACCAAATCTTTTTGAGTTAATATTGTTTAAATTAACACACTTATATTATGTGCCACTGAATTATTTTAAACATATGTTTTTTATTTAAATCATAATTAAATCTATTTAATCCTAACAGAATCTATTTAATCTAACAATATTTAAATTTGAATTTTTTAAATAACTGAACAACAATATAATCTCATATTTTAAATAGCCCTTTATTTTAGGATTCATTTGTTTGTTGTATAATTGTTTTGCTCTATTTTGCAAACTTAAAATATTTCAATATATTATTTACATCTGAAATTAAATAAAAACTAAGTGAAACAAATTTTTTAATATTTAAAAATATTTATATGTGTTGCAATTATCATTTAAAATGACCACATAAATGTTATTTTTAACTTTAAACAAAAAAACTACAAAGATGGTATTTTCTAAATAAAATTTTAAAATTAAGCAAAATAGTTTACTATAAAATGACGACTTTTTTAGTTTCCATTGAATTGATTTAGTATTTTCAAGTGTGCCATTACTTTTATTAGTTATAAACCATTTTAATTATTTTAAAACAAAAACAATTTATTTGTATTATTAGAAGATCTGTTAGATATTTAAGATTCCATGATTATTTTAGTCATTTAAAACTATACCAACAAATATGGGCCATATAAAATTTTCTCCAAATTACTTGCAACGAAACATTATTAAACGAATTGACATCTTTTTATTCTACCATCAATACTATTGAATTAGTAACATGACCTATTGATATATGTTTAGTCCAATAAAATAATCACATAATACATACTTATAAAAATAAACGATAATATTTTGTAAATGTATCTAATATATATTTTGTAACCACTAATTTAGTTCCTTAATAGTAGGGATCCCCTAACAATAATTAATAAGTAAAACTGTCGACTCACATTAGTTCCGTAACATAGATTTTCTTATGTAATGCTATATTATCATATTATTAATATTATTAAAAAATCATATCACCCTAATATTGATACAACTAAATCGTAAATTGATTAAAACAAATTGGGCTATGAACTTTAATATAGGCTTTGTTTTTTTTATGTCGTTAAGAAACCTGAAAAATTTGATAAATCTAATAACCTTAAGAAATTGGATTACACAATTTAAATTACATATCTTCAGCAACATAAATATTAATACTTCAAATTATAGTGAATATTCTTGGTTATTTTCTTATAATAAGTTATAATATTGTTAGTGAAAATAAATTAAAATATAAAATGAATTTTATAATATATTTATTTATAACATTTAAATTTTAAATTTTAAAATACTTTTAGAAAATATTTTTACATTTATTTATCTACAACCATCTGCAACTGCAAATATTATCCGAAATCATTTTTTAATTTTAAAAATGTGGAACCATTTTTGAAACAAGTTATAATGTTTTGTGATCATTGCAAAACGCTAAAAATGTTATCTTAATATAACAGCCAAAAAAAGTTGAAGATATTTTTATTTATGTTTTACAACATAAAGAGAGACGATAACAAATATGTTGTATTAACGGGTGAGAAAATAATATAATTTTTTTTTGGTACCAATTTGTAAAGCAGGTTTCTTGTGAATTTTTCTTTTATTATATTTTACAACATATATATAAAGTGAACTATTATAAAATTATAATAGCTAACTGATAACAAAAATAAACTAATTCAAATCAAACAATTAGTTTTGTTAATAGATTCATAATCTACAAATCGTATCATCTTTTTTATGAAAACTAAAAATTTAACTTCCTAATCAGAATACAAACAGATTTTAATAATATAACTAAAAAAATAAAAAAAAGTTGTGTATTGGTTCAACCAATGGTTTAACTGGTAGGCCGTGTTCTGGGCCTTATTTAATATATAAAATCATATCATCTATTTTTATAAAAACTAAAATTTAACTTCTTAATTAGAATACAAACAGATTCTAACAATATAACTAAAACGATAATAATAAAAAGTTACGTATTGGTTCAACCCATTGTTTAACTGGTAGCTGGGTCGTGAGTTTTAGCAGGTTTTTGTAGGTTTTATTGGATTATTAAATAATATTTTTTCATAAAACTCACACCGGATTACATATATGATAAACAGATTTATCTATTTAACTATGCAACATCATAAATTCAATAAAAGTATCAAAACTTTTTACTAATAATTTTTTTTTAAAAACGGTATACACATAGTATATGATTACAAAAAAAATAAAAATTAAATTTCTAGAAAAAACTAAAAAATAAAATATACCCGCCCTCTTAAAGGGCAGGTCAAAATCTAGTATACATTTAATTTTCTTTTACTTTTGTCTTAGAAGTCCCAATTAGAAAAACACTTTATAGTTTTAAAATAAATGGATCTAGCTTTAAATACCAAAAAGTGGAATCAGTTGAAAAAGTATCATAACAAGTGTTCATGTCTCATGACACGTAAAGATAAAACTAAATGCTGCTAGATTATAGTTATTAAATTGTGAAAATGGTATGTGTGACATGCAAGAGAATCAATCATAGAGAGTGCAGAGGAGCAGTGCATGAGTTATATACAGTATCAGGGAGTACCTTAGAGATGGGAAATTCCATGTCTTTGGAGTCGTTGAACCCATGAGCGACGATGATCTTGTAGTTAGCACTGGCTCTATCAACGCCAGATTCTCTATAAGCAAGATATCTTCCATCACTGAGCTTGATTCTCGGAGAAGTAACCGGAGGACCGTGAGGAACCCCGCAGATTCGCGGTGGTGGAGGCTTCAATGATCGGTAAAAGTAGCAAACAAGGCAGACAAGAATCGCAATGATCATTAAAAGTATCATTACTGCTATATACACCTGAAATAAAAGGAATCTTGAGTTAACATAATTATTTTAAGATTCTAAATCATAAACTGCACTCCCTCTCTCGAGAAGGATAGGAAGAAAAGATGAATAAAGAAAATGTTAAGAAAAAAAAGTTCTGATCGAATCATAATAACATCAAAAATTAGGTGTTCAATGTTTTCCTTAGGTATTAAATGTTTAACTTGATTAGAACTGAAAATAATAACTAGAAATATGAGGAGAAAGAGAGAGAAACCTTGAGGAAAGATGCTTCTAGAGTTTAGAATTGGTTTTAGGTGAAACTAAACATCTCATATATTTATAGTTGGGATACCCATTGATGAAAATATTCAGAGTCCACTCTTATTTTTTTTTCCTGAAATTATGACTTTATTGTGTGATTGAGTTACTTTTGGAGTAAATTAGAAAAAATGAAAATCTGAGAAATGATAAAAGATATTTTCAATTAACATTTCTATATTTTTTTCTAAAATAGAGATTTCTATTATAGAGGTGTATTTGTTCCAATATATGTCAAAAGAGTTTTTTATTTTAAAAGAAAATATAGAGGAATTATATTTTCTACCTCTATATTTAGAGTTGAAAATAACAATTATTTTTATTTTTTTCTATAAATAGATGAACTCCATTATAAAAGTATATATTGAAGTAAATCTACCTCTAAAATTTAGTTTTTCTAGTTTAAGAAAAAAAATATAGAGATAAAAATAAAAAGCGAGTGAAAATGGTCTAAGGCGAAAAAAATAAAATAAAAGAACAATAAAGAAATAAAATTGATTTCATAGATTTGAGCGTAATAATGAATGTAAGTTTTCTCTTTACTTAAATAATAACCAGAGCAAATATAAAATAATGCAATATAGTCATTTTATAGATCATGATAATCATAAATGTATGGTGTTAATAATCAGATTATAGCACATTTATAGTTCAGATCAAGTAACTATAAATAGAGAACTTAGCAAAATAAATTTTAACTATGTGGATGCCTGCAATTTTGCGATTTTAAATGTTTTGTAAAAAAATGTATATTATAATTTGTCAAATTAGAATATATTTTTATCATCAAAAAATTGAATATATGTTTTCTGTTAAATAATGTTTTTGAAAAAAATAATATGACTATTATAAATATATGTTGATATTTTGTATTAAAATTTGTAAAATTAGTTATATATAATATTTATAATTCAGTTTCTAATAAAATTGCTTAAGTTTTGAAGATATATAGTTTTGAATTTTTTTATTTTAAAATAATTTATAGCTACATATTTATGTCTTTAATAAGATTAAAAGTTAAAACAATATAATTGTTACACATTCTCTACATATTCATATCCAATTACATAGAATATAAAACTACTATATCAATTCTATAAATTACTTCTATATATTATATAGTTTTTAAATATTTTAGCAAAAAAAAAATTATATAGTTTATAAATAATTGATAACTAAAAATGATTTTATGAGTGTTATATATTTTTTATATAAATCACATATTTAATTACCATAAATTATTTTAAGCAATATATTCATATCGTTTGGATATTGATACAAATTGATTCTAGAACTGATTTTCTTACTCATAAAATAAATAAAATAGAAAATTCATTAACAAATCAAATTATAATAAAAAAATAAATTAAGTGAGTTCTCATTTAATATAATGAAATTTCAAAATTGATTTTATAAATTAATATATAAGCTTGTGCAAATGACTTACAACCTCTTATAATAATTTTTAAAAAAATATAAACCAGGATAAATAATTTTTAAAAATGATTTATAAAACATGTATGAACTATATAATAGACATTAATATTTATTATAATTTTATATAAGGCTTTATATATGAATATAAAAGCATTATTTAAATTCTAATAAACTTTTTATTATTATTTTATCTAGTTTATAAATATATAAAAATTGATCACATTATTATTCTTTATATAGTTTCAGTAGTTAGCTACCATAAACAATAATTATTTGTAATGTTATGTAGATTATTTGGCAAGTAATATTAATTGGTTGTGGACTTACATTTTCTTTTTAAACCTAGTTAAAATAAATAAAAATTAAAAATCGTAGACCAATCAAATTATAACAATTTTTTAAGAGTTCATCTAAGATCAACATATAAACAAAAATTAATTAAGTGACTTCTCAATTAATATATAGTGGGATAACAATAAGATATTGTAACACTTTTTTTGGAAAAGATAAAATTAGTAAGATAATCTCAACTACTTAAACGTCGCCACTTGTTAGCTACACAATTTAGTATTTTTGAAGAAAGAATCTCATGCTTTAGTAAATATGAAACAAAATACTCCACACTGTTTCAAATTATATAATGTTTTGGAAAATTTAAGTTGTTTTAAAATATAAGATGTTTTGAGGTTTTAGGAAATTGCACCTAATAATATAGAAAAAGCAAAAATTGACTGAGTAACCAAAAGCACATTTTCTTTCTTTTTTTTTTGTCCTATCTCTTTCTACCATCTCTCTATAATTAATTTTGTTTTTGTTGGTTATATAACAAATACTAGATTCTGATCCACTTTTCAAAGGGAGGATGTATTTTTTATTTTATATTTTTTAGAAATTTAATTTTCATATTTGTATTTTAATCATATTTGTGTTTTTATTTATAATCATATTTGTGTAAACTATTTTTTTAAATGATTAGTAGTTTTTTAATAATTGTATTAAAATATTTGGACTAAATGTATATATCAATAGGTTATGTTCATAATTTAATAGAATGGAAATATTGAATTATATATAACCAGTTTTTCGATAATATCTTGACTAAAAGCATCTCCATCCACACTTTATTTTTTTTTTGAACTATTTTTAATATTCCATATTTTACACCATTTACTGAGTAAATAAAGTGGGAAAAATAAAAATATTACTTTTTTTTTTCACTACTCTATTTTCCACTCTATTTATAAAATAAATGGAGTAATATATAAACTGAGGATGGAGATGCCCTCACACACAGAAATGTAAGCATGTGTTGTATATAAGATGATAACATGCAGAGAAATTAATGTAACTGGAGACAAAAAAGCCACATGTCCACAGAAAAAGATACATTTCGACATGTGGTGTATCCCCCTACATGCTCGAGAACACTTGTTTTGTCGTCGGATCATAAGGACAGTCCTCTCGAGTACAACGAGTACGCCGTGTATAATCTGAAACTGGTAAAAAAAAAGACAAGCTTGTTTATATACTTGTCCAACAATACACTTAACGCTACTGGCTGATCTCTGAATTAGTTTTCTTGTCTTGTCTAAAGGTTCTTGGTGGAAGTGAAGTACGAGGAGAAGGGAACCAAGATAGTTCTAACCAGAGTAGATTCAGATAGCTGTTAGATTTTGGTGTCATCGTGTTTTCTAATATTAGGCTTTTCCCTTGGGTTGCAAGGAAACTATTAACTTGCACAGTCTCCGGTTATGGCGGAGTTAAGCATACAATTAGTGATAGAACCGTATTTTATAAACTACGGATTACTGAATATTGTAAAGAATAAAAATTATAAAAATTATATCAAAGAGTAAGAAAAAGATGATACAACTGCAGAGGCGAGATATTATCTCTTTTCTTAACTCAAAATACGTCCCGTAGTGCGACTGTTCGATAACGTAATGAGTCCCAGGATACAACTGCAAACAATCTTCTGAATTTGCGTCACTCTATCAGAAGCCTGGCGAAACTAGTTTTGTGTTGTACTCTCAGACACAAGAAATAAAAAATACTAACATAACTTTTTAATATGAGAGAATGTGGTTTTTTCTTTTGCTATTGATGTATGTTTCTTTCTACATTGCCATGAGGCTTTATATAGAAAATAATGTGAAGCACAAGTTTCATTTTTCAACATAAAAATGAAACCTCCATGGTGCACTAATGGAGACTTTGTGGGGCTTATTGGAATGATATGATTTGTTAGGATTTCATTTTTTCTTTAAATCACACCTTATTGAATCTAGTATTTATAAAAATTACCTCAAATCCTTGCTTATTGGACTTATCATTTTTTTATAATTTCAAGCCGATGATCGGAGGCTTCTCCAGCTCCGACATCGGCTTGTTTAATTCGTTTTGCATCTCTTTCTTGGATCTGTTTTGTTTCCAGTCGCTGTTTTATTGTCAATTTATTTTGAATCTGGCAAGGTTTTTTATTGTTCTTTTGTATGCTTCTTCCAATTGGTTTGGAAAGACAAAACTTTCGATTCAGTTGAACTGTTTAGAAAAGTTAATTGACAGATCTACTGCGGATGGTGGCGACGGGTCTTACCGGCTTCAATCGTTGATGGTTCTTCATTCGATGGTGATGGAATTCTTGCTGCAAACTATAGTTACTTCGAAAGACATCATGAAGTTCTATGGAACGGTAATCTCTTTGACTCTAATAATAGAGCAAAATAGAGAGTTGTCTTATCTCTTTGGCTCCTACTGGAGTAATAAAAAGAGAATGACAATCGTTTTCAACTCACTCTGAAGCGTGGTGCTTTTGGATTAATATGACGGTTATCTCTTTTTTGAGGTTCGTCTATTCCAGAAGCAAATATGAAGCTTTTATATGAAAAATCTTTAGTGTTATACGCAAAATAGATGTGTTAGTTTATTTTGGATCCCTACTGGTGTATCCCTTTTCTATATTGTTTTGCTGGTTCTCATTGTTCGGAACTCTTTGCCTTGAATGCTTAATAATACAATTCAGTGACAAAAAAAAAAGGACTTATCATTTTAAGAAGTTATATCAAATCCCTCCTTATTGGAAAATAAGGATTTCATCTAGTAAAACAAATCCAGAATTATTTGGAATTATTTGAAAACGAGTTCTAGTTAAAATCTAGTGACAACAAATTCCATCTCAGGAGTTGGTATTTGAAAAAAATATAGTTTTTTTCTCGATGAACTTTCGAATGGTTTAAAGAAGTCTTACTTTGCTCTCAGCCTTTATATGTTTCTTCCTATGTAAATCAAACGAACTCATTTCAGAATTAGGTCTAAGGAATAAATACGAAAATGATCCCAAAAAGGATTCAAAGCACAGAGCTACAGAATGATATGGAACAAAAACGATAGTCTTACCGTATAAGTTTCTGGGTTCTTCAAGTTTCACTTTCAGAAAAAGATATAAGAGCACCCCCATTAGAGGATTTAAAGAGGGGGTCACACGTTTTTCGAAAAAAAAAAATAATATAATAATCAAAGAGTGAAGAACTTGGGAGAGAGAAGTTCACCGCAGTGAACCCGAGTCTTCACTATTCTGCGGGTCCCACGCCACGTGGCGGCCCGCGATAGGTCCGATTATTATTATTTTTTTTTTTTTTTTTTTTTTTTTTTAGAAAAGTCAAACGAAAAAAAAAAATTAAAATAATAAAAAAAATTTATTGGAACTCGTGAAAGGAGAGTTTGCTGATGGGCATGCTCTAAGGCTTCAGATGCCACCTGATTCAAGCTTATAAATTTATTTTGGGAAGATTCCCCTCACCATTTGTTTTAGTCTCGCAAGGTAATGCCTTTTGCTCCATGTCGGTTATATGCTCTCACGAGTCTCTACAATCCATTGATTCATTCTTTTGCTTAGAAAGCATTTCGTTCATGAAGTTTCCATCATTACTTATTCAAGTGAGCAGCAGCTTCATATATCAGCTTCGAGTCTTGCTGAACAACAAGGGACATAACCAGAGATGTAATTAGGAAAACAACTATGTTCGTAGTATCACCTCTAGCTGAATCACACGAGCGAAGCCATTTTGTTATAATTCTTTTTTTAATTAATAAGTTTTTAGTTAATAAAGATAATCCCCAGTTTAGAAAGAATCCTGCCAAAATTCCCCATCGAAATTCCCACCAAAATCTTTAAATCCCTATCAAAATCTTCAAATCCTATCTAAATTCCACTAATTTAAAAATTCCCTGAATTTTCCGAAACTCTTGATTCAATAAGCCCCCCTTTATTTCTTGTCATTATTATGTGAATTCATTTCACATTTTGACCAAGAAAATAAAGAGTATAATTATTATTATTTGACTCATTCAAACAAAATAATATACTTTAAATGGATTTCTTTTTTATATTTTATCAATATAAAAGATCACATATATTTGGTTTATAAGATTAAGTTAATGAACATGAAGTTCAACTAACAAACCAAAACCCAAATCCCAAATCCAAATATCTAATGTGTATATTTGTAACTCTATATAAGTTTTTCAAATCACACACATTAGACCTCCATTTCTCATTCACACTAACTCTATTTTTAGCATATGAATACATTGCTAAAAAAGTAGTTCCAACAATTAGCTATCACGGTTTTGTTTGCTCGTTGATTCGTGGACTGTTACCACACAGAACCATCTCTCTGATCATCTACCACTGATCTCAAAATCAAGTTATTTAAGACAGCTTTCTAGGTTTAAGGTAATTTAATTCTCTCTGTGAATCCGCAAGTAGTTGAATTTGAATTGTATAGTTTGATTAAACAAGAAAAAGAAACAAAAAGAAAAGAAGAACCAAAAACATGTGAAAGAGACGAGAGCCAACAAAATCAAAAGAGAAGTCAAAGAAGTTGTTTGGAGTGGTTAGACTTTTCTTGTAAACTTAGTCTAGGTATAGACAAGTGAGAATGGTTAGGCTAAAAGTCTCAATATGTGTTAGAGAAGGCTACTATAAATATGTATATGTGGTGTTGTACGAGTGCATCCAATTAAATAAGAAAAAGAGTTGGAGAAAGAACAATGTAGACATATTGAGACATACAAGATAAACTCTCTTCTCTCTACAAGACCAACAACCAAACGTGAGTGAGAGAGTCATGACAGAGTCAGAGCAAACTTGTGTTAAGATGAAACACAAGTAGAAAACAGAGTGTTTAAGTGGCTAAAAACAGAGAGTAAGCAAGTGAAAATCAGTTTCTCCACCACTTCACACTAAGCTTTCAAAAGTCCAAAAACGTTTTCTCTATTCTTGAACAAGAACACAAAACAGTAAATAAAGAAGTGATGAAGATGGCCTGCAATTTCCTGCAGTTTACAACAATAAGCAGCATCGGCTGAAGAAGTACCCATGTCGTTTTGCTCCCATGACCTCTCAAACTCCTCATCTCTAGTTCAAACATAACAACACATGTTATTTGAAACACATGGAATCCTAGCTGTCCTTATTCACAATGTTGTGTCTTCAAAATTCAACAAATCAACATTCCCTTTCGAATGTTTGTTTTTTCGTGATCCATAATGACTGGAATTCAATCCGTCTGTGGATGGATACAAATCCAACGTCTGAACATGTTTAAATCCAATTCAAGGCTGTGGCCAGGGTCAATGAGGAACTTACATGTGAGCTGATGATCATCTTTGATATCATCTGTTGTTGTTGGTGAAATAAAGGAATTTGCTAAAACATCATCAAGAATCAAAGTCCATTGTTGTTTTAAACTTAGGAGCTGCAAGAAAAGGAGAAGAACATCTTCATTATGGAAACCAGGTATTGCATTGCTTTGATTTTTCCTGCACACCAAAAACACGACAAGGGTAATAATAGTTAACAGAAATTCAATAATTATGCTACCACCTTAGTTAGCATGGGTCCAAATTACCTCCACTTGCTCTTCTCACTCTCATCTAGATTGTCACCAAATGTGAATCAGTGAACTCTTGCTACGAGCTATATAATCCACCAGTGGTAATAACAAATCTCCAAAAACTTCCAATAACCATACAATGAAAGCTTTGTAAAGGCGTTATATAAGATACTCGAGATCATTTACTTGACATATACTGACTTATGCAATGGCATATACTGACTAATGCCATGGTTCAATATATAATCAATTCCAGCTTTACATCAGTCCAGTTTTCATAATCCGGTAAGCAAACTAATTCACAGTTTTCAGGAAGATTTGGGGAAGCAATCTCTTATAAAAATGCAGGAAGCGACCTGAGTTTTCAATAGCAGAGTATCTTGGTTCTACAAAAGCGGTGACATAGAGAGAATTAGCGAAGACAACTCACCTTAACAGTGGCTGATTCAGATTTCACAACTTGCAGGTCAAATATCTGCATTCACAAACAAACATGAAAGTAAATTTAGCTAAGGACCTAGAGACAACTAAAAACCAGGTATTCCTGTTTCATATAATAAGCATGGATTGCTACATTGCATGCTGTCTATTAGCTAAGGACCTAGAGACAACTTCAACGACCGATCTAACATCAATCTGTTGGTCCTTCCCGTTGTCCATTATCTCTGAAGTTGCTCCAAACAATCCCAAGAAACCCGATTAGCCGCAAAGTCAGAGACTTTCAGAAGACGCGGTTGGTCTGCAAAGAAACACACAAGCTAAATGTAGGAAACTTTATAGTCATCTAGAAGTTTTTTTTTTTCATTTTTCTAAGAGAATAAGATTACGAGAGGGTTCCAAAACCAAACCCTACACTAATAATCTATAAAGGGTCTGTACATAATTTGTGTATAAGGTTAAAGAAGATTGTTACCATAGCAAATCATACAATACAAACAAAGGAGAAAAGACAAAAGAGAGATATGGGCAAAGAGACACGAAACAGCGAGCATCGTACCTTGAATAGGAGCGGCAAAGAACAGAGAGAGAGAGACTCACTTCGCGGGGAGAAAAACAAGCAGAGCCAGATAGTTTGGGTGGAAACTTGGAGGGAAGGAGAGTTTAGTTCGTTACTTTTCTTCTCCACGAGGTCGTTTGTTGTGGTTCCTATCATTTGAAACGATGTATTGTATTGACAAAAAAAATTGTTGCCAAAAAAAAAAGTATTGTCAAAAGACTTTTTCACCTAAGGTTCACCAACCAATAGAAAATTGTTATTTTAAATCTAATATCTTTTAATTAAGGAAACAAAAATAACTTGCCAAATTATATTATGCTTTTAAAATAAATAAAAAGATTAAATAAATAAAAATAACAATAGTTCTCAATAAAGATTATTTTAAAAAATATTTATTTATAAGATTTGGAGTTTAGTGTTTAAGATTTATAGTTTAGAATTTATGCAAATGTTTAGTGTTTTTCCAAGGGTTAGGGTTTACCCAAGGGTTTAGAGTTTAGTATTAGAGTTTAGGGTTTAGTATTAGAGTTTAGGGTTTATGATTAGAGTTTAGGGTTTAGTATTAGAGTTTAGGGTTTAGTGTTTTGTTGACAACATTAATTTTTTTAATTCATTTTTATATATTATTTTTATTTATTTTTAAATTTTATTTTCAAAAAATAATATAATTTGACAAATTATTTGTTTCCTTAATTAAAAAATACTGAATCTAAAATGACAAGTTTCTATTGGTTGGTGAACCTAAAGGTTCACCCTAGGGGGTGAACCCAAAAATAACTCTTGTCAAAAATATATGAGAGTTTTATCTTTGGGCTACATCAGAACGGCCTATTAACTCAACTCTTTCTAACTTTCTTTCTTTCTCTCATCAAGAAAAACTGAACATAAAAGATATTTAGAGTTTGACAATACATACGTGTGAAATATTTTTTTTTTATTTTACAAAATTTATAACTTTAATATCATCATAAATATTTTATATATATGATTTACATCTTACTTTATTAAAACAGAAGTACACATATGAATTAACCCTTAGTTTTCAGTGTTATTTACACTTCCATGCCACTGACATTAAATATTATTTTCTATTTTAATAATGTCTTTTCCACTTTGATTAATTTGTTTTCCAAAATTAAATTTGAATTAAATACACAATTAAATAATACTTCCTATTTTAATGCTTTGTCTTTTCCACTTACATTAATGTGTTTTCTAAAATTAAATTTGAATTAAATACACATATGGATTAACCCTTAATTTTCAGTGTTATTTACACTTCCATGCCACTGACATTAAATATTATTTCCTATTTTAATACTGTCTTTTCCACTTTGATTAATGTGTTTTCCAAAATTAAATTTGAATTAAATACACAATTAAATAATACTTCATATTTTAATGCTTTGTCTTAGGTCTGGGCAAAAAATCCGAATCCGAAAAACCGAACCGAACCCAATCCGAAAAAGTAGCACCGGACCCGAACCGAAATTGATTAAATATCCGAACGGGTTCAAAATTTTGGTATTTAAAGAACCGAAACCGAACCCGATCCGAACCGAAGTATTGTGGGTACCCGAATGTATCCAAAATAAATTTATATACTTAAATATATACATTAATTTTATATATGATGTATATTAAAAATATATAAGATACCTTTAAGTTTTCCAAAATACTCCAAAATATATGCAAATAGTCAAAAGTAAATGTTTAAATAGCTAAAGTATACTGAAAACACCAAAAGTAGTTAAATATCTATTGATTCTTTATCCAAATATTCAAAGAAAACCAATTTATATGTTAAATTAAGATATTTTGACATATATGTTATGAAAATTTATATGTAATATATTATCTCTCTTATATATTTTGAAAATTTAAAGTATATAATGGATTTTTAAAATTTAAAAACATTTTAAATGGGTTATCCGAACCCGAACCGAACCCGCAAAGATCCGAACCGCACCCGAACCAAAATTTAGAAATATCCGAATGGGGCTGAAATCTTTAACCCCGAAAACTCAAAACCCGAATGGACTGAACCGAAATCCGAATGGGTACCCGAACGCTCAGCCCTACTTTGTCTTTTCCACTTACATTAATGTGTTTTCTAAAATTAAATTTGAATTAAATACACTTCATTAACTTCTCAATTTAATCAGTATCAAATTCAAAAAAGTATATTTTTATTGGACAAACAATTCATGGAAATTATAATATCAACTCTTTATTGAACAAATCTAAACGAAAAAAATATTACCAAATTTGAACCGAAACTAGATAATATCCAAACGGATTTACCATTTTGGTATCTAGAGAACCATAACTAAACCTTATCTGAACGAAATATTTCGGATATTCGAATGTATTTAAATCATATTTATATACTTCAATATGTTAGCTATTTTTCGAGTTAATATCCAAGATATAAGTTATTTTAAGTTGTTTAAATATTTGAAATATAAAAATAGTCAAAAGTAAACATCTAAAGTAGATAAAAAATAATCAAAACACCAAAAATACTTAAAATATATATTTATTTTTCATCCAAATATTCAAGTTAAACTTATTTTAATTTTTAATTTAGGTACTTTAGCTTACATTACTCAAATTTACATGTTATATTTTTTTAGATTTAAAGATATTTAAAGATATATAAATTTTAAAAATTTTAAAATAGTTTAAACGGGTTATCAAACCCGCAAAGATCCAAATCAAACCGGAACCAAAGTTTATAAATACCCGAATAGAGTTAAAGTCTTTAAACTCAAAATCTCAAACCCGAATAGATTTTAACCGAATTTGAGTGGATACCCAAATACTCATCCCTAACTTAGTCAATATAAAACGATCAAATATTATAAATATACTATTTAGTATAAATAAATAAAAACTAAAACTGAAAATTAATACCCGTGCGGTCGCACGGGTCAAAATCTAGTTTAGTATTAAATATTGTATGACTCTAAAATCTTATTGATTAAACTTCTTATTCGTCATGATTAATATACAATGATTTATTTTATACATTTTACTTTCTTATTAATTTTTATTATTTATTAATATATTTTCGTGTTCAGCACAATAAATTCACAGGCTGAATAATCAAATAACAAAATTTCCTTTAATATAGCTTTTTTATTTCTATAGTTTGCATACAATACATTTTAAAATTATTTAATTATACTATAATTGGATATTTGTTTATGATAATTTATTTTCATATTGTGTTTAAGCAAATATACTTGAACATCTATCTTTTTTTTTGTATTTTGCAAACTTTTATAAGTAAATATACATTGTTATGCTTAAATAATATCTATTTTATTAGTTTAGTAAAGATTATACATAGTAGTATTTTCATATTATTTTAGTAAAGTTTATAGGGAAATTGTCTAAATTACCACTTTCTTGTTACCACTTTTCATCTTTACCTTAATCACTTATACCATTAAAATTTTAATAATAGAAAGACCATTATACCCTAATTAATTAAACCTAAGACTAAAGACGGCGACTATCAACTCTATCTTCTTCGTCGATGTGATGTGAGAATCCAGCGAGCTCCGGCTAAGGAGAAGATCAGATATTTGAGATGTCGGCGGATTGCTTTTGTGATGGAAGTGAGACACTGGGATGAGCCAAGTGAGGCATAATCGCCATGATTGCGATAGAGTGGCGAGAAGAGAAATAGGACTTGGATTTGGAAAGGAATTGAAGCTGCAATGATACCAATCAGACAACTCGGTGCAGATATTCTCACCATACAAGCAAATAAAGTATTATACCAACCTTTTCTAAACTCTTTGTCTTTCAAATTGATTTTGAAGTCTCTTTTGAGTTGAAGAGGTTTGTTTGATGAATGGATGTGTAAATGTTTATAGGTGAGACCGCTAAGATATGATGATTCTCGGAAATCAATGGCAGTAATCGAGCGTTGGAACTCGGAGTTTGGCTCTAATTGAGTTTCTTCTTTGTAAGTAAGTGGTAAAGAGTGTTGTTGTTACCCTTTTAAATGTTCAGAGTTTTGTTCCCAAAAGAGAAAGAAAGAAAAAAGATTAAAAGTTTCATTTAGTATATGGCTCTGTTTTGATTATTGTTGCTTTCTTATCTCTGCTTATAATTTCAATGTCTTGAGTCTCTTTGTTCAGTGATCAGAATCTGAGATTGCATTTATGTTCTTTGATACTTTTTTCTTAAAGTTTGGAACTTTGTTCTGTTTGGATTGGATATAATATAGGAATATCCATTTGCAGATATTGAGTTTGGGAGACATCAAGCAAGAGACCTGCTACAACACTTATGGACATGGCTTATTGCAGTCTACATGTTCAAGGACAAACTTTATGTGCTGGAGACTATTTATTCTTCGGAATAAAATAGATCAAGTGAAGCAAAAGTCGAGCCTGAAGCACTTTCAACGAGTTTCAGACTTGACGTTTGGTGGATTTTTATAGCATTCAGAACTTGAGATATTGAGATCCAGTTGTTTTCAGTCTCAGGCTGCAGTACCAACTATCTCTTTGTCCTAGACACTAGAAGAAGATGGTTCAGAGATGGTGGCAATAGTGGTAAATCTTTCACATTGTGTTTGGCATTGTTCAGCTCTGCCTTATGAGCAATAGAGTGAGGTGGAGGAGACACAAGACTGATAATTTTGAGCCTGTTTCAGCATGTACGCAGTGGATTGGGTTGAGTTTTGCTACCTATTAATGATACATAATCACTTGTAAATGGTTTTATAAACCATTAAAAATATTAATTTTTTAATTCTTAGAAATGATTCATAAATAGTTATAAATTATTTACAAAGATTCCAAGAAATTATAAACACTTGTAAATATCTGTATAAAGATTTACTTATATTTTTTGTAAAGATTTGTAAATTCTTCTAAATGATTTATTAACTCTTATAAATTTTGTTATGAAGATTATTAAATTCTTATAATATTTTTCTAAACTCTTATAAATAGATTTATAAACTCTTATAAATGATTTATAAATTCTTCTAAATTATTTTATAAACCTTTATAAATAGTTTTATAAATATATTGAAGTGTTTTATAAACTTTACAGATGACTTTATAAAAATTTATAAATAATGGTTCATATTTTTTTATAAACTATAATAAATGGTTTATATACAAAACTGTTTTTGTATATTCATATGATTGGTTTTATAAATCTGTATAAACACACATAAATAATTTTATTAATCATTATAGATACTTCCTTCTTGCAAACACAATTAATCCATCCAAAAATACATAAATAGATTGAAAGACGGATCATACCAAATGATGTATTTTTATGAATGATTTATAGAGGCATGAAGAAACAAATTGTTTACATACCTTTTATAAAAGGTTTATAGACCCTTTATAAATGATTAATAAGCCATTGTAAATAGTTTCTAAACTTTCTAAAAACTTTTATGAATTTTATAAATGTTTTATAAACCCTTATAAATTATTTACATACCTTTATAAACTTTATAAAATATTTTACAAACCTTATAAATTGTCTTATAAGCCTTTTTTCAATGGTTATGAACTCTATAAATGATTTAAAGACCTTCTAACTGATTTCTTTTATAAAACATTTAGAAACTGTTTATAGACTTTATAAACTTCTTTATAAGCCTTTATAAATTGTTTATATACTCTTACAAATAATTTATAAACATTTAAAAATGATTTAGAAACTTTATAAACTGTTTTTTATAAACTTTACAAAAGATTCATAGACTGTTATTAACTCTTATTGATAATTTATATATTCTTGTAAACCTTTATAAATTATTTTACAAACTCTTATAAATTATTTTATAAGCTTTTATAAATGGTTATAGATTCTTATGAATGATTTAGGGATTTTCAAATTGATTTGTAAACGTATATAAACCTTATAAATTGTTTATTAACTTTAACGTTTTCATAAGCATTTATAAATTGTTTATTAACATATACGCATCCTTTGATAGAACACATTCTTCCCTGATTCTCCAGACCTGCCAAAGGAAAATTTGCATTTTTTGATACCATTTCAGAGAAGTCTACCAAAGAAGTAAAGTGCACAAATCAAAACGAAATCACTGATCTTCAGCTTATATTATTACCTTTACGTTTTCAAAATGATGCCCATAGAAATGGGATCTGGATTCATTTCTCAGGATCATCTGATCATCATCATAAACTGGATGTGTATCTCTCTACTTCTTGCAGTACTTTCTGACAAACAGATCACACAAAAGACCCTGTTCTGAAGCCTTCAACCAAAAATGAAGCTTTTCCTAACATATTCACATCTTCAACACAAAGATGGAAAGAGCAAACCAAGTAGACCAATAAGAAATAAAAACACTTTGGAACGCCTCCAGAGCAGGTGGGGATGAGGTTCGCGACGATGAAGAGCAGGTGCTCAAGCGGCCACGGCGGCTTTAACTTGTTGCTGATCCCGCACATTGCGCCGTTGAGGATTAGCCCGTCCCACGCGCCTCTCTGACGGAGCGAGACGTAGAGAGCGATGGCGCCGCCTAGGGACTCGGACTAGAGGAAACAGGGGAGATCCAGAGGAGAACGGTTGCGGAAGTCGTCGAAGAAGGAGATGCAGTCGTCGACGACGGGGTTGATGTCGGGGATGTGAGCGACGAGGCCGTCGGAGAATCTGTGGCCTTGGTGGTCGATGGCGCAGGTGATGAAGCCGGATTTGGCGAAGAGGATTGACGTGAGCTGGATTCGCCGGTGAAGCTTTGAAGAGATAAGCTAAGAGGTGATTTGGTCATTTGGCTATTAATAAGAAGGGTATTTATAAAAATGTCCTCCTTCTAAGTGTAAATATGAATTTTGGTACTACACAAAGTGTAGTTATGAAATTTTCCCAAGTTTATAGGATATTTTTGGACGTTATGGTATTAAGTTTTTTGACTTTTAATTATTAAATTATGATTTAAAAATATAATATTACTTTTGATTCTTACAACCTAATTTGTTTTTTTTGTGTTACCTTTCAAAAATTACATTTTATAATCTATGATATTATTATTTTGAATTTTAATTTTTTTTTCAAATTGTATACTTTAGAAGATTATATGATTTTTGAATTTGTTTGTTACTAAATTAGTTCATTATTTTATAAAAATATATTTAAATTTTTGGTAAAATTTGCTTAGTATTATTTCAAAAGATTTTATTATAATTAAAGAAATATTAAATTTAATATTAAAATTAATTTTTATTAATATCTTTAATTAATTATTAAAATTTCAAAATTTTATAGTAACATATTTTTAAATAATACATGAACTAAAAGTTAGTTATGTATTATTATACTTTTTATATAATCATTTTAGGTAATATATTGCTTTGAGTTTCAATATAAACAAAAATATCATACATAGTTGTAAATAAAAATTTAACATATGTTAATAATTTTTTTTTTTTCATAAAATATTAATTGGTTTACAAATTTAATCCTTTTTAAAGATGAATGATAAATTTATTTAAATGAAAACATTTTAAAATAGGTTAATCTACTAATTTAATATATTTTCATATTTAGTTCATAGAACACCTCTATTTTATATAATATAGCCTATAAAATATATAATTTTTTATTTTCTTTGTTTTATAATAAATTGTTAATTAACACTAATTATAATTTTATTATATTACTAATTATAAATTAATTAATTCATTATTCCATAAAAAATAAAAATTTTAGTAGGATTTTGTTAGATTTTTCTCAACAATTTTATTATAACTAAAAATGAAATTTAAATTTATTGTTAAAATTAATTATTATTATTAATATATTTATTTATTATTATGAATTAATATAAATAAATAGATGATAAACTGCGCCCGCGTGAATTTTTTAAAAAATATTCTACTTAAATATTATAAGCAATATTCATTTTGTTATCAATAACCTTTTTTACATTTCACTAGGGATGAATATTTGAATACCATTTATTTTTTTTCAAAAATGAAAGTGTATATATAATTTAAATTTTTCAAAATCTAATAATAAAAATGATATATGACATATAAATTTGAATAATGTATGCCAAATACTTAAAATTAACATAAAATTGTTTAGCTTAACTATTTGGATAATAAACCAATATATATTTTAAGTATTTTAGGTATTCTAAGTATTGTTTAGTTATTTTAAACATGTCTTTATAACTATTTGTATATACTTCCAAGTATTTTAGATAACTTTAAAACTTTTTATATATTTTGTATATTCTTTTAGATATTAAATTTAAAAAATAATTAATATATTTAAGCATATAATCTGGTTTGGATATATTAGGATACCCAAAATATTTTGGTTTGGATCGCATTCGGTTCTGGTTCTCTAGATACCAAAATTTTGAACTCATTCGGATATCTAACTAATTTTGGTTAAAGTTCAGTATTATTCTTTGGATTGGTTTTGGTTCGGTTTTTTGGATTCAGATTTTTTTGTCTAACCCTATATTTTTAATTGTGACAAAATTTTAAACGAAAATGATGAAGGTTCATATTATTTTTGGGTATGCAATAATTTTTAAACCAGAACATATTTTACTTTGTACTTGAGCTATTAAGTTAATCATTAAAAACTGTTATAGGCATATTTAAAAAAAATAATAGGCTAAAGGTTTTCCAAATTTTCAATCGACACTTCCAAATATTCTATGTCGGTGTTGTGATGAATAGAAAGAGGCTTATGGTCAAGAAAGAAAATTTGTTGTGTAATTCATGTTTTTGTTAGGTTATTTCAATAACTTCTAATAAATCTTAGTTTATCGATCTCTTGTAAGAATTTCGAACAACATTAATAAAATCTTACACCTGATAGAGTAATCAATTGTTTCTCAATTAATATATAGAAGACTAGAGTAATCACATAATTAAAAAAATACGACTTGTTTGTTTACAATAAATTTATGGTAAATAAATCAAAATAATCATTTTATTTATTTTATATGGTATATAATTATATTTAAAAGATATTAACATAAATATATAGTATATTATAATATAAAGATTTATTATTGAGAGTTTATACTCATATGGTTTTATTAACATTTGTATATTTGATGTAAAAAAAATTTAAACCATTAATCTCAAAACTTTTGATGTGGTCTTTTTTCGATGAAAATTTCAAAATTAAAATATTAAGGTCTCAATACTCTTTCAATGAAAATTTCAAAATTAACATATTTATGTATTTTTAAATTGTACATTGTTTAGTTTAAACGATATTATATATATATATATATATATATATATATATATTTAATATGAATATCTATTACATAAAAATATAGGTTAAAAAAATTTATGACAATTTATATCTTGTTATAACAAAAAAAATCAAGTCACTGATCACAAAATTTTGAAAGGTATTTTTAACATTGTTTTGTAATTTAAATTCGTTTAAAAAAGATAAAATATAACATATAAGAAAATTTTTAAATTTCTTGTATTATATGGTTAATATGATTTTTTAATCTATTTAATAATATACATTAAACAAAAATGAGGAAGGATGCAAAAATTGTTATCAAATCTTAAATTTTCATATATTTATTATTCATAATCATTAATTATCATATATTTGTTATTCATAATGATTAATTGTCATATATTTGTTAATCATATTAGGTAATTCCTTATCTTTTCTTTAAGAAAAAACACACTTTTCATATTTTTGGTTAATATAATGTTTCCTATCAATTAGATTTTGAACCCACATTTTCTCAATTGATTTTTAAGTTGCCACGTAAGATTAATTGACATTTTAGTTAAGTGACAACTCAGCAAGATTTTTTTAGTTATTACAAATTACATGTTACAATTTTTATTTTTTTTTTATCTATGAACATATAGGAGATTAAATATGTCATATTAAGTAATTAATTAATTGATCCTACGATACTTGTCAACAGTAAATAAAAAGTAGACTCTAAATTAATAGTTTTGATATTAGTTTGCTGATATTTCACCTTATTTGCAGCTGCACCTAAACTTATGTGGGTTTTCAACGTAGGTTTTCAGTTTTATTTTTAAAAATTTATCATTACGATTTTTTCAAAATTTACCATATAATCCATGAAAAATAGCTAAAATCATATATTTTCGGAAGATCAAGAAAAATAAGCTTTTAGAGCTTGAAAGGAATTTGGCTAGATTGTTACCATTTGGCCTTGCTTCAGACTTCAGAGGTAAAATAGATGAATGCCGACCACGAGATGAAATTCTTGGGTCTAGATCACTACCTCGAATATTAAAAATCTCATAATAAGTTCAAAATAGATCGGAAACGAGATAAAAAGATAAAATAAATGATAAAATTTTTGGGCTTCCAACTTATAACTAATTGGCGGTAAGTGGAGTGGCCTAAATCCTTTATATATTACTTAAGTCTCATACATATTTCCAATGTGAGATATTTTCTCCAACACCTTCCCTCGAGATAATAGTGTTTATAACCATTAATCTCGTAGAATACATTATACTCCTCTTGGCTTAATTGGACCACTGTCCGGATTGGATTTATGGGTCATGGTGTAGGTCCGCTCTGATACCATGATAAGTTTCATGGTTTCTAACTTAAAACTAATTGGCAGTAAGTGAAGTGGCCTAAGTATTTTATATATTACTTAAGTCGAATCCCGGCCACTGGGGAATTAACATTTCGGCATCGCCAGAGACAGAGGACCGACATGTGGCAACACGTGACTAGTCTGGACCACTTCTGTGGGGCCAGGATACCTCTGTATAATTCAAAAAAAAAAAAAAAGTCTCATACATATTTTAAATGTGTGATCTTCTCTCCAAATACTAAAGGTTCTCAAGGCTGTAAGTTCGAGTTTGGACACTAAGTGTAGTTATGTAAACATGTCAACAAACGAATGGTTGATTAATATCATTATAACTAGGGATGGGCACAGACCAAATATCCGAAATTTTAAGAATATTTATGATCTGATCCACTCCGTACGAATAATCGATTTTTTATTCGATTTGATCCGTGGTTTTTTGGATATTCGGTATTACAGATATTCAGAAAATTCAGTATATTTTACCGGATATCCAATTCGATCTGTTGATCTGGTAGAAAATAATAAAAATCATTTTTCAAATATATTAAAGAAAAGGAAAGTTTTTAATATAAAATAATAATATTTCATTACATATTATTTTAAAACTAGATACTTTTAAGAATTTAATGAAAAAATAATTAATTTAGTACATAAAATAACTAAAAATATATATAGAGATATTAAATTATATATAATTTTATATATACATATATATACATATGTACATTACAGATTAGATCGAATATTCATTTTTACAAAGATGAGTATTCGTGATTTGCTCCTTATTTGACATATATTAAATTTTAGTATTTGCTCTGATTCATAAATTTACGGATATCTAGATTTTTTCGGATTCAATAGAAACAAATAACGGATCGAATCAAATTTTACGGATATTTTGTCCGCCTTAATTCTAACTGTTTGTGCGCCTTCCCTCGTCTCCGCTTGCAATCCTAACTTATGGTTTTGACCTGGAAGAGAAGCATCTTATTGGTTTTATTTTATAGTATCTAATAAGCTACAATAATGGTTTTTGTATGGTCAGATTCTAATAAGTCAGCGGTAGCTCAATCATATTGAAGTTATAAAATGTGTCTGCGTTAAGGTGGGGATGTCGAGTATGGGTTCAGAAGTTTGAAGGGTGTTTCCTAAAGTTAAATCCACATGACACCCATATCTAAACTTTATAAAAAGGGGAAAATGCGCTGAACTAGACATTGTACATATTGTATACAGTTATTATCTCTTTAGTACTAAACGGGGGCTTATAGTTCTGGTGGTAAATGGCTCACAGCTGTGAGTTCTGCTACTTGAGTTCGAATCTCGGTCACTAAGGAATTAACATTTCGGCATCGTCAGGAAAAGAGGACCGACACATGGCAACAGAAGACCGACACGTGGCAACACGTGACTAGTCTGTACCACTTATATGGAACCAGGATACCTCTGTATAATTAAAAAAAAGTGTTTCTGTATGTCCACTGCACATGTTCCATATATATCTATCTTCTTATTTTTATTAGGGTATGGTTGTAATCTTTATATGATATGACAAAGATGTGTAGCTACTAGTTTGAGCTGATATTGATGATGTGTTGCTATCCAAATTCAAAAATGATAAGAGTTCATATATATTTTACCTAAATAGCTGTCGTCCGGTGTTTTTACGCGGTATCCTTCGTTTCTTCTTGGCTTCTACAAATTTTCTCTATAGTTGTGATTGTGATATGCAAATATGGAGTCAACCTTATAGAACTCTTAAGATCCATGTAAGCAGATGCATTATTGTACATTCTTGAGGTAACATTTAGGTTTATCTCCTCTTACCTGTCAGTTAATGCCACCGGCTTAATAGATTCTTAAAAGTCCGTTGTTTCGTGGATCCAAACTTAATGAAGAGCATCAGATAGGGAAAGGTGATTCTTTGTGTATGGCTCTCTTACTTTCAAAGTGTTAGAAATTATGTAACAGAAATAATAGTAAGCCCATTTATTAATAAAAATGGTCGTAGTTTGCAAATGAGCTATAGAGAGTCAGGGGCTAGCCTTTAACACTTACTCTGGGGACATATACCTCGGTTAGCTTGGTCAGCTGACTTTGGTTTCCAACCAAAAGATACCATTGCCTGTGAATGAAGAGGTATATATCTTTTATATACTTGCAAGTGTTAGAATCATTGCACCCAATTTAACTATTTAAGCAAAAAAGTGTTAGAATCATCTCCAATTTCGAGGTGAGATACTCTTACAAATTACAATCTTCCGTTACCATATACCATGGCTATTGGCTGCCATTCTAACAGCTTCATGATCTATATTATACTTATTTAATTTGTTTGTGGTCCTGTTTCTATACCATGCAAACAGAGGATGCTCTTTTTGTCTACCAAGGATTCTTGATTTCATTTGTTTTGATCTTTTGCGAAAGCAAAATATAAACTGATGCCCGTAGATGTTTGAGAAATTACGCACCTTGCTTTAGTAAATTTTAGGTGTCACTCATTACATGTACTACTGTTCTTGCTGTGATATTACTCCTTCACTGCACATTGCAAGCAACTATGTTTTGCATAACATCAGAAATGTATAACGTCTATCGAATTTACATGAAAATCCTACTGATGAGTTGATTTCCTTAATACATTATTTATTCGCACATAACCTCAAATGAAAATCCTACTGATGAGTTGATTAAAATCACTAAAATTTACACTGATTTTAACAATTTACGCATCTGATCTAGAACAATTCAGGATGTCCTCAAGCCATTGTCAAAAGTTCAAGACTGGTCCAACCAGAGCCGTGCGAGCACTAAATCTATACTTAAGCAACAGAAAAAAAAATATGCCCTCATTCATAAAAAAAAAGTGTTTTATAAAATCTGTCACTTAAAAAAATACTGAATAACCAAGCTTTTTACCAAAGAATAAAATTTCAAGCACAGTTTTTTTTTTTTTTGAACTCTTCCTCATTCACAACATTCTTATTCTCTTGCTCGTGTCTTGGTTTTTCTCCATAATCCTCACTTATATTTTTATCTACTTCATCTTCTCTAGAAGTAGGATGTTGTTCATTATTATTCTCTACAAAGCTGTCAATGAGTTTTAGACTTTTTAAGAGCATTAAGAACCTTAATAAACCATTCTTTTGAGATTTTGCTTCCTCATCTTTTTTGTTTTTTTTTCTTTCTGCACACGGTTGATGTCTTTTGTTCGATGACATCTACCAATTCTATCAACATATAAGTTCTGATTGTTATTCACAATTTAACAAAATAGATAACAAAAGATAGTATTACCTTGGTTAGAAGAATTGTAAGAGATAGTGAGATAAAGCTACTTTGTTAATATGAAATCTTAAGCTTCTATAATCAGAATTGAAGGTTTGTGTGTGATAAGAAGACGTGAGTTGAAGGCGGTAAGTCGTGAAGTTGTTTTTGTTACCCTAATTTTTGTAAATTTACATGAAGTAGCTTTTTAATTAAATTTAACTTTAATTAGTGAGCTAATATTGGATTAGTGAATGTCTTTATTTGTTGTGGTCAACTCAAGCCCATATAAATATATATTATCACTTGAGATTAGTAATATTAATTAAACATATGCTATTAATTACTTCCTTCGTACCATTTTAAGTGATGTTTAAGGTTTTTACACAAAGATTAAGAAAATGCAAATTTCTATGTAATTTATATTGGTTACATAAAATTGCATTAAATAAAATCAGTCTAACCAATAAAAAAAACATGTAGTATTTTGTAATTGGTTGCAAATTTCAATTGACATTAAATTTTATTTAGAAATGTGAGAACATCACTTATTATGGAACAAAATAAAAATGCTTAAACATCACTTAAATTGGTACAGAGGGAATAGTATTTTTGAAATAATGATGCCCTAAGCCAATGTTTCTTTTAGGATTAGGGAGGCACGGCTCTGGGTCCAACCCCAACCATATTGTAACTTAGCTATACGTAGGTGTATAATCAAATGCATAAAAAAAAGAAAAAAAAAAGATCAAATGCATAAAAGATATACATGATCCATCTCATGCATAGGTGAAAGTGAAATGATAAGATTAATATAAAAATAAATATGTTATTTTGTTTACTTTCTAGCTAATGTGAAAATAGAACGGCTCACAACTCAAAATGTCAGACCCTATCTTTGGAAAATGTCAAAGACACGCAAATAGTTATACCGTTCATATTGCCAAACTTCTTATAGAAAATATTTTATTAGAATAATGAAACAAATCACAGAAAGCTTAGCTAACCCGATTGGAGCGATAAAATCCCCAACTGTTTGGAGCAACATGCACATAGTCTAGACTACTGTGCAATAAAATCTAAAGATATGGCAAGTTGGCAATCAATCACAGCTTAACTCCAAAAATAGAGGTACGTACGTGGAAAACATACCGTTTTAGTTTCTACCAAACTTTATTGACATTATATATGTTAGCTACCAATCAGGATTGTACAGATATTGCAAACCCTTATAAATTGACGGCAATTGATAAATAAAATTAACGGCAGCTTCCAGCTTCCAACTCTTAATTGCATATGTTAGGTGTCCACACGTTCTACAAGATTAATCACTGGAGTAATTTAAGTAATTGAACTACACGTTTATGGTATTTTTTTACTCCCAAGTTCCCTATTTGAGTTAGTCATATAATATTAGTATATGACCTGCATAATTCTGTTTTTGAAAAAGTTTTTGGGACATGTGGTTGACCTAACCCCTTAACGTCCGATATAACGTTGTATTACCAACATGTTACATATGAGATGCTTTTTTATTATTCTAAACATGTTTTATTTAATGAAACTGAATTTAGTATTTTATTAGTAGCTGTTTGTCATTGTATACAAGCCCAATACCAAAAGTAATAAATGATTTCAACGGGAGGACTGTGATAGTGAGATGATGGGCCGGCATGTAGTTGCGTTTCTTAAATGGGGAGAGGTCATATTTATTATTCTGAAAACATTAATTTAATAATTTCTTCCAATATTTTCTGTAATTAATGGGTAGGGTGGTAGATGAAGTTGTAAATACATTGGGCAACAATAAGGATTTATATCTTTACAAGTCTATATATATAGCAACCTTGACTCCAAAGGCTTTAAGTCACCCAATACAAACAAGTTTTGTGTTTTGTATTAAGTTGGTTGAGTATATCTTATTTCAATATGGAATCAAACTGTGTTCAATTTCTTGGGGACAAGACGATTCTCATCACCGGCGCTCCTGGTTTTCTTGCCAAAGGTACGTTCTTTCTACATGTTGGTTCACTCCCAGTCTGGTTTCTACTACTATACGATTTTGATATTTAATAATGTAATGAAAATTTCGTAATCGCTTATATGCTTCATATTATCTTGCAGTTATTATAGGTTCTAACGATTTTGACCTTATTCCGAGTATAATTGGTTCTGTATCGTATGACTGCCATCAATATATAATTTTCTTTTAGTGTATATATAAACATGTCGTTGATCTTACAAACCAATAGATAATATATTGGCCGCTACTTATGTTTCCTTCGTTTAAGTTGAGATATGAGAGTAATAGTGACAAGTTTTGTAGGACATACTGAAAATAATAGTGAAGATATATTAATTTTCCATTTCAGTTCTTGTCATACAATATTGTGGCCCATGTATGTTTAATTTTTTAGATCTTAGTACTTACTATATTATAAAATTTGTTGCAACGGTGAAAAATATATGCTTCATTAGCGGTATTAATTATATTATAAAGTAATATTTAGTGTAAGCATATAAAATATATACAAAAGTGGCGTTTAAAAGAGTGGGTTTTTAGTTGACATATATTTAGAACCTTTGGAATGCATGAATGTATGTGAGCTGTAATTGACTTGTATTTGAAGTATACATTTGTAGTTTACTACGTATCAGAGTTAGCTAAAACATCGTGTGTGTTTTTGTTCCTTAGTTCTGTTAGAGAAAATTCTGAGGTTGCAACCAAATGTGAAGAAGATGTACCTTCTGTTGAGAGCTGCCGACACTAAAGCCGCCATGCAACGCTTACGTAGCGAGGTATAACATAAATTAAATTTAATCCCATAAACCTAAACACTTTTTAAATAAATGATAAATCTTGAGGTAGTCCATTAATTAACCAAATGATAATAAAAATATATTTTATTTATTTGACCAATGTTACAAACAGGTTGTGGAGATAGACCTTTTTAAGGTGTTGAGGAACGATCTTGGTGAAGAAAATCTGAATGACTTGGTGAGTGAAAAAATAGTGCCGGTTCCCGGTGATATATCCATCCATAATCTGGGAGTCAAAGACTCCGATCTCTTACAACGTATGTGGAGCGAGATTGATATCATTATCAACATCGCAGCCACCACGAATTTCGATGAAAGGTATTACCCAAAAAGATATATATATATATATATATATATATATATATATATATATATATATACCTTTCATATCTTGTGATTTTGACGAAAATACAGAAATTTTAACATTATGTTGGTTTTTTATGTTCTCAATCAAAACCATAGATATGATATCGGTCTTGGCATCAATACATTTGGAGCTCTCAATGTTCTCAACTTCGCCAAAAAGTGTATTAACGGGCAATTACTTCTCCATGTCTCAACCGGTGAGTTATAATGTTTCTCATACAAAACCCACCCATCATACATGTAACAGCTACCAACCGTGGCTTACCTACATTTGCTTTTCTTGTAGCATATGTTTGCGGCGAAAACTCGGGATTGTTCCTTGAGAAACCATTCACAATGGGGGAGACTCTCAGCGGAAATAACAAACTCGACATCAATGTTGAATTCGAGCTGATGAAACAGAAACTGAAAGAGCTCCAGCATCAAGATTGTTCTGAACAAGAGATCTCACAGTCGATGAAAGATCTTGGAATGACAAGGTTTGCCACCTAATCATAGCCTATATGTTCATAAACATTACTTTAATCATCCGATAATTTTTTAATCAAATAATATTTATATAGGGCAAAGCTTCATGGATGGCCAAATACATATGTATTTACCAAAGCAATGGGAGAAATGCTAATGGGAAACTATAGAGAAAATTTGCCACTTGTTATAGTACGACCAACAATGATTACTAGTACTCTCGCCGAACCATTTCCTGGTTGGATTGAAGGATTGAGGTGACTAGCAGTAATGATTTTTTTATAATGATAGTATATCACAACTTATATAAATTATGTTAACTCAAGATTCATATTTAATTTAATTTATTTTTTCTGTATGTGCAGAACTATTGATAGTGTGATTGTTGCATATGGCAAAGGAAGGCTTAAATGTTTTCTTGCGGATCCAAACACAGTCTTTGACCTTGTAAGTCCGATCCAACTCCTACATTAATTTCTCTAAATCACAAGTCTAATCGTAAAACAACCTTGTAAGTCCGATCTAACACGACTGAATATCATATTAAATAACACATTACTTGTTTAAGTGAAGTACATATAAACCTCTTATCATATATTTATGGAATTGAAAATTCAATATCATCTTACAGATACCAGCAGACATGGTGGTTAACGCGATGATCGCAACCGCCACAGCTCACTCGGGAGAAACTGGGGTCCAGACCATATATCATGTCGGTTCTTCTTTTCAGAATCCGGTCACGTTTGGACAACTCCACGAGACCACGGCTCGTTACTTTACAAAGAAACCTCTTGTTGCTCGCAATGGCTCACCAATCATAGTATCTAAAGGAACACTTTTATCCACTATGGGTCAATTCAGCCTTTACATCACTCTTCGTTACAAGCTTCCTCTACTGGTACTTTACAAACATTTTATCCACTATGATATTTCCATGAAACTTGTCTCATTTTTTTATTGTTTTTGTTCATGTCAATTTCAGATACTTCGATTGATTAATATAATTTACCCATGGAGTCAAGGAGATAAATACAATGACGACAGCCGCAAAATCAAGCTAGCTCTGAGACTAGTTGAGCTTTATCAGCCTTACTTACTCTTCAAGGGCATGTACGTATTAATACTCCTAAACTTAGGGAAAACTTAATACTAATGATAGATAACAAACATACATTAATCATTATACTATACATGAGTTCTTATCATATGTTTATGTCACCATTATTACAGCTTAATTAATTAAGTCAAGACATTATATATTCTTGGTTTGTGCAGATTTGATGATTTAAATACCGAAAGGCTGCGAAGGAGAAGACAGAGCATCAAAGAGTTAGATGAATCGTTCGAGTTCGACCCCAAGTCCATTAACTGGGACGATTATATGGCAAACACTCACATTCCTGGCCTCATCACCCATGTTCTTAAACAATAAATATTATAGTATATATAAATATTATATATAAGTAATTATGCGCTTGAATACTAGTAAAATCCTACTGTGAAGTACTGAAATGAATTGGAATTCCCGTGTGTAATATCATTATATTATATCAACGCATCATAAAAGATTATGATAGTGTCACTATAACTTAATTCTATTTCCTTGTGTTCATGAACTATTAATGATACCCTACAAATTTGCAATTTTCATTGGCGTGCAACTGTTAATCATCTAGTCTACGAATGAATGAGACTTTGACTCAAATTATGAATATGATATTCAGTCGTGTTAGATGTCTTCTTTTCTTGGCCATCTTTTGTCACATAACAGCTCCAGTCCCCTTACCAGTAAACAAAATCCGAACATAAAATCTATATGCAGTTTTAAAAGAACCAAAACCTTAAATTCTTGCATATAAATGTTAATAGTACTCTGAGTATTTGCCTGCAGAGAAAATAATGACAAAATAGACTCACTGTGCTACCGACTTCTTGTCAACTGGCTACCAATTTATTATGTTATTTATTTCACCAAAATGCGAACCATTAAAAGTCTACATATTTACGATTAAAATAGCTAGAACCACCACGTCCACATATAAGAGCCAGCTAAATGTCATAGAGAGCAAATCATAGCCTTGTCAGTTGAATTTAGTTCGAAACGCAAGTGGCTATATGTTTCTAAAGGTATTATATTCCGGTTCTATTTTATTTTGGTTTTTGAAACACTAATGATAAATTTTGTAGAGTGATTTACGTTCTAGGTCACTTTCTATCTTTATATTTCATCATAAGTCATTTCTTACTACTGAGGTAGTTTCTTTAAACTAAACCTCAACCAATTTTCAACTAGACTCATTTTGTAACTAAGTGGGCCCACAGTTTTTAATACTAGTGATTTTCTTTCTCTTTTTTAATATGAGAAACACAATTTATTTTCCAGATCTCGACATAAGCTCTATCTATGTTCTTCTTCCTTTTTATTCTCCTTCTTCTCTAACTTCAAATAATCTCAATCTTTTTTTTTCCTTTTTCCTTTCTCCTACCACAATCACCGTTTACAGATTTCTTCATAATTAGAAACCAATAATGTCCACTAAACCTGAAAGATGCTTTCTCCTTCTCATTTGGATCCATCGCCGCCGCGATTCATCACCATCCTATCACTTTTCTGAAGCTTCAAGGATCTTCGTGACCAGTTCAAGCTTCTCCGGCACGGTTCTCCTCTGTCGTGAAAGCTCGAAGAGGAACAATGGTGACTTTTGGCTTTATTGCACAATTGGTCCTTTGACTTTTGAATATATTATTTCTTTCCTTAAACTTTTTTATATTGCAAATTTATATGTGTACAACAATGGTGACTTTTTGGCTTTATTGCACAATTTATATGTGTACTAACTTATTCACATATTTTGATTCGCCTCTATTGTACACATGTACATGGAGCATTGTGTACACAACCAAATTTCACATAGAATAACAATTTTTTAACATGTACAATAGGTTATTGATAGCAAGTTAAATTTGGAAAATTTGTCTTATAAAACCTTGTTTCCAATGAAAACATGCTTTCATGTAAAATTATTATTGTGTTGTGTACAAAGTGGTTGTGTACATTATGTATCGCGTACAAGTGTACATCAAAGGGGTATAGTTTGTACATTTTTAAAAAAATACGTATGTACACATAAATATCATTGTCCACATGTACCTTGGATGTCACATGTACATTGGTTTATGCTATATTGAAATAGATCGAGGAATCGAAGTTTGTGGAAAAAGATTTAACATGTACAAATTACAATAGGTTATTGATAGCAAGTTAAATTTGGAAAGTTTGTCTTATAAAACCTTGTTTCTAATGAAAACATGCTTTCATGTAAAATTATTATTGTGTTGTGTACAAAGTGGTTGTGTATATTATGTATCGCGTACAAGTTTACATCCGGAATAGATATGAGACAAAATAAAATGGCAGAGACCAATATTGCAAAATAAAAATGTTTCACTGGACTGGATTGCACAATTAGAAATGTCAGAAAAAATGTGAACAAACTTGAACAAATTAAAAGTTTGAGACAAATTGGAAAATAAACAAGAGTCAGAGGATCAGATGCGTAAATAATCAAAAGTTCACCATTGTTGCTTAGGTGAAGCTTTCTCTTCGGTCTACGACTAAAGCGATGATAATTCCGGCTGCCACGACTATGGTACCGTCACGTTGTTGCTTTTATTACAGAGATCTGTTCGCAAAACGAGTTTAAGCATCACTGAAGCAAAGATCAGTAGAGAAAGAAGAACATTATGGTGGATGGAGCTTGCCGTGTCTAAAAAAATTGGTGGAGAGATAATTGACCTGGAACAATTTTAGTAGAGTTTAAAAATCTTTTCTATTTGTTGACCATGGTTTTACAGAAAAAAATATCAGTTTAGTGTTTTGTATTGATAAAGAAGAAGAAAAGAAGGAAGAGAATAAAATGGGGACCACCACAATTCTGGTTTAGTTAGAAATCTAACAAAATTGAACAATAGTTAAGAAAAAGTGTGTGTATAACAAAGTGACCTTTGATGTTATTACTAAGTGTAAAAGTGACTCTGAGCGTAAATGTTTCATTTGTATCCTTCTATTGAATGCTGCTCACTTTGAGAAAAAAATAGTGGGCTTTTATCTTGTCCTTCTAGGATTAGCGCTAATCATAGATTTCATGACAAAGTTGGTCAGGCACCTCCATTGTGATAAGACCAAGGGTCCAAGGTGCTTAAGATGATAAGATTGATGAAGAAAGACTACAAAAAATATACAACATGTATTGAAGATCATATTAAAGAGGGAAATTACGTGTTCTTTGGATCAGTTCCAGTTATGATTATCCATTCGTCACCTTCCATAGCAGGGTAACAGATCTTGAATGGAATGTCTGCTACAAGCTCGGCCCATTTTGTTTGGACGAAATCAATTGCATGTGACTGATCATTTGTAGCCAAGCTGCTAACTAATAGACCAAAAGTTCCCAGAAGAAAAGAATCTGAAATCCATGTGAGCGGGTTGAAGATTTCCAATCAAATAGCCTGCTCTGTTTGGCATAAAGTCCACTAACCACGAAGGGATCTGATCTGAATAAATGTTGAACTTATTAGCCGCCTCATAAGAGTTCTCAGACTGGTATCTGTAAGACCACCTCCAATGGGGGTTCTACCCATTGGAGTTTTAAAATTATATATGTATTGTTGTATGTATATATTATATATGCATATGTATTTGTGGGTTCTATTATTTTCTTTAGAATCATATCCAAAAATTTATTTATAGAACTTTTGATATGGTTCTAAAAAAAATAATGGAGCCTACAAATACATATATACATATAATATATATACAATTTTAGAATTTCAATGGGTAGAACCCGGTGGTCTAAATGCATTTTCCATATGCTCTCAGTGATATAATCCACCACGAGTCTGAAGTTTTAAAACATATGAAACGTGATGTCGAAAATAACATGATACCAGAACAATCTGTATGTTCTTTTTTACATGGTTGAAAAATATAAACTTCTATTACTAGAATCAACCAGACAGACACATGTCAAATTACTTGTCATGGCTTTACAATTTAGAAAAAAAATGAAGTTGCAGAGACACTCCTTTAAGAAGAAAGGTGATCCTTGGAGGGAATGAAGTAACGAATAAAAATCTGATTCATAATTGAGTACACTGGTAGAACTGGGGTCAATATTAGCAGTGATTGTTCCAATAAAACTGCCACATTAATAAACAAAAGGATTGCCTTAATAGATCCCAAGCTTCATCCTCGATAGATTTTGATCCAGTTAAATGTCTGTTAACATTTGATGAAATACTTGCATTTATAGGTAGAGAGACAAATCATATCATCCAAGTCACTTTTCAACTAATTGTTGTCCTCAATATCATTTTTGTGGCATTTGCATTTCGCGGAAACCAAAGTTTTAGCGTTTAAAAGATAATTTGGACTGTGAAATGAATATCCTCTGAGGACTGTCTCTTGTGAGGATTGTCTAGGGAACTCGCCGGCAGTTCTTGTTACCGAGATTCTTACCTTGTTTTAACATTCTTACGCAGATTCGAATAAGATCTCTTTTGCTCTCTTTTCTATTCTTATAATTTTCGTCTGTTTATTTTGTGTTTCTGATTGCTTAGCGTGTGATTTTCCAGATATCTAGGACCTTTGGAAAATTAGAGTTTTCCTAACTTTCCTTATTTAACAGAAATCGACAATGCGAATTTCGGTTCCCACAACTGACATTATTACATAGGATACAATTAAAGGTGGAGTTTCTCCAGCATCAGAAAACTCAGAAACTGAATCTTCAAGCTTGGAAAGTGAAGAAGTTGTGGAAGCTGAACATGAAGATCTGGATAACTATATTCTTATTTCTTACTAGAGATAGAATCAGGAGAGAAATAAAGAAACCTTCTTGGTTTGATGATTCAGATTGTGTGGAGTATGCTCTAGCTACATCAGAAGAAATTAATATGGATGAACCTAAATCCTATTCCGAAGCAAGAAGAAGTAAAAGCTGGAAGTTGTAGAAAGAACTTTATTTTTTATTTAAATTTATTTATAAACCAATTTTAATTTATCAATAAATTTACATTATTTTTAATTATAAACATTTTTCGGTTTTTTTTTTTAAATTTTAGAATGACCTATCATAGCACGAAATATGAACCATTATTTAATTTAATAATAGCATTTAAATATTGCTATTGTATCTCTATATTTCGTAGCGTTACGAAAATGCTATCGTAGAAGGGGTACCTATGATTGCTTCCGCATACATAGCATTTATGAATTCGCTATGAAACATCTACGATAGCATATAACCCGCGCTAACAATGTACATATTTCTTGGAGAGAGAGAGAGAGAGAGAGAGAGAGAGAGAGAGAGAGAGAGAGAGAGAGAGAGAGAGAGAGAGAGAGAGAGAGAGAGAGAGAGAGAGAGAGAGAGAGAGAGAGAGAGAGAGAGAGAGAGAGAGAGAGAGAGAGAGAGAGAGAGAGAGAGAGAGAGAGAGAGAGAGAGAGAGAGAGAGAGAGAGAGAGAGAGAGAGAGAGAGAGAGAGTTTTAATTGCCGCACACATTTTATTTTATTGTTACCATTTGAGAGAAACATAAAAGAGTGTGTAGAAAATTTTATATAAGGATTTCAATAAAAAAGTCTCAAGAAGTCTTATAACCTGACACTTCTAGAAGACTTCTACAAAAATCTAATAGTGCATAACTTTTTGACAGATTTTTAAAAAATTATTTTACCCCTAAATATTTTAATCAAATATTTTACTAAGATAGCAATAAATAATTCATTAAACATAAATAACTTATAAAACGTTTAATATATACAAAAACTATAATTGTATGTCAAATTTTAATTTCAATAAATAAATATTTAATATTTTTAAAAATCTAACCTTAATAACACTAATATTAACTACTTGTATATGTAACCCAACCCTAACCAAAGAACAATCATGACTAACAATTTATATTCACTCTTCTATGTTAAAAAATATCATTTTTATTAAATATAAATTTATTGATTAAAATTGTTTATATTTATATAGTTTTGATTTATTTTTCGCCAAAATATTTTTTTTTTCATAATTTATAAATTAATTTTAAGAGTAAATACATGAATATACTTTTCAAGAAGTCTTCCGGGATGAGTAGAACTTTATAATGATTTATACTGATAAATATTTTATTTTGTTTTACAAAATATGAATATAGGTACACGAAATATTTTTTTGTAAAAATAGGTATATAAATATCATTCGATCAAATGTTACAAATTATATATAACTTATGCATGAAAAAAAGATCACACCTTTAATAAAAGTAAATTACATACTTAATTGCCAGCTTTTTGTAAAAAAAAATTCAGTTACCAACACATCGAACTAAATGTATCACAAAACCTTTGTACAGGAGTACGATAACCTTGACCAGAGGTAACGAATAGCTCATTATTCAATGGATCACAAATGGTCTTGCAGGGATTTTCACAAACTGCTGGAGTTGCTTTTTTTGATGCTTTCATGCATTGATTTATGACACAATCTTTTATACACACATCTTTTGGGATTGATTCAGAGACTTGTACCAAACAAATCATTGTAATTAAAGATACAATCATGAATTCCCTATAAATTTTAAATAACCCTTGAGTTGCCATAAGTTCCGCGAATTTGTAATTCAAAGTGTATAGTTTTGTTTATTGTGTTGTGAAGCAAAGATGATTTAGTGAAAATGTTGGATAGATGGAGATGATTTATATAGTAAAAACTTTTTACCAGATGCTGGAAGCCAGTAATTGTTGGGAAGTCTATTCGTTGTTTTTTATTTTTATTTTTCTTAATTAAGTAAAGATATTGATTGATGTTTCAAACACCTAGGTGTGTTATAAGGCCTACCCACCTACGCAACTGTTTGCTGTGAATTAAAGTAACTAACTGGTCATATTACCATTTTTAGCTTATACAACACATAGTTGCTCAAAAAACCTTACACAATAGATATTCAAGTAACATCTAAACTATTTAAAGAAAAATACAAATAAAACTTCACCCTTAATTTTCATAAATAATTACAACTAGACTTTGATTCGCACGTCTGTGCGGATAACTTTTCATTTTTATAACTTTTGAGTTTAAAATATTATATGATTATTTGATTTTTTTGTTACTAACCTGATATATTATTTTATATAAAAAGCTGAAATTTTTGATGAGATTATTTATGATTTTTCAACATATTTTGTGATAATTAAAAATAAACATTAAATCTATTATTAAAATTGATTTTTAGTATCTTAAATCAGTTAAAAATTAAAATTTTCGAATAGCATATTTTGTAAATAGCACTTAAAAGAAATGTTAGCTATATTCTATTATATTTTGTATATAGTCATTTTAGATAATATATTTTTGTAACTTTAAAATAAATAAATAGATAATCTATAGTTCTATATATATAAGTTTAACATCTACTAAATATTTTTTTATTTTATATAAAATATTAAATAATTTACAAATTTTATTCCTTTTAAATGGTGAATAATATTTTAATCTTTTTAAATGGTGAATATTATTTTATTTATTTAAATGATTGTTTTTTAAATGTTAATTTATCAATTTAATATTATTTTCATATTTAATTCATGTATAACTTCTATTTTAATATAATATAGATAATAAGGAAAATTTGGAAAAATACATTTAAATGAGACTATATTTTGAAAACTACACTGTTTAATATTATTTTTGAAAACTATACTTATCTATAAGTGAAATGACTAAAATAACCTATGTAGTTATTTATAGTAATTTTCGTTTCAAACTAAAATTTATATTTAAAACTAGATATGGATCCGTGCGTTACACGGGTTTTGACTAATATTTAATTTCATTGTATGACTTTTTATATACTGTGTGAAAATTATTCAAGGTATAAGATTTATTTTTCTCATATAAATTTGGTTAGTACTCCTACTTCAATAATCATGGCGCATAAGTGAAGTCAGTTATTACTAACTTTATACATAAGGTTAGAGAAAAGAGCTATTCCCGAAAATTCAAATCGAACTCAACGTAAAGAAATACAAAATAAAGCAAAATAAAAAGAATTTAAAAGTTGAATCAAACCAGTTGAGTTGATGAAAACATCATACACTCTCTTAAGCTCTTAATTCAATGCATGTTTGTATTAATTTTCTATGTTATTCTTCTTGTTCAAACATATTACAATGCTTCCATGACAATTTAGTAATGTTTTGTGTTGTCATCGTAGGATCTCGAATTTTTTTTGTGCATTCGTTAGAATTTATATATTTTGGTTTGTATGGTTTATTCATCTTTAAAATATCTCTAGTTCCCAGCTCTATATATTTCTCTATCTTTTCTCATAAAATAAATTCGGTTATAAATGTGAATCCTTCCATTATATGATCATGCTATAGATTTTCTATATTTGAAGGAAAAATGTTATGGAATGATATTTTCATCTTTTTATTTATAAACAAAAATACCATATCTCTATATTTTCTTCTAAAAATAAAAAAACTATGTTGCATAATCATACATTGAAGCAAATATATCTCTATAATATAATTTCTCTATTTTAGAAGAGAATATAGGATGAATATATAGGTGAACCGGAAATAATCTTTGATGTTTTATCAATAGATTACATTATGGATCAACATTTTTATTATGCAATTAGAGGTAATAAAACTATTAATACTTTATGCAGTTTGATACTGCTTTGATTCTTGTGATATGTGTATGCTAAAGACCATTTGTGTGAATAACTGATTATGAAAATAATGTATAGTACATATAGTAGACATGAAGAACATACAATCATTAAGAAGTTTTAGTAATTTCATTTCAGATATGTGATATTAAATATCAGAAATATATTTTGGAGTCTCGTTTAACAAAAAAAGATTATTCAGTTTTTTTCACTTTAGATCTGCAGTTATAGTAACAAAAAAAAATTTAGAAAACAAATATGCATATAACCCTAAATTATAATTTTCTGTATAGAACAAATTAATTACATAATTATACATATATAAGATTTTTAATAAAGTAAACAAAACTAAATATTTTTTGTAACTATTAGTTTTTAACTTATTGATCAATATATATCGATAATATAAAGAAAAATCTCATTTTGTTAACGCTGATTAATTTTGTTAATATAAATTATGAGAAACATTACATAGACGTATCTATAGTTAACAATTCTACATGTTTTATGAGGATCTGCATCTGGCTACATTATTATGAGCTGTTCTATAAAATCCAAATGCTGAACATATTCTATAAAACTTTTTGCTAATAAACTAATAGTTCGCTTTCTCTGAAGCTCGAAACCTAGAACACATAGTGTAAAAACATTAATCCTTAGTCAAACATGAATTACTGAGACTTCCGTACAAAATTAGCTAATCATAAGAAAATAATAAGATTATTTTTACAACTCTCTTTTGCTTAGAAATAAAGAAAAATACTTAGATTTATTATAAAATAATCAGTTGTATTTTCAGGTTTTTATAATCTGTTTAAAAAATATTTAAAATACTATTTTCTTTCATAATTCTGTTTTGATCTGATTTTAAAAAAGGAAAATTAGAATTCCTTTAAGAGGAAAACTATACTCATACAGCTTATACAATTTTATTTGTTTATTATTTAAAAAGGAAAATTATTATTAAATAATTATTAGTATAAAATTCTTTTTTGTTTACAATATTTTGTTTAAAACTTAAAAATGAAAAAACTATTAAATAACTATTATCATTCTATTTTTTTCATGGTTTAATATAATGCTGAACATATCCTATAAACTTTTTCGCCAATAAACTAATAATTTTCCTTCTGTGAAATTCGAAACCTAAACCACATAGTGGTAAAACATTAACCCTTACTCAAACATGGACTATTGGAGTTTCCAAAGAAAATTAGTTAATTATAGAAAATAATAAGATTTTTTACAAATCTCTTTTGCTTAGAATTTTAATAAGGGAAAATAATTAGATTCTTTTTTAAAAAAAACTTAAATAATCTTTTGTATTCTCAGGTTTTTATAATTCGTTTAGAAAAATTTTAAACTACTATTTCTTTCATAATTCTGTTTTTCATGATTTTTAAAAAAGCAAAATTAGAATTTATTAAAAAGGAAAATTATTTTCATATAGCTTATACAATTTTATTTTTTATTATTTAAAAAAGGAAGCTTACTATTAAATAGTTATTAGTATAGAGTTTTTTTCGTTAACAATATTTTGTATAACATTAAAAAGGAAAAATACTATTAAATAATTATTATAATTATATTTGTTCATAATTTTCTAAAAAAGAAAATTATTTTCGTATAACTTTTACAATTTTCTATTTCTTGGACATAAAAAAGGAAAATATTATTAAATAATTGTTTGTATGAACTTAGTTTTTGTTTACAATATTTTGTTTAAAACTTGAAAAGGAAAAATACTATTAATTAACTATTTATATAAAAATTATTACTTAACACATGTCATAATCTTAAATATATAATTGTCATATGTCGCGATCATGTTAATTGGTAACTTTAAAAAGCTTGTTAATTGGTAACTTTAAAAAGACAAGCTTTATATAATAAGATTAAATATCTCCTCTTTTTAAATTGAGTACAAAAATCTGTCTCATCCCAATCAAGAGAAGTCTAGAGTTTCCCTTTTCCTTTGCATCTATCTACCCGATTGATTCATAGTGGTCATATTTATCTATATTGACATATTGTTACCACGCCAAATTTCCATGGTCGCTACGTTTAGCAATCCGAAAATTCGTTGGTTTGTTTTGGTGTACCCTTTTTATTAGGTGGAACTGTAGAAGCCATAAATTTATTTTTATTCTGATTTTTTAAATACAGCAATTCTACATGTGGCAACGTGGACTTAATCATCTGTCTCTTCTGCTATGTCATTAACATTCGAGTTAAAAGCTGTTTTTTTTTTTCAAACCTCTGTTTTGCATGATTCTCAGTCTTTGATGACCCAATTGTAACCTTTTGTTTCAAAAAAAATATTATGTAGCTAGATTATAAGTTTCATCTCATAGCCCAAAGTAATTTTAGCTGACATGGAAGCAAACGTCACCGGTATATCTACTTTTTTTGGATCTACATCTAATAAATTATAAGCTCCAAACAAGTTAATAGAATAAGTACATTATTAGATACTTCCCATAATTAAAAGTTATATATTTCAAATATTTAATAACTAAATGTTTTAAATATTTAAGGATTAAGTGTATCATCTCTAATAAATTAAAGTTATTTTTGATTTCAGATTTTATTTTTATTTATTAAAACATTGGCTTAAAATTCTTATTACATATGAATAAGTGTACTTTTCAAAAAAAAAGGCAGTATATTTTTAAATTTCAAATCTTAAATAGGCTATTTTGAAAATTATCCCTAATAATAACCATAAAATTTATAAAAACTAGCATATAATTTATTTTTTATCATAAATTTTTATTTAAAATTAATTATAATAATAGTATATTACTACTTGCGAAATTATTAAATTTAGTAATTTAAAAAATATTTAAAATTTTTGGTAAGATTTTATTAGATCTTTTTCAACAGATTTGTAATTTAATGTCTTTACTAGATTTAAGGGTGGGTATAATTTTTGTTGGAAAAATATTTTACGTAATAAAAATTATGATTTTTGATAAATTATATATTTTAACTTTTTATGAAATTTATTTTAAATTTACTTATATGACTTATTTTTGTTATTTTCAATATGATTAAATTTTAAAAGACTCTAAATAATTCTAATATGTAATGTGATTTTATTTATTTAAATCGAAGTTAAACTTATTTTACACTGATTTTTTTAGTTTAAATAAATATTTTATATCTTCAACACTCTTGTATTGAAAAATTCATTTGTGCGTTTCAAAACATTTTCTATAGTTTTGTTAGATTTAGTTTATATGATTATTTTTATTTTAAATAAAACTATGTTTTAAGTAGTTGAGATAATTCAGACCCGTATTATGATTTTGTTGATTTAATCATTTGTTATTTCAACTTGATTTTATTTTGAGGTTTCATTTAATAAATGCTTTTAAATAATTAATAACGTGAAAGATTTTTTGAAAAGATATGGTGCAAACATTTTGGAAACAATTTTTTTAAAAAGGCTAAGAACTGAATTATATTAAATACTCTTTAATGTAATTGCAAAATAATGACTTTTGATTAGTTGCAAATAATGCTGGAAAAAAGGCACAAACAATTTTTGTAATTACGTAGAAATTTCAGGGGTAGATTCATAAAGAGTCATCTGCTTTAATAGTATATACTAGATTTTGATCCGCACTTTTATATACATATCTAGATTTTATATAAATATGTAAAATATTTGTAATTTCATGTGTATATATATTATCAACTTTATTTCAGATTTGAGAGATCATATGGAGTTCAAAGTTGTAGAGTGTTACTGTTGAGAAACGGGTCAAACCCACCATACCCGATCTATCCGCCGTAGGTTGAGACATTTTTTTGACTCAAAATATTGACCTGCATGACCCGCAAGAAAAAATATAACACGCACACCTAGCCCACTTAATTTTTCGGGAAACCCGCGGAACCCATAGATAATTATTTAAATAATAAAATAATTATTTTATTTATTTTTCAGAAAATAATATAAACAATATATATTTTTAATACTGCAAACTTATATTTTAAAATATATTTGATCTGCACCCATACCCGCGATTTAAGTAGATTTGGAATATAGTATATTTTCATAATATCTCTTCCTTTTAAACAAAAATATACAATGTAAAATCTGTTTTGGATAATACTTCTAAGATAAGAATATATTTAATAGAATTATTCTACAGCTATTGAAATTTTTGGGAACCTATATTTAAGATAAATATATTTTTGAAAAATGGATGTTTTAGAGAATATTATTGGAATTTATTTAATTTGAATCCGAAAAATTGATGACTTTCTATATATTATTTTTTATATTTATTGTTTAAGTAAAACCTTTAAAATAGGAATAAGTTAGCAAATATATTATTTTAAAATCTGATCTTCTTGAAATCGATTGAGAAAGCACTGGAAAAAAATCCAGATGACGTTCACCCCAAAAGACTTAAAATGTTTGTATTCGAGAATCAATTTTGTATTAACAATTTAAATTTACTTTAAAAAGATGTTTACATGATGTAAAAAATAAAAATTGGTCTGAAAGAAAATATTACTATTCGAGAATCAATTAATTTACTATTCGATGGACCATATATTTAAATTATTGAGCTGTTTTGTTTAGTTGGACATTATTATTGATTGGGCTTTTAATTTCTGTAAATTATTAAAAGTGTTTTTTAAAAAAAGGAAAGAAAATGAGATGTTTTGTAATTAGTTAGAAAAGTTAGAGGCATGTTCATAAATTGTTTTCTGCTTTAATGGTATAGATAATTATTAAAAAATTTAGAAATCTTATATATATATAATAAATTAATGTAAATAATCAAATATATGTAATTAAGGAAATAGACCTATTGTGACTTTTTATGTAGATAAAATTGGTACTTCTCTTTAGTAGAGAAAGATATGTAACTAAGGAAATGGACCTATTGTAATTTATTTATGGCAGATAAATTGGTACTTTTCTTTTAATAGAGAAGATGTCATGTCACTGATATAAACACACTAGTTTTACGTTTTTACTAACCTATTAATTTTTCTTAAACCAAAAAGTAATATTGTAAAAATATTAACAAAAGAACAACTTATATATACTAAATTTATAACTGATCTTATAAATCACGTGAAATCGTCATTTTGCATTTTAATTTTTTTTGTCAAAATCTCCAAGAACAATTAAGTTCAATTAAGTTTTTAGAGAGACACACAATTCCCATAATATTATATTTTCTTTATTGTGTATATATCATAAGAATTAGGGAATTTGTTATACTAATACTACATCGTCATCTATAAATAAGACCATACAACTACGATATCTACCATCTACAAATTGCATCTCCAAATTGTTCAATATTTATTTCTCAGATATGATATTTATGAAGTTCTTAATAAGAACATCTCAAATGAGTTGCTCTATTTTTTTCTTTAAAATAGAGTGACTCTATAATAAAGTTGGAGTTTGCTCCAACTATACCATATTTTAGTATAAAAAAATAGAGTGATGAACAAAAAAATTAACAATTTACACCATAATTGGAATAAACCTATTTTCACTTTATTATAAAGTAGAAAATAGAATATCATTAGATCATTTTTACTTTAAAGTTTATTTTAGAATGAAAAATAGTGTAGAGTCAGACATGCCCTAAATGATTCAAGTTGCATCTCTTTGTGAGATGATTATATAGATTTTGATGCTAAAATCATTGTGGATACAGTGATGTAGTGCTTTGGATGGTTCATATGATGAGATAATTTTTATTTATATCACTACAAATAATGTCAATCGTAGGAATATGGGAAATGTATTAAGGAAGACATGTTCGATAATGAGTGTTTTTTATTCTCTTAAAAGAAAATTTCTTGGGTTCACCAAGATGAGTAAGACAAAGGTGAAAATCAAGCCGAAAATAATTAACTTTTCATCTCAAGAATTAACATGAGTGTTGGGATAAGCTCAAAGTTAGCTTGAGAAACAAGTTATCCTACCTTGTTATGGATATCTAAAAAGATTATGAAATATTTAAAAGTGTTATGTCTAATAGGATTAGGAGTTATCTAGTCTTATATAAAGAGATGCATATAATGTTACATATGATGTGTGTGAGAGATCAAGATTTTACAGTGAGTTTTCCTTAAATATAATAAGAGAGTTATACTTGCTATCAAGATCTTGAGTTTGTGTTCGATATAGTACACTTGAAACTGTGAAACAATATTTGGTGTCAGAGCTGATATAATTATGGGCGACATCAAGGACGAAGCTGAGATGAGTACCAAGGAAGCTGACCTTCTTCGATCAAATTTCTGATGCTTAATTCTAAAAACTACACTGTCTAGGCTATGAGGATGAAAATTGCTCTCAAGGTTAACAAAGTATGAAAGACTATTGATCTAAGAAAAAAAACGAGGATCAAAACAACATGGTTATTGCCCTAATTTTCCAATCAATACCCGAAGTGTTAATAACTTTGCAGGTTGGAGAACTCGACATGGCAAAAGCTGTGTGAGACGGGATTAAGCCTCGACATGTTGGAGCAGAGAGAGTATGAGAAACGCATTTGCAGACATTAATAGCAGAGTTTGATTGTCTTAAGATGAAAAAAGAAGACACAATTGATACATTTGTTGGTAGGTTATCCGAAATATCATCAAAGTTGGCTTCTCTATGAGAAGTCATTGAAGAGTCCAAAATTGTGAAGATATTTTTGAAAAATCTATCAAGGAAGAAGTATGTAGATTTGTATACCGTAATTGTGTTGTTTCATTAGAAAGCCAATGGCTAAGTATTTATACAACCTAAGAATCGATGTGATCTCAATATTAACAAGAAGATTCACCCTTATCTTAACGACATATACGGACTTATCAGCATATGAGTAGTTATCTTAACATATATCCCCAATACTCCCCCTCAAGTTGGAGCGTGTGGATTAACAACACCCAACTTGGACATAATAGTCTGAAACGGTACGCGCCCGAGAGCCTTTGTCAAAATGTCTGCAACTTGAGAAGCAGAAGTGATGTGCTGAGTGACGATCAGACCAGCTTTGACAGCATCTCGAACCGAATGACAGTCACGTTCCAGGTGCTTCGTGCGTTCGTGGAAAACAGGATTGGCTGCTATATGAATGGCAGCTTTACTGTCACAAAAGAAACGTGTCGGCTCATGCTGTTCTACACCAAGTTCTTTGAGGAGACGTCGTATCCATTTAGTCTCTTTCAAAGCCACCGCCATCGAACGATATTCAGCCTCTGCTGACGACATGGCAACCGTGTCTTGCTTCTTTGTTTTCCACGCAATAGGAGAACCACCAAGCATAACTACACAAGCACTCAAGGAACGACGAGACAAAGGACACCCACTCCAATCTGCATCGCAATAGACTGTAAGTGTGAGGTCATTTCTTGATGATAGAAGAATTCCTTGCCCTGGAGATCCTTTCAAGTATCGAACTACTCTGAGTGCAGCAGACCAGTGTTCCTCTGTCGGCGCTTGCATGAACTGGGAGAGTAAATGAACAGAATAACATAGCTCAGGACGTGTATTCAGTAGATAGATCAATCGACCCAACAGACGACGATATTTAGTTGGATCAGTGAGTAGTGGAGCCTCAGACTTAGCGAGATTGTGGCCTTGCTCGATAGGAGTTGACACCGGTTTGGAACCAAGGTAACCCGTGTCTGCAACAATATCAAGCGTGTACTTGCGTTGCGACAAGAAAATACCTTCAGGACCTCTGCTAACTTCGATGCCAAGAAAGTATTTTAACTTGCCCAAGTCTTTCATGGCAAAGCACTTGCACAAGTACTCTTTGAAACTTTGTAACATACGAGCATTGTTGCCACAGATGAGCAGGTCATCGACATAAACAAGGACTCTAAGCTCCACACCACTGCGTTCATAAGAGAAGAGTGAGTAATCTTCATAAGACTGGATGAAACCGAATCGTATTAAGGCATCAGAAAGCTTCTTGAACCAACATCTGGGAGCCTGTTTCAAACCATACAAGGACTTGCGCAGTTTACATACTTTGTTAGGATGAGAATGTCTGAAACCCGGAGGCAATTTCATGTATACTTCTTCTTCTAGATCACCATGAAGAAAGGCGTTCTGAACATCCATTTGATAGACTTCCCATTGTTTTGCTGCAACAAGTCTTAATAAAGATCGAACTGTTGTCATCTTAACAACTGGTGCAAAAGTTTCTTTATAATCCTCCCTTTCAATCTGACTTTTGCCATTAACAACTAACCGAGCTTTATACCTCTCGATTGTACCATCCGCGTTGTACTTGATTTTAAAAATCCAGAGACAGCCAATTGCTTCTTTCCCTGGTGGTAAGTCTGTGATATCCCAAGTTCCACTGTCCTCAAGAGCTACGACTTCTTTGCCAACTGCCTTGCGCCATACTTCTAGTTGCATAGCATCTTTGAAGTTCTTTGGTTCAGTGGAATTTGTGATAGCTGTCAAAAACGCACGATGGTTCGTAGAAAACTGCTCGTCAGAAATGTAATCAGACAGAGGGTACAAGCAGTTACCTGAGACCGAAGACGAAGACTCTAATGTGGAGGAGGAAGAGACGAAATAGTGTGTATTACTTTCAGATCCAGCCGTTGCATTGTAGAGAAGATAGTCTTGAAGAGTGACTGGTTTTGTCTTCTCCCGATGACCTCTACCAAGTGTTTCAGATGCACCTGTCTCAATAGGAGCAGGCGTTGTGATTGGAGATGAGGAGGATGACGGAGTAGAAGTTGAGGCCACTGGTGACAAAGAGGTGTCTTGAGCAGGAAGCGACTCAGAAATGGGAAGAGAAACTGCAGGGACTGTCTCAGAGACTGGAGAACTAACCGGAACAGAGTGCTCTGTTTCTTTGTCAACTGGTGTAGTGTGAGTATCAGTACTCCCCCTTTCGCTTAACTGTGTAACAATCCAATCATCATCATCACTCACAATGTTATCTGCAGGACGAACTGCAGGAGGAGACTTCAAGTCAGCAAAAGGAAAGATGTCTTCGCGAAACACGACGTCTCGTGAGATGATGAACTTTTTGCTATCCATGTCATAAACCTTCCATCCCTTTTTGCCAAAAGGGTAACCCATGAATACACACAAGCGACTGCGCGGACCAAACTTATCCTTACTGCGAGAAGCTTTGTGTACATAACACGCCGAACCAAAAACCTTCAAGACTTTGTAGTCTGGTTTAGCGCCATGAAGAACTTCATACGGTGTGCGACCATTAAGCACCGAAGACGGAGTTCTGTTGATCAAGTAAGCCGCCGTGAGCACTGCTTCTCCCCAAAATTTGACTGGAAGTGATGCTTGAAACAACAAAGCTCGTGCCACATTAAGAATGTGTCTGTGTTTTCTCTCCACACGACCATTTTGTTGAGGAGTGTTAACACAAGAAGTTTGATGAACGATACCCTTTTCTTTAAAGAATGACGAGAGTACCATGAATTCTGTTCCATTGTCGCTGCGTATTATTCTGACAGGCTTGTTGAACTGTTTCTCTGTATATGCCAAGAAATTCTTCAGCACTTGTTGGACTTGTGACTTTTCCAGCAGAAGAAATGTCCAAACGGCCCTAGAGAAGTCGTCGACAATTGTTAGAAAGTAAACAGCTCCACAGGATGAATGAACTCGGTAAGGACCCCAAAGATCAACATGAATGAGAGAAAAACAATCTTTCGTTTTATTCATACTTTCATAAAAAACTTCACGAGTTTGCTTAGCTCGAAAACAAGTGTCACACGGACTGGAGCTAGCAGGTTTAGAAATAAAAGACAAATCTGAAAACACTGAAAACGACGGATGACCCAGACGTTGATGCCACAAGACATGATCAGAACCTCCGACTGCCCGATGACTCTTCGCTGAGACCAAATCCGTAAAGTAATACACACCATCACGTTCCTCACCGGCTCCAATCAGGGTCCTCGAAAAATGGTCCTGCAAAACACAGATTGTATCAGTAAAGGTAGCAAAACAATTGGTTTGTTTTAACAGTTTTGCAACTGATATCAAAGTGCAGTTCATGTCTGGAACAAACAACACTCGCTGCAACTTTATCTTATCAGACAAAGTGAAAGTTCCCATCTTGACTGCAAAAGTTCTGTTCCCATCAGCAAAGAAAATGGAACACGGTGGGATCATCTCAATATCAGTCAACATATCTGCGTTTCCCGTCATATGGTGCGAAGCACCTGTATCGAGAATGACATCACCCAAAGTTCTCTTACCAGCCAGCTTGTCAGGACCAATGGAAGCCTTCTCCTGTGTCATCTGTGTGAGCACTTTCCACTGATCTGGTGACAGTTCTGGAACGGAAGAGTTGAAACTTGTAGCTTGAGCAACATTAGCTTGACCACGTCCTCGATTACTCGCGCCACGTCCCCTTCCTCTGTTACCGGTTCCCTGTCCACGACCACCACTTCGTTCATTGTACCAATCAGGAAACCCCACGATTTGCCAACAGTCACGCTTCTCATGACCAGTGCGACCACAGTGAGAGCAGATGGTGCGTGAACGTAAGATCGAGTTGTCTCCTTTGCTTGAGGAAGAATCACTAGGAGGAGCATCTCGTCGTGTAGACACGGAGTCCTGACGAGCCACAAAGCCCACTGCCTCCTGATGCTGATCACGACCTCTTGCAGACGCCAACCTCTGTTCTTCTCTCACCATTTTACTGTAAATTTCTCCAAGCGAAGGTAACGGATCTAGACCAATCACGTTTGTTGATATGCTTCCAAAACGTGATTCATCCAAACCCATTACGAACTGGTGAATTTTCTCATGCTCTCTCTCCTTAGAGATAGCTGCAGCCGCTCCACACGTACAGACATGAATCGGTTGATACACTTGCAGCTCTTCCCACAACGTCGAGAGTTTACCAAAATAGTCCAAAACGGACTGCCCTTCTTGTCGACACGCAGCAAGTTGAGCTTTGATCTGATGAACACGTACCGTGTTCCCCACGGAAAACCTCTGTTTCAGTTCTTCCCCCAACTGATACGCTTCCGTGATATACGTCACTGTGGTTCTCACCTTCGGTTCAATGGAGGCTCGAATCCAACCCACTATCATTGAGTTCACAGTCAGCCAGTTGTCCAAATCTGGACTCGTCTCTTCCGGCTTCTTCAGAGTTCCCTTAATGAAACCCAATTTACGCTTGGCCTGCAGAGCATTAACCATCTCTGATGACCATTCATTATAATTCACTTCGTTTAACTCAACAGAGCAAATCTTGGCTCCTGGATTGTCGGAACCATACAACGTGTAAGGCGAGCTTGACGTCGCTTCATCCTTCTTTGTTGCAACTGTGAGATCAGCCATGACTCTCTATGAAAAGAAACAAAAGATCAGAGTTTGAGGATCTTCTGCTCTGATACCATGTAGATTTGTATACCGTAATTGTGTTGTTTCATTAGAAAGCCAATGGCTAAGTATTTATACAACCTGAGAATCGATGTGATCTCAATATTAACAAGAAGATTCACCCTTATCTTAACGACATATACGGACTTATCAACATATGAGTAGTTATCTTAACATATATCCCCAATAAAGTACATTCATATTGTTGCATCTCTGGAGCAGGTTCTCAACCTAAATTCAACTAGCTTTGAGGATATTGTGGGAAGACTAAAAGCTTACGAGGAAAGGATTTGTGAAGACAAAGATGAGCAACAAGATGAACAAGGCAAGTTGATGTATGCCAACTCGGAAACACATCAATACAACTATGGTAGTTATGGAGGTAACAGAGGTAGAGGACGAGGAGGTCATTCTACTTGGAGAGGAAGAGGTTGCGGCAGGTATGGAATAAAAACGACGCGTACATGCAAGGACATTGACGAGATGCTCCGCACATCACATGTTTTCGATGTGATAAACTCAGCCAATATGCATATGACTATCCCGATAGGTTGCTTTAGAGTCTATTACCAGACAAGAAGAAAATTGAGGACACACATGAGACTGATAAACTAATGATGCATTAATTAGCCAACCTCAACCAAGAGAAGGTCCATCCAAACAGCTTTGATAATGACCTCAACGCAACGAATGTTTGGTATCTTGACAATGGAGCAAGCAACCATATGAGTGAAAATTGACTGTTCTTTGTTACGCTGGACAAAACAATCACCGGGAAAGTGAGGTTTGTAGACGATTTGCTATTGATATAATAGGAAAAGGATTGATTCAGTTTGTGTTTCGAGGAGGTGAGAAAAAGATTTTAAACAACATGTATTATATTCCTGGATTGAAGAGTAACATAGTCAGTTTGGTCAAGCCACGGAAGCGTGATGTGAAGTACGGAAAGACAACTTACTTATCTTATTCGATCGTTTTGGTAAGATAATGGTCAAGACGACTAGATTCAAGAATTTACTATACAAAGTCGTTTTAGAAGTTGACAAACTCGAATTATTAAAAGTATTGATAAAGACTGAATCATCTAAGTGGCATGCACGACTCGGTCATACCAACACATACACAATAAAGGCGATGATCAATAAGGAACTGCTGACTGGAGTATCTGCAATGATAATGCAGAAAGAGACATGTATGTCTTGTCTCCTGGGTAAGCAACCAACACATCCTTTCAACCAAACGACTACATATCTACACTAGAACACAAGAGATGTGTGTTTGTACTTATTGATGATCATTCCCGTTATATGTGTACGATGTTTCTGAAGGAGAAAAGAGAAGCTTTCGAAAAATTCAAAAAGTTCAAGATGTTAGCCGAGCAAGAAACAAAGTGTAAATGCATTTTCCATAAGCTCACAGTAATATAATCCACCACAAGCCTGGTGTTTTAAAACATTTGAAACCTGACATCGAAAGTAACATGATACCAGTACAATCTGTATGTCTTTTTTTACATGGTTGAAAAATATAAACTTCTATTACTAGAATCAACTGGATAGACACATGTCGAATTACTTGTCATGGCTTTACAAATTAGATAAAGAATGAAGTTGCGGAGAATGTCGTAGTCTCCTTTGAGAAGAAAGGCGATCCCCGGAGGGAATGAAATAACAAATAAAAATCTGATTCATAATTGAGTACACTGGTAAAAGACGCGTACATGCAAAGACATTGACAAGATACTGCACAACGAGATGCTCCGCACATCACATGTTTTCGATGTGATAAACTCAGCCAATATGCATATGACTACCCCGATAGGTTGCTTTAGAGTCTATTAACAGACAAGAAGAAAATTGAGGACACATAAGAGGCTGATAAACTAATGATGCACTAATTAGTCAACCTCAACAAAGGGAAGGTCAATCCAAACGGCTTTGATAATGACCTCAACGCAATGAATGTTTGGTATCTTGACAATGGAGCAAGCAACACTATGAGTGAAAATTGACTGTTCTTTGTTACGCTGGACGAAACAATCACTGGAGACGATTCGCTTTGATATAATAGGAGAATAATCGATTCGGCTTGTGTTTCGAGGAGGCGAGAAAAAGATTTTAAACAACATGTATATTCATGGATTGAAGAGTAACATAGTCAGTTTAGTCAAGCCACGAAAATGGGATGTGAAGTACGGATGAAAGACAACTTACTTAACTTATTCGATCGTTTTGGTAAGCTAATGGTCAAGACGACTAGATCCAAGAATTTACTATATAAAGTCGTTTTAGAAGTTACAAACTCGAATGGTTAAAACTATAATTAAATACTGAATCATCTAAGTGGCATGCACGACTCGGTCATACCAACACATAATCAATGAAGGTGATGATCAATAAGGAAATGGTGGCTGGCGTATCTGCAATGATAATTTAGAAAGAGACATGTCTGTCTTGTCTCCTGGGTAAGCAAACAACATAACCTTTCCCACAAACGACTACATATCGAGCCACTTGTCCTCTCGAGCTCATCCATGGAGATCTTTGCGGGTCTATCACACAATCTACACCGGCACACAAGATATGTGTTTGTACTTATTGATGATCATTCCCGTTATATGTGGACGATGTTGCTGAAGGAGAAAAGCAAAGCTTTCGAAAAATTCAAAAAGTTCAAGATGTTAGCCGAGCAAGAAAAAAAGTGTACACTGAAGACGTTTCGCTCAGACACAGGAGGTGAGTTCTGTTCACATGAATTTCAAGTGTGTTGCGATGAGAACGGCGTGAATAGACACTTGACAATTCCATACTCTCCTCAACAGAATGGAGTTGTGGAAAGACGAAACATGACACTTCTAGAAATGACCATGAGTATCTTGAAACATATGAAAGTACTGAATATATTTTGGGGGCAAAGCTGTTAGACATTCCACCTATTTGATCAGTAAAAAACCAAACCCTTCACACTATGCTAAAACATGATGGGAAGCAAGAAACTTGATGACATGGCTAATATCCTAGTTCAATTGGGAAAACCCAAGTTTAAAGACCTATCGACTGCTCGATCCAGTAAAAGAAGAAGATAGTAGTCAGTCGCGATGTTTTTTTTTAAGAAAACAAAGGCTGGAACTGGTATAACGATCAGTCAAATGATTGCAACGACGGTGGAACTTTTGTGATATATTTGAGAGAAGTAAGTGGAAACTATGAAATAGAAGGGAAACATAAGGAGACGAAAGCTGAGACCGAAGCTGTTATTGAAGATAACGAGGTAGATGAGGATAACGATGATGATGATGATGATGATGACAACCTGTCTAAACAAAACCAACCAAGAAGATCTTCTAGGCTGAGGACCAGACCTGCATACTTGGATGACAACATTCTCATCGCACAAACAGAATGGCGAGTGTCTCTTAATGATAATAAATGACGAGCCATGGGATTTCATTGAAGCTAAAGAACTAAAGGTAATGGTAGATGCATGTAAATATTAAATCTTCTCAGTAGAGAAGAATGATACATGGGAACTCGTGAACCTTCCTATAGGTATAAAACCCACTGGCTTGAAGTGGATATTAGAAACACCGATGGAATATCAGCAAAAGCACACTTGGAGGCAAAAGGTTATGTTCAGCGACATAGGGTGGATTATGTTGAAATGTTCGCACGCCAGTAGCTCGTATTGAGACGATACAATTGGTCATTGCGTTAGCAACCACCAAAAGTTGGGAAATACATCACCTTGATGTGAAAACTGCGTTTTTACGCAGAAAGTTAAGAGAAGAAATATTCGCCACTCAACCAGAAGGATTTAAAGTAACTCTACAGCTTGAAACAAGCACCTAGGACATGGAACAATAAGTTGAACAAGATTCTTAAGAATTCAAGTTTCAGAGGTGTTTTAAGAAGCCTTTGCTGTATAGAAAGGAAGAGAAAGGTGGAACTCTCATCGTGTTAGTTTATGTCGATGACTTACTTGTGATGGGTCCTCATTAGTGCAAATGCTTGAGTTTAAAAGAGAGATGTCAAAAAAAATCGAGATGAGTGTTCTCGGCAAGCTGACGTATTGTCTGGGAATCGAAGTGCTTCAATGTAAGGAAGGCATTGTATTGAAACAAGAAAGATATGAGTAGAAGATACTTTAGGAGACCAGAATGAGTACCTGCAATGCAACGGCCACACCCATGGACAACATGAAATTGTCAAGATCGGTCGAAGAGAAGAGTATTGATGAGAAGGAGTATAGATAAAGTGTAGAATGTCTGCGCTATTTACTCCTCACTCGTCCAGACTTATATTTCAGTGTCAGAGTGTTAAGCAGATATGCAAGATCCCAAGAAGTCACATGGTGCAGCTTCGAAACAAGTACTATGATACCTACAAGGAACTTCTCTTGGTCTTATGTTCAAACAAGCAACAATTGTTGAACTGGTGGGCTTCAGTGATAGCTCACACAATTTTGATACTGACGATGGTACAAATACTACAAAGCATGTGTTTTATCTCAATTACAGCCCGATATCATGGTGCTTGTGTAAGCAAGAGATAGTTGCAATATCGTCTTGCGAGACTGAGTTTATGGCTGCAGGCAATTTGGCTACAGGTTCTTCTAGCAGAAATTGTCGAACAAGCGAGTAAGAAGATAACCATAAAGGTTGATAATAAATCTGTAATTGCTCTTACTAGAAATCTTGTTTTCCACGGTCGAAGAATGCATATACATCGAAGGTTTCATTTTATACGAGAGTGTGTGGAGAATGAACAAGTTGAAGTTGAACATGTCGGAGGCAAGAGTAAAGAGCTGATATACTAACTAAGTCTCTCAGAATGATCAATTTCATAGAATTAAGAAGCCTTATCGGTGTCCATGCTGTGAGTGAAACTAACTTTAAACTTAAGCGGAAGATTGTTGGGATAAACTCAAAGTTAGCTTGAGAAACAAGTTATCATAATCCTACTTTATTATGGATATATAAAAGAATTAAGAAATATCTAAAAGTGTTATGTCTAATAGAATTAAGAGTTATCTAATATTATATAAAGAGATGCATATGATGTTGCATAGCTTATGATGTGTGTTAGTGATTAAGGTTTCTGATTGAGTTTTCCTTAAAATAATTAGAGAGTTATATAACAAGATCTTGAGTTTGTGTTTGATATATTAGACTTGAAACTGTGAAACAATAATGAATACATGAGCAACTTCAAAACAGCATAATTCTAATATCCAAATAACCAAATATCATTTTTCAAAACATATTTTCAAAACATATATGGGCATAACAAATAGGATTATATTATTATGACTCCAAAGGAGCAGATTATATCATACATGAAACATTCATTATCAAAAGACTAAACTCAACAGAGTTTCAGTATAGTTTCTATCAAAATTCAAAAATCATGTAATAAAAATCAACATAAGAGAAAATGAATGATTCAGACTGTAATCACATAAAACCTATAAGATTTGTTTTTCCAAAAATAAAAACAATTTAGTGAGAAAAGAACTCAGTCCTCAAGGGTAAAATATCACCAGTTAACTAACGCGTGTGAAACGAAGACTTTGTGTATATTCAAGAACAACGTCCTATTCACATGCAACTATCAAAAAGCCAGAAACGGGCTTTCAAGTTACAGTAATATCCTGCAAACATCTTCAAGATCCTCATCTTTGTCTCTGTAAAACTTACGTCTACATTCGACAAGCAGAAAAAATGTCTAAAGGATGTCTAAGTTGTTTTAGGAATAAGCATAGTAAGAAGCAACACCAAATCTGTGAAAGCTAAGGATGTGGTTGAGCCGGTAGTACTAAAACATGATGAAGAGAAGACTAACACCCGTTATGGACATCTGGATACATTGAACTTGAATATCTCTCCACTATTTCCGGTTTCTATAGGAAACTTGGGGAAGGTGATTCTTCTTCATTGTTGAAAAATGATATCAATAAAGTGAAGACTTTTCATTTATGAGGAGTGACAACGACAAAGGAGAAGTAAAGGACGAGGATATAGGATATATTGATCTCAAAGAACACAAACTCAATTAGCTCGAACTCGTTTATATCATACAAATAAGAACTCTTCTTATTAACTCTTTGAGGAAACTCTCTCAAAACCTCAAACTCCCAAACACATAAAACTCACACATTAGATCATCTCATGATCTCTCTTTATATACTCGAATATTTATCCTAAACTCATTAGGACTTATCTAACTATAAGTTTCCTAAACTCTTTTAGATAAACACAACACAAATAGGAAACTTATGACTCAAGTTATCTTCAAGCTTATCCAACATTCTCCTTCTTAAGCTTGAAATCCTCTTGTGACAACTCTTGCATACCAATGAAGTCTCTCATCTCTCTGAACTTGATCATTCCCAATGCCTTAGTGAGTATATCTGCTTTCTGCTCAGTTCCCGGTACATGCTCAACCTCTATGATCTCTCTCTCAACACATTCCCTTATAAAATGGTATCTTGAATGAATGTGCTTACTTCTTCCATGGAAAACCGGGTTTCTTGTTAAGGCAATTGCGGACTGATTGTCAATTCTGATAGTCACCTTTTCTCTTGGACGTCCGGTGACTTCACTTAACACATCACGCAACCAAATCGCCTGCCTTGCCGCTTCCGTACCCGCCATGAACTCCGCTTCGCAACTCGATAATGCAACAGTGTCTTGCTTATGTGAGCACCATGTAATAGGACTCTTTCCCAAGTAAAAGATGTGACCGGTTGTGCTCCTTCCATCATCAGGGTCAGTGTTAAAACTGCTATCACTGTAACCTAACAACCGTGGCACTCCACTCGACGATCTCGCAAACACAAGTCCACAATTTGTACTTCCCTGCAAATATCTCAGACATTGTTTCAGAGCAACTCCATGTGATTCTCTTGGACTGCTCATGAAACGAATCAATACTCCTACTGCAAAAGACAAGTCGGGTCTTGTGTGTAACAAATATCTCAGACAACCAATGTTTCGTCTAAACATGGTAGCATCGATTTCTTCCTCCTCCAAAGACTTAGATAAATTTAATCCAGCTTCCATTGATGTTTGTACTGGGTTACATCTCGCCATTCCTGCATCCTCAAGTATCCTCATTGCATATCTCTTCTGATTTAAAGTAATCCCGTGAGCACTCTGATGAACCTCTATTCCAAGATAGTATGTTAACTTCCCTAAGTCGCTCATGTCAAACTTACTTGCCATGTTTCTTTTGAACTCATTAATAAGCTTCATGTCTGTTCCTGTTACGAATAAATCGTCAACATAAACTGCTATAACAAGAAGTTCGCCTTTCACTGCTTTGCGATAGACTGATGGTTCCTTAGTACACTTCACTAACTCAAGCTCCATAAGAATTTGGTTGAGTTTGTTGTTCCATACTCTTGGAGCTTGTCGGAGACCATATAAAGCTTTATTTAGTTTATACACCTTGTTCTCACATCCTTTGATCTCGAAACCTTCTGGCTGTGATACGTACACGATCTCCTTTAACTCTCCATGCAAGAAAGCGGTTTTAACATCGAGATGGTGAACCTCCCATCCATTAGTAGCTGCTAGATTGATCAACAAACGTATTGTCTCAAGACGAGCGACCGGAGCGAACACTTCTTCGAAATCAATCCCCTGTTGTTGTACATAACCTTTGGCTACTAATCTCGACTTGAACTTATTGATACTTCCATCAAAATTCCGCTTGATCTTGAATACCCACTTTAAGCCTATTACCTTTGCTCCATATGGAAGATCAACTAGCTCCCACGTTTTGTTCTTGATAATTGACTCTATCTCCTCTTCACACGCTCTTGTCCACTCTTTTGATCCCTTTGCTTCACTGAAGTTTCGAGGTTCATCGTTTAGGAGCAACAAGAGTTCTTCTCCTAACTCTTCGGACAGCAAAACGTAATCATCAAGGTATCTAGGCTTCGTTACTTGTCTCTCCGATCTTCTCAGTGGTTCCACTTGCTGTTTTCTTGTGTAACTATTGGTTCCTCTGTTTTGGGAACAACATCACTTGCTGCTAGTTTTCTCTCATCGGAGTTACTTTCTTCATCGTTATCTACCCCGTGATTCCCAAACTCGCCAAGCTTGATCACAAAACTTTGATCACTCTGTGTCTCTGTACTGTCTTTCTTCCAATTACATCCTCTAGCCTCATCAAAGATGACATCGTGACTTACTATTATCTTCCATGTATATGGGTCATACAACCGGTAAGCTTTGGATCCTGGCTCCGTGCCTAAATGTACTAGCATACGAGACCTGTCATCAAGCTTCTTTAAGTGTGGCCCTTCTATCTTCGCATATCCTAGGCATCCAAACACTCTAACATGAGATATGTTAGGCTTTCTTCCTCGCAGCATCTCATAAGGCGTCTTTGCTTCCAATGCTCTTGTCGCTAGTCTGTTTATCAAGTATGTAGCATGTCTAATAGCCTCTCCCCACAAATAATTCGGCATGTGCATATGCTTTATAATGCTTCTCGCCATACCCATCAGAGTTCGATTCCTTCTTTCCACTACTCTGTTAAACTCATGGCTTACGAACTCTCCTCCTCTATCTGTTCTGAATATTTGTATCTTCTTCCCCGTTTCTTGTTCTACTGAAATTCTCAACTTCTTAAACTTACTAAACGCTTCTCCTTTCTCTTTAAGAAGTATTGTCCACATGTATCTCGTATGATCGTCAATCACAACAAAAATATATCTATTTCCTCCTTGTGTACTCGGGGATATGGGACCACAGAGGTCTCCGTGAAGTAGCTCTAGTACCCTTGTAGCTCTGTAACTAGTAGCTTTTGGAAATACTTGTCTTGCTTGCTTCCCAAGCATACACGATCCACAAAGATTTGCTTTGATATGTCCCTTTGGAAGTCCTAGTGCAAGCTCTTTTCTCATCATATTGCGTATTGTCTCTATGTTTGCATGTCCCAGGCGTTTGTGCCAGCGACTTGACTCTGTTTCGGCAGCTAGATAAAGACATGGCGTGCCTCTTACACCCTTATGTACCTTGTAGAGCCTGTTCTTAGATCTTTTTGCCGTAACGAGTAGCTTCTGATCTCTATCATGCATGGTCAAGACTTCTCCTTTGAGTCGTATATCACACCCTGCCTCTGTAGCTTGTCCTAGACTGATGATATTACTTCTTAAATCCGGAATCCAGTACACATCTGTCATCTTTCTTGAGTCTCCATTCATATCAGTAAATGATATAGTACCCTTTCTTTTTATGTCGATTCTGGAATCATCTCCAAATCTAACCTTCCCGGAGATAGTGTTGTCTAAGGATGAAAAATATCTCTTATCTCCAGTCATGTTGTTTTGAAGCCCCATTATCAAGATACCACACATTCTCTTCTCCATTATTGGTCTCGTACTTATCAGGCAACACATTCTTCTCGTTTAGAAACACTATCTCATGCATCATAAGCTCATCAGCTTCCTGTGTTTCAGTATTATCTGTCTCATGTGCTTCTTGTAACTTCAATAGTCTGTCTGGACACTGAGCTACGAAGTGGCCAACCTTATCACACCGGAAACAAGTGATTCGTGATGCATCTCTATTATCATTGTTATTGTATCGATCATTATTATAACGACCACGACCTCTGCTGCCTCTGAAGTAGGAACGTCCACCACGTCCTCTGCCTCTGTAAAAGTTGTTATACTCTCGATTTCCTTGCTCTAGCTGGTAGAAACTCTGTTGCTCTCCCTGAGCCTTTGACTCCGTATACATTAGTTTTCCTTTATCATCCTCGTCTGGATCATCATCACGTATTCGCTCTTCATAAGCTTTCAAGCGTCCAAGAATGTCCGCAAAGCTTGTTGTTTTGAGATCAAGTACTTGCTCAAGTGAGGCGACAATAAGTATATACTTTTTCCGTGGAAGACTGCTCAAGAACTTCTTAACAATCTTCACTTCTTCAATTGTCACCCCCAAAGCAGCTGATCTCGATGCAAGTTCAGATAGCCTTCCCCCAAAGTCATCAATACTCTCTGTTTCCTTCATCTTTAAGCGGTCAACATTAAGGTCTGTAGTCTAGCCTCCTTAACTCGTTCTGCACCTATATGTCGAGTTCTTATAGCTTCCCACATCTCTTTAGTTGTTTTATGTTCTCCAACCTGCAAACTCAAGTTCTCTGGAATTGACTGAAACAGAAGTCCCATCGCCAAGTCATTCTTTTTAGGGTTTGCTTCCTCAACTGTCTCAACTGCTTCCCAGACCTCGGCAACCCTAAGACATATTTTCATCCTCATGGCCCATACTGTATAGTTAGTAGTGGTAAGCATAGGACACTTCAAGCTCGATGTTCCTCTGTCATCCTTGTCTTTCTCGGTTGCTGGTATTATATCACTCATTTCTTTTTGTGGCTCTGATACCAAATATAGGATATATTGATCTCAAAGAACACAAACTCAATTAGCTCGAACTCGTTTATATCACACAAATAAGAACTCTTCTTATTAACTCTTTGAGGAAACTCTCTCAAAACCTCAAACTCTCAAACACATAAAACTCACACATTAGATCATCTCATGATCTCTCTTTATATACTCGAATATTTATCGTAAACTCATTAGGACTTATCTAACTATAAGTTTCCTAAACTCTTTTAGATAAACACAACACAAATAGGAAACTTATGACTCAAGTTATCTTCAAGGTTATCCAACAGAGGATGGGACTTAACTTGAGATGTAATGTCTTGTCCATCATGTTTAACTTTTTTTCTTTGTTTTTGAAAACACTAGTTTTCTTTCTTATTCGATATTATATTAGTCTATCATGATCCACTGATCAATGCTTTTATGTCCTTTATTACATGTTTATCTGTGATTGAATTAGTAATGAAGTTTTATATATTTTTAAGTGTACAGTTTAAATAGTCTTTAGAACGTTTTTACCAAACCAAAGCTTTATAAGAACTGAGACACTTCATCCTCTGTTCCAAAAATAGTTCTGGAGAATCTTTCTCTGGCTGAGAAACAGTGCACCACACTCTTTGTTTTGTTTTTGAGTAAAAACCACACTCTTTGTTTATAAGACAACAATTGTTGATTCTACAGATGACTTATCTGGGTGCAATACTAAAATGTCACAATTGTTTAACCGGATGTAGTCTATAGCCTTCTTCCAAGATGACAATCTCTGTATTGCCAATTTGTTGTGTTGTTTGATTCTTGCCAAGCAGGTTAAACTAGGTCCGGTGTCAGTACCTAGCTAAAACCTTGGTAGGCCAAATTTTGTCTATCGAACTGGTTCATTCTTGGAATTAGTGGAACGACTTTCTCTGTAGTACTATTATTGGGCCTATATAAATTCCAGTTCATTTATTTGTGTATAACTTCACATCTATAGGCAGATGGTACAGTCTCAATCAATTACGATTTGTTGTGTTATAAGATTTCAAGACTAGGTTTGATGGGCCGGCAGACAAATGTAGGGAAATAGTGGTTGGAACAAGAAGTGGACGTGACTAACTTTTGATCAACCTTTGTCTTTTCCAAGTAACCAGAGCTTCACCATATCCACTTGTGTCTCCATCGGTCTCCTCGTTCGGTCTTTTTTTTTTAAACGAGAGAAACCTAGTTACAAATCTAAGAAAATACTGCATAGAAGGGTGTAAGTTGAAGATCTATAAAATGATCTTAATAAGACTTTCTAATAGTGAAATTGATAACTCACAAAAAAGAAAAATTGATAACTCACGTTAACATCACTCTTTTCATTAGGATAAAGTTTCTTTTTCTACTTGGTCAATTTGTTATTTATCTAATTTCTAAAGTGTATTATTATCTATAGCTAGTCTAATTCCCTTTACGTATGCAGAAGTAGAAAATACGCAAAGGCATAAATGTTGGATCTAGAGAGCATCTTTCCAAATAATTTTTTTTTTGAGCAACTTCCAAATAAATCTATATAATCACTTGAAAAAAGGAATAAATGATCCTTTAACCAGGCAAAGCGGTCAAAGAAAATATTGCGGATAAGACAAAAAGTTCCAACTATTTCATAAACCGGAGCACTCCAAAACTTAACCGAGTTTGCACCAAACATTAGCCCAACGTTGTTACCATTACATTTTCTCAGGCAAATCTTTTGTTGCAACTTAGAAACATCTTCAAATAATCTACTTATGTTCACCAGAAACTATTCAGTAAAATAATTTTATTTTTTTGAAACACTTTCAGTGATATAATATATAAACTCGCAATCCTCGAATATTGTTTTCGGAAAAAAAAAAAAATCTTTAACATTCTTGGCTGAAAAATCTAACGCAGTCCAAAGTCATACAGATCATAACGATCCCATAAATCTAAGTCTTCCACCAGCAGATCTGAATCAAAAATGTCAATTTCACTGCCAGGTGACGACGGAGGAGTATAAGAACCTGATGGTGATGACTGATGATTCTCTTTAATCTCAACTTGACAATCTTTATCATTACCGGTTATCCCACGGTACTGATCCATAGTTTCCTCTTTGATGATACCTTCTTCATGCTTAACCGATACAGATAAACCGCTCGTGTCCTGATCGAGATCTTGTCCGAACCGGATCATTCGGGAATTTTCCAAATCATCTATCGGATCTCCAACGGTAGTAAAACCGGCATCTTGGTTTTGGTTGATATTGCAAGTGTGGTGACCAAAGTAAGTGGTTCGGTAAACCGGAGGATTGTCTTTGATCTTCTGTTCATGCTTTCTTGCTCCACATGCATGATCTATGTTGTAAGAACATCTATAGTAGCTCCTGTATTAATATTAATGCATATACTAATTAGTATCAGTGATCCGAATGAAAAGTAAAACAAATATGATAAGAGTATTTGTGATATTACCTTTGGTGTTTCGATTCTTTTATAGTCTTTTGGCCGTATTTCCTCCAAAGAAACCCGTCGTAGTAGTTCGGATCCGGTGAATCGTGACTCCAGTTCTCACTTGAAATTGTATCATTATTCTTTCTGAAAATATGGCGGCCGGTACAGAAAATTAGCATACAAATCATCAAATATCACATCTCTTAACACTGCATTTATAATCACAAATTTATCTTTTCAACAGAATATGAAAAACATTATGTTCTTTGAACTAATTTTTTTAAGCAAGGAAACATTCGAGGGCTGGATGTTAACTATAAATTAATAATACCTTTTCTTGGAGTGCCTTCTCTGGGGAAGAGGAGGAGGAGAAGGAGAAGAAGAATCCGTTGAAGACAAATCAGAAAATAGACCACCCTCGGATTTTGGTGTATCAGAAAAAATTGAGATAGCACTGGAAAAACAATGGACGATCGATTTAGCAAGATCATAGTTTGAAACCGATCTGTCGTCAGCCATTGGATGGTCAAGCCGCAGCTTCAACCGCTTGGCACAGCTATGGCCATGAAGTATAGCTTGTACTGCCTTTTCTTGGGAGGTATTCATAGTGTAGAGTGTGCTTGTTTTAGCTGGTTTTCTTTTTCTCAAGTCTCTTCTCTATGCTATTTTTTTTTTTTTTGATCAAAGTCTCTTCTCTATGCTATAAATTCGGAATTGATAGGGAGATCATATATAGGGTAAATGCCAAGTGGTGGGCACATATTACCAGATGAGGGAAAGAAACAAAAAATATTGATTAGAAAGTATTTCGAAAATACAACATGTTATAGTTTAACAATATATATGCAATAGAACTAAATCGACTTTACCAATTATAGACCAAGTTTTGTATTCCTGATCAAGCTATTTACATACACTAGGGTATATTTTAGTGTGATTATAAAAGAAAGATTTATATATTTGTCTCTTGAAAACCACCAATTGCGAAGAGAATTGATAGCCGCCCTCTCTCTAAAGCTACTGTAGCAAAGGGGGCGATTTCAAATTTCCCCTTAGGGTTCCAGCTTAAACCGTCGACGGCCTCACGCCGTTCGTCGAGAATCTCCTCTTTCTCCCTCCTCTTCCTTTCTAAACCTCCATGGATTTCCCTTCCCTACCCAGTTCGACGCCGGATCCTCCCGATGACGATGCCGTTCCATTGTGCGACCCCTCCTCTCCTTCCACCGCGACTCCTCCATCCTCGGTGCCGGCGGAGATACCAAACGCCTCAGCTCCTTCTTACGCTCAGAGATTTAAGGACTCCTTGAGAAACCTTAAAAAAATCTCCACTCCAATCTCTCTCTCTGATGGCCTACCAGTCGTAGAAGCCCCCGACTCGATTATCCTAAAAGCTTCGGAGGAATGGAAGGACCACATTCTGGCGAAGTTTCATGGACGTGTTCCCCACCCGGATAGAATCTTCGCCGATTTGAACCCGGTTTGGGGAAAGAACGGTGATATCACAGTCACGATCATTTCTCCTACAGCTTGCCTCATCTTTGTCCCTTCAGTTCCTACTAGGGAATGGATTTTGCAGGTTGGCTATTGGCAGGTCTCAAATTGCGCTCTTTCGGCCTATCCTTGGACTCCAGGATGCAGTCTTGAGGAGGAAGAACTTGTCTCTGCTCCGACTTGGGTTATTCTGCAAAACGTTCCCCTCCAGCTCTACTCTCTCGAGGGAATCAGTGTAATAGCAAGTGGCATAGGGGAGCCACTTCACACAGAGCACTCTAAACTTCCTCCCTTTCACTATGGAGACACCAAAGTGAAAGTTGAGATTGGTCTCGACGCTCCCCCTCCAGCAGCAGTGATCGTTCGAGACAGTCAAGGCTTCTCTGTTCGGATTGATGCAAAGTACCCCCGCCTTCCGCCTCAGTGCTGCAATTGTGGAAAGTTTGGCCACATGCTAAACTGTTGCCCCCTCCCAGTTAGCAACAAAGGACGACACCGGAAAGTTGGTAGCAATACTCAACGTGCGGCTGTAAAGGAGGTCAGAGTCCGGGACCCTCTGCTTTCTGCCAACCCTGCTCCTGCAGTCCCACCTTTACTCCCTCCAGCTTCAGCCCCGAGGATGATCGCCCGCACTCCAATGCCCCAAGGAATCCCTCCCAAGACTCCAAGGAGTGCTCACCCTCCTCTGTCTCCAGTCTCGGAGGTGGATACTGTAATACCTTCCCCTCAGCATCCTACTCCTCCTCAAGAGAACTCTCCTCACGAGCTCAGCGACTCTTCACAGAGTAACACAGCGACAACTCATCAGCCTCGACAAAAATCTATAGGTCACAGAACAGAGGCTTCGCGCCGCCTCGTCCTCACAACCTCCTCTCTGCCTCTGGGGCAAGCACATATTCTTGTTCCCAACGATGAGGTTGATGGCTTTCAACCCTCACCGGCCACAGCCCGAAAAGCTCGCAAATTGCAAAGGAAGCTGGTCTCTGCTAAGCTCTCCAGCCCCACTTTTGCGGTCAACTCAATATTCTCAAAGTTTCGAAGTCTTCCCTCTCGGGGAAGTCCTTTGATTCAGTAACTCTCTCACCTCCATCCTTTGTATATATGGATCTCTTTTCATGGAATGTCAGAGGAATAAATAGTAGCTCAAGACAAGTCAGTGTGAGAGATTGGCTGAGATTAAATAAACCCTTGGTGGGGGCTGTATTGGAAACAAAAACTCGGGAGGAAAATGCAGCTAGGATAATACATTCGACCTTCCCAGGTTGGAGATGGGAAGGGAACTATGAACACTCGGAATTAGGTAGAATATGGGTTGTCTGGGACCCTCAGATCTCCCTCATTGTCTACCAGAAAACGGCTCAATACATACTTTGCGGCATAACTGATCCTGCCTCCGGTACTTCTTACACGGCAGCCTTCATTTATGCTTATAATACGGAAGCCCAGAGAGCTGATCTCTGGAGAGATATTGGAGTTCTTAATCGCACCTCTCCTCTTTCATCATCTCCGTGGATTCTTATGGGTGATCTCAATCAAATCCTCAATGCCCAAGAGCACTATTCGGCTGAACCTTATGACCCTCCTCTGCACGGGATGGAGGCTTTAAGATCCTGCATGGAAACCAATTCTCTGGTGGACCTGAATAGTCGTGGGGCATTCTTTACTTGGACAAACTGCCGTCCAGAAGACCCTATTCTTCGGAAACTTGACAGAGCTCTGGTTAATGATGCATGGCTAGTGGAGTTTCAGGATTCAGTGGCGGTCTTTGATCCTCCTAAGGATTCAGATCACTCGCCGTGCCTTGTCTCCCTTCAGCCTACTCAAGAAAGGGGGAAAAAAGGATTTAAATATTTTTCTTTCATCTCCTCTCACCCTGAATTTGTGTCTCAGTTACAGGAAGCTTGGGATACTGAGGTCATGGTGGGCTCGAAGCTTTTCACTCTTGGTCAGAAACTCAAGAATGCAAAGACTTGCTGCAAATCACTCAACCGACAGGGCTTTAGCAACATTCAATCTCGTACTAAAGAATGCTTGCTTGAGCTGGAGGAGATCCAGGCTCAGCTCCTTTCTGACCCTGATGAGGAGCTCTTTGAAGCGGAAACGCAAGCCAGAGACAAATGGCTATTCTTTGCAGCTGCTCAGGAAATCTTCTTCAAAGCCAAGTCCAGGATCAGATGGCTCAAAGATGGGGATGCTAACTCCAGGTTCTTCCACCAGGCTGTCATCGCTCACTACTCATGGAATGTCATTCGCTACCTTAGAGACCATTCTGGTAATAAGATTGCAGACATCCGCCAATTGAAGGATATGATTGTCGCATTCTACACTTCCCTTCTTGGGACTGAGGATGGAGGAATTACTCCACTGCCTGTGGAGGAGTTCAGAACCCTTCAAAGCTTCAGGTGTTCTACTGCTCTTGCTGCGCAGCTTTCCCAGATCCCAAGTGCTGAAGAGATTCAGCAGACTTTTCTAAAACTCCCAAAGAACAAAGCTCCGGGTCCCGATGGGATCACTAGTGAATTCTTCCATGATGTGTGGCCTATAGTGGGGACTGATTGCATCAGTGCAGTGCGGGATTTTTTCATCTCTGGACGCATGCTGAGGAAGTTCAACTCAACCACAATCGCTTTGATCCCAAAGATAAAGGGTGCGGATGAGCTTGGGAAATTCAGACCAGTCTCTTGCTGCACCACAGTCTACAAGGTCATAGCATCTCTACTCAAGAAGAAACTCAAGCTCTTTGTCTCTGATGTGGTACAGAGGAACCAGGTGGGATTCTTAAAGGATAGGCTGCTATGCGAGAATGTCCTACTTGCATCAGAGCTCGTCACGGGATTTCACAAAAGAGGTCCCCTAACTCGTGGCTGCCTCAAAATTGATCTCACAAAGGCCTTTGATAACCTTCATTGGTCCTTTGTCCTCAATGCTCTACGAGCCCTTGATCTCCCCGACGTGTTCCTCAACTGGATTAAGGAGTGTATTACAACTCCAACCTTCAGTGTGGCCTTCAACGGGGAATTGGTGGGATGCTTTGCTGGAAAGCGAGGGCTTCGACAGGGTGATCCGATTTCCTCACTTCTCTTCGTGCTAGCTATGGACACTCTGTCTAAGAAGCTGGACGCAGGAGCTATTGAGGGAAAGTTTGGACTGCACCCACAATGCGACGCTCCCCTCATCACTCACCTTAGCTTCGCTGACGACGTCTTAATCTTCTTCGACGGCAGTGAAGCTTCTCTCGTGGGCATTCTGGAAATCCTAGAAGAGTTCAAAAAAGTCTCAGGCCTAGGCATCAACCTCAGCAAAAGTGAAGTCTTCTTCGATGGTGGGAACTCTACGCTAGTGCAGGATGTTGTTGCCAGACTTCACCTAAAACAAGGCTCTCTACCGGTGAGGTACTTGGGAGTACCTCTCACAACACGCAAGCTCAGGAAGCAGGACTATCAACCGCTGCTTGATAATCTGTCAGCTAGGTTTACTTCATGGACAGTGAGACATCTCTCCTTCGCGGGCAGGCTTGTGCTCTTAAAATCTGTGATTTATGCTGTCATCTCTTTCTGGGCAACGATCTTCATCCTGCCCAACCAATGCCTCAAGAAGCTGGAACAAATGTGTAACTCTTTCTTGTGGAAAGGTACTCCTGGTGATGCTAGGGGGGCGAAAGTAAGCTGGGATTCAGTATGCTCTCCTAAGTCTAGTGGAGGACTAGGACTTAGGAAGCTAAAACCTTGGAATCAAGTTCTTGGTTTAAAACTGATTTGGCTTATCTTCACCGCTTCTGGATCGTTATGGGTCTCTTGGATCAGGCGCCACCTGATTGGCAATCAGGATTTCTGGACTTTGGACTCTGAAAACTCAGGCAGCTGGATCTGGAAACAGCTCTGCAAACTGCGACCCTTGGCTCGTCGGTTTGTTTACTGTCAACTTGGCTCCGGAATCACAGCACGGTTTTGGCATGACAACTGGACCGGAAATGGAGCACTGATCGATCTGACTGGTCCTCTGGGGCCGCAAATTGCAGGTCTTGATCTAGGTGCAACCGTTGCTGATGGAATTATTGACGGGAATTGGTGGTTGCACAGGTCTCGTAGTAGGAACCCGATTATCTGCCTACTACGAGACTCACTACCACCAGTTGAACCCATCGCTCTCTCAGAAGTGGACGACTTATATCTTTGGAAAATTGGAACCGCCACTCCTTCTACATCTTTTAACACCGCCGCGACCTGGAGCTCAGCTTTCCCACCTCCACCACTTGTTAACTGGCACAAATCTGTTTGGTTCTCTGGTTCCATACCCAAGCATGCCTTTATAACATGGCTGATCTCCCTCAACAGACTCTCTACACGCGACAGGCTGGGGGAATGGGGTCTTGATGTTCCTTCCTCCTGCCTTCTCTGCTCGATGTTCGATGAGAATCGCCAACATCTGTTCTTTGATTGTGACTACTCAAAAGAGGTATGGTCTTTCTTCTCCTCCAAAGCCCATCTCACTCCACCTCTCTCGTTTGAAGATTGTTTGAGATGGATGAAAGACCCTACCACAGACAGAAATGTCAACCTCATCTTGAAGCTGGCTTTTCAAGCCTCCTGCTATGCTATTTGGAAAGAGCGTAACACTCGACTTCACTCGGCGGTATCACGTTCTGCTCAGTCACTAATTGCTGACATTAGGCTAACCATCAGAAGCAAACTGGATTCACTTTCCAGAGCTCAGCGAAACCTTCAAACCACTGTCTCCTTTTTGTCTACGTGGTTTGAAGTGTTTCATTAACCTTTCTGTTTGGTTCTTTTGTTTTTTAGGTTTGATCCTGATCGCTTGTGATCAGTTGTATCTGCGCTGTAAGCCTGCAAGGCTAAGTAATATATAAACTAGATTTTGACCCGCACGTCTGTGCGGGTGTATTCTTTTATAAAATATGTTGTTTTCATGTCAATATTAGAGTTGGAAAAAATCAAATCTGAAAAATCGAACCGATTCTGATCGAAAAAGAAGTACCAAACCCGAACCAAAATTGATTAAATATCAAATTTTGGTATTTGAAGAACTGAAACCGAATCCGATCTGAATCGAAATATTTCAGATACCCAAATATATTTGAAATAGATTTATATATTTATATATATATATATATATATATATATTATTTTTAGATTTAATTTATATAAAATCAAATGTAAATATCTAAAATAGTTAAAGTATACTCAAAATACCAAAAATATTTAATAATTATTGTTTCTCTATCTGAATATTTAAATCAAACTAATTTATATGTTAAGTTTAGGTATTATGACATATGTTATTCAAATTTATATGTTAGATATTATTTTGTTTATATATTTTGAGAAATTTAAAGTATATATCAAATTTTAAAAATAATTTAAATGGGATATGCGAACCCGAACAAACCTGCAAAAATCCGAATCGAATCCGAACCAAAATTTAGAAATATCCGAATGGGAGTGAAATCTTTGAGTCTGGAAATCAGAAACCCAAAAAGATCCAAACCAAAGCCGAATGATTACCCGAACGCCCACCCCTAATTTACAATCTATTTTTTTCCTTTAAAAACAGAACAAATATATAATTAATAGTATTTTATACGTACTATCATATAAACAATCACATATATTATATTTTTAAAATTTAATGTGAAATATATAAATCATAATTTAAGTTAGTATATGAAATTTGATTTTGTATTGTATTTGTCTTTTATATATTGAAAACCTTTTTAATAATGGTTCAGATCGGATCGGGTTCGGTTTTTTAAATACCGAAATTTTGAACCCGTTCGGATATTTAATCAATTTCAGTTCGGGTTCGGTGCTACTTTTTCGGATCGGGTTCGGTTCGGTTTTTTGGGTTCGGATTTTTGGCCCAGCCCTAGTTTTAATAATATAGATGTTGTTGATTTGTTAACAATTTTGAATTGATATTATCCGGTATATATTATTTTAACTGATAGGTGATAATCTTGATTTTATGTTTGGAAATTTAGTTATCATGTTTGTTAGACAATATCTTCGTAAATCTAATTATGGAGTAATATTGATATAATTAAATTATTTAATAAATAAGGTAACCAAATGATTTCTAATTTCAACGAAATTTGACAAACCGGCTGGTGTTTCGTGGGAATATATTATGCAATAAACAAATTCTGGTATATGATTATTTTTTTAGAAAACATTTGTTACAATATCCTTTTAATTTTAATAGTATACATTTAGAAAACACATTTATGGTTAGGTTAAAGATAGTTAAATATAAGGAATTGAGAATCTAAGAATTTAATTTAAAAAAAAAGTGTGGCCCACTAAAGTTGAAAAAAACGGAATGGGCTGTCTTTGTTAATGAAACTTGCGTAAGATGAGTTGGATAACAAAGCAAATTTCTTTAATTATAAGCAGTGGTATTCTACCGTAAATACTGAGAAAAAGTGAGGGTTATTTTTCACTTGTACTTCACTTTTAATAGGATAGATTGGAATTAAAAAAAAAAAAAAAAAAAAAAAAAGAAAACCACCAATTGCGAGAGTAAAGGAAAATTAGGTGTTGACTTTAGCAAATGATCTGTCATGTATAAGAAACCAAAACTTTAGCAAATGATCTATCATGTAAAAAAAAAGTTGTTTTATATACTTTATAATTTTGATTACACTAGTTTTATTTGTATAGTCTACTAGAATACTTAATGGTTAGTCATGTGTGAATGACGGGGGCAAGAGGCAAGTGGCTGTTTCCATCGGGCTTCGTCGTTAGCAACACATGACGTATTAGGTGCTGACTTCAGCACGATGACGTCAGAAACAACAACAACAACAACAACCAGTCGGCGTGGAATTCCGTTGGCTACTTGGCTATCTAATGATATTATCCAGTAGTTAATACAGTTTCTTTCAAAAGAAATTAGGAAGTAAGAGTTCTAGTAAATGGTAGGGCTGAAATTATTATTTGAGATCCGGTTTTCGATCAGCTCTGAAAATTCATATATACGGAATGGTCGATCTGGATAGTAAAATGTTAAATCTAATCTAAAAATTTGTCAAAAAAAATGTTTAACTTATCCAAACAACATTCGAATTCAGATATCTTATTTTTTTAGTCTGAATATCTGGATTTATAACTTTTATTGATAATTTTTTTTTAAATAGTAATATCTATATATAGAAATTAATTTTATTTAGTATGGTATTTTATTTTATAATAGTTATATAAAGTTATATAAATTTGGTAACAGAAACTATAGAAATAATTTTAAAAATGCGGATATAGATATCCACTGAATATTACAATTTTTTAAAAAAATATTCGACAGCCAGATATCCGGAAATCCCCAATCCGGATAAAAAAATAAAAAACTATCTATTGGATAAGGATTGAGATTGAGAGTAGGATTCTTCCTGATTCTTCTCTTCATTTGAAATTCTTCTCTATCTTGTCTTTCATTTTTCTCTTCTTCGATCAAATTTGTCATAGCTACTTTAATAAACACTAAACTTTGACCCGCACATCTGTATGAGTAATCTTTTATTTTATAATATAAATTTAAAATTATCACAATTTTTAAATATATGAATTAGTATTATATATTATGTAACTCTATAATATTTTAGTTAGATTTCTTATTCGATATTGTTCATATATAATCATTTGATTTGTGCATTTTATTTTTATTAATTGTTACTAAATACTAATGTATTTTCAAATTCATAATATGAAATAATCAAATAGAGAATCTCCTTCAATTTGTTTCAAAAAAAATTCAGTTGCATACGCTACATTTTAAAAAAATGTATTTAGTTATCCTACAGAAGGAATAACTGTTTAGGATAATTTATATTTACATATTGTGTTAAAAATATATTTTAGTGTATATTTTTGTAAATAACATGCAAATAAAAGGTTAATTATATATTATTATATTTTGTATATAATATATTTAGATAATATATTTTGTATTATATATAAAAGTTAAACATATGTCAACAATTTAATTTTTTTAATAAAAATATTAAATAATTTATGAATTTTAATCTTTTAAACGTCGAATGATATTTAAACCTTTTAAATGGGTGAATGATAGTTTGTTTATTTACTTAAATGAAAGTAATACTTTAAATATTTTAATTTACCAAATTAATACAATTTTCATATTTAATGCATTTTTAAAGCCATTTCTCAAAAATAAATTTATTACTTTTTTTTAATATAGTAGACATAATATAATTATTAAATTATAAAATAGCATATAATTTTTTTATAATAAATCATTATATAAGATTAATTAATAATAATATTATATTATTAGTTACGAATTAATCACTACATTAATTAAAATATTTAAATTCTTAGTAATATTTTGTTCGATTTTTCTCAACATATGTTTTATAACTAAAATTTAAATTTAAAATTACATTTAAAATTTTGTTTATTTTTAATATATTTATATTTTGTAGAAATATTATATTTTCATAGATTAATGTAAATAATCAAATAGATGTAATTGGTTATATGGATCTAATGTGACTTTTTATAGTAGATAAAAATGATACTTCTCTTTTAATAAAGAAGATACATTTCTTAAAGAATACTAAAAAAAATTGTTTGTTGTACGAATGGATTAGTATTACAAGTTCGTCACTGTTATGTTGCTTCAGTTTATCAAAATAGAACTCCCTTCGTTTCATAATAAGTATCAATATGACATTTTCACACAAATTAAAATGTGATTATAATGTATTTAATTTGTTATTATTTACACTTATTTAACCAATAGTATTTGAGATAAATAAAATTATTTATAAAATCAATGTAATTTGTAATTAATTTTCAGCTGAAAGTAAGTATAATTTGTATTAGAATTCTAAAGCGACACTTATTGCAAAAAAAAATGACAGAGTTACACTCTTAAATAGAGGGAGTACTAAATAATTCTAGTGAACTAATTTTAGAAAATTACTTAATGATTGTTATCAATTAATGGTCATAAAGTAATCTACTTAATGATTGTTATCAATTAAAATTGTCACTCTAATTAATGATTGTTATCAGTTAATTCCTTACTGGTCATGAACAAAAATTAAATAACTATAGTTTTTATTTAATAAAAATTGCTGTTACTAGTCATGAAATAAACTAATTAGTGTTTATAATGGTAAGAACAAAGTATTTGTAAAATCTCTTACCAAATATTTAATCTACTAATAATAGGAATCCTGATTAATTTTAAGGGGTGTGTGTTTTTATAGAAAATTTATTTCTTGTTAAAATTTGTGTCTTGTCATTATATATTAAGATGTGTCTTTTTCATTCTTTGTTTCAAGAGTTATGTATTGGTTACTATTTAAATTGAAAATATATAATTACTTGAGTGAGAAGTTACGACTATTCATATATGTACCATTTCAAAATAACTACTTTAAATTGAAAAGACGTGACTATTTAAATTTAAAAATCATGACTATTCATATAAATATCATTTCAAATAACCAAATTTTAATTAAAAAGATGTGAGTATTCATATATATGAAAATTGCATCTCTTAATCTTTTTATATGAAAATTTGTATTTATTATTATTGAGATGAAAACTTAGGTCTTTTCGTGTTTTATTTTGCGCATATCTATTTATTAAAATTTTATAAATATTTACAATTATTTTATATCTAAAAATCATAGCATTATTATGAAAATTTGAATCTCTTAAGTTTTATACATAAAATTGAATCTTTTAAATTTTAACATGAAAAACCCAAACAATGTTAAAAGTTGTGTATTTTTACAGAACAATTGAGAAAGAGAGAGTGTAAATCGATTTGAGGTGCATTAAGAGCTTAAAATTGGTTGTTCATGGTGGTTGGAGTATTGATGGCAATGACAATCTTATAAATACTTGAATATGGTGAGGTTGAGAGAGTAAAAATGCAATTTACGGAAAAAAATAATGGCATTTTCGTGAATAATGTGAACTTGTGGGGTGAATAAAACAAAAGAAAAATTCAAAAAAAAACATAGGTTAGTTTTGTACTTGACTGAGTTTTGAGTCAATTTTCCTAAAAGCCCAATTTTATTATTTAGTTACAAGTTGTGTCTTTTCATTATATATTAGTATGTATATTTTCATTATTTGTTTTAAAATTTGTGTATAAGTTAGTATTTAAATTGAAAAATGTAACAATTTAAATGAAAAATTGTGATTGTTCATGTATGTATCATTTCAAAATAACTACCTTTTCAAAAAATTGTGACTATTCATACAAATATCATTTCAAAATAACCACATTTAAATTGAAAAGATGTGACTATTCATATATATATATGAAAAATTGCATCACTTAATATTTTTATATAAAAGTTGTATTTATTAGTATTGAGATGAAAACTTATGTTTTCGTTTTTATTTTGCTCATATATATTTATTAATATTTCATAAATACCTGCAATTTTTTATATCTAAAAATAAAATATATTAATATGAAATTTAATCTCTTAAATTTTTTTATACATGAAAGTTGCATCTCTTAAAATTTTACATGAAAAAACCCAAACAATGTTGAAAAGTTGCGATTTTTATAGGAATTTTATTTCTTGTTACAAGTTGTGTCTTTTTATTATATACTAAAATGTGTCTTTTTCTTATTTGTTTCAAGAGTTGTGTATTAGTTATTATTTAAATTGAAAAGACGTAGTTATTTTAATGAAAAGTTGTGATTATTCATATATGTATTATTTTAAAATAACTACCTTTAAATTGAAAAGATGTGACTATTTAAATTGAAAAGTTGTGACCATTCAAATATGTGACTATTCATATATATATGAGTAAAGTAAATATTAAAAGACACAAATCTTCATCTCAATACTAATAAAAACAATTTTTCATATAAAAATTAAGATACACAATTTTCATATTAACACTGATTAAACAATTATAAATATTTATGCGGTGTCACAAACAAAAAGGTACAAATGTGTTGTGATCTAAAAGATATGAACACATCATAATCTAAGATGTACGAACGTGATGTGATCTAAAAGGTACAAACGTATCATGATCCAAGGGGTTCGAACGTGTTGTGACTGAAAGAGTGTGAATGTATTATGACCGGAAATGTGCAAAAGGTTTGTGACCAAAAGGCTGCGAATGGTCATAGACAAAAGGGTGCAAACAGATCTTAACCAAAAGAATATAAAATGTGGATCTTGAATGAAAGGGTGCAAAAATATCTTGACCGTGACCAAAATGATGCAAATGGGTTATTATCGAAAGGGTGCAAATGGTCGTGACCAAAAGATTGCTAATGGCCGTGAATGTATTATGACCAAAAATGTACAAAAGATTCGTGATCGAAAGGATGTGAACAGTCATAAAGGAAAGAATGCGAACGGATCTTAACCAAAAGGACGTGAAACATATCTTGAATGAAATGGTGCGAATGGATCTTGGCCATGACCAAAAGGGTGCAAATGGGTTATGACTGAAAAGGTACAAATGGTCGTGTTTGAAAGATTACAAATGGTCGTGATCGAAAGTTTGCGAATGGATCGTGATAAAAAATTGCAAACATGTCTTGATGAAAAGGTGGAAATAGTCGTGATCGAAAGATTGCAAATGGGTTGTGACCGAAAAGTGCAAACAGGTCATGACCAAAAGAGTGTAAACGGATAGTAACCGAAAGGATGTGAACATATCGTAACCGAAAGAGTGTAAAATTAGTTGGGACTGAAAGTGTGCAAACGAGTCGTAACCAAAGGAGTGCTAATGGATCATGATCAAAGAGGTAAGAATGGATCATGACTGAAAAGGTGCCAACGAGACATCGCCGAGAGGATATTAAAGGTTAACCATGGTGTTAGTGATATAAGAGTATGATCTTTTCTAGACAACATAAAAGTCTATTTAAATCATAATATCATTTTCTTAATATTTCTTAGATTTTGTCTGTTTTTTGCCCATTTAAAAACTTTTTTTATCTTCTTGATCCCAATTTCAGTTCACATCCTTTCGTTAACGGCATGTTTGCACTTTTTCGTTCATGACACATTCATAGTTTCGTTCAAGACACATTCGTTCACCTTTGGAACATGTTCATACCTCTTGAACCCCATCACATTTGTACCTTTTAGTTTACGACGTGTTCGTACCTCTTAGGTTATGAGGCGTTCATACTTTTTTGTTAACGACACAATCACCTGACGTTACGATATATTTTTTTAAAAGAGATTTTTATGTTTAGAAGAGATTTTTTTATTTATTATAGTGATACAATTTAAAATTTGTCGTTACCTAAATTAATAAAAGATGTATAATTTTATTGGTATTGACATATTTGCATTTTAGTTGTAATTTAGAACTATAAAATATACATTTTTATTATCTATAAGTAATATAAATACATATGTTCTACGATTCGACATCAGATTTTTTTCAAAAATAAAATTAAATTTTTAAAAGAACTTAAATGATAAAATAATATATTTATTTATAAACTATGAGTTTCACGCGATATTGCGTGAGTTCCTTACCTAGTATATATTATTATTATTATTATTATTATTATTATTATTATTATCAAATTTAAAGCAAAAAAGTTAGATCAATCATAGAAAAAACTAGTATTATGTAAGTTTGTTACGTTTTTTCAATAAAATAAAAATATTTCTTTAATTTTTATATATTTATTAATTTGATTATAAATTTATTTAATTAAAAATATTCTCAAAATTTTTTCTTTACTATCAGTTATTGACAAGCCTAATTTCTTACAATAAAATATATTTAAACTTTTAGGCTTCTTGAACTATTCATGAAAGAATTGTAAATTCTTCTGTGGGCGGATAATGTTTAGTTATTTGTCCATTAGAAAATATATTTATATGTTTGGCCTGTGACTTTGATCGGATCTGTGAAACTCATTGCTCACATGTATTTTATGCTTGTTAGTTTGCCGATTGGATCTTGATTGATTGATGTTTTATTTATTTATTATTACTATTATTATAATAATAACTATTGGAAATCTCCATGGACATATATGTATTTGGAGAAACTAAGAGGGAGAAACCCCCAATAATTATGCTCTAAGTACTATTGTAACAAAGCTCTGGGTCAGGTCATATTATTTTACGTTTGGGGCGTTTGAAAATATCAATGTGAAATGTGGATACGACTTCATTGACAATTATTGAGAAGACATTTTGATAAATAAATATATTAGCTTATATTAAACCAAGTGGTTGAAACGTAGCTTCATCGTCATTAATTTATCTCACGTCATCCTCAACCAACATTTCCCCAATTTCTTTATCCTTTTTTTTGTTCAACTCCCAATTTCTTTATCCTTAAATCAAACTTTTCTGGACTTATAACATAGGATCTATGCGTGCTTGGAGCATGAATCAAATGAATATTTCTGACGTCCTGTTTATTCCTAAGAAGAGAACAGTCAAAATACTAATCCTGACGGCTCGCAATCTTGCATCATCTGAGAATAAGACTAATCTTGAAGTTGCTAAAGTGTTTACCATGATCGACCGAGAATTCTATTATTGGAAGTGGTCAATGCGCAATTTGAAACAAGTGATGTTGTGCGGATAGATCACATAAATAAATAACGATGTAAAGATGATCCATGACCATGTGCTATATTTCGATTGTCAATCTAGGGGCTAGAAACTCTTATCCGCACAATCTAGAGTGCGTGGAGTTGGTGATCCTCATCAGTTTTTATTCAATATGTTGAATTCCAATTAATATTTGATTTTATCTTCGACAATTATCTTTGGGTTAAAATATGATGCTGAATTTATTTATTTAAACAACTATTATAAAGTATAAAATATGAATGAGTGTTGAATTATTAAGATCGAGACGAAAGAAAAACAATAGTTAACGAGATTTTGTTGTGTTAAATTGAATATATCTTTTCTTATCAAAGAATAAAAATATATGAGGAAACGCTTCCCTCTTCTTAGTTGCTCTCTTGGAGTCTTTTGATGATTATTTTTTGTGGGTGATCATGGTTGTTTAGTGTGATCGTAGGGAGAGCTATTTGTGGTTTGCTCCTTGGCTTGAATGCCTCTGATTTTTTGGGTAGGGTATATATATGTTAACCTAATGCGGTTTGTAAGGAAATGATGTAATGTTCTGAACCAGTTTATTAATCTAAAAGATGACAAAAAAAAAGAGTCTTTGAACTAGTAAATACAGATTTAGAGTTTGATTATTCAAATGACTAGGACTAAATCCGCCCTACGGGCGGGACAATAATATAAAAATAATTTAAATATTTTTAAAATATTTTTATTTCTATCTAAAAATAAATTAAATTTAATCAAGTCAAATTTGTCTATTTATTTTTCAAATTATAAACTTATATAAATAGAATCTAATCATTTTACAGATCAAATTACAAATTATAAAATATAAAATTTTAAAGTTTATTCTAAATTAACTGCTAACGATATGTCATATCGACTATTTTTGACAAATAAGACACATTTAACTAATAATCGTGGTGTATTCATGTCGGATGTGTTTGTTTATGATAGATTTGGTTGTATCACTGGCTCCTTGTATTGCAGTTGTTTATGATAGATTTATTTGTGTTTTACCGTTACTTTCGTTGGGGTAGCGAGTTTTGGGAGTGATATTCTTTCAACAACATGTGTACATGTGACTATTTCACCTTCGATAGCTCATTTTGTCATATGAGTCAGGATGAGTTTTATTTTATTACAAAAACATTTATAATGATGTGTTTGAGAGCGAGATAAGCAGTTTTTCGTCTAAAATATTTGAATATAATAAAAATGTAAAACTATACATTTTTCAGATAAATGTTTAATTTAGTATTTTTATTTCTTATATTATATAGTTACTTAAAAATGTAAATATATATATATTTTTATAGAGATATTTAATGTATTATTTCTTTTTATTTATTTTTTATTTTTTCTTATATTGTATATTTAATTATTCTAATTCTTTGGCTTTTGTATCGAATGTATTATAATAGATATTTAATGTAATATTTATGTTTCTTCTATTGCATATTTACTATTATTATTTATAATTTAATGCCACGTAACTTTTATGGAATTGAGATTTATATTCAGACTTGGGGGGTGTTATTGGATAGAGTATTTATAAAAACTTTCAAAGATTTAAGTTTCATTATGATTCTGGTGTTATTAAATAAAAACTTCTCAAGAGTATGTTAAAATCTGATGTTATTGGTTTAGGATTTTACAACAATACTTGCAAGTTTTCAAAAGTCTAGAGTTATTCGTTTCATCATTTTACAAAATCACTAAAAGTGTTGTGTTATTCGAGTTTTTTTGAAAATAACAGACTGTGACATACTTTTAAAGTCTGCTGTTATTAGTTAACTATTACACGTGATTTGTTCACAAAATCTTATTAATCAAAGTATTGCATCTTGATCAGTATTCTCAAAGTCTTTTATAATAAAAAAAATATTCATTTATCCTTTTTTTTCTATCTCCAATTTTGCAAAGCTGTCATCGCTACTATCAAATGATTATCATCTCCTTCCATGAACACAGATTCAACACAGATTCAGATAAAAGGGTAAATTCCAAAATTTAGCAAGAATATGAGAATCACCCAATAACAGTAATAATACAAAGAACAAATATCGCTGCAAGTTTGTGCATGCAAGACTGCAATTTTTACTTTAAAGAGAACTGCAAGTTTTGAAAATGAAGAAAATTTTACCCAGATAAATTATAAAAATGAATAGTCAATGGGAAATGATAAAGATAGCTACAATCACGACACTATACAATATTTTGATACTTTGCAGCAGTTAGCAATATCTTTAACAGATTCTGTGATAATCTACAAAACTTTTTGATAAACAATTAAAATCATTTTCAATTTAGTCTACTATTTAATTTTTAAAATCATCAAAACTCTTTTTCAATCATAAACCAATAACAGCCCCTTGGACACTATTTGATGATTTCTTCTATTTATATTTTATGCATTTTGATTTTTAAATGTTAACTATATATCTATTTTTCACGTTGTATTTTTAAATGTTTGTATGAATACATAAGTGCTTTGTATTTATGGTTTGCATAATAGAGAGTTTTCATATTTTTTACGTTAAAATTATTGTACATATAATTAATATTTATTTTTAATAGAAATAGAAAACAATAGCACAAGGAGTAACATATAGAAAAACGTATCTAACTACACATATTGTATATTTACACATATTTCTTTTGTAAAAAACAAAAACTATACATTTTTAGATAGATGTTTAATATAGTTTTCCATTTCTAATTTTCTTGCTTTTATATCAAATGTAATATTACAATAGATGTTTAATGTCATATTTCAGTTTCTTATATTGTATATTTATTTCACTATAATTTTTTCACATAGATGTTTAATATAGTTTTTCTCTTTTGTATATTGTACATATAACTAATATTTATTTTTATTATATAGTTTATTTACGTATCTAATATAACAATAGATGTTTAATGTATTATTATCTATATTTTTATATTGTATATTTACTTATTATTTATTTTACTATAAATTTTTCAGACAATATTGAGTTTATTTTTTCAATTTTTATATTGTAAATTTACTTATTATTTATTTTTCTTATTTTGTATATTTACTTATTCTAAATTTATTGCTTTAATATCAAATGATAATATTATGATATATGTTTAATGTAACATTTTTATTTCTTATTTCTTATTTCTTATATAGTATATTTACTTATTATTTATTTTTTCTTATATTGCATATTTACTTATTTTAATATTACCAATAAATGTTTAATGTAATATTTCTATTTCATGTATTGTATATTTACTTTTTCCTATATTGTAATTTACTCATAAAAAAATTGAAAATCATAAAATGTAAATCTATATATTTTCAGATAAATGTTTAATGTAATTTTCCATTTTCTTATATTGTATATTTGCTTATTATTTATTTTTTCTTATATTGTATGTTTCTTTATTCTATTTTTTATTTTATATCAAATGGTAATATCATGATAGATGTTTAATGTAATCTTTCTATTTCTTATAAAATGTATATTTGCTTAGTATTTGTTTTACTATACATTTTTCATATAGATGTTTAATGTAGTTTTCTATTTATTATATTGTATATTTATTTATTATTATTATTATTTTTATATTATGATAGATTTTTAAACATTTGTATTTCTTATATTATATATTTAATTATTATTTATTTTACTATATATATTTTCAGATAGATATTTAATTTATATTTACTTATTTTAATTTCTTTTTCTTTTATACCAAATCATAATATTACATTAGATGTTTAATGTAATTTTTTTATTTCTTATATTATAGATTTTATACTGTTTAGTTTTTTTTAATTATTCTAATATTACAATAGATTCTAATATTACAATAGATATTTAATAAAATGTTATTTTTATTTCTCATATTGTATATTTTTTATTGTTTATTTTACTTTACATTTTTATATAGATGTTTAATTTAGTTTTATTTCATTTTTAATTGCATATTTACTTATTTTTATTTTGCTATATTGTATATTTACTTATTGTAATTTTCTTGTTTTTATATTAACTGATAATATTACGATAGATGTTTAATGTTATATTTCCATTTCTTTAATTCTATATTTATTTATTTATTTTCTTAATACCACATGTCATCTTTTGAAGAATTTTTTTTGATGATGTGGACATCCTATGGAGCCTCAAAAACTTCCTTTTATTAGTATAGATTTAATTATTGTTTATTTTCTTTATATTTCATATTTACTTTTTTTAATAATGTCAGCTAGCATCTTTTGAGAAATATTTCTTATATTGTATGTTTATTTATTCTATTTTTTATTTTATATCAAATGGTAATATCACGATAGATGTTTAATGTAATCTTTCTATTTCTTATAAAATGTATATTTGCTTAGTATTTGTTTTACTATACATTTTTCATATAGATGTTTAATGTAGTTTTCTATTTATTATATTGTATATTTATTTATTATTATTATTATTATTATTATTATTTTTATATTATGATAGATTTTTAAACATTTGTATTTCTTATATTATATATTTAATTATTATTTATTTTACTATATATATTTTCAGATAGATATTTAATTTATATTTACTTATTTTAATTTCTTTTTCTTTTATACCAAATCATAATATTACATTATATGTTTAATGTAATTTTTTATTTCTTATATTATAGTTTTTTACTGTTTAGTTTTTTTTTTACTTATTCTAATATTACAATAGTTTCTAATATTACAATAGATATTTAATAAAATGTTATTTTTATTTCTCATATTGTATATAATTTATTGTTTATTTTACTTTACATTTTTATATAGATGTTTAATTTAGTTTTTTTCATTTTTAATTGCATATTTAGTTATTTTTATTTTGGTATATTGTATATTTACTTATTCTAATTTTCTTGTTTTTATATTAACTGATAATATTACGATAGATGTTAAATGTTATTATTATTATTATTTTTATATTATGATAGATTTTTAAACATTTGTATTTCTTATACTATATATTTAATTATTATTTATTTTACTATATATATATTTTCAGATAGATATTTAATTTATATTTACTTATTTTAATTTCTTTTTCTTTTATACCAAATCATAATATTACATTAGATGTTTAATGTAATTTTTTTATTTCTTATATTATAGATTTTTTACTGTTTAGTTTTTTTTTACTTATTCTAATATTACAATAGATTCTAATATTACAATAGATATTTAATAAAATGTTATTTTATTTCTCATATTGTATATTTTTATTGTTTATTTTACTTTACATTTTTATATAGATGTTTAATTTAGTTTTTTTCATTTTTAACATATTTACTTATTTTTATTTTGCTATATTGTATATTTACTTATTCTAATTTTCTTGTTTTTATATTAACTGATAATATTACGATAGATGTTTAATGTTATATTTCTATTTCTTTTATTGTATATTTATTTATTTATTTTCTTAATACCACATGTCATCTTTTGAAGATTTTTTTTCGCTGATGTGAACGCTCCCTGGAGCCTCAAAAAGCTACTTTTATTAGTATAGATTTAATTATTGTTCATTTTCTTTATATTTCATATTTACTTTTTTTTTAATAATGTCAGCTGACATCTTTTGGGAAATATTACATTTAGTTTTTTTTGGAAATAATAAAAATATAAACTAAATGTAAAAAAATGTAATACTCCCATTTCTTATATTGTATATACTTTTATTCTAATTTTGAATTTATTTATTCAACTTTTAAATATAAAATGGTATAATACATTATGGATATTTTATGTAATATTTCTTATATTATATTATTTTAAAAAATAATATTTACTTTTTTCTTATATTGTATATTTACTTATTCTTTTTCAAATATATTTTTAATGTAATATTTCTATTTCTTATATGTATATTTACTTATTATTTGTTTTTACTTATATAGTATATTTATTTATTATTTATTTTCTGTCTTTTTAATAAAAATGCCACGTGGCATTCTCTTATATTATATTCTTTAAAAAATAATATTTATTTTTTTCTTATATTGTATATTTACTTATTCTTTTTCAAATATATTTTTAATGTAATATTTCTATTTCTTATATGTATATTTACTTATTATTTGTTTTTACTTATATAGTATGTTTATTTATTATTTATTTTCTGTCTTTTTAATAAAAATGCCACGTGGCATTCTCCCGTGAATATTTTTTCCTGATGTGGACGCTCCCTGGTGCCTCAAAAGGCTAATTTTATTAGTATAGATGTATATACTTTTATTCTAATTATGAATTTATTTATTCAACTTTTAAATATAAAATGGTAATATAATACATTATGGACATTTTATGTAATATTTCTTATATTATATTTTTTTAAAAAAATAATATTTACTTTTTTCTTATATTGTATATTTACTTATTCTTTTTCAAATATATGTTTAATGTAATATTTATATTTCTTATATGTATAATTACTTATTATTTGTTTTTACTTATATAGTATATTTATTTATTATTTATTTTCTGTCTTTTAATAACAATTTCACGTGGCATTTTTCCGGAATATTTTTTCGCTGATGTGAACTCTCCCTGGAACCTACTTTTATTAATAAGATAGATTTCCAAGAAAGCATTCAGAAAAAGAATTAATGGGCCATTTGGCCCAATTAACTAAAAATTAAAACAAGGAAGCAGCAATTCTTCTCCATTGGAAGTGACTCCCGTAAGCTTCTACGTCTGTCTGCGAGACGCTCCTTTACTTGAGACTCAATCTGGTATCGGTCGGTAAGTTTGACTCTGTTTCGTGGCCGTGTCTCAAAACACTGCGTTTAGAGAACAACACATACGCTAGTGATACGGGTCTAGAGTCTAAAATCCATCGTCTTGGTGATGACTTAAGACTTTTTTGTTTTTTTAGCTTCTTTATAAAGAAGAGTGTGTATTCATTCATCTTTATATGTAAATTTTTTTGTAGGATTTATGTCATTCACAGAGCGTTACCGGTCCAATAGCACTCTTGTCCGTGCCTCAGTGTTTGTTGTCATCTCTCGAGTTTGTAGAGATAAAAAGCAGGCATGACGCAGAGTTTGTTTTGATGGAATTGGCTAGGTACTTCGCAGAAAACTCTGCAAATAATCGAGCATAATGACCTCCTTGCACTGGAGTGGCGTTCCAGCATAATGTCTAATCGAAGTTTGTGGACTGCTAAAAAGACTTGTAGTCTAGTCATTCCTAGAGATTGGACTTGTGTTTTACTTTTTTTTTTGTTGAACTGCGTTTTCATGTCTTTGTGAGAACAAAGAACATTGGGTTTGTTTGGAAGTTTGGAACTTGTGGCTCATTTAATTTCGTTAAAAATATGAACGGTTTCATTTAACTTTATGGTTATTTATTATGGTCAACATTTTTCATTCAAATGAGTGTTCCAAAATTCTATGAACAGAACACTCTCTCATTTGCATTTTGAGCAAAGTCTCCGCGTAGACTTCATCTCTCTCTCTGGCCACAGGATCTCCCAAACCTCCATCAAGGTGATTTGCAACTTCTTCTCTTCTTTTTGAGACTTCATATCATTTGATTAATCAAGATTCTCCATGATCTATTATCTGACGTTTAAACATTTGTGAGCAGAGATTATATGGAGGAAAGTAAAGAGAAAGAGATAGAAACATTCCAAGAACTGCCTTCAAGAAGAGATATGATAAGCAACTTACCAGACTCTTTGATATCTCACATGCTCTCCTGTCTTCCGACAAAAGAAGCTGTCAGAACTAGTGTTCTGTCCACTAGGTGGAAAAGTCTCTGGCTCTTGGTTCCCAGCTTGCGTTTAGCCTCTCACGACTTCCCTGATTACAGTTCCTTTGTAAGTTTCGTCGACAAGTCCATAGATCTGTACAGAGAAGAAAACTCATGCTTGCACAAGCTCGAGCTTGTTATACGTAAAGACGACAATGATCAGAGCTGCGTCACGCGTTGGATAGATTTTGTATCCACCCGTAAAGCTAACCATATTAACGTCGAGTGTATTCTTGCGAAGCGTGAGTTCTTGGAAGCGGTGCCGTTAAGCCTCTATCTCTGCGAGAGTCTCCTTTACTTGAGACTCCATCGAGTATCGCTGTCCGGTTCCGAGTCTGTCTCCTTGCCTCGTCTCAAGACTATGTGTTTAGAACAAAACGTATATGCAGATGAAGCGTTTCTTCAGTCCTTTATCTCTTCTTGCCCTGTTCTTGAAGACTTGAGCATCGTTAGAAGGGATGGTGATAATGTAAAGGTGTTACGAGTTCATTCTCAGACGCTAACCAGTCTTACTCTAGGATTCGAACCTGGTGACGGCCACATGCTGTTTCACTATTTTGATAGAGAGATCTTGGGGCTTTTCATGGATTCACCTAGACTCAAGTATCTGAACTTCAACGATGATGCATCAAAGTGTCACATTCTAAGCAATTTGATCATGAGTCCATCGGTTAAGGTTAATCTTGGCGGCGTTCGTTATATGTCATATTATTCTGGTGGAGTTGCCTTCTCAAATCAACAAGTGGCTCGGAGTTTCTTCACATGTGTCTCGAGAGTTAAGGATTTGGTCATATCTGAGACTATTATGAAGGTATGTTTCAACGTATATAGTGCTTACTTTAACGACTTTTTGCTCACTCTTCTTTTGTTTTGTGTAAAACAGTTAATCGATTTCTGCATGAAAGTTGAACCGTTGCCTCAGTTCTGTAACCTTTCCTATTTGGAAGCAAAAGTTTGTTTAGTAGACGTGGAATTGCTGCCAAAACTTCTTGGAAGTTTCCCGAATCTAAACTCTATCGTTCTGGTAATAACTTGCACCAACGCTAGATAGTTTTCTTTTTTAACTTTAATTATTCATTTCATGTTGTGGATTCTGTAGGACTTGACTCGTCCTACGATCATTACAGAACAAATAACAGCTTGGGACGTGCCTCAGTGTTTGTTGTTATCTCTTGAGTTTGTAGAGATAAAATGTTGTTGCAAGGCAGAGCTTGTTGGAATGAAACTAGCAAAGTACTTTGCAGAAAACTCTGTGTTCCTCAAGAAACTTGTTCTACGTTGGAGAGGTTATGTGCTAGAAGAAGATTTCGTCTTAAGGGACCTCCTTGCTTTCTCATGGCGATCTAGCACGTGCCAGATCGAAGTTTGTGGACCGCTAAACAAGAGACTTGTATGATGTCTTTGTGAGCTTTGGGCACAGTGTTGTTACAGGATCTTACAAATTGTTTTTTATGTAATAACAAGTGACTAAAACTTGGAAGATACAAAAAAAAAATACTGTTTACTCTTTAGACAGGTGTTGTGATGGGGACAGACCATCTTCCTAGATGAGCAGTGTAGTTTGTACAACGGATCACTCCTCTTTGGCTAGGACCATCCGGAAAATCTATGACGCTGATGCTGCCTGCGTCTAGGTGGAACAACTCGAGACATTTTTTATCGAGGTTAAGGCATTGTGCTATGAGTGATATGTGAGCCGTTGGGGAACCAACCACCACCATGGCATCTCCTGTGTCCTCGTCTGATAGTTCGTCTAAGAGTGATTCCCAGGCTTTCTCGGATCTGTTCCATAGAGCTGACACCGTTTCTTCGTCCAACTGACTTATAGATGCAGCCACCTGCAGAATATGGGGATCAGACAGAACAAACCACATCTCAAGGTGATTAAACAAACAGTCTTGCCTTATTGGATTTGTGAATAATGTCCTCAACATCAAGCTCGTTTATTTGTTTCGTGTTTACATAGCGAGGTACACTATCTACACCCAAACAACCCGCAGCTTCTTGCACCTGTTAAACTCTTTTAAACTGTTAACAGAATCCACAAAATACAATTTCTAAAAAGTTTTGTAAAGTACTTGAAGTTAGGTAGATAAGAGATGGGTTTATAACAACTTACCCTGGATATTACTCCAGCAGTCTCAATGGAGGCTGTTGTGGAGCTACAAACTATTGAAGTAACCCTTAGATCAAGAAGAAGCTCTGCGGTTTTCTGCGACTGCATTAGTCAAGAAGCACATATGATCAGAGAGTAACAAAATGAAAGAGCACACAAAGCCATATGTTGTTTGTTACCTGTATCACCCCAAGCATGTTCATTGGCTGATCACTAGCACTAGCCTGCTAGTCAAAGTGACTGCTTGGTTAATAACTACATAAAACCTGATCCAAAGCCTCCAACTTTTCTTAGCTTAAGCAATACAACTTTTTACCTCATTATCACTCTGACCATGGCAGACAAGTATGATCTGCTTACTAGCTTTCCTCCCACCAGAACTTCCACCAGCTAGAGGCGAACTAGGTGTCTGCATTTTTACTACAAATAAAGTAAGCACAACTTCAACTAAAAATTAAGATGATTATTAGTCATTAGCATTGGCTTACCTGATTAAGCCGATTAAGACACACATGAGGAGATCCACCGTCAGCTCTTGGTGTAAAATCAAGTACACTTACACCGCAATTGCTCTGCAACAGCCTCCTAAAATACTCTGTTCCCAGACCTGTCATATAATAACCAAAGACCCTAAAAACTTCAAAACAGAGAAACAAACAAAGAAACGATATAATTACTCAAGAGGAATCAATCACCAATAGCTGTAGACAGAAGAGCCTGGTTAACAGCATTATGAGCAACAACAAGAACAGACTTGCTCTCATGAGCAAGAACACCGCTCCAGCAGCTTCCAGCACGTGACCATAACTCTCTTACGGGGTAGTGTCCATCGATTACGAAGTTCGCCGGATCTTCTTGCCATTGCCTAAAGGCTTCACCAAACTTTGCTTTACCTTCTTTCTTAAGTAGACCCTAGTGTTAACAATCAGACACAACACAAGAGTTATTTTTTTAAATGAATTTTTTTTTTAATACCAAAATGTTAGTGTAATGACTAGTTATGTCCTAATCACAATCAAATCATAATCAGAGCTAATCACTTAACTTGAAAAGAATAAAGATCGATTTCTCTGAGATCGTAATCGAATATCATCTCAGCTTCTCGACTTCCCCATATGATCTCAGCTGTTTTCTTCGATCTCTTCAGTGGACTAATAAAAACAAACGAAGGTTAGATCTTTAAAATCGATCCAAGAACGTGATTCTTAGATCAAAAGAATCTCAACCTGGTGAAGCAGACGTCGAAGGAGTCGTGGAGGAGCATCTGGCGAGAAATGTCGGCTTGAGACTCGCCTTTGTTCGTCAAGACGGAGAAGTCGGAGCTCCCTTGGATCCTCCCTTCTTCGTTCCACGTGCTCTGCCCGTGCCTCACCAGAACCACTCGCTTCGGCGATGATAAAGCCATCGTCGTGAGTTGTTGGACATGGCGGCGAGTGTAAACCGGCCGGTTAATTGAGTGGAGGAGAGACCGGTTGGGTGTAATCGCTGTAATGTGTGGTAGAGATATCATTTTTATTTTTATTTTTATCTTAGAAAAAGAAATAAGAAGCAGAGTTTCACAGTACCGGTTTTTCAATTGGTGTCTCTCCTTTTCGCGCGTAAGTTCGATTTTGTTTTTATCAGAATAAATAGGTACCGGTTTGATTTTGGCTTATCTCAGACCGCCAAATCTAAAACCCAATAACCAACATACAACATATATTTTTACTATATAAAAATGGTCTTGGTTTGAAGGGGTTGGTAGAAAACTGAAACTCCAGGAAATAGAAAGTTAAAAAAAAACAATAAATTCTATGTTTTCATTTCTTTACTTTGCCAAAAAAAATTGGTGGGGTATAATCCATAATTCATTAGAGATAACTCTGTAATTAACCATCGTAAAAATTAACGTGAGTACGCCATATAGAAAAATAACTTTTTAAATAATGTTAAAGAGAAAAATATAATTATTATTATTTAAAACTATATAATAATTTATATCAAGTAACTTTTAATTTTAGTTTCCTTTTAATATATTTTACAAATAATATATATAACAAAAAATAAATATTTAAACAATAAAAACGAAAGTTACATTTACAAAAAGGAAAGAAAACATATTTTATGAAAATATTTTTTATATATAATGTTATTTCATAGAAAAGGAAACTATAAAAAACATATTTTACTCAAAATTTACATAATCTTGATTTAATATTTTGATTTTTAAAATTTTATATATTTATACAACATAATATACCTATAATAAGAATACATAAACCAATATGAATTTTATGGTTAAGATTATTTAGAATATTTTTAATTTATACTTCATACGTCTAAAGTATAAAGTTACTTCAAAACTCGAAACTTATCATCATTTCAGTTTTTTCTACTACTTTTACTTATTCACAAATATGAATTATAAAAAAATTATGAAAGTATACATATACATATTTAAGATGAAGAACTGAATTAATGTAATAAATAAAACTAGTCAAATGTAGTTTAATTAGAATCAAAAGTAATTGTGCTACGATTTGAATAAATATGTGTAATTCAATATGATCCACAAAATGAGCAACTCTAAAGTTTTATGGCTAGAATCAAAATTGTACTGTCAAAAACAAAAACAAAAAAAATACTAAGTTTAAACTTGGAGAAATAAATACAATTCAATATGCCCAAATAATAATCAAATCGATTGGATATTATATAAATAAATTACATATCTTATTAAAATATTATGATATTATTTAAAATAAATCATACATATAAATTATAAAATAATTAAATTTAAAATTAGATAATTAATATTTTATAATATATTTATTTTCTTAATATTTATATATGTCCATAACACAGAAAAATCACCTAATTGAAAATAGAAATAAATGAAAGAATACAGATATCTTTTTCAGAAATTTTCTTAAGAGTTTGAGTGCTCCATATTTTAAAAACATTAAAATTTATGTTGAGAAACTCAAAAAGTTTCTACGCCATTGATGACCTTAAATTGAAAAAAAGAAAAAAAAAACATGTTAGATTGGATATGTCATTGCTCTTTGTGTCGCGCCTATTACAACTCAAACATTTAGTATTTTACCATTTGGAAAGGCAGCTGGTTGAGCTATCAATGTCAGGTTGTATCAGCTTGTGAGACTATAAGATCGGCTAACCTGAAGAAATAAAATCGTCATTTGTAGTAGGGATAAAAAACACTAAAACATACCGACCATAATTTCCTGTTATCCATATGTGATATGTAATAAAAACAAAGCTTTACCATCTAACCTATATAAGAAGATGCAAGGAACAGCGAAACATCAAAAGAAAAACAGACGAAATAGTTGAAAAGCTTCATCAGACGCCCTCTTACTGGGTTGGTACTTGTTTATTACTTTTGTAGATTATGCAAAGACATTGAATCTTCAGATACTAATGTGAACATGTAGCACGTGCATCTTCTGTTTTTATGTGAAGTCAATTTTGTCAACAACAAAAAGAGAGTCAAAAGTACACATATTTGTATAATCAATGCTTTGTTTCGGTTCGTTTAGGTCAGGATAAAATATACCAAATGGGACTGTGGTTTGACCTGGGTTCTGTTTGGTTGGGTCTGCGGGGAATAAAATATACTTTTAACAAAAATGGATGATTTGAAAATAAATATATATAGGAAAATTTATCTCTGTTCGGAATTTGTCCAAAAACAGAGTTATATCTGTTCGAAATAGATTGTCTAGAGAAATGTGGTTTGTTGTTGTTGTTGTTAGGTTTGAATTTTGAAACCAAAGCGAACTTTTAAACCTGATATTGAGAATAGCATTATTGAATTTGATAGCCTGTCTATAGTTCTTCTAGTAAACTGAACAATTTTTTCTTTGTTATTCAAGCTTATCGAATTCCCAACTTCTCCTTTTGTAATCATATTGATATGCTATAATGTTAAAAAAATACGTAAATAAGGTTTTTTGTCAACAAAGTTTCATTAAATAAGGTTTAGATAAATAATAAATAGATATGATTGGTGGATTCAGACAAACTTTCCGTTCTCTTTTTCTGTATGGCAGGAAAAAGAAGTTTAACTGGTGGCATTTTAGAATGAGATGGATCCTATTAAAAAAAAGAAGTAAAAGAGTTACCAATCATGATTGAAAACAAACTTAATAAAGTTTTCTAGACGCTAATCAAGACTCAAAGAGATGAAAAAAAATGTAGAAAGTATCAATTCAACACGCTTAGGTACAATGTTAATTTAGTCCCACTTGGGTTTTCACCAACTTTAATATATTAAACCTTCACAAATATATGAATAAACAAGGTTTCAACAACCCCATCGATTTACTTTTACGGCCAAAATGGTTTGTTGATTATTTTCTTATTAGTTTTAATCATGAATATATGCTATCCTTCGCAAGGAAAAAATGAACAAGAATAGAAGCTGGCCTTTCTAAAAAAAACTAAAAAAAAAATTAATAGAAGATGGGCGTCCACTTTTAAAACATGAGGTCACATTCACACATATGTGTAACTTAAACTAAGACAAGAAACAAATACATGACAGAAGTCTTACATAATCATGTCATATTGGAGCTGTTAGTGATTCTTTTATGAGTCAATTGGGTCAATATCCTAAAACCATGGTGAAATTAAGAATCTGCCTTGAGCAGTGAAATTTGGGCCACGTGTTGGATCAGAGCAAGGCAAAATAAAGAGACACTAAAAGAAATGTCAGTGTAGAATAGTGATCTATGGTATATAGCTAATTATGAATAAATGTGTGGGTAGGGAATGCAAATTCTTTTATTTCCCGAATCTAATAATTTCCTGTTACTATATAACTTGCGCCAATATCTTTTCTTTTTCATTTCATACATATTAGTGAATGTCAAAAAAAATAATATAAAGAGTATCAGCAAAAAATTAGACAGTATAGAACTTAACATCTTCGTATCCAGACAAATGATTGTAACTATGAATAACGAGTAAATTGATAACAGGTCAAACGCTTATGTCGGAAACATAACATGTTTGATAGTTTAGATGTTCACATATACGTGAAGCAAATATAACTAGAAAATTAACCATGTTATGGTGGTCTAGTGGTTTTTATCGGAGGAGGAGTGCCCTGTTGATCCAGACCAGGGTTCAACTCCCCTCTATTGCGAGATTAGTAGCTTCATACGTGGTCATACGAATATGGATTCATGCTTATGATCTATTTGAATATTTGGGAGATGGTTTATCCGTGGGTTGCACTTTCCACCCGGAGATTAGGTCTCTGTCTTTAGTATATCCGGATTTATCTCTTTTTTTTTCAAAAAGCAAATATATCCAGAAAATTTGTGATTCTAAAAAGTGTTTAAATCACGTGGGGATAAATCTGTTATAAAACTTGTTTAGCTCATTTTACTATGGTAAAAATGTCTTAAACATCAACATATGCAATCCATTGCAATATATTTCACATACAAGCTCATCCAATCAGTTTTTTTTTCTTGAGTTAGGAATGTTGCCTTTTCACATCTATCATCAACGAAAGTGGGCTAAACCTAGTACCATATAATTCCAACATCTCACATGGGGATTAAGATCAAGCAGTGCGTAAGTAGAAGTTAATTAGATATTTCGTTGATACAAATTTCTTAAAATAGGACGTGCGTTCAGTACCTTAAATTATATAACCATATATTAAGAGTCTATATCCACAAATATATCGGAGTTAGAGATAACCATATATTAAGATAATCTATATCCACAAATATATCTTAGTACTATAATTTTTGTATGTCTAGGCGTTTTCATGTGAGAAAACACTAAATTAGATATAAACCTACAAATATGTCTCACTATCTAAGGTTTTTCTGTGTCTGGGGTAGCTCGAGTTGGATTGTCGTCTAACTCATGCGCTTGCCTTGAAAGGTGCACAGACGGTTTGATCTAATTTCGGATACTAATATCTAACTTTGTAAAGAGAAACAATTATGTTTATACATATTTTAACCACGTATGTTATACTAAACGTTTCATAGGCATCTGATTATTAACGTATTGTGTGTTTTTGTTAGAGCACATTATTAATTATGTGAAACCTAAAAATAAGGGTAAAAATGGCTTTTGTCCAAAAAAGGGTAAAAATTGCTAACGTAATAATAAAGATATTTAAATTTAAAAAATCTCAAAAATTTGTGAGAGAAGGATGGCAGATCAAGATTGTGAGTAGAGGAATTGTGAGTAGAGTTCATCGACAGTGAAGTGTCGTTGTGCATTTTTTCCACTCATTCCAGAATGTCAAAACCATATACTCTGTGCGTCGAAAATCCCAAAATTTGCGTTCTACTTCTACTTCTTTTTTCGTCTTGGATATAGTATCCTTCTAATTTTTTTTAAATATCTTATGCTAATATTATTATTAAAAAGAATTTATAGTTTGTTTGGTATAGAATATCAACATAACTAATTATGCTATAAATGCTTCCTCGTACTGTTGTTATTCTAAAAAGAACACATAATCAGGTTATCTTGTACTAAACTGATATACATTTACACATGAACCTTTTAGTACCTAATCGGTTACATGGCCAAAATTGAGAACACACACAACTAAATGGGGATCCATATATGAGCATACTCGATCGTTGTCTTCAAGACTTCAACCAAAAAAGGTAAACTTTTAAGTTCTAAACCACTAAATCACCACCACATGGTTGTTCTGTTGTTTGGTACTAATACACGACCTCATAGTTACTTTGTTTAGTAATCTTGTTAAGGATAAAAGAGTATAACTGTAAAGAGAAATTTGAAAACATAACAAAATCTCAAAATAACATATATACCATTTGATTAGACCAAAAAAATACATATACCATTTGACTGAAAACTGACACGTATGTACGTTTCTCCATATCTTAGTTCGTATTATTTTATTACGAGTGATCTTTACTCTTTATTAGCAGCAACAAATATTTGGAGGCCACCATTGATTAACACGGGCACTAACCATTTTTCCTACTTGTCGTATAAAACTACATAATATAAAAAGAATAAAAACAAATATTGGCAAGGAAAATCAAATGAATGTGGTAGGTGAATGATTTGACGGAATTACCCCCAAAAGACTTTCCTTTGGAAATCCCATCTACAACTCTCTCTCACTCAGTATATAATCTCTTCCTCCTCCACCATTATCTCTCAAGCTTGCAAGTTCTCTTATCAACAACAGAACTCCAAGCTTAGCATTGTACTGAACTTTAGATACGCAGTCGTTTTTACATTTTTTTATTTTTCTCTCTCTTACCACAAAAAATCGACTCAGAATCATGCAGGCTATTTCTCCTACCTTATCGTGTGATCTCAAATCCATGTTTCAAACAAATCTAACGGCCAAAAACGCGCGTTACCCTCACGTAAATGGAAACCGCGTGTCTGTTCGTTGCAGCTACAGGTCTGAGTCGTTTAGCTTCCCCAATGGTGTTGGCTCGAGCCGAGCTGATTGGCAGAGCTCATGCGCCATCTTAGCAAGCAAAGTGGCTTCCGCTGAGAACTCCAGCTCCATCACCGGTTCCTTAGCCGATCAAGTAGCCGCCGTTAACGGACACACTAACGACTCCGTTAACCTCAGCCTCGTTCCGTCAGAGAAGAACGTTAAGCCTGGATTGATTCAGCCGTTGACGAATACAGATCTCTCGCCGGCTCCGTCTCACGGATCTACCCTCCGCGTGGCGTACCAAGGAGTTCCCGGCGCGTATTCCGAAGCCGCCGCCGGAAAAGCTTACCCGAAGTCCGAAGCTATTCCGTGCGATCAGTTCGACGTCGCGTTTCAGGCGGTGGAGCTCTGGATCGCGGATCGCGCCGTCCTCCCCGTCGAGAACTCTCTCGGCGGCTCGATCCACAGGAACTACGATCTCCTCCTCCGTCACCGTCTCCACATCGTCGGAGAGGTTCAGATCCCGGTCCACCACTGCCTCCTCGCTCTCCCCGGAGTCCGTCCGGATCGCGTCAGGCGCGTGATCTCGCACCCCCAGGCCCTGGCTCAGACGGAAGGATCGCTCAACAGACTCACCCCGAAAGCCGCGATCGAGGCGTTTCACGACACGGCCGCGGCGGCGGAGTACATCGCGGCGAACAACCTCCGCGACACGGCGGCCGTGGCGAGCGCGAGAGCGGCGGAGCTCTACGGGCTCCAGGTCCTCGCCGACGGGATCCAGGACGACGCGGGGAACGTCACGAGGTTCCTGATGCTCGCGCGCGATCCGATCATCCCTCGCACCGATCGCCCTTTCAAGACGAGCATCGTCTTCGCCGCTCAGGAGCGCGAAGGGACCAGCGTCCTCTTCAAGGTGCTCTCCGCGTTTGCGTTTCGGAACATCAGCCTGACGAAAATCGAGTCGCGGCCGCACCATAACTGCCCCGTGAGAGTCGTCGGAGACGGGAGCGTCGGATCAGCGAAGCAGTTCGAGTACACGTTCTACGTGGATTTCGAAGCGTCCATGGCTGAGGCGCGTGCGCAAAACGCGCTATCGGAGGTGCAGGAGTACACGTCATTCCTCAGGGTGTTGGGAAGCTACCCAATGGATATGTCGCCATGGTCCACGTTACCTAGCGAAGACGCTTGACCGTATATTTGTCTGAATTATATAATAAATAACATATGATCAAAAATATCATATTTGTTAAATTATAAGATACTTGAAACCAATGTAGAATGTAGAACTCGTTTTGAATGTGAAAGTAGGAGGATAATATATTTTTATTTCTCCTGTGATACGTCCAGAGCCGTGCTTGTAGTGTTACCAAAAAGGCATTTGCCTTAAGGCTCCCTAAAGATTATGAATTTTAGAGCCCCTAATGATGCTAAATCACTCGTGGTATAAAGTGGTATAATGGTTTTAGTGTCTTTGTAGATGTGTTTTCACATAAGTTCAACCCTCTCTTTCTCTTGTATTTTCCTAATTATTTTTCTTATCTTAACAAATATTCTAATAATTTAAATTAAAATTTTTAAGAGTAACTATGTTTGTTTCTTATACCACACATATTTAGTTGTTTGTAAGAAAAAAAGAACATTTATATAGGAAATCTTTTAAATATTTTAACTTTTTTCTGTAGTTCTTTTACAAACTATATATAATTTAAATTTTTTATAATTACTGATTAAAATTTGTAAAAAAACACCAAATTTGCCTTAGGCCTCAAAACTCCTTCGCACGGCACTGGATACGTCACCCCAATCCAAAACTATTTTGTATGCTGCTCAATTGCTCATGTGAGTCATATCCACTAAAATGCGATGATTTTCTATTGAATTTAATGTTTGGTATCAGGTGGAATCAAATGAATCAGATTAATGTTTTCTGTAGTAAATAGAGGAGTAATAAACCAAAGGGAATATTCATGTATAAGAAATTTGTAGACAATTAAAGAGTAATTAAATCTTAGACACATGTACACATAATATTCTGTGGCGCCATTTCCTTTCACCCTTCTTCTCTAAAACATCGAGTGTCTTAATATATAGTTTAGAATGAATTTAGTTTACAAAAGAAAAATAGTCATAATATGCATGAATTTCTTGATAAATTCTTAACAGATATTTATAAGAAAAGACTTACATAAATAATAGTTTGTTTGTTTTTGAAACTTGATTAACAATAGTTTTTATTACTGAAAATTAACAATAGTTTTTGAAGCTATTTTGGCAACTTCCACGCTAACCAGCAAAACAAGAAAGGCTTTCAGGATTCTAAAATTAACCTAGTTATTATATTAAATATTGATTTTAAAACAAGTCGTTAAACTTTACAAATATCAAAGTGATTTTCCCGTGCTCATACACGGATATAAATATTTATAAAATAAATATAATATAATAATTGATTGTTATTTATTTTTAATTTTAAATTAATTTATATTAATAATATTGTATTATTTTAAATAGACATATGATTTTAGATATATTATATCTAGTCAATTTTGTTGTTTTTACAGTCGATTTAGTTATGATTTGGATATACTGGATTGCATCTATTTCTCTAAATTCAACTATAATATTTTTTATTTTAAATATATTAAAATTTTGATTAATTTTCTTATTAACATTTAGGTTGGTTGTTGTCTTAAATATATAAATATATTTTAGGAAGAATGTGTATAACTTAAAATATATTGTGCATAGAATGAAATAAAAAATAAACTAAAGTGTTTGAATCAAAATGATGTAAATAAATATAACGATAATATTCTGACGTCTCATGCATATATATAAATTTTACAAAAAAACTAAATTGTTACCGTTGGTTAATATTTTATTTTCATTTGTTAATGTGTTCTGAGTCATCCTATAATTTATATTTATAAAATAAATTATTATTATAAAATTATATTTTCTTATTATAGTTATATCTATTATTTTAGATATAATTTGGATTAGTCGAGTAATTCATGTTGTGAATATATTAAGTTACATATATTCTTTCAAATTCAAGCTGAAATATATTTTTTATTATAATTAAGTCAAGTCAAATTAATTTATTTATCCTTTAAATGTGAATTTATTTTCATAATATATATCAAATTAAATATTTATTTTGTAAGAAAACATATTAGAAAAAGATGATATATAGAAAGTTACTTCTCAAATTAATATGCTGTTTGAATGATTTAACATGTACCACGTTACTGATTAGGTTGATAGTACATGTGACATGTGAGGCTATGTATAAATTTACAAATCAGAAATTGCACCTAGTAGCTAAGAAAAAAACAAAATTTACAAAGTAGCCAAAATCTCATTCTCTCTCCCCTTTTCTCTTTCTATCTCTCTCTACTCTCTCTCTTAAAAATTAATTTTAGTTTTTTGTTTGGTTATTTCACAAATACAGTGAAACCTCTATAAATTAATAATGTTGGAAATACAATAAAACTATTATTTTTTATTAATTTATAGAGATTATTAATTTATCGAGATATTAATTAAACCAAAAATTCAATTTGGAACTATGGAATTATATTAATTTATAGAGATATTAATTTATAGATTATTAATTTAAAGAAGTTATATTGTAACCCCTTTACAAATCATTACTATATAGTATATACTACTTGTTAGGTTTAAGCTTCTACAGATTCGGCAGGTATATATCAGTTAACTGGCTATATTTTCTACTGCATCTTTTTTGGTGTCATGACTAGTTAAAAAGTAAAAACAGAAACATATACGTAAGAATATATGAACTTCGATTGCTCTAACACACTTGTTTATAATTATATATATATATATAGGAGGATCGATGTGGTTGTTTTTTTTTTTTTTTTTTTTTTGACATCGAAAGACTATTCTATTACTCAAACTTGAGGTGGTCTGGGTAACCAGACCGGAATAGAACAATCAAAGTAGCATAATGATCTATGGAAAATACGAGCATTTCTAGTTAATGAATCAGCTATCACATTTTCCGTTTTTGGTATATAGCAAATCTTGAAGTCCGAGTAGCACATCTTGATGGTTTGAATCATCTCCAATTCAGTTGAGAAACTGGGCCACGCTTATGGTTCCGCCAGCATCGTAATCAGATCTTTGCAGTCTGTTCCAAATCTCTGACAATCTGAGTGTTGCAGCATTGTTTCCATTGCCAATTTCAGAGCTTCCAATTCCGAGTGTAAAGCTGACTCTCTCCTCCTCACATTCCTCGTCCCCATTAGCTGGATCTTCCCTCTGCTGTCTTTCCAAACCCATCCGAGTCCACTAAACTGGTCCGTGGAAGTCCATGATCCATCTATCATGCATATGTCACTCAAGCTTAAGACTTGAGGCTCTTGAATAGCTTGAAGCGTATTCATATTCTCTCTAGCATTATGCCAAGCTTGACATTCGCTCTCTGCATGCCTAACTAAGTCACCTGGATCCCTGTCTATTCCCCTGAATAACTTGTCATTACGAGCCTTCCATATGTACCAGATAATCCATGGATATGGGTCTCTATCATTTTCTGGTTCCATTATGCTATTCTTCCTCCAAAACAAATAATTCATATTATTGTAAATACTCGTGCTAGGAAAAATCTGAGGACTGGATGGTGTCGATGACAGAGCCCATGTTTGAAGAGCTGGTGGACATTCAAATATTGCATGAGTAGCGGATTCTTCTGGTTCCCCACATCTTGGACAATAATTATCACATCTCATATTTCTTCGTACTAGGTTCCTTGTAACAGCTACTTGTCATGTGATTAATTGCCACAGAAGATGGCGAATCTTTGGTGGAGCACTCACTTTCCAGGCAAAGGCTTGGAGTTTGGTAATACTGGGTTCTAAAACTCCTCTTTCTCCATCATCCTTCATCATGTTTGTGGCTACCCAATATCCAGATTTTACAGTGTATTGTCCGCTTTTGGTGTAGTTCCAACAAAAAGTATCTGGTCGATGAGTTGGGCTTATGGCCATACTCTGTATACTCGATATATCCTAATGATGAACATACTGTTCCAGCAAACATAAATCCCATTCTTTGGTGTCAAAATCAATGAGACTACTGACTGTCATTTCTGGGTGTACCACTGGAACACTGGGTCTTGCCGGTCTTGCTGGTATTGTTGGAATCCATGGATCCTGCCATACCTTAATCTCATATCCTGAGTGTACTTTCTTCCTAATGCCCAATAGCAGTAGTTTCCTTGCTGCTATGATACTTGTCCACACATAAGATGGGAAATCCACTGAACCTATTCGCAATGGCGAACTCAGCCGATAATATCTGCCTCTCAGTACCCTTGCCACTAGTGAATCTGGGAACTGAACAAGTCGCCATAACTGTTTAGCCAGAAGGGCTAAATTGAATTCATGTATCATGTGGAATCCAATACCTCCTTCATCTCTAGGTTTACACATTTTATCCCATGTAGCTCAGTGTATCCCTCTTTTTGGCGGGTTGGAACTCCACCAGAATTGTGCAATGGCACTAGTAAGGTTCTCACAAATTTCCAGAGGCAGTAGGAAGGTAGACATCACATACGTCGGAAGAGCAAGTAGAATATACTTGATTAGTACTTCCTTTCCTCCTTTTGATAGCCATCTGCCGGTCCACCCGTTGACTCTGTGTAGCAGCTTCTCCTTTAGGAATGCAAATAGTTTGCATTTAGATCCGCTTATATCTTCTGGTATGCCTAAGTAGGTCCCCATTCCTCCTTCATTTTGTATTGCCAAAATATCTTTGATTTGTTGCCGATCACTAGCTGGTATCCTCTTGCCAAAGAGCAGAGAAGATTTATCGAAATTTATGCATTGTCCAGATGCCTGTCCATATATACTGACTACTTTCGTAACTTCTTCACATTCACGGGGCTCCGCCTTACAGAAAAAAAGCTATCGTCAGCAAAAAGAAGGTGAGATACCGGGGGGCTAGCACGAGCGGCTCTCATCCCTGTTATCTTACCCTGATTCTCTGCTTGACTAAGAAGGCTAACGAGCGCTTCCGTGCATAGAATAAATATGAAAGGAGACAAAGGATCTCCTTCTCGCAGACCTCTCTCTGGAACTATGTGTCCTCTAGGCTCTCCATTCATCAAAACTTGGTACTTAACTGAAGTAACACATCGCATAATTCATTCAATCCATACTTCAGAAAAGCCCATATTCCTCATCACAGCTTCTGTAAAAGACCACTCCATCCTATCATAAGCCTTACTTATATCTGTCTTTATAGCCATTCTCTTAGTTCGTCCTCCGGGCTTAGTTCTCAAAGTATGGAACAACTCTTGTGCTATCATCACATTATCTGATATTTGTCTTCCTGCGACAAAAGCCGACTGTGTCTCAGAAATCAGATGTGGAGGAACCTTTTTTAATCTTTGGCATAAGACCTTAGATATTATTTTGTAGCTGACATTGCATAGACTGATAGGTCTAAACTGTGTCATCTCATTCGGCTTTGTCGTATTAGGTATGAGACAGATATTTGTATCATTTAATCCATGCGCCATTGTACCTTGAAAGAGAAATTGATTAACCATATCAGTTAGATCATCTTTCACAATATCCCAAAACTTCTGATAGAAGAGAGCAGTCATTCCATCTGGTCCCGGTGCCTTTTCTGGATGCATAGCAAAGAGTGCTAGCTTAATCTCCCATTATGTCACTGGCGCTGTGAGATCATCGTTTATTTGTCCAGTGATAGTCGTTTTAACTTCCGTGAGAGCTTCCGCTATGTCTTCTGGATTGGAAGATTCAAAAATTTGTCGGAAATAACTAGTAGCAATGGCTACTAATCCTTCTTCATCCTCGACCATATTCTCATTTGCATCTAAGAGTTGTGTTATCCTATTCTTTGCTCTCCTCTGTTTAACTAGTGCATGGAAAAATTTAGTGTTTCGGTCTCCCTCTCTTAGCCAAAATACTCTGCTCTTTTGTTTCTAGAACATTTCCTCTGCCTTAAGAGCATTGGAAAGCTCCTTTAGAGCATCATCTATCTGTTCAGATGTGGCATTATCATCGGAGTATAAGTCTTCTACCTTCTCTTTAAGTTCCTCCACCAGCTTTTCAGAGTTCACATTATTTTCTCTCCTCCATTGACTCAGAGCTTTCCTACAGCTAGCAATATGATCCATTATACTTGCGTCCGGTGGTAGATCATCCGATTTCCATCATTCAAGAATGACTTGCCTCAGCTCCTCGTTATTAAGCCATCTTTTATCAAATTTAAATTTTTTTTCCTCCTCTTTGGCCTCTTGAGAATCTCAGTTAGGACTGGACGATGATCCGAGCCCCAAAGCCTGAGATATCTCGATGATGTATGTGGAAAACTTTCATGCCAATCTTCATTGCCTACTGCTCTATCTAGACGGCATCTCACAGTTACCCGACCAGATCTTTTCTCTACCCATGAGAGCTTGTTTCCAGTAAATGGAAATTCCAACATACCACAATTACTCAGCATTTATTTAAAAGGCAAAAAAGAATTATCCGATCTCTGCCTACCACCTTCCTTCTCAGTATGATCCACAATCTCATTAAAGTCTCCAATCATGAACCAAGGTCCATTTCTAGTTGTGGCAAAGCGCGTAAGACGTTCCCAAACCTGATCTCTACGTTCTAAAACAGGGTCTCCATAAACAAATGTCATGTAGACTTTTATTCCATCAATGACCGCCTTAATGTCAATCATTCTGTTATTGGAAAATACAACATTAATTTGAAAATCATCCATAAATAAAAGCGCTAAATCTCCGCTGAGACCAAGTGGCTCAACAGTAAATAAACGATCAAATCCTAGGTCGGTCTGAATGATTTGCAACATTCGCCTCTTATTCTTTGTTTCAGAAAGGAACACAAGTCCTGGGGGATGCTTCTGACACATCTCCGTAAGGCGTCGAACTGTGAAGTCGCTCCCAATCCCTCGACAGTTCCAACTGAGCGTCCTCATTGATGATTGTGGGATGAGTTTTTGGAACTCATCAAACCATCATGTTTGGACAATCCTTCATGTGCCTTCCTCGTACCACCGTTGTGCTTCCTTGATTTTCCATTTCCACCCAAAGCCTGCGAACCAGATGATGCAGTACGTCGACTCGGAGATCCCCTACGAATGATCTCAAACTTCCGATTGGGAATGCTCAAAGGAGCACTCTTTTTGTTGCTATGCCTCTTATTCTTGATTGATTTAGGGTCAATCATCTTACTCTTCCTTGCTTGGGCCGTTTCAGGTTCTTTAGCAGTTTCCATCTCCATTAAATCTGCACCCAGCAGATCATCCTCATCAACGTCGATCACCAGCAGGATCGATGTGGTTGTTTTAATCGAACAAAAAGAACAATTATATATATAAGGAGGATCGATGTGGTTGGGATCGTTGCCATTTGATGTCTTGCATATTTCCATTGTTTTATCTTCATATTTGCATGCATTTTGATCATCTAGAATAGGATTTAGGCTTGTTAGGTTGCATTTTGCATACATAAGTCTTTATCAGGTGTTGGAGTACCACATGGAGCATTTGGGATGCATTAGAGACTCAAAAGAAGCAAAAGGAGTGATTTAGAGACGTTCAGGGCCGCAGCGACTACCTTGCAGCGGGTCTAAGCAGTCGCTCCGACCTCATCACCTGGAGCGACCACGCCCCAGCGGCTCCCACCACCCGCTGCGTCTTGCCAGCCTGGAGCGGCTTCATCCCAGCGACCCGTGCTGCTCGCTCGTCTTCTCTGGAGCGACCATGCGGAGCGAGTAGAGCCGGTCGCTGCGGATCATCAGCTGGAGCGCCTTCGGAGCAGCGAGGAGTGCTGCTCGCTCGTCCCATTTGCAGCGACCGACCGGAGCGGCTGTCTCCACCCGCTGCGCTTTTTCCCTGGAGCGATCCCGAGCCAGCGAGAGGACCAGCTCGCTCGTCTCATTTGCAGCGGCCGCGTGGAGCGACCCCTCCTGGTCGCTCCGAGCCCGTTTCATCTCGAACTTAAACATTTCTCAGGGGCATTTTAGTCATTTGTATGCACGTTTTTCTGTTCTAAAACCTAAGTTTAAGTATTGTGTAAGCCATCAGAGGCTAATCTATCTTTTGTTACTTGGTAAACATCAAAAACTATTGGAGATTTCATCTTTTGAATCATTGATTCTCTTGTTCTTATTTTATTTCTTGTTGATTTCTGTTATTTCATTTCTGTTTATGATCAATCTGAAACTGAATATGAGTTTAAGAATGATCATGAACTTTAGTGAGTAATCCACCATTGAATTCATGGGTTAGGAAGATTTAGGGTGATTAAGTTAGTTCTAGGATGTTTTAGTTTAATCAATCCTTATTCCTTGCCTAGGAGAGTATTCATAATGCATCTAATGAGTTGGCCTCTCAAAAGTTGATCTTTAGACATCTCCCACCCACAAGGTGTTCGATGATATGTCTGAGTCATCTCTCCTAAGCTCTTAACACACTTTACCAAAGACATTTGTTGTTAAGGGTGTTAAGATAGCCAATAGACTTGTTTGTTAATGATTGCTTTTATATTATTCAGCCAAAGACATTTGATGTCTGAAATATGTTAGCAAATGAGCATTCATCTAGACATAGAGTTTGTTTAAGATTGTGTCTAAGCTTAAGGTTGATTAGTTTGATTGATTGTTGTCATCCTTAGTTCGAAACTTGATCACCCAAGGTCTAAATTCCTATACCCATGAGTTCTCCTTTCTCATAAAAGGAAGTTCTTTGATTTACTGTTGTTATTGTTTAAGTTACTGCAATTTTAGGTTCTAGAAATCATCAAATCTTCGATTGCACTTAGATTAAGGAAGTACTTGTATTCTTGGTGCTTTGAATCCCTTGGAATTGGTTCGACATTTCACTCATATTACAACATTTGTTTTAGGAGCTTTGAAACTCCTAGCATCAAATTGGCGCCGTTGCCAAATTCCGAGTTGATTTAAACATTGAGATTTAGTCACTTACTTGAGACTAAGTCATTTTTCTTTTTCTGTTTACTGATTCTACATTTTCATCCCTCTTTTCATTTCAGGTGTATGAACTTGAGGAGCAAGGGCACATCAGACCTAGTTCCACTTGTACCTGACATCAGAGCACTTGAAAGAGGTATATCCAGACAGAGAAGAGCTCAGCAGGACATCGATATGGATCCACCTGCAAACGGTCAAGGGGTTAACCCTCAGCACCCCCCGCGACCTGCTCGACCGATTGGTACCTATGACCGTCCCAACATCAATGGTCATAGGCTTGGCATCAGAGCCCCAGCTGTGGAGGCTAACAACTTTGAGGTCAAACCAGGACTCCTCAACGTGATCGAGAACAACAAGTATCATGGCTTGGCTGTAGAAGACCCATTTGATCACTTGGACAAGTTTGACAGCTACTGTGGTTTGTCAAAGACCAATGGTGTGTCCGAGGATGCCTTTAAGCTCAAGCTATTCCCTTTCTCTCTGGGAGATAAGGCACGTCAGTGGGAGAAGTCTCTACCTAGCGACTCCATCACCACCTGGGATGACTGCAAAAGAGCATTCTTGGAGAAGTTCTTCTCTACTTCAAGAACTGCTAAGCTAAGAAACGAGATATCCAGTTTCCAGCAGAAGAACTTGGAAGGCTTCAGTGAAGCTTGGGAGAGATTCAAGGGCTACCAAGCTCAGTGTCCACACCATGGTTTTTCTAAAGAGAGCTTGCTGAGCACCTTCTACAGGGGTGCACTTCCTAAGTACAGATCCAGATTGGATACTGCAAGTAATGGGTTCTTCTTGGGAAGAACTGAAGCAGATGCAGAGGAGCTGGTTGACAACATGGTGAAGAGTGACGCAGTCTACAGTGGAGACCATGACAGAGGAGATAGAACTGATGATAAGCAGACGAGGAAAGAGTTAAAAGCTTTGCAGGATAAGATCGACATTCTGATTGCTGATAAGGCTACACAAGAGCAGCTGAACTTCGTTGGTAACCCAGCACAAGAAGCACCTCCTGGTGCTAATGAAGTTGATGGTTTGGAGGGTCAAGAAGAACTGTGCTTCATCAACAACAATGGCAGTTGGTACAAGAAGGAGCCTAATTTTCAGTACAACAACTACCAACAGCGATCTTACCCAAACAACCAGCAGACTGGTTACCAGCCAAGGAGCAACCAGCAAGGCAACTCTCAGCCTCAGCAGAATCCTCCTCCTGGTTTTCCCAACAAAGGCAACCACTCTTCTCAGCAGCAAGCTCATCCTTCTAGTTCTGCTCCTCCAGCCAGCAGCACAGATATTCTCCTGAAACAAATCTTGGAGTCTCAAACTAGAAGTGAAAAGCATGTTGGCTATGAACTCAAGAATCTCCACAACAAGATTGATGGAAGCTACAATGAGCTCAACAACAAGTTCAAGGCCTTGGAAAACCAGTTTGCTTCTTTGACTACTCACCAAAACCGCCAGCAAGGTTCTCTACCTGGAAAACCTGAGCAAAACCCCAAAGAAACAATGAAGGCTGTTACCCTTAGGAGTGGCAAGCAGTTGCCTCTTCCAACTATCACCAAGGATGCTGAGAAACAAGGTGGGGGGGGGGGGGTAGCCATCAACATTGATGATGAGGTTGTGATTGTGGATGAGAAGATCAATGATGAGATCTTAGAGAAGATTGTGGAAGCCAAAGGCAAAGGAAAGGTGGGAGAAGAGAAGCAAACAGTGAAAGATGGTCAAGCTGCTGCTCCAGCAACTGAGAATCCTTTTGTTCCCCCTCCTTATGAGCCCAAACTTCCATTCCCTGGAAGGTTCAAGAAGCAGCTCCTGGAGAAGTACAAAGCCTTGTTCGAAAAGCAGATGAATGAAGTTCAGATCACAATGCCCATCATTGATGCTTTCATGCTGGTTCCTCAATACAGCAAGTTCCTCAAAGATGATGTAGCTGCAAAGAAGAAGGAGATGCAAAGTATGATGATCCTCACTCATGAGTGTAATGCCATCATTCAGAGACTTGATGTTCCAAAGAAACTAGAAGACCCAGGATGCTTCACACTGCCTTGTGCTCTTGGACCTATGGTTTTTGAGAGATGTCTCTGCGATTTGGGAGCTAGTGTCAGCTTGATGCCTTTGTCAGTTGCAAAGAAGCTTGGTTTCACTCAGTACAAGAAGTGTAGACTCTCATTGGTGTTAGCTGATCGTTCAGTGAAGTACCCTGTTGGCATATTGGAAGACCTCCCTCTTATGGTCGGAAACTGTGAAATCCCTACAGATTTTGTGGTACTTGAGATGGGTGAAGAAGCTCAAGACCCACTAATCCTTGGGAGACCTTTCTTAGCTACAGCTGGAGCTATTGTGAATGTGAAAGAAGGCAAGATTGATCTCCACTTGGGAAAAAGGCATATTCTCCACTTTGACATCAAGGAGGTTATGAAGAAACCAACTGTGCAAGGGCAAATCTTCTACATTGAAGAGATGGATGCTCTGGCTGATGAACTCCTTGAAGAGCTGTCTCTAGAAGATCCTCTACAGCTGGCTCTGACAGTGGAGAAAGAGACTGAAGTGATTGAGAACCTGGAGAGTACTGCCTATGGGATGATGCTGGATTCACACAAGGGGTTTGAGAGTAAGGATCAGTATGAAGAGCTGCCACAAGTGGTCCATCAAGTAGCTTCAGTGACTCAACAAGAGAACACCCAGCATGATGACTGGAGCGAGCTTAAGGCACCCAAGGTGGAGCTCAAACCACTTCCCCATGGTGTAAGGTATGCATTCCTTGGCCCTAATGAGACCTATCCTGTCATTGTGAGTAGTGAACTTACTGAACCTGAGCTTGCTGAACTTTTGAAAACACTTAAAAGATTTAGAAAAGCAATAGGTTACTCCCTTGATGATATCAAAGGGATCTCACCCACTTTGTGCATGCATAGGATACATCTTGAGGATGAATCAATGACTTCTATCGAGCATCAAAGAAGGTTAAATCCTAACCTGAAGGATGTTGTAAAGAAGGAGATTCTTAAACTCTTAGATGCTGGTGTGATTTACCCTATTTCAGATTCTAAATGGGTATCTCCTGTGCATGTGGTTCCAAAGAAGGGTGGGATCACTGTGGTGAAAAATGATAAGGATGAATTAATACCCACAAGAACCATCACAGGACATAGAATGTGCATTGATTACCGAAAACTGAACTCTGCATCTAGAAAGGATCATTTTCCATTGCCATTTATTGATCAGATGCTTGAGAGACTTGCAAATCATCCATTCTATTGTTTTCTTGACGGGTATTCAGGGTTCTTCCAAATACCCATACATCCCAATGATCAAGAGAAAACGACATTCACATGCCCCTATGGTACCTTTGCTTATCGAAGAATGCCATTTGGGCTGTGTAATGCTCCAGCCACCTTCCAAAGGTGCATGATGTCAATTTTCTCTGATCTTATTGAGGATGTTGTGGAGGTGTTTATGGATGACTTCTCTGTCTACGGATCTTCTTTTTCTGCTTGTTTGTCTAATTTGTGCAGGGTCCTACAGAGATGTGAAGACACCAACCTTGTGCTCAACTGGGAGAAGTGTCACTTCATGGTTAAGGAAGGGATTGTTCTTGGGCACAAGATATCAGAGAAGGGGATTGAGGTAGACAAAGCAAAGATTGATGTGATGGTCAGTTTGGCTCCCCCAAAGACAGTGAAAGACATCAGAAGCTTCTTGGGGCATGCTGGTTTCTATAGAAGGTTCATTCAGGACTTCTCCAAGATCGCCAGGCCACTCACTAGACTGTTATGCAAGGAAGAGATCTTTCTCTTTGGTAAGGAATGTCTAGAAGCTTTCAAGAAGTTGAAGAATGAGCTTGTAAATGCTCCCATTGTCCAGCCACCAGATTGGAGTCTACCCTTTGAGATCATGTGTGATGCTAGTGACTATGCTGTGGGAGCTGTCTTGGGACAGAAGAAAGATGGCAAGACTCATGTGATCTACTATGCGAGCCAAACCTTGAATGATGCTCAGATGAAGTATGCCACAACTGAGAAGGAGATGCTAGCCATTGTATTTGCATTTGAGAAGTTCAGGAGCTATTTGGTGGGGTCTAAAGTCATTGTCTACACAGATCATGCAGCTTTGAGACACCTTTTGGCCAAGAAAGATGCAAAACCGAGGCTTTTGAGATGGATCCTTCTGCTCCAGGAGTTTGATTTGGAGATTAGAGACAAACCTGGAGTTGAAAATGGTGTAGCCACTACAACAAATATGGCCATTGATAGCAGACGATTAGCGCTATGTTATTATTATTATAGCATTTTCATAAATGCTATTACAGCCAACGCTATAATAGGATGGCATGATATGATAGCATTTTTACCGGACGCTATTATAAGGTAACATATAATAGCGTATTATTAATGCTATTTTATATTTATTAATAACACATGAACCGTGCTATATTAAACTATATAGTAGTGGATATACGTTGCTATAAATAATTCATTTGTAGCTATATTTCTTTGCTATGATTCATGTTATACTAGCTTATTCCTGGTGTCATTATTTTATATTTAGTAGCACTGATATTAAGCTGTGTATATCCGAGTTGTAGTTTATTTATATAAAAATATTAATTAAATTATTAATTAGTATATTTTAATCCAAATTAAAATTAAAATTAAAATTGATTTTTTATATAATTGATAATTGGTTTTAAAATATTAAATATATTATTTAAAAACTTGTTTACAAATGCTGGTTTAATAATTAAACCCGGTTTCAGACAAATCCGGTTTAGAAATCTAAATCTAAACCGTTCACCAAAAAAAATCTAAACATAATTAACCCTAACTAAACCTAATTAACTTCTTCAGTCCCCGCCGCTGCTCGCATCTCCACTCACGACCATGCTGCTCGCAACGCCACCGCACGACCACCACCGGCTTGCACCACCGCTGCACCACGCTTGACCGGAGACGAGTCTGCCGTGCCTCACACCAATGCCTCTCTTTCCCTGCTCCTTAATAAATCTGTATACAAACAAAAATCAATTAATCATAAGTTTATTAGAAGATGACGAGAAGAAGAGAGCAGATATGTGAAGTGAGTTGACCTGTGGTGGTGGAGAGGAGGTGAAGCCAACGCAGTGCTTTGACAAGTGATGAGTCTGCCGCGCCTCCACCGTCGCTTTGATGCCTCATCCGCCTTTCTAAAGAAGATGGTTGGAGATGTGTCGTGTGTGAGATAGAGAGATTAGGAGAGTGAGACAGATAGATGTCCGTGAGATGAAAAACTAAAAGAGGTCTGTCAAATTAAAAGAGATTGTAGAAGAAGATGAAGAGATCTGAAAAAAAGAGATCTGTGAAAATAAGAAGGAGATAGAGGCGAGAGAGAGAGAGAGAATAAAGAAAAGAAAAGGAAATAAAAAATAAAACAATCTCATCCACTGATTTATTTGTATCCTACGGCTCAGAGGGTGATCCGTGTGATGAGAGCGGATTGGCCAGTAATTTTCTTTCTTATTATATTAGTTACCCATTTTTTCCTTTTTATTTTTATCTTTTGGTGTTCTACTTTCAATATTTTGATGACTTTTAGTTTATAATTTTAAAAATTGATGTTTGAATAAAATTAAGATTTTATAACCAATATTCTACACTTAAATTTCAAAAATCTATTAATTAATATTATAATTGTTCAGGTATTTGGTTGGAGTATGATATATATAGGGTTTAGGGTTTGATTAAAAAGACTAGATTGTATTTCTTGGGTTATTATTTGGTGTCTTAATTTTATTTTGTAAATGTATAATTTTAAATTTATTAGTTCGGAGTAGTATATTTTTCTTATAGAAATACAATTTATGTTTTGACAAAAAAAAGGAATATAATTTATGTAAAATTAAGTTTAGTGTATTATGATATATGTTAGTATGAGGTATTTGGTTTATGGTTTAGGGTTAAGATTTAGAATGAAGTATATGATTAAGTATTGGATAAACTTGGATTTAAATTTAAAATTAATATTATAAATTTGAAAATCTTATATTCATGATTTTATATGTCGGTTTAAGTTTAGGGTTAAGCGTATTAGGATTAAGATGCAGATTTAAGATTTAATTTTTAATATTTAGATTTTCAATTTGATATAATATTTTTTTGAAATAATAAATTTTTTTAGTTTAAGTTTAATACTGAAATTATATTATGAAAATATTGAAGTCTAAAGCATATGTTTAGGGTTTAAAAAAATGTTTAGGGTTTAAAAAAATGTTTAGGGTTTTTTTGAATAAAAAAATACAAATAAACAAAAAGTATTTTAACAAATCTGAATGTGTTAATATTTTAACAAACCGGTTCCAATATTAATTTACAAAATTATATTTGGTTTTAACATTTTGTTTACTTCTTCATTTTACACTTGCCTTGAACAAAAGTTCAACACTTTTAACCTTGGTTTGATCCAATTCCATGAACTGAGCTCAAAATTATATTCAGTAAATTTATAAAACATATGTTTTTACATAAAATCTTTTTTCAAGTCTTACACAAATCACTTAAATATTAAATCACCAGCCCTTTGTCTTCTCGTCTCAAGCCATGCTTCTTGTGATAAGGCATCAGTGGCGAGACCACCACCATCAAGCTTCTTCAGCCTCCTCTACCTTGTTTAACTAAGAACACAAAAACAAAACCAGAATCAGAACACTAAGAGAGAGAGAGAGAGAGTGCGAAACAAAATAAATAGAAATGATTCAATAAATCAAACATCTACTTGCATATGCAGCTTCATAAGTTAATAAGAAATAGATTTCAAGATCTTCAGATGAACTACCTCAATTTCTTCTCCAACATGAGGCTTTAACAGGTAAGTCAGAGACTTTAGCTCTCATATCATCACACATTTTAGTCAAAACTGTGATCTCAGACTTCACTACCCTGAAATCAAAACCAATCGAAGTGGAGAAAAAACATATTCAAATCAGAAACCAGATCTACTGAACAACATTAAAAGATTAGAGAAGGAGATTCTTTGAAATTTGAAACCTAGTAGAGAACAAAGGAGATGTAAAGACAGAGCTAGAACTGGGTCGGTTTCATCTCGGCGGAGCTAAATCGCGTCGTCGTTGTAACCGCCGTCGTCCTCTTCCTCTGTCTTCTCCGTCTCCACTACCGAGGAAGAGAAGCTTTGCCGTGGGTTCGCTTCTGTCAAAACGCCGTCAGATTCAGAACAGAGAGAGAGAGTGATGGAGAGATAGAAATCTGACCTCCCGAATGGTGGAGAGTCGTCAGGATTCTTCCTCGATCCGACCCAACTGAAATTAGATCCGTTCACAACTCCGGTCATTCTCCTCTTGTCAATCTCGTTGTTATGTGGCTGAGGAGAAGAAGAGAAAGACATTAGAAGATTTGCCTTAAACAAAGATGTGACTTTCGAAACAAAAACTTAGATCTAGGAAAAGTTCAGAATCAGAAAAAAAAAAACAGTGGTAGATAGAACTCACTGACTCACTTGTCGCAGAAAATTAAAGAGGAAACTAGAATGGAAAAAGAGAATCACGGTTGTGTTTTAGGTTTCGAGAGTGAGTTCACTCGATGACTCTTTTTTTTTCAAGTCTCTTTAGTGACACTGATTTTTTTTTAACCTTAAGTAATGAAAGATATCCTAACGAGGGAATAGTTGGCCCTTGTGAATTTTTTGTCAAAGTATGGAGGTATTAATGTATTTCTATTCCGTTCAACTAAATTTACACAATGACATCAATAAAGTGCTATCAATATCAATCCGAATTTTTTTTTTATCTATCATAGCAGTTTGGAAAATTGTGCTATCATATTCTGCTATCAATACTACTTTTTCTTGTAGTGAGCTGATCACTTGTCTAGACTGAAGATAGAATGTGGTGTTCCTATTGATGAGGGACTTCCAGAAGAGCAGATCATGGCTATTGGAGCAGTGATGGCAGCTTGTGAGACTGGTAGAAAGCTTGAAGAAGTTAAAGCTACTGAAGAGAAGGAACCTTGGTATGCTGATTTGGTGAACTACTTAGCCACAGGAAAAGAACCTTTGAATCTTGTGGGCTATGCCAAGAAGAAGTTCTTCAAGGATGTGAAGAGATACTATTGGGACGAGCCTTACCTATACATTCTCTGCAAGGATCAGCTCTACAGAAGAGTGGTTGCCAATGAAGAAGTTGAAGGGATCCTTACACACTGTCATGGATCATCTTATGGAGGTCATTTTGCCACCTTCAAGACTGTTGCAAAAGTGCTACAAGCAGGATTCTGGTGGCCACACATGTTCAAAGATACACAAGATTTTGTTTTGAGGTGTGATTCATGCCAAAGAAGAGGAAATATTACCAAGAGGAATGAGATGCCTCAGAATCCTATCCTTGAGGTTGAAGTGTTTGACGTGTGGGGCATTGACTTCATGGGACCATTCCCCTCATCTCATGGCAACAAATACATCCTTGTGGCTGTTGATTATGTTTCAAAATGGGTGGAAGCCATAGCAAGTCCCACCAATGATGCAAAGGTGGTAACCAAAATGTTCAAGAGTGTCATCTTTCCAAGGTTTGGAGTCCCAAGAGTTGTGATCAGTGATGGAGGCTCTCACTTTATCAACAAACTGATTGAAGGACTTCTCAAGAAGAAAGGTGTGAAGCACAAGGTAGCAACTCCTTACCATCCTCAGACAAGTGGTCAGGTTGAGGTTTCTAACAGAGAGATCAAGTCCATTTTGGAGAAGATTGTGGGGATTACAAGGAAGGATTGGTCTACTAAGCTTGATGATGCACTTTGGGCTTATAGGACAGCTTACAAGACACCCTTGGGAACCACACCTTTCAACCTTGTGTATGGGAAATCTTGTCATCTGCCAGTGGAGCTTGAGTACAAGGCACTATGGGCAGTGAAGTTGCTGAACTTTGACATCAAGAGTGCCAAAGAGAAGAGACTTTTTCAGCTCCATGAACTTGATGAGATAAGGATGGATGCTTTTGAGAATTCAAGGATCTATAAGGAAAAGACCAAGGCTTTCCACGACAAGAGCATTCTGAAGAGAGACTTCCAGGAAGGAGACCAAGTTCTTCTTTACAACTCTAGGCTAAAGCTGTTTCCAGGAAAGCTCAAGTCAAGGTGGTCCGGTCCATTCAAGGTCAAGGAGATCAGACCTTATGGAGCTATTGTTTTGTGGGGTACTGATGGAAGAGACTTCACAGTCAACGGGCAAAGAGTTAAGCTCTACATGGCCACAGCACCAAAGGAAGATGGAGTCTCAACTCCACTTTCTGATCCCACCCCGGCCTAACCCAAAAGGAGGTAAAGTCAAGCTAGAGACTTAAAACAAGCTCACTTGGGAGGAAGTCCCATGCCTATCCTTGCACATATTGCATTTCTATTCTTATTTTCAATATTTTTATCTTGTTTTCATCTCAAAAAAAAAAAAAAAAAAAAAAAAAAAAAAGTCGTGAACAGTGTTGCAGGTGCAGAGCGACCAGGTGGCAGCGGGTAGCACAGGTCGCTCCGACTCACAGCGACCACCATGCAGCGACTCAAGCCAGTCGCTCGTAATTTTTGCAGCGGCCACCCGGAGCGAGTATGGTCAGTCGCTGTGGTCTCCCGGTTCAGGTAAGTGTTCTAATTTTAATCCCGGTTCACTCTAATTGAACCAATCCTACCCACCCTAACCGGACCAACCCGACCCTAGACCTACCCCCCCCCCCCCCCCCCACGACATCTTCTTCCTCACTCTCATCCCTCACCCAACTCACAAACTCTCTCAAACTCTCACCACTCCAAACCCCATATCTCACTCATTCCTTCACCAAATCACCTCATTCTTTCACTCAAATCCAAGCTTTCGCCCCTGTAGTCTAATTTCCCACACCTATTCACCTTTTCCATCCATCCAAAGCAAGGTATTGTGTTCTTGAAACCAATTTCGTAAGTCCATGAACCCTAGATTTTCAAAATCAAATTTTGGGCTTTTTCTTGCTTGATTGTGGTGAAATTGACTAGGGAAAGCTTATATATATTGTTGGGTTGTTGATTCCATGGTGAAATTGAGTTGAAATTGAACTTTTGCAAGTTAGGGTTCATGGATTTGGGGATTTTCGAATTGGGTCCTAATTGAGTGTGTTTGCGGTTGGGTTTGCTTGTTAAGTTGTTTAGAAGCTTGAGCTCAAACTCTTTTCACTCTTGAATCTCTTTGTTCATCTTAACTTTCATTTTATGAGATTTTGAAAAGTGTGATTCTTGCTTCATTCAACTCACTCCTCTCCAAGTTTGTCTTCTGTTCAGGTACAATGACTAAGACAAGCAAGACTGCAAAGGAGATTAAGGAGCAAGCGGCTCGAGGGAAAGCACCCGCGTCTGGCTCTGGAACACAGTTGACACAGAGGCAAGCAGCGGCAGCGGAAAAGAAAAGGTTGGCAGCGGAGAAAAGAGCGGGGAAAAGTGTAGCAGTCCCTGAGATTGAAGAGAGCGACTCTGAAAGTGCAGATGAGCCTGCTCCACCAAAGAAAGCCAAAAAGTCTAAGGGAAAAAGAGTTGTGATTGAAAGAGACAGAACGAAGAAGCCAACTGTTGAGCAACTCTATGATGTTCTGGAGAATGAGATGATTTGGTCGCCAACGAGGTTTGCAGATGTTGAGTTGCTGCGACAGCTGGGTCTTGAAGCTGATATTGAGGCAATGCTGGCTCATTTGAGGATGCCCAAGCTTCTCACCATGGCATATCCTCTTTACAAAGATGTCTCCTGCCAGTTCCTCTCCTCCCTCTTCATCACCACTCACAAGACTAAACACGCAAGGGAAGGATGGGGAAAGATCGAATTCACGGTGCATGGGAGAAACTACACCATGAGCTTCAAGGAAATCGAGCGAGTGATGGGTTTTCCAGATTTGCAGTACTCTTTCCCTGAAACAACCTCCGACCTCCCCCAGAAGCTTTGGAAGCTGATCAGTGGTAACGAACGCTCTACTGGCAGAGACAAGAACTCTCATATCAGACATCCCTCAGTGCGCTATCTACACAGGCTACTGGTCCATATCTTCTACCCACGAAAGGAAATTGGCACCATCACGGATGAAGACATGTACCTCTTCTTCCCAGCCGTTAAGCCATACGCCACACACACGCAGCTCCCTTTCTCCATGGAGCTCTACAGAGAGGTTGGCTGGGTCAGGTTCTTTGTGGGACGTCTTCGGCACTACAGAGATTGGGCCTGGACTACCGGTGACGCCTCACCAAAGATCGGGATTGGGAGTTTGATCACACCATTGCTTGAGTTCAAGGGCATCTCGTTGGGAAATGACGCGACGGCACCTATCTTTTTGGATGCCCCCTACTTGAGGCAAGCCACTTACTTTAGTGGGAGATACCAGGGTGACTACGTCTACTACTACAAGATCGAGGGGAAAAAGGCCGAGGTGGTCCTCCCAAACAGAGAGCTGACAAGCCTAAAAGGACCCTGCGGTGTCAGCTTCACCATTCCTACCGGTGCCCTCCTTGGTGAGCATGGGTCCCTTGACCCCATTGGCTCTTACACTGAAGCAGAAGAGAATACTGGCAGAGCTATGCCAGAAGCTGATACTACAGTGGAAGATGAGGATGCGGAACCAGTCTATGGCCAACGCCGCTACACCTTCACACCATATTCCGGAACCCTTCCCCCTGGTGCCCTTCGCGACGCCCACGATCATATCAGTAGGCTCCAGAGATGGAACAAGGCTCAGGAAAGGACGATTGAGAAGCTCAAGAAGAAGTGCAAGGACATGAGCAAGGCTGCAAAGCGGCAAGCGAAGTCAACATCAAAGATCTTGAGAAAGATGGCTGATGTCTTGACTAGAGGAGGTATTGCGGGATGTAGCAGAGCGGACTTTGAGTTCCCAGACGACCCAGTACCCCAGCCTCCACCAAACCCCTCAGCCCTTAGCTTCCCTCTCACCCGAAGACAGCAACAGCGTCGCTGGAGAAACCCACCCGTCCTCCCCTCTTCCTCGGGCAACAAATCTCCCTCCCTTGCTGATTCTGACGAGGAGATCGAGATCGAAGAGATCTCTAGCCAGCCACGATTCGAGGAGCACAGCACCATGCCAGGCGGCTACTACACCACGTTTCCACCTGACACCGATGAGCCAGGGGCATCTGCCTCTACTCGCTACCCATAGGAGGTACTCTGTAACCTTCTCTTGTATATACTAGCTTTTCTTTGTTTTTTTTTAGGATTTATTTTCGGTATCTCTTTCAGCTTAATAACACAGAGACTGTGTGACTTAAGTTTGGGGGAGGTACCAAGTATTTAACCTTGTTTGCTTTGTTGGTCTTGCATTGAGTCTTGCATTTCACATACCTATTTGCATAGAAAAGCCAAAAAAAAAAAAAAAAAAAAAAAAAAAAAAAAAAAATCAAAATCATTTAGTTTGCATCATTTGCACTTTTAGGAGAGTCTAGAGCATATAGGTTGCATTCATTTGCATTGGGAGCAATGATTTAAAATGCCTTGTAGAGAGCACTGTCTAGCCTTGCTTAGTTCATGCGCCTCTCTCGAAAACCTTGTAAGTTTCGTGCCTTGAAAACTCTCCCTGAAGCTCAATCTCTTAAGCCAACTGCAACCCTTAATGAACTGAATGAACTTAATTTCTTGCTCATGGTCCTTTGTGTGCTAAGTCATGGATACACACACTAGAGTTGTCGTACCTTTTATGCCAATCTCTTTGACAATCTCTAGTGGCAGTCCACTCCCTGAAACCCTCTCCTCCTTTTAAGCCTTCATTGATTGTTGAGTGAGGCCTTTTTCGGAAAGTCTTGCATGTGCATAATCTTGAGAGTATTGGGAACGACAATGCTCAGTCTTCATTTTTGCTAGATAGGATTCACTATTGTCTAGCTATAGGTGGGGGGGGTGAGTGTTGTGAAGTTTGACTTGGGAGTTTGAAGGTTGAATTAAGGCGATTGAACTCTTGTGCTTAACTGTCTCTTTGGGAATTGTATAAAACCTCTAGCTCTAATTGTGAAAGTCTTGGCCCCAAAAAAAAAAAAAAAAAAAAAAAAAAAAAAAAAAAAAAAAAGAAAGCAGCAAAATAAAAAAAAAGGAATAAAAAAAAAAGAGAATAAGAAAGGGGGCTAGCAAAGTGTGAATGAGCTAAGAGGTTGTGTTTTAAAAGTTTAAATATTTCCCTTGATTAAGAGTTTGTGGATGTGTTCTTGAGATTTTTGGGTGAGAGATGTGAGATGGGTGTAACTTGGGATTTTAATTGTGTCACTAGTATGTTTGAAAAAGGGTAGAACAATGAAGATTGAGCATTGTATGCATTAGTTGATCCCTTTCTTAGATATATTATGTGCAATGTCAAGGCTACTTGTTTTGAGTGTTAAACCTTGAAGATAATGAGTTATGAACCCCTTGATCACTAGAACAAAAAGCCTTCCCTTACCCAAATGACTTGGACCAATTGACCATTTGCATAGAGCTCACTTGTTGTATTGCTTAATGAATGTGAGAGTTGGCTAAGCTGAATGTGTGAATGAATAATGTTGAGTTAAGATAGGCCTAGAGAAGCTAGAGGATAATAAAGGAGAGTGTGCTTGTGCTGAATTCTTATGTTGAAGCGAGTGCTTGTGTGTTTCTCTTGGCTATGAGCTCCCACTTTCAAACCTCTTCCCCTATGAGTCCTAGAAAGTTCACTTGAGGAGAAGTAAAGGACAAGTTTGGGGGAGTTGATGTCTTGCATATTTCCATTGTTTTATCTTCATATTTGCATGCATTTTGATCATCTAGAATAGGATTTAGGCTTGTTAGGTTGCATTTTGCATACATAAGTCTTTATCAGGTGTTGGAGTACCACATGGAGCATTTGGGATGCATTAGAGACTCAAAAGAAGCAAAAGGAGTGATTTAGAGACGTTCAGGGCCGCAGCGACTACCTTGCAGCGGGTCTAAGCAGTCGCTCCGACCTCATCACCTGGAGCGACCACGCCCCAGCGGCTCCCACCACCCGCTGCGTCTTGCCAGCCTGGAGCGGCTTCATCCCAGCGACCCGTGCTGCTCGCTCGTCTTCTCTGGAGCGACCATGCGGAGCGAGTAGAGCCGGTCGCTGCGGATCATCAGCTGGAGCGCCTTCGGAGCAGCGAGGAGTGCTGCTCGCTCGTCCCATTTGCAGCGACCGACCGGAGCGGCTGTCTCCACCCGCTGCGCTTTTTCCCTGGAGCGATCCCGAGCCAGCGAGAGGACCAGCTCGCTCGTCTCATTTGCAGCGGCCGCGTGGAGCGACCCCTCCTGGTCGCTCCGAGCCCGTTTCATCTCGAACTTAAACATTTCTCAGGGGCATTTTAGTCATTTGTATGCACGTTTTTCTGTTCTAAAACCTAAGTTTAAGTATTGTGTAAGCCATCAGAGGCTAATCTATCTTTTGTTACTTGGTAAACATCAAAAACTATTGGAGATTTCATCTTTTGAATCATTGATTCTCTTGTTCTTATTTTATTTCTTGTTGATTTCTGTTATTTCATCTCTGTTTATGATCAATCTGAAACTGAATATGAGTTTAAGAATGATCATGAACTTTAGTGAGTAATCCACCATTGAATTCATGGGTTAGGAAGATTTAGGGTGATTAAGTTAGTTCTAGGATGTTTTAGTTTAATCAATCCTTATTCCTTGCCTAGGAGAGTATTCATAATGCATCTAATGAGTTGGCCTCTCAAAAGTTGATCTTTAGACATCTCCCACCCACAAGGTGTTCGATGATATGTCTGAGTCATCTCTCCTAAGCTCTTAACACACTTTACCAAAGACATTTGTTGTTAAGGGTGTTAAGATAGCCAATAGACTTGTTTGTTAATGATTGCTTTTATATTATTCAGCCAAAGACATTTGATGTCTGAAATATGTTAGCAAATGAGCATTCATCTAGACATAGAGTTTGTTTAAGATTGTGTCTAAGCTTAAGGTTGATTAGTTTGATTGATTGTTGTCATCCTTAGTTCGAAACTTGATCACCCAAGGTCTAAATTCCTATACCCATGAGTTCTCATTTCTCATAAAAGGAAGTTCTTTGATTTACTGTTGTTATTGTTTAAGTTACTGCAATTTTAGGTTCTAGAAATCATCAAATCTTCGATTGCACTTAGATTAAGGAAGTACTTGTATTCTTGGTGCTTTGAATCCCTTGGAATTGGTTCGACATTTCACTCATATTACAACATTTGTTTTAGGAGCTTTGAAACTCCTAGCATCACCATTCCGTTCCGATGATATAAAACGAACAAGACGATCACGTGTATCAGTTTTATACATTTCTTTTTTTTTTTTTTGCTAAACTTTGGAGTTTTATACATTTCTTTAGGCTGTTATTTGTTCATGGTCACGGTTCCAACACAGAATCGTTCGCTCTTATTGTGATTTCAATTGCTAGTTTTGGAATTGCGTTTCCCTAGTGATTCCAAGCAATTCCTCCCTCCCCGCTAACGTCAGACGTTAAGATCACGAACTGATTCGAACATTTAATGGGTCCATGATAGCTATATTATAGATGATGCAAATCATGTCATGGCGGCCAATTATACTCAATAAACACTCATGTTATAATACCCATAACTCATATTATATGTTAACTGAATAATATTTTTATGTGGGACAAATATGATCATGACGATGATATAAGATAAGTATGCCATTTCACCGTACGTAAAAGGGTTAGGTGGGAAAGCGAAACTCAACATACCGACGACCGAATACTGTTAACCGTAAAAGGATCATGTTTTATTTTTGTAACAGATTAGATAATTAGAAAGTTGTTTTTGCCTTTGTTCTTAGTATTAATTTTACGTTTGGAATTAGAATAGTTATGATACTCTATATGCAAGCTTTAATGTATGAGTTGAGTTATGGGCCTTATGGCAGAGAGATGATTATTGATTAATATACCCCATGATTAACTACAGACAATGGCGAAAGTTTTTTTTTCTTTTTTTTTGAAAAAGGGCTACAATGGCGAAAGTTGAACAACTAAAAATGACAAATGTCCAAATCAGGAGTGGAGCGGGGTGGTAGGTAGGTAGGAAAAAGAGAGATCAATCACACTATGGTAGTTGGTGAGTATGAATGAGCCATGCACTTGGATTTGCCGACTTGTCTATATCTTGGTTAACCATTTGTTTTTTTTTTTATATTTCGGTTTAAGTTACAGTTCTTAGTTTTTATTTTCGTTCGGGTTTAAACTACAACTTTTTTTTTTTGATAATCCAGATATCCGGACCTCTCACTTAGTCCGACTATTCCACCGCGTCCAACCGGAACTGGCGAAGAAAGTTCTAGAAACCAAACGGAAACCATGTTAAATCCGTTGTAGCCGGGGTTCGAACTCGTGATGGCGGGCACCTCAGACGAGGTTTCTTTACCACCAAACCACGAAGCCCGGTTTACAGCTTTTATTTTGTTGAAAATAGTATTCATTAGCGTTGTAATATATGAGTGGGGAGGTAAATTTGTATCATCATATATAAATAGCTAATGGCATGAAATTTATGTTTGGTGTTTTTATAGCTTTTTATAGAGAAAAACAACAATGAAAACCACGCATAACATTCTTAGTATCTTCCGATTTTTAGTCACTTACTACATAAAATACGGGTTTAGAATCATATAGTATTAGAAGATACAACCAAGATCACAGCCCAAGTCCAAGGTGTTTACTTCTTCTTTTTTGGCATCTCCTAGCAACAACCACCACTATTATTGGTTGTTTTACTATTGCTGCTATTTTTGTTTCTCTACTAGCTACATTAAACTTGTTGTATTGACTTATTACTTATATATATTATATGAAAAACAAGTATTATGACTCCTGCCAAGCTTAATCCGAATGATTTATTGTACATAATTTACATTTTAACTTTAGTAAATTAAAGTAGATAATGAAAGTCTTATTGCGCGATTAAAAATTAGATAATGAGAAAGGGTGTTATAAACCTTGCTAATTTCATTGGTTTAGTTGGTACATAGTGATTAGGTGGAGGATGGAAATTCTGGTTTTGAAAAAGCAGAGGATGAAGGGTTTGTTGAAAATATTAGTTCCTTGCAACCTGGCATCTTCTGATTTGGCTTCCACTGTCTATATGGTGAAGTTTAGCATTGTACTGGGCCGTCTCAATTTAATTTTGGACTCTATTCAAAAATACTATCGATATATTTAACAATATAATAAAATAGTTTTAACTATCTATGTATATTTATTGTTGTTAAAAACATTATATGATCCAAAGTTAGATATACATCTACAATTTAAAGTTTAGGCTATACTTTATATATTTATTTTAAAAATTCTTCATTATTTCTTTTATTCAGACCCTATTTTGACTGTTACATTTACACATGCTTAGACGGTCTTGGTGTTGTAACATGTGGGTGATATTTTGTATATTTGCATTTTTTTGATTATTCATTCTTGTATATTTTGATCATTTAAATTAGAATTTAGATATGTTTATGTTCCATTTTCATACATAAATATTTATTAGGTGTTGGAGTATCATTTGAAGTTTTTGGAGTAATTTGGAAACATTTGGATTCAAAAAGGGGAATAAAATGATCATTGGGCGAGTTGGGCATTGGAGCGGGTCCTTGCACCTACCTAGGATAGCCGCTCCAAACATCATATAGGTGGAGCGACCAGCTAGAACGGGCTCGCTAACCCCGGGTCATTGTCTGAAATGTGGAGCGACCGGCTAGAGCGGGGTAGCGAACCCCCATCGTCAATGTTTGAGATATGGAGCTAGTGGTTGGAGCGACCATCTGGAGCAGGGAGGAAAGCCAGCGTAGATCAGAGCGACCTCCCATAGCGGGGTCACGAGCCTGCACAACATTTTTCACTTGCGCGAATATTTATGTTTTGTTGGGATTTCTAAGACTTGTTGACAGGACCCACTAGATTTTTAGAAATCTTATAAATACATTTTAAACATAAAAGTTGGATTTATCTTGTTTTTTTCGCTAAATACAAAACGTATTTGGTGAAAAATCCAATCTTTAGCTTCCTTTCATCTTTATTTGTTATGTTTATTGGATTATCTTGATCAATAATCATGATTGACCTTCAAGCATGTATGGGTTTTAGGTTATTAATGACTACTAGTGAATAAGTTACCTTTTGGATTCATTGGTAAGAGTGATTAAGTGAAGATCCAGGATGTTTAGTGTTAGATCTATCTATTTTCTTGCTTGGTGAGTGTTCTTAATTCTAGTTTAGTCTTGATCTCTCTAAACTAGAGTTCTAGACATTTTATGCCCGAAAAGTGTTTGATGAAATGTCTGAACCAACTTAATCTTGTTCTTTGCTTACTTAACCAAAGACATTTGATGTTAGGGAAGTTTAGATAATCAGTAAACTTGTTATTAATGATTGCTTGAATGGATTAAACCAAAGACTGATGTTTGATTAATGAAATCAAATGAACATTTATCTTGACAAAGAATTTGTTTAGTATTGTTGTCTTGACTGAAGCAACATGTTGATTGATAGCTTGCCACTCTAGATTGGATCTTAGTCAATTGAAGTCAAATGTCTGATCCCATGAGTCCTACTTCTTTATTTGATTGAAAACTTAAGTTGTTTACCATGCTACTTACTTGTTACTTGTTTACATCACTACTTTGATGGCATTTAGATTAAACATACACTTATATTCTCTTTGCATCATGATCATTTAGGATTCGACAGACATTCATCTTTACTACTTTGATATTAAGACTTGAGTAAAATCCTCACCAGTGAGTGGGGCGGTAAATTTGAATATATGATAGGTTAATGACATAAAATTTATGGTTGACATGTTTTAGCTTCTTATTTCTCACTTCCAATGACAATTTTATTGCTTTGACAGATGAATCTTATAATCTCACCAACGAATTATCTAACCACAAACATAATAAAATTAATGAAAACTACTCATAGTAGTGTTTATATGTTTCTATTCATTCACAGGTACAATAAATACTAGAGAGCTCATTTCTAGCCTGGAAGCAAGAATTAGCAGAACCATCAAAACTAATCATCAAGGGAGCAAATGAGGATGCATCACGTTCAATCAATTTCCTTCAGTTGTCGAGTAACAATGCTGGATTGAAGATGGTAAAGGTATCAAAGTAGGGTTGTCCTTCAGGTTCGAGCAAAGCAGGGCCGTCTCAAACTCTATAGAGACCCTGTTCAAATTAAAAAACAAGACCCTTTTCAAGAATGTAAAATCATTTATATATTTTCCCGATAAAATATTATTGTACCAATCTAATTTTTTAATCTAAATAACACTATTTTCTAGTTTTTTATGTAAATTCATCGACCAATTTTCTTTTGGTTTGAATGGAAAAGATATATTTTTGTTTTTTAATTAAAAGTTTATGAAAAAACTTCTTTGAAGATATGAATTTTCAGTTTTTTATGTTTTTTATATCCATAATCAGAAGCTATAATCTACAAAAAATAATAGAACAATATAATATGTATAGTGGATAGACAAAAAAATTGTATAGTCTTAATTTCATTAAACAAGAAGTTGGAAACTCCTTTTTTTTCTCGACGGAAGCTTAAACTAGTATTTCTTCTGTGTTTACTATTTTTTAGGAATATTAGTGAAAAATTATATATTTATCTTCCTATTCATAATCACTAATTAATAACAGTTCCCTAAAAATAATTAAATTAAAATATTAACTTTCTAAACCTACATTGAATATTAAAACAAACACCAACATCTATTTTTTCACTTTCCAAAATATATAATTGATATAAATGATAATTACTTCCTAATTTATTTCATTTTTGCTGATTGTGTTAACAAAATTAAATTTGTAATTTATATTTATTGGTTAATAGATACGAAAATTAAATTTAAATGATAGTTATCTGATTTTTTAAAATAAATGATTTTATATGTATAGCTATTACTAAAACAAAAACAAAAATTATGGACCCTCTAAAATTTTGGACCCTGTTCGACCGCTCCAGTTGCACGTGCAAAAAGACGGCTCTGGAGCAAAGTGTTTTGATTTGTTAGCAGAGACTCATTTTTTGTCTTGAGTATCTTTTTCTTAGCTCCGAGTTTCTTAGACTTCTTTTCTTAAAATTTTGTTGTATTGTATTGTCTAATACAAATATTTATCACAAATATTTTAAAAATATATTGAAGATTTTTTCTCAGCTCTATATTCGTCTAATGAGGAAGATAATCTTTAGTTTGCGAGAAAAATCTCTTATCTATGGAATAATCAAATTTTCCTTTTCAAATTTATCTTTTCCAAAAATGTAATTAATGATAAAAAAATGTGAAATTTCTCCAAAGACAATCTTTTAAATGCAATATTCCAATAATTCGAGGATCCAAAACGGCGTCGTAAAGATTTAGGTTAAAAAATTCACTTGTAAAACTCTCTCCCTTATAAATAACTCCAAACCTCCTCTCTTCTGCCTCGCTCATTGCAACTCTCCATTTCGCGGCCCTAAACTCGTTTCTCTCGGAGAATCTCTTTAGTCCTTCAATCGACAATGGAATTCTGGGGTAAGATCTTCTTATCTCAGTATTTATTAACTCACAGTTTGTGCTTTTTATTGGTCTTTTAATATTTTGTCTTGAAATTTATGTTCCGTTATAACTTATGTAGCGGAAACTTCTAGAATATAACTAGATCCATTGATTCTAAAATATATGGAAACACTAGGGTTTGAGAACATTCTTCTTAATAGTGTATAAAAACTTATTGTTTTGGAAATAATCTTTCCCGTGTTATAAAACCTCATTGAACTACGAAAAATCAATGCTTATTTAATATCAAAATCTGTTTACAACTCTAGGTATAAAAAGACTAGAGTTAGGCCTGCGGTTTTTGTCCGAACCGAATGGACCGAACCGAACCGAACTGAATTTTTTGGTTTTCGGTTCGGTTACGGTTTTCAATTCGGTTCAGTTCAGTAGGATTTCGGAAAATAATTCGGTTTTCGGTTCGGTTCGGTCTCCGACTTAAAAAAACCCAAAATAACAGAAAACCCGAACAGAAATTAACCGAAAACCGAAAAATATCCAAATTTAGCCGAAAATCGAGATTTAACTGGAAATATCCCAATTTTAAATAAAATTATACTGAAATTAACCGGAAACAAAAAACAGTTATTTTCGAATATAAAATTGAAAACTAAAAATAACCGAAGTCACATGACTACTTAGAGTTGTCAAAATGGATAAACTAACCCATTTAGATTAATGAGTTAGTGCTTTTAAAGAGCTATAATAATATTAACCTATAATACTATAATTCATATAACTTTTTTTGTTCTCTATAATTTATAATTAAAAATCATAACATTAATACAATGGAGAAAATGTATAAAAGGCATGATTCACAATAATATTTTCATATTCTCAGCAGTTTGATAAAATTAAAAATTAAGACATAGATTTTAACAAGATTCTTCACTTTCTTCGTACTTTAACATGACTGTTAAGACTCTCCTCTTCGTACTCCTGCTCACCTCTTTTTTACAAGTGCCTGAAACATGAAGTGAGTTCAGAGTGAATCAACTTGCAAAAGCTCAAAGAAACCTTCTTTGACTGCTGTAAATAGCTACAAAGATCTGAGCACACAACTAAGATACTATCAGAAAACAACAAGATAGTATAAGCTAAAGTACAAGAGCTTCATCAAAACTCAATGAATCTATAAATCTAGTGGAAGGAACAACACTTTAGTGCTTGTAAGAGAAAAATGGTACAGAAACTAAAGCTTCAACTGAACCGAAGGATCCACAAATTCCCCAAGTTTAAGTTTCACAATACACTAAGACCCGAAAACTAAACCGATGATTAACTAAGTAACTTTCATACAAGCTTTTCCCCTTTAATGGAAGACTCAAGCTCGAGCACACCATAAAACACACAAACCAGCGACAAACTAAAAGTATACAACAGTTCCATTAAACTCAATCTATATATAACCTAAAAACAATACTTTGAGCACTTGTAAGAACCATGGGTCTATCTATAAGCTTCAACCTTTACGTTTGGATTGAAGGTTTTCAGTTATCACTTGTGGAGGACGTCGAAGTTAATTATGGATTGGGTGTATGTATGATGTAGTTTTTTGGCTGCTTCCAGATTCTTCTACTTCGTTTGGACTTGATCGGATACTTACCATCTCACTTTTATACACTCTCATTGACAAAAGCATCAACTTTGAAAGCATCCATAATCAAAACTAAACACTAACCAACTCTAGTACCATTAAAAATGATCAAATGAAAACACCCCAATCATAAACAAGAGACGCATCTCCCATTGGCAAAACTACAAATGGATAAAGTCCAGTAAAGTTTTGATACCTCTGTCAAAGCAAAAGCAAGAGCTCTATCTAGAGTTGTCAAATGGTCCGTCCATAGCCTAATTTGGCTTGTCCAATTGGCCATTTCAATTATTGGCAGTATTTGGTGGTCTAGATTGGACAATGGTCCAAACAAATGTCCAAGACCAATGTCCATGGACACCCATTAGTATTTAATTTATCAATTATTTTTATTTTTCTAAAAATTTGACAATATAACTTCTCTTCCAAATTACAAAACTATTTTTTTTACCAAAACTATGAAACTATATTTTCTGCCAAAAACGTAAAATCACGTTTTCTGACAAAACGTAAAATCACGTTTTCTGCTAAAATCGAGAGATCATATTTTCCGCCAAAACCGAGAGATCATGTTTTTCTGCCAAAACCGAAAATCACGTTTTTCCGCCAAAACCGAAAATCACGTTTTTCCGCCAAAACCGAGAGATCTTGTTTTTTCGCCAAATCCGAAAATCACGTTTTCCCGCCAAAACTGAGAGATCATGTTTTCCCGCTAAAACCGAGAAATCATGTTTTCCCGCTAAAACTAAGAAATCATGTTTTCCCGCTAAAACCGAGAAATCACGTTCTCCCGCTAAAACTGAGAAATCATGTTATCCCGCCAAACCGAAAAATCATGTTTCCCCTCTAAACCAAGAAATCACGTTTTTCCCGCTAAAACCAAGAAATCATGTTTTCCCGCCCAAACCGAGAAATCACTTTTCCCGCCAAAACTGAGAAATCACGTTCCCCCCCCCCCCAAACCGAGAAATCATGTTTTCCCGCCAAAACCGAGAAATCACGTTTATCCGCCAAAACCGAGACATCATGTTTTCTCGCTAAAATAGAGAAATCATGCTTTCCCGCAAAAACCGAAAAATCATGTTTTCCCGCCAAAACCGAGAAATCATGTTTTCCAGCCAAAACCGATAAATCATGTTTCCCCTCAAAATCGAAAATCATGTTTTCCCGCCAAAACCGAGAAATCACGTTTTCCCACCAAACCGGAAAATAATGTTTGCACGCCATAACTAAAAATAAGGGGTTTCCGCCAAAACCGTTTTCCGCCAAAATCGAAATTGTGTGTTTCCACCAAAATCGAAATATCATGCTTTCCCACCAAAATCAAGAAAGCATGTTTTCCCGCCAAAACCGAGAAATTATGTTTTCCCACCAAAACAGAAATATCAAGTTTTTCCGCCAAAACCTATAAATTACGTTTCCTGCCAAAACCGAGAAATTAAGTTTTACGCAAAACCGAAAGTTATGTTTGGTTGGAAGGACAGCTTCAGTATCTTACGGCCTGTCATGTCAATACCATAAATCATTTTTCTCGTCAAAACATAAAATTACATTTTTCGCTAAAATCGAAAAATATTTTTTTCTATTAAATCGAAATGTTTTGATTTTTCGTTAAAATTACATTTTTCAATAAATTGTAGAACTATATTTTAGAAAACCCATGGACACACATTGTCCATTTGTTCTTTGTCTAGTTAGACAATAAACCAATTGAATTTTTGTCCAATTAGACCATTTATTTATTGGACGCATTCATAGCTCATCCAAACTAAATTGAATTGGTCTAGCCTATGGGTAACCCACCCAGTTGACACCTCTAGCTCTATCTGATCCCTCTGCTAGCTAAAGGCCTACATACAAAACAATAACAAGCAATAACTCAGAATAAAAAGCAAACAAAAATTACGTAAGAGAGCTACTCAAAAACTCCTAATAAGAAACATGAATCTACTTCAATCGCACCCCATAAATTAATCAAAAATAACATCCTAGAGACCAATCATATACAGAGCTCGGATTCTACTGCAATCACATCTCAAAAACTAATAAAAAATCACCTACTTTATATGATAACCAAATAAACTTAAAACTATTATAAATCCTTAAGATAAAAACCAAAATTAAATAATAATCTAGATAATTAAGATATTTAGAGCGCCGACAAAAAAAACAGAAGAAGATATTTAGTATATCCAATTATCTCTCTGAATCATTCTAAGTATAGCTTTAAAATAGGTGGGCCGACATTGGTTGCCTATATCCATATATAAATAGGTTATTTTGGTGATATCCATTTGTCCATATAAATGAAAAAGAAATTTACTAGACCATTGGACAATGGGTATAAATAGATTTGGACTATATGAACATTGGCAACCCAATAATCATAAAAGCGTCAAAATCTGAAAATCAAGTTTTTCCGCCATAATCTTAAAATCGAGTTTTCCCACCAAAATCCCAAAATCGAGTTTTCACACCAAAAATTACAAAATCGAATTTCCTGCTAAAATCGCATAATCGAGTTTCTCGCCAAAATCACAAAATCAAGTTTTCTGCCACAATCACAAAATCGAGTTTTTCCACCACAATATTAAAATCAAGTTTACCCGCCAAAATCTTAAAATTAAAATTTCCACTAAAATATTAAAATCGATTTTTTGCGCCCAAATCTCAAAATCGAATTTCCGCCATAATCGCAAAATTAAGTTTTCTCGCAAAATCGCAAAATATATTATGTTGTTTGAATATTTAAGCGACCTTTATAATAAATTTGAACTATAACAATTTACTTATATGGTTTGTTATGGACCCCATGGCAGCCTATGTTTACATGGGTTTAAATGGGTTTGGTTCTTAATGGACATGGTCTTTAATGGATATGGTCACTTTTTGTCCACAAAAATAAATGGAAAATTGATATGGGCTAATGGATGTGGACAAGCCCATTTAACAGCTCTATCTCCGGTTTAGATCGTGGTATTTAAATCCAGGAAAAAACTCGTGGGCGGGCCCATTTGAATCTTAATCGTGGTATTTAAATCCAGGAAAAACTCGTCCTCAAATTTTCAGTAGAATTCTTAGCAATAACATAGGGAGGTTCACTTAGAACTTTTCTTTACTCTGGAACCCACTTGAATTCCTCTATCTCTTGAACCTCTTCCAGCCAGTCCAAAAGATATGCTCTACGTATGCCACCATGAAACTCTGATGGTTCTACATTAAATCATATCTCTCCACTTCGTTCCACATGACCTTGGTGTTGAGATCTAGCTTGGTTACAGTGATGTACTTCTTCTATAAAGAAGTTTCCTCAGCTTCGATCGATCCATCATCTGACGGCTCCTTCCTGTGACCTTGATCATGGCGCCAATACACAGACTCAGCTAGCTCGCTCAGAGTATTGTGAATGGTCAACTGAGTGTTCTCATGCATAGCCAAAAGAGTTCTTTGCGGTTCGTCCATTCGTTGACAGTTTTACATTATGGATGCATTGGAACAATGATTAAACTTCAAAGAATACCGTAGAATGCGCTGCATCTCTTAAGACTCGATTGGTACAGCTGATGAAGAGGAAGGAGCAGTATACCGTAGAAGCAATATGCTGAAGAAGTTTTATACTCTCATTAGAATTTTTAATAAAATGATTGGTAAAACAATAACATTATACAGTTTTAGAATTATCATAAAAGTAAGTATATAATATATTTATTTTAAAATAATTATAAATATAATATAATATTATTATTTATAAAAAATAAATGTGAGATTATTTTAAAATATAAATTTATTATTGATATTATTTTATAAAATAAATAAGTTATAATAATCTATATAGAAATTATCATTATTTACTTATTGGTAGAACAGTAAATGATTCATATATAATATTATCATAAATATCAATACATGAAATATAATTTATTCATTTCTAAATAATATTATAGATATGTTTATTTTATAACATATAATATAAATATATTGTGTTCTATTTTTTATTAAAAATAATGAATGGTATGTGTAATTATATAAATTATATTATATTTTAAATGTGAAATATTGTTTTTATAAGTTAAAAATAAAAATATTTAATAGCAAATTTTATTTTTAAAAATATAAATTTATTTTTTGATTATGAAGAAAATCTCTATAATATTATTTGAGAAGTCAGTTTCCTATGTGTCGCGTTCACGTTAACTCTCACGGTGGTTGATTACATTGATACCCTTAATGAATCAAAAATATAATATTAAATACTATAATTGATTTTTATTCAAATTTCTTTTGTAAAATTTCCAAATAACATATATAATAAAAAAGGAAATATTTATAAAGGCTATAAAGTGAATTTAAAAACGAAAATATATGTATAAATAATATGATTTCATTAAAAAGGAAAGTTCACAAATAGTAATATTGCATTAAAAATATTTTTAAAATAATATAAAATATACTAATAAAATAATTTCTTTATATTTTTCAAAGTAACAGAAATAATTTTTATATATCTATCTATTTTTTAGATGATTACATAAAATAATTAAGTAACATAAACTGATATATTGACTAAATCATTTATAATTAGTATTATTGAAATGCTATTTGTATTTCCTATATTTTGGTTACTATAATATCTTTCAATTACAACAAAAATATCTATAAATTATATTTTACTTATATAATATGATTTCTCAGATGCAATCGCAATTTTTCTGCTTATTTTTAAAAGATATAACGAGAAATAAAAGTTAACAATAAACATCTTTTGATCGAATATTTATAAGATATTTTAAAATCACACTATATACTTTAACGAGGTAAATATATTATATTTTATCATTATTAAAATTGTATGTTTATTTAATATTAAATTTGTTTTTAAATTCAATGTTTTTATGTTTGTGTAACTTTTTAATATAGCCATAATCAGAAGACATGAAATTAGTTAGAATTTATAAAAATATTCTTGTTATTATAAATATTGATATGAGTTCATGAGCTTCCAAAAAGGTATGAGAAGTAACTTTCTATATATTATTTTTCTAATATATTTTTAAAAATCAGTATTTAATTTGATATATTTTATGAAAATACATTCACATTTAAACGATAAATAAATTAATTTGACTTGACTTAATTATAATAAAAAAATTATACTTCAGCTTGAATTTGAAAGAATATATGTAAGTTAATACAACATGAGTTACTCGACTAATCCAACTAATTATATCTAAAATCATAGATTAAACTATAATAAGAAAATATAATTTTATACTAATAATAATTTATTTTATAAATATATATTATAGGATACTCAAAACACATTAACAAATGAAAATAAAATATTAACCAACTGTAACAATTTAGTTTTTCGTAAAATTTATATATATTCATGCGACTTCAGAATATTATCTTTATATTTATTTACATAATTTTGATTCAAACGCTTTAGTTTATTTTTTATTTCATTCTAAGCACAATATATCTTAAGTTATACATAATCTTCCTAAAATATAATTACATATTTAAGACAACAACCAACCTAAATGTTAATAAGAAAATTAATCAAAATTTTAATATATTTAGAATAAAAGATATTATAGTTGAATTCATAGAAATAGATGCAATCCAATATACCCAAATCATAACTAAATTGACTGTAAAAACAACAAAACTGACTAGATATAATATATCTAAAATCATATGTCTGATTAAAATAATACAATATTATTAATATAAGTTAATTTAAAATTAGAAGTAAATAGCAATCAATTATTATATTATATTTACTTTATAAATATTTATACCCGTGCATGAGCACGGGAAAATCATTATAAAATATATATAATTTTATATAATATAATAATAAAATATATATAATTTTATATATAATATTATATATATTATTGTTAAATATATATATAATATTTATATAACTATATATAAAATATATAAAATTATATAATTATATAATTATATCAATTATATAATTTTCATGATGCATGAGCACGGGAAAATCATTATAAATATTTATACCCGTGCATGAGCACGGGAAAATCACCTAGTTGTTTATATAATTAAATAGAAATAAATAAATTATATATAATTATTTTTACATTTTTATATATTTTAACTATAAATGATCTACCAAAAGCTCCATACTAGAGCGTTGAGTAAATAGTATTTGGAAAACAACATCTTGTAAATGCTTTTCTAATTGCTTTTATGATAAATATTGATTGGATAATAGCGAGCATAATACTCGTGTTAATATTCTGCCAATCAAACCCTTAATATGTTTTGATGATTATCTATGTTTGTCACTTAGCTTGTCCTTTTGAAGTTTATGTTCGTTTATAACTGTTAAACCATGCATGTCCATGTTTAGTTTATGTAATGTTGGGCATCCACATTAACTCATAGTCTCTTAGCTTGTCATTTTAAAGTTTATGTCATGGTTATAACTTTTGTTTGGATGTTATGGTGGTAACAAATAGTGTTTGCTTTGTTCAAAACTGACCTGGTTATATGCGTTTTACTTAGATTAGATGTTATGGTGGTAGCAATCAGTGTTTCATCTGTGCAAATGGGCTCATGTTGATTTTATTTATTGGATATGGAAACAGGAGCTGAGGTTAAGGCAGGGAAGCCACTTAAGGTGAAACCTGATGAAGACGGTCTCATCCACGTTACTCAGGTTGCTTTCAAATACCATTATTAACTGTTCTGAAAGATTCATGATTATTTTTATTTACAGTTTCGTACTTTTCCTTTTTAAAAAAAAATATGTGTAGGCATCTCTTGGTATTGGGAAGAAGGGTGAAACCGCTCGCTTGTACGTGACTGTTGGTGGGAAGAAGCTTGTTATTGGAACTCTTTCTCAGGGAATTATTCCTCAGATCGTCCTTGATCTCGTCGTCGAGAAGAAGTTTGAGCTCTCCCATTCCTTGGAGAGAGGAAGTGTCCACTTCATTGGCTACAAAACACCCGACATCAATGAAGATGTGGATGACCCTTCTTCTGACTCAGAAGACTACTCAGAAGAGGAGGAGGATGTGGAGGTCCCTGAAACTGTCACTGCCAATGGAAATGCTGGAGCAGCTACTTCGAGTGTTTTCAAGGCTGACTCAGAGCCTAAGGCCAAGCCTGTTGAAGTGAAGAAGCATGAATCAGACGAGGATGGTGAAGGCTCTGAGGAGAAGGGAATGAGTGTTTGCACTTGTTTTCCTAGTGGATGGATATTGACTAGGATGATTGAGATGATGCGTAAGATGACTCTGGAGATGAAGAAGAAGTGACACCGTCCCGAGTAGTCCTTGATTCTAATAAATAAAACTGTTATTGAAACTGAAAAACTGTTTGCGGCAGGTTTTGCTCTTTGATATTTGACTCTTGTTTGTTGATTATGGTAAAAATGCAACTAAAATTTAGTGGCAGGAAATTTATGGTTGAAATTTTAGCTTTTTATAATCTCACTAAACATATAATCTAACCGGAAACTGACAACATGTGAGAAAATTGAAATCTCTTGACATGTTCTGATCTCTGACTGATTCCATGGACTAGTGTCCTGATTTTTTGGTAGAATCACATCCTTAGTATCTTCCAATTATTTTGTCACCTATTACCTAAAAATATTTAATGAAAAGAGTTTTTAAAAAGTAAAAGACACATGACACCAATGATCTTAGAAACTAATTTGAAGTGATAATGAAAATATTTCACCAGTGCACTTAGAAAGGCAGATCGCCGTACATATCGTACGGGTCGTAGTCAGAATCACCTCCGAAGTCATGATAAGAACTAGCATCTGGAATGACGCCATTTTCAGATGCTCTCATCATATGATTCATATTGAAAACCAACACAACACTTCTCATATGTGTAGTCATGAGTAAAATCAGTAGGTCGTCTCAAAACTTTGATTATCTCGGTACATCCGCTTCTCTGGATCTCCCACAATGTTAACGTTGGAACACTGATGTAAATCAAGATCTTTTATGTAGTTACACAAAATTGTTGCACCTTTTTATTTTTAAACTAATTTATTATTCCAAACCAAATATTATAACTAAGCTTTATTATAGCTTAAATCTCTTTCCTTATAGATTGATTGTAGAGTCGAGATGATTAATCTATTTTCTTAAATCTTTAAACTTTCCGTAGTGACAGTTTCATAGTTCTCAGCTTCCCAGGATACAACTGCACAAATTTTCTGATCTGCGTCACTCTATCAGAAGCCTAACAAACTTATTTTTGTGTTGCACTCTCAAATACAAAAAAAAATACTAAACATAACTATTTCATAATGGGAGAATTGTTTTTCTTGTATATGTGTTGTTCGTCTATTACTCAATCAATATGGAAGGAGTAGTGGGGTTTATAAGCTTTTCCGAAAGCAAAGACCACAAAAAGTTAGGACATTGATTCATATAAGTAATATGAATCAACAGTTATGGCATTGTGAAAACAACCATAGTGACATAGTCAAAAACCGTTTTTGATATAAAGAAAAGATATTTGTGATTTCTTTTTAATTATTAAATAATTTATGATAATCACTAAATTTATTTGAATTCAGTTACAATTACAAGAGTACGGTTAGAGTCCGTTAACCAAATTTCAAACTCAATTCCAAATTTGAACCTGAATTTGATTCCAACTTTGGTTTGGTTTGGTTCAATGCAATCACGCATTTAATCAGATATATCTTTTCATCACAATACTATACCATAGTATATTCACAAGGTTCATAACCAAGTTACTACTTCTCCATATAAATTTGAGGACTATACCCTCATATTTTTATGTGGGACATTTAATAATTTTTAAACATACTTAAATTGTTAAGCTGTGCAAACTTTTCAAATCAATGAAATTGGACCAACATTTCCTATTCAAACGAACTTCGATTTTGACATAAGAATATACTATTATATAGTATCAAACATTCGGTTACTTCGATGAACATCTTCGCCCAAAAACTTATCGGAGTTCCAACAATAGCAACATGGGATCCATACATAAATTAACTAAGCTTTATTATAGCAACATGGGATAAATTAACTTGATTGCTACTAATATGTTTTATCTCATAATCGATCATTGTTCTTAACTCAACCAAGACGCATAATAGTTAAGTTACAGCTCCCCTTAGATACACATATGAACCAAAAGAAACAAAATACATATGGTGACCTTATTACTAATCAATATTATATGATCACCATTTACATTGGAAAATATGTTCCGTAAATATAAAAATATGCAATTATTAATAGGCTTTTTTTTATCAACCATTATTAAGACTTAAAAATTGAAAATTATTCCCTTATTTAATTAAGACTCTTTAATTAATGGTCTTAATACAATTTTTACCATAAGAGAATATGCATGGCCGTTGGTCGTTGAGTGTTTGATACAGATTACAGAAGTCTTGAAAGTTGAAACAACTTTACTCTTTTATTTAATGGACTTGAGACATCTCGAGTGTGGCCGTTGTTCACTGAGTAATGATGCGAGTCTTGAAACTTGAAACGACTTTCACTCCGTTTATTTAAATGGACTTGAGAGAAATGTGACCATCGCAGAAAATGGCCTTTTCTTCTTCCCTGGTGTCTAGTTACTTGGGGCCGTCGTCTTTGACTCGGATTATAAAAGATAGAGAATATCAAAACTGGGCGGAGCTTCCGTCTGAATTAACATCATCCATCCTGAAAAGGCTCAGCCCGGTTGAGATATTGGAAAACGCTCAGAAAGTGTGTACGTCATGGCGTCGCGTCTGTAAAGACCCTTCCATGTGGCGGAAGGTTGTCATGCATAACCTTGGAAACTTGTTTTTTGACCCCGAGATCATGTGCCGTCACGTAGTGGATCGTAGCCAGGGAGGATTGGTTGAGATTGAAATTTGGTATTTCTGTACTGATTTTCTCCTCAATTACATTGCTGATAAGTAATCTCTCTCTCTCATGAGGTGTAGCTCGTGCTGCTAAGTTCTTTTGTGAATATGTTTTGAGGTTTTATCGTCTTAATATTTTACTTGGCTTCGTTTTTGAATCCTTACATTTGCAATGTGCCCTCAAATAACAAACAACGGACTTACTCAAGAACTTATAAAGCTTCCATTGCTTGAAAAACTCGATGTCTCGTTCAGCACACTGTCAGGAGAGTCTCTGAGAGTTGTAGGCCAGTCTTGTCCTAATCTGAAGACATTTAAACTAAACTATGTTGGTGACGTTCGTCCTGCCAACGAGAATGACGATGATGCTCTAGCTATAGCTGAAACAATGTCTGGACTTCACAACCTCCAGCTTTTCGGAAACAAATTAACTGATGCCGGCTTAAACGCCATTCTTGATCATTGTCTTAACCTGGACCATCTTGATTTACGTCAGTGTCTCAACGTTAACATAGTTGGAGATCTGGAGAAGCGGTGTTCCGAGAGGATCAAAGTTTTGAGACGACCAAATGATTCTACTCATGAAGAAGTGTTGGTTTCCAATATGATGAGAACATCTGACCATGACTTCATGCCAAATGTTAGTTATTATCTTGACTTCGGAGGTGATTCTGATCACTACGACCCGTATGATGTTTACGATGACCCGTCTGCATGATATGTTCGGCGATCTGCGTTACTAGGTGGTGCACTGGTGAAATCTTTGTTTTTACCTAGGCTAGTGTTTTCTCATGATCAGTTATACGTTGCACTTTCAAGAGTTTAAGTCGAGATCTAGATTAAAAATCCTAATAACTGGTATAGAAAGGAAGCTATAGACAAAAACATTGAATGTTGTATACAAACAAGTTTTTCAGAATATTCTTTAGGAACTATTTTAAAGAGATCGGGTTTATTTTTGAAGCTATATATAGTTATCTACAACCCGATATTTTGAAGCTATATCTAGTTATCTCTTTAAAGTAGTTCCTAAGGTCATTCGTGTTATGTGTCTTGTTCTTTTTAAAAACTCTTTTCTATCTTAACTCAAAACTCAAGAATATGTGATTGTTTCATGCATCTACCTTGGGATTAAAAATTTGTTAGTTTATTCTGCAACAACATTGTTCAAAGCTTGTTCTGTTAAAAGAAAAAAAATTAGACAGAATAAAAATGGAAAGATGAGAATAAAAATTAAGCTTGTTATAACACTGTTTTCTCAAAACAACCATCAGAATTCATAATGAAATATTCATCTCCAATTAATGTTCCATTATATGGTAGCGTCAAACTAATGAGGTTTTGGAACAAATCCATCAACCGCAAAAGTTCCTTATGGCTGAAGGTATGGCCCAACGCAGACCTCAAGCTCTGGTCTTACAATGACTTGACATCGAGAGAGAAATATGTGCCTTCGAGGTCTTTATCATTTCATGGGCAGCTTCAAGCACAAACATTCCAATAGGGACTTTAACAGGAAGATTGTCATGCACCTTGGAAATTTCAATTTGTGGCACAACCGCAACGGCGAGATCATGTGCCGCCAAGCAGTGGATCGTAGCCAGAGAGGCTTGGTTGAGATTGAAATTTGGTATTTCTGCACTTGTTCTCTCCTCAACTACATCGCTGATAGGTTAAGTCTCTCTCTTCTCACCATTTTATGACTATTCACGTGGCTTTAGTGAAATTTACTAACCATGACTATTGAGCAAAACATTATACACCATAGTCCTACTGAAAACTTTTTAAAATATTTTTTATATGAAGGTTTTCGAAAAACGAAGTTTACTATAACCATGTCGTCATTGTAATCATTTTAATAGATTTTTATTATTGTTTTGCAGGTTTTATTAATATTTTTCGGTTCGAGAACTATTGAGCTTTTGGATTATAATCTAAACTTTTCGATACTTCAGATATATATTTTATTATTTTAACTAAAGCAAAACTTTTAAATAAATTCAAAATATGCTCCAAAGATTCTAATGTATAAATATATATATATATAACCCACTCTTGACTATTATTAATAATTCTAATATTAATAATAGATGCAATTTTTAGAAAAATGGTAAAATAAATATTCCAAAAATGATTTTAGATATTTCCTAAACTATATTTGAGAAGTGATTTTGCCATATGTCATCTCTATAATCAATTTCACGAAAAATATGACATGACTATTGAAATTGATAACATGGCTTCCGAAAAATATGACATGGATAATTGCATTTAATATTGACTTATATTTTTGGCAAACTTATTAGAATATGGTAATAATTCATATATTACATTTATAATTGATATTTCTTTTTGGTAATTTTTTTAAAAATATGGTAATAGCGCATACATCATCTATAAAATAAATATATTCATATATAACATTTCAAATTTTTAATATTACTAAAGCTTTCAATTTTTTTACAATTTTATTAAAAATTTAAATATCTAATCGTAAGATCATTAGTTTCTTATATATCTACAAATTTTATAAATATTGTTTAGGCTAAATTTTTGATAATTATACAATTTTATATCATTTTTATTAGTTTTATACAAATTAATTTAATATATATCAAATCTATATTAAAGATTAGTAAGAAAATAGTAAAATCTATAATATTTAATAATTTTTTCTTTAACAATATAAGTTAGATTTAAAAATTATTTACTGCATAAGGTGCAGAAAAACACCTAGTTGAAAATAAATCTATTCTATTAAAACATGACTATGATATATTAATAAATGTTATGTCCAACTATTTATTCCATTTATTTAAGAAAATCATAATGTTAAGGCGGTTATCAACAAGTAAGAAAAAAATTATCCTTACGTTAATATACGTTATATAACCCTAATTTCTGTAAATATACACTAACGACTACGATAACTCTACCTTATATAACTGTATATAAATTAAATTTTGTAACATATAAGAAAAAATACAGAAAACGTTACATATTTACCGAAACAAAAAAAAAACAAAAAAATCACAACTCAACATTATACCTGCGGGTTAAGATGTCGAACACACAAATACGATTACAAAAAACATACATACAATTATAAAAAACCGTACGTATGCTAGATCAATTTTAAATTACTATTATTTTATAAAATATATTTTGATTAAAATTTATAAACAAATATGATTATAAAGAAAAATAAAAATATGATCACAAATATTAAAACTAAATTTATAAAAAGAATTAAAATAAAAGATATAATCGCGTTTTGGCAGGTCAAAATCTAGTTAAAACTATTGAAATCTAATAAGCCCCACTAAGTTTTCTTGCTAATGACGAAGATTATGAGAATCGTTGTTTAATTAGCTCTTTTGGCCATATTTCCAAGACGCAAATATCCATGTTACAGGAAAACACAAAACGGCACCGTATATGCTAGCCAAAATGAGTCCTTAAAGGAGACCGGATCTCTCTTCTTCCTCTTTCCCAGTTGGCAGAAACCCTAAAACTTGCTTTTTCTCCCAAATCTCTCCTCCTCTCCTGCTCCAACAATGGAGTTCTGGGGTAATGGCATACTTCTCTCTCTTTGTCTTATCTCGGCTTGTATGAACTCATCTTCATCAAAGTTTCTATCTTTGTCTCATATATTTGTTGTTCCTCTGCTATATATATATTTTTTGTCAGTATGAACGATACAGTCTGTTTAGACATGTCTTAGGCTCTCTAGTTTACGATGTTAAATGCTCGCTTTAGGTCAAATCCATTTCAAAACCCATCCAAGCTGTTTGAATCGATTCTGTTTCTATCTGGTAGCTTTGACTATGTTGATTGATGTTGATTTTTTCTTTTCGGAATGTAATAATTACTAGGAGCTAAAGTTAAAGCCGGCAAGACTCTCAAAGTGAAGCCTGGTGATAACTGTCTCATCCACATCTCTCAGGTTAGTTTCTGTTATACTACTAGTTACCGGATTCTAAAGTTCGTATACAAAAGTCTCTTCATTTTTTTACCATTCCTCTATATATTGTATAGGCTTCACTTGGCAAAGCGGAAAAGGGAGTATCTGCTCTCTTGTATGCCACCGTTGATGACAAGAAACTCCTCCTCGGAACAGTCTCTCAAGACATCAGCTTCGATCATCTCCTCTTTGACAGAGAATTCGAGCTCTCCCACAGCTTGGACAGAGGATACGTCCATTTCATTGGCCACCAGCGCAACAAGAAGAAGAGGAGGGCTAATAATGAATCTTCCAAAGTGTCTGTGTCAGTCAAGAAGTCAAAACCCAACACAGAAAGAAGTTCTCTTGAAGAATTAACCAAAGTTTGTCAAAGTTTAGTAGCTCTTCTCAAGTCCTTTCCGAGAAAGAAGGATATCCCTGCAATTTTGAACAAATGGGAGGTAAATATGTTCTGTAAAATTAGCTTATGAGAATTATTTGCTTGTTGTTTGACTGCGTTAATAATGTCTTTGCTTTGTTTTTTTTTTTACACAGAGAACAAGAGACTCTAGATGGCCATTAAAAAGAGATTCTTGGAGGGATAAGCGACCGGATAACATTCCGCCACAGTATGTTCAGAGTGAAGGTATTATAATAACTTTTAACAATGTTGTATTTAATTATATATAAGCATATTTTTTTTTATAAGATTCGTGGGTGGATTTGAGTAAACATTTTCCAGTGAGGGGCAATATAATTATTTTAGCTCCTTTTTTTAATAGGTGATTGCTGGGCCATTGCTTTCTATAGGCAATGGTCCACAAGGGCGAAGTCAAAAGGAGCGTCTCGACCAGAATTAACACTGGAGAAACTCAAGAGTGGAGTTTCTTTCCGCTACCGGACTGGTGATGGCCAATTAGGGAAGTTAGATGATGCTGTGGAGTTCATGAAAAATGAACATTATGTGGATGAAATGTTTATACACGTGAAGCCCTCGGGAGATTCCGAAGATGACAAGTTTGAGCGATTAATTGAACATCTTCTGATAGATGGACCAGTGGCCGTATCATTTGATTATTTCCCAAGTTACCGTACTAGCGAAGTAAGTTTTGATATTTTCCAACATTTTTCTGAATCTTATATGACATTTTTTTTCCTTGTAAAAACAATTTTTTTTTTTTTTTCAGGGAAGGATTCTATCTCCAACGTTGACCGAGCGCCTTAGAAATTCCTACGAACATACTGCTGGTAAGCATGTTGGGTTGTTGATGGGTAGTGGGATTGAGTTAGTCGATGGAGAACCTAAACACTTCTGGGATATTTACGAATCTCGTGGGTCGGCATATAGAGATTGTGGGTTTGATAAATTGGCTCGCCATGAGGGGCTAATCCTAGAAGCCACCGAGATGAGGCTCTAATCATAGCAGGTATATATGTATTTATATATCTCTAAAACAATATATATTATCTAATTTTGTCTTGGTGTTCTAGGTCGACGGTGAAGTTCCTTAACTGATCGACGGTGACGATCTTATAACTTATCGACCGTGAAGTTATCTATTTCGGACTGGAAGGACTCAGCCTACTTATCTTATTGAATATATTCGGTTAACTACGTTTTAGTTGTTCAATTGTTCTAATCAGTTGTCTTTTATTTAACTTAGTTACCTTCTGCCTTCTACTTAGTAGTTCTTTTAATTAATCAGCTTGAATAACATAGAAAGTTACAAATTTATGAGTGTTTTATCATGTAACTTTCGTACTAGATTTTGACCCGCGCTTCGAAAGCGCGGGTATTATTTTTTACTTTTATGAAATATATTATTTGTTTGTAATTATTGAACATATTTATTTTAGTAAAATTTTCTTTATAATAAATTTGATACACATAGTTTACCAGAGACACTATGTGTGTCAAATTTATTATAAAGAAAATTTTACTAAAATAAATATGTTCATAGTGTCTCTGGTAAACTATGTGTTTCTCTGACTTTGTTTTATTCCCTCTCCAATCAACATATCGAAGCGCGAATATTATTTTTTACTTTTATGAAATATATTATTTGTTTGTAATTATTGAATGTATTTATCTTGACATATAGAGTGTCTCTGGTAAACTATGTATTTATCTGGCTTTATTTTATTCCTTCTCCAATCAACATGTTTATTTGGCTTGTTGTTAAAATAAATGATTTTAGAACGCAACTGTTTACTTTGATATTTTGTTTAAACAATGTGACATATTTCTGTATTAATTGTGTTCAATTAAATATTTATATTGTAATTTAAATTTTTATACAAATCAACATATTTGTGTAGTTTGTTATTAAAAAAATGATTTGAATCCAAATGTAAGTACTCTTATAGTGATTTTTTCAGTTCATATAATTTTTTAAAATATATTTATTTCAACTGAACCAATTAATATTTTGTTAAATTGGCCCGTGAAATATATTTTTATACATCGATATTCAAAAGATCTGGTAACTAACGATACTCAAAAGATCTGGACCGAATCAGGTTATATGGTTATTTTTGTTACAAATATCCGAACCCGTTTTAGATACATTGGTTATTTAGATATTTTTAGGTTCCTATACATCAGAACCGAATTCTTCCAGATCTAGAATGATCAAACTCAAAATCCACACATAAGGTTATAATATTCAAGCGGGACTTGGTTACCAAAAAAAAAAAGGATACCCGAAAAGAACAACATGTACCTAAATAGACAGATAATGTTCATGTCTAAATGATTATATAAATTAATAAAAAACTGTTTTATGTGTTTTGCTAAATTAAGTGAAATAGAAAGAGTTTTTTTATCAAGTAAAATAATTATATGGAGTGGAAAATTAAGTGACAATAAATGTAGGACATTTTAAGTATTTTGATTTAAGTTATTATTTTATTCACAAAATATATTTTTTGAACTATGTTTTTGGGTACGTAATTTTCCACCGATTGTAACTAAAATAAAAATATTTTAGTAAAATAAAATAAACCAAATGTTTAATCATATGTAAAACCTAATTATTTATCATTTTTGATTTTATAATTGGCACAAAGTTAATATTGATTAACTAATAAATAAAAATATGCACTATTATTATTATGGTAATATAATTAATGATGTAATTTATTATTAAGGTAATATAATTAATTAAATTGTTAAACTAAGTGAAATATGGAAACACAATTAATAGATACTACTATTCAAGTTTCCAAACACTCCATTTTTTATAGCTATAACCAAACACACCAAATTTTTTTATTAATCTTATCCAAGTATCCAAACGCACCGAATTTGTACTTCACCTTTAATAAGATAGATACTTAAATCTTCAATAGTCGACAAAAAGAAAAGAAAAAAAGAACTACAGACATGCAATTAAATATGATTGAACACCGAATCAAACCAAAACGAAATAAGTTGTCCAAAGACTTTGATTTATACATATGCTCGAACCATCCGGTTTAGGTTCGCTTCGCTTTCAAAATTCAAGCTGACGAACAAGAACAAACGGTGACGTATATGGGGGGCAAAGCGACCAGACTCTCTTCTTCCGCTTTCCCAGCTGGCAGAAATTAGAAACCCTAAACTCCCTTTTCTCTCTCAAATCTCTCGTCCGTCCTCTCGTACTCGAACAATGGAGTTCTGGGGTAAAGACGAACTTCTCTCTCTATGTCTTGTCTCGGCTTGGATCAACTCATTTTCATCAAAATGTCATCTTTGTCTCATACATTTGGTGTTCCTCTGCTATTTTGACTATATGAACGATACAATCTGTTACACCTGTCTTAGGCTCTCTAGTTTACGATGTTGATGCTCGTTTATTGTCTGTCAGATCCATTTCAAAACCCAACCAACCTGTTTGAATCGGTTCTTTTTTATGTCCTGGTAGCTTGTCTTTTTGTAGTTATCTCCTGTGTTGATTAATGTTGATTTTCTCCTTTTTTGGAATGTAATAATTAAGGAGCTAAAGTTAAGGCGGGTGAGACTCTCAAAGTGAAGCCTGGTGATAACTGTCTCATCCACATTTCTCAGGTTAATTTCTGTTACTAGTTACCAGGATTCTAAATTTTTGTAACAAAGTCTCTTCATTTTTGCCAATATTCTTCCATATAGGCTTCCCTTAGTAAAAGGAAAAAGGGAGTATCTGCACTCTTGTATGCCACCGTTGATGACAAGAAACTCCTCCTTGGAACTCTCTCTCAAGATAGCTTCCCTCATATCAACTTCGATCATCTCCTCTTTGACAGAGAATTCGAGCTCTCCCACACCTTGGATAAAGGATCTGTCCACTTCACTGGATACAAATCCAAAGTTTCCACAAGGTCCAAGCCTCCTGCTTCAGATGAGGGGGCATTTGCAGAGATGGTCTGCTCTGCAAAACAAATGATGTATCCTAGTGCTCCAGATGATTTCTTACTAACAAAAGAGGATCTAGAGGAATCGGTGGTGGCAGAGGTATAAATATGTTTTCTTTAATTCTCATCTCCCCTTATTATTAGCGGTTTAAATAGTTTATTGTTGCATTTAGTTAACTAATGTTTAAAACTTTTCTCTAATATATAGAAATCTACGAAAGCTCTAACCACAGTTCCCTTTTATCCTCGCGTGGATCCCTACCTAACAGATTCAGATGAGGAATTCCTTTCGGTTAGTTTCCTGATTCGACTTTTTTTCGTAGTCAATTTTTATTTAAAACTTTTTTTTGTTTTTGTTTTTTCTTCTTTCTAGCCCACACTCCTGATTATGAGTAATCTCCCCTTGGAATCCACCAGAGCTGATATGTAAGTCTAAATTGGATTTTATATATATATGCAGTATCTTGTATTTACTGATCTTAAAAATTTACTATCTTTTTTTTTGCAGTACAAAATTCTTCCAAGATAATTGCAATTTGCAAGTACGTAATTATAATATTCAGCTGGTATCGACGGTGGATGAGGAGGGCATGACGCACCTTGAAGCTCATATCGAGTTCCGGTCTATTCAAGAATTAAAACTGGCAAGAAAACTGAATGGTCATCTAATGGGCAACTCTCGTGTTTTCTTTGATAGAACACTTGGCAGGTATCTAATTTTTTTTTCTTCGATTTTGTCATATTTGAAATTTTTAGGTATATAGAACTTGATCTATAATGGTGGTGGACAGTTTACGTGCGTTTTTCATCTCTGGATTCAACCGTGATTTGCGTGAAGATGATCTTAAGCGACAAATTAAGAACAAATTTAAAGCATGTGGAGCACTGAAGAAGATAATTTTGCCTAAAGAGCAAGGAAATTTGCTAGGGTATGTGTAAAAAAAAAATCTGAAGAATTTTGTGATTTTTTCATAATTAGTTGCAATTGACTGTTTTTTCTTCCAATAGGTTTGGTTACATAGTCATGGACATAACATCTGAAGAAATGGTGTTAAGCATGGATTCAACTATCATGGGAGACGCGCAAATCTGTGTTAAGACTGCTACTCCTAGAGGTAGACTTTTTAGAGCTTTGATGGAATCTGAAGGTTAGAGTTAAGAGTTATTAACTTATGCGCAACATCTTTTTGTTGTTGTTAAAAATGGAAATGATTATCCTTTCTTACTAGTTTGGTTAGTTGATGTAAAGATGTTACTCCACCGCTTTATCTCCCTGACATTTTTTTGTTAACGAAAATATGAGAAACACCTTTGACCTCTAACCGTCTAATGCAAAACTCCTCTCTGATATATACATATGTTTTATCTCGATAATTTATACCAGATTTTGCTTTTTTCTTCTGTGAAGTTGAAAATTTTGAATAATTTTTTTTTGGTTTCCACCATTCAATCTTTCCGCAATTGATTTTGGTGTCTAAACTGACGAGGCATCTTAGCTCAAAGGAACCAAGCAAGACTCACTTCTCTCAGCAATTGCTTAACATCAAAATTGCAACCAAAAAAAAAAAAGAAGAAGAGAAAATCCGTAAAAATCATAAACTTTAAAAATCAGTGTGTAATTTAAATTGTTTAAAATTTCCAAAACGCAAATTTCCATTTAACAAGAAACATGAAACGGCGCCGTATGCAGGTGGTAGCCAAAAATCCTTAAAGGAGACCGGACTCACTTCTTCTTCCCTCTTTCGCAGTTGGCAGAAACCCTAAACTTCCTTCTTCTCTCGAATCTCTCTTCCTCTCGTATTCCAACAATGGAGTTCTGGGGTAAAGACAAACTTCTCTCTATGTCTTATCTCGGCTTGTATCTATCAAAGTTTCTATCTCTGTCTCATATATTTGGTGTTCCTCTGCTATTTGGATACAATCTGTTTAGACATGTCTTCGGCTCTTTAATTTCCATGTTGATGCTCGTTTTAAAACCCAAACCAAGCTGTTTGCATCTTGCCCTAGTTAGTTTCCGATTCTGTTTGTGTCTGGTAGCTAGTCCTGTGTTGATTGATGTTGATTTTCTCTTTGTGGAATTTAACTACTAAGGAGCTAAAGTTAAGGCGGGTAAGACTCTCAAGGTGAAGCCTGGTGAAAACTGTCTCATTCACATCTCTCAGGTTAAATTCTGTTACTAGTTACCGATTCTAAAAAGTTCTCATCTAATAATATCCCCTTCCTCTATATTTATAGGCTTCACTTGGCAAAAAAGCGAAAAAGGAGGGAGTATCTACCCTCTTGTATGCCACCGTTGATGACAAGAAACTCCTCCTCGGAACACTCTCTCAAGATAGCTTCCCTCACATCAACTTTGATCATCTCCTCTTCGACAGAGAATTCGAGCTTTCCCACAGCTTGGACAGAGGATATGTCCATTTCATTGGCCACCAGCGCAACAAGAAGAAGAAGAAGAGGGCTACTAATGAATCTTCCAAAGTGTCTGTCTCTTTCAATACAGGTGAAAGATATCAACTTCTTACTTCGTTGCTCCTTGTTCTTTTGAATCATTAGTTTGGTTTGGTTATACGAGACAATAGAGCATTAAGTGTATAGCTATGACAAATAATTAGAATGATAAGGGGCACATATGGTTCTTTAATAGAAGTTGTACTAACAATGACTAAACATAAATGTTTCTTTGGGTTAAGAAAAATCTCAATTCTTTCTTATATAAGAGAAGAAGGCAGGCACACCACACCCTTCAAAAGCTCTTTCAAACTTATAAATCTAGATGGCTTGAGCCTTTGTTTTGAAGGTTAAAGTATAAAGGTCAATACCATGATAGAACCCTAGAGATGATTCATAGCACTAGTAGCTTTGAACATTATTTACAAAGGTTAAAATGGTTATGACTTATCATTCTAAAAATTAACTTTCTATATACTAATTTCGTTTGTTTTTCATAAGTATCATTCACATATATATATATATATATATATATATAATGATTTTTGAATCCTTTAGTTATTTTTGCACTTTGTTCTGTCTCTCTATTTATTAGGTAAGAGCGTGTTACAACCTTGTTTAGAGAGCAAAACAAATCTGAAGAAGCAGAAAATACACAATGAACATTCTGAGGTTAGATTCTGTGGAACCTTTGTTCTTTTGCTTTCCTAGTGTATGTCTTCTAACTACTGGTTTATTAAAATGAAAACTACCTACTAAGACAGCTAATAAGCAGAGTTCAGATTCACTTAATTTGTGAGGTTTATGTAGCTTTAGCTGAACCTTTGTTTTGTCTTTTTGCCTTGAAAACTTACATAATTATCCTTTTTTTTTTAATTTTTGACTTTTTGTTGTGATGTTTCATTCTTTTGACAAATAACCAATGAGTTTGATATGGGTTCATTAGTTTTTTTTTTATAATCCAATGGCAGGAAATCAAAGAAATGAATAAATCTATCAAAGAGCTGTCTGAAGCTGTGAAAACGCTGCAACAGATTCTATTGACAAAAGCCGATCTACCAGAGGTTTCATTTAAGTTTGTTTACTAGTGTTTGGTTTGGTTGTGTTTATTTTGTAGGTTGAGAAATGATATGCTTAAAACCATTTATATATCTGATGTGTTTTCATTTCTGTAGGAGAAAGAAACCCCAAAGGACAAGGAGGAGGAAGAAGATTCTTGCAATTTCGGATGTAAAGAAGCCAAGGGAAACAATGAGCAAACCATTTTCGTTAAAGGATTTGAAAATCTGCGACCTAGGAATGAAATCAAGAATGCATTGACCAACTTTTTCGCTTCTTGTGGAGAGGTCACTAGGGTTTATGTTCCTTTTGAGTGTAGAAACCGCCTTCCCTTAGGGTAATTGTCACTTGTTTCTCCCCCCCCCCCGCCCTCGATTTCGTGACAACTCTCTATTAAGTTTGAAGATTGATTCTCTTTTTCTTTATATATATATTTACAGGTTTGCTTTCATTGATCTGAGAAATGGTAAAGGCAACGAGAAGGCGTTAGAACTAAATGGAAGTTACATGGGAGGAAAGGAGCTTGAGGTGACTATGGCTTGTCGTAGAGACGAATACTGTGGCTTTATTGACTTTCATGGTTGTGATCGCTGTCAAATGTTTCTAGCCCCCCCTGTTCGCAACCCCTCCTCGATTAAAAAGCATCGTATTTATTATTGGTAAGTTCCCCCACTCACACATCATTTTGCTCTTTGATAATGACAACTCTTTGTTTCTTGTTAACAAAGCAACTTGTCATTATTTTTTACTTTGATATTGCAGGTGAGATTCACTGTATACTTCCTTTTGGCATCCCTTACAGACGAACCGCAGCTAATGTTGGTCTTTGGTGCTACTCTGTGTTTATCTATCTATCAGCTGCATCAAACTTTTTTTATTTGACTAATTTATGTAGCATATTTCATGTGTTCAACCAAATATCACAACCCAAGTCCAATCATATATGGTGTCTTCCAATTTTTTAGTCACCTATTACATTGGACAAGAAAACATTTTAAAACAATGGATAATTACTAAGCGCATTTATACCAAATTGGTTCGAAACGAAAACAATAAATAAATAAATAAATAGGGGAGAATTTCTTAATTATCTGAAAATGTTTTTTGGAAGATAAAACACCAAAAGCCTCAGCCTTTGCTTAACACTCTTCACCAACGAATAGATTCAAGAAGGTCGAGATCCTGGGATTCAACATAGGAAACCGACAAACCGTACCCAGCGATTCCTGATAATTCTGACTATGATATTGAGAACGCTAAAGCTGTTGTTGAGGAGCTTGAAGAGTTTCTTTAATGGGCCAGCTACATTTTCCCTGACGTAAGACCCTGTTTAATACTTACTTTCTTCGTTTCTTGTTCCATAAGCTGCATGTTGAGTTTTGATGAAGTGAGGTTTCGGAACTTTGAATTTTATGTTTTAAGTAGAGTTCGGAGTGCGTGTTCTTGAATGAAGAAATTGGCAATGCAGGTTGAGTATTAGATACAACATTATGAACTTTTTTAGGGATCAAATTCTAATATTTGCGTCATCTCTGTTTGGGTAGCTTTGTGATGGATACTCCCATCTTGATCGATTCAGTAGGCTTTATATATCTTACTATTTTATCTCCTTTAATTTTGGCTGAAGATATGGATGACTTGGCTCAGGGTAGCTTTGTACATTTTATTTTTCATATATTGTTCCGACTTAAGTAGAGTTTGAGGTTCTGAAGTGTGTTATCCTTCTGCTCTTTTAAGCGGTAAATGTACAATCATTTGCTTATCCTTGGTTAGACGATATTAGTATTCATATGCTTCTTCTATTCACTTACATGTACAATCAAGACTAGAGAAGTCCTTTCTAGCATGGAAGCAACACCGAGCAGAACCATCAAAAAGTAATCATCAAGGGAGCAAATGGTAATGCATCAGATTCAATCCATTTTCCTCACTTGTTGAGTAACAAAGCTGGATTAAAGATTAGAAATGTAACGAACCGGGTTGTATCCATTTTCCTCAAGTTCTTCTGCTGGTAGCAGCTCAGACCTCAGATTCTCCGGGAAACAAGATCAACATTGGCTCCTGGGATACACCTGTTGGGGAAATGTACGATGTTGTGTCGCTTCAGGTTCAAACAAAGTATTTCAATTTGTTAGCAGAGACTCGTGTTTAGTCTTGAGTATCTTCTTCGGTATATTTTTAGCTGTCTTGAAACCTGATCTAAACCCATGGTCGAACCGGTACTAGATTTGATTTTTTGGAAAAACAATTATTTGAAAGCTAGGTAAAACCTGAAATTCGGTACAGATTAAGCTACTGATTGAATTAATACGTAACTTTTAATTATTATTTTTTAGAATTTTTCAGTTACATTATTAAAATCTGTTTTATTTGTGCTAATTAAAAATTTAAGTTTTTAATTTTTATAAAAGAAAAGATTATATGATCATGTGAATTATGAATCTATTAACAAAACTAGTTGTTGTGATTTGGTATTAGTTTATTTTCGTTATCTATAATCTATTACAATTATGTGTTTTATTTTTGGCTTCTTTTGAATTTAAAGTTAATTTTTATTATTAACACTAGGAATTTACTACGAAAGACTCGTAGATTCGTCGTAAGATTTACATGGTTTACACGACGAAAGGTAGCGACGACTTTACGAGGAAACTGTCTTACGTGTTTTTTACAACGAAGAGATCTTATGTGTCTTTTACGATGAAGTATTAAACTGTCTTTTACGACAAAACTAGTCCTCGTAATTTAACGACGATTTGGCGAGAGGAAAAATGTGCTACGACGGACGTTTAACGACGAATTGTGTTTCGTGGTTATTTCCTCATAAAAGGGTTATTTACAAGGAAATACTACAAAAATGATCGTCGTTATGTTTACGTTTTCTTGTAGTATAAATAATATTGTCCCACGATATTGCGGGAAATTATCTAGTATCCATCTAATGAGGAAACTAATCTTTGATTTATCAGAATAATATCTTATATGTGGAATAATCAAGTTTTCTTTTTCCCAACTTATCCACGATATTGCGGGAAGTCATCTAGTACTCGTCTAACGAGGAAGCTAATCATTCATTTATGAGAATATTCTCTTATCACTGGAATAATCAAGTTTTCCTTTTTTTACAAGTTTAAATCTTTACCAACAAATGTAACTAATGATAAAAAATTATGAATTTTCTCCTAAACCAATCTTTTTGAACGAAATATTATAATATTTCGAGAGCCCAAAACGGCACCGTTTAGACTCAGCTTTGTAAAGACCTCTCTCCCCTATAAATAACCCCCAAAACCTATCCTTCTCTTGTGCCTTTCTCACTGCAACTTTCTATTCCGTAGCCATAAACTCGTTTGTCTCTCAAGAATCTTTTTACTCCTTCAATCAACAATGGAATTCTGGGGTAAAGTGATCTTTTCTCTGCGTATATTAACTCATACTTGTTCTCTATTCGTCTTTTAGCTTTTGTCTTGAAGTTTATGCTCGGTTCTAAGCTGTTGGCATGGGTGGTCATGAGCATAGCAAAGTGAAACATTGGATTAGGGCCCCAAAAATTTTCAAAAAAAATTACACTGAAAAGCACCCCCAAATTTGTAAAAAGAATTTTTTTATTAAAACCTTATTAAAATGTTTAGGCCTCTAACATCTCAAGGAGTCCCTGCTTGAACCATGTGTGAATACTTAGTTCGTTTAGATGTTTTTGTAATGTTCGCCGTCCACACTAACTCATAATCTTTTAGCTTGTCCTCTTAAAGTTTATGTCGTGGTTATAACCTTTTGTTTAGATGTTCTGGTGGTAACAATTATTGTTTGTTCTGTGCACACTGACCTGGTTATTACCTGTTTACTTAGATGTTGTGGAAGATTCAACTAGTGTTTGATCTGTGCAAACTGACTCATGTTGATCTTTTTTATTGGATATGTTCACAGGGGCTGAGGTTAAGGCAGGGAAACCACTTAAATTGAAACCTGATGACGACGGTCTCATTCACGTTACTAGGGTTGCTATTAACTGTTCTGAAAGATTCATGATTAGTTTTCTTTACAGTTTCTTACTTTTCCTTTTTTTTAAATATGTATAGGCATGTCTTGGTAATGGGAAGAAGGGTGAAACTGCTCGCTTGTACATGAATGTTGATGGGAAGAAGCTTGTGATTGGAACTCTTTCTCAGGGGATTATTCCTCAGATCGGCCTTGATATCATCGTTGAGAAGAAGTTTGAGCTCTCCCACTCCTTGGAGAGAGGAAGTGTCCACTTCATTGGATACAAAACACCCGACATCAATGTGGATGACTCTTCTTCTGATTCAGAAGACTACTCAGAAGAGGAGGAGGATGTGGAGGTCCCTGCAACTGTCACTGCCAATGGAAATGCTGGAGCAGCTGCTTTGAGTGTTGTCAAGGCTGACTTGGAACCTAAGGCCAAGCCTGTTGAAGTGAAGAAGCATGAATCAGACGAGGATGGTGAAGGCTCTGACGAGAAGGGAATGAGTGTTTGCACTTGTTTTCCTAGTGGATGGATGTTGAAGAGGATGATTGAGATGATGCATAAGATGACTCTGGAGGTGAAGAAGAAGTGACACCTTTCCGACTACTCCTTGATCTAATAGACAAAACTGTTATTGAAACTGAAAAACTGTTTGCAGCAGGTTTTGCTCTTTGATATTTGACTCTTGTTTGATGATAATGATAGCAATGCAGTTAAAATTAATGGCAGGAAATTTATGGTTGATATGTTTTAGCTTTTTATAATCTCACTAAACAAACTTCAATCCGTAGCATGAAAACCTACCTTGACTAACACCGTTATGTTCGTTTTGTAATACGAATATTTTTAAAAAGTTAAAAGTATGTTTTAGCTTTTTATAATCTCACTAAACAAACAATTTAACCGGAAACTGACAACATGTGACAAAATTGAAATCTCTTAGACTGTTCTGATCTCTGACTGATTCCATGGAATAGTGTCCTGATTTTTTGGTAGAATCACATCCTTGGTATCTTCCAATTATTTAGTCACCTATTAGATAAAAACATTTAATGAAAAGAGTTTTTTTTTTAAAGTAAAAGACACATGACACCAATGAGAGATAATGAAAATATTGCCCTTAGAAAGGCAGATCGCCGTACATATCATACATGCCGTAGTCAGAATCACCTCCGAAGTCATGATAAAAACTAGCATCTGGCATGACGTTATTTTCAGATGCTCTCATCATATGATTCATATTTTCAGATGCTCTCATCATGACGCAACGCTATTTCCGAAAAGCTGGAGATTGCGAAGTCCAGGCATTGTTAGAGCTCTTGCTAGAGCATCATTGTATCCCTCGTTCCAAGGAAGGATGTTACTCACGTGGCTTAGCTTCATTGTCTTCAGATTAGAACAAGACTGTCCCACAACTCCCAGAGACTCTCCTGACAGAGGGCTGAACGAGACGTCGAGTTCAATCTCAACCAAGCCTCCACATAGAAGGTTCTTTACAAACGCGCTGCCATGACATACACACTTTCTGAGCGTTTTCCAATATCTCAACCACGCTTAGCCTTTGCAGGATGGATGATGTTAGTTCAGACGGAAGCTCAGCCTAGTCTTCGTCGCTACCTTGACTAACACGGCGTCGTTTGGTAATAGAGGTTATTTTTAAAATTAACGTTTTCTGGGAATCGAACCCTGGTCCGCGGATAAAATACATTCTTACCAACCACTATGCTACAATGCTTCAACTGATCTCTTATTAGATTTAAAAGATCTATATTTTGATTTGTATATTCTAAGAGACATTTTATTTTTGTTTACAAATTTTATTTGGTACAAATTGTAATTGAATCACTAATTTTTTATATTTCAAGTTTTCTAAACTCTTACAGTACTAAATAAAACTAAAAATGACATTTCATAAATTATTCAATCTAATTTCAAAATGAGATTTTTTAAATACTTATCTAATTTTAAATATTTAAACTTATATATATATATAATAGTGATTTTAATTATATAAACCTATTCATTTTTTATAATTGTTTATAGCTTTAAAATAAAAAGTTACGTTTTATTATATAACTCATACAGTGATTTTACTTATATAAACCTATATATTTTTAATTATATAAAAACTATGTAATTTTAATTATATAATACTATGAAATATTTTATAAATTTTTATCTTTAAAATAAAAATTTGTGTTTATTATATAATTTTATATAAACCTATATAATTTTAATTTTATAAAACTATATAATTTTATTATATATAGGTTTATATAAAATAAACATATATTTTTGTTAAGTTGTATATAATTTTATTTAGATTTGTGTACATTTTTTATTTTAAAATTTAAGTTTTGATTTTTAAGAAAAAGATTATAATCACTATTATATATAGTTTTTCAAAATTTATATATTTAAAAAATAAATAAGTATTTGAAAATTTTCATTTTAAAATTAGATTGAATAATTTATGAAATATCATTTTTTGTTTTATTAGTACTTTAAGAGTTTAAAAAACTTCAAATATATAAATTATTGTTGCAATTATAATTTGTACTAAATAAAAATTGTAAACAAAAATATTTTCTCTTAGAATATAAAAATCAAAATATAGATCTTTTAAAACTAGTAAGAGAACATTTGAAGCATTGTAGCATAGTGGTTAGTAAGAGTGAATTATATCCGTCGGCCTAGGATCAATTCCTAGCAAACGTAAATTTTTATAAAATATCTTCTATTATAAATTATAAATGATGTCGTTTTATCCAACATAACGGTTGCTTAACGTGGTGTTAGTCAAGGTAGATTTTTATGCTACGGATTGAAGTTTAAGTTAAAAATTTAAATATATTCTTGTTTCAGATATGATTTTGCACTTTTAATTAATTTGTTTGAGTATAAAAAGGAACGACAAGAAATGTTAGGATCGAAAAAGGCCCTTTCCCCCACACTCAAGCTGTCTCAAGTCCATTAAATTGGAGAGTAAAGTTGTTTCTACTTTCAAGACTTCTGTATCGAACACTCAATGACCAACGGCCACACATATTCTCTACTGGTAAAATTGTCTTAAGTCCATTAATTAGACGAGGTAAGGAACCCATACGACAAATCATTTTATAAATACATATATCACATTTAATATTAAAAAGTATTTACAATTTCTTTCAGAGAAATACATGCATGTGTGATAAAAAATATCTTGTATTTAGTTGTATTCCAATTTCTAAATCTAAAATAAGATATAAGAAAAAATAGAGTTCTATGCGTTTAAATAAATAATTGCTTGCATGGCATTTGATTTTTTTTTCCTATTTAAGAGTCAATAATAGAATTAATAATTCTACTCCTTTTAAACAATTCATATTTATATGTTGGTAAAAAACTACTATTTTTTTTTTACCTGTTTTGTTTTTTTTTTAAAAATATCTAAGAAATTAGATATTGTAATAAAATATATGTTGACTTATATTGATATGGTCTTTCTCAATTATAATATTGATTTAATTTCTAGGATATTTCTTATAAAACACCAACACTTATTATATTAAACTAACATAATAGTAAATAAAATAAAACTGATAAATTATGGATTTACCTTTTCAAAATCATTAATGGATTTTATTGGATCTTTGAATGGTATTTTAGCTTTGATGTGGTATTGAGATATAAAGATTCTAGTGTTTTATTGGTTTTCCCAATCAAATTTTCATAGCTTAGGTTAAGATAAAATAATAACAAATAAAATAACTCTACATGTTTGTATGTATTTCTGATCTTTAAAAATCGTTTAAAAGTAAATATGTCCCTTTTTAGTCTATTTGTAATTATTGTGAAAATTTTATGTGGTTGTCAATGCTCAAAACTCCTTATATAGAAAATGATTGATAATCAAACATTGCAATGGTTAGTTAAGGGCTGCAATATTTAACACCGAATATTATAATGGTTTGTCACCAAATACTATAATACATAACAGTTGTAATGATTCATCACCAAAAATTACATTCGTTTTCCACTAAAATTTTTATTCACCAACGGTGGTAATGAACTCATTTTGTAAACCCTGAGAATTATATATTTTATAATTATTTTATATTTTAGTACACGCATGGAAAAACACTAAAACAGAAAACTCTATGGTATTTTTTTCATATAAATCTACTCAAATTATGAAAGTGCAACATTGCACTAAGAATTTTAGCTAGTAAATTTTACCAAATATAATAACATAGACATCTTTTTATATAATCTAAAATTATGAAAATATAGAACATGAATCATGTGTTCATTAAACATACATGATCACAAATGATTTTTTTTTTTTGCAAAAAAAGGAAGAAAACATACCTTTTCATCTAGTATAAAAAAATAAAAATTAATACCTTCATTATTTTGTTTATGATTTTTGCTATCCAAAGTTAAATGACCATTTCTAATATCTTTTGTTGATAATATTTCATTTGAAAGATTTACAATGAGGAACTTATCGACTATTTATTGGTTTCAAAGTTCTATATGAAATTCACAACTTGTGGTAGTTATGTTAAGATAATACATTTACATATATGTAGACACTATTACAAAAAACACTTTATTTTATATGAAAAGACACTTAATTATGGAAAAGACACTTAGGATATTTAAAAAAAAAAAATCCTTTTATAATGAGATGGAACAACTCTTAAAACAATAATTGTAGAAACACTTATTGGAATATTTTAACTACTTTTAAAACTTTTCTAATAGTTGCATCTTGGACTAACAAAGCTAATCTCATTTTTAGGAAAACATAACTTTTAACCTTCAATGAGATTAAAAATAATTTGTCTTTTATAATGATAAGGCACAACTCTTAAAACTAATGGTTGTATAAAGAAACTTATTGAGATATTTTAACTACTTTAAAAAATATTCCCAATAGTTGCATATTGGGAAAACAAAACTAATGTGAGTTTTTAAATTGAAAAAAAAAACACAACTCTTAACATTATGTTTAAAATTAATTTGTCTTTTATAGTGAGAAGATACAACTCTTAAAACAAAATTATTATAAAAGAAGCAGTTATAAACAAAAAAGTTACAAGATTTAATAAACAGTTATGAGCAAATGCTAATGAAAAACACACATAGGATTAATTGGAATTGCTATTATTAATAGATTAGACATTTAAACACTTAAAGATTTTACGTCTTGATGAATTTTGTTTTTGTCATAACTCTTATCTTGTTACAAAATCATTAAATAGTCTAAATTATTTTTCTTTTTGATATTTTATGTGAAATAAAAATAAAAATAAAGAAAACTAGAGTTGCCTATTATTCAAAATGTTTTTAAACATAAATATTTATTATACTATTCAATAACTAATATATTATTATATAACAAAATTAATTTATTTATTAATCTATGGTTCGTTTGCGGTCGATCAAATAACCAAGTGATTTGATAAATTGTCCAGTATAGTGTTCAAGTCGGGCTTCAAAACATTGATTTTTAGATTAGAGTTTCTTCTCCTATTTTGGCTTTGGACAAGTCTTTTGATTTTTTTGACAACAATAAAACTATAAAATAATATATACTCGACCGGTTCAGAGAATCAAGATGGAAACATATTATCGACATAGAACATAGCAGAAGAGGAAAACTATTAAATTGTGAGTCTCGAGACATGTCAGATCTTGAAGGTAGGAAATAAAGTTTTACTGTACTAAAACTCCTCCAGTGGTGTAGCGAAAACTGGCCATTCTTCGCTTAATGACACCATATTTACCAACTGAGAATAATCTGTTGCGAAAACTACATCTGAAAAATTGAGGATTTTATGCATTTCATATCCCATATCAAAACTTCACATCTGCATGTAAACCAGATAAGCTTCTTCGGAGATTTATTACTCTCCTCATCTTTTCATCTGAATCATTAGTTCTACAGAACCATCTTTGGCCTGAAAACTTATTTTGTGTCCTCTATGCCACCATCAATAAAGCAAACTCTAAGCTACACTAATGACAGATAATCAGATGAAAGAATTTACTGATGCCATTCAGAAATCGTAAGTTGCGCATGTGCCCGCCCAAACTACTCCTTTAATTTATGCAATCCAAAAAATTTCTTGCTGGTTACCATTCTTGTATGAGTAAATTTTATTATTCATATTCTTACAAATATACCACAATATCCAAAAAAATAACTAAAATTATAATTTTTTGGTAGTCTCCAAAAATAATAATCTGTATTAGTAAAAACTGATGGAATTTGAAAAATACCCAGAATAAAGGAATTTATGGCAAAATACATGTTTGCAAAACTGGCAAATATTTAGAAATAGCATAATTAATGGATTCTTCCTCAACACCACGTGAATCACACAATAAATATCCCTTGATTCACATTTCTCACAACCGGAATACTACTGCCTTTTATAACTAGAATAGTGTCTTTTGAATTTTGTTGTGTTGTATTTATCACAGCTATTTAAAAATAAACTGAAGATTTCTTCTATTTTATTTTTCTTATAATAACGAAGATAATCTTTAATTTATGAGAACGATCTCTCGAATATTTACGTTATCTTTTTTTGCCAACCTTTACCAAACTATGTAATTAAATGATCCAAAAATGTAAAAAAAATCTCCAAAAGCATGATTTTTATAATTATTACGCAATATTCACAATTACTCTAGCGTTACGCTTGACCGAAAACGGCGCCGTAGAGACTCAGCAAAAACCCTAAAGAGAGGCACGAGTAAAACCTCTCCCTATTATAAATTGCCCCTAAACCTCTCTCTCTTCTTCCACAGCTTTCTCTCTCGCAGCCCTAAAACTCCTTTGCCTCTCTCTCGAGTCTCTCTTCCACCTTCAATATCAAATGGAATTCTGGGGTAATAAGCTAGTTCTTACCTAGGCGTCTATTTAATTTATTACTTCGTTGCTTTCTATTGGTCATTTAGCTTAGTTTATGTTCGGTTATAACCATTTAAACCATTTGTTCTGCTAGTAGCTTACTCTATGTTTGGTTAATAACATGCTGAATCATGTGTTCGGCGTTTCATTTAGTTTATATTCGGTTGTAACCTGTTGAACCATGTGTTCTGCTAGTAGCTTACTCTATGTTTGGTTATAACCTCTTGAAACCATGTGTTTCGGCGTTTAGCTTTGTTTATGTTCGGTTATAACCGGTCGAACCATGTGTCCATACTTAGTTTTGTGTAGATGGTTATGTATGCTCGTTATCTACTATTAGCTTGTCCTTTTGAAGTTTATTTTCCTGGTTATAACATGTTTACTTTTGAGTTTGTTTAGTAACAAGTGAACGCATGTTGATTTTATTGTTGGATATGTTACACAGGAGCTGAGGTTAAGGCAGGGAAGCCACTTAAAGTGGAACCTGAAGAGAACTGTCTCATCCACGTTTCACAGGCATCTCTTGATAAAGGGAAGAAGGGTGAGACTGCCCTCTTGTACGTGACCGTTGATGGGAAGAAGCTTGTGATTGGAACTCTTTCTCAGGATAACATCCCTCAGATCAGCTTCGATCTCGTCTTTGAGAAGGAGTTTGAGCTCTCCCACTCCTCGAAGGGAAGCGTCCACTTCATTGGATACAAGTCTCCCAACCTCGATGAAGAGGAGGATTTCCCTTCTGATTCAGAGGAAGAGGAGGAGGAAGTGGCGGTTCCCGCAGCTTCCACTGTCTCCACTGTCACGACGACCAATGGAAGTGCTAAAGCAGCACCTGCTTCGAGTGCTGTTACCATCGACTCGAAACCAAAGGCCAAGGTTCCTGAGGTGAAGCCTGAATCAGACGAGGATGATGATGACTCTGACGAGGAGGGTGATTCTGAAGATGATGAATCTGATTCCGAGAAAGGAGTGAGTGTGTTGATGACTTGTTTTTACTTTTATGATATTATACATTTACTGATATTTTCTCTGGTGATTATTTATGTAGATGGATGTTGATGAGGATGATTCAGATGAAGATGATTCTGAGGAGGAAGAAGAGGATGATACCCCTAAGAAGGTATATATACATTTACCTGACTTAACATATGATCTGTTTACTTGTACTGTATTGGATTCACTTTACTGACCTTGAAGTTAATTGTTGTTTTTATCAAAAGCCTGAGCCAAGCAGCAACAAGAAGAGGCAGAATGAATCCGCAACACCTGTCTCTGCAAAGAAAGCTAAGCCCGCAGTAGCAGCTACCCCTCAGAAATCAGGTGAGCGATCATAAACTGTTCATCTTACATTGTCTTTCTAGGTTCGACAATGCTTAAATGAGGCATTGTGTTTGTGTTGGAATTAGAGAACATTAAGAGAAACTTAATTGTCCTTTGTTGTTGCAGAGGAGAAGAAGAAAGGAGGGCACACAGCTACACCACACCCAGCTAAAAAGGGTGGAAAGAGTCCTATGAATGCTAACCAGAGCCCCAAATCTGGTGGTCAATCATCCGGTGCTAACAAGAAGTGAGTCTTCTTCTGTCTCTCTTTTTCTCTCGAGGTCAATGATGTGATAAAACGCATTTCTTTCTTTTTCGTGTGATGATGAAGATTGAATGAATGATGTGCAGGCCGCAGTTTGGTTCTAACAACAAGGGCAACAAGGGAAAAGGAAAGGGCAGAGCCTAAGTGAAGTGGAGGGAGCAATGAGATGTTTTGGTTTTTAGTAGATGTTCTTGGAACAAAGACCGGCTTTCTTTTATGTTTTATCTCCTTGTGGGAAGTGCTTTTATGTTAACGCAATTTTAATCTTATGGAATTCAGTATTTGAGTAAGAAAACTGGTATTGCAATCATGAAAATATCATCATTGTTTTTAACTCTTGAAGTTGAACAAGTTCATAAGGCACAGAACATCTCCTTAAAAGAGTTTCATGAAGATGATTGATTGATTCTTTCAGCCAGGCCTCAATGTCTACCTTGGCAGATGAACTAGAATTGCTTATTATGAAACTTATGGACTGTGGTCATCTTTTAAGACCTAGATAGCTGAGTCCAGGAGACATCATCAATCATCAGTATCCTCCATATCGCAATACTATTCAGAACAACTACTAGACTCTTTGATACTGAGAAGCCACCACACACAAAAAAAGTAACAACAGACTTGGTTTGTAGTGGGGGGCTTAAAGAAACAAAGGAGATTCATCACAACCACTAGACTTGGTGTGTAGTGAATCACAGGACATCAAGATGCTTACCGGTAGCCACAAAGTCTATCTAAAACATAACAGAAGACTGATCTTTTTTTTTTTGAACAGAAGACAGAAGACTGATCAGTCTCATCTTGATGAATACTTAGTTGAGACCTTGTTCAAGCATGACTTCTTTGCCTTAGAGACATCTAAGAACCTGTCCAGAAAACTTGCATATGCATTGTAATATAAAAACTCAAGAAGAGGTCAAGCCAGAGATTTTTACAACTTGTGGACAAAGCGTTAGTCTTAAAGATGGTATCTTTCAATCCAAAGAGACCTGCAGTTGTTCATCTACTACATTGACATATGCATATTACCTACAAATTTGTTTCACTCAGTGTTATGTCAATGTAGTGAGAGTTGAATGCAGAAATGGCTTAAGGGAAGACCAAAATTAGTTTAAAAGTTATAGAATTCTCGATCATCATCCACACAAAACGACATCACAACAGAATTCAACCAAAAAAAAGAAAAATCAAAATCCAAATTTAGTCTAACAAACCAACATGAAATGCTACTCTCCCTCTGATCAACACACCTTTCCAGCCATCAACAAAGTAGGACTTGACACGAGCTAGATCGCCTGGGCAACGCGAGGAGATCCCTCAACATGTAAAACCCTTGTTCAAATGCTGAACATTTAAAATCCAGAACAAGTTTCTTGAGGACATGTGAGTTCTCTAAAAAGTACCCAGCTACTTCCATGTAAACAGGCCCTCTGTTGAAACGCTTTATCTTTACAGACTCTAGTGATGACAGCAAACACTGAGGTACAGGTGAGAGTCTCAAATCAACTGCTTCCTCCTCCCTCGAAGGATCATAATGATCCTATCAACCAAAACACACAACATATCATCAGAGAGAGAAGAAATGATGATAACTAACACGTGTCCTTAATAGTGTGAGGGTTGTGCAAAAATAAGTTAAATCACCAGCTTTAAGACGAGTGATTTTAGATTTGGGAAGCTCTCAAGAAGGGTTGGCATCATATCCAGATTCGACACGTGAAACGCCACTTTTAAAGTGGAAACGTTGCAAAACTGAGGCAACGGGTCGTATGACATGTACTCCCTGTTATTATCAAGAAACTGCTCTCACCAAAAACAAAAGAAAGCAAGTGAGAACAAACACTAGCTACATCCAAAAGCCAATATGGATATAATAATACATTTACCTCCATAGTATGCGAAGAGAGCTTCATCTCCTTAACTCCTGAAATGCTGTTAAAAAAGCTACGGACCATGTTTCGCTTAGGCAAGTCGACAACATCGGTGAAATCATGCTCACCGAAGACGTAAGCAAGGTTGACTTTCTCCAAGGACACAGGATTGGCGATGACTTTACTGTCCGAAAAATCATCATCGAACTTCAAGTACTTGAGCCTAGGCGCGTCGATGAAAACCCCCGAGCCTTCTCTCACCAAGTCACCAAAAAAGTCATCACCTTCACCAAGCAGATAGTCTACATGAAAGCTAGTCAACGACTGAGACCTCACACGCACAACCTTCACGTTATCCGGAACCATTCTAACAATGCTCAAATCCTCGAGAAGAGAACAAGACGAGATGAGTGACTCCAGACTCGCGTCGCCCGCGTAGACGTTGTGTTCTAAGCGCATGGTCTTGAGAGAAGGTAAAGAGACAGAGTCTTTTAACTCACTCAAGGAGACACGATGGAGTCTTAGATACACCAGCGTGTCGCATCCTGTATAAAGGCTTTGTGGGATGGTCTCTAGACACCTACGGTTCGCGAGTGCACACTCGAGATCGAGATGGTTGAGTTTAGGGTTAGCCACGAAATCTACCCACCTTGCGACGCAAGACTGGTCACTCTCATCTTTCTTCTGAAGGCTTAGCTTGAGTTTGTACAGGACTGAGTTCTCTTCTCTAGAGAAAGCTAGTAGATTGTCTATAAAACTAGCAAAGGCAGTGTAATCTGGGAACTCGGAAGAGGACAGATCCAAATTAGGAACCAAAAGCCAAACGCTTTTCCACCTACGGGACAGGACACTTGTCCTGACGGCATCCTTTGTCGGAAGGTGGGACAGTATCTGAGATAACAAAGAATCGGGGAGTTTGCTAATCATGTCCTCTCTGGCCCTTAGGTAAATTTGTTTTCTGGAGAAGCTTTTTTCCTCCATAAGATCCGGCGGTTGAGAAAACTGAACCGGAAAAGACCGATCACACAGAGATAAACCTTTTAAGAATGCAATATATACAGAATCAAGAAATGGTGTTTAGGGCTTCTAGATGCGAAGAATGATGATGAAATCACCTGACTTGATTTTAGGGTTTTGAACTTCGGAAGGTGTAGTCGCCGGCCCGCTTCAGTTCTCAGGTTTATGGAGACTGACTTTCCAAGGGACGGACTCAACAATGTTTTGTATTTTTTTTTTACGCCTTGATTATATATTTTGTGTGAGTTAAAAACAAAATGATGAGAAATTGTCATGGGAATTACACAAATTGTAAAAAAAAGTGTAGTCATGGTAATTTTTTTGTTAAATATATGTCATCAGGTTTTTGGTTAAAAAAAATCACATTTTCAAGTAAAGATATTATTATATTACTAGGATATGACCCGCGCTTTGCGCGGAGTGAAAGAAATAATGAATAGTTTTACGTAGATAATAATAATTTTTAAGTATTAATCTACATATATAGTATGCATGTGTAAAATATGATAAAATTGAGAAAATGATAACACGAATATATGCATTAGAGGATACAAATAACAAACATCATGTCTTATGTTGAAAAGTTGAGGATCGACATATTGGAAAAAAATAAGATTATAGTATGGATTTGTATTTGTTTCAAAATAAAAGAATCTATCTAAATTTTGGAATGGGTCTTTCACTTAAAACTTATAAGACATAATTATTTTCATAATATAAGTGCAGAATAATATTAAAAACATAAATAAGACAATAAAACTCGATAATAATAAAACAGGAAAAGAGCAAAAAAGAATTAAAAACATTAAAACATCAGAATCGCCGCTTAGTAAAATTAAAATCCATTGTCTGCAATCATATAAAGAGGAAAAACAAAGTTTAGTAGCATAAATATTTACATATTTAATTAAGAAACTAAGTGAATTAAATATAATACCTCTTCCTGAAAGCATAGATTTCTCTGTGACTTCCATATTGCCATTTTCATTGTGAAGATTTTAAGGTCGTAATTATGGAAACATTTTGAACATATGTTACATTTTAAAATCGATGCATTAAGAATGTTTCAGTTACGTTTTCATTTATATAGTTTTTGTTACAAAAATTTGAAAAATTGTTTTTGTTTCCAAAAAAATGTTACGTTTTTACTTTGCTTCGTGATGGGCATTTAAGATGTTTGTTAAAATATATGCATTATAAAATATGCATTATTAACATATATTTCTTAATATTATTTCAATTATATGTTGGTCTCCTTCCTAAAACATCCATAATGTGTGTGTTTTTGTTTTGACTTTTTTCGTTTGATCTTTTAAAAAAAACATATATAGTATGCATGTGTAAAATATGATAAAAGTGAGAAAATGATAACACGAATATATGCATTAGAGGATACAAATAACAAACATCATGTCTTATGTTGAAAAGTTGAGGATCGACATATTGGAATAAAATAAGATTATAGTATGGGTTTGTATTTGTTTCAAAATAAAAGAATCTATGTAAATTTTGGAATGTGTATTTCACTTAAAACTTATAAGACATAATTATTTTCATAATATAAGTGTTTAATAATATTAAAAAAAAAAGACAAGAAAACTCGATAATAATAAAACAGCAAAAAAGCGCAAAACAATTAAAAAAACATTAAAAACATTAGAATCGCCGCTTAGTAAAATTAAAATTCATTGTCTGCAATCCTATAAAGAGGAAAAACAAATTTTAGTAGCATAAATAATTTTTTTTTGAATTGAGTAGCATAAATATTTACTTATTTAATTAAGAAACTAAGTGAATTAAATATAATACCTCTTCCTCAAAGCATAGATTTCTCTGTGACTTCTATATTGCCATTTTCATTGTGAAGACTTTAAAGTCGTAGTTATGGAAACATTTTGAACATAGGTTACGTTTTAAAATCGACTCATCAAAAATGTTTCAGTTACGTATTCATTTATATAGTTTTTGTTAAAAACTTTTGAAAAATTATTTTTGTTTCCAAAAAAATGTTACGTTTTTACTTTGCTTCGTGATGGGCATTTAAGATGTTTGTTAAAATATATGCATTATAAAATATGCATTATTAACATATCTTTTTTAATATTATTTAATTATATGTTGGTCTCCTTCCTAAAATATCTATAATGTGTGTGTTTTTGTTTTGACTTTTTTCGTTTGATCTTTTTAAAAAAAACCATATATAGTATGCATGTGTAAAATATGATAAAAGTGAGAAAATGATAACACGAATATATGCATTAGAGGATACAAATAACAAATATCATGTCCTATGTTGAAAAGTTGAGGATCGACATATTAAAATAAAATAAGATGATAGTATGGGTTTGTATTTGTTTCAAAATAAAAGAATCTATGTAAATTTTGGAATGTGTCTTTCACTTAAAACTTATAAGACATAATTATTTTCATAATATAAGTGTTTAATAATAATAAAAAAACATGAATAAGACAATAAAACTCGATAATAATAAAACAGCAAAAGAGCACAAAACAATTAAAAAACATTAAAAACATCAGAATCGCCGCTTAGTAAAATTAAAATCCATTGTCTGCAATCCTATAAAGAGGAAAAACAAAGTTTAGTAGCATAAATAATTTTTTTTTGAATTGAGTAGCATAAATATTTACTTATTTAATTAAGAAACTAAGTGATTTAAATATAATACCTCTTCCTCAAAGCATAGATTTTCCCGTGACTTCTATATTGCCATTTTCATTGTGAAGACTTTAAAGTCGTAGTTATGGAAACATTTTGAACATAGGTTACGTTTTAAAATCGACTCATCAAAAATGTTTCAGTTACGTTTTCATTTATATAGTTTTTGTTAAAAAACTTTGAAAAATTGTTTTTGTTTCCAAAAAAATGTTACGTTTTTACTTTGCTTCGTGATGGGCGTTTAAGATGTTTGTTAAAATATATGCATTATAAAATATGCATTACTAACATAGCTTTCTCAATATTATTTCAATTATATGTTGGTCTCCTTCCTAAAACATTCATAATGTGTGTGTTTTTGTTTTGACTTTTTCGTTTGATCTTTTATAAAAACATATATAGTATGCATGTGTAAAATATGATAAAAGTGAGAAAAGGATAACACGAATATATGCATTAGAGGATACAAATAACAAACATCATGTCTTATGTTGAAAAGTTGAGGATCGACATATTAGAATAAAATAAGATTATAGTATGAGTTTGTATTTGTTTCAAAATAAAGAATCTATCTAAATTTTGGAATGGGTCTTTCACTTAAATCTTATAAGACATAATTATTTTCATAATATAAGTGCTGAATAATATTAAAAAAAAATAAGACAATAAAACTCGATAATAATAAAACAGCAAAAGAACGAAAAACAATTAAAAAACATTAAAAACATCAGAATCGCCGCTTAGTAAAATTAAAATCCATTGTCTGCAATCCTATAAAGAGGAAAAACAAAGTTGAGTAGCATAAATATTTACATATTTAATTAAGAAACTAAGTGAATTAAATATAATACCTCTTCCTGAAAGCATAGATTTCTCCGTGACTTCCATATTGCCAATTTCATTGTGAAGATTTTAAGGTCGTAATTATGGAAACATTTTGAACATATGTTACGTTTTAAAATCGATGCATCAAGAATGTTTCAGCTACGTTTTCATTTATATAGTTTTTGTTAAAAGAACTTGAAAAAAATGTTTTTGTTTCCAAAAAAATGTTATGTTTTTACTTTGCTTCGTGATGGACGTTTAAGATGTTTGTAAAATATATACATTATAAAATATGCATTATTAACATAGCTTTCTTAATATTATTTCAATTATATGTTGGTCTTCTTCCTAAAACATCCATAATGTGTGTGTTTTTGTTTTGATTTTTTTCGTTTGATATTTTTTAAAAAAACATAAATAATACAATAGAAATATAATTGTTTATCCGGCTGAATTGTTTGGTTTTTTCAGAAATCCGTATTGTTTTTAAAAAGAAATCTACAGTTACGTACATTCCAAAGTTGTAGTTAAATCTTCTGGCCGACATGAAATCCGTGAGGCAATTGGCCGTTATTTATATCAATGATATGATATTAACTATAATTAAAATGTAATGAAAGATCATGCTGTAAATATGTGACATACCAATGACAAATGATGTAATTAGTCTAGTAAATTAAGGATTAATCAATATTAAGGCTGAGGAAAAATGTGAGGATGACACCTATGCAAAATGGCAACATAGTAATAATTTTACTCTTTTAAGGTTGTTCTTATTATTTGCTCCTCTGTTAATAACAAGGGGATGAGAAACAGTTTAAAAATTTTTAACCAAAAATAGGTAAAAAATTTCTTGTATAAGCATTAGTTTTCATATCTTGAATTAATGTGCATTTGTACAAATATTTGACAAAAGATTAACAAATTTTACCTAAGCGTTGGTGGAAATGAAATCATAGTAGAGAGAATGGTTTATTCAGGGGGTTTGTTTTTTTTTTTGAATGAGTCATCTGGAGTAGAGATGAGAACTTTGTTTGTTCATAGTAGAGAGATGAATCATTTGAATGAAGTTTAAGAATTTAGGTGAAGATAGTTCATTCAAAATTACATAATATATATTATACCTCTGGTATAATTTATAAATTATAAATCTAACATAATATTATTTTATCATTTACGAAAAATGACAAAACCACAAAAAAATCATTTTCTCACCAAAACTATAAATAAAAAAATGTGTTTTTTTGCCAAAACTGTAAAAACGTGTTTCTCAATCATCTGGTGGTAACAAGAAGTGAGTCTCTTTCTCACTCCTCTCGAGTTCAGTGTTGTGATAATGCAATTCTTATTTTGGTTGGAGCGTTTGATGATGATGGTTGATGAATAATGTGCAGACAATTCAACTCAGGAGGCAAGCAGTTTGGTTCTAACAACAAGGGCAACAAGGGAAAAGGAAAGGGCAGAGCCTAAGTGAAGTGGGGGGGAGCAATGAGATGTTTTGGTTTTTTAGTAGATGTTCTTGGAACAAAGACCGGTTTTATTTTATGTTTATCTCCTCGTGGGAAGTGCTTTTTTATGTTATCGCAATTTTAATCTTATGGAATTTAGTATTTGAGTAAGAAAACTCGGATTGCAATCATGAAATCATCCATGCAGTGGCTCATCATTGTTTGATTTTTGTTCACAGCCAGGTCAAAGTCCACATCAAAACTGACCTCAGTGTCTTCCTTGGCAAATGAACTCAAATTCCTTATTATGAAACTTAGACTGTGGTCATCTTTTAAGAGTCAAATAGTCGAGTCCAGGAGCCACATCATCAATCATCAGTATCCTCCATATCGCAATACTATTGAGAACAACTACTTTAATACTGAGAACGCAGCACTAATAAAAAAAGTAACAACAGACTTGGTGTGTAGTGGGAGCTTAAACAGCCAAAGGAGATTCATCACAACCACTAAACAAACGCTCACGATTCACAGGACCACACTGAACATCAAGGTGCTCAAGTTTAGGGGTAGCCACAAAGTCTATCTAAGGCATAACAAAACAAGACTGATCATTCTCATCTTTATGAATACTTAAGTTTGACCTTGTTCAAGCATGACTTCTCTGCCTTGCATATGCATTGTAATCTAAAAACTCAGAAGAGGTCAAGCCAGAGACTTTTACAAGTGGTGGACAAAACGTTAGTCTTAAAGATGGTATCTTTCAATCCAAAGAGACATGCAATTGTTCATCTGCTACATTGACATATGCATATTACCTTCAAATTTGTTTCACTCACAGTTATGTCCCTTATTGTTATAGAATTCTCAATCATCATCCACATAACTAGTGGCCATCAACAAAGATAAAAAAAACAACAACATGAAATGCTGCTACTCTCCGTCTGATCAATCAACACACCTTTCTAGCCATCAACAAAGTAGGACTTGACACGAGGTAGATAGCCTGGGCAACGCAATGAGATCCCTCAACATGTTAAACCCTTCTTCTACCCCCAAACACCTAAAATCCAGAACAAGTTTCTTGAGGACATGTGAGTTCTCTAAAAAGTACCTAGCTACTTCCATGTAAACAGGCCCTCTGTTGAAACGCCTTATCTTTACAGACTCTAACGATGACAGCAGACACGTAGGTACAGCTAAGTGTCTCACATCAGCTTCTTCCTCCAAAGGATCATAAAAATCCTATTAACCAAAACACAACAACATATCATCAGAGAAAAGAAATGTTCCTTAACAGTGAGGGTTGGTGCAAAAAAAAAAAGAAAGTTAAATCACCAGCGTTAAGACGAGTGATTTAAGATTTGGGAAGCTCTCAAGAAGGGTTGGCATCATATCAAGATTCACCACGTAAAACGCCACTTTTAAAGTGGAAACATTGCAGAACTGAGGCAACGGGTCGTATGTCTCGTACTCCCTGTTGTTATCAAGAAACTGCAAGAAACAAAGAGTGAGTGAGCAAGTAAAAACAAACAATAGCTACATTACATCCATTGCAAAAGCTTATTATATACATTTATTTACCTCCATAGTATACGCAGAGATCTTCATCTCCTTAACTCCCGAAATGCTCTTAAAGAAACCACGGAACATGTTTCGCTTTGGTAACTCTACCACGTCGGTGAAATCATGCTCACCAAAGACGAAAGCAAGGTTGACTTTCTCTAATGACACTGGATTGGCGATGACTTTACTGTCCGAAAAATCATCATCGAACTTCAAGTACTTGAGCCTAGGCGCGTCGATGAAAACCCCCGAGCCTTCTCTCACCAAGTCACCAAAAAAGTCATCACCTTCACCAAGCAGATAGTCTACATGAAAGCTAGTCAACGACTGAGACCTCACACGCACAACCTTCACGTTATCCGGAACCATTCTAACAATGCTCAAATCCTCGAGAAGAGAACAAGACGAGATGAGTGACTCAAGACTCGCGTCGCTGGCGTAGACGTTGTGTTCTAAGCGCATGGTCTTGAGACAAGGTAAAGAGACAGAGTTTTTTAACTCGCCCAAGGAGACGCGATGGAGTCTTAGATACACCAGCGTGTCACATTCTGTATAAAGGCTTTGAGGGATCGCCTCTAGACACCTACGGTTCGCGAGTGCACACTCGAGATCGAGATGGTTGAGTTTAGGGTTAGCCACAAAATCTATCCACCTTGCGACGCAAGACTGGTCACTCTCATCTTTCTTCTGAAGGGTTAGCTTGAGTTTGTACAAGACTGAGTTCTCTTCTCTAGAGAAAGCTAGGAGCTTTTCTATAAAACTAACAAAGGCACTGTAATCTCGGAACTTAGAAGAGGACAGATCCAGATTAGGAACCAAAAGCCAAACGCTTTTCCACCTATGGGACAGAACACTTGTCCTGACGGTATCCTTTGTCGGAAGGTAGGAGAGTATCTGACATAACAAAGAATCGGGGAGTTTGCTTATCAGATCCTCTCTGCCGCTTTTGTAATACATTCCTTGTTGTCTGAAAAAGCTTTTTTTTTCCTCCGTAAGATCCGGCGGTCGAGAAACTGAACCGGAAAAGATTGATCACACAGAGAAGTTAATAAACCTTGAAATCTTTGTAAGTATGAATACAGAATTGAGTTTAGGGCTTTTAAATGCTAAGAATGGGGAGGAGGTGATGATGAAATCACCTGACTTGTTTAGGGTTTTGAACTTGGGAAGATAGAGGAAGGTGTAGTCGCCGGGCCGCTTCAGTTCTTCTCAGGTTTATGGAGAGTGATTTTTCCAAGGGTCGGGCTCAAAATGTTTTTGTATTTTCTAGTAGGATCGGCCCGACCTACGGGCGGAAAGTTACGATATAAACAATTTATATGAATGTATATTAATTTTATTGAAAAAGTTAAACAATATTGTAATATTTTACAACAAACGGCAAAAAATATTACAATTTAAAAATATCGTAACGATTTATTGTTATTTTTAATAATCATTTTGGTTTGAATTAAAGTGACAATAATCTTCATTAGTCCCTATTTTTTAGAGTAAATAATTTAATTAATCAAAGTAAATATTTAATAATGATTGTTACTAATTAAAAATATTCATATTAGTTTAAATATTGTATATGTTATTGTATTTGAAGACTAAATAAACCATACTATCTTAATAATTAGTTATGATATTTTAAAATAAATATTATTTTTTATTTTTAGAAGATGATTTTTATTTCTTTATAATGTATGTTTTCATAATAAATTAATAACTGGAGTTGAATTTACATAATTTCTTGTGATTTTTCAAAAGTTTGATAACCCCCCCAAAAAATCAGAACAGTATAAGAATCCAACAAATTAAAGTTTGAAGTGAATTTACAGATCAACTTGGATTATAATTTTTCTCTCTTCAATCTGTTTTCTTTTTCTTATATTTTTTTTAGAATAACAACTTAAACCGAAATCTCAGTTTTTCACTAATTTATCTTTTTCGCTCACTCATCACCAAACTAAAGAACTATCCCCCTCTCTTTCGTTTATATTCAGTTTTCTTGTTTTATAAATATTTTTATACTGTTTACAAATTGTTATACAGATCAAAATACATGAACTTGTTGTGTCGTGCTGCTCTTCTTCCTCTACATATATTCTCGTAAAGGGTTTAACCAACTTTGACCTTTATTAAGATTTCAGAGAGAGAGATTTTGGTTCCCAAATATCATATATAATATTTTATGCCTTCAACAACTGAAACTCTATCCTTGGTCTAAAGCTCCCCAGACTAATTAAAAGTACATAGTTGCATCTACTGAGAAAACAAAAACACTATAATTCCCATTTATTATTATTATAATTTTGATTGAATAATCTCTAAAGATTAGAGAACAATATTGGGTTTCTCAAATACAATCACAGGTACCATCACCACCTGCCACCTATCAGCATCTTTATTGCCACAAACTTGATAAATCCAATTCCCATTGCCAAAGGATATATTACTCACCATGATCTGCATCATTATCTTCCTTCTCTTGCACAGTCATTTCATTCTGCTGCAAATGTCTCCAAACACACTAAACCATACCGTACAAATTCACGGGGTTTCACTTCCGTCAGATTAATTACCTGCAATTGTATATCCACCATAGCTCACAAAGCAAATACAGTTACTATAAAATCAAACAACAACAATCCAAGTAATAAAGTTCTGAATAAAAAAATCAAAACAGATGACACTGACATGTTCTTCGCTCATCAACTGTTCAAGTCTCTCTTAAGAACATATCCAAATTAATTGAGAAGAATGAAATAATGAATTTGACTGCAAGAAACTTACATATTTATATCGTGGAATGAGTGGAAAGATGGAGTCAATTAGAAGGTTGATGACAATGATTCGTAACGGTACCATATTTCTAAAGCAGGGAAAAGAAATTCAACTGACTCGACTGTTGATGCCTTCATCATTCTATCCATGCTTCCTAGCGGGTCAATGTCAAAAACACAGTCTCTAACAATTCTTAAAATAACAGATGATCGAGTGAAAGATTGTAGAATATAAGATCTAGAGTAGGGATCAAGTTGCCAAGGCGATTTGTGGATTGGAACCTTTAAAAAATCATACATGAAAACACGTTGATTATGAGCTATCGTTGCTTCTCTAGCTGTAACCACAAGTCGTAAGTTTAGAATTGGTCGCAGTCTGTCTAAAATTAAAATTGCAACCAAAAGAAGCAAGATCACCTTATAATGTGGCTTGTCTGTTCATCATCACCATTGCCTTTATCATCTTAACGCTGTTTTCCCAAAAACTCAAAAGACGCACTTCAACGGCGGATCTGGTTTTCAAAACGGCAAGTAGTTGAGAAGATTTTGCCATTTAAATCTCTGAACTTGGAAAAAAAATATTTAGAGGAATGAACTGATGTAATTCACGGAAGAGAACTCACATATTTATAGCTCTGGATTCACACAATGGAGGAAAAGAAGATGTGAATTGAATGAGACATCTGTGTTAGGAAGGATAATCAATGTCAATGCTCGCGTTAATGACGATGCATTGAATCTGATCGACTTACGTAATGGCGACAGATTTCAGTGCGGATTTGAAGAACTCAAATCGATTAGCTTCTGGAATTTCTGGTCATGGTGGTCGAATTTTGGTTATTTGCTTCGGCGGTGAGTTTTGCAGAAGCGATTAACTAAACCTGACGATTACAGACAGAAACGTTAAGGTAAGAAGAAGCCCAGTTGAAAAACATAAAAGCCCAAATAAAACAAACGTAGATAACACAAAACATAAGTTTAGATTAAATGAAACGATGAGTTTCATCTTTCTGGGACACGTGTCATTCGTACAGAGCATGAGTTTATGACATAGAATCTGACGTGGAAGGCCCTGGAGAGAGTGAACTCTACTTTATATAAACAGATTTTTTTTACGGCTTGATTATATATTTTTGAGAATTTGTCATGGGAATTACACAAATCTTAAAACAAATGTATAAAATAGCTAAAATTATTAGTATAAGAATTAATTTTCATATTGTGAATTAATGTGAATTGTACAAATATTTGACAAAAATTAACAAATTTTACCTGTGTTGGTGGAAATGAAATCATAGCATAGAGAAAGATTTTTTTGGACAACTATTTGACAAAAATTAACAAATTAACTATGGTCTTTCTTTTTTGATAAAAAAAAAGGAAATCATAGTATAGAGAATGGTGGACATAGAAGAGTCAAGCCAATTTAACTATTATTTAAATCTCAGAGAAGAGTCAAGCCAGATATTTTTCCAACTGGTGGACAAAACACCAGTCCTAACAGCTTCCTTCATCAAAGAGACATGCAATTGTTCATCTACTACATTGACATATGCATATTACCTTCAATTTTGTTTCACTCGGTGTTATGTCCTTTGCTCAATAGCATGCAGAAATGGCTTAAGAGAAGGACCAAAATTAGTTTAAAAGTTATAGAATTCTCAATCATCATCCACACAAAACGACATCACAACAGAATTCAACCAAAAAAAAAAGAAGATGAATCAAAATCCAAATTTAGTCTGACAAACCAACATAAATTCTACTATTCTCCATCTGATCATTACACCATTCTAGCCATCAACAAAGTAGGATTTCACACGAGCTAGATCTCCTGGGCAATGCAAGGAGATCCCTCAACATGTAAAACCCTTGTTCAAATCCTGAACATTTAAAATCCAGAACAAGTTTCTTGAGGACTTGTGAGTTCTCTAAAAAGTACCTAGCTACTTCCATGTTAACATGCCCTCCGTTGAAACACTTTATCTTTACAAATTCTAGTGATGACAGCAAACACGGAGGTACAGATGAGAGTCTTACATTTACTGCTCTCTTCCTCGAAGGATCATAATCCTATAAAACCAAAACAAAACATATTATCAGAAAAAAAAAAACATATTATCAGAGAAAAAATAAATGATATGAATGAATATAAGATAACACGTTGAGCAAAGAGTTATCACCAGCTTTAAGACGAGCGATTTAAGATTCGGAAAGCTCTCGAGAAGGGTTGGCATCATCCTATCCAGATTTGATACAGAAAACGTCACTTTTAAGGTGGAGACGTTGCGAAACTGAGGCAATGGGTCGTATGACGGGTATACCCTGTTGTTATTATCAAGAAACTGCTCTCACCAAAAAAAAAAAAAACAAAAAAAAAAGAGTGAGCAATAGCTTCATCCAAAAATCTATATGTATATGAATTGCATACCTCCATAGTATACAAAGAGATCTTCATTTCACTAACTCCTGAAATGCTGTTAAAAAAATCACGAACCATATTGCGCTTTGGTAAGGCGACAACATCGGCAAAATCCTTCTCACCAAAGACAAAAGCAACGTTGACTTTCTCCAAGGACACTGCGTTGGTAATGACTTTCTATCCGATAGATCATCTTCCAACTTCAAGTACGTGAGTCTAGGTGCATCGATGAAAACCCCTGAGCCTTCTCTCTCAAACACATCAACAAAGCCATCACCTTCACCGTACAAATAATCCACATAGAACCTCGTTAACGTCTGAGATCTCACACGCAGAACCTTCACGTTATCTGGTACCATCCTAACAATGCTCAAATCTTCGAGAGCATGGCAAGACGAGATAAGCAACTCCAGACTCGCATCGCTGGCGTAGACGTTGTGTTCTAACCGCATGGTTTTGAGACAAGGCAAAGAGACAGACTTTAACTGATCACCCAAGGAGACACGATGGAGTCTTAGGTAAACCAGCGTGTCACATTCTATATAAAGGCTTTGTGGGATCACCTCTAGAAACTTACGGTTCACAAGAACACACTCAACATCAAGATGCTTGAGTTTAGGGTTAGCTACAAAGTCTATCCACCGTGTGACGCAATACTCGTAGTCGTCGTTCTCATCTTTCTGAAGGCTGAGCTTGAGGTTGTACAAGACTGAGTTCTCTTCTCTAGAGAAAGCTAGTAGCTTGTCTATAAAACTAACAAAGGTATCGTAGTTTGGGAACTCAGAAGAGGACAAATCTAAACTAGGGACCAAAAGAAAAACGTTTTTCCACCTATGGGACAGAACACTTGTCCTGACGGTATCCTTTGTAGGAAAGTGGGACAGTATCTGAGATAACAAAGAATCGGGCAGTTTGCTTATCATATCCTCTCTAGCTCTTAAGTAGCGTGCACGATATTCGTCGTACATTCGTTCTTGTATTTTGGAAAAGCTTTTTTCCTCCATGAGATCCGGTCGAGAAAAATTGAACCGGAAAAGTTTCAGAAAAGATCTAAGTATGCATGAAATCACCTGAGTGATGGTTTTAGGGTTTTGAATTTGGGAAGATACGAAGGAGTGTGGTCGCCGGCAGCTTGCGTCTCAGGTTAATGGTGGGATTTGTTAAACTATATAATCTAATCTCTCCTTAATACATTTACATAAGTTAGTTATTTGTTTGTTATTACACAAAGAGTTGTAACTCTTCATGAAGAGGTGTGTCTCTTCTTCATCATTGATTCGATCTATATATAAAGATCAATCATTTTAAACATTATCACAGAATCTCAATAAAGACAAAGTATTTCTAGACAAGTATACAAAATTCGTAACTTGTTGAATAAGCCTAAAACGTCTATCTTATTTCTTATTCCGAACTCGTGTGTAACACACTGTGATCTTTGTGTAACACAAGCGGTTGGTAAAAGACTAACATGGTATCAGAGCTTTACGTTTGAGAGGACGAAGAAGAAAGCACTATTGAGAGAAACACTTTGCGTGGAGAATAGAGGATTTTTGCATACGATTTATCAAGAAGGATGACGATGCAAAATCACAATCAAGTTATACCCATATTCGATGGGGAGAAGTATAACTTCTGGAGCATTAAGATGACAACCATTCTCAAGACCAGGAAGTTATGGTCTGTGGTTGAAGAGGGCGTGGCAGTGCCACCAGCACAAGTGAATGATACCCCTGAGACAACGAGGGAGAGATCGCTTAGAGAAGAAGCGATGGCGAATGATACGATGGCTTTGCAAATTTTGCAAACTGCCGTATCAGATGAGATCTTCTCACGGATTGCAGCAGCATCAACATCCAAAGAGGCGTGGGATGCATTGAAGGCAGAGTATGAAGGCTCTCCTCAGGTTCGTTTGATTCGGCTTCAAACGTTGCGAAGGGAGTATGAGAATCTGAAGATGAATGAGGATGAAGACGTCAAGACCTTCACAGATAAGTTGGTTGCTTTGTCAAATAAATTAACTTATCATGGAGAGCAGAAGACCGATGTTCAACTCATACAAAAGATACTCATCTCTCTCCCAGCCAAGTTCGATAGCATAGTCAGTGTATTGGAGCAAACAAGCGATTTGACTTCAACAAGGATGGCAGAGTTGATCGGGATCTTGAAGGCTCATGAAGCAAGGCTGGCTGTAAGAGAAGAAAGCACAAGTGAAGGAGCATTCGATGCTCGTGCTAAACAGAAAAATTCTGGTGTCACACACGACAACTCAAAGCGCCGTGGAGGCAAGAAGTGGTGCGGTTTCTGCAAGAAGAACAACCACAATGAGAGTGAGTGTCTGAAGAAACAGAAGAAGGATGATCCAGAGAAGGATCACAAGAGTAACAAGAAGTGTTACAACTGTGGTAAGTTAGGCCACTTTGCAAATCAGTGCTACTCAAAGAAAAAGGAGAAAGCACATCTAAGTCTTGAAGAAGAAGACTTGAATGAAGACCACACGTTGTTCAGTGCGAGTGAAGCAGCAACAACAGTGATGGAAGATGTCTGGATAGTTGACAGTGGAGCAACTAATCATATGACAAAGGAGGAGAATTATTTCTCAAAACTTGATAGGAGTATCAAGGTTCCAATACAAATTGGAAATGGAAGCATGGTCATGACAGCCGGTAAAGGAGATATCACTGTCATAACCAAAGGTGGCAAGAGGACCATCAGAAATGTGTTCTTGGTTCCGGGTATGGCGAAAAATTTGTTGAGTGTTCCACAAATTGTTTCAAGCGGATACCGAGTGAACTTCCAAGAAAAGAGATGCATCATAGATGATGCAAAAGGCAGGAGGATAATGGATATCCCAATGACTCACAAAAGCTACAAGATCAGAATGAGATCGGCTCAAGAAGAAGGAGCCATGAGCGCAAGTGAGCAAGCCAAGATGGAGACATGGCACAAGAGACTTGGTCATGTAGGCGACAAAAGGTTGCAACAAATGCAAGACAAAGACTTGGTAAAGGGGTTACCAAAGTTTAAAGTCAAGAAGGAAGCATGTGAAGCGTGTAGGCTTGGAAAGCAATCACGCAAGAGCTTCCCAAAGGAATCTCAAACTAAGACAAGAGAAAAGCTTGAGATTGTGCATACTGATGTATGTGGACCGATGCAGCACCAATCTATTGATGGAAGCAGGTACTTTTTGCTATTCTTAGATGATTATACTCACATGTGTTGGGTATACTTCATGAAGCAAAAGTCAGAAGCCTTCTCACTGTTCAAGAAGTTCAAGGCAATGGTAGAGAAGCAATCGGATTGTTCCATCAAGACGTTGAGATCAGATGGAGGTGGTGAGTTCACTTCACAAGAATTCAACCGGTTCTGTGAAGAAGAAGGAATCAACAAGCAAGTTACCTTGCCTTATTCACCACAACAAAATGGTGCAGCAGAGAGGATGAATAGGACCTTGGTAGAGATGGCTAGATCGATGTTGGCAGAGCAAAACTTACCGCTCAAGTTTTGGGCAGAGGCGGTATACACTGCTTCATACCTTCAGAACCGTCTACCATCAAAGGCAATAGAAGATGATGTCACTCCTATAGAGAAGTGGTGTGGACACAAGCCAGATGTGTCACACATGAGGATGTTTGGTAGCTTATGCTACATACATATTCCAGATCAAAAGAGGAGGAAGCTAGACGTCAAGGCAAAGCGTGGAGTCTTTGTTGGATATAGCAATCAATCCAAAGGCTATAGAGTTTTCATTCTGGAGAATGAGAAGATTGAAGTATCAAGAGATGTAGAGTTTGAAGAAAACAAGAAGTGGGATTGGAAAAGGCAAGAAGAAGTCAGGAAGACACTGGAGTTGTCTATGGAAGACACTCAAACGCCTACTCAACAAACCGAAGGTACTTCTAGCCTTGTTTTCATTCAAAATGATGATCATGATATTAGTGATGAAGATGGAGAAACGTCTGAGCCACCAAAGAAGTACAAGTCTATGATTGAAATCATGGAAAAGGCACCGAGAGTGGACCTTGATGAGGCGGCTCAAGCAATAGAAGCTTGTCTTCATGCACAAGAAGAACCATACACTTATGATGAAGCGTGTGGTAAGAAGGAATGGAGAAAGGCAATGGATGAGGAAATCGCCATGATAGAGAAGAACAAGACATGGGAACTAGTAGACAAGCCAGAGAAGAAGAATGTGATAAGTGTGAAGTGGATCTACAAGATCAAGACCGATGCAAATGGCAATCACATCAAGCACAAGGCGCGGCTAGTTGCTAGAGGATTCTCTCAAGAATATGGTGTTGACTACCTTGAGACGTTTGCCCCTGTCTCAAGACATGATACAATAAGAGCCATACTCGCATATGCAGCTCAGATGAAGTGGCGTTTGTATCAAATGGATGTGAAGTCAGCTTTTCTCAATGGGGAGTTAAGAGAAGAAGTGTATGTCACACAACCGCCTGGGTATGTGACGCATGGGAAGGAACACAAGGTGTTAAGGCTACACAAGGCTTTATATGGTTTAAAGCAAGCTCCAAGGGCATGGTATGGAAGAATAGATTCATACTTTCTCCACAACGGTTTCAAGAGGAGTATGAATGATGCAGCCTTATACATCATGAAGCAAGGAGGAGATGTGTTGATCGTGAGTTTGTATGTGGATGATATAATCATCACAGGAAACAATACTCAGATCATCAACACATTCAAGGAGAACATGAAGAAGGAGTTCGAGATGGTGGATCTTGGATTGTTGAACTACTTCCTTGGAATGGAAGTTATTCAAGACGATGGAGGCATATTTCTTTCACAAGAAAAATATGCAAACAAACTTGTAGACAAGTTTGGGATGCGAGACAGCAAGAGTGTAAGCAATCCACTTACACCACAAGGGAAAGGAGGAAAAGTTGAAGATGACAAGGAGTATGGAGATCCGACTAAGTATAGAAGCATTGTTGGAGGGCTTTTGTACTTGTGTGCATCAAGACCGGATGTGATGTATGCAAGCGCCTATCTCTCAAGATACATGTCATCACCTCGCATGAAGCACTACCAAGAAGCCAAAAGGGTGTTAAGGTATGTCAAAGGAACTTCAGACTTTGGAGTGTACTTTACAAGTGTGGAAGAACCAAGACTTGTAGGCTACTCGGACAGCGATTGGGGTGGTTCTAAGGAAGACAAGAAAAGCACTTCAGGTTATGTGTTTACTCTTGGTTCAGCCATGTTTTGTTGGCAGTCAAGCAAGCAACAAACAGTGGCACAATCAACGGCTGAGGCGGAGTACATAGCCGTGTGTGCAGCAGCAAATCAAGCCGTGTGGTTACAAAGGCTATTTGAAGACTTTGGTCAGAAGTTTAAAGGAGGCATTCCGATCCTATGTGACAACAAATCAGCAATAGCAATTGGGAAGAATCCAGTGCAACACAGAAGGACGAAGCACATAGAGATCAAGTATCATTTCGTGAGAGAAGTTGAGCAGAAAGGAATCATTGAACTCGAGTATTGCAAAGGGGATGATCAACTCGCAGACATTCTCACAAAGGCATTGGGCGGTTCAAGGTTTGAAGATCTCAGGAAGCAGCTTGGAGTCAAGTCGAGATATGATTAAGGAGGAGTGTTAAACTATATAATCTAATCTCTCCTTAATACATTTACATAAGTTAGTTATTTGTTTGTTATTACACAAAGAGTTGTAACTCTTCATGAAGAGGTGTGTCTCTTCTTCATCATTGATTCGATCTATATATAAAGATCAATCATTTGTTGTAAACATTATCACAGAATCTCAATAAAGACAAAGTATTTCTAGACAAGTATACAAAATTCGTAACTTGTTGAATAAGCCTAAAGCGTCTATCTTATTTCTTATTCCGAACTCGTGTGTAACACACTGTGATCTTTGTGTAACACAAGCGGTTGGTAAAAGACTAACAGGATTTTCCAAGGCTCGGGCTCTAATATTTTTATATTTTCTAATATTTTTGACGGGCTTATTTATGGGGTAATTTGAAAAATACTCTATTTATGATTTGAAATATGAAAAATATACCTTATTTCTTTTTGAAAATTACACTTTATAATATATGAAAAATATATTTTACCCCAATTTAATATAAAACTTAAAAAACTTCATCAGATTCTAAATTATATATGTTTTGAAATAATCATATATTTACAATAATAACACAATATATGTTGGGGATATCTTTATACTCTAAAATACATGTTATTTCTTGGCCAATTTTATATATTAGTTTATAAATGGATATCAAATAAATATTTGTAATTTTTTTACTAAGGGTATTATGATTTTTAGTCCAAACCATTAATACAGAAAAACAACCCTTAATTCCTAAATAAAATAATAAACAAATATACCTTTTCCAAAAATAAATTTCCCACAGTAGATTATAAACTTACTAAGTGTTTTCCTGCACTATGTGCAGTGATAAATTTTAAAATTTAACTTTTATTGTAAATTGAAGTTTATTAATATTATATATTTTATTATTTTTGATCAATATTTAATATAAATTTGATTTCATTAAGTATAAAATTAAGAGAAAATAATATTTTATTGAAAATAATATTTAAGAATATGTATGCATATATTTAAAATTATAATCTTAGTAATTTTTTTATTTATTTCTTTTGGTTATATATATATTAAATCAACTTATATAAAATTACTAAAAATTCATATAAAAATTGTATAGTTATCAAAAATTAAAACTAAACAACATTAATAAAATGTTTAAATATCTAAAAGAAACTAATGATATTATGATTATAAATTTATAATTTTTTAAAAAATTGTAGACAATTTTGAAAATTTTAGTAATACAAATTGTATAATTATAAAAATAAAATTCAGTAGTATATCAAAATTTATAATTTCATATTTGAACATATTTATTTTAGTGATTATTTATAAGTTATTACCATATTCTAAAAAGTTTACCAAAAAATATAAATCAACATTAAATGTAATATATGAGTTATGACCATATTCTAAAAGGTTTACCAAAAAATATAAATCAACATTAAATGTAATATATGAGTTATTGACATATTGCATAAAGTTTTCCAAAAATATATATCAATATTAAATGTAATTATACATGTCATATTTAATTATAAGCCATGTCATATTTTTTAAGCGCCATGTCATCTTTTTTTTTGCGAGAATAATTGTAGTGATGACATGTATACAAATCACTTCTCAAATATAGTTTAGGGAATAATAAGTTTACTTTAGATATGTTTTTATTTAAAGTTTAAACTTAATAAAATATAATTATACCAATAATATAATTTACAACTACTTATTTGTATATATAAAATCATAACTGTAATATGAAATTGTATTTCTACTCTTTAGTTTAATGCAAGTAATACCGATATTGAAAAGCAATGTTTTACGTATTAGATTGTTCAGAGAAACATAACGATCATCTTTAAGTATAAGTTTATTATTAATTATTAATACATATCTACGTAGAATTTAATTGTTATATTTTTCCATTTCCTCTGCTAATTCATTAGCTGTCACGCAATGAAAGGAAAAATGTATATTAGCAAACAAATATAAAATTTATGTAATTAAATAATCAAAATTTAAATTTAAATTATCTCATAGAAGTTGACAAAAAAAAATATCTCATAGAAATTATTTGAAATAATGTCTTAATTAAAAACATGATAAATAAGTAAAACTATATACTAACTAAATTTATTGAGAACATGAAAATAATAAAATCATCTAAAATTAAAGAGAATATAACAAATAAGCAATTGAAACGATTTTTGAGTTTTCCATGTATTCCAAAGTTTTTTTTTTGAAAAACTTTAATCTTGTAACAATCTCTAGCCGGATCAATGTCTCCAATAAATATAACAAATAAGTAAAATTGCTAATTAACTAAAAATAAATAAAACATAATAAAAAGCAAAACTACTAATTAAATTATTCAAAATAAAGACAAATAATTAAAAAACCTAAAATATGGATATATAATAACAAACTAAAAATATTTAAAAATATAACATATAAGTTTAAAGATATAGCATATAAGTAAAATTACTAATTAACTAAAAACAATTAAAACATAATAAATAAGCAAAATTACTAATTAAATTATTGAAAATATAGACAAATAATCAAAAAATCTAAAATTATGGAGAAACTGACACATAAGTCAAATCACTTCATAAATAATAGTATAGACGATTAGATCTCTATGTAATTTTGGTTTTGTATTAGCCGTCCAGTATGATTAGAATAGAACACCATATAATTCACGTGATTTATTAGTGTATTATATGATAACTTTACATTGTAAAATAAAGGTAATAATATCAAGCATATTATGTAGTTGTCGTAGATTGTTACTATAATATTCTAAAGATAATGATATTCCAAAATAAGAAGTACATATAGGATTGATATTAGGATGTTTGTAAAGATTATTTTAGCTAGTCTATTTTGAAAAGTTAATGAGTAGGTCCAAACAACTTTTTAAGTAGATTTATTAAAATTCTTTCTTGTTAAGAGTATTGATATTGCTACAAAAAACACACACACATATATATCTCATAGTACACCTTTGTTGGATGTTTATGCGACCAATCTTTTTGTTAGGTTGCTGCATTTTATTTTAACTTACGAGAAACAATTTTGAAGTTGAATAGCACCTTGGGTTATAACCAAAGCAAAATAGCTAAAAGTTATTTAGTATAAGCAGCATTACTTTTCTTATTTCGAATTAATGTGTATCTGTAGAGAATAGTCTGTTTTTTTGTAATTGGGCAAGTTTGTAGCACTATGTGTTGGCGGAAGTGAAATCATAGTCACAGACTCACAATGGTTTTACCTCTCAATTCTTCTACCATTTTCAAAATCATTGACCTATATATGCGTTAAAACTAGTAACAAAGGACCACCTATACTGCAAACAAACAAACAAACCTCAAGGTGTAAACGCAGATGATGACTACTTACCCCTACATCAATCGAATAACTCAGATGGAATCTTTTTTTTGGACAAAACCTCAAATGGAATCTTAAAATTTAAATCATAAGAAAAAAAATCAAGAAACACTTTTTTAAAAAAAAAAAACCACAGAAAAAGTAAAATAAAAATGAAAACTCACAATCACTGAATCACAAAGGTAAAATATTAATAACAAAAGGCAGAAAAATAAAATTAAATCAAAAGAACCCTTCGAGCCTCTTTCCTTCTTCTTTTTAATAAAAGTCGCTTCCTTTTCTTCCTACTTTGTTTACCATACGTCAATGACTACTAACTCGGGACATAAGTCCCGATCCAGCCAAGCCCACTGATGAAGAAGGACATTGTCTGAAGAAACAAGTAGATGAAGTAATTGTTCTTCCCGTGCACATAGTCATAGCATCCACACACGAACAAGAACGCCGCGAATCCTAGCTCCAATGTATTCAATCTATGACACAATAAATCACAATCATCAAATGTCTATATATACAGTTCTCTAATAAGACAATAGATGTATACAAGTATACATACCGATCAGGCAATTTGAAGATTCTAGGGAACCTTTTAAGTCCTTTTGTGTTCCCTTTAGCGTTTTGACCGCTTCCAAGCTTAGCAGTCACGACCCATTCGTTAGCTCTACCTGCCTCAAACAGACCAATGAGAGTGGCCTTTGTCCGGTGCAGTGACATCACATTCTCAAATAGAATCCAATAGAACAGCAGATGAATCGATCTTTTTGAAAGAAAAAGAAAGACTCAGTTTAAGGAAGAAAGTTAGCTACTTGACATACAAGTATACTTATCAAGCACAGAACCCTAGATAGTGACGTAATGAACAAGAAACACAATTCACCTGGGAGTACCAACGGAGTTGAGGACAGTGATGATGGAAGGGATGTAAACGGAACCCCAAATTGGAACTTTGACTTCAGGGACAAGAATGGTGAGAGGAAGAACAACGCAGTAAAAACAAAATGTCACCCAATGTGCAATGACTTTCCTCACAAAGAAGAAGCTGTAGATCACATACACTTTCTTCCAGAATCTAACTTTCTGCAACAGGTCAGTGACAGTCAGGTTAAAGAATGAGTTATCAGAACAAAACAGTTAATTTTTTTTCTTTCAATTACCTTGTTTCTTATGATCTCCATAATCATTTTCCTAAACAGATTTGCAGGTCCACAAGACCATCTATGTTGCTGGAAACGGAAGGCTCTAAAAGTACTTGGAAGCTCACTTTTCACCTAATACAAAAATAAAGCTAATTCATATTTTTATATATTCCAATTTCTTCATAACTAATAACAAAACATCTTTAGTTCTTAAAAGGGTAAATGGTTATAACATGACTTGTGAATCAATTGTCATGTGTTTAAATGAGAGAAGTATCTTGTGCACCAAATCCTCGACGTAATATGAAAAACTATTTGATTTTAGGTTGTGGAAAAAACAGAAACCAAGTAAATTTAAAACCTGAAGGTCACCGAGATAGAGAAATTTCCATCCACGGAGACTTGCTCGGACGGCGAGGTCCATATCTTCCACGGTGGTCCTATCTTTCCACCCGCCGGCTTCATTTATCGCCGCTATTCTCCATATTCCGGCAGTTCCTACAAAACATTTTTTATAATCTTTTAGCTATAGTTCCTTTTAATAAATTGCAGCATTTTTTGGTAAAAATAAATTACAGTATTCATGACGAGAGATATTAATACAAACAAGAAAAAATGAAATCTATAGTGAAAAAAAAAATCTATAGTGCCCAGCAAATCTAAGATCCGTTTTCATTTGCTTCCAGTACAAGTCATAAAATGTAGCGAATGTGTCCCCTTACACAACTTAATTAATTAAACAAATGAAATCCATTTCCAAGCTTGCAAATCGTACTTATTATTGAAGGGATGACTGTAACTATTATGCATAAGTACGCCTACTTGCTTTACGTGTCAGAGTCCCACCCCTCTGACAATCTATTATCGATTATTGACTAATAAATTTGATTCCTTATAATATATTTTGCATCAGTTTTACACTAAATAACAGTTGTACACTATCATAACATTAAAAAGGAGGTTTGGGTCCACATACAGTGCTGTATCACATAAACTCAACTATATCAATATTCAAAATAAGCTCTAATATTTTTACCGTTAAAGCCAAAGAAAGCATGTGTTGATGAACCGACTTCTTGCTCAACAGTGAAATGGTAGTCCAACGACATTTCTTGCATCCTCGTCAATAAGCATTCATCAGAATTTACTGCAAAAAGTACATAATAAGATCAATTCGTTAGTCTTAATATCACCAAGGTTACAACATTACAAAATAAACAAATCTCTATTATTTTCTTAGCACTTGATAAGACAATTGCTCGAATTTGGCATTATCAGGAAGAAACATCCTTCTCTTTTGTTTTTTTAGCTTTCTTTTCTTAGCTTCTCATTATTAATTGGGCCTTATTAATTTCACTAAGTTTGACTCATGCTTCAAGAAGAAAAGACAAAAAAAGAAGAAAGTATAACTTAAAATAATTTAATAAGTGTCGGCTAGACAAATGCAAGTACGCAGTATACTCGATACTCTTTTTTTTTGTAACACCAGTAGACTCGATACTCTAAAATATGCTAACACAATTATTTACAGACAAAGAATGGGTCCTACACTTGAACATTTAAAGAAAGGCAAAAAGAACGTGGAAAATATCAGAGACCCGATACTTTCTAAAGACAAACAGTTACCACTCGCCTAAGAACCCGGCCCGACTCATCAACCCGGATCAAATTGATTCGATTTCACTCGCCTAAGAAAAAGTATGCAAGGAAAAAGAAAAGGTGAAAAATATTTATTTATTTATTTATTTATTAGATGAAAACACATACCACCGACACCACTAATATAGCTAGAAAACCAAAACCACGAGCTTTCATTTAATGATCGAAACAAACATTAAATCTTTCACAACACATCAACAAAGACATCAGTTCAGTATTATTTCGACCCTGACACTTGACAACATTATCAAATGTCAATTTGATCAATTGTCAATTATAACTAAAGATGTGCAATGAAACAAGATTCTCAACTGATATGTCAAAAACCTTAAACCCAATGAAGATCTATCTGAATTACCAGATATAATACTATTAGAAGAATGTATGTTTATTATTACCGAATCTCCAACGGGCTTGGACGAGTGCAATGTTGGGATTGTGGACGAGAAATGGAATGCTACGGCGAAGAAAATCAGGTTCAGGCTGAAAATCAGCGTCGAAGATGACAACATACTCGCAGTGTTTGACATAACTGCGTTTGAGTCCTTCCTTTAACGCACCGGCCTTGTATCCAACTCTATTCTCCCTGATTTGATATGTTATATTGACTCCTTTACTTGCCCATCTTTGACACTCCATCTCCACCATTTGCTGCACATGTTAAGTATGTAATCAAATCACACATTTAAGTAACAAAGTGTATGGGATCAATGTTCCAGATTTATTACAGTATTTTGTTAATTATTTCTTACCCACCTAAAATATTATTCCTGATATTATGTCTTTTTAATTAGGAAATGAAATCTTTTGAAGATTAAAGTGGACTAAGTAATGCAAAAGCTATATTTTCTGAAAATGGACTAAGTTTACCTTAACAGTAGGATCTGTTGAGTCATCCAGCACTTGAATCACGAGACGATCGGACGGCCACGATAGTCCAGACGCCGCTCCTATTGATAGCTTGTAAACCTGAACGCAAAAATCACGGGGAACTTTTTCACTTTTAGTCCCTATAATTTAGCGATTTACTACGTTTAAATCTAAACTATGGGTTTGTACAAGAAAAAAACCAACAATCATTAGAACATGAAAGATAATATGATGAATACGTGGGGTAGTAAAGTGACTCCATTAAAATATGAGGCTATTTTCTCAAAATCTTACAACTTTGGGGTCAAGAATGTAAGAAGAATTCTTCTGATGAGAAACAGAGGAAAGAAACAGAGCAATGAAACAGAGAGACGAAAGAGACCTCTCGTTCGTTGAACATGGGTATTTGCACGAGGACCACCGGGAAGTTGGAGCTTCCAAACTCTTCATCATCGTGAATGGGCTCGAACTTGTAGCGTTTGTCCGGTTTTTTCCAGAAAAGCTTGACGAGGACGATGACAATTCCCATGTAAACCCTCTCACACAACAGCATGAGAGACATTAGCAGACAGATGTAAACCGCTAGTTGAAGCAGAGGGACAATCACTGGTGCTTTGACCAGCTCCCAGATCATGCCTAGCTGGCCTGTGATCTCCATCTTTACACCGTCGAATGTCTCCGGCAACACAAATTTTGGTGAAACACCATCCATTTTCCTTCTCTCTCTAGATAGGTACAATGTGGTTGCTCTGTTTTGTGTAAAGGGGTTTAGGAGAGAGTGAGATTTGGATTGAAAAATGGAGGCTTTTCTCTCTCTACAGTTCTAGAAAGAGAGAGAGAGAGAAAATGTAGGGAAGAGATAGCAAGAGGAGATTGAGGTTATGGGAGAAGAGAAAGAGAAGGATAATCCAGGAATATAAATGGTGAATTATTATCCACTTTATTTCCTTCTTTTTGTAAGATATTTTTCTTTTGGGAAAATAGTTTTTTAGGCAAAAAAATGATAATTATGTCAAACTAATCTCATATACTTTATGTTCTATTTGGTTAAATATTTTTAAAATGACAATATTATCCTTAGTTTCAATTAAAAATTCAAAATTAAAATTAACAAAACAATTGTTAAATATTAAAATATAATTTTAACTAAAATAATTAAAAATAAAAAGGACTTTAAAATCACGTTTTTTTTTAAATCACTTTTTCTTTTTTTTTCTAAACCGATTCTTTTTTCTAAATCGATTTTTTTTTAAATCACATTTTTTTTTTCTAAATCGATCCTTTTTTAAATCACATTTTTTAAATCACGCTTTTCCTTTTTTATAAAAAAAGTAAAATTCATAAAAATAAAAAACTGAATATTTCTGAATATTATTTTTCATATTTTTCGGAACTGATTATCTTTATTCGTAAAATATGTATTTTACTATATGTAGAATATATCAAATATATTTCAAATCGATTTTTACTAGTTTTAGATTTATAGTAAATGTGTAGATTCTGATTTCTAGAGGTTTTAGATTTATAATAATTTGTAGATTTTGATTTCTACAGATTTTAGAATAATAGATTAAGCACGAAATGTGTTTTCCAAATTTTTTAGATAAATTATTATTGTTTACGTAAAACACGTATTTTAAATATAGTAGATCCTATAAAAAAGGTAGATTTCATTTTCTACTTTGTAGAATCTCAGTTCTACTTTTTGTAGAACAAAATATGAAATTATGATTTAAATATTTTTAGAAACGGAAAAAATATTATTAAATTGATATAGATATTTTATCAGTAATTACTATTTTCCAATTTTTTTTGTTTGTAAAACTATTTATTTTATTTATTTTCAAAAATACTAAAGAGCATTAGAGAGAAAAAATAGTACAAAATAGAAATTAGTCTAGTATGACATGGTTATCATTTTTTTGATCTGAAAACAATTTTTCCATTTTTTTAATTGATTTTCTAGGAATTTACCACAGACAGTAGTAAATGTGAAAGTAAATAAACGCAAGTGACGTTTGTGGCCTTTGTGAGGAGTTGAGGATCTAATTCAGTTAAAAGAAGTTCTCTCGTAAAAAACAACAGAGGATTAGTTTTTTTTTTCTTCTGAATCTGTGAACCTGCCAATGGATGGAGAAAGTGGAGAGATTGATTTCTTTTATTTCTGAACACTAAGAGAGAGATTGATTTCTAATGATTTTTTCCCCAATATTTTTCTTAACAATGATTATCGGTTTGATTTTTAACTTTTTTCTTAACAATGATTGTCAAAAAAAAAAGAAGTTTTAACTTTTTACCATTTATGGAAGCTTGGGTTTTTGGCAGCTCTTTTACATTTTTTACAAAAACTTTTAATAATTTACTACCAACTTTTTAGAACTTGCTTCTCTTTTTTTAAGTGTAGTGAGTCAACCCTTAAACCATGACTAATTCCGGTCTATTAAATGGGGCTCCTAGTTTTGGGTAAGATACGGTTCTTAAGTTTTTTTAGATTTTAAATAAGAACAATTTAAGAACAATTTCTTAAATAAGAAATATAAGAGACATTTCTTGGTCGAAAAATGTAAAAAAAAAATTAAAAACAAAAAATATCAAATCATGAATTAAGAACCTCAGCGGATAAGAGACCGGAGTTAATCATGCTCTTAGTAATTTACCTAACTCCGTTGTTTATTGGGCTTATTCAATTTATTCTCTCCTACTATATATATATAGGAATACTCTCCTGTAATTTATTTTTCTCAAAATTACCAGATTTTTAATGGATATTTCTTATACATTATTTGAGAATTGATTTGCTTATTTGTCACCAATATATCTATTATCACCTAAAAATGATATGGCTTTGAAAAATTATGACATTTTTTCTGGACAACAGGAAAGTTGTGACATAGTATCACTTAAATATGACATGAAAAATTTCTTTTATAATTGTTAATATTTTCTGTAAAAATTTAACATGGTAATAACTACTGACGCCTTCATCAACCATTAAAGAATTTTTTTTAATAATTTTTTTGTCAAGATTTTTGATATATAATAGACTAATTTTTTGTATGTTTCTAAAATTTGGTATATATATATATATATATATATATATGTCTCTGAATTTTGGAATAAACATATATATATTATCAAAAGTATTTGTTAGTGTGCTTCCAAATATTAATGAAACTAATATTAATCAAATACATTTTTTGTTGATAGTTAATTTATTGGAATTTTATTTAAATTTGTCGATTCATTAAGTAAATTAAAAAATTAATTTTATCAGTTTAACATATTTTAACTAATTAAACTAAAATCCAAAATTATTAAAATTCATTTATATATATTTAAATATAGAAAACTAGGGAATAATATAGATATTTAAATGAATAGTCATTATCATATAACTAAATTATTATTCTTAGAAAATATAATTTTCATTTTATGAAAGTTTCAATAAATAAAATTAAAATAATTAAACCAAATTAAAAGATATAAAACTACATAATTACATTTATGATTTTATTTTCCAAATCAATGAAATTAATATATAAGTATAATAAAATTTTATAAAATATTTAAAAGAAAAAAGAATAAAATTATATTTAAAATTATAATTTATGCGCATGGCGCAGGAAAATTCATAGTAATTAATATATAAATGCTGTATATTTTTGAAATATAAATCATAAATGGTGATGGTTAACACAAGTTGTAATGGAATGCTAACATTAACACAATTTTAATTTAAATATTTATAAGAAAACAAAAATTTGCAGTGTTGGTTTGGGAAAACGGTTATTTCGTACTCAACATATTGAGATGTGCTTAATTCATATCCGATTTATATCACTGTGCAAAAATATATACAAACTTTAAAAAATTCGAATAACATATATGTTGTTTATCTTTTTGGCAAAATCATATACCAATCGCCAAATCAACTGCTACGTCATCTAATTTTTATGATGTGGATATTATGTCATCTAATTTTGCTGACGAGGATGCCATGTGTACATTTTTTTTTTAAAAAAAAAGAAAAACCAATATAATCGTTTTATAAAATATTTTTTAGAAATTTATTAATTTATTAATTTAATAAATTTATATTATTTAGTAAAATTAACAAAAAATAATTAACCAATCAAATTTTATCTCATATAAGAGATATATTCGTAAAATTTTCGATTTTATCACAAGTTCTTACAAGAGTTATATATATGTGTTGTAATGTTTAAATTCAATATTTTTTGCTTCATAAGATAAATGACTGGTATGTTATTTGAAATTTCCGAAAAATCAAGTATATTTTTGCACTGTGATATAACTCGGGTATGAAAAATATATCGCGATATGTTGGATATGAAATTGCCATTTTTCCACGTTGATTTAGATTAGAATAATTTAGCAGGTTTATAAAGTGAAGTTCAAAGTATATGTACCACTGATATATTTTTTTCGAAAAAAAGTAGGGAGAATTTGGCCGATATTCATAAGGAGGAAAAGAATGTAATATATAGCCATGCTACAGTATGTATCGATGGATGCGACAGGTTTGGTGAAGATTTCCCGAAACGAACCCTCATGGCGCGTGTGCGTGATGAAGCAGTAATTAATAAAAGACATGTGCCTAATTGCGGTGTACCAAACCTATACATGGAATAGTTAGTCATTTAGTATCCTAACCACATGAAAATAATTCAAAATTAGGGAAGTTCCCGCTCTTAACAAACATATGGCTGATATTCTTTCATTTATTAAAGGCCAACTATAAACCATACTGCTTCTAGGTTAACAATAGACAGTGGAAAGGTGAAAAATGTCGGAAGAAGACGACAGCGGCAGAGTAAAAGCACTAGGATACAACGTTCAGGTTTGGATCGTTCCACATTAAAGTGCTTTTATTACTTCGATTCTCGTAGGTTTCGGTTGGTAATACGATAAGGAGGGTAACATATATAAGGACAGATAGATCCAAACTTTATCTGCATTCATCATCTGTTTTATATACTAAATCTAAATCAGTATGGAAATTTTATCATTTTTAACGATTTAGCTTAGCATAAATGAAATTAATCAGACGACTAGACTATATACTTCATAACGATATGCCGTAATGAAACTAAACAAGTGTTTGTAAACGTTTGTGTGCAGATGACAGAGATGTGGGATCAGGACAACGTGAATCTGGTTACGGGATACTGGGTGCGTGAGGAAGACGGGAAATGGATATTCGACTCCGTTGCAGAAGAACGAAGGCAACACATTCTCCTGAATCCGTTCATGGAATATGAAGATTTAGTGAAAATGGTGAAAGATACACTACGCATCGTCGAACCAAACGTGACAGTCAAACTTTCATACCAATTTCCTCCATGGATGCAGATTGGCGATGGTAATGGGTCAACACCGCAATTCATATCAGATGACCATGACGTTGAAGAGTTTGTGCTACTGAGGCGCAAAATCGACGAGGTTAACTTGTTTGTCACCATCTCAGTGCATATAAACGAAGGCACAACAGGGGAAATGAAAACGGCATTTACGAAGGGTCCACTTCAACCAGTGATCCGACCCGTAGATGACGATGGGTCTGATAACGATGAAGAGGTGGAGGAAGAGTGGCTAGAGTTTGCGATGTCGGAAACACCGCTAACATGTCCATACCAAAAAAACGACGTTGGGGGTACTTTCGCTGTTCCAAGAAGCCAGACTATTCCAAACAGAGAATGTGGAATAGTCATCCGTGAGCCGATACTTCACCTTGCTAGCCCTCCAAAGGAAGCACCATACAAGGGAAAAGGGAAAGCTATTGCAAGAGATGATGTCGAATATGCAGATGGGATGAATGTCCATATCACTCAGACGTCATCAAACAGAGGTCCATATGGAGGAAATGAGGAGAGCAGTCGAGCGGTCAGACGTCGCTTGTTTGACCAACCTTTTGAACCCGATAATGGAGCTGTTGCAATTGAAGAACATGTTACCGCGGAGCCTGAACCGATAGACGCGCCCAACATGACAGGAGAATCCGGGTTGGCTCCACATAACAGCCTCTACACATGGACGCGATTTGCAAACACATTACATGATCTCCTCAATGACGAAAGCTCCGAACCAGTACTATTTGCAAGGGATGCGCCACCGGTTATTGACAGCTGCGAAGCTGATGGTTAGTAATATTATTGTCTATACTATAATATTGAGTAGTCTGTAATGTAATATTGGTTAGTAATATTATTGTCTATACAATTATATTGAATAGTCTGGATTAAATACTAATCCTTCTGTCCATGTATTGTAGGCATTGATGCAGCTTTAGAAGCGGTACCTTATGAAGGTGACAACCTGTTTGTTGGACAAGTATTCAAGTCAAAGAGCGACTGCAAAATCAAAATCGCTATTCATGCCATAAATAGGAAGTTTCACTTCAAGACAAAGCGCTCAACCCCAAATTTTATGGTTCTGATATGTGTTGCTATTGACTGTCCATGGCGCATCTACGCAGCAAAACTTGATGGCAGCGGCAACTTTCAGATAAGGCAAGCAACCCTTACGCACAGCTGTTCCGTTGATGCACGCAGAAATTACCACAAATTAGCAACGACCCAAGTCATTGGGGAGATAATACAATCTCGTTTCATTGGAATCAAGCGAGGGCCAACACCAGCAACAATAAGAAAAATGATGCTCGACGATTACAATGTTAACGTTTCGTACTGGAAATCATGGCGTTCCCGTGAAATCGCAATGGAAAGTGTCTTAGGATCGATGGCTGGAAGCTACGCACTCATGCCGGCATACATGGGGCTGCTACAAATGACAAACCCAGGTTCCATTTGTGTACTAGAAAAGACTGAGACTACAGAAGGATGTATGCTTTTCAAGTATGCATTCATAGCTTTTGCCGCATCCGTTAGAGGGTACAGGTACATGAGAAAAGTAATAATCCTCGATGGCACAAGTTTGAAAGGAAAATATGGAGGATGCTTAATGTCAGCTTCTGCCCAAGATGGGAATTTTCAAATTTTCCCACTTGCTTTCGGGATCGTTGATAGTGAGAATGATGCATCTTGGGAGTGGTTCTTAACACAGTTGAAGTCTTTCGTCATGGATTCAGCCCAGTTGGTGTTTGTGTCAGACCGCCACGGAAGCATCTATAATGCAATTGCAAAGGTTAGTTCGTATGATGTATACTATTCTATATAACAACGTAGCATAGTTTAACTAATTTTTTTGCGAAAATATGATCCAGGTGTACCCTTCTGCGGAACATGCCGCATGCACCGTACACTTGTGGAGAAATATTAAGGCGCGGTTCAAATCACCAAGACTGGCTTCTCTCATGGGAACTGCAGCAAGAGCATATACGGTGGAAGGATTTAATAAGGTGTTCATCGCTATTCAACGTCTGAGCCCTGGGTGTGCAGGATATTTAGTGGACATTGGTATACATGAAACTTATAAACTATTCTGCAATACATTATAGAATAGTCAATATTTTGAAACATCTCTATTTGCGCAGGTTTTTCTCACTGGACCCGTGCTCATTTTCAAGGCGACCGTTACAATATAATGGATTCTAATATTGCCGAGTCATGGAACGCGGTATTGAAAGAAGCTAGAGAGTTCCCCATGATTTCAATGTGTGAGTACATACGTACAACAATTATGAGTTGGTTTGCACTTCGGCGTGCAAAAGCTATGGAGCATAAGGGGACACTGACACCGAAGGTGAAACGCCAGGTTGAAATAAACTTTGAAGCCTCGACTTCGTTCGCGGTTTGTGGAATCAGTGAAACAGAGTTTCAAGTGATGTCCCAAAATGGAGAGTGTTTCTTGGTCAACCTCTTAGCCGGCACATGCTCATGCAATGCATTCGAGCAGTTACGTATTCCATGTCGTCATGCCGTCGCTGCAGCTGGGCGAGCAAATATACCAACTGAATCTTTGGTGGGAGCTGTGTATTATGCAGACACATGGCATAGTGCTTATGAAGGAAAGATTTACCCCGTTCCATCAGTCGGTGGAAACAACTTTGGAGGTGAATTTGAAGGGGATCTATTACCCCCTGCGGTTAAGCGACCACCTGGGAGGCCTCGCAAAGTCCGCATATTGTCGAGGGGGGAAGATAAGGTATGTATTTTTTACATATGAATATACTATACTATAAGACTTCTTATCATAGTATAGTAAAAGAAACGAATCTTTTGGGATGTGTAACAGCGTGCTGGAATGAAGGCATGTAGGAAATGCACAAGGTGCGGGGTTGAAGGCCACAACAGGGCCTCCTGCCGCAATGCCATATAAAAAAATATGTAATGACGTGGGAAGGGAGTATGGAAGGTGGGCAAATGAAAAAGTTTTTGTGCCCGGCGCAGTCAGTGTTCCACTACATCTGAACCGATGGAGTGATGTTTCGGTAACAACTACGGTGTTTTCAAGGTTCTAAAATACTGGTGTATACGCAAACACATTTGCGGTATACATAAGTATTTTAGACCATACCATAAGTTGTTAAAAATAAGCATCTGTAAAGAGTGTGTCGATGCGGTTGTAAATAGTTGCGCCGTAATGTAACCTTCTTTTGTGTAAGATAAATGAAAAGACCCGTATTCCCGTCAGTGTTTAAAGTTAAAAGTTTGGGACAACAAGTAAATTTCAAGCAGTAACATACTAACATGATTTTGCATGGCAAACATGAAGAAAAATAAGAAGACAATATGAGTTGAAAACATATAACAGTAACAAATACATAAGATTATGAACACTTTTCACCACGACATTAGCAAAGAGGAAAAGCCAGTCTATATTATTGTTACTTACAGTATAGACAACGTAATAATCAATTAGGGGTTACAAACACACCTCGCTTTTCGTATATGTAACCTAATGATATGAATATGAAGTCAGACAGAATAAGAAACAGAGTCAACAACCGCAATTATAAAGCGACAGATGAAAAGAGACTAAGGCATAGATAATAAGATACTATCCATACTAGAGATGATATAGTACTGACGGTATATGATACATCAAAAGGAAAATTGTAATAGACTATTCAATACTCATTTTAGTCTAAACAGATGCAAACATATGTCATATTCAATGTTAGAGGTATAGTGCAACAGTGACAGATAAAGAGGATTAAAACGAGAAGATTGCAAAAGGGTAATCCAAATTTAACATATCTTACAAACACAAGCATTATCAATAGGCATATATCGAAACTGCAATGTTAAAAGCGGAATAACAGACTGATTAAACAACAACAGAGATAACATACAACACCAGTCCACAACATACATCACCAGTCCACAACAGAAGAACAACAACATATTATAAGCCGACTTATTTTCCAGCTGCTGCAGAACCGAAATTGATAGGAAAAAGTTAATCTGCTGAACCACACATACTGAGTCCTTACTTGAAACAACGAGATGCAATGATTGCTGTGGCAACTATAAAACCAACCCAGGAGATTGACAAACAGTGGCGGATCATTTTCTCCCTCGCAGCCGCCTTTATCAATTCGACCTCCAGATTCTTATCGGGATCGACAGCAGGAACGTCGTCGTCGAAGCGGACTTGACTCTCCTGAACACTATTCCAATCCCGGAGGAGTTTAGCGTTTGCTGCTTTCAGCTGTCGAATTTCATCTCGTTGGCGACGCATTATGTCTCGAGCCTCCAATAAGCTTGCCTTCTGCCACATGCATGCTTTCTCCTCGTCTGACCAAGCAACGAAAGTATGAACCTCACATCGGAAGTATAGCCGACCGGGATTGTCATCAGACCAGGATTTAGTTAACGAGGTCTTTCGACCACAATGACATAGAGGGCCGCCGTTCTTGTTGCCCTCTGATAAACGAAAAGAATTGGCATCTGAATAATCACTAATGCTGGTTGCCATGGTTACAGAAGGAGGCGTGGAAAAGGAAAGTGATTTACTAGGGTTAAAAGGGGATGTGAGAGAAGATAGTGTGGACAAAAATGAAACACGTCGGCAAAGTAAAACAAATATATAATAACTATTATATAGTAGCCCAACAACAACGTTGCTATAAACGGAAGTATGACAATTACTACTAATTTTAAGTAAAACCATACTAAAGTTTCTTTGGAATAGTAGACGTATATATGAGAAAAACATAAACTCTACTCACTATGTAATCCAACCTATAACCCATAACTATTATATACCGCTAACCCGCTAACCCGCTAACCCAAACATAAACTCTAACAATAAACACAAAACCAAACATAAACTCTAATCATGTAACAGACAACCCATACTATATTTCGTGTGGAATAGTATACGTAGAGCTGAGGAAAACCTTTAACCGATGGACTAAATCCAAATCCTCCGAACCATACACTATACCCTAAACCAAAACGCAACAATAAATGATAAACCCAAATCCAAACCATAAAACCATAACCCCAAACCCTAAACAATAAACCCAACCCGTAAACCATAACCCAAACCTTACACTAAAACCTATACCCAAACTCTAAACCCTAAACACATACATTAAAGCATAAATCCGAACCCTAAACAATAAACCTAAACCCAAATAGTATACCATAAACCCAAACTGGAAACCATAAACCCAAACCGGAATCCCAAACCGTATACCGCTAATCCAAACATATATATTTTCGAGTAAACCATACTATAATTCGTTTGGAATAGTGTACGTACATCCGGACCATACACTAACCCGCACCATACGCTAAACACTATACCGAAACGACAAACCCTTAAGCCAAACACTAAACGATAAACCTAAACCATACGCTAAAACCTATACCCAAACACTATACCCTAAACCCATACATTATACCATAAACCAAAACCCTAAACAATAAACCTAAACCCAAAAACTATACCCTAAACCCAAACTGGAAACCATAAACCCAACCCGTAAACCATAAACCCAAACCGTATACCACTAACCCAAACATATATATTTTGAAGGAAAACACTTAACCCAAACCTTACGCTAAAACCTATACCCAAACTCTAAACCCTAAACCCATACATTAAATCATAAATCCAAACCCTAAACAATAAACCTAAACCCAAATAGTATACCATAAACCCAAACTGGAAACCATAAACCCAAACCGGAATCCCAAACCGTATACCGCTAATCCAAACATATATATTTTCGAGTAAACCATAATATAATTCGTTTGGAATAGTGTACGTACATCCGGACCATACACTAAACCCGCACCATACGCTAAACAATAAACCTAAACCCAAAAACTATACCCTAAACCCAAACTGGAAACCATAAACCCAACCCGTAAACCATAAACCCAAACCGTATACCACTAACCCAAACATATATATTTTGAAGGAAAACACTTAACCCAAACCTTACGCTAAAACCTATACCCAAACTCTAAACCCTAAACCATACATTAAATCATAAATCCAAACCCTAAACAATAAACCTAAACCCAAATAGTATACCATAAACCCAAACTGGAAACCATAAACCCAAACCGGAATCCCAAACCGTATACCGCTAATCCAAACATATATATTTTCGAGTAAACCATAATATAATTCGTTTGGAATAGTGTACGTACATCCGGACCATACACTAAACCCGCACCATACGCTAAACACTATACCGAAACGACAAACCCTTAAGCGAAACACTGAACGATAAACCTAAACCATACGCTAAAACCTATACCCAAACACTATACCCTAAACCCATACATTATACCATAAACCAAAACCCTAAACAATAAACCTAAACCCAAAAACTATACCCTAAACCCAAACTGGAAACCATTAACCCAACCCGTAAACCATAAACCCAAACCGTATACCACTAACCCAAACATATATATTTTGAAGGAAAACACTTAACCCAAACCTTACGCTAAAACCTATACCCAAACTCTAAACCCTAAACCCATACATTAAATCATAAATCCAAACCCTAAACAATAAACCTAAACCCAAATAGTATACCATAAACCCAAACTGGAAACCATAAACCCAAACCGGAATCCCAAACCGTATACCGCTAATCCGAACATATATATTTTCGAGTAAACCATACTATAATTCGTTTGGAATAGTGTACGTACATCCGGACCATACACTAAACCCGCACCATACGCTAAACACTATACCGAAACGACAAACCCTTAAGCGAAACACTAAACGATAAACCTAAACCATACGCTAAAACCTATACCCAAACACTATACCCTAAACCCATACATTATACCATAAACCAAAACCCTAAACAATAAACCTAAACCCAAAAACTATACCCTAAACCCAAACTGGAAACCATAAACCCAACCCGTAAACCATAAACCCAAACCGTATACCACTAACCCAAACATATATATTTTGAAGGAAAACACTTAACCCAAACCTTACGCTAAAACCTATACCCAAACTCTAAACCCTAAACCCATACATTAAATCATAAATCCAAACCCTAAACAATAAACCTAAACCCAAATGGTATACCATAAACCCAAACTGGAAACCATAAACCCAAACCGGAATCCTAAACCGTAAACCCTAATCCAAACATATATATTTTCGAGTAAACCATACTATAATTCGTTTGGAATAGTATCTACAAAACGCAGTTACCTAAACATTCTATCTATGATTTGGAATAGTTGACTCAGAAGTTACTATATTTCATCGCCATACGATATTTAATTGAGTTTCAAATATTGAGGAAATTGATGTTGGTTACCAAGAGTAAACCCCACCAATTCGTGATATGAAAATGCAGCAAACTAAAGGGAAAATAGGTTAGGTTTAGCTAACAGAACCAAATAAAGTAAATTGTAACAAGGTTACTCGGGATGTGTTCACGATAAAGTAGAGAAACAATTACATAATTGCTTAAAAAGTCAGACAAATTTAGGAGCCAATGGAAAAGTTATTGAGGTGATCCGGGTTGGAAGCAGCAAAAGCTTCAACTGCGTATGTCTGTGCTGCAATTGCAAGATTCTCTTCGGTGAGACTGGCGACCTGGGCAAGATTATTTGTTGCATGCAGTTCCAAGAGAATATGGGTTGCAACACAAGATAATCCTGAGTCAAATTGCAAGCGGATGTAAGCTACATAAACAAATTCATAAAATGCACACATCTTCTATACCAGTTTCGTAAATAGAATGTAACTAACGTACCGGTTGGTTCACAGCATAAGGGTAGATCAAGCCGGGTTATGGGAAGAGGTGATGCAACAGCTGCCTCGTTAACTGTTTTTCCCCCATTGTGACGTATAAGCAATGGCATCAAGATTATAAAAGGGGTAAGCAGTGCTTCCAATTGTGAATCCTGCACACACGCAGGATTGCAGTCTAAAACCTGTATGCACCACTTCGATATATCAATGACAAGACCAATCCAATGCCTTCCGTCAACTTGAAATGGGCAGTATAGTGCTTTAACATCGTTCCCCCAGCTCATATTTGGAAAGCATGGATCCCCAAAAATACTTGAGAAACTGAATTTGGCAATGTCTTGAACATGAATGAATTGCTGGTACTCCCCACGTAGCGCAGGCACGAAACTGCCTGGCAAGAAATCATAAGATTTTATACCCTCTTTACGCAGCCTCATTCGAATAAATGTAACAACCAGGTCAGCGGCCTGAAAAAAAAACAAAACATTAGGTCTGTAGCATGAAAGAAAATATTATAGAGATTCGATTACCTTAATTGGTTGCGGCTGAGAAGATTCAAATAAGGACTTGAAAACAGAATTGTCAACAATAACACCTTCTCCAAGATTGTATTCCCTACAAAGTGTTCCCATGTTAAAATCTTAAGGGTAGCGAAGAAAACATAAACGTAAGCAAACCTGTGCGTATGCATAACAGTGTTAAACCCAGCCAGACGGAATGCATTCAGACGATCTAACGGAGAAAATCCCCCAACCAAAGGGCCAACGATTGTAGGTGTCTCGAATGTCGATGTGGGTTTGGTCGGTGAGCAATTTGAAGAGGGACACGCATCTGGAACAGGCGGAGATCCACTTTTCAACTTCGGTTTACGCGTGGCATTTTTCTTTGTTCCTCTTCCTCGACCCTTTCCCGGCTGAACCAATGGTGCTGGAGATGACAACCTCACCGATTGAAAACGAAGCCTTTTGCTAGCCCTCTTCTCCCCAAATTCAGAGGATGACGGGTTTGATTTTCTTTCCCCTTGATCTTTTGGGCATGATAGAATAGGTGCTCTAACCGGGTCGGTTGGCAACGTTGGATCGGTTGGCAACATTACATCAACAGGCGATGTAGCAACTATATTAGCAGAACTCTGTGGCACAGCCTCAACATCCATCTGTATAGGTGCAGGGGACGCAATTGGAGAAGAAAGCTGAGCAGAGGCCACCTTAGTAGGTTCATCATCGTCCGGATGGCTTTTATTTAGATTGTCACCAGAATCATCCTGAAAAAATGTTAAAAGTTTAGAAGTCCCCTATAAGGTTAATAACCTAAGTGTCCAACTCACATGCTCAGCATCCATCTGTATAGATTCAGGGAACTCTGGTGGAGAAGAAGGCTGACTAGAGGCCGGCTTAGTAGTTTCGTCATCGTGAGCGGTGCCTTTATCTACATTGTCACAGGAATCATCCTGAAAAATATAAAAAAATTTCAGATGAAGCTCCCGGAGAAAGTATAGTTCCTAACAATGGCAATCAAATTGAACTATATCCATCCTAAATATAGTATAGTCTGATTGAAAAATAGTAACAATTTCTAGTTTCAACATATTACTATATCCATCCTAAATATAGTATAGTCCGATTGAAAAATGTAAACCATTTCCCGGCAGGTTATTAATCTGAAATTAAAGATTCATCACACCCACTTACATGTAATTCCCCACCATAAACACCATCTGGTCCCGTCGCCTGGACGACATCAGTAAGCAAATCTTGAAAAGATGTGAACTGCTCAACGTTTCCATCACCACCAGGGGAGTGCTGTTCCAACAGACATAATTGCAATTAACATGAGTCCATACCATTAATCAAAATAGTATACATAACACATACAGTTGTTTCGTCATCCTTTGGGCCAGGCTTGCCTCCATCCTTTTCTATAACATGGCCACCAGGAGAAGTCACATGCAAGGTGACGGGAGTTAGGACTCCATGTTGATTATCTCGAGGAATACAATTGGAAACAGCTGCAGCTCATATGCGCACAAACATTTTAAAATTAAATATTTTAACCCATGTAGGCCGAAGCTTAAGAAATGTAAATACAGAACAGTACCTCCTGCTTGATCTGGCATTGAACCTTGAGAAGACATTCGTGGTGCGGCTAAAACTTCCTCCTTTAAGGAAAGCATTTCCCCGGTTATGTGGGTTTTCAGAGTGCCTAACAATGGCCCTGCACGTGCATATATTTCGTCTGCTAAACAACGCACGAGATTTGGAACATCCAATGTCACACCATGATCACCCACGCGTGAATGGCCGTCTGTATTGGAGGTTTGAGCATGATCTCCACTACCAGCGCCTAATCCCTGTGGACCATGACCACCCTTCCATTGCTTTGCAACCTGTGCCTTTACACCACCACGCCATGTATTGATTTCAAAAGGAAAACCATCGCGAATCAAAGAAACCATGTGAGCAACTTGGAGATCTTCCACCTCATCTGGAAAAGAAGGTGTGTCAGAGGCTTCACATAGGATGGAACGAACTGAAACCTGGAAAACAAAAAATAGCAAGCGTTTCAGCGTTCTCATAAAAACGGGATCGTAAAGGAAGTATTTGGGAAATGGTGACACTTTACCTGGCCAATAAGTTCTAGGTTTTGAACAGTGACTACATTAATTTTAACCGTCCTAGAACAGACGGCATCAACAATGTCTTCTATTGGAAGCTCGTCATTCACCAAATCTTCCCCTAAACGTGGTTCCGCAATAATTTGTGGACAGCTGCACACTGTAACCAGAACCATAGCATGCGCAAAACCTTGTATTGCCAGTGTATCTTGGGCTAATTGTTCTGGCAACCTAATCTTTCCGCTTGAGACAGTTAACAGAAATGACTCCCTTCCCCAAGGATACTCCATAAACTGGCCAATATCCCCGACCATTTCAACAATCTCTGGTCTAATCTGTGTTGAACCACTTGTTGGGCATAATATACCTTCTACTAGCAAAAGAAGAGACAAACGCAATCTGGTGTCCTCATCTTTGTATTTGTCTTTCTGAGCCAACCTGCATATGATCCACTCTGGGGTTATCGTCTCCTCGTCACCAAATAATGATTGCCAAACGACTCCATCACCGCCTAACTGTTTCAGTTTTGATTTGGCCTTTTTTTTTCCTTTTCCCAACCGTTGGGCCCCCACGGTTGGCGTTGGCGGTGTCCCACAATTGAGACCTGTAACTAAGGCGAACTCTCCAATACCATAACAAATGGGCTTCCCCGCAAACAACCACCATAGCTCATACAACTTCTTCGTCACCAACTGACGCGACAACAGCTGATGTGCAAACATTACTGAAAAAGTATGAGAACCCATAAGCATTAGCAGTCTAAACTGAGACTCCGCCAACAGCTCTTGTTGAGAATCCGAAAGTGCCGCTTTAACAACTTCTATCCACCTCAAATTGAAGTAGTTGTTAATTCTCTTCCGGCCAGAGGGTTCAAACCCTGTCTCAAACAACCGTTCAGGCAAACCTAACTCTTCCATCCTGTCAAGAGAAAATATATGAACGACCAAAAGGATTACTCAATAGTTACACATGTAAAAGGGCATATGCAATGCAATGGTACAAAGCAAAAGGACAAACATGAATATTGTATAGTATTCTACTATATTATTCATGTTTTCGAATAGACTAAGAATGTTCCCTTCTATAATTGCGGACATGAATGTTGTAAAGCTAACTGTACAAAAATGAATGATGTATAAAATCTGCTATACAGACCATAAGGGCCATAAAGTATCAATTCCAGACATTAATGGTACAAATCAAATGGTTAAATAATGAATATACAGACAAACACGGACCCATACTATTTATCTTTATCGAATAGTCTACGAAGTACGCTGCTCAATTTTAACTTCACTGAATATAGTAAACCATACTACATCTATTTACCGAATAGTCTAGGAAGTCGTATTCTGTATATTCAGTTCACCACTCTAACAATCGAGAAACAGAAACAGAAGGTTCGGTTGTTGCTATACACACCAAAAGGACCATAGAGTAATAATTCCAGACATTAATGGTACAAATCAAATGGTTAAATAATGAATATATAGACAAAATTGACCAATATTATTTATCTTTATCGAATAGTATACGAAATCCCCCTCTCATTTGCATTCACCAAAATATAGTCCCATACTACATATATTTATCGAATAGTCTACGAAAGTCGTATTCTGTATTTTCACTTCGCCACTCTCACAATCGAGAAACATAAACAGAAGGGTTGGGTGTTGCTAGCAAACAATCAACATTGATACGTAGTAAGGAAAAAAAACACAGGCATGCCTATAATAACAGGGAAACAGTTGGGATAATACCTTGCTCCTCCTCCGACGATACCCTCGGTCGCTCAGATCTGAAAAGTATTTCAGAAACAGGTATAAATAAAAAAACACAGAGGAGATTTTGTGCGAAAACGATAATTTGGTCTGGTAATACACTGAAATTGGACGCACCTTCCTTGAACACTGTTGAACCCGAAATCTTTCCCCTTCTTATAAGCTGTAAAAAGATTTAGTCTCTCCAAATCTTTATTTTTGTCGATTGGTGAAGGTTACTTTTGTCGCAATGTTAAGTGTATCTCTTGGTTAGAGAAACTGTTCAGAAACTGTTCAGTTTCCTGAAGAAGGATAAATCGAACAAGAGGTGGGCCCACCGTTTTTCACGCGCAGGTAGGGATATTGCTGTCATTATACATAATAATGGCTCGCATATCGTAGCCATAACTATGCTATGTGTAGAATCTGCGATATGTTTTTTGCTATTGTTATGTACTCCAATTTCCCAAAAAAGTACTCCTATATACCAGTGATGTACTTTTCTAAATTTTAAACGGTCAACACAATAAAGATGGACACTAAAAAAAACATTTGTCATTAAATATTTAAGATTTGGTAGGAGAATCTCGAAAAGTGATTTTCTTAGATATGTTGGTCATATCTTTGTAAGAAATCCTAGATAAATGACATATGATTTTTGCTAGTTAAATATTATGTCATGTTACAGTTATTCCAACAATTAGGTATGCAAAATATGTTATTTTAAAAGATCAATAAAATAAAATAAAATTTTCAAAAAAATATAGATAGTCATATATGTAAACATTCGCTATGAACATGGGGGAAGATAACTTTTAGTGATAGTTATTTTATATCCAGGTTCTAAAACGCGGGCGGATTGGCCGATTACGCACCGGTGCAGCGCTCGGCGTCGGAGCTCCGCCGCGATTCAGCTCTGTTCGGCCAAAAACTCGCCTGAAAAAACACACCTCATATTATGGCATTTTCAAGTTCTTAAAACGATAATTTCTTCAGGAATCCATCATAATACAGTTCTAGGAACAAAGAAACGTAGTTGAATCAAAGGAAATCGTTAAAAAAAATGTTGATTTGTGTTGGAGAAGATAAGAAAACGCCTTCAATTTAGGTTTACAGAAAAGAAAGAGACAACAAAGAAGATGAAGAGATATTTACGATTGTGCCATTAATGAATTATGACAAAAAGATTATAAAAAACGCACTGGGAAGTCGAACTCAGGATCTCCTGACCGTAAAGAAGCAACAAAACCACTAGACCACTACGGCTTTACAGTATCATTTGGTAAATCATGGTTTATCTTAGATAAACTATAAAAAAACTGAAAAAAACACTCAAAACTAATCCCCGATTAATCCATGATTAATCACCGATTTTCTTACAACTCGCTAGACCCGGACCAACCGCCCGACTCACGCCTAGCGCGATTTCGAACATGGTTTTATATAGCTAATTTTTCTTCATATACATAAAAATCGGATTTTCACCTTGTACTAAATTAAAAGAGACACTATATTAGACGGGACTATAAATATTATTTATAGTATCGTGATATTATCATTTATTAATACTCCCTCCGTTTCAATTTATTTGTCGTTCTAGACTTTGGCATACAGATTAATAAAACATTTAATTTTGTATATTTACTAGATAAAAACATCATTACCAATACACCTAATTAGATTTCAACCAATAGAAAAATAGATTAGATTAAAAAATCAATAAATTTTGCATTGAAATCATAAAACGACACTTATTTTGAAACGAAAATTTTGCTCCAAAACGACATATAATTTGAAACAGAGGGAGTATATGTTAACAGAATCATCCAAACATAGTACAATGTTGTTGAATAATTTATTATAAAAAATATTTAAGGTTTGGTAGGCCATGTTTAGAATAAAGTTTATTGTGATTTAATCAAAGATTATTGCACATTTGTTCTTGATTGTCTTTCATCTATGCTAAAATGATTTCAAGAAAAAAAAATGTTAAAACTCAAAAGATTTGTTTTTAATCGTTTCTGTAAATATTACTTTATCTTAAAAAGTTGTCATCAAACCAATTAAACTGACCATTAATGACTAGTTCGAACACCAAAAGCGAAAATAAGGACTTGAACCCTCAACTTTAGCCTTCGCAAGGCTATGTTCTATCATTAAGCTATTTCCGCCAGCTATGGTAGTGGTGAGGCAATACTGAGCAATTCAAGTATTACTGAGTAGCATATAAATAACTAATACTATAATAAATATTAATTCAACAACAACAAATTACATTACAAGTAAATTCATTATCTTATATTAAAAAGAAAACTAAAGCTTCGAATCAGTGTTAACTGTTGATATGTTATATAGATAATATATAGTCACTGATGTTAAAAGAGAGGTCTAAGATGATAAGATTCAGTTAAACCTGTTTAAAATTTCACATCTCTATAATATTATTTGAGAAGTCATTTTCTTTTTTTGTCGTCTCACGTTAGTTCTTATGATGATTAAATACATAAATACTCTTAATGAATTAAAACATTATATCTAATTATCATTATTAAAAGCTATTTAATAATTGATGCCGGTTGAATTTATAATTTTAGTTTCATTTTTATATTTTCAGACAACATATATAATAAAAAAATATTCATATAATAAAACGAAAACTATATTTAAAAAAATAACAAAATATTTTAAGAAAATATGCTTTATATATATAATGTGATTTAATAAAAGAAAATTTTACAAAAAAGTTTTGATTGTAAAAAAATTTCATCTCTTTAAAACATAATATTAAACAACATATTATATATATATATATATATTAAAATTAGTTAATAATACATTTTTTTTTATCATTCTGTTTTCTTAGATTATTGCAAAAATTAATTTAATAACATATACTAAAATATCGCTGATGAAGTAAAAATATTTTATAATTGCTACCACTGAGATGTTTATTCATTTTTGCATATAGTTTTTTTGTTAAATAATTAATTTTGATTTAAATATTCTATAGAAAACTGCATAAAGAAAAATATCTTCAAACTTTAATCAAACCTACATACCACTAAAAGTTCTATAAGTCTTAATATTTTTATTTTTATATTTATACAACATAACTAGGTGTTTTCCTGCACCATGTGCAGTAGAAATTTTTCAAAATTTAATTTATATTTAAAAATAAAGTTTATTAAATATTATAGATTTTCTTATTTTTTACCATTATTTAAAAATAGATTGATTTAGTTGAATATTAAATTAAGATAAAATGATTTTGTTTATTTAGAAATATATTGAAGAATATATATGTATATATTTAAATTATAATCTTAGATAGTATTTTCTATCTATTTATATTGTTTATATATATTAACTAAATTTGTATAAAACTAAAAAATGATATAAAATTGTATAATTATCAAAATTTTAAACTAAAAATATTTGAATAATTTGTAGATAAAAACTAATGATTTACGATTAGAAATCAATTTTTTTTTAAACTGTAGCAATTTTTGAAAGCATTTTTTGAAAGCAATTTTTGAAGGCTTTAGTAATACAAATTGTATAATTATAGAAAATAAAATAAAATAATATTTCGAACTTTTTAATGTTATATATGAATATGTTTATTTTATAGATGATGTATGAGATATCACCATATTTAAAAATCAAAAATAAATATCAATATTAAATGTAATGTATGAGTTATTACCATATTCTAAATCAATGTTAAATGAAATAATCCATGTCATATTTTTTCGGAAGCCATGTCATCAATTTTAGTAGTCATGTCATATTTATTTTGTGAAGCTAATTTTAAAATGACATGTGGCAAAAAAAAATTTCCTTTTGTGTTTATCTATTAATGGAAAATATACAAAACAATTGAGCGAAAAAAGTAAAATTTACATCTCCAAGAAGTCACCGATTAATGCGTGACACGCAAGTCACGAACTTGGAGGACACAAACTCTATATTCTGCAAAATCTTGATTCATGCAAGTAAATAGATAAGAGTTATTATTCTGACACAACAATCCGAAGACTTGAGTTTCTCACCTTCATGACATAACTTATTATTTTCTATCCAAACCATAAACTTGGATTTAACTTGCTCATGAAGAAAATTGACTGAAGGTTTGTTGGAGGCATGAAACATATTTTATCAAATAGATTAGATTTTAGAGGTAAAAAAGTGTATTACCAAAAAAAGAAAAGATGGACAAATACGTGAGACTCTCTATCATCATCATGAGTCATCGCCAAATACGTGAGACAGTATTATGTTTAGAAGATGACTTATGTAATCGACCTAATACGTTTTGTGTAATACGTTTTACACGTTTTTGTAAACTCGTATATATACATCTCCTAGAATTAATGTTAGGGTTTTAAGTATTTACAAGCCATGTCATCTTATTCACAAGCCATGTCATCTATTTAAGTGCGCCATGTCATATTTTTTTGGTGAGAATCTTTGTAGAGATGACATGTAAGCAAATTTTAAAAAATCACTTCTCAAATATAGTCTACTAGGTGTTTTCCTGCACCATGTGTAGTAAAAGAATTTTAAAATATTTTTAATAGTTAAATATAAATTATAGTTAATTTTTTATTAATATTATAAATTTTCTTTTTTCTTATCAATATTTTAATATAAATTTGATTTAACTGAACGTTAAAATTAAGATGAAGACAATTTTGTTTATCTTGAATTATATTTAAGAATGTAGATGTATATATTTAAAATTATAATCTTAGGTAGATTTTTCTATCTATTTATTTTAATTAAATGTATTAAATAAATATGTAAAATTGCATAATTGTCAAAAATTAAAAATTAAACAATATTTATAAAATCTGTAGATATATATATATAAGAAACTAATGATTTTACGATTTAATTTGATTTTATGATTTAATTTTTATAATTTTCTAAAAATATGTATATATTTTTGAAATATTTTTAATTTAAATGATATTTCGAAATATGAAATGCCATAATTGAATATATTTATTTTAATGATGATTTATGAGTCATTATCATATTTTAAAAAACTTACCAAAAATATAAATTAACATTAAATATAATTTTTCATGTCATATTAATCTATAAGACATGTCATCAATTTTAGTAGTCATGTCACAATTATTAATGTAGGTGTTTTCCTGCACCATGTGTAGTGATGAATTTTTTAAAAGTTAAATTTTATATTTTAAAATGTAATTTATTAATATTATATATTTTATTATTTTGACCAATAATTAATATAAATATCATTAATTAAGCATAAAATTAAGAGAAAATATTTTTTTTTATTTTAAATTATATTTAAGAATATATATGTATATATATAAAGTTAAAATCTTAGATAAAAATTTATTTATTTCATTTGGTTAAATATATCAACTTGTACAAAATTACTAAAAATCATATAAAATTGTATAGTTATCAAAAATTAAAACTAAATAATATTTATATAATTTGTAGATATCTAAAAGAAACTAATGATATTACGTTTTAATTTTTTTTTAAATTCAAAAAATTTAGAAAATTTTAGATAATAAAATTTTTATAATTATAAAAGTAAAATTATTAAATATTTCTAAATTCAAAATGTCATATTTGAATATATTTATTTTAGTGATGATTTATGAGTTATTACCATATTATACAAAGTTTACCAAAAATATAAATCAATATTAGATGTAATATATGAGTTATTGTCATATTCTAAAAAGATTTCCAAAAATATATATCAGCATTAAATGTAACTGTCCATGTCATATTTAACCATATGACATGTCATCAATTTTAATAGCCACGTCATAATTTTTCTTGTGAAACGATTGTACAGAAGACATGTGGTAAATCACTTCTCAAATATAGACTAGGGGATGAGATATACCTATAAGAAAAAGACTAATCAAAATTTAATCTATTTCACCACAAAAATAATATAATTAAACTTGAAGAAGTAAATATAATTCAAAATATCCAAGTAAAAATCAAATCAAGATATTATACATCCAAATTATATATCTGACTAACTTATATATTATTATTTAAAATAAATCATACATATATATTAAAACATAACTAAAATAAAATAAAATAAAAATATTAATAAATTTAGAATATATTTATATCATAAATATTTATGTCCGTGTATAAACATGAGAAAGTCACCTAGTAGGTATAAAGTTGAGAGTTAAATCTCACTAATGATTTTCCTATACTTCAATGGTTTGCTTAAATTTTGATATCTTTTGTATGTCGGTGTAGTAAAGTATATTTATAGAATCATACTTTCCGAGTTTTAGATTTTGAGTCAAGGATTCGGATTAGGTGGCATACTCGGTTGGTTGGTGCGTACGTGGTTAGTGACACCTAATGGTGTGGCCTTTCTGCTTGTACATAGGTCTAGCTAATGCACAAAACTGCAGCATGTTTTTCTATAAGGTCTAAGCCACAATGTCTTCCATACGTACGGTGTATTGGTTGTGCGTGATACAACGTGTTTGAGGGATGTCGAGGACGGAGGACTAGTTTGTTCTTGATATTATCAGTTTTCTGTGATACTCTACTTAGTGTAGATCGAGTTATACGTTTTTAAAAACCGAATGGGTATTCATAGTACGTCGTCCACGTGATATACTCGTTATGAGGACAAAGTTCCAAAGTAGCCTCTGTATCGAGCTGAAACTTTATAAATGAGATCGATACCGGAAAACATATTTGTTTGTTACCCGAGAATGAGTTAGATAACTAACAGAAAACATAATCACCTGCTTTACGCATGTGGATCATCGATATTTACCACTACTTTTTGCGAGGCTTTAAAAGTTACTAATTAAGTAATTAATAAGTAAAAATACCCCAAATAGAAAGTATTCAAAAGAAAACTTAGTTTGGTTTACTTTGTTGCGCTAATGTTTAACGTTGGAAATTGCAAACCACCCCACTAATTCATGCAAGCCCAAAGTCTCAAACATTGCAAATTTAATTTACGTTAGGTCCGAGCTCCTCAATCTAAGGACAGATGTCTGTGAGCATTATCTTATATTAATGTTCATACTTCATAAAATTAAGGTTTCTTTGACAAATAAGCTAATGGCAACGTATAAAGACAAATTCTCGTGTTGACATATAGATGTGTGTGTGGAGGCCTGTGTGTTTTGGGCTTTTGGCATATAGATGTGTATTGCGTTAGGTGTTTCTTCTGATTTTTTTTTTCCGGTTCGAACTCAAACTTCACAATTTCTATGTAATAAATGTACTCAATTTTTTTTATTTCAGTATTATAATATGAAGATAGTTTAGAAAAAAAAAGAAGAAGATAGTTTGAGAACGTTTAACATGTACCCGTACCCAGACCCAGACTCAGTTATAATGTTTTCTTCTTATATAAAATTGAGCAAAGTTTAAATTGTGTGTTACATACACAAAAACAACAAAATCCGGAAATGTAGTGTATGTAGTGGAAAAATCAAAATCGAATTAACTTCCTTTTTTTGCTTTTTAGTTGATTTAATTTTCATTTTGTTTCCATTACGACACTAATAGAATATCTTTGAATTTCTGAGCCAATTTATTGTACGTCTTTCCTTTTCCTCCTCCATTCAAGGCATTGATTAGTGATGATATACACTACTTTTCTAGATGATTTATCCACTCATTTATATTTTGATTTTCCTAAAACAGGAAATACAAATTATTTTGTTTAGCCTCAAATTAATTTTGTTTACAAATACGATGCGGAATGATAATAACCTCTCATTCTCTCGACTATAACATTTTTTTTACATGTATAATGTATACTAGATGATAATCCGCCTTTTGCAAGTGGCTGAAAAAACACAATATAGAAAATAATGTTAAAAATAAGATAATGCTTATCCATTTTGTTCAAGATAAGATAATGCTTATCTATTTGTTTGTGATATTTATGTAACTATTAGAATAATAGTTATTTGATGAGGAGGTAAAAGTAACCGACTTTACCTTCCTACTAGATCATGACCCGCTCGACCGAGCGGAGTCAATTTTTTTTATCTTTGTTTTTACTAAATGTTATATATGATTGCAATGTGTATTAATATAAAATTTTGATTAATAACAATGTGTACTAATGTGTTTAAATAAGCAATGTGTTTAATTACTAAATCTGATTTTTAAAATTTATGATAACGTAAAGTAGATTTTTTTTATATTATTTAAAATATATAGTGCTATATATTTTGTATTTTCAACATTTATTATACAAAAATTACATTGGGATATTATTTATATGAAAATATGTGTAACATAATATATTTATATATTATATAAACATATGCACACCCGCACGGGTTTTATTTTTAAAATGTATTCTATATTATTTATTTTTATGTAGTATCGAGTTTGTATAATTCAATTTTGTGTTTAAAGAACAATATCAAAACTGTCTTTCGTATGTAAAAATAACATTTTGTAAGCGCGAGTTGTGTTTTTTTATTGTAACACAAAATTTTATATAAAACTTATGTTTTTTGTACATTACGAAATTTAATTTTTTTAAATAATTATTACGTAATTTCAAAGTGAATTTTATCTCTAAAGTCTAATATATTTTGTGTGTAATGGTTCAAAGCATTTTCGATATATATTATATTTCATTTGGTTTGTTTTTAGTATTATTGTATAAGTATAATACTATACAATATTACTATTTTCTATACAATATATGAAGCTATGTGTTATTTGTTTTAGAAAGTAGATTATGCCCAACGTAGTTATAAGAATAGTCATATCTTTATGTATGTGTCTATGACTTATCTTCCTAATGTTATTCGTACTAATAAAATTAAAATGAATGTATACTGATCAATTTAAAATGAATTGTATAGGGTAATTATAGAACAATTAATATTTTTAGTATTCTTAGTATATATCTTATCTAAATCGACATGTAATAAATGTAAAAATCACATATGGAATATAGACAAAAAGAAGAACTATATTTAAGAAAATACATCAATGCAAAGTTAGACTATGCTATGTATTATATATAAAGAATGAGATATTTAATTTAAATATATGAGGTCCACTTTAAAAATCCACCTAGAAAAAGTTGTAATGTTCCTATTTTAATAAGATAGATATATATGTCTCTTTGCATACAGAAAATTGAATAAGACGAGTTCAGCTCATTTCTTCTTCTCGTTGCTCATATACACAAAGAATAATAATCTGTTCACTTTCTCTACGTTTCTTTGTTTACAGCAAATATATAAATACAATAATTATAAGCAAAGCTATAGCTATATATATTTATTCATCTTGTTATTCACAACACGTTATCAGCACGACGAGTTCTCTTATACCGACCGTTCTTAAACCAAGCAAGCGAGATAAGTTTTTAAATTTATGTCTTTTAATATATTTAATTTATTTAAATTTTTATTTATTATTCCGGAGTGAGAGGCTAGACTTTCTCCGTTTATTTTTCGGGAAGAGAGACGTTGCCTTTCCCGACTTATCGTTAAGATAGGCTAGGCCTTCACGATCAGAGAAACACGTGGTAGGTTTTACCTCCGTGAATAAAAGGTCAAAAATGGAAGGCTAAGCCTCCTCGGACCTTGATTAAAAGAAAATGTTAATATGGCCGACTATGTCACTTCAAACCTTTGAAAATGATCAAATATGGAAGTCTAAGACTCCTGGATCATATGGTAGGCTGGACCCCCAATTTTTATTTATGCGATTTAAATTTCTGCAATTTAAGTTTACGCAATTTAATTTTTGCATTTATTTTATGTTTTTAATTTCTGCATTTAAATTATGCATTTAATTCTCGTTTATATTTATATTATTATGAATTCAGTAATCATGTCGAATTTAACAAAGCTCGAAATTAATGCCCTAGATATTACGAAAAATAATTATATGATCTGGGCACTGGGTGTAAATATACACCTGAGAGAAAATGAGCTTTGAGAAATCATCGATAAGTTAATCAGATGAGAAAAGAAAAGCCATGATATCTTACACCAATTTTAATGATGGTTTATAAGATGAAGTGTATCATGAGAAAAGATCTGGAAGATCTTTGAGTAACTAAATCCTTGAAAGAAATGATTCACTGGAGTTGATGTAAATCCTCTATGAAAACTGAAAAGTTAGAAATCATGATACTAAACCATCAAGTGGGTCCTACTAGAAATGATGAGGGTGTAGATGCGGTTGAAACCGCTATTGTGGTCGTGGAAGAGGGCGAGGAAGAATATACCGTCCCAATTAAAAGAACTTCCACGTAAAACGAAAATGGTCGGGTGATAAAAAGCAAATAGAAAAGGTTTGCTACAGATATGGCAAGAAAAAAAACGTTTGGTACGTATTTGTCGTACGCCAAAATATTAGCCTATCTGTATTGATAAGAAAAGAGAAAGGAAGTGAAATAGACTTCATCTCTTATGAACCCGGACCATCTTTCATGGATTTAATACTCATCTTGATGTTTTAAGATTTTCTGGGTAATTCAGAAAATAAATGGAAATATCGATGTGACATAAAAATTATTTTTCTAAACAATATTTTGAGATTCAGGATGGAGATAGATATACTTGACATATATTGGGTCATCATACATGGCTATTAAAGGTAACAAATATCTATCCTCTTTCAAAATAAATAAGTATAGTATCTAGTAATATATATAAAAATTACTATTGGTTCTATAAGAGCTTATGATGAAAATACATGCATAAGAGAAGGGTGGCAAAAATTATAAATGAGTAGTAAACCTGAAGTTTACTGATATATAGCCATCCCCAATAATGTTATCGACATTATTGTGAAATGTTGAAAAACTAAAGGTTTTTCACATATAGCATGTCTTAAGAAAACAAAGAAGCCATCATGAGTGTTGAATCATCAAACAAGTTCAATAGATGTGATTTCTTTAAACAGTCCCAAATCAGGATCCCACTCAAAAGGATTTGAAACATAATTTATCCCAAATGGGAAATCTGAATATGTTATTGGTTCTAGAGTGGGATTCAGTACGAGATTTTAGACATGGAGTGTCATCATCTCGAGGGGTAGAATTAAAGAATCCTAGTGAGTGGAACAATGAGAATATTCTGTTCACTCGAAAAAGTACTTGATAAAGTAAATTCAAGTAAAATGATTCCCATGATTGGGTGTAAACATGCAGTTATGCATGTAATAGAGTCATATACAATCCAAAAGGGATGAAGTATACGGACTAATCAGAAATATGCTCGCAAGGTTGCTGGAAGCATATAAGCAGCTGATAGAATGAGATATGAGAAATGGATTATCATGAAAGTTATATAAGACAATCCATTCATAAAATGCCTGCCAGACATTATGATAAAATAATGATCTCATATTCCAGCTGAAAAGGCTCCAATAAGAAAATGTGTCCTAAAAAGGACGATATATGAGTCTATGACACGCTAGAGACGTGATAGACCACTTTGGTTCCAAAGAGTCCTCAAAATGGAGCAAATATATGAATAGAGGACGAATCTCTTAAAGAGACCGTTGATATGGGTTAATGTGAAGTCAGGTACCTGGATAAATCATCGATGATGATAAAGAGATCTCGATTAACCATATCAGTACGAGTAAAAAGATGGAACCAAAGAGAAAATAGATTGTCGACAATAAATAAATGAAAAAGCGCTATATAAATGATGATCATGATCGTGAATATACCTCTATGTATGAGGTTAGAGTGAATTGATTAGCCAAAGAGTGAATGAGGCAATCAATTCGATATAAAGCTCGTTAGAAAAACGAGAGATTCTTGGACAAAAGGTCCAAGGTATATATTTCTTTAGAAAATGAAATAAAAGATAACCTTGAGGTATGAAAAACGGCTTGTTCCGAGGTTACTGGAGAAAAATTATAGTAGATGCAATATTAATATGTCTGGCAGGACACAAATGACTTGAGTTGCATCTTAGTAGTCCCTGGAGAATTAATGATATTCTCGGGAATGATAAAACTCTGAAAGAGTTAGAACAAGCCGTAAATGAGATATCTGGAACCAGTAACTGGTGATAGGTTTACGGCACGGTTTGCCGATTGCCATTTTAATAAGAATGAATTCCAGCGTTAGGGGGAGGAATTAGAAGAATTCCTAATAGAGATTACATGGTGTACACAGTTGTTGTTACACCTTGATCCCCCTACAAATTAAAGAGAGCTGAAAGTTTAGAAAATTGTGTATTTTCATAATTTGGCAAACCAGTTACCAGATGCGTTCACAGACAGTGGCGGAGCTAGAAACTTTTTATACCGGAGTCAAAAAAAAAATTTCAATAACATAATTTATAAACCATATAAAAACTATAAATTATAACTTTATTTTTAGTGTTTTGTAGTAATTTATGTGTAATTGTATTTTTTTATGGGGTCAAAATTTATATTTTAATGGGGTTAATAATATTTTTCTTAGGAAAAAACAAATAAATTTTTAAAAATAGTGGGGTCCGCTGACCCCACTTCTCTAACACTACCTCCGCCCCTGTTCACAGATACGAAAAGGATGACAAAATTATATATATACCTGCTGAAAATATTCCATCAAGAGTGGTTGTTCTTGGAGAACAAACTGATGAAAACAAAATGAATGAACCTAGGGTTCAGTTAAAGAGGGGGAGATCAGCTGGTTTCAAAGATAAAAATCCCCGACAAAAATGTCTGAAAGAAGACATAAGTAGAAAAGTTCCAGAAGAACATGTATTAAAAGAGATATTGTTTATAAGATTCTGATAAGATCTTATATAAATAAGTACTTTGGAGATGCTAATGGTAATAAAGCATATGTGAGCTAATATATCTTGCGAATTGTATTTGATTAAATATACTTTAGACACTAATGTCTTTGCAAGATATAGCTCGTAATCTATTAAAACGGCGTCGGGAACAAATATGTTCTCTCCAAGGTACGTATTGATTTAGAGTTAATTTGTTCTAGAAAACCCGAGTTTGGTATGGTTTTGCAGATACATTCAAACGCAAAACGAATATGGTTTTACAATTGGTGAAACCGCGGTCACATGGAGTTTCGAGAAATGATCATGGGTTTCGGCTTTTTCGAAGCATATCGAAAATGTGTGTGGTTGAGATCAATGAGTCACCGCATACAAGATTCAAGCGGAATAGTTAACAAGAAAGAGCCAACAAAAGTTTTTGAAGATAACTCGGCTTCCGTCGCTCAACTCAAAGAAGGATATATTAAGAGCGACAGAATAAAGCACATCCCTCCAATATTTTTCTCGTACATTCGGGAGCTCGAGAAAAATAAAGAAGTGGACATCGAATATGTACGGTCATGCAACAATCCGGCTGACTTGTTCACCAAAGCTCTTCCGATTACAACATTTCGGAAACACGTCTATGGTGTCGGAATGAGACATTTATGTGACCTATGAAGTAAGAGCTATGTCCATTACTCTCAGGGGGAGATTACTTCAGTGTACTCTTTTTTTCTTTTCATGGTTTTTATCCCATTGGGTTTTTCCATGATTAGGTTTTTAATGAGACACTACGTAATACAAAATGGATAACCAAGGAGGAGTGTTAAAGATAAGATAATGCTTATCCATTTTGTTCAAGATAAGATAATGCTTATCTATTTGTTTGTGATATTTATGTAACTATTAGAATAATAGTTACTTGATGAGGAGGTAAAAGTAACCGACTTTACCTTCCTATATATATGTCTCTTTGCATACAGAAAATTGAATAAGACGAGTTCAGCTCATTTCTTCTTCTCGTTGCTCATATACACAAAGAATAATAATCTGTTCACTTTCTCTACGTTTCTTTGTTTACAGCAAATATATAAATACAATAATTATAAGCAAAGCTATAGCTATATATATTTATTCATCTTGTTATTCACAACAGATAATTAGTAATCTATGCAACTAAAACTTTGTTTAGGTCTTTGGATAGTGCAGCGATGGCTAAATTACGGAAGTATCCCGAGGCAATATCGGATGCAATTGTCCTACATACTACTAATATAATAAAATAAATAAAATTAACTGGAACATTTTTAAGTGTATATACTGACGTGATGTGTACACACCTGTTGTCGTCATAACTAACCATCTCCTCCGTCAAACAACCGTCTCCGGTAGAAGACGAAGAGACCCATCGAACAAATATCAAGAAGCGGGCTACACCCGACCCGGGTTATCGAGGCATATGGATGCGGAAGAAGAGCCGAATCTGGCTCGGCACATTCTCCACGGCTGAGATGGCGGCCCGTGCACACGACGCAGCTGCTCTCACCATCAAAGGAGCCTCCGCCATCCTCAACTTCCCAGAACTCACCACTTTCCTTCCTCGTCCAGCTTCCTTCTCTCCCCGCGACGTCCAAGCTGCAGCCGCCGTAGCCGTCGCCATGGACTTCTCCTCCTCTTCCGTCGTGACCTCCCACTACAAGAAAACTTCTTCCATGCCGAGGGTCATGTTTGTCGGAAAATCATCGGAGTAAGGTGTATCTGACTGTTTGCCGAGAAACCATAATTGGTCGGAGTTTAGGCCTCGGTAATAAACGTTTGTAGGATAGTTGTCGGTAACTACCGAGACTTAGCCGATGAAATACAATGATACAAAAGACGTCGGAATCTGATCGGAATTTTAAATTATTTACAGAATAAAAAATAAATATATATACACATACACACAAACAAACAAGCGTATCATCTCCATCATAAGGAAAAAACTTCATGAATAACATACATGTGTACATCCATTTTATTAAAAATAATTTACATCAAGGGACATGAGAACCACCGTACAATTAGCAGCCGACCCAAAAGTTTCACCGGAAAAGAAAATGATACAAAACTAGTCACACTGGCAGATAAAAAGAGTTTCAGAGTCTCCGCAGAAGACAAAACCAGAAACCCGGTGTATCTGTTTCGAAGGCTTCGCCCACCGTCAAGCCATCAGAGCAATTTCTTCATGTTACCGCTCCGGTAACCAAGCCACAGCGTTGCAAAGAAAACAGGGACCCTCAACTCGCTGCCTCCACCAAAGTACAACAATACTAAGCACAGATTAAATATGCAAAACAAAACTGGATCTAGATTGCTTATCAAAAAAAAAAACTGGATCTAGATCAAGATCTAAAATGGGGACATCGTCGTGGTCATCATCTTCATTCCAAACCATTATCAACAGCTTTGTTGTTGCTTAGAAGAGAAGAAACGTGGAGAGCTTCTCCGTTGCTTCATCACCGTAATCATCACCACTATTGCCCATGAGTTGTAGACAGTCGGAGGTAGAGGAGAGAATCTTCGATGATGGGAACGATGAATCCTAACCCCTAGATAAAAAGTAATAATTTCTCAGAAATTGGGAAGAACACAATTGTCGGTATCTCCTCCATAACACAATTGTCGGTGTCTCATTGGAATACTCCGACAATTTTCTATCCGCCTTTTCGATGATATACCGAGAAGAGAATCAATAATCGGAAAATTACTTGCATGAGCGTTATAGGGTAACTGTAGCATAGGCTTGTCAGAAGACTTGCGTTATAGGGTCTTTATTGGGATATTAGAAATACGAACAATACATTACCAAGTAACTAAATAATCTATTTTTCTTGTATATGGAGTGCAATTTGCCTTTAAAATATTATAAACAATATTATTTTTGTTAACAATAATCTTTTTTATATTTGACTAAAATGAGAATTCGGGTATGATTTGTTTCGGTTTGGTTCAGTTCAGTTCGGATTTTTACGGATTCGCTTGGTTCGGTTCAGACCTTTGCAGGTTTAGTTTGAGTTTTAAACAAATAAAAAGTTCATATAAAATTTTAATTTCTCAAATTATAAAAATAAAAATAATATATAACATATAAACTTAAATAATATATGCCAAAATAGTTAAAATTAACATAAAATTGGTTTAGCCTAAATATTTGGATTGGAAATCAATAGATATTTTAAATATTTTCGGTATTTGAATATCATTTAGCTATTTTAAACATATACTTTATTTGTATATATTACCAGGTATTTTGAACAATTTAAAATTATCTTACATACTTTGTATATTCTTTTAGATATTAAATTTAAAAATAATTAATATATTTAAGTATATAAATCTGGTTTGAAATCACTTGGACACCTGAATACTTCGGTTGAGATCAGATTTGGTTCCGGTTCTCTAAATACCAAAATTTGAATCCGTTCGGATATCTAACCAATTTTGATAAAGTTCAGTACTACTTTTTCAGATTGGATTTGGTTCAGTACAACTTGAGTTTCACGTTAGAAAATCTTGGTTGTTACATCGAAGTTGTTTCGTTCGTTTCTTAAAACGCATGTGTCCATAATAGAATTCGGAAGTTACAGCCATGGTCATCGTTACATGAAACTCAAGTTGTTTCTCGTTGACAATTATATTGAAGGTGAAACTGATAACTCGTAACAGACTACCCGAATTGTATTTTCCACTCGAAAGTGATTGAGGAAGAATGAAGCTCAAGTTTCGTTCAAAACAGATTCTTCCGGTGATATTTTTGATAGTTCGAAACAAGAAGAATGAAGCTAGAGTAAAAAATGATGTTCCGAAAATTATTTTTAAAGAAAGTTACGTTTACATTAAATGCATGATTTTGTGATAAACATTTTCTGTGTGACACGTATGCGATTTCTTAAATAAAAGCTTCTGTAGGGGATTGACTGTGGTATACAAAACATATTGGATTAGTTGGGTGATGTGAGTTATGACTCAGTTACTAGTGTACATACACGGTTGTGGAGATTCTTTATTATTGATATAAAAGGTATAAAAATATTTAAGAGCCACAAAATTCAGACACGTTGTTACCTAACTTGAGCTACCGATCGTTACTGATGACGATTAACCCAAGAAAAAGAGAGTTTAGCAGTATAATTAGGCTTTGCTAAAACAAAAGAGCAGTATAATTAGGCTAGCATATTGCATCCTATCTACTTGTGTCGGTGTTTGTAGTGGTACTACAAGTACATTAATTGACGACATGTTCTACGTCTTAAAATTACAAAGTACGCTGTCATAAGACTTTGAAATTATAATACCTACAAAGTGTTTGAATTCAGTACATATTCCAACGGTAAAAATTACAAATAGTTCTAGCAATAGTAAAGATTTATGATATTTTATTACATTTTATTAACAAAGGGGAAAAGAGCACTCCATGTATAAAAGTGAATAGTACATGAGAGTTTTACAATATTGAGTTACAAAAACATCTGAAATCGAATCACAGAAAAACTCTCTATAAAAACAAAACGACAAAACCCATATAGACCGAAAATACACTAGGAAACCTCTCTGCACATTCTCCATAACTGTGACAAATAATCTCTGATTTGAGATTTCCTTTAGAATGCGACAAGATTCATGTTAAGAATGTACCATATGTAGAAATTAGAACGGTATGATATAGTTCTGGCATCAGGCTTGAGAGAAGTTTTAATTATAAAGCTTCATGTATATAAATAACAACATCTTGAGTTCCTCTGTACGTGCACTTCGTACTTCTTGATCAGTTGAAGCCCCAGAGATCATTCTCTGTTTCTCGCCTGAATTCTCTCCTCAATTGTATTTGTTCCATAGGTTTCACAAAGGCAAAACAAACTTTTCTGATTTCCCACAAGCTTCTAACAATCAACACACTTCCTGATTAGCAACAACAATGTATTTTAATAAGGTAAATGAGGATTTGACAGCTGAGAAAGAAGAGAGTGCCTTTTTTTTTTTAGGAAGAGGAGAGTGCCTTAATGATGAATCTTCTGATTTTGACTTACCTAGTCTGACTCTCTCCTATATGACTACGCATAACATCTTGACCCTCTGCCGCTGGGTTCCACCATGAATCCTGTATGGCACAATATGGTTTTCTTTTCAACTGAAGCTGCTTCAAAACCTATTTGGTATAGTGCAGTACTCATTTACAAACTTTTGAAAACCAAGGTACTACTACTCAATTTCCATACTTGCATTACATGGTCTAGGAACTATACGAACCAATATGATCTTAGTTGTTCAAAAAAAAAGAAGAAAAAACCAATATGATCTTGAAGGGACAATAAAGCTTTACCAAAAAAGCATTAGACGCAGCTGTTAGACTTTAGATAGATCATCAACATTACCTATCTAACAGTTAAACAAGAGAAGTGTTAACCTCAGTTTAGAACCTAGGATTTATAGGTTTTGAACACTGGAGCACGACTACACCAACCAATATACTGAAAAAAATCTGATTGAAATATCAAAGAAATTGTTCATTTGTTTGTACGTGGGCTGATGAGGTCATACTCCTTTTGCCGTTTGAAGTGTGCTAGCAAAGTGTATTTTATCATCACCAGTGAAAGAGTTCAGGTAGACAACAAGTTCCCTTGCTAGTGACATAAACAAATAGTATTTTGCCAAATAAATTTTATACTGTGGAATATACGATGCAAGCAGTCTTGGAAATTACAAGATCACCATTGCTGATATACACTGCTCGTTTTCATCTTCGTCTGCCTCTTGATTCAGATTCCTGAACTTGTTTAATATGAAGCAACGAAGCAGGAACATCATAACCATATCCTATTTCCAAAGCATCAAACAGAAAATAACAACCTTGACAAGCATCGAGTCAAGTTTAAGATGCATATATATTAAGCAATTTTTTACTACCTTGGAACTCATAGGTCGCTTTCTAGTGGCCAATTGCTAAACCGTAAATTCGGCCTAAGTATGAGGAAAAAAAGAATTTTCACATATAAGATCCAGTATATTACAATAATATATAAATAATTGGGCAAATGACTTGAGTTGCAGTCTATCACATGGGAAGTAATCAATCAAACAGTTAGCGATACTCTCCAGTATCCAAAATTCCCGCCATTATATTCTTTTTATTTTAAGCGATAAGGTAGTGGATGAAAACACTTAAACGACAACGTTTTAGTTATTAAGCGATAAGGTATTGGATGAAAACACATAAACGACAGCGTTTGAAGATAGTTAAGCGGGTCTGGATCCGGGCAACCCGATTGCCGAGTTTGTAACTCGTTTCACAATAGACCACAAAACTCAGAAGTGAGAAGCGCAGTGGAGAGCCATTCGTCTCTCTCCCTCTCTCTCTCGACACGATCGAGAAAGCTCATCTTTTTCCCCTTACCCTTTTTATCTCTCTCTACGAAAGCTCTCTAATTGCATCATTAATGGCGGCGGTTATCAGACTCTAGCAAGGTCTCACCATCAAATTGAAGATTTCAGATTTATCGGTAAAGGACCTCTTTTTTTTTTTATCGCTGGATCATGGTTTTGATCTCTCCTGCTTGATTTTCGATTTTGCAGTGAGTTTCGTGGATCTTAGGTTTTGATCTGGCAAAAGAATTGAGCTTTCTGGAATCATTAGGGATTGAAGATTGATTTTTAGATCTGGGGATTGATGGAAGGGAAGGTGGCTAGACCTAGAGGTAGACCTAGGAAACGCCCAAGGGCAGAGGATCAGAATGGGTTGTCTAGACGAGGGAAGAGGCCGGTTCTGGAGATTAATCCAGCAGTTCCCACATCCTTGCTTGGTAGCTATGTGTTGAAAGAGTTTGACGGTAGTAGAGTTTCTCTTGGGAAAGTAGTTTCATACAGTTCTGGGTTGTACAGAGTTGAGTATGAGGATGGTGGTTTTGAGGATTTGAGAACTTGCCATCTTCACCAGTTGATTATTGAGGATGGTTATTTTGATGATGAATTGCGTAGTAGAAGATGTAAACTCAATGATCTTATAGTGAAGAAGGAAAAAAAGAAGAAAACAGTTAACCAGGAGAATAAAGTAAATGAAGTGGAGGTGCCTACATGTACTAGTAGCAGCTCAGGTTCTGGTGCAGATGAGTGTGAAGATAGCAGAGATCCAGATATCTCTCCTCTTGTTACAGTTCCTCCAGTGGATTTGCCTTGTTCATCAGGAACATTTGGTATCCCTGAGGAGGCTGTGGTGCATCTGTTATCTGTATATGGGTTCTTAAGATCATTCAGCGTTCAGCTATATATCTACCCATTTGGTTTGGATGATTTCGTGGGAGCTTTGAATTTCTTAGGACCAAATTCTTTGCTTGATGCTGTTCATGTTGCCTTGTTGCGGGCACTTAGGGTTCATCTTGAGAGACTCTCCTCACAGGAGTGTGAACTGGCTTCTAATTGCTTGAGGTAAGCACATACAACTCTTGTTCTTTAGAGTTTCTTTTTCTACAGATGTGTTGTTTTAAGTTAACTATCCCTTATGCATAGTAATTCCAGGGCATTCATCTTTTTTTTTTCTTTCTGAAACCGCAGATTACTTTCTTGGGTATCTGAACTTAAATTTTTGTTTTTTCTTCTTTTATTATGTGTGCATACATGCAACAAGCCTTTTATAACAGATGGGAGTAAACGCCATATGGCTGTAGTGTAGTATGTAGACGAACTGCAAAATAAGCCTCTTATTCATAGTCTCCCATATTAGTGGATAACAATTCGGAGATTTTGTTGCATTGCCATCTGCAGGTGCATTGATTGGAGCTTGCTCGATGCGCTAACTTGGCCTGTTTATTTGGTTCAGTACTTTTCTGCCATGGGACATGCAAGTGGGCCTCAGTGGAGTGTCTTTTCTGAATTTGCTGTGGAGAAAGAGTATTATTCCTTACCCGTAGTGATGAAGTTGAAGATCCTGCAAATTCTGTGTGATGACGTCTTTGATGTAGCAGATATAAGAGCTGAGATCGATACTCGAGAAGAATCTGAAGTTGGATACGATCCTGATGGAGTTAATGCTGATCTCTCTGAAAGTGGACCTAGAAGGGTCCACCCTAGATTTGCTAAAACCTCAGCTCGCAAGGAGAAAGAGCATAGTGAATTTGTTACTGATGGTGGTCCTAATGGAGTTAGCTCGGATATGGATGGAAACAGTGATGAATGTAGGCTCTGCGGCATGGATGGAACGTTGCTGTGCTGTGATGGATGCCCTTTAGCATATCACTCAAGATGCATCGGTGTACTCAAAATGTATATACCAGACGGGCCGTGGTATTGTCCAGAATGCACTATTAACAAAATGGGGCCAACGATTGCTCATAAAACGTCACTCAGGGGAGCAGTGGATTTTGGAGTGGATCCACATGGGCGGCTCTTCTTGGGTACATGCAACCACTTAATAGTGTATGTTTTTGTCGCCTTGTTTCAGATACTTTCTTTCAATATATATGGAAATAGAGCTGATCTTTCAATTCTAATCTATGTCCCCTTATATCGCAGGCTTAAAATTTCTGTACATGCGGATGCAGATGTCAAATACTACACTGTCACTGACATTCCAAAAGTTGTACTGGTGCTTTTGTCTGCAACGAACCATAGACTGGATTATCTGTGTATATGCAAAGCGATCTCAGAATACTGGGATCTGCCTGGAGGTGTGATCTCTCATCTAAGAGCAGTGGAGGCTAATTTAGCTCACATGCAAAAAGAAGGGGGAGATGAGGTGTCGTCAGACCTGATTAAGCCCGATAATGCAAGTAGTTCCAGTAGAAATAATATTCAAAATACGTTTGGCCTCTGCGCATCTACTTCAGGACATGCTGGCGGGCCTGTTCTAGGTAAAGCAAGTGGAACACAGGGGAAGAACGTTGCTGGTGGCATTACACACAAGGGTTTATCATTTAAACCTCATGCATACATTAATCACTACTCAAATGGAGAATTGGCTACATCAGCTGCTGCTGCGTTGGCTGTCCTATTGTCAGAGGAAACCCATGAACCTGATCAACCCAAGTTTAGTAATGCCAAGAAAGCTGCCTCAAGTCACATCTTGCTACAGGTGAAAGCATTTTCGTTAGTTGCCTCAAGTTTCTTCTGGCCAAGTCCTGATAAGAAGGAAATTACCAGGGAAAGGTGTGGCTGGTGTCATTCCTGCAAACTCACATCCGCAAGTAAGAGAGGATGCATGCTAAATGCAGCTGTAACAGGGGCAACCAAAAGTGCTGTGAAAATATTTAGTGGCATTTTTCCTCTGAAGAACGGGGAGGGGGTGCTTTGTAGTATTGCAGCCTATATCCTGTACATAGAGGAAAGTTTACGTGGTCTCATTGCGGGACCATTTCTCAGTGAGAGCCTCAGGAATCAGTGGCGAAAGAAGGTAGAGGAGGCCTCAACATGCAAAGCGATGAAAGCCCTCCTGCTTGAAGTAAGATTTTCTTTCTAAGGCATTACTGTTCTTTTCATTTGCCTTGTTCAGATATGTTTAACGGTCTATGGTTTACATTATATTTATCGTTTATCATTGACATGATATGGTTAATTTTGCTTGTTTGCAGCTTGAGGAAAATATTTGCAGTATTTCTCTGTCAAGCGATTGGCTTAAACTAATGGATGATTGGCTGATAGAACATTCTATTTTTCAAAGCGCTCCAGTGACTGTTGGGGCTACACAGAAACGTGGACCTGGTAAGAGGAAACAGAGGAACCAGGCTGAAGTTACTGCAGAAGGTTCTAATGATGATAGCTTTACTTGGTGGAGAGGGGGGAAGTTATCAAAAGTTATACTCCTGAAGGCAGTCTTGTTGAAGCCAATGATAAGGAAAGCAGCTTGGCAAGGTAATCTTGTATGGCTAAGTTTTGTTATTGGGTTTTGTTTAGTCATGCTGTTTTTTTTATAAAATTCTACCAGGGATATAACTCTCAGCATGATGCTAATTAGTTTGTTTTTCATTAGGTGGTCTGAAAAAGTTTCCTGAATTTAATTATGGTGATGGTTCTTACATTCCTAAAAGAAGCAGACGGTCAATTTGGAAAGCTGCAGTTGAAAGTAGCAAAAACATTTCTCAGCTTGCTCTTCAGGTATGTCTTCCAATATCAATGGTTTTTCAAATGATTATGTCTCTATGTTTGCTGTCCCCCTGAATTTGAACTGAATATGGGCCAGGTTAGATACCTGGATACGAATATAAGATGGAGTGAACTTGTACGCCCAGAGCAAAACCTGCAAGATGTTAAAGGTCCAGAGACAGAGGCCACTGTTTTTAGGAACGCTAGTATACGTGACAAAATGATTACAGATAACAAGGTTAGATATGGAGTTGCTTTTGGAAATCAAAAGCACCTTCCGTCTCGTGTCATGAAGAATGTCATCGAAGTCGAGAAAACTGAAGATGGAAACGAAAAGTTTTGGTTTGCTGAAGCACGCGTTCCCTTATATCTGACCAAAGAATACGAAGAAAGTTTGCATAGGGTGGTGCATGTGCCTTTTATCAAGAAGCCAGCAAAAAGAATATCAAAGCTCCAGAAAAAGCAACTGAAAGCTTCTCGAGCAAACATATTTTGTTATCTAGCCTCTAGGAGGGACAACACGGAGAAGTGTTCTTGTGCGTCATGCCATCTTGATGTTTTGTTGAGGTACTCTCTTTATAGCTCTCTTCACATTTTAGGATATCGTTCGGAAGAGACTTGTGTACATGATTTAACTTCTTGTTCCTGTTCTATACATGTCTTTAGGGATGCAACAACCTGCAGTGCTTGCGGAGGTAAAAGTCGCCTGCTGGCTATTATAATTTATGCAACTTAGGTTGGTATCTGAATACACACTGAACTAGCTTACCTTTCAGGTTTCTGTCACAAGGGATGTACTATGAATACACAACACACAGCTGAGAAGGTTGATGTTCTTGTAACGTGCAAACGGTGCTACCTTGCAAGAGCTCGTTCACTAACCAATATCAATCACAGACATCCAACAACACCCTCTGTTGTGATCAATGGACAACATCAAAACGCAGTCACTCCAGTCATTATTAAGACACAGATAAAGCCTCTGATTCAGCAGCTTCCATCTTCCAGCACACGCGACAATGCTTCAGGAGCTAAACAAACCACTCCTGATTCTAATATGGCGCCCAAGAGTAAACACAAGACACTGTCTTGGGGAGTCATATGGAGGAAGAAGAACTTGGAAGACACATGTGTTAGCTTCAGACAGCAAAATATTATGTTGGCTGGACGATCTGATCAGCCAAATCCGGGACCAATTTGCGGGATCTGCAAACTGCCTTATAATCCTGGTCTAACATATATTCATTGCACAATTTGTGACAGTAAGAACAACTCTAAATAGCCTACATTTCATTGTCGCCGCCACTTTGTTCTTATAATATAATCTAATCCTAGAGTCTGTGTGCAGAGTGGTATCACATCGAAGCGATTAAGCTCGAGGAGTCGAAAATCCCTGAAGTTGCTGGGTTCAAGTGTTGCAAATGCCGTCGTATACGGTCACCAGAATGCCCTTACATGGATCCTGTACTCAAGGAACAGAAACAGATGAAAAACGTATCCTTCAAGCGCAAGAAACATGGGAAAGGAAATACAGGAATGGATTCTGATTCTGAACCAAAAGACTCCATACCCTCTACTCCTTCGTTTACCTCCGAAGATGCGTTTGTTCCAGAGGATGATCCTCTCTTGGTGTCAGTTTCAAAAGTCGAGCAGATCACACCTAAGGATTTGGATGTGGAATGGAAAGGAGATGGTTCTGTGCCGAGACCTCAGAAGTTACCAGTTAGGAGGCAAATGAAACGTGAAGACACAACAGAAGGGAACAGTAATCTTTCTTATACCGAGTTTTCAACATATTCTGAGTCACATCCTTTTGTGAAACCAGAAATGGAGCCAACGTTGCCTGCCATGGATTGGGATGCATCTGACAACAACAACAACAACAACATGGTTGAAGGAGAGCTAATGTTTGACTACGAAGACATGGAATTTGAACCTCAAACCTATTTTTCACTGACCGAGTTACTTACAACAGATGATGATGATGGCCAGTGCAATGGATATGGCTATGACAAAGATGCGACAGGGAACACGGATAACACAAACCCAAACACTCAGGTTGAGACAATGGAACAGTGCAGAGAATTTCTCTATGACGATACAACTCCATGTCAGATATGTATGCATGTGGAGCCAGGGCCTGATCTCACGTGCCACACTTGTAATATGACAATACATTCCCATTGCTCTCCATGGGAGGAGGAATATGATTGCGCCGGAGGTAGCTGGAGATGCGGTCGTTGCCGTCAGTGGATGTAGCTTTTGCGTAAGTTTAAGTCACCACTTAAAATTCTTCTTGTTTTTGTTTCTAAGTTCTGGCTAAAAGCTAGGCCCCATGTGCTGCTTCTTGTAGGGTTTTTTTTGACGAATACAAAGAATGCGTTGTCAAAAGAAGTAAATTAAATTCAGATGAAAGTAACTAGTTCTCTTTGCAGTGGTATATAACAAGCTCATATTCTTTTATTGTTGCTTGTCCCTGCCTTGTGCTGCAAAAGAGTGTCTGTACATCTTTCTGCTTGGGATTGAGACGATGTTTTACACGTTAATGCTTCCCAACATATTATGAAGTTTAGTACATGTATAAGATGTAATAACATAGTACGAGGTATGTAGTAGATAATGTACACAAGAGACGAATGGTCAGTGGTGGTTTCAGTAACAAGTGTTCTAAAATATGTTATATGCTAGTCGGGCCTTATATGGTTGGCATGTTTTAGCTTCTTATTCTCACTTCAAATGACAATTTTATTGCTTTGACATATGGATCTTATAATCTCACCAACAAATTACCTAACCACAAACACAATAAAATTTATGAAAACTACTCATAATGGTGTTTATATGTTTCTATTCATTTACAGGTACAATCAATACTAGAGAGCTCCTTTCTAGCATGGAAGCAAGAATAAGCAGAATGAGGATGCATCACGTTCAATCCATTTCCTTCAGTTGTCGAGTAATAATGCTGGATTGAAGATGAGAAAGGTATCAAAATAGGGTTGTCGCTTCAGGTTCAAACAAAGTGTTTTGATTTGTTAGCAGACTCATTGTTGTCTTGAGTATCTTCTTCTTAGTTTGAGTTTCTTCTACTTCTTTGCTTAAAATTTTGTTGTATTGTATTGTCTAATACAAATATTTTAAAAATATTGAAGATTTTTTCTCTATTCTATATTCGTCTAATGAGGAAGATAATCTTAATTTGCGAGAAAAATCTCTGGTCTACGGAATAATCAAATATTCCTATTTTAAGTTTATCTATACCAAAAATGTAATTAATGATCAAAAATGTGAAATTTCTTCGAAACCAATTTTTTTAAACGCAATATTCCAATAATTCGAAGATCCAAAACGGCGTCGTAGAGATTAAGGTTAAAAAAGATCAGTTGTAAAACTCTCTCCTTTATAAATAATTATAAATAAGGGAAATTAAGTCTAATAACCTTAAAATTTTATAATTCACTAAGGCTGTGATTGATAACTTGTAGAATGGCGGAATGACGTTTAAAAAAGCAAAAACGCAAGAATTTCACCTATCAAAAAATTTGCAGAATATAACATAAAACACAAAAACACAAGTCTTGTGTTTTCGCTGAAAAAGTTACAAAAGAACTTTCATTAAATGAAAAAGTGAAGTTTTGTGGGAATCAACTTTTTCATATTGTTTAATTATATGAAAACAATATTTTAAGATATTCAATAAATATTAGTTAATTATAAATAATTATGGAATATATAATATAAAGGTATAACTTAATTTTTAATGTATATGTTAATATATTATTATAATGTATTTAGAATAAGATAAATAATTAAGATAAAATAAATGTTTTGGTTAAATTTAATTGGGATTTTTGTTATAGTAATAGCTAGTTATTCATATTATTAACTTTCAATAGATTAAATAATGTATTATTTTTTTTTAAAAAATTATATTTCGCCATTCCGTAAAATTCATCCAATTGTTTAGAAAACTATTCCACAGTTTTTATTCAGCAGATTTCAAAATTTCCCTTCTCTACTCTCCTATTTTCTCTTCCTATCTCTCTACTCTCTCTCTTTTTTATTTGGTAGGTCTCTCTGCTCTCTCTCTCGTAAAATCTATTATTTTTTTTATTGGTTATCTTTTTTTTTGGTTATTTAATAAAGAAGCCCTATAAATAACTCCCAACCTCCTGTTCTCTTCGGCCTTCTCATTGCAACTCTCTCTTTCGCAACCCTAAATTTTTTGATTTATCGGTAAAGGAGCTACTGGATCATGGTTTTGATCTCTCCGGCTTGATCTTCGATTTCGCAGCGAGTTTCGTGGATCTCAGATTTTGATCTGGCAAAGGAGTTGAGCTTTCTGGAATCATTAGGGATTGAAGATTGATTTTTAGATCCGGAGATTGATGGAAGGGAAGGTGGCTAGACCTAGAGGTAGACCAAGGAAACGCCCAAGGGCAGATGATCAGAATGGCGTCTCTAACCGAAGGAAGAGACCGGTTCTGGAGATCAATCCGGCAGTTCCCACATCCTTACTCGGTAGCTATGTGTTGAAAGAGTTTGATGATGGTAGAATCTCTCTTGGGAAAGTAGTTTCATACAGTTCTGGTTTGTACAGAGTTGAGTATGAGGATGGTGGTTTTGAGGATTTGAGAACTTGCCATCTTCGCCAGTTGATTATTGAGGATGGTTATTTTGATGATGAATTGCGTAGTAGAAGATGTAAACTCGATGATCTTATAGTGAAGAAGGAAAAAAAGAAGAAAACAGTTAACCAGGAGAATAAAGTAAATGAAGTGGAGGTGCCTACATGTACTAGTAGTAGCTCAGGTTCTGGTGCAGATGAGTGTGAAGATATTAGAGATCCAGATATCTCTCCTCTTGTTACAGTTCCTCCAGTGGACTTGCCTTGTTCATCAGGAACAATTGGTATCGCTGAGGAAGCTGTGGTGCATCTGTTATCTGTATATGGGTTCTTAAGATCGTTTAGTGTTCAGCTATATATCTACCCTTTTGGATTGGATGATTTCGTGGGAGCCTTGAATTTCTTAGGTCCAAATTCTTTGCTCGATGCTATTCATGTTGCCTTGATGAGGGCACTGAAGGTTCATCTTGAGGGACTCTCCTCACAGGAGTGTGAAGTGGCTTCAAACTGCTTGAGGTAAGCGCATACAACTCGTTTTTCAACAGATGTATTGCTTTTCCAGTGGGGTTATAAGTTATTATCCCACATATCCATAGTAATCCAGTGCATTAATCCTTTTTTGTGAAACCGGTGATCACTTTGTTCGGTATCTGACCTTGAATTTTTCAACCTCATGAATTGTTTTTGTTTTTCCTTTTCGTTTTTTTTTTTCTTATGTATGCATACATGCAACAAACCTTTAATAATATGGCCGAAGAAGGACTGCAAAATAAGCCTTTTATTCATAGTTTCGGTGGAGCTTGTTTTAGGATCTTCCATATCTTAATGGATAACAATTCCGAGATTTTGTTGCGTTGCCATCTGCAGGTGCGTTGATTGGAGCTTGCTCGATGCCCTAACTTGGCCTGTTTATTTGGTTCAGTACTTTTCTGCCATGGGACATGCAAGAGGGCCTCAGTGGAGTGTCTTTTCTGAATATGTTTTGGAGAAGGAATACTATTCCTTACCCGTAGTAATGAAGTTGAAGATCCTGCAAATTCTATGTGATGACGTCTTTGATGTAGCAGATATCAGAACTGAAATCGATACTCGAGAAGAATCTGAAGTTGGATACGATCCTGATGGAGTTAATGCTGATCTTCCTGAAAGTGGACCTAGAAGGGTCCACCCTAGATTTGCTAAAACCTCAGCTCGCAAGGAGAAAGAGCATAGTGAATTTGTTACTGATGGTGGTCCTAATGGAGTTAGCTCAGATCTGGATGGAAACAGTGATGAGTGTAGGCTCTGCGGCATGGATGGAACGTTGCTGTGCTGTGATGGATGCCCTTTAGCATATCACTCAAGATGCATCGGTGTAGTCAAAATGTATATACCAGACGGGCCGTGGTATTGTCCAGAATGCACTATTAACAAAATGGGGCCAACGATTGCTCATAAAACGTCACTCAGGGGAGCAGTGGATTTTGGAGTGGATCCACATGGGCGGCTCTTCTTGGGTACATGCAACCACTTAATAGTGTATGTTTTTCGTCGCCTTGTTTCAGATACTTTCTTTCAATATTTATCGAAATAGAGCTGATCTTTCAATTCTAATCTATGTCCCTTATATCGCAGGCTTAAAATTTCTGTACATGCGGATGCAGATATCAAATACTACAGTGTCACTGACATTCCAAAAGTTGTACTAGTGCTTTTGTCTGCAACGAACCATAGACTGGAATATCTATGTATATGCAAAGCGATCTCAGATTACTGGGATCTGCCTGGAGGCGTGATCGCTCATTTAAGAGCAGTGGAGGCTAATTTAGCTCACATGCAAAAGGAAGGGGGAGATGAGGTGGCAGACCTGATTAAGCCTGATAATGCAAGTAGTTCCAGTAGAAATAATATTCAAAATGCGTCTGGCCTCTGCGCATCTACTTCAGGATATGCTGGCGGTACAGTTTTAGGTAGATCAAGTGGAACGCAGGGGAAGAACTTCGTTGCTGGTGGCATTACACACAAGGGTTTATCATTTAAACCTCACGCGTACATTAATCACTACTCAAATGGAGAATTGGCTGCATCAGCTGCTGCTATGTTGGCTGTCCTATTATCAGAGGAAACCCATGAACCTGATCAACCCAAGTTTAGTAGTGCCAAGAAAGCTGCCTCAAGTAATATCTTGCTACAGGTGAAAGCATTTTCGTTAGTTGCCTCAAGTTTCTTCTGGCCAAGTCCTGATAAGAAAGAAATTACCAGGGAAAGGTGCGGCTGGTGTCATTCCTGCAAACTCACATCAGCAAGTAAGAGAGGATGCATGTTGAATGCAGCTGTAACAGGGGCAACCAAAAGTGCTCTGAAAATATTTAGTGGCATTTTTCCTCTGAAGAACGGGGAGGGAGTGCTTTGTAGTATTGCAGCCTATATCCTGTTCATAGAGGAAAGTTTACGTGGTCTCATTGCGGGACCATTTCTCAGTGAGAGCCTCAGGAAACAGTGGCGAAAGAAGGTAGAGGAGGCCTCAACATGCAAAGCGATGAAAGCCCTCCTGCTTGAAGTAAGATTTTCTTTCTAAGGCATTACTGTTCTTTTCATTTGCCTTGTTCAGATATGTTTAACGGTCTATGGTTTACATTATATTTATCGTTTATCATTGACATGATATGGTTAATTTTGCTTGTTTGCAGCTTGAGGAAAATATTTGCAGTATTTCTCTGTCAAGCGATTGGCTTAAACTAATGGATGATTGGCTGATAGAACATTCTATTTTTCAAAGCGCTCCAGTGACTGTTGGGGCTACACAGAAACGTGGACCTGGTAAGAGGAAACAGAGGAACCAGGCTGAAGTTACTGCAGAAGGTTCTAATGATGATAGCTTTACTTGGTGGAGAGGGGGGAAGTTATCAAAAGTTATACTCCTGAAGGCAGTCTTATTGAAGCCAGTGATAAGGAAAGCAGCTTGGCAAGGTAATCTTGTATGGCTAAGTTTTGTGCTTGGGTTTTGTTTAGTCATGCTTTTTTTTTATAAAATTCTACCAGGGATACTGCAGTTTGTTTGTTTTTCATTAGGTGGTCTGAAAATATACTTCTAAAAATGTACTTTTGGTGGTCTTGCTTTTTTTTTTTCTTTAAAGTATACTTCTATCATGGATATCTTGTTTGATTTTACTCTCGGCTTGATGCTAATTTGTTTGTTTTTTCATTAGGTGGTCTGAAAAAGTTCCCTGAATTTAGTTATGGTGATGGCGCTTTCATTCCTAAAAGAAGCAGACGGTCAATTTGGAAAGCTGCAGTTGAAAGTAGCAAAAACATTTCTCAGCTTGCTCTTCAGGTTTGTCTTCGATCATCAGTGGTTTTTCAAATGATTGTCTCGTTGCTGTCTTCCTGAATTTCAACTGTATCTGTGCCAGGTTAGATACCTGGATACGAATATAAGATGGAGTGAACTTGTACGCCCAGAGCAAAACCTGCAAGATGTTAAAGGTCCAGAGACAGAGGCCACTGTTTTTAGGAACGCTAGTATATGTGACAAAAAGATTATAGATAACAAGGTTAGATATGGAGTTGCCTTTGGAAATCAAAAGCACCTTCCGTCTCGTGTCATGAAGAATGTCATCGAAGTCGAGAAAACTGAAGATGGAAACGAAAAGTTTTGGTTTGCTGAAGCACGCGTTCCCTTATATCTGACCAAAGAATACGAAGAAAGTTTGCATAGGGTGGTGCATGTGCCTTTTATCAAAAAGCCAGCAAAAAGAATATCAAAGCTCCAGAAAAAGCAACTGAAAGCTTCTCGAGCAAACATATTTTGTTATCTAGCCTCTAGGAGGGACAACACGGAGAAGTGTTCTTGTGCGTCATGCCATCTTGATGTTTTGTTGAGGTACTCTCTTTATAGCTCTTCACCTTACAGGATATCGTTAGAAAGAGACTTGTGTACATCATTAACTTCTTGTTCCTGTTCTCTACATGTCTTTAGGGATGCAACAATATGCAGTGCTTGCCAAGGTAAAATTTATGCATTTTAGGTTGGAGAACTTTCGCCAGTTATTGGTATCTGAATACAAACTGAACTTGTTTTTGCCTGTTTCTGTTGCCTTTCAGGTTTCAGTCACAAAGGATGCACTATGAGTACACAAAACACAGCTGAGAAGGCTGAAATTCTCGTAACGTGCAAACGGTGCTACCTTGCCCGAGCTCGTTCACTAACCAATATCAATCACAGACATCCAACGACACCCTCTGTTGTGATCAATGGACAACATCAAAACGCAGTCACTCCAGTCATTATTAAGACACAGCTAAAGCCTCTTATTCAACAGCTTCCATCTTCTAACACACGCGACAATCCTTCAGGAGCTAAACAAACCACTCCTGATTCTAATATGGCGCCCAAGAGTAAACACAAGACAATGTCTTGGGGAGTTATATGGAGGAAGAAGAACTTGGAAGACACATGTGTTAGCTTTAGACAGCAAAATATTCTGTTGGCTGGACGATCTGATCAGCCGAATCCGGGACCAATTTGCGGGATCTGCAAACTGCCTTATAATCCTGGTCTAACATATATTCATTGTACAAGCTGTGACAGTAAGAACAACTCTAAATAGCGTACATTTCATTTGTCGCCGCCATTTTGTTAGATATATATCTAATATCAGCGTCTGTGTGCAGAGTGGTATCACATTGAAGCGATAAAGCTCGAAGAGTCGAAAATTCCTGAAGTCGCTGGGTTCAAGTGTTGCAAATGCCGTCGTATACGATCACCAGAATGCCCTTACATGGATCCTGTGCTCAAGGAACAGAAACAGATGAAAAACGTAACCTTCAAGCGCAAGAAAGATGGGAAAGGAAATACAGGAATGGATTCTGATTCTGAAAGAATGTCTGAACCAAAAGACTCCATACCTTCTACTCCCTCGTTTACTTTCGAAGATGCGTTTGTTCCAGAGGATGATCCTCTCTTGGTGTCAGTTTCGAAAGTCGAGCAAATCACACCTAAGGATTTGGATGTGGAATGGAAAGGAGATGGTTCTGTGCTGAGACCTCAAAAGTTACCAGTTAGGAGGCAAATGAAACGTGAAGACACAACAGAAGGGAACAGTAATCTTTCTTATACCGAGTTTTCAACATATTCTGAGTCACATCCTTTTGTGAAACCAGAAATGGAGCCAACGTTACCTGCCATGGAATGGAATGCATCTGAAAACAACAACAACATGGCTGAAGGAGAGCTAATGTTTGACTACGAAGACATGGAATTTGAACCTCAAACCTATTTTTCACTGACCGAGTTACTTACAACAGATGATGATGATGGTCAGTGCAATGGATATGGCTATGACAAAGATGCGACAGGGAACACGGATAACACAAACCCAAACACTCAGGTTGAGACAATGGAACAGTGCAGAGAATTTCTCTATGACGATACAACTCCATGTCAGATATGTATGCATGTGGAGCCACGGCCTGATCTCACATGCCACACTTGTAATATGACAATACATTCCCATTGCTCTCCATGGGAGGAGGAATCTGCTTGCATCGGAGGTGGCTGGAGATGCGGTCGTTGCCGTGAGTGGATGTAGCTTTTGCGTAAGTTAAGTCACCACTTAAAATTCTTTTTGTTTTTTTTTCTGGCTACAGGCTACATCTGCTGCTGCCTGTAGGGGTTTCTGATGCATATGTATTCAAAAGTAGATTAAAATTCACATGGAAGTAAGTATAAAAGTTGATATTTTTTCTCTTGTTGTTGGTTGTCCTTGCCTCTTGTGCTACAAAGGAGTGTCTGAACATCTTTTTGCATGGGATTAAGAATATGATTTACACTTCATAATACTTCTTCCGGACATTATGAAGTTTAGACATCTTTGCAAGACCTAGTGGTCAATGTAATACTAATACGAAAGTCTAGTAAATGATGTAGATTTGATGAATGATCAGTGCTAATTTCAGTTACAGTACAAGTAAGTCATATTGCGTTTGGCTGCTGAAGGAACTTTTTTTAAAAAAACAATCCGGTGTATGTTGGCACCAACCGAGGTGGATCACTGGATGCGGAGAAGTCATATTTTAAATTTTATCTTCAGTAGTCAGTGGGATTTAAACCGGATCTGTATTAGAACCGCAGCTCCCTGAAGATCACTGGACCGTTCTCGCTTCAAGTCCGTTGATGATTTGGTAATGTGAGTTAGAAGATAAGCCCAGGAACACACCTGATCAAATAATACAAGAGAGTTAGTGAGCTTTGTAAGCAACAGTGCACTGAGAAATCTCCACTACTAGTCTGAGTTCTACAATAAAGTTACAGTATCCAAAGATTACAAACAACAACATGAACAATCACAAGTGTATCAATGACAATTCAGGTTTTTTTTTTACTTTCTAAGAAATGGATGATTGATTTGGATCACAGACGTAGCAATATTAACGGTTTAAAACTGCGGGGTTTTTTCGTTCAAGATCAGAGGTACAAAGTTAGAATGATACTAGTTTGATAATAAAATCTGTTGAATTTTTTTTTTAAATTAATTAAGCAAAAAAAAAATTAAAATCAATACCAAAAGTTCAAATATAGAAAACATTTCCAAAAGTTCAAATACTTTTTATAAAATAATGTAATAATGTATCAATGTAGTAAAAAAGTTCAAAATTCATGTAATCTCCTAGACTTAAAAATATTTGTGTAATTTTATAAATTTTTCTTTACAAAATTTACAATTTTGTCAATAAATATTCAAACAAAAAAAGATAATATTTTAAATTTTAGAAAATATATAAAGAATAAATTTTTGAAATGCACCACGAAAAACAAACTATATATGTTGTAAAAATTAAAGTAATCTAATATTTTGAAATTTTAATTAAAAAAAAAGAAAACTTAATATCATAACATCCAAAATATCCTATATCAATAAAATTTACTAAAATAATATGATATATACTACTATATATAAAATTGACGAAAATAATAGGGTAATTATTAAAAAACAGTATTTTTACTTAGAAATTCTAAAAATATTAAAATGATATATTTTAAAGTATATTATTTAAAATACAACATGTAAATATAAATTATCTTAAACATATATAGTTTCTATAATGTAAATAAATCATTTAAAAATGTATTATATGCAAAATGTATAAATTAAAGAAAAATATATTTTGGAGAAAGTTCTTTATTTAACCATTTCAAATTGTTATTTATTGTACATAACTCGAGAAAATATTCGTAAGTAATAGAATGAAAACAAAATAAAATGTATTAAATAAATCACTATAAATTAATAATACCGAATAAAAAATATAAATAATAATGTTACAAAGTTACACAATATATGACAGTAAATTAAAAATTATATATTTAAAACATTTGTAATAATATTCAATATATTTATAAAATAAAAAATATCTGCAAAGACGTGCGAGTCAAAATCTAATTTTATCTTATTCGTTGGTTCTTTGTTTATTCACCCTCCATACCTTACTAGCAAACTCTACAAAGCCGAAAATCTTCAAACAAAACAAAATTTTTTTTAAAAAAAATCCTTTTTCAGGAATTAATCGTTTCCAACAAACCAATGAAGTCACGTTTGAAACTGAAAGGGAGAAGCTAATGATAGGATCACAAGAACTTAATATTCTCAAAGTAACCTGGATAGCATCCGAACTGACATTTTTTTCTCACCGATCCCATGGATACGTCTTAAATCACCATCCACCACTACCTCCACTTTTCTTATTATACTCTCTTTCTTAAAATCATAATAGCAAACATGAAATGGCTTAGATGACCATGACCATGGATAAAACACCATAAGCTCGCCGCTATGAGCATCTCCTTTAGACACTACGTAACTCCCAAGTAAACATTTTAATTCAAAGGGCAACACAGACGTCATCCTCGACCATTCCTGTTTCTCAGCATCCTCAAGAATCCACAATATCATAACGCTTTTCCATCTCCATTTATCCCAAAAGACTATCCTTTGCCAACAGCCCTTCTTATCAACCTCCTTACTTACCACATAACCACGGACATATTTGAAGGCAAAACACAATCTGATAGACAACTGCTCGCATGTGATCTGCAATTACTTTTACACTGTCTTTGCCTCGTCTTTGCTTAAATCATTGACAGACCTCGGTTCCAACTTTGAAAAGAAACGAAGGATCTGGAATCATTCTCTTTCCAGAGTTTTCTTGAAGTGAAGCTCCTCTTGCCTAATCTCCCCAAGGATGCGTGGCGACTTTTGTTTTACATCTGAATCGATATAAGTGCTCATCTCTAGTTGTTTGGAACCTTCTGAAGGATTTGAGCTATTAGTGTTGTTATAGTATTTAAATTTGTGTAATAATTATGTATTCATGTGTTTTATACACTCTTTTGTTGATCATTTTCAGGAATTAACATTCTCTAAAAAGGTCATATAAATAATTTAAGTCGTCTTTCAAACTGAATGGAAGAAACTAATGAATAATATTAATTTTTCAAAAACAAATCCTCACAAGAACCTAACATTCTCAAAGTAACCTGGATAACATAACATATCACCATTTAGCTCACCCATCCCATGTATACGTCTGAAATCACCATCCACCAGCACCTTTAATTTTCTTATTAAACTCTCTTTATTAAAATCATAATACCAAACAAAAAATGGCGTAGATGACCATGACCATGGATGAAACACCATAAGTTCGCCGTTGTGAATATCTCCTTTAGAGACTACGTAACTCCCGAGTAAGTATTTCAACTCAGAAGGTAAGACACAAGTCATGCTCGACCATTCTTGCTTCTCAGCATCCTGGAGAATCCACAATCTCATCATAACGCTTTTATTATAAGGATAATCTACACCTCCCAATTTCCCCTTGTAATTTAAAAGAGTTGAAGGGAATGTTCTCGAGAGATCTGACTCTTCAGGTACTTTAATTACCTTAATATTCTCAGTTCCTACATCAAATCTAACTATCCGTGACTGTCCAGCTTCGTAGTATATAGCACCATCAATGCATATCCCTTCGCTGAAGCTACGATAATAATCTATGGTGGTGTTCTCAATCTTTCTCCACTCTTGTTTCTCAGATGATGTCACTGTGCAAACTAAATGCTCCTGTCGGATATCTTGTTCGTCAGGGCGGAATAAATTGAATTTCGTTATCATCACACACAACACTTTGTATTGATCTTGGACTGGATCATAGCCAAGACGTGCGTATATGTCTCTTCCGTTGCGTGTAACATCTGGCAGTTTTACAATTTGTCTAGTGGCAGGATTACAAACGGTGATGGATGAATAACGTCTGCAACAAACCAGACCGTTTACCGGGCGAGACATGTTGCAGTAGACCGGATCCGAGATGGCCATGTCATGCCTGAGGGTGACTGTGGATGAGGACTTGAGGACTTGTCGACATCCTCGTTGTTGTTGTGTTCAGGAGCGGATAATATGAAACGTTTTGTGGGTTGTAAGTGCAGGAAAGTTAAAAGAAGACGAGGTCTAGTCTTTGATCTAGTGAGGAACAAGTCGATGAAATTTTTGGTGCGGATAGTAGAGAACCATAGCTTGGACACGGATTGGAATCGTATGATTGATTTTGCGGGAAGGAAAGAGAGTATCTCAATGATGAGATCAAAAGGAATGGTTGTTGTGTAGTTATCAGCAGCACGATCTTGCTCACGTTGTAGTCGTCGTGAGAGAGACTGTTTTGAATCTTCCATGACTGCTTGGGTGGTGAAATTCACAAACCCTAAATAATTTTTATTGTAAGATTAGTATCTAAAGGAACAAATAAATATGCACACAAAATCAGGATAATCCGGTTAGAAGACTCCGGTCTAGATCACAAATCAGTTTTTTTTTTCTCTAGGTTCTGGTAAATTTAGATCAACATTTTGCTATGACCAAATTGTTGGTCCTTAGGTTATTTTAATAATATTCTGGTGTTAAGGACAAATGTTAGGGACAATCCTAAATTTTTTGATTACTGCTAGGATTTTTAGTGGTCCTTAAGTAATTTTTTTATAATTAGTGATATAAAAAGATAAGTTTTAAATAAAACATTTAACATTTAAATAGAGAAGACAAGAAAATTACAAAGAAGGGGAAAAAAAATAAACATCATAAATGAAAGCAAACAAACATTTTATTGAATTCATAGAAACATAAACATTATATAAAATTTGCAAAATGTCTAAATTTATCCCATATATTTTTAATTAAATCTTTTTTTAATTGTTGATGGATTTGTGGATCCCAAACTTCTTTGCGACGACCATTTATTTGGCCGTGTCTTGTAGATTTTTTAACGGTAAATGTAAAATCCTCATCTTGAAATTTAAATTCCTCAACAGTGCGTGCATCTCGTTCATCTTGGACAATCATATCACCCTATTCTGATATACGAGAGGAATTCACTTGGAGTATGAGACATGCTTTCATAATATTTGAATTTTTTTTATCCCATAAATTAGAAGGATGTCTAACAACGGTGAACCTAGCTTGCAGGACCCCAAAGGCACGCTCAACATCTTTTCAAACGGATTCTTGGGTTTTAGCAAATAAAGAATTTTTTGGACCTTGTGGTAGTCGGATTGATTGAATAAAAGTCGTCCATTTTAGATAAATACCATCCGTCAGATAGTAAGCCAAATTGTACTCCCTTCCGTTGACATGAAAGTTTACTTCCAGAACCATCCCATCAATAATGTCATCAAAAACAGGTGATCGATCAAGAATATTAAGATCGTTCATAGTACTTGGAGCTCTAAAAATGCGTGCCATATCCAGAGGTCATATGAAGCAACCGCCTCCAACACAATTGTTGGTTTCCGGTCCCCCGTGAATACATTCCTTTCCATTCTGTAGGGCAATTCTTCCACTCCCAATGCATACAGTTGATGCTTCCAATCATCACGGAAAATCCACGTTCTTCATTAACAAGGAGTAGTCTTTGAAGATCCTCCGGTGTGGGACGTCTGAGATATTTATCACCAAACAAGTGGATTATTCTGGCGGTAAAATAGTGCAAACATTTTCGAGCTGTTGTTTCAGCTAGTCGTACATATTCGTCAACTGTATCAGTTCCACCACCATACGCCAATTGACGAATTGCTGCAATACATTTCTGGAGCGGAGATAAACTCTTTCGTCCCACTGCATCCAGGGCCGGTCCTGAGATTTTGGAGGCCTGTTGCACTGTCTTTGTAAAAAAAAAATTTGAGGACCTAAAAAAAATTTTTGGGGGCTTATGTTTATGTAATTTTCTTCAAAAATTTCGGGGGCCTGTTGCAAATGTTTCATGACGCATTGCTCAGGGCCGGCCCTGACTGCATCTTCTGTTGGTCGAAAATACGCTACCTCTGTTGAGAGACGATGGACAATACTCAAGAACAATGGTTTGTTCATTCGAAACCGGCGCCGGAATAAATTGTGAGAGTAAGTTGGAGTTTCGCTAAAATAGTCATTCCAAAGCTTCTCGTGGCTTTCTTCTCGGTTTCTCTTGATAAAAATACATTTTTTTTTCTCTTTTGGTTCTGGAATTTGATCAAAGTCTTCCTCAAAATCATCAAACATGTCATCAAAATCCTCATTATCATCTTTGTGGTAATGATAATGGGAAGAAGAGCCATTTAAAATTTTTAAAAGAAAGAGAATGTATGCCTGTGATAAATTTTTAAAAGAAAGAGAAGTGAGCTTTGAAGTAAGCATACGGGTGATGCCGGGTGATGCTTTATAGTCACCATAAAATGTATTTTGTGATTTTTGAAGTTAAAATCTTGTGGTGCCATCTCTCATACTATACTCACATAAAGCATCCAAAGCAATCACCACCACCACCAACATCTTCGTTATAACATTTTGTAAGAAAAATATGATGGGTTTCTCGAAAGAGTTGGAAGGAACTTGGTTAAATCTTTATGTGTTTGTTGGGTCTTTAATGGTTCTTGAGGTAATTGTGGTGGTAAAGGCACAACTTGTGCCATCGTTGTTCATATTTGGCGATTCGGTGGTTGATGTGGGAAACAACAAGTGTGTATATATACAAGACACATCCCCTATATATTATTTTAGGAGCATTAAAAGAAAATAACCTTTACTTGATGTGTTATTTACACAATGCCATTTCCTATGTGACACTCCCACATTCACTCTCATCCCTATCTTGACAAAACCCTTAACTTACTAGAATTATTACTTATTGTGCCATTGATATATTCAAATTTACTTCTGTTATTGACCTACTATTTACTTATACGAAATTAAAAGAATTGTATTATTCCTCTGTATTAATTGACGAATTGATGGTTTCTAATCTTTCCATGTTTTCAAAATCGTTATATGTTTCAATTAGTGCCAAATCCCATGTACATTCTATATTTAACTGTGCATTAAACATTCAATTTTTGTAAGCAAGCGCAAATATAATGAAAGCAAAGTAATATAAAAGTAAGAAGCCATGGATCAAACATGTATAACGTTTTTACCAGTTTTATTATTTGACGATTGTCTGAAGAAATTAGTTTCAGTTGAAAATATATATTCTAAGCTAATAATGTATGTTATACTGTGACCTCTGCGACTACAACAATGATCTGTTAGAAATAATAATGCATCTACAATAAACATATCTTATATTTCATAAACTATGACATAGTCAACAAAATATATATTATAAGAGAAATTGCTTACAAAAAAATAAAATGTACATTCTATATTAGTTCAACCTACTCCAACCATAACTTCATTTCAATGGTTCGATATATAAATGGTAGCAGCAGCACACATAAAAATCATCTCAAACTCAATTTCTATTATTTTGTTTTTTACAATAATAGATATGTTATAGTTGTTTTGGTTTATAGGTGCAAAGTTATGTTATATATATTTTGCATTGGATACGAATATATATATATATGACATTTTTTGTGACATTTTTTATATATCTATACTAAAGAAAAATCTATTATTGATATTTACATTGTTTTTTTCTCCGCTGTATATATATATGGTTACTCTTAAAAAATGCTCATAATTTAAAATAAAGGGGATTAACAAAAATTGGTAACAATACATTTATCACGGAATTTTAAGTTTGACTTTTTATTCTATAATTCTATTGTTATTAGTAGGAAATCCGGCTAAAATCATATATACGAATGCGAATCATACCTAATTTAGCTACAATTACGTAGTTGATTAATATTTACAACTTTCCTCAAACTGTAACTTTAACCGCACGAAAATAATCATATCGTAGCACTTTGAAACATTGTTCATGTAATATAAACTTTCTTTTATAGGTAATAATCATATCGGAGCAGGTAATATTTTTGGTAAGAATATATCGGTTTTAATTGTTAGAGAATTTGACCATTGTTCACGTGATATAAACTTTCCTTTATTTTTGTCAAACCCATACAACAATCATTAATGTAAATATTTTTTGCGAACCTGATTTATTATCAATATCAAATAATAAGGCAAGTTTATAATTGGTGAGACGCACAATTTACGTAAAAATTAATTACGAATATTGTAACAATTATTGGGATTTTATTATCAGAGATTATTGCTCGACGAGTCATAGGACCTATTTAACTCTCATTGCCGAGTTGATATCACCCCAGCACAACGAACTTCTTAAATCATTCCTTAGCAAAAACATTTTCACAAGAAAAAGAGGTATATCATTTCTTTTAGTAAAAAAAATAAATAAGTGTGTTTTGTTTGGTAAACTAATTTTGGGTGATGTCTCTCTATAGGATTGTAAATCATGAGTTCTCAAAAAAGCTTTTATATCATTTCATATTTTATTTTTCTATTATCTATGTTTCTTTAGTTATTGCAGTCATCATTTTATTATGAAAGCAATTATTATATTGCCTATGTTTTGTTTTATCTTAAACTCATAATATATTTATTTTAGTTATTGTTTACTCCTATTGATTTTTTTCATAAAATATACTTCAATTGAATCTAACCAATTATATAAATTTTTTTAAAAAATAAAATAAACATTATATATACATGTACATTTTCGGTCTATTGGATCAAAATACATTAAAACTAATAATATTTTAGACTAACTCACCCCGTGCATGGCACGGGCTATCACCTAGTTACTTCACCTAATTATGTTACATTTAATACAATCACAAGTGTTTGTAGTATATAAACACCATTGCAGGCAAAATTATACATACAAACTCTCATACTATACTCACATAAAGCATCCAAAGCAATCACCACCACCACCAACATCTTCGTTATAACATCTTAGTATATAAACAACAAAAGTGTTTTCACTTTTTTTCAGGCCAATAGAGACATATCACCACTGCGCTGTGTGTATATATACAAGACACATTACTTCACCTAATTATGTTACATTTAATACAATCACAAGTGTTTGTAGTATATAAACACCATTGCAGGCAAAATTATACATACAAACTCTCATACTATACTCACATAAAGCATCCAAAGCAATCACCACCACCACCAACATCTTCGTTATAACATTTTGTAAGAAAAATATGATGGGTTTCTCGAAAGAGTTGGAAGGAACTTGGTTAAATCTTTATGTGTTTGTTGGGTCTTTAATGGTTCTTGAGGTAATTGTGGTGGTAAAGGCACAACTTGTGCCATCGTTGTTCATATTTGGCGATTCGGTGGTTGATGTGGGAAACAACAACCATATCTACACAATCGTTAAAGCTAATTTCCCTCCTTATGGAAGAGACTTCACAACCCATACACCCACCGGACGCTTCTGTAATGGAAAGTTAGCTACTGACTTCACCGGTACCATTTTTCTTGTTCTTTTGTTCTTCATACATTTGAGTCTACATGCAGCTAATTGCATGCAAGTATGCAGCATGATGATACATATGCACGCGTATACGCACATACATCATACATGCAATATTTGAACTAAACTACCTTTTGAATTTAAACAGCATATATATGTTATACACCCACAATACACAATGCCTGTATTCAAAATTCATTTAGTTGCTGAATTATTTAGTTGAATCCTGAGACCGAGAGTAATTGTAATAAAGGTACCTATACAAGAGAAATATATAGAGATAAATTGAAATATGCGGATCCTAGTAAACACCATGTTACAAGAAAAATCAAGAGCCATCACTTGATGATTAGTGATTAGTTCAACCTGGACTAAAAAAACAAACTAGCTGTAGTGAAAAAAGAAACTAATGTGTATTGTGTTTGCATGCAGTACAAACATACATAGAGCTTATGTACATGCAGTCCATCAACATTTTGTTCATGTGTTAATACATGTATATACACTATACACATCTACTTAATACAATATTAATGACTTGAAATTGTGTGTGTGTTTTGTGCAGCTGAGAATCTTGGGTTCACATCATACCCACAAGCTTATCTAGACAAAAAGGCAAAAGGCAGAAACCTTTTGATTGGAGCTAACTTTGCCTCTGCAGCTTCTGGTTATTACGATGGCACAGCCAAGCTCTACGTCAGTATCATTTTCACCTCAATTTTATGTATTATTAACACCTCTGTTTCTGTATTATTTTTCTCTGAACTGGTTGTTTTTTTTTTGTCATGAAGAGTGCAATATCATTACCGCAACAGCTGGAACATTACAAAGACTACATAAGCCGAATCCAAGAAATCGCCACTTCAAGTAATGCAAACGCCACTTCCATAATCTCAGATGGCATTTATGTCATCAGCGCAGGGAGCAGTGACTTCATACAGAACTACTATATCAACTCTCTCCTCTACAAAGTCCAGTCACCTGATGACTTCTCCGATCTCCTTATCCTCTCATACTCCAACTTCATTCAGGTTATTCCTACACCTCCCCTCCTTTTATCTTTTTTTTTTGAATACCAGAAGGCCCGTAATATTAGTAATCATGCATTTCTTGTTATTTTAGAATTTATATTCTTTAGGAGCAAGAAGGATAGGAGTGACTACACTTCCACCATTGGGATGTTTACCAGCGGCCATAACAGTGGCTGGTCCACACGAGGGTGGATGCTCAGAGAGTCTTAACAACGACGCAATCTCCTTCAACAGCAAACTCAATGCGACGTCGCAGGATCTTAAGAGAAGCCTCATTGGACTCAACTTAGTCGTATTTGATATCTATCAGCCTCTCTATGATCTCGCCACAAGGCCATCCAAATTTGGTACTTAAATTTTTTACAGAATGTGTCTTAAGGAAGTATTAAACAGTTCGGTATTGGTATCATGATTAACATTTGTGTGTGTGTGTGTGTTTTATGTAATGTTTAGGATTTGCAGAGGCAAGACGAGCATGTTGTGTCCCCCGTGAATACATTCCTTTCCATTCTGTAGGGCAATTCTTCCACTCCCAATGCATACAGTTGATGCTTCCAATCATCACGGGAAATCCACGTTCTTCATTAACAAGGAGTAGTCTTTGAAGATCCTCCGGTGTGGGACGTCTGAGATATTTATCACCAAACAAGTGGATTATTCTGGCGGTAAAATAGTGCAAACATTTTCGAGCTGTTGTTTCAGCTAGTCGTACATATTCGTCAACTGTATCAGTTCCACCACCATACGCCAATTGACGAATTGCTGCAGTACATTTCTGGAGCGGAGATAAACTCTTTCGTCCCACTGCATCCAGGGCCGGTCCTGAGATTTTGGAGGCCTGTTGCACTGTCTTTGTAAAAAAAAAATTTGAGGACCTAAAAAAAATTTTTGGGGGCTTATGTCTATGTAATTTTCTTCAAAAATTTCGGGGGCCTGTTGCAAATGTTTCATGACGCATTGCTCAGGGCCGGCCCTGACTGCATCTTCTGTTGGTCGAAAATACGCTACCTCTATTGAGAGACGATGGACAATACTCAAGAACAATGGTTTGTTCATTCGAAACCGGCGCCGGAATAAATTGTGAGAGTAAGTTGGAGTTTCGCTAAAATAGTCATTCCAAAGCTTCTCGTGGCTTTCTTCTCGGTTTCTCTTGATAAAAATACATTTTTTTTCTCTTTTGGTTCTGGAATTTGATCAAAGTCTTCCTCAAAATCATCAAACATGTCATCAAAATCCTCATTATCATCTTTGTGGTAATGATAATGGGAAGAAGAAGCCATTTAAAATTTTTAAAAGAAAGAGAATGTATGCCTGTGATAAATTTTTAAAAGAAAGAGAAGTGAGCTTTGAAGTAAGCATACGGGTGATGCCGGGTGATGCTTTATAGTCACCATAAAATGTATTTTGTGATTTTTGAAGTTAAAATCTTGTGGTGCCATCTTGTTTTCTTGTGACTCTATAGTACATCTTGTGACTCTTTGGTAACTTTACCAACCACCAAACGAGAAACACATGTTATAAGTCAAAGTCATTAGACATCATACATAAGTCTTAGACAAAGATTTCTAATCCATTACAAGTTACACAAAGAGTGCAAAGCCGAGAAAGAGTACAAAGCCGTGAAAGAGTACAAATTCATTACAAATTACACATGGTTCTAAAACCACTCATTTGATTTACTTAAACATGAGAAGCATTCCTATTAAAACTAAGACGAAACCCATTACACCAACCAAGTATTCAAAGCCATTGATAAACCTTTTTTTCTTCTTAGCTAACTCACACACCATCTTCTCAACCTCATCCAGTTTCTGCTGAGTCTCATAGTCACTCAACAAGGCTAGACCTTCTACCTTCTGAGCCAATTGAAGCGTGTGTATATCCCTCGCTCTCATCTCCTCCATAACCGCCACATCCCACCACTTCTATACATGGCACTCCCCATCATCTTTATTATTATCACAAGTATAGTACCTTCTTCCCGGATCATTGCTGCTGTTTGAAAAGTGGCTAGAACAGGTTTACTACCACAGTAGCAGGTCTGAGGAAATCCGAACTCTACCTCGGGCTGAGAAGTGGCTAGAACAGGTTCACAAAGACGATTCGAAATTAAGACGATTCGAAATTAACAAAACCTTATATCTACTACAAAATCCTCATCCAAGGAACTAGATCGAGAACGACAACAAAATAGATACAATCAATCAAAGGAACTAGATCGAGAACGACAACACAATAGATACAAGCCGGTCTAGGAACACATACCTTCTTCACCTTCGTATCAAATAAAACGCTGTCGAGACCGTCGAGACCGTCGAGACCGAACTGCCGAGGAGAACCGTCGAGACCGAACCGCCGTCGAGACAGGAGCCACGGAGAACCGTCGAGACCTAACCGCCGAGGAGAACCATCGAGACCGAACCACCGTCGAGACCGAACCAATCCCCTTCTCAATCGCCTTCTCAGAGCAACAGACCACGAAAAAAAACAAAAAATGAAGTTCTGATCGACACCGAAGAAACGACGCGTTTTGCCCTAAAAATCATCGCCCACTAAAAATCCGACACGTGCCTCCTAAGGACGTCCACTTCGGTCTCTTAACTAAGGGACGTCCCAAATTATATCGACTCATTTTTGATTTTCTTTTTCGCAAGATTAAATCTAAGGACGCATTAATATACTATTAACGCCCGATAATGTTGCTCTAATGATACTTAACTAGGTGATTCATCCGCCAAGATATTTACGAAAAAATAAAGTATAGTCATTTGGATAATACTTTTAAGTGTTTATTTTATTTTGTTTGTGTACTTGATGTTGTTTTAGTTACAACTAAATTTTAAGCACGGATATATTTTTGGTTTGTCTATAGGAAAAAAGTTTTAGAAAGTTAATCATATTTACGATATTGAGTTTTTAAAAAGTTGCACATTTTACTGAAAGGAAACGTTTTTCATCAGGGATGAGATTCAACTTGATATAGAATCTTCTTTCTCCTCTTCTTTTTTCTTTTGTTTTTTTTTTTTGAACACTTGATATTACTAAGAAAGAAAGCTTCCCATCAAGCTAGTTGATGGGTGCAGAGTACAAAGCGGACTTATCAAGAGAATCCGCAACAGAGTTCAGGTTTCTCGAAATGTAAATAAACGAAATGCAGAAAAAGTAAGGAAACCGCAACAGAGTTCAGGTTTTCTTTTGTTATTGTTCTTCTTTCTCCTCTTGTAAAGCAAGCGATCTAGTAGACAAGGAAATGAAACAGTTTCTCCTAGGATTGGACACGGACAAGTACTTGCCAATTTTGAATTACTTGCTACTTGACTTGTCTTATCCAAATAATTATGTTTACTACTCATACTTGTTTTATCAAGTACTTGCAAAAAAAATTGTATTTGAAAATTACTTGATTATGCGAAACCAATTAAGTAAATTAATCGTCTAGATTAAATTTAAAAAAAAAACAAATTTCTTTACATCTTATGGGAGAGATTCACTTTTCCAAGACCAAGCAAATGTGTACAATCTCATTCCATGTATATAGCAAGTTGGTTCTTTCACCCAAGCTTTTCAGATAGAGTTGCCACAAGTTCTTCCCGAGCTTTCTCCAATGCACTCGAGAGATTCTCAGGCTTTCTGCCACCCGCTTGAGCGAAGTTAGGCTTTCCACCACCTCCTCCTCCGCACAACTTAGCTATGGAACCAATGAACTTCCCTGCCTGGACTCCCAGAGACACTACTCCTGGACTGAATGCAGCCACTAAACTAACCTTGTCTTTGTCTGGACATGATCCTAGTACCACAGCCACTGGTTCTTCAAGTGTGCTTACCAAATGCTCGGCTGCACTCTTTAAAGAGTCAGCATCTGTGTCATCCATTGACTCAACCAGCACTCTACAAGAATCAAAACATCCACATGAAGTAATCATATAAACCATTCTAGCAAGAAACAAGAGATTTCATTACCTTACTGTCTGTGAAGTTCCTACAGTAAATGCTTTGTTTGATATAACAGATGCTCTGTAAACCGCTGCTTTTGAGCGCAAGTCTGATGCTTCTTTTCTAGCAGTACGCAGCTCCTCCAAAAGATTATCAACTCTGTTTGTAACATCCTCTGCTTTCACCTTTAGATTAAAAACCAACCAAACAAACAATTAGTTAAAAGTCAAATGTAACTACTACCTTGTTTCTTTGTTGAGTTGAAAAAGTATCTTCAAACGTACCTTGAGAGTGGAGCATAGACGTTTCATTTGAGAATCTCGCGAGTTTATGTATTCAATGAATGCTTCACCTGCAACTGCTTCAATACGTCTGATTCCAGAGGCAATGCCCTGTTCTGAGATAATCTTGAAGGCTCTTATCTCCGCAGTGTTTCCAACGTGAGTGCCACCGCAAAGTTCCATGGAGACACCAGGAACTTCCACTACACGAACCTGCCATCAACGTAACGATCATCCTAGTCAAGCCAAATCAACTAATAAACATAAATAATGCAACACTTCATATTACCTCGTCATCATATTTTTCACCAAACATTGCAATGGCTCCAGCTCTTTTAGCATCAGCAAGAGGAAGGACTTTTGTTTCAAGACGTGTAGCATCACCAATCCACCTATTGATCAGGCATTCTATTTCCTCAAGCTCACCATCATGTAGAGGCCGGTTAAAATTGAAATCAAACCGGAGGCGGTCAAAAGCTACTAATGAACCAGCCTGTGATGTGTCTTGTCCTACTACTTTCTTAAGTGCTGATTGCAGCAAATGTGTGGCCGTATGATGAACCTGGAAAAGTTGACAAAGGAAGATCAATACACTAGAAACTCTATAAAGTAACAAAAATGATAAATTAGTTTTTTGTTTTGTTTTGCCGATTCAAAATAAGACACAAATCGATAAAATAATAAGATTGAAATTCAAAAGCACCTTTGCTCGTTGTCTTAGGTCTGCATCTACAGCTGCTTCCACCTCCTTACCAACTTCCAAAGCCCCACTCTTTACTATACCCTTGTGAACAAAAATCTTAAGAGACTTCTGCACATCACTCACCTCAACAACAGCATCATCTTGGCTCCCATCACTGTTAACATACATAAAACCATGATCTGCAATCTGCCCTCCTGACTCAGCGTAGAACGGAGTCCTGTCAAGCAGAATCTCCACCTCACTGCCTTCAGAAACCCTTATCACAGGCTTCCCACCAACCAAAAGACTCTTCACAACGGCACGAGCAGAGAGACTGTCGTATCCAAGAAACTCAGTATCATCAATATCTCTCGTGATGTCATCTCCATCTTCAACTGTTAGTTTCACAACATTGTGAGCGGCTTGTGACTGACGTCTCTGATTCTCCATCTCCACTTCGAAACCATCCATGTCTATCCTGACTCCACGCTCTTCAGCAACTTCTGCGGTTATCTCCACAGGGAAACCGTATGTGTCATAGAGAATAAACGCATCTTTTCCAGATATACAAGGCGTTTTATCAGATGTTGACAGTGCATCCTGAAGCTTCTGGTCAAGTAACTTCTCCCCTCGTTCCAGAGTTTTCTTGAAGTGAAGCTCCTCTTGCCTAATCTCCTCAAGGATCCGTGGGGACTTTTGTTTCACATCTGAGTCAATATAAGTGCTCATCTCTATCACTTTCTCAGCAACTGCTGGTAAAAAAGCTCCCTTCAAACTACCTTTCCCATCTCCATCTATCCCCAGAGACTTCCCCTTGCGAACAGCTCTTCTTATCAACCTCCTCACCACATAACCTCTCCCAATATTCGAAGGCACAACACCGTCTGATATAAGATACACAACTGCTCTCATGTGATCTGCAATCACTTTTAAACTCGTCTTCGCCTTTTCATCTGCAGAGTCATACGATATATTCGCCAACTCCAAAACCTTTGCTATGATTGGATATATCAAATCCGTCTCGTAGTTGTTTGGAACCTTCTGAAGGATCTGAGCTATACGTTCCAAGCCAAGACCAGTGTCTATGTTCTTCTGCTTCAAAGGCTCAAGCAGCCCTTCCTCCGTCTTGTTGTACTGCATGAAAACCAAATTATAAAACTCAATGAATCTTGAATCATCCCCAAGATCAACATCATCACCAGTCCCTCTCTCGGGGTAGAAGTCATAGTACAGCTCCGAGCAGGGACCGCAAGGACCGGTCGGTCCACTGGTCCAGAAGTTGTCAGCTTCACCCATCCTCTTGATCCGCTCAACAGGCACACCGACTTCATTCTTCCAGATTTCGAAAGCCTCGTCGTCGTCTTGGTAGATGCTGACCCAAACTCTGTCAGCAGGTAGGCCAAACTCTGCAGTGGACAGCTCCCACGCCCATCTGATCGCTTCTCTCTTGAAGTAATCACCGAAGCTGAAGTTCCCAAGCATCTCGAAGAAGGTATGGTGCCTGGCCGTTCTTCCAACGTTCTCCAAATCGTTTGTGCGTATGCATCTCTGCGCGGTTGTTGCACAAGGAACCTCTCTCGGTACCTTCCCAAGGAAAACAGGTTTGAACTGAAGCATCCCAGCGATGGTTAGCAAGACGGTGGGGTCTTCTGGTACAAGAGAGGCGCTCGGAAGCACCTTATGGCCACGAGAGGCGTAGAAGTCAAGAAAACGTCTCCGTATTGAATCTCCACTAACATCTTTGGACTGATGATGATGATGGTCTTCGCTAGCGTCCTCAGACACAGGCTGTACTGTTACTGAAAAATACACAAAAAAAGTAGAGAGATGAAGAATCCAATGCTGACACTCCAACAGGCAATGTAAAAAAAATGGTAAGTGCAGAAGAACCTGATGAGCTCTTAGCAATAATCTGAGTTGGTCTAGTCGGCAACAAGACAGCAGGGCAAAGACCCGGGACGGTTCTGGTGACAAAACCTGCAAAACCCCAAGAAGAGAACACACAAAAGATGCCAACTTCATTCTATTAAGCAACCAAATCAGTTACAAAACCAGGCTCAAAGAGAAACACTTTGGAATCGAATTAGATTCATTGCGAGACCCGAATCCTAAAGTCATACACTTTAGAAAAGAATCAAGCTCTACAGAGTAATAGAAACCTAGCCATGGACTATACAGCTTTTTCAATCTCAAATTCTCTTTATTCAATTTCCTATAGTCAGTCGAAACTTACGTCTAGAAGCGAAAACAGAGGAGGGATGAGAAAGCACGAGTGGTTTAAGAAGAGGGAAATCGAAGAGGCTTGCTCTCGAGAAACTCATCGAGAGAGAGAGAGGAGGATATGATGAAATGAAGATTAGAGTGTGAGAGTTTCAGACACACGCAAGGCTTTCAAGCTTTGTATTTTTTTTTTTTTTATCCACTTCTTAATTTTGTTTCTATTGGTTTCCCTTATCCTGTAAAATAATAAGGTTTTAACAAGAAGGAAGATGTGGTGAATTTGGAGAATACCTTCGTCCTTCGAGCGTGTTTCTTTCATTATTGTAGCAACCGATAGCCGTGGGAAAGAGCGGACGAGCCTATACATTATTCATAGATCAATGTTTGTCGTCAGCTAAGACAAGGTTTTACTTTTCTAAATTGATGCGGGTGCACGGATATTCTTTTTTAAAAAATTTATCCATACTAAATAATTGTCTAATATGATGTTTTACAATTTAATAATTTATATTAAATTATTTTATTTTATTTTTTGAAATTTTGAGTATACTATTCACATTTTAATAATATGATCCGTCCTTTTTATAGATTTATTTGATTTATATGATAAAATAATTAAATATATTATTTATAATTTTGTCTTTTATATTATGTAAATTTATAACACCTTCCTGTGTATTTTTATATAGTTAATACATAAGGTTTATGTTTGTATATTAGTTTTTAATAGATTTTAAGAATATCATTTTCGTAATTTTGAAATAAAATTTACATAATTTAAAATAAATAAATTAAAAAACATTTTCCAAGTATAATAATAATATTTAGATTTCTATGGTTTTATTTAAAAAATTATTTAATAATAGTCTAATGTCGTTATTTTATCAGTTATTATTTATTTGAACTATCGATTTTAGGGAAAATAAGTTTTCATAAAATACATACCAAAATAAAAAAGTAGACAACCTGTAATAATGTGTGCTTGTTATATTTTTCGCAGCAAAATAATTTAATCCAACATTAATTAGTTTGAAGTCGATTAAATTATATTTTTAAATGTTGAAAGTTAGGATTAAGGTAAACAATCTTTTCTTAAGTTTTATTAATTAATGATGCTAAATTATTTGGAAAATATAATAAATTAAGTTGTTAGAAGTAGTTAAAAAAGGAATTAAAAAGTTGTGGTAAAACGTGAAAGTTTTATTTTATACTTATGTTTAGTAAGACCATGATTAAATCGGATTCTTAGGCTGAGGTTCTTAGTTTCGGTTAAGAAACATTTTTTACCTTTTAATTAAGAAAATGGAAGAACCGTATTTTAAATAAGAGATATAAGAGGAAGTTCTTAGACGGAAAAAAATATGAGTTAAAAATCTCAAATTAAGAATTCGAGTTAATCATGCTTTAAGATTTAAGATAGATTGAGGAGTAAAGCAAAAGAAGAGGGTGCTCTGTTTTGTTCTGGAAGAGGAATATATATTTGAAGATAAATAAATGTAACTGAACTATACATCTACGTGTGTTGTGTGCATGAATAGAATAGACCTATGAAAATGCGGAATCCAAGTGTTGGAATCAAATAAATGGCACGCATAACCTAAATGAGCTAGTGTAAATGTGAAGCTCTAAATCAATGCACCCGACCCTCGCAACTACTTTCTTGATCAATGAGTCTCTCTGCTAAGTGTTTTCACTTTTTTTCAGGCCAATAGAGACATATCACCACTGCGCTGTGTGTATATATACAAGACACATTACTTCACCTAATTATGTTACATTTAATACAATCACAAGTGTTTGTAGTATATAAACACCATTGCAGGCAAAATTATACATACAAACTCTCATACTATACTCACATAAAGCATCCAAAGCAATCACCACCACCACCAACATCTTCGTTATAACATTTTGTAAGAAAAATATGATGGGTTTCTCGAAAGAGTTGGAAGGAACTTGGTTAAATCTTTATGTGTTTGTTGGGTCTTTAATGGTTCTTGAGGTAATTGTGGTGGTAAAGGCACAACTTGTGCCATCGTTGTTCATATTTGGCGATTCGGTGGTTGATGTGGGAAACAACAACCATATCTACACAATCGTTAAAGCTAATTTCCCTCCTTATGGAAGAGACTTCACAACCCATACACCCACCGGACGCTTCTGTAATGGAAAGTTAGCTACTGACTTCACCGGTACCATTTTTCTTGTTCTTTTGTTCTTCATACATTTGAGTCTACATGCAGCTAATTGCATGCAAGTATGCAGCATGATGATACATATGCACGCGTATACACACATACATCATACATGCAATATTTGAACTAAACTACCTTTTGAATTTAAACAGCATATATATGTTATACACCCACAATACACAATGCCTGTATTCAAAATTCATTTAGTTGCTGAATTATTTAGTTGAATCCTGAGACCGAGAGTAATTGTAATAAAGGTACCTATACAAGAGAAATATATAGAGATAAATTGAAATATGCGGATCCTAGTAAACACCATGTTACAAGAAAAATCAAGAGCCATCACTTGATGATTAGTGATTAGTTCAACCTGGACTAAAAAAACAAACTAGCTGTAGTGAAAAAAGAAACTAATGTGTATTGTGTTTGCATGCAGTACAAACATACATAGAGCTTATGTACATGCAGTCCATCAACATTTTGTTCATGTGTTAATACATGTATATACACTATACACATCTACTTAATACAATATTAATGACTTGAAATTGTGTGTGTGTTTTGTGCAGCTGAGAATCTTGGGTTCACATCATACCCACAAGCTTATCTAGACAAAAAGGCAAAAGGCAGAAACCTTTTGATTGGAGCTAACTTTGCCTCTGCAGCTTCTGGTTATTACGATGGCACAGCCAAGCTCTACGTCAGTATCATTTTCACCTCAATTTTATGTATTATTAACACCTCTGTTTCTGTATTATTTTTCTCTGAACTGGTTGTTTTTTTTTTGTCATGAAGAGTGCAATATCATTACCGCAACAGCTGGAACATTACAAAGACTACATAAGCCGAATCCAAGAAATCGCCACTTCAAGTAATGCAAACGCCACTTCCATAATCTCAGATGGCATTTATGTCATCAGCGCAGGGAGCAGTGACTTCATACAGAACTACTATATCAACCCTCTCCTCTACAAAGTCCAGTCACCTGATGACTTCTCCGATCTCCTTATCCTCTCATACTCCAACTTCATTCAGGTTATTCCTTATCCTTTATTTTTTTTAATACCAGAAGACCCGTAATCCTCTCACACCAGAAACAACGACATGTAATATTACTATATTAGTTTAGTCCCAGTGTTCATCACTTTCATTTGTATGTTTAATTAACTTTACTTAATCATTTCTTGTTATTTTAGAATTTATATTCTTTAGGAGCAAGAAGGATAGGAGTGACTACACTTCCACCATTGGGATGTTTACCAGCGGCCATAACAGTGGCTGGTCCACACGAGGGTGGATGCTCAGAGAGTCTTAACAACGACGCAATCTCCTTCAACAGCAAACTCAATGCGACGTCGCAGGATCTTAAGAGAAGCCTCATTGGACTCAACTTAGTCGTATTTGATATCTATCAGCCTCTCTATGATCTCGCCACAAGGCCATCCGAATTTGGTACTTAAATTTTTTACAGAATGTGTCTTAAGGAAGTATTAAACAGTTCGGTATTGGTATCATGATTAACATTTGTGTGTGTGTGTGTTTTATGTAATGTTTAGGATTTGCAGAGGCAAGACGAGCATGTTGTGGAACAGGACTACTAGAGACATCGATACTGTGTAACCCTAAGTCAGTAGGGACATGTACTAATGCAACTGAGTATGTATTTTGGGATGGGTTTCATCCAACAGAAGCTGCTAACAAGATTCTCTCAGACAATCTCTTAGTCTCTGGCATCTCTCTCATCTCCTAATGATCCACCTCTCTCTCTTTCTCTGCTTTCTTCTCAATATCATTTGTTGGTTTTGACTATGGCTTAAGATTGTAACTTTCACTATGTGCTGTTGTTTTGCCCATTTGATTTTCAAGACTGAATCGAGATTTATATCTAGAGATATTTTCTTCAGTCTCTCTCTCTGGTTTACATTTTATCAGATAATGCCTTAAGTGATGTATGAACATGAGGAGCATAGGCAAGTTCTAACCAGAATATATGTCTGTTCAAAAGCTCAGCAATTTCTTTAAGCTTGTGACTTCATGTATCAATGTTGATGACGCCTTGGCTGACCAATGAACAGGAGAGAAGAATGAAACACTTTCAAGCGAAAGATTCACCATAAGTTAAAAAGACCCTTCCATTGATCTACAATTGAGAAAGAAGAGAAGTGTGAATCAAGTCAATCTGAATGAAACTTGAAAAAAGATCAAATTCTATGGAACTGTAAGATCAGAAGGTTAGTTGAATGCAAACAAGTCTTAAAAATGCTTTATTCTAGAGATGGACAAAAAAAGCTTTACTTTGATATAAATCTTTGACAGCAATCATATAGCCTTTTAACATCATCTGTGTTTACAGAGCAGTCCCCATACATGCTTTCCTCCTGCATATTCTCCTTGCGAATATTCCAGTTCTTCAACATCGACTCAATCTTTTGTATCTGTTATATCACTAAGGGTCAAGAGAAGATCTGTGCAGGCTAACTTAAAAAAAAAACTAGAAAGGAGCAACAGGAACAGAGGTATATAAGAGTGGATGGATACAGCAATTTTTCGTGCGCTTGACTTTCCCTGGGAAGGGAATGAGTTTAGAGACTCCTCTTCTAGTTGGATATCAAGAAGATCATCTTCTATCACATCCGACTTGCTTAGGAAAACCCATATGTACTGTCTCAGACAAGATGTGTCTATGTCAGACTCATTAACTCTGGCAAGTAACCTAGCAATAACGCTCCAAATAGCTCTTCTTGCTTCTACGTCGTCCGAAGCAAATGGTAAAATACTGAATAACCCTTCCAAGAAAGAAAAATCTGCAACGTGCAGATTCTTAGTGAACAACCAAATCTATGCAAATGCCATGAATTAAAAGCAATTAGTTTACCTTGCGATACTTCTGGAATGAAACTGACTGTTTCAGACAGAACATTTGCGATTAAAACTCCTGCAGTAACACAACATGCTGCCACCTACAGTTAAATTATAACTTGAGATCTACTCAGTGGAAAAGCTTTCATATCAAAGGCAAAAACTACCTCGGCTTTGTCCTGAAGTTTCATAAGATCACAGACCAAGTGAAAAAGTTGTTTGCTGGAGCAAATCTCTTTAGAATGACTATCTTCTGAAGCAGAAAGGGCTTCAATAGCTCGGAGAATCATTTCAAGAACGGAGTACCTATAATCAATACACACACTACATGGTAAAGGCAAAACATTTACTAACACCTGATGACCCGTAAGATAGAGAGTTTCTATTATTCTCCATTACCTTTCTGGAATTCTTTCTTTGATCAACTTGCCCATTTCCAAGGAAAGAAGATTGATCAAGAGATTCGTTAAACCTAGAGTCATTAGTGGAGGTATCAATAGTTTCCCAACCTCTGTTTGATCTTCTAATATAGCTAACAACAGCCCTACACTCTATGGAAAAAAAAAACGGAAATCATTTAGGCATGAGAGTCTGAAGACACAGTTATAGCTCAATCACTCAACCATAAAGTCTCCTCCCAGTTACCTTTTCAAGAAGATGAGGATTCAAGGTATTTTCCGCAATCCACAAAATACGGCGTAGTACATCATCAGACTGCAAACACTCTGCCCAAGAAGTGCATCCAGCTCCATATAGACCTGTGGTTAGTATCCTATTGGAACAAAATATTTCAGTTAGTTAGATAGATAATCTAAACAACTGATCACTCATGAATCTACATTTTGACGTTTTCTTGCCTGCAAAGTTCAGTTAGGGATTGAGTATCATCAAGAAACAACTGTCCCACAAGTGTATTGACGAGTCCGGATGTAGACTCAATGTGTTTCAACAGAGCTTCATGACAAGCAAGGTTCCCAATAATCCCAAGACAGATTTCCTTTCAAGCCCAAATGAAAAAAAAAAAAAAGTAACCATGAAAGTCATTCAGGAAGACAGACAGTGAGACAACCAGGAACTGATCCAATAAACAAAAAAAAAAAAAATGGTGAGTTTCTTACTCGAATGCGAGAAGATGTTGAAACCAGAAGGTTTGCGTTAAGAACTTGTAAAATTAGGTTCTGTACCTGCAAAGCCAAAAGCCATAAAATAAGAAAATAAATCACACCTTTCAAAGTCTCAGTTCCAGTATACTACAAAAGTCACTACATGGAAACAACCTTCTCTCTTTTGTTTGCTTTCACCAATTCACACCCCCAAATGTCGTATTGGTATAAACTCAACCTAAGACCAGTGCTAATGCTACTGCTACTCGGCATGACAATGTTCTAAGAAACAAAAAAAAAAATGTTCACTTCAGAGTCTAAAATATTATTACCATAAGCTCAGCATGGGTTTCATTTGCGGCAAGATCCCACAAGACGCAACCATGCTCTTCCCATGCCTCTTCCACTGATGACCCTCTTAGCTTCTCAGGTTCCCGACATGAACTTACCTTCTCATTCTTCTCAGAAGTGGATTCTCTACGGTTATCTCCATTGTCCATGCCCTCTGGACCACCCTCCACAAACCCATCTCCAGACCGAGGTACAACACCTTGAACCGCATTGCTGGCATTCATATCATAGTCATAGTTGTGCCTAATCTCAGTGCTTCGATCACGTTCTTCACTGCTGGAATCGATTGGAAGGAGCTTCCTTATCAGTGAGATTACATAGCTAGGATCAACTGTAGTATCAATGTCGAACAACTGCAGACAGAAAGGAAGGTCAAAACTTTCAATCCAATCTACACCACCCATTATTAAGAAACTAACTTTTAGCTCAGTTTCTACAATTAATCTCAAAGAGGAGATTGATTATTTACAGAGCCAAAGAGAGGAGCTTTACCTCATCAGGCGGAGGTGGAGGATGATGCGAGGGACAATCCATTTCTGGTTCTTCTTCTCTTCTTTCATCGGAATGTTTTTCTCTTCTTTGCTTCACTTCATCGTCCTCCTCCTCCATTGAAGCTCTCTCTCTCTCTCAACATATTTTTACCCTTTTCACAAAAACAGTCCTTATACTAAATCGTGTTTCATTTTATGACCTCCATATTAATTTTTTCTTTTTTGAAGTACACTCACCTTTTAAAAAAAAAAAAAAAAAAAAAAAAAACACCCCTGTCGGACCAACCGTACAAAACTGTCATCAGACATGTGGACAAGAGATTTGGATTTTCTAAAATATTTAGTTTTGAAGGAAGCTTGCTTATCAGTTATCACAGAACAGTAACTCGTAGTTAAATGTATGAGTTTTGTTTGAAACTCCCACTTCTTGTTTCTTATCGAATCTTACTTGTGTCTGAAAAAAGGTTGTTGAAATGAAGTATATATCTATATATTCAAGAAAGGTTAAACAGACTACAGCTGATCAAATTCAGTGGTTATTCAACCTTCTATTACTACCATTGAATGATACTTGTGAGCGGTCCTCATTGTTTTTGCTATGCTCTGCACTATTTTGAAATCAAAGAATCATATCGATTTGTTTCAACTCTTTTGTTTCAACAAGTGTAAGGGAAAAAAATAATAATCAATACAGTATCCAGATCCTTGATTCCCGAAGAAGATATTCAAAAGACAAATACAAAACTTTCTTTCACTAGGATTCTGTTTTCTCAAGTGCGAAGATCACTACGAGCAGATTGACGACCTTCTCTTCCTGAGGCCTTTAATTCTGAGCCATCAATGGCTATATTCCCAACACCAACCTCCATGGCTTCCCTCTCATCCTTCTCCTTGATTGCTGTTACTTCTTCTTCTTCTTTGTGTTTTTGTGGACTCGAGGATGCTTTCAGTGATCTACGGACAGGATTCATCCATGGGTGTGTTAAGCACTGAGCAGCTGTAGGTCTCTTCTCAGGTGCAAATTCAAGAATAGGAGTGATGAATTCTTGCATAGCCACCGCGTCATCCTCGCTGAACTCGTATTTCTCCATTAGAACCTTGCTCAGTGGCCAAAACCGTAACCTCCTAATGTGCCTTAGTTCACCCTGCCTGTTGAAGTAATCCCGCGAATACCGTCCTCCTAATGCAATCTGCATCAAGAAAGTTCCATCATCAATGCAAAGCTCGAAACGATACTGATCGATAAGTTAAAACACTCTACCTTTCGTGGCATCATCCCAAGAAGCTCCATCATCAATGCCAAGTGATCCTGAAACCAAACTCCATCAGCATTGAATCACAACGAGATAAAAAGAGTAAGTAAAAGAGAGATATATATATATATATATACCTCATCCCTCTCAAAGTTTTCACCACTGTGAGGATCAAACAGAACATCACCAGTGGCAAGCTCAAAGCAGATGCAGGCAAACGACCACATATCCGCCGAAGTTGAGTATTTTGAGCCGAGAATAACCTCAGGACATCGATACTGCCTTGTCTGAATATCACTTGTAAACTGTTTATAAGTCCAGCAAGCATTCCCAAAATCAACCAGCTTGCATTTCCGATCAACATCCGCAAGTAGCTTCCGCCTTGTGGACCGACTTCCTCTCCTATTGCTCCGACTCTTTTCGCTCACATTCTCCGAGTCTTTTGCTCTTTCTGAACTCTCCGCAGTTGAGTTCCCGTTTGGTCTTGCTCTCTCATTGTCCTCTGAACCTTCCTCTCCACTATATCCTTCAGCTACTACCTTCTTAGCTTTCTTACGGATCTTCTTCTTCTGATTCTTAGTCATATCCTCACCGTACGTGTAACTCTTGGGTTTTTCTTTCTCAACGGGAACACTCTTGTCCTTATTAGTTGGAAGAACGAGAGGAGTACCAGATTTGCGAGCATCTGCTTCAGGGTTAATGGTTGAACACAACAGAATGTTCTCCGGCTTGATATCGGTATGAATAATAGAGAGCTCGCGGTGGAGATAATCCAACCCAACTAAAATATGGAAACAGAGCTCTTTCACCATGCCAAGAGGAACACCTCGGTAATCGCTGTACTTGATGACAGACAAGAGGTTATCCCCCAGATACTCAAAGACCATACAAACATGCTGCCCGTTAGGACCCGCGTGCTTGAAATGATCAAGAAGCTTCACAACACACTTTGTATCTTCGGCGTCGCCTTCTGCAATCTGTTTCAAGATTTTAATCTCGTCCATGGCTGCCTCAGTGTAGTGCTGTGCGCTCTTCTGGATCTTCAAAGCTACATAACGCTACAAAACAAAACAGCAAGATCAAAATCTACATGTTAAACAGAGAACCCCAAACATAGAACTTGTAACTACAAGAGCTTCCAACTACAACATTCTTACTACAGCAATCCCAACAAGCTAGCTCAATCCTAACAAAGGAACTTCCTTTTCTAAAACCCTAAACTGAATCTTTTAAAAACGAACTCTACATCCACAAAGAAGCAGTAGACAAAAACTAGTGAACTTGTAACTCTCTAAAGATTCGACATTTAAACATTCCAATGCAACAAGACAGCTCAACCCTTACAAAAGGGAGCTTCCTTTTTCTAAAACCCTAATCTGAATCTCTGATAAACAAACTCTGGAGAAGTGAAAGTGTGGGCTTACAGAGTTTAGGGTGTCCCAAGCGAGCCAAACAGTGGAGAAGTGTCCCCAGCCAAGCTTACTCTGAATCACATAAGATCCATTCTTGAATGTATCGCCCACTCGCACCGAATGGTAGCCTCCTCTCCTGTAATCCTCCGTTCCTTCGTCTTCCGACGAGTAATCGCTAGCGTCGCTGAGACGTCCGCCGTTCTTCTCATCCGCCATCGTCGGGAGTTTAAACTAAACCTCCAAGAAGAGGCTTTAAGAAGTTACGGAGGAGAGGAAACTGAGACGCACACCCAATCGAGAAAGTATTCTAAATGCGAATCTCGATTGATACTCAAAAGAGATCTAGGATATTCAAATTTGGAAGAAAAAAAAAACCCTTTAAAACCCTAGATTCGAAGAAGATTACCAAAAGTTATGAAGAATTAAGTTAACTCGTATGTATTGTGGTTATTATTCCCATCTGTCATGTGAGTAAGTAACCTGGGTTCGATGACCGCAACACGTATGGGCCTCCCTTAATTTATTAAACCTACCGACCCTTTAGTTTGGGTCTTCTACACATAAGTCTATAAACGCATTAGCATAGAACCAAACGGTACCGAACCAAATAAATCCATACCAAACCAAATTTCATAAAAATGAATTCTATATCCTTGTAACCAAAATAAATGCCTGAAATTTTAAAATATTATTAATGTAACTAAAAATATCTTTATTTAGTTTTAGAATAAACAAACATCTTAGAAATATTATTAGTAAACCGAATTATCCAAAAAATATAAATCTATCAATACTATTATTTTCAAAGTGATTTTCGCATTCGATCTCTCACGTTATAAAATTAGACTGATTAATATCGTTCATACAATTAATGAATATAATTTCTACAAATATGAATTTAAATTATTTGACTAAATAATGATTTTAATAGTAAAGAGAATCATCCAGAATCTAGAAAATATATTTAAAAATAAAAAATATGATTACTTTATATATTGTGTTGTTATCTTAAAGAATATTTTTTAATATAAAACCTCCTTCGCTTTTCTCCAACATCGTTTTCCAATCATTCGCGGTAAACATAAAACCCAAGTCATCATCTTTCTTTTCACAAATCTTAATAGCTTATGAAAGATTTCCGCTGAGCTTCTCTTTACGAGATTTGGTGTAGATTGTCCCAAGCTCTTCTTTGGTTTTCGTTTCCTCCCTATCTCCTTTGATGTTGCATCGAACTTGCGCAGGTCCGCGTTTATAAGAGATCAAACGAACTGAAGCTGAAACATAGACGCTGAAAGAAGAAGCCAAGGTAGACATTTTTTTTTCTCGAGAGAAAGAACAAAGATGATATTTTTTGGAGAACGAACAAAGTAAAAAAAATATTAATGGAGTAAAACAATATAGTATCAGAACTCATGGTAAATTTTAATATAATCTATATATTCTTCTTTTTTGAGCAATTGGAATATTTAAAATCTATACTAATAACTTGGATGCAGGCTTCATAATATGCCAAAGAATTTTAAATGCACAACGTTTGTTCAAATATGCAACCTCCGCTAGGACCTTGAACATGATTGATCCTGAAAGGTAGAAAAAAAATAAAAACATAAATTAGTTGAAATGTTTTTTAAAGTATTTACAATTGTTTTGTAAAATACTTCTTCTGCTTCTACTAAGAACAATATATATGCTGATAAAGTTGGTTCTGTTGAGAAGTTATTTTCTACTGCTGCTAAAAAGGTTGCTTCTACTCCTGCTGAGAAAACTGATTACATTTCTATTGAAAATGTTTCTTCGACTAAGAAGACTGCTTCTGCTTCTGTTAAGAAGATTGCTAAGAAGGAATCACATTTGTTTTTGTGTACATAACCTTTTTATGATCGAATCCCAAACAGGTTCTTCTCCGTGATACCAGTAAGTTAACTTAATCATATTATTCTGAACTTTATTCTTATATGATTTTTTCATGTCGCTGATAATGTTTTATGTTTCTACAGACTAATCGAGTAAAGTTGATGTGTCAAATTATATCTACATTTCTAGACTAAACAATTTATTTAATTTTTATGATTGAAAAGAAAGTATTGAGTGATATTTAAGATATATTTATTAATAATAAATATAATATACAAAGAAACTTTTTAAAATTGTACTTAAGAATTTTTAAATGAAAAGTATATAGTAATTTGTTATAAATAATTTATCATTATAGTATTTTAATTAGTAATGAATATATTATAAGCCCGCATACACAGACGAAACACCTAGTTATGTATACTATTAAAAGTAATTTTTACATTTAAGCTAGAGATAATTGCTATATATATTGTGTTGTTATTTGAAAAATATTGTTTAATAAAAATTAAAATAAAAAAAAACAGAAAACACTTACTAAATATTATTAAGTAGTTTTTTTAAATTTCTAACATTGTTGTCTAAACTGACTTAAAATCGAAATAATTGAATTGTTTTAATATTCGAACAGATCTTATATTTTTAGAACCAGAAAATTAAAAATCGAACCAAACCCAAATGCTAAGGCCTAATTGTGACTCAAAGCTTTGAAATTTGTTTAAGGTTTAGGGGTTAGGGACACCATTGTTGAAGGCCCTTGATCGGCAGTTGACATAAGAGATTAGTGGTTTGGGCAATGCACTAATAGAATATCTATTTACTTTAGTACTATACTTGATATCAAAATAGAGCCTTGGATCAGAACAAAGAGATACACAAACACCACTAAGAAACGAATTATTTACACCGAAACTATAAAAACAGATTGCAACAAACAAAACAAGAAAGAAGTTAACTTTTCTTCTGCTTGGCTTCGCCGGTCGGGAGATAATCACTCTCAAGCGACCACAAACAACACACCAGGGACCATATAAAACAGTGTACATCAAAACTAGATAGCAAATCTTTAATAGCTGTGTGCTATAAAAACATGTTAATCACCAATAGTAAGAGCATTATAATGTTCCCACCAATGTCTAAAGACAGCTTCTGGGGCGCCGCATTGTCACTAAACTGCCCTGCGTTCACGTATTCGCTTCTTCCACTGCTGCTAGTCGCAGAGACATTTACAGACATTGAACCTGAAAGAAGTTGAGAGATTTGTAAAGTGCGGAAAGATGAGATTGCTTTTGAATCAACGTCTGAGTTTAAAGGGATGGGATTTTTTACAGTCGTAGTTTGCCCATCCGATTCTCTGACCGACCAGATCATAGACAAATATTTTGTCTTTAAGAACTAAATCTGCATATAGCAAAAGATGAAAAACATTAGTAGATTTCAAGTGAATAAAAGACTTAAGCTTTTGTGGTTTACCTCCAAGGATAGTTATCCCTTGATTCTGTAACCTCTGAAAACCAATGCACCACACTGCAGTACCTCCCTAGAGAGCATAGTGGCAGAGACTAATGTTATAGTACAAGTAAAAAAGATTTGATGGAAGCAGAGTTAAAAGTACTACTTACTACGTTGTTTTGCTGTATGAGGTAATCCTGAGGATTCAAGAACATGGATGCTCCACCAGCAAAGTTCAAGCTTACCGTAGGAAACACGTCTGCGACACTGATCATTTTACAGTAAACAACCAAACAAATGTTTCAGCATTTTTTTTCCACTAATATATGATACTACTAACAAGAAGACTTGCTTAGAGATGGTATGAACCGAACCGAACCTCGTGGTTAACACGTAACATTGGCTCCCTTTTGAAACAACGGGTCTCACGGACTGGGAAACAGCATTTGTGATCTGAAAAGTTCCATAAGAAAGATTGCATTTTAGATTAAAGCTTATCGAGATAAAAACTGCAGAGTTTTGCTGACTTACAGCTTCGACGAAAGGAACATAGGCTGCTTCAGAAAGGTAGGCCAATGTTGTGCCAGTGTCGATGATTGTTCCCTGACCGTTGGATGTGGAGAAGACAGATGGATTGATAGGTAAAGCTTGGCCATTCACCGAGATGCTCAGCAGATTCACATTGTAATGAGGCCTGAGATCATATATGCTTATCAGTCACTTTCCAACTAACATTTGAACAGTTATATTTTTGAAATGAAACCAGTTTAGAGAGGATCTAACTGCGAGGGAACGAGTGGAGTAAAGACCATGTTTGGCTCCACAATCTCTCCGAGAACCAATATCCCTCCGCCTCCGTTTTCTCCTTTCAAGCAGTGTGAGAACACTCTTGGAGCTACTCCCTGCGAAGCAAGCTGAGAGATCACAGACATCCCTTGTTGCCCGAACCCGAAGATCCCGTCAACAGCTCGATCCGACTTCACTAAATCTCCCGTCTGTGAGGTGCTGCATCTGTTCCAGAAAGAAGAAGCTTTGCTAAAAATAACTATATTGATGACTGTGAACACGAGCTTTTTGGTGAAACAACTCACCCGAACACAACCTGAGCGGTTGAGTTTGGGACGAGAGAGCTTCCTACAATCATGTCAAACTGCAAGAGATCAGAGACGTAGTATCCGGAGGTGCCACTTCCATCACCATACTGAAACGTGTAAGCGCAGAGGTTGTTCTGAACAGAACAGCCTGAGTCAGAGGACTGAACACCCCAGCTGCATCTTTGGTCAGAACATGAGATTGGCGTCGCTGTTCCCGAGCTCCCTGGATCGAAGTAATTCAATTGAATCTGCAAAACAGAGAGCAGCACATTAAACCCAAACCAGAGAATTTCAAAAAGAAAAAAGAGAAGAGAAGGTGTTTTACTTGGAGTCCACTGGTTTGAGGACAGCCATTGCAAGAAGCACAACTAACCCACAACACATCACTTCCTGTGTCAATCTGTACATAAAAGTCTCTTGGAGGTGATCCCAACCGCAGTTTCGTATAGTATAATCTGTTTTAACATCCAAAGAAACAACCTTTTTGATTAAGACATGAGAAAAAAAAACAGACAATGGCTCAAACACCTTGTAGGCAATAAAGATGGAAACTTTTAGATTACCCAACAACGAAAGGATCAAAAGTCCCGTCGACGGGGAAATCAACTACACCGCCGAGAGACTGCAACAATCTGCCGTGCCTGGCTCTGTCACGCGCCTTGAGTTGACTCATTTCCATCTCGTGATTCGGGGGAACGGCTCTTTCTAGTTTCAGCGCCGCCGGGAAACCGTAAGACAGAACCGCTATTGGTAATAATAAGCAAACCAGAATAACCGCTGAAAATCGAACAGCCGCCATAGCTGCCGCCCCACGAGCTGTGGTGTGGTCTCTACGAAGTGCTGACAAGTGATGAGATCTCTCTATTTTCTCGTTAGAAATCGAAAAAAGATCAAAACTTTTTATCCTTCTGGGCAGACATTGAATGGAGAAATAAGTAGCGGATTTGTAAATTGTTATGATCGTCGCCAGTCTTGAATTTTCATGAGAACAGAGGATTTGCAGATTTGGTTTGTTACTGTCGTTGCTTCTTTTGAGAGAGAGAGAGAGAGAGAGAGAGAGAGAGAGAGAAGATGTTCCAGTGCAGACTAATCACATGTGTTTTAATTCTATTGATGCGCCTTTCTTTTAATCAATTTATTATATTGGGACAAAACAAGAAAGAAAACTAATCATAACTACATGTTGTAGGAGGAAAAAAGTTTGTATGATTATGAATATCCTGCGGTTTTGTCCGAACCGAATTAGCCGTACTGAACCAAAAATTTAGGTTTTTGTTTTGGTTGCATTCGGTTTAGGTAGGTAAGATTTTGAAGATAATTTGGTTTTTGGTTTAGATCGGTTTTTGATTTTTCAGAAAAAATTAAGAAATCAAAAAAATAACCAAAACAAGCCAAAAATCAGACTCTTTTAAAAATTATACTGAAATTAATCGAAAACCAAAAATCGTTATTTTCAGAAATAAAAATAAAAACCGAAATTAACCAAAAACCGAACCAAACCAAAATGTAACTCGGTTCATTTTGGAATTGGTTTTCAAAATTTTGGTTAACTAAAAACTGTGGATTCGGTTTCGGTTTTAATTTATGAATATGTAATTAATGCTATTACAATAAGTAAATATTTAATTTGGGGGTGAAAACAGAGATCAATCTATATTTGTTAGGAAATACCATAATATTACTTTGTTTTCATTTTAAATAGAACATATAAAAACAAAGACTAAAATAGCATTCGTTAAAGAATATAAAAATATTAAATGTTAAAAAAAAAATTAAAAATTTGGAATTTTGAAAGCATGAGTATTATGTTTAGGGATTAGAATTTAGGATATTGGATTTAAGATTTAAGGTATAAAATTCAGAGTAATAATATATTTTCAAAATTTATTTATTTTAAAAATATCATTTAAGGATAATACACTTTTTAATTCTTTAGTTAATGTCATTTTGGTTATTTTTTAATTTTGTGATAAAAAATTATTTTGTGCCTTTTAGGAAAATTTTCAAATTTATATAATAAGAAAATTTTATGTTTGACCAAAAAAGAAGAAAAAAGAACTGATTCTAAACTATTACTTGCGAAGTTATTTTTAATCTTTTACCTCTCACGTTAAAAACTAGAGAGATTGATAGATATATACTACTATTGGTAAATTGATAAATAATTAGATTTCTATAGTTAACAATAATTTAAAATGAATTTCGTTTATTTTATAATTATCATTGAATTAAAAGTAGTATATATTGTGTTATAAAGTTTTTATTAATCTTAGCAGCTTAGCCGGTAGTAGATATTTGGTCTACTGCTTTATGTATTTGTATTATGGTTTCAACCTAAATGGTGGATAATTAGATTTATTCATATATAATTAATAATAAAGTAAAAACGAATTTCATTCATTTGATAATTATTATTCTCTAAAGTTGATTTATATTTTGTTATCTAAAATTTATTTACATCATAAAATTTATAAAAAAAATTAAGAAAGATAAAATCTGTGTATATATACACATATATATTAATATATAATCTTATGTATATATGAGTTTTATCAAGTTTACTTACGTAATAAAAGATAATTTAATATAATGAAAAAAAAATTACATATGAAGAGTTTGATATAATTTATTTTAAAATATTTCAAATGTATGAGTGTTTTAAGTTTATTTTACGTAATATTTATGTTGTGATCAAAAACTTTGTATATATATAAAAATTGTTGTTTAACTTATTTTTAAATATTTTGAATATATAAACAATAACTTATTCTTATATTTTAAATTGATAATAAATATATATACTCCCTATATATTTGTAAAATTATTATGACTGACATGCTTAGGTTAAAAACTTAGTTTTATGTTTAATCTCAATATACAAGGAGGAGTTTATCCTTTTTCTTTATATTCTATAAAGAATATTATAAAATATATCAAAACCATATAGTGGATTAACAAAGAAGTAACCACTATCAAATACAGCTTTCAAAAAAAAATTACTATCAAATACAAAAAGGTACAACAATATATGCAAACAAGAGTTATAGGGTTTTTTCAACAAAAAAAAAGGAAAGACCAGTCAATGTAAGTTTTGGCATCATCTCATTTTTTTGTTTTCCGGTTACCTAAACCACATATAATGCGTAATTTTTACGCACCTCTTGATTTATCTATTTAAACAAATTGTGTTGTGATCTGCATGATGGGTTTCCTTCATTGGTAGAGTTTTTGAATAAGTCGTACATATCTCAAGTAATACCCTTCTCGGATAAGTACTATATGGGTGAGCAAGAATATGTTTTGTATTACATCATTGACGTGAAGAGTATACAATTAAATATATTTTCCATAATTTCACCGGAATTGAAATTGATAAAAAATTTGAAATGTTGAATAGGCATGGTAAAAGTTGCTTAACAAACAAGTTATTACATACAAAAGGTAAACATATATAATACATATGCAAACAAGGACTAGGGTTTTCAACAAAAAAAGGAAGACCAGTCAATGAAAGGTTCTTAGAACATCTTTAATGCAGGTTGTTTGGGAGGGGAGCTTAAGGAGAGAGAAGAAAAAAAGAGGAGAAAAGAGGAAGCATCGATATAAAAAATGCTTAATTAAGCAGCGAAGCTTGTGATATTATATGGGCCCCATGCAATATGGTGGCCTATGATTGGTTCTGGTTTTTTTTTTTTTTTTTTTTAAATCAGATGAAAAGAAAAAATTAAAAAATAAGCACCCCCTAATGAATTGCTGCGTTAATGATGCTCTTAGCATATCTCTTTTCGCTTTGTCTTCTTTACCTAAACCACATAATCCGTAATTTTGACGCACATCTTGATTTATCTATTCATACAAAGTTGTGTATTTGTATGTCTACATGTTTGCATGTGTTTTTTTTTTTTTTTTTTTTTGATTTGTCAGGTGTTGGCCTTTTTCAGGGACCCACCATTTGGGCCCGGCGCCAGCCTGCGTCTGTACCCCTTTAGGAGGCCTAAGTCACGTCTCCCCGCCCGAGTATCGAACCCGTGTTCTCCTCCAGCCGAAGCCGAAGGGATACCACTGGACTAACTCGTCCGGGTGTGTTTGCATGTGTTGAAACTAAGAATTTATTAAAAAGGTAGGTTAAACTTTTTCACGTAGCATTGAAAATTGAATATTACCAACAAGCTGATGAATTTTCTATCTCTACGACTTGATTGGTTATTTGGTTTCATTAGAAAAGGTTTTATATGAAGCATCATGATGAGGGGGTTCCTTCATTGGTAGATAGTTTGAATTAGTCGTACATATCTCAAGTAATACCCTCCTCGGATAAGTAATATATGGGTGAGCAAGAAGATGTTTTGTGTTACATCATTGAAGTGAAAAATCTATTCTATTAAAAAAGTAACATTCTGAAAAAAATCTACCTATTCAAAGTTACTGCATTCTTTTATTTAAATAACAATTATTTCGTTTTACCATATCCAATAACAAAATATAAATGTGTATTTAGCTAACGTATAAACAAGTAATGTACCAACTTTAAAAATTATAACTCCAGCTTTAAAATGTGTTAGGCCTGTACCCATTAAACAAAACAAAATAGTTAAAAATCTATTTAATTAAAAACCCATCTATAATAACTTTAATGATAAATATGTCTATAAAATAAAACATCTAACAATATTTTATCTTTTTAATTTTATATTCTTGATAAAAAGATACTTTATATTATTGGTTTTATTTTTATGTATTTTGATAGTTAATATACAGAAAAATATTTGTAAGTAGAATTGTTGTCATATATATTTACTTCGGTTTACTAATATGTTTAAAACTAAATATACAAATTACATTTTCAAATTTGAACACATTCCCAAAATGTAAGTCCGCTCTAATCCTTATATTCCAATATTGTTTATTTAAAAAAAAATTCAAGCGTCTATTCTTAATCGTAATTCTGTAAAAATGATTATATATATGTATACAAATTATCTTATAAAAATTCATTTTAAAAAAAAAATTACGAAAACAAATTCGCGCTTTCCAAGCGCAGATCAAAATCTAGTATATAATTAAATAAACTTACAAATGGTCTTATGTCCTTAAGAAACAGCTCAAATCATGGCAATTTCTCATTCTTCTTTTTCCGATTGTTACTTTGTAGAACCCACATTCCAATTATTTTATGCATTTTGCTTTAACATTTCTTTTTCTTTTTCCTCATCTACAATATAAAATAGGATAAAATAAAATGAACGTTTGTCGATAACTTCTTTTCCGGTACCTCCCTTGTTCCAGAAAAGAACCTTTGGTTTTATGCAAAAAGAAAAAATGATTTGAAACCAGAAGATGAGAAATCCCTTGAGGTTCAGTGTTAGAGAATATATGATATGTGTGTAAACTGGACTGACATAACCAAATCAACTAGAGAGAGCGATCAAAAAAAAAAAGTACAAAGTATTCCATTTAGATGCTACGTTAGTTCTGGATTTGGTTTTGGGATTCTTTCAGTTATCCAAAAGAACATATATATATATATTTTTTTTTTAGTTTGATATATAGATTCACCTTTCATCTGTTTTACCGTATAGTTGAAGAGTTCAAAGTTTCTTGTATATAATTTGTTTGGGTGAATATTGAGCTCTCAGTTAGTAATCCATTCAAATAAAATGTTGTATAACATAAAACAAAAGCAAATGAGAAAAAAAAAGCAATACTTTTTTCTTCCTTTGTGGCTAAGTTATGAAGGTGTGGTGTCACATTCCATAGGAGTATCTTTTATATTGTTTCGAGGCCAATACATTCATAAAAACTGCTTTTTTGCTAAAATCATAAATTTATCTTCACTTCACCTTTAGCTTGTCATCAACATTTGTTTTGTAATGTCTTGTCTTACACTAATGCAAGTTTTATTGTTCTAGATACTATATGATTAGATATCAACTTACTTAAACAAAAATTTATCAGCTTCAACACATATATTTTTATGAATCCTATTTTAGTCAAAACCATTTATACTAACGACGAACAAAGTATATCAATTAGTAAATTTTCTGGCCGCTTCATTGGGCTTGATGGGTGGAGTATTTGAACTTGGAAGAGTTATGGAAACTCTTATGTGGCCGAAAAACTCTCAAATAAAAGCCTTGTAAGTTGAGCCTATATATGATTTATAAAACAGATTATGTCAAATTCTATTGAATTACATATGTTCTCAAATAAGTCGGCCCTTTTCGCGTAAGCCCATGAGCAATAATAGCCGCGTGACTAATGGAGGAAAAGAGTAAATACATCTATTATATTAAAAGAGAAGTCATGACTTCTCATTTATGTGTGATTTTTTATAAAATGGACTATCTACTAGAGTTGGTTACATTACATTTTCAATCATCATTAATTTTCATATTAAATAGAATACATTATATTATTCAATTATTAATAAGCTTAATATTATATAAAAGATAATAATTTTCCAATATTTTAGGGATTTCATGAACAAGAGTAACAATATATTGAATCCAACTTATATTTAAATCATATATATATATCAAAATTTCGAAAACAATCTGTTTAAAAAGATTTTAACAGAACTTAATTTTCAAAAAATATATGTAACTATTTTAACTAATTTCGTTATTAATTTTGAAAATACACTAATATATTCAGTTATCGTTTACAAAATGAAAAATAAATATTCTATCCTATTTTTATCAATTATATACGTAAAATCAATCAAATTGAAAGAAAATTAATATGTTGATCTAAATATTTTAACAATGTATTAATTTTCAAAAAATGTATGTAAATATTTCACTAATTTCTTAACTAGAAATGAAATATTATTATGCAATAATATATATACAGTAATTATTTATAACATTTAAAATAAAAATTCTTTCATTTTATGTGTGATTTTTAAATTGGTCTTCTCTTAACAAATTTTATTAAATATAATATGATGACAGAGTGACTTAAATATACTACATGTATAAATAGTAATATACTGTGTAAAATGAATAAACATAGAAAATACTACTAAAAAGAAATCCAGTTTTGAAAGAAGGGTAAAAATTCAATATAAATTAAATACAAAATAATTTTCAAATATGTTTTTCATGCACATATTAATATGTTTAATAACTAAATACAAATACAATAAAATAAATATATAATAAGAAGCAACAAATGCATATGACGGTTTAAACAGTTGATTATTTACATCATGTAAACTATATATTATTGTATTTGAAATAGCTTTATAAATATTTAAATATATGATTAAAATTAAAATTGTACACTATTAATAATCTAATAGATATATATGCATATACAACTGAAAATAAAATCCGCACGGTTGTGCGGGTCGAGATCTAGTATACATTATTCCATTTTGCAGGATGGCTTAGTGACTTGCACCATAGATATAACTATATGACTTCAAAGTTATTATATAGTATAATTCGTTGTGATCCGATGTTGGCCTAGGAGAAATACCATAACAAGATTTACAGTATTTACTGGCTTTTATATCGATCGATCTTGATTTAACCATGCCTCTCAACCAGTACAAGAACCACTTATTGATTTCTAAATATTGTGTATATTATAATCTAACTTAGATAGATATGTTAAGAGCTCTTAAATCCTTTTGATACGTTGAAATCCAAGATTCAATTATTTTAATTTCCTTGTCTCGTTGCATTACCAGCCACTCCGGATCTCCTTTCATCTTCATGACAATGTCTTGACAATGTGAACCTGTTCATTTAATTTATGAAATTACGTGGGAGTTCATCCTATTCTTAAACGACTTGTTGAATATGCTTAAATACAAATGAAAATTACCATTATTTGATTTGATGGCGACTATACTATCTGAAATATCCTCTAAAACTCTGAAAATATATTAAAAAGAAGCATCGTAAAACATTTGTGTTATATATATATATATATATATATATATTAATTAATATATTAATCAATTTGTATTATTTATTACCCGCCGACGCTATAAGGATCTGACAATCCATTAGAAAAAATGATGTTGCTCCCAAATTTTCGGAGGACTAACTTCACATCCTGCAATATATAATAACATTTGAAAGTATATAAGTTTTTAGCTGATTAATTTTATAAAACTACTAAACTACTAACATTATATAGGTCCAAATAAAATATATACAAAGCGATATTAAAATCTCTGGTCCCTTTTATTTTCTTACACCTAAACAAAAAAATTAAGAATGTAAAAATACTAAGGAATCCAAAAGTACAATTTAAAAGCAGTTTTCTTTCTCTTTTTATCAAAAAAGCAGTTTTCTTTATGGATGATGGCTTATGTGACTTGTACCCCAAACTGGATGACATTAATAATATATATGAGTTTGAGACTAGTTAACTTATAACATATACTGCGTGACGAAAAGATTTCTTAAGAAAATTAACGTACCTGAATACCAAAGTATGTCGTGATCCAGTGTGGCCGGGGAGTGACACCATAATCAGCTTTACATCCCTCAATGTAATTGGTCATATTAAATGGTGTTGTTGGGAACATCGTGTCTTGTTTGTCATATCCCACCGGCATCACTATCTCGCTGCAGGTCTGTATAAAAATCATTTCATGTCATTTTAGGTATCGGTTAGACAAATTAAAATCAAATACAATATTATATGTATACATTCTATCAGGTTTCAATATGTTTTTGTAACGTGAAATTTACGTGCCTGCCATCTCCATGCTTTATTATTGTTTGTAGGATGGGCAAACATATTGGTATCATAGCAAGATTGGTTGCCTACTAAAGCGACAACACCTGCGAAGATCCGATCAAGTAAACCATTTTTACGGTTTGTTGGGTTGTTGTCTATTGCTTTGCACACGTTGGCCACCCAATAACTGGGACCCCGATTGTATTGAACAGCTTCAGCGTATATTGTACTCAAAAAGTCTTTGATATCGAAGCTTCCGTTCAATGGTCTGAAATTATAATTGTAGGACGAGATTAAGTGTAAAGTGTAAATTGTAGATTAGTTGAATTTTATTTTTAACAAAAAAAGACTTTCTTACGCGCAAGTTTTAAATTGTTTGCTGAGGATTAAGAGACCATTGGGTTTGGCAGCAACTCTATCAATTTCTTTCCAAGATTTACGGATCATGTTATAACATCTCTCACTCGTTCCCTTGTGGAATATGTGGAAGAAGAAAAGATGTAATCAGTATTTAGTTTAGATTACAATTGGTCCCGATTACAATTAGTTAACCTAACATAAAAATCAGCGAAGAATGGAATAGAGAAATAGATCTTTTTGAACACCATAGAAATAGAATTGATAGTGATTGAAAAAGCTTACGTATTAATATGTTTTCTAGTAATTCAATAACTGAATAATTGTTATTACCTTGATGACCTTGGTTACGATATAATAATAACCAAATTTAGGGCGAGTATCTTCAAAGTAGAGTAGAGGAGCTGAAGATGCTAATGCTCCGAGTGCTATGTGTGGATATTTCAGCCTGAACCATGCCGCTAACACTGTGTGTACCAAGAAACATACAAGAAACTGATTATTCCTTTTACCTTTTTAATCATGTAAAATGCTATTTAATATTATCACTATTATTAATTAAGAGAGATCATGAGGTGGAATACTCATCCCCCAACAAGATTTCATTTAGTAATCGTAGTAGCATGTTGGTAACTATATCACATATACAAACTTCCATATACTAATAGTGGAAGTGATTAAAGGGCAACTACGTCCATGCAACATAGGCCATAAAGGTTATGTTATGATATTTTTCATATATGAGATATATAATGGTGAACATGGACTTACTTCCACCATATGATCCTCCTATGACAATGATAGGACTGTGTTTGGTTGCGTACTTCTCCTTAACATGCAAGAGAATCGCTGCATAGTCTGCTAAAGCTTGTGCTGCGTTCAAATACCCCAACGTACTCGCGTTCTTCAATGTTTCTTCTGCTGATCCAAATGGCATCGTCTTCCCATAATACCTATGCTGCATTATATATGGTATATATTGACATACAAACAATGTTAAAGATAAATCTAACCGCACATTTCTTTATATCCACACACACGCACACCTCTATGTAGACAAGGAGCGCTTTGAAACGAGGACCATTGTCACGGAGAAAACCTATGGCAGACAAATCGGAATCTAACGATGATTCTTCTCCAAGAAACGCTAATATTGGTGCGTTAGCGCCAGCCCAGTGTTTGGAATCGATAGCGTATCTTTGTTGAAATGTCATGTAGCTTTTTGGTGTGAATGTGAAGTGGTCGAGATTTTGATTAAAGTAGAACATTTTTAGATCAGAGTCGTTTAGTTTCTGCGTCGTTGCACCAGGTGCATTCTTTAGCATATTTGGGGAAATCCCAAGTCGAGGGATCTTGGAGTGTGCAAGAGAGATGAAATAAGATGACGATGTTGAGAACATCAATAGAAGGAGAGTTGCAATCGGAAGAGACATGCTTAAGTGTTTTGTTTAGTCCTAGTAACTGTAGTTTGGTATTAATGATCTCTCTCTAAGTTGGCTTCCTAAGCTCATGCAACAAGACCTTTATATAGATACCAAAAAGTTATGATGCCTTTTCTCGTGCGAGTTGCTTTCTATATTATTCAAATATGTTTGTATACGTGCATGTTTATATATATAGATATATATATATATATATATATATATATATATATATATATATTGCACTGCAAAAAATCTATCTTTTAAGGTTTTAATCACGGACTTGTTCAACGATAACTCTATGACTATAAATTAACCAGAAATTTCTCCCAATAGACTACAAATTTGTTTTCTACTTAATTTATGGTCAAAGCAATGCTAATTTAGTGACAAAAGAAACAACAATTCAACTCTAGTCAATTCCTTCTTCTCAGCCATAGCCTGGTCACAATGATTTTGTGGCAAACAAAATATTGCCGTTATGAGCCGAAGCCAATTTCTAGCTACCTAGCTACAGTTAAGCAGCATAATATCCTTGGAAAAGGGATTTAGTCACGATTAGTCACAATCTTTTGGACATTTGAAATGATTACTTTGTCACAAGCTTACACTTATTATATGTCCTTTAGCTTATTACATAGAATCAACTCATAGAGATGTAGGACGATTTCATGGCAGATCCGTGGAAAACCCATGGCAGATCAATTAGATAATTTAAGGCTTTTCGTTAATTGCATAGAGATATGTAGGACAATTTCACAAACTTTTATTTGTTTTTTCAAAACACTTTTTATTTGTTCTTTATCAAAGAAACACTTTTATTTGTTTATACTAGCTAAAATGTAGGTGAATTCTTTAACCAAACACTTTCTTTGACTTGTCCGAAATGCTGGATGGGACAGTGACCTCTAACAATGGTGCTCTCGTTCCTGATGCTCCAATGGAATATTCTCAACCACTAGCAATATGCATTTGCTAACTTCATTTTTATTTATATTACTGTATTAACTACATATAGAGATTAGAGTATATGGATAATATTGATTGTTTTTAACATAAGAAATATTATTTTTTTTGGTGGAGATTTGTAATGTTATTTTGTATGGTTTTTGTATTTTGTTTGTATTTAATTATTTCGAAAATTTCTCACTTTCACCTGTTATTGCCATTTAAATTTAACTTTCTGGATTTATTTTTGTAGCAGTACATGTTAAGAATGGCGCCATAAAAAGTTTGTATTAACTATAAAAGGATTTTTTTTGAGAAATGCTAGAAAATGATGTTGAATTGTTATTATAAACTCTCAAAAAATATTAAACATGATTTTACAGTCGATAATTTTGCATGTTTTATGAAATTATGTCTGACTATATTATTCGAGCCATCATATAAAATCTATATTTGACAGTATTTTTGTGACATAGTGTAGATCTCTTTTAAGCTTTTTCTCAATTGATTCGCATAATTCTACTTTTTTTGAGGCTCGTGAAACTTAGATGAAAACTTAGATCTCCAAATGTTGATGTAAATCCATTAGTGAACATCAAAAGGATGTTGCATTCAAGTAACTAAAAAAAAGTTACATTTCATATATTGATGTTGTCATGCTCGTAAAGGTCGCGCGTGTGAGGCATGTGCATATGTTCATCCGGCTTTTGGCACCACAAATGTACATGCTTGCTTCATGAGCATTTTTTTTGAAAAATGCTATCATTTCTTTATTTCTTTTATAATATATAGTTTAAAAGCATCATGTACTAGTGCTTTGCCCAAGAACCTTTTTTATAATGGGTGACACTTTATTAAGCAAACAAAAGACTAAGCGACTCTGAATACAAAGAAACTCATTTATAAGAGTTAGCAATTGACAGCGATAAGCATTTGGAAGTTTTTAGAGATATGCATTAAGAATTGTTATTGCATAGAATCAACATAGAATAGTTATTTATGATTTTATAGGGAACAAACATAAATAATTATTCTATGGACACAGATCGTTCCGTTAAGAATTAATCAAAGTGAAAAAATCAGTCGAGTAATAAACCAGTATTCCATTGTTTAGTTTCGGGCCATGACATTCATCAACCCCAATGCTAGATAAATTAAAATGAATATTTTCATAATGCACTCATTTACAACACATATACCGTTGCTAAAACTAAAAGTGATTAAACACTCAATCATGTTTAATTGATTTTCATTTGTCGTGGGGACAGTTTCTAACGAGTGTGTTTGAGGACCCAGCCTCTTTGCTTGTAATGGGGGTGACCTATTATTCAACCATTATTTTTGACCAAAATTTTATTGAAAAGTATATCATTTGATAAAGCTTCTTCGCACTTCACATGATAATTTTATTCTTCATAAGAGCAGCTCCGATATTTGAAAAAATATCTTAAAATTAAAAAAAAATAAAGAAAATAGATAAAGTGAGAAAGAGAACATGAATTATTTTTCTGCATAGATATTTCTGAGTTTTTAGAAATTATTTCTACATACGTGGTGTCTTTATTGGTCAACTGATTTTGTTAACTAAAAATATTTATTTTAAAATTTCTAATAATTTTTTAACGTTGAATAGTTACATTATCACAAATTCTGAAAAATATTAGAGACACTTCTATAACTAACAATTCTACATGTCTTATGAGAATTTACGTCTATCTGCACCATTTTAGTTATTTTATATTTTTGTATCTTGTGCCAGATTTCTTTTAAGTTTTTAGTTTGCATAATTTTATCTTTTCAGAGACTTGATACCCATAAATCCTTGTATAGAACCTTTATTGAACTATTAATCAAATTATTAAACCAAAAGGCCACAAACTTTTAAAAACTTTAGGAGACTTCTCAGCGTTAAGGATACTCTAAGGTTCAAACTATCTAGTCTGTGTTCACATCTTATTTTTTATGTATCTTTCCTGGGAAGACTTGAATCGGAATGAGCTCATGAAGGTTTGACCTCAATAGATCAAAATCGATTTCTATTAAGAGCACCTCCAACCCACTTCTATTTTTGCTTCTATAATAATATTTATAGTCAAAGTCACTCTAACCCACTTTTATTTGCACCTCTAAAATAGAGATTTGCTATTTTTTTTCTTCTATTTATAGAGGAAACAATAACATTCATCTATATTTTAGAAATCTTTATTTTAAAGAAATACATTAAAATAAAATTCATCTCTATTATATAGAATTTTTCTATTTTAAAGATAAGAATAGAGAAATATATTGGAGATAGTCTAATAACTATTTTGATATTATGTTTAATATGTTTTGTTACAGGATGTTAATTGTTATCTATGACTATGACTAAATATGTTTCCTTCTATTCAATCATATGGACTTGTATGTTCTCTGAATATTTTTCTTGTTACAATCTAATATAAATCAGCAAATAAATTAAATGCACGTTAAAAATATAACATAAGATATTCTCAACAGCTCGAAAATTTTGGGATAGAACAAATCCTAAGGAAAAAGCTGAAAATATTGGGTTAATCTATAAATTCAAATTTTGGAAGCTAATGTCGAAAGCCCATGATCGCGTATATGACATCATGTTATTTAATTTATTAAAGTTGGCAACGAATTTTGTGTTCACCAAAAGTTCTGAAAATCTCTAAAATAAGTCTGAAATTTTGTTCTTGTAGGTCCATAACGGTCTTGTATTTAATAAAAAAAGTATGCTGAATGTCGGGTGCTATAAAAAAAAAGTAGGGCTTATTGCAAAAGTGACTCAAAACTTGAATTCAAACAGAAAACTAACCTTTTCTTTTGACTCATTTTTTTTTTGAGTTTTTAACCCCACATCTGCATTTTATCTACGAAAATGCCATTAACCCTTTTTTTTTTTTTTTTTTCGAAAATGGCTTCTTTACTGTCTCAACCTCATTTTCTTCAAGTATTTACAATATTGCCACTGCCATGAATAGTGGGAACAACCTTGTACGAACTGTTTGGAGCTTTTAATGCCCTTTAATGCACGTAAATCTCTTTACACTCTCTCTGTTTCAATTGTTATGAACTAAAAACAACATTTCTTTCACTTTCTCTCCATATTCATCCAAAAAACTGAAGCTTTTGATTCAAAATTGTTTGGAGCCATATTTCTTTCGTTTTGACTTACGGTTGCTTTCGTTTGAGGTTCTGGGTGGTTGGAGAAGACCCTGTGTGCAAACAAAGTCATCTCACCTAGTTGAAGGTACGAATTTGAATTTTTTTCAAAATCTGTTCGCGTAGAAGACTTACAAGTAAGTCATCTGTATGTAGAAGACTTACTGATGAGTCTTCTGGTCAAACGGACGACTTAAACTAAGTCGTCCAGCTTTGTTTGGTGAAAAAAAACAGTCCAGACGACTTATATATAAGTCGTCTACGAGAAACAGGCTAGTTTTGCATTTGACCGAATCGTGTCAGATCTTTGACTATTTCTGGACGACTTATAATTCAGTCGTCTCTCGGAAAGTTAAAATTTCAATATTTTATTAAACTAGACGACTTACGTGTAAGTCGTCTTAGGTTAGTTTTGTAGTTGAAAAATAAAACTTCATAATTTAATTTTTACCAGACGACATAATATAAAGTCGTCCCGTCAGAAGACTTAATTTAAAGTCGTCCGGGGAAAGCAAAGTCGTCCAGAATTTTTCCCAATTAAGTCGTCCAAACCTTGCTTATCCCGGACGACCTTAAATTAAGTCGTCTAGCTGGACGACTTTTAGTTAAGTCGTCTGGAGAAAGTTAAATTTCAAGTTTTATTTTTCAATTACAAAACTAACCTGGGACGACTTACGTGTAAGTCGTCTAGTTTGAATAAAATATTGAAATTTTTACTTTCCAGAGACGACTGATTTATAAGTCGTCCAGAAATAGTCAAAGATCTGACACGATTCGGTCAAATGCAAAACTAGCCCGTTTTTCGTAGACGACTTATATATAAGTCGTCTGAATTTTTTTTTTTAACAAACAAAGCCGGACGACTTAGAATTAAGGTGGCAAAATGGACTGTGCGGTTGATTTGGATGGCGTTTCTTTGTCAAAGGTGGCAAAATGGACTGTGCGGTTGATTTGGAACATGTAAAGTGTGGTTGTGGTGTCTATGGAGTGGAGAAAATACCTTGCTCTCATGCTATAGCAGCTGGAACACATGCTGGTGTGCATATCGACACACTTGTATGTCCACTTTACTCAAAGAATCATCTGTATGCAGGATACTCAGAGAATATATATCCTATCGTGTCACAACATATTGAGGAACGAGAATGCTTTCCTCCAAACGTAAAGCGTGGTCCGGGGAGACAGAAGAAATCAAGATGGCAATCTTGGTTGGAGCTATCTAGGATGAGGGGACACAAACCCAGGAAGAAACACAGGGCACGGAGATGCTCAAACTGCAAGGAAACTGGCCATACGAAACCACAATGTACACAACCAGTTGACTAGTTGTCCAGACGACCTAAATATAAGTCGTCCAGTCTTGATTACCCGTCCAGACGACTAATTTCTAAGTCGTCCAGTGTTTCGTCTACCTTCTACGAAGTCGTCCAGTGTATTAGACTACCTTCTACTATCCCTTCAAGTGTATTTTTTTAGACGACCTTTTACGAAGTCGTCCAGTGTATTTAAGTCGTCCAGTGTATTTAAGTCGTCCAGTGTTTAGACTACCTTCTACTATCCCTTCAAGTGTATTTTTTTTTAGACGACCTTTTACGAAGTCGTCCAGTGTATTTTATTTTTAGACTACCTTATTTTTTTTAGACGACCTTATTTGTAAGTCGTCCAGTGTATTTTATTTTTAGACTACCTTATTTTTTTTAGACGACCTTATTTGTAAGTCGTCCAGCTGGAAAACCTTCCAGACGACTTATTTGTAAGTCGTCCAGCTGGAAAACCTTCCAGACGACTTATTTGTAAGTCGTCCAGCTGGAAAACCTTCCAGACGACTTATTTGTAAGTTAGAAAATCTATACAAGTTAGAAAATCAAATAAATCATACATGCCCACAAACATACAAATAGATTTGTGTAAACAAATAGTTCAAATATACAAATAGATTTGTGTATACAAATAGTTCAAATATACAAATTGATTTGTGTATCTATACAAGTTAAAAAATCTATACAAGTTAAAAAATCTATACAAGTTAAAAAATCTATACAAATTGATTTGTGTATCTAATCATACATGCCTACAAACATACCACCATCCTCATTATCTTTCAGATGCTGATCAACAAGCTCCGTCCATATAGCCAAAGCCATAGTATCCCTCATAGTCTTCGCATTGGACCTAGCAAAGTCTTTAGGGCTAAAGGGGACCCCAAGAGCATGACATTCAATGTACTTTGCAGCGTACACGCCACAATCACCATTGTTGGCCGTGGGTACATCTTTGAGGAGTCTCTCATAAGTGTATCGCTCCAACCCATGCATCTGGTCTCCGCACTCCACAATCAGATAAGGGACCATCTCGAGAAAAGGCTCCATTATCTCATCCCATCTTTCTGGTATGGTAGTTGAAGGTATGCTGTCCCAGACGACTATGTGCCTCTTAGGGATCGATATCCAAATAGCCACCCAATGTTTGTTGTCCAAGTTCAGTGGCGCATAGATATCATCAATGTCCTCCCCCCACTTCTTGTTTGATTGGCAAAATGAAGGCATTGATCCGTCATACAAACTCGCCGCCCCACTAGGTAGCATTTTTCCTAAACCATTGTGATCAGACGACGATGTTTTGAAGACCAGATACTGTTCTCTCCAAGACTGGGTAAAGTTGTGATCCAGGAAGCACATTCGCTCGCTCCGGAAACATTGTGGGTTCTCCTTATACCTCTGCCTCAGCACATTCATCCAAGCATCTATATGCTGCATATAAAATAATACAAGTTAGAACCTTCCAGACGACTTACAAATAAGTCGTCTGGAAGGTTTTCCAGCTGGACGACTTACAAATAAGTCGTCTGGAAGGTTTTCCAGCTCGAAAACCTTCCAGACGACTTATTTGTAAGTCGTCCAGCTGGAAAACCTTCCAGACGACTTATATATTTACAAATCTATACAAAGACAAGTTACCAGACGACTTAAAGATAAGCAGAAGACTTACTACGTCTTCCAGCCATGCTTTGGATGTCCGGAGTTTTTGATACCACCAAGTTGGTGATGTACGTGGTTTGTCCTCTTCCTTAGTGAAATAATCACTGCAAACAAAAAAGCAATCAGTTTTGGTAGACTAAATCAAGCTATTATGGGTAAAGCAATCACTTACGGTTTACAGAGAAGAAGCGGCGGCGCTAGGGTTTAGAAGAAGCGGCGGCGCTAGGGTTTAGAAGAAACGGCGGTGCTAGCTAGTGTTTAGAGTAAGCGGCGGTGAGAACGTTGGTGAGCACGGTGGCGAGGGCGACGGTTTGTTCGGAAATAGTGGAAGCGGGGGCGCTAGGGTTTAGAGGAATCGGCGGCGCTAGGGTTAGAAGAAGCTGCGGCGACAACGGTGAGAATGAAGTGAGATAGATAGCCGACGTTGAGAACGATGGTTGTTCGGAAATAGTGGGAATTCGAATCGCCTTTGATATCGCCGGTGAGAGAGAACTGTTAGGGTTTCTGTTCGCGGAAAATGAAAAAAAAAAAAAAAAAATCACCTTATATATTGGGTAAATAATCCGGTTAGCTTTAAAAGTACATTGGTAAACTTTAAGGTTTGGTCCGGTTTAGACGACTTATTCTGGCTGATAATGTACATCAGACGACCTAATATTTAGTCGTCTGGGAACAGAAGACTAAATATTAAGTCGTCCAATACCCTAAAATGAACCCCTAAACTAAAATGACTAAATTAACTTACTAACCACGTTATAAAATCAAATTATACTTCAATAGTGTTTACTATACACAGAAACGAACACGCCTAGGTAATTTTAAAAATTTTCAAAAACGGTTTTAATGCTTTCCAAAATCTAACCCTAAGAACACATACAATACTACAACATATGTTGATGAAACATAAACTAAAGAATATCATGACTCACTACTTTCACTCATCTGGGCTGAAAACAATTGAAATTTGTTATATATTAATTTATATCTCTTAAGACATATGTTAATTACATAATTCCAATTTTTCACTTATCAAAATATTTTTTACAAAATTTTTAAATTATGTTTAAGAATAACTGTCCAGACGACTTAACTTAAAGTCGTCTGGACGACTTATTTTCAAGTCGTCTGTTTACAGACGACTTGCGAGGGGTAGAAACGTAAAAAAAAATCCGTTTTTTTGTTTGTTCACAAGGAGATAGTTGTAATTTCAATAGCCTTTTAAGTTACTTTTGCCTTTGACCCAAGTTGGGGTACTCTTTTGGGTTTGACTCCAAGTTTTGAGTCACAATTGGTAATTCTCCCAAAAAAGTATGCTGAATGTCGTTAGAATAAGCACGGGCCAACAATTTAGCTATACACATATTTGAACGTCAAATTTTTATATGTTAATTACTTTATGGCAATATAACAAACCTTATATGTGATTGTATTTGTCGTCAGTGTTCTCAGATCGGATGGTTACATTACAAAATCTGAGTGTAGTTAACATGTGATTGTCGTTGATGAATTTAAATTTTTGACTGAGGCGATTTAGAGACTACAAACTGTAATGAAGTTCCTAAAGTTTGGGTACACGTTCAGGGGCGGTCCCAGGATTATATATGTGTGGGGTCAAAAAACAATAAAAATGCCATCAAGGAGTTTCGAACCCTGGTTTTGTGGGCTCAGCCTCTGTACTTTACCAATTCTGCTACTGAATTTTTAGCAATTACCTATACAAAACAACAATTTATCTTTTTTTGGTGGTGTCAGGTGACCCCACTACCCATAGTGTGGGTCCGCCCCTGTACACGTTAGGCTGGTCCTGGTTGTGGGCTGCTACTAAGCTAGAGAGGTGCTTGGTATTGATGAGAAACATCCCACATCGGAAATATAAGAATTAATTTACTACTATATAAAGGGTTAGAGTCAATTCACCCATTCTCATGATAAGTTTCTTGGGCTTCTAACTTAAAATTAATTGACAATGAGTGGATTGGTTCTAACCCTTTAGTAATAGATTAATTCTTTTATATGTTAATTAGGCCTCTTTGGAACCATCAAATTTTAGGAGCGGCTTTGGGCACAAGACATGTAATAGGAAAACGTGTATTTAGACAATGGCTTCATCAGGATTCTCAGCCTCTCCCCCGGATACGCTCTCTACAATCTCTCTGGCCCGAGAATGGATCATAAACAGTAAAACAGAGGTTTCTACTGCTAGGAAAGCTACAAACCAGACCATTTCAGGCCAATCGAATGCATTAGTTGTAAAGTCGGATGCAGCCTGGTGCTCGAGCAACAATGTCGCAGGCCTAGGATGGACACTACTCTCCACACCTCAGAACCATGAGTTCCAAGAACGATGCCAGTTTGTGGCTTCCCCCTTGATGGCAGAAGATCTTGCGATGCATGAAGCTATCCAGACTTGCTGACGTCTGGATCTAAAGGACTTGCGGTTTGAGTCGGACTCCAGCCAACTGATAAAGTGTATTAAGGCCGAGTTAACCATTGCAGAGATCCTGAGTTTGGTTGCTGATATTTTATCTCTTTCTGCTATTTTTAATTCTGTATTTTTTGCTTGGATTCCTAGGGAAAAAAACTTTGTTGCTGATTTATTAACAAAGAACTCCCTCCTTGTAGGTGAACCGTTGGTAGATGAGGAAGGCTTTAATGCTCCTCTCTAACCTTTCTTTCAATTAAATGTGTGTTTAAAAAAAAAAAGACAATGGCTTGCTTCATCATACGGTACATTTATGAATATGTATGTTTGTTTGTAAGTAGGCTGTAAAAATTATAGTATATTGAAATTCTGAATGTTTGTAAAAAAATTAGATAGAATAAAAGTTCTCCAAGTAAATATAAATTAGAGAAATTAGTCCAGATGGATTAACAGATAAAGCTAGAGAGGGATACTATTTCATATCCATTCCCTTTTTAAAGATTATTGACCGACTCCACGACAAGTACAAATTATTCACTTACTACTAAAGATATATATATAGATATATTATGAACATTTTCTGGTAAGACTTATTGTTTACGAAGATTATAAATTATAACACAAACTTATTATGACATATTGCGACCTCTTAGATCTTTTTGGTAAGTTGAAATCCAAGATTGAATTATTTTAATTTCTTTTTCTCTTTGCATCACTAGCCATTCTGGATCGTCCTTTCTCCTCGAGCTGAGGTCTTGAGAATGTGTACCTGTTCGCAGTATTAAAGAAATGCAATATTTATTCGACTTTTGAGTAATGCTTAATTTAAATTGAAAGTTTCAACAGATTACCTTTAAGTGTCTTGATGGCTACTATACTATCTGAAACATCCTCCAACACACTGAAATCCCATAACATGTTTTGATTAATTAACCTATTCAAAAAGTATATGTAAAATTTATTATGTTTAGTTACCCGCCGACGCTGTAAGGATCTGCTAATCCATTAGAGAAAATGATGTTGCTCCCAAATCTTCGGAGAATTAACTTGACATCCTGCAATATATTGTGACTGATTAGTTTTTGTTGTGAACAGCCGTCGTTTAGGTTAGAAGAAGAATAGAGAAGAAAACGTATTAAGGCAAATACCCGTTTAGGGTTTCTTATTAATGATGTGATAATAATTTACAAACCCTTAGACCCATATTTATACAGCCTCAAAAAAAAAAACCCGATTTCCTTTTCCCAATAGAAATAGTAACTTTCCTAAACCGAAAAGGCATACTGTACCGCGGGGGCCGCAGGCCCCCGCATCCCCCAGATGTCAACAGAGATTTAAGACACACAGATGCAACAAACACCACCTTGACGAAAAATCTCTACAAAACTCCTTATCCCGTCTATCTTCTGGGGGGAACCTCCATTGCTTCTTAGCATTGGCAAACACGGAGCAGATTCAAGCAATGCTTGAACTTCTCCGTTGTAACAGGCTTGGTCAACATGTCAACTGGATTCTCCGACGTATGCACTTTCTCCAATAAGACTTCTCCAGAAGCTGCTAACTCCCTTATCTTATGAAACCTTATACGTATGTGCTTCGTCCTTCCATGATACACTTGATTCTTAGCCAAGCATAACGCGCTTTGACTATCACAGTGTAGCTGAACACCTTCTTGATCAACACCCAACTCGGATACAAGTCCTTGTACCCATACTGCTTCCTTAGCTGCTTCTCCAAGTGCCATGTATTCAACTTCTGTGGTTGACATCGCTACAATACCTTGTTGTACCGATCTCCAGCAAATAGGTGCTCCTGCAAGAGTAAATACATACCCTGTAGTTGACCTGCTATTATCAAGGTCTCCACCATAATCTGAATCCACGAACCCAATAACTGAATCCTGCACTTCTCCACCAAACATAAGCCCATAGTCACTTGTACCTCACAAGTATCTTAGGATCCACTTCACAGCATCCCAATGTCTCCTTCCAGGATTCGACATGTACTTACTAACTTGACTAACTGCTTGTGCTAGGTCTGGTCTTGTACACACCATTGCATACATCAAACAACCAACTGCGCTAGCATAAGGAACCTCCGCCATATCTTTGAGTTTTTCAGCAGACTTTGGACTTTGCTCTGCTGTAAGTATGAAGTGCTTCGCCAATGGTGTAGAGACTGGTTTTGAATTCGACATATCAAAACGTTCTAACACCTTCTCAATGTAGCTCTTCTGAGAAAGCCATAACCTCTTAGAGCTTCTATCCCTGCGAATCTCCATTCCAAGAATCTTCTTTGCAGCACCAAGATCCTTCATCTCAAACTCTCGTCCCAGTAACCCTTTCAAACGATTTATGTCATCCATATCGTTTGCAGCAATGAGCATATCATCAACATATAACAGCAGGAATATGGGAGAATGGTCAAGGGACTTGACATACACACAGCAATCGTACTCGCACCTTTGATAGCCTATTTTCATCATATATGAATCAAACCGTTTGTACCACTGCCTTGGAGCCTGCTTCAAACCGTATAAAGACTTCTTCAATCTACACACCAGATGCTCTTCTCCAGGCTTAACCAAACCTTCAGGTTGCTCCATATATATTTCCTCCTCCAACTCTCCATGAAGGAAGGCCGTTTTCACGTCCATCTGCTCAAGATGCAGATCCCAAACAGCTACCAAACCCAACACAGCTCGTATGGAAGTGTGTCGTACTACTGGCGAGAATATCTCGTCGTAGTCTATTCCTTTCTTCTGCGAGTACCCTTTTGCCACTACTCTGGACTTGAACTTCTTAGGTTCTTTCACAGACATCCCTTCCTTCTTCTTATAGATCCACTTGCAGCCAATTGCTCTCTTCCCTTCAGGTAACTCCACAAGATCCCAAGTCTCGTTCTTATCCAGACTTACTGCCTCTTCCGTCATAGAACCAATCCATTCATCCCTCTCATCGCTATTAATAGCTTCATGATAGGTGGTAGGATCATCCATCTCGACCATAAGAGCATAGTTGACCATGTCTTCAAACCTGAACCTGACTGGAGCCTTTATTGCACGTTTTGGTCTTCTAGAAACCAAACTCTCCTCTGTTCCACGTTGAACCTCTTTCTGTGCCACTTCCACAAACCGCTCATCACTAACTTCATCTGGTTTATCTGCACCAGACTCCTCCTGAGTAACTTCAGAATCCGTGATAGTCTCAATGGTCACAGGCACTCGGTCTGATATCGCCTGCTGCACCATATACTGCTCGTCAAAGACCACATCTCGACTAAACACCCTTTTCCTTGCCTCAGGATCCCATAACTTGAATCCTTTAACACCTTTCTCAAAGCCTAGAAAGATGCACTTCTTGGATTTCGAATCCAGCTTTGATCTTTCATCTCCCGCAACTAGCATGTAAGCTGGACATCCAAATATCCTCAAGTTTGATAGATCAATATCTACCCCAGTCCACACCTCTTCTGCGACCTTCCCTTCTAAGGAACTTCTTGGCGATCTATTGATGAGATAGACTGCCATGTTTACTGCTTCCGCCCATAACTGCTTTGCTAACCCTGCATTCAACCTCAAACACCTTGCTTTCTCTGCAATCGAACGGTTCATTCTTTCAACGACACCGTTTTGCTGAGGTGTTTTACGCACTGTAAAGTGCCTCTGAATGCCATGCTCCGCACAAAACTTCTGGAACTTCCCGTCAGTATACTCTGTGCCATTATCCGATCTCAAGTACTTCACCTTTCTCTCCGTCTGATTTTCTACTTCAGCTTTCCAAAACTTGACGTTTTCGAACACCTCAGATTTCTGCTTCATGAAGTACACCCAAACCTTCTTAGAGAAGTCATCGATGAATAAAACGAAGTATCTTGATCCTCCCATAGATTGCACCCGAGTTGGCCCCCACACATCAGAATGGACATAGTCAATAAGACCTTTTGTCGTGTGTTGGCCCGTCTTAAAAGATACCTTGGACTGTTTTCCCATCACACAGAACTTGCAAAACTCCATCTTGCAATCCTTTAACCCGTCCAGAAGACCCCTTCTAAAGAGCTCTTTCAAACCGTGTTCCCCAATGTGACCCATACGCATATGCCATAAGGTTGTACACTCTGACTCAGAAAATGCAGCTGCAGCACCACCTACAACCACGTTCCCTATCAACCGATATACGCTTCCAGCTGTCATCTGTCCCTTCATCACCATCATAGAACCTTTGAAAACCTTCAATACTTCATCATCATCTGATTTGTACTTGAAGCCGTTTCTATGTAGCAACCCCAGAGATATCAGACTCTTCTTCATGACTGGTATGTGTCTGACATCAGTTAATGTCCTGATAGTCCCATCATACATCCGAAACTTGACTTGTCCAATGCCCACAACACCACACGCCTTGTCATCCGCAAGTCGAACAGAGCCCATGTTTCCAGCCTTGTACGTTTCAAACCACTCCCTATTAGGGGTCATGTGGAATGAAGCGCCCGTATCCATTATCCAGGTATCCGAGTGATCACCTGACGTAACAGCAAGCATATCCGAATCAGCTGATCCTTCCGAGTCTTCCACCTTCTGAACCATGTTTGCAGAGTTCGATGTCTCCTTCGAATTCTGCCCTTTGTCCGGACAGTCTCTCCTATAGTGGCCAGGCTTGCCACACCTATAGCAGACTACTTTCTTCCCGAACTTTGACTTTGACCTTTTCTTGCTAGTATCATCCTGCTGCTTCCCCCGCTGCCTTCCTCTATCCTGACTGACATACAGCCCGTCACCTTGAGAGTTGTCACCCACGCCTGTATTCTGCCTTCTCTCATGGTGAGAGAGTAGTGCTGCAGAAACTGTCTCCAGCTTTATGGTCGTTTTATCGACTGTTAGAGCTGTTAACAACGTCTCATATTGAGGAGGCAGAGAACACAGCAAGATCATGGCTTGATCTTCGTCCTCAATCTTCACATCTACACGAACCAGATCCCCGATGATTTGATTGAAGTTGTTGACATGTGCAACCAGATCCCCGCTCTCAGACATCTTCAAACCGAACAACCTCTGCTTGAGGTATAGTTTGCTAGATAACGATTTTGACATATACATCTTTTCCAACTTATCCCACATCTCCTTACAAGTTGTGAGGTCCATCACCTGATGTGTTATGTCATCCGACAAACAGAGTCGAATCGTTGAGACGGCCTTATCCTGCATCTCTTCCCAATCATCCTGATCCATCGCTTTCGGTTTCGTCTCCAACAGAGACTTCTTCATCCCTTGCTGCGTAAGCAAGTCCTTAACACGCCGTTGCCACAGACCAAAATTTCCCTTCCCATCGAATCTAGGAACATCGAACTTAAGAGAACTTCCTCCGGTCATCCTTTAGGGTTCGCAACCTAAAGCTCTGATACCACTTGTTGTGAACAGCCGTCGTTTAGGTTAGAAGAAGAATAGAGAAGAAAACGTATTAAGGCAAATACCCGTTTAGGGTTTCTTATTAATGATGTGATAATAATTTACAAACCCTTAGACCCATATTTATACAGCCTCAAAAAAAAAATCCGATTTCCTTTTCCCAATAGAAATAGTAACTTTCCTAAACCGAAAAGGCATACCGATGCAACAGTTTTTATCAAACTAAAAACAGAGATTTAAGACACACAGATGCAACAGTTTTTATCAAACTACCCTTTATAATAAGACTTTAAAAAATAGTTAACTACTTGAATGCCGAAGTATGTAGTGATCCAATGAGGCCGAGGAGAAACACCATAGTTGGATTTACAGTCGTCAATGAAACTGGTCATATTAAACGGAGCCGTTTGGAACATTGTGTCGTGTTTGTCATGTCCTATAGGCATCACTATTTCGCTGCAGCTCTATTAATGGATCGTTAATGTAACTTAATTTTTCTATATATTTATTAGAATAAAAGTATTACTTTATGAGTTTGTTTTATAACCCAAAAGTTTACATGCCTGCCAACTCCATGCGATGACACCGTTTGAGGGCTGTATAAACAAATCGGTTTCATAGCAAGACTGGTTGCCCATATAGGCAACAATACCTGCAAAAATCCGGTCAAGTACATAATTGTTACGGTTTGGTGGGTTGTCGATTGCGTTGCATAACGTATCCACCCAATCACCAGGATTCCCGTTGAATTGAACTGATTCTGCGTATATTGAGTCCAAAAAGTCTTTGATATCGAAGCTACGGCTCAATGGGCTGAAATTGTTTGTTACAGAAAAACTTAAGTACTATAAGTCTATAAAGTGTAGGTTACATATTAAATAAGCATTAAAGAAAAAATTATCATTCTTACGTACGCGCAAGTCCTGAATTTTTTGCTAAGGATCAAGAGACCGTTGGATTTGGCAGCAACTCTATCAATCTCTTTCCAAGATTTACGGATTGTTTTATAACATCTCTCACTCGTTTCCTTGTAAAATATATTTTAGGAAATCATATTAGCCAAAACTAAACTTTTAACAATAAAAGTTCAATGAGAATGGCATAATTGAAGTGGGTTAGTTATGATATATCAAACAAAAAACAATAATGTATATTATATTATATATTACCTTAAAAACATTGGTTATGACATGATAATAACCAAATTTTGGACGAGTATCTTCAAAATAGAGAAGAGGAGCTGAAGAAGCTAATGCCCCAAGTGCTATATGCAGAGGCGGACCTACTTGAACACAAAGGGGTTCAAATGACACACCATTAATTTTGAGTTTTCTTCTTAAATCATAGGTGTTTTTAGTTTTGAACCAGTATATATTTCTATTTGACACCTAGTTTTTATGTTTGACACTCATAAAAAAATTCTCTGGGTCCGCCATTGGCTATATGTGGATATTTTAGCCTGAACCACGCCGCTAACACTTTTGTACCACGAAACAAATTTGTCATTATTTAAGATACCATATAGCTATTTAAAAATTACCGTTGAAAGGGAGATCATTACGTAGAGTACTCTTCTCGAAACAATATTCCATCTATAGTATGGTGTTAACGAGAAAGAATAATTAAGCTACATAATAACGTGGACTTACTTCCACCATAGGATGCTCCAACGACGATGATTGGGCTGTGTTTCGCAGAATACTTCTCCTTAACGTGCAGGAGAATCGCTGCATAGTCTGCTAGAGCTTGTGCTGCGTTCAAATAACCCAACGTGCTCGCATTCTTTAATGCTTCTTCCGCCGATCCAAACGGCATAGACTTTCCATAATATCTATGCTGCATATTGTTAGATTATACATTTATACATAAGCTATATAAAAAGCTAAGATCATCCACATTGGTGGTATCTTACTAAATCTCTCATCACCGAGGATATCTAATAGCAGTTCTAATAGAAAAATAATGATAAAAATACCAAAAGGAAAAAAGAGAATTACAAACAATCCTTATTTTAGAATGTTTCAGAGCTCATTCGATACCTATATATGCCATGTGAATCTTTGTCACTTATCTTTTGGTTACAATTTAAAATAAAACATTATAATTAATGTGTTTCAGAGATAAAAATATTAAGTGAATAAGATACTTAAAAGAAGATATCAAGCACTGGGGTTGCTCTAAAAAATACGAAAAATGAAAAACCAAAAAATCATGAGACTCGTAATATATGTGTCCTATTTTGATTGGTCAGCTTTTTTATTTTATAAATTTAATTAATAATTTTATCATACAATTATTATATTTGCAAGTCTCATTGAGATACTCCATGGATGTTGGTGCTCTCACTACAAAAAAAGGGTGAAATGCATCACTTAAATTGTATCACAAAAATAAGTGATATTAGTTTAAATTACTTATTTATAAATGATACCAATATTCATAGTTTAAAATCAGTTATAGTAATTGATGTTATTATTACTTGAATTAACATCAGTTTAATTAAATGATATAATTTCTTATAAATCACGATAATGATGATGATGATGATTGTATTTCTTCTTATGCAGGATCTGAAAGGAGCCACACGAACCTGTTAAAAGTTTCTGGGAAGATAATACATTTCTTTTGTCCTTCTTCTAAATTTTTTTTTGTGTATTATATTCATTTTCTTCTGTTTACTGTTTTAAAAGGATTTTTTTTTATATTAGTTCAATGGTAAATCTTAACAGGTTCTGGGAAATACGGCTGGCTGATGGATGGGAAATGCGTCTAAAGGAGAATGCTTTGATGAATCTCTTAACATACTGAATCACAATTCAGTTTTACAACAACATTAGAGATTGAAGATGAATACAAAGAAGAAGATTTCTGTTATTTGTTTAACAATTCGTTTTGTCCTCTGAATTCATGTTCTTTTTTTTTGTTCCTGTTTTTTTCCTTGTTCTTCATATTGTATGTCAATGTAAAAAAAGTTAAAATTTTAATTATAATAAAATATTTAGTAAGCTTATTTAATTTATTTTACAACCAATTGTATAAATAAAAAAAATTTAAACCAATGGTTTTAAATTATATAATAATTAAAAATTTAATTCGAAATTTATATTAGTTTTCGCCATTTATTGGTAAATAATATTTAAATCATTTATTTTAATTGATATCAAACTAACATCATTTACAAAATTGATGTAAATCTTAATATCATTTCTTTGAATTGATACATATTAATATCACTTATAACAATTGATGTAAATATTTATCATTTTTGTATCAGTTTTTAATAAAATGATGTTAATTATTTGCATCACCACTTTCAGAGTCATTTAAATAAGTGATGCAAATTTATAATACATCATTTATAACTAATGCAAATATTAAAAATAACTGATGTTAGATAATCATTTTTTTGTAGTGTCTACTAATATACTCATGTAAAGCCACACACACACCTCTATGTAGACGAGAAGGGCTTTTAATCGAGGACCATTATCTTGGAAAAAACCGACATCGTGCAAATCAACTTCTAACGACGCTTCCTCTCCAAGAAAAGCTAAGATAGGTGCGTTGCCTTTGGCACCAGCCCAGTGCTTGGAATCGATGGCGTATCTTTGTTGAAACGTCTGGTAACTTTCGGGGGTGAAAGTAAAATGGTCGAGAGTCTGATCGTAGTGGAAGAATTTGAGATCAGAATTATCAGTAGAGGCATCTACTGTTTCTGTGGGTCTCGTTGTTGGGGAAATACCAAGTCGAGCGAGTTTGGAGTGTGTGAGAGGTACGAAATAAGGTGACAATATTGAGAAGACCAATGGTAGGATAATAGTAAATGGAAGGCACATTTTAGGGTGTTTTGTTGTCTTAGTAACTTAGTGTGCTTTATATAAATAATGTTCACTAGGCAAATTGGCTTCTCCGGTCGAGCTCATTCAACAATGTATCTATGTATTAATGTATAGATCCTAAAAGATAGAATACAATATATTATACACTAGATTAGTTTTTGCGTTCAATTTTTCCCGTGACAAATGTATATGTGTGTATATACGCATATTTAATCATAATCATTTAATTGTAAAATTACAAACATATAATAAACTAACAAAGTTATATTAATATAAAATATATAATCTTAATATCATATACTAATATTTAACTGCAATATTTTATTATTATAAAAGAATATGGTAATGAACTTTTAAGAAATTAATATATTCTTTAAATATATTTATGTCAAGTAGATTAACTTTTGAAAATGTAAACCACATATAATTTTGCAGAAAATTTTATTTACAAGATTTAAAATATTATAAATGCTAAAATATAGATCACTTGTTTTATTTATGTATATATAATAATTTAGTTATAAGATATATAATTTAAGAATGAAATACTTTCTTATAATTTTACCATAGTTAGATAAATTTTCATTATAAATATTAAATATATATTAAATACTAAATAAATTTAGTTGATTTTTAATTAACTTGTTCAAAATGTAAGTTTAATAATAATTTTATGTCGAATTTAAATTATTTTGTATATTTTTAATTATGTTAATAATTATATTCTCAATCTTTTAATTATGGTAATAGTTATATATTTATATTTTATATTTGAATTTCTTTAATTTGATTTTTTTGTAGTAAACGTGTTAAACCATGTCACAATTATGTAGGATTCATGTCATCTTTTAAGTGAATTATATTATCATTTTTTTTGTAAATAATGTACGGGGGAATTCATATTTTCAGAGTATGTTCACTTTATAACTGATTACAAAGAAATTAAACTCCTAGTTTTACATGAATCTATTATCTATGCATACAAGTGTCAGGCCCGTCTTTGGCCTAGCAAGTGTGTGTATATATATATATTTATTCTTGGGTTCATTCTAGTCCTGGGAAGCGGGTCGGATCCGCCCCGCCCGCCCCGCCCCGCTGCGGGTCTGAGTTAATTTTTCACATCGAAAATTTACCCGCTTGACCCGCTAAGACATAAACCAATTACCCGTACCCGCCCCGCATTAATCAAGCGGGTCAAACGGGTTACCCGCAATAATAAAAAAAATTCACAAAAATTAACAGACAAATGCATCAAGTTTTTTTGCGACAAATACAAGTTTTTTTGACACACAAACAACAGACAAACTGAAAAATATATAAAGAAATTATATACAGGTCTTCTTCATCTTTGTTCTTCCCACTTGTTCTTTTCACGACCTCAAGTGCTTCAGCTGAAACCAGTTACATAGCACTATAAATGATAGATGAAATGAAGGCAGACGACTAAGTAACGATCACTTACACGTTCATGCAAAGGTCTCAAACGTTGGCAACCTCTAATCTTGATCAGTAGCATCGGCCACCTCAGTTTCTGTCCAAACAAAAACAGAGTAAGTCAGTTTCAAATCAAAACCAGAGTACATATATGCTAAGTAAGTAAGTTTCAGTTCAAAGCCAGAGGCAATAAACAAAGGTAACTTACCATTGTCATATGGCTCATAGCCGCGGAGTCAACTACGAGCACATATCAGTGCCTAATCATGTCGTGGGAGAACGCAGCTTCTGTATTTGAATCCTATGAAGCTTCTTGTGGCAAACTCGAAGCCTCACTGCCAACATTCAGATATGTTGTGATTTTCCCAACTTCAACCCGTCAGCTCCATTTTGGTTGTCGGAATCCATACCTATGAATAAATAGAGACATGAGTTAGATTATGTTTACTCAACAAAGAGAGAAACATAGAGTCAAGAGAGACAGTGACAAAGATCTAGAGAGACAGAGACATTTATTTACAGAAATAGAAACACATACATAAATCGAGAAAGACAGAGACAATGAGTTGAGAGAAACAGAGACAGAGACATTTATTTACAGAAATACAAACATAAATGAGAGACAGAGACAATGACAATGAGTCGAGAGAGACATAGATCGAGGGAGACAGAGACCGTGATTCGAGAGAGACAGAGATTGAGATAGAGCAACAGAGAGAGACAGAGACATAAATATAGAGTTGAGAGAGACAGAGATCGACATATACCTTGTTCAGTTGTTCTTGAGAGAGAGAGAAAGACAGAGGTCGAGCTTAGAGACACAGGGAGTGACTGAAAACTGAGATTTAGAGAGAATCGACGAACCGAAGAGACCAAGAAACCTTCGAGAGATGAGACGCGATTAGGGTTCGGCGGAGAAATGGATGATACCATTAGGGCTTTCCAATTTATGTTTGTACCCCTGAAAAATGCAAAACAACACACAGTTACAACCCAAAATAAAAAATGACATGCATTAATAATTTAAAACACAAAAACGACACAAACCTAACTAACCAAAACAACATGTTTCTTACCATATGCGGGTTACCCGATAACCCGCGTCCCAAAATATCAGAACCCGCACCCGCCCCGCTATTTCCCTGCCCAATCCGCCAGACCCGCGAATTTTAAAGTTGAAATTTTTTTGGACCCGCACCCGCCCCGCAGCGGGCCAAATGGGCCGGGTCCCGCGGGTAATGAGCCAAATTCCCAGGACTAGTTCATTCCCTAGGGTGAACCTCTAGGTTCACCAACCAATAGGATTGTGTCATTTAAGATTCAGTATCTTTTAAAAAAAGAAACAAAATATTATCGAATTATATTATACTTTTAAAATAAAAATTAAATAAAAATTATACTAATCACAAAAAAAAAACTTTTTAATCTAAAAAAAAATATTTTAAAAAAATATTTTTAACGCTCCCAACAAACATTAAATCTTAGATTTTTAGATAAATCTTAAATTTTAAGATTTATCCAAGAATTTCGGATTTACCCAAGGGTTTAGGGTTTACCCAAGGGTTTAGAGTTTAGGATTAGGATTAGGATTTAGGGTATAGTTTTTTGTTGATTGTGTTATAAATAGTTTTTTTTAAATCAAAGTTTTATAATTTATCCAAAGGTTTACTAAAGGATTTAGGGTTTAACATTTAGAGATTAGTGTTTTTTGTGGTATTAATTTATTTTCTGAAAAAATATTTATTTTTTGCATTTTTAGTATTATTTTATTTATTTTTACTTTATTTTATTTATTTTTACTTTATTTTTATTTTTAAAACGTAATATAATTTGACAATATTTTGTTTCCTTTTTTAAATGATGTCAAATTTGAAATAACTAAATCCTATTGGTTGGTGAACCTAGAGGTTCACCGTAAGGAGTGAACCCAAGAATAACTCATATATATATATATAGCTGGCACAACAGCACGACTGATTTTATACGATAACACGTAATGATTATATGGTATTGGGGTATTTTTCAAAAATATCATAGGCGAAAACACATAATTTATTTACAATTTGCCCAAAATATTTTGCAATAAAATACATATTCTCACGCACGCAGGAAAGAGATCGATACATGTCTCCTTAAACTTATTCTTCAGGCTACAATCCACAGTATATGGCGAGAGCAGAACAATAAGCGCCACCAGGGTGATCCTCTTAATCCAGTTCAAATGGTCCGATTCATTGATAAGACCATAAAAATATGATATCTTCTCTTCGCTATCGAAAGCCAGTTTACTACAGTGACATAATGCAGCGATGGCTTCAAAAGACTGTTCTTTCATAAATAGCTCTCTATTTCATTCAAAATTGTGTTTTAATTTATGAAAGCATAAACTTCAGTGGCCTGTAATTTTTATTTTTTTGTTGATAATCAATTTAAAATTTCAGCAAAAAAAATACATATTGTTTAGCAAAGAGCTTCTAAATTTTTGTTAAAAATGAATACATAAACGTGCATTCTAAAACCAACATTATACTAAACCAAAATCCAAACTGAACATAAACTCCACAGAAATTTGAGAATTTGTATCATTTACGATGTTTAACGGGTGACCAAGTAAAGAACCCAGATAATTCCATGTTTGCGAGAATTTGAATCCTGGTTTGGGCAAAAAAAAAAACGAATCTTCAACAAGATATGCTATTTTATAAAATACATTATCCTTTTTAATATAAGAAACATTTTTATCACACGTTTTATTCAGTTATTATTTATCTATTCTTTTATCACATTGTACTGAAGATATTTTAAGTTTGTAAATATAACCGTTGGAGTTGGTAGCGATTTTTCTTACATAAACTAATGGTCAAGTTTTAGTGGGAACCCCAAAAACAATTCATTCCACTCAGTTATGTTCCACTTAAATCACTTTCAGCTGTAACCCCATTTTAAATCACTTTCAGCTGTAACCCCATTTCTTTATACGTAATGGTGCCTTTGGCCCAAACTTTCACTTACTTTTAAAATTTCCAGATGGGCAACGTGTAGGTTTTAGATAGCATTGGTCATTTGATGAATTCAGAAAGACCAGCTTTCTCCATACTAATTCCATGTTCAAATTAGGGGTGGGAATAAATCAAATATCCAAATTTTTAGAGATATTTATGATCCGATATATTTCATTCGGATAACTATTGATCTTATCCAATTTGTAGTATCCAAATATCCGGTGTTAGGTATAATTAATCGGATATCCAATTCAATTCGTATAAATAAAATTTAAATTTAGAAATAACTATTTTAAAAAGCTGAAACCAAAAATAATATAAAACAATAATACTTTATTACAAAATAAATAGTTATTTACTTTAAAACTAATAACAAAAAATCAATTTGATAAATAAATATCATAAAATTACATAAAATATTAATAAGTACACAATTTCTATTTATCCTTCTTTAAATATATGTACATATATGCATATAACTAATCAGATTTGATATATGTTTTATTTCATTTTTACGGATATTACATATTAATATTTGTTTTTTTCATAGAATTATACAAATTCAACTTTTTTGGTTCAAATCGAGATGTATAGCTAATCAAATCAATTTTACAAATATTATTTCAGCTATTATATATATTTTGGAATTTAATTCCCAACCCTAATACAAATTTAAGCATTTAAGAATGAAACCAGTCCCATTTTCTACCATACAAATATTCTCATGATTCAGTTGTGTAGTTTCTTATATTTGTTATTTATTTCTTTCCGAACTACGATGAATATATTTTCCTGTGTTTTTAATTGATTTTTTAAGAAAATTACTCCATTTGTTTTATAATAAGTGTTATTTTATATTTTATATTTTGTTTTATAATAAATATTATTCTATAATTCCAATATAATTTTGTACATTAAATCTAATTTTTACCCTTTTGAATAACCAATAATTTTTTATTTAAATCATTCTTATTTAATTAATTATACATTAAACAGGGATATTTTAGTCAATTATACAAATTTTTTAATCTCCGTAAAAAATGTCAAAGTGACACTTATTTTGAAACGGAATGAATATAATTTATTAATCATCAACTCTAGGGAACAAATCGGAGAGAATACATATGTCGGTAAAATGGAAAAATGATAGAACTAGATTACGATTTGACTAGAACACAAGCAATAGAACAACAATAGACAAAGAACAAGGTCGAGGGAAAAAAGACAATGAATTCAAATTTTCTTCCTCTGTTAAACACATACGGCAAGCAAATTGAGAAAGTCGAGACTTTTCCGAACCGGAATGTCCATCCATCTCCGGGTCTGTCACCAGTCTCCATGAATGAGGCCATCTTCAAAGGAGTACCGCCGCTCCAACATGCCATCCTGTAAAAATGACTCTAGCCCTAGATGCGGCAAGCTACACAGTTATCGCCACCTCAAAGTCCGCTATACTACAATTTTCTCCAATATCAGGGCGGTGGAAAGATGATCCGGACCAGAAACAAACCAAACAAATAGAAATCACCATCCCAAGAAAGCGAACCACCCAAGACTTATTTTTCTATCAGAAGACAAGCGACGACCCTGATAACTAACAAGAAGTTAGATCTTGTTAGTTATATTACATGCTGTGGTTTCATGTCTAGGGGATTAATTCGACACGAACCTCTTGGTAATTAAAAAAAAAGATAACTAACAAGAGGTTTCTGAAAGCTTTTTATGACGTCCTCAAACAGGGATCGACCACCGTATTAACATGCGTGCCACCAGAGCTGGATCTCTCATAGAGCACATCACATCAGAACCTCATCTGAAACGCGAAGAAATCAGAGAAACAACCAAAAGAGCGCCAAATCCGTAGTAACTCTTTCTCGTTGAAAACATGTGATTCGACCATGGCTTCATCAGGCTGTATATTTATGATTAGCTCTTCAAATTCTAGGTACCTCATAAATTGTCACATCTTGAGCTGTGATATATGGAAAGACTTGAGAGAAATGATTTGACAACCTATGTGATTAAAGTCGACTTACCTTTTTGGTCAACCATCCATTTAGAACTCCAGAGTTAGAACTCCAGAGTTAGAATTCCAGAGTTAAGCGTGTTTGGACTGGAGTAGTGGAAGGATTGGTGACTTGTCAGGAAGTGATTCGCGATATCATGCGAGTGAAGCCAAAGCACGGAGAAAGATCATATGGTGATTGTAGGGTCAGTAAATAATGATTTCGAGTTTTGAAAAATTCATGTACCGACCGTTGGAACGAGATGGGGCCAAAGGCCGAGAGAGCGGACGTGGACGGTTCATTAGCCATGGACAGTCGGGGCATTACAAGTGGTATCAGAGCTGGTTAGTCATTTCGGTTCTGACTCGAGAGGCGCCTTGAGACTGTGGCGCAACGAGAACATTGCTTTCTTTGAGAGGGGTGAATTGTAATATCCTGAATTGTGATATATGGAAATATTTAAGAGAATTGATTTGACTATCTTTATCACTAAAATCGACTTATCTTTTCGGTCAACCATCCATTTAAAACTCCATAATTAAATGTGCTTGAACTAGAATAGTAAAATGATGGGTGATATGTCGGGAAATGATGAATTTACGAGAGAAAAATAATTCGATCTTGAATGACAAACCCCACGAAGAAGGTGGAATAACATCTTTTTGTAATGTGCTTTCCTGAATAGTATAACCATTCACCAGTTCCATTGAGATGGTATAAATGTAAGACTTTAATCATGGAGAAATGTGAAATGACATTGTGTATAACTTTGATTCGCCTATCTTTATATATAAAAGAGCCTTTTAATCCCTCCTCGGGCGTCCAGCTCAGCATCCACGTCACAAATTCGATTCACGTAGGTGCGACACGTGTCCTGTATCTCTCAACGCATCGTTTCATTTAATCGTTGGTTTGGGCTTTCATGGCGTAATTTCTCTGATTGGGCTCCGATGTCGTGATATCCGTTCGGCCTGCTAAGATGATGACGCCTCTGAATCGAATACGAGAAGATCAACGTCTTCGTGCGGCGGCGAGACGGTGACCTTTGTGCTTCTTCTCACAACCAGAAACGGTCTGATTTATGACATCCTCTTTAATCCCATTGATTCTATCCCCCACGATCTGTCTTTAAAGCATTCTTTGAATTGAGAGGCGGTGTGGTTTCGGTATAAATCTATATATAATAGCAAACTTAATTTTGTCCTCCTATGACATCAGCAATTTTTTATAGGAAAAAAAAATAAAGATCCAAAGGTGGAGTTTGTTTTGAATATATAATCTCAGGCATAAGATTTAGTTTTAAGATAAAACCATGACGTCATCTTCCTCTGGAGCAATGGTCAGCAATTCACAACTCTTCAATGGCGCCTCTTTATACAAACAGCAGTCTGCAGAGCGTTGTCTCTTTTCACAAACTGCAAAACGTTGTCTCTTTTCAGTAACTTATTTTTTTTGTCACTTTTCAGTAAGTTATTAATAGAATAGATTGTACAAGTTTGTTCATCAGATTCTCTCTTACCCTCCAAATCAAAACCTGGTAAAAAAATCAAAACCTGGTAAAAAAACCTGGTAAAAAAAATCGCTGGACACTCTTGTCTATTACCCTCCAAATCAAAACCTGGTAAAAAAAAAATCGCTGGACACTCTTGACTGCTGATGGATTGTTGTTCCTCTCACCCTCTCTCCTTTCCTCTTAATCAATTTTCTCACTTTTTCTCGATTATGTGGTCGTAGTCCAATTATGAATGGGCATAATTATTCCAACAACACCCAATTAGATTTTGAAAGAGATGAATAATTCTCTTTAAATCACCGAGTCAAACGTTTGAGAAAAGAAAAGTGTAAAAAGGGTTAAAACCTATGGTTTAAAACGCCAAGTACGCGGCTGTGGACAGACGTTCGGCGGCAAGCATAAGTTCTGATTGGGTGTTATTTCGTAAAGAAATCGGATCTATACACTTTTTTACAGTTTTTTATCAAAAAAAATCAAAATCTAATGGTGAGATTTGTGCCTAAAGATATAATCAAATGGTTAAGATTTTGTTTAGGAGTAAATGTATGACATCCTAGATTCATTATAGCAAGCGTCTTCATCCCACCAAATCATAGCTCTTCAAAGACGTCCCTTAAATAAACCTTCGATTTTTTCTTATAGCAAGCGACATCACCAAATCATAGCTCTTCAATGGCGTCTCTTAAATAAATTGTCGATTTTTTCTCATATCCCCGCACCAATCATCATACCTTAAGAGTTGTGTCTTTGTAGAATGTTATATATTGAAGAGATTGTAAGCGTTGTCAGAGTTATTTGACGCTTTCTTCCATTCTCTCCTTGGCTACTTATCTATCTCCCTGGATATCTAATCTCTCTTTTTCATTTCCATCTGTTGCTTAGGATGTTCTTCCTCTAACCCTCTACTTCTCAGATAATTTAACTTTCGTATTCTGTCTCTGTTGAGTTTCTGATGAGTTTATTATCTCTGTTTTATTTCTGCAATTTCCAACCTATTTCCCTGCAAATATGTCCCTGATGAGTTTCTGGTGAGTCTGCTATCTCTCTTCGTTTCCAATTTTCGTTTATGTTGAATTTACTGTCCCCTGTTGAGTTTTCAGATGTATTTCTTTGCTATTACTCAATTTACTGTCCCTGTTAAGTTTCTTATTCTTCCCATTCAGAATATCGATAAAACCCCTATTCAGTACAAGCCTTTTCCTATCATAATAGCAAGAAGGTACCTTTCAAAACTGATTTGGCGTCCATATTGGTGAAACACCAATGAACAGAAAGGAGTGTTTACAACTAAATTTGCCTGATTTTACAAAATTTTCCAAACAAAAGTTTTTTTGTGTTTTGATGTTATATAGATTGTATGTATACCAATGTTCTCCTATAAATAAATGCCAAACTTGGTAGACCGAGTTCCATGTTGACTATGGACCTCTAACGAACATCGCCTTTAGTAACCCAAGTTCCTACGATCATTGTTGGGAAGGATGTATCCCATGGTTCCCCCTGACGAGCCTGTAATACCAACTGTATACAGTGGGCACTTGTCACATTGCTTCCTCTGCCATAAAATTCTCTGTAGGTAATATTGTAACTAAAATAACCAAATTTGTTGGCTTTTATGATTAGGGAGATAGATAGAAATAACTTTTAACATACATCATTTGAAAAAACATGTTGACTATGTATACATGGTTTCTTTATAATTACTGGTTACGTTCTAAGATAAATCATCTATTTTTGTAATCTTGAAAATGGTATACAATGTACATGAACTGCAAAAAATTGGCCAGGTCTTTAAATAAACTAAGAACAAAAGATTTGTCACACGTAGGGGTGAGCAGCAGTAATTTACAGATACCATCTATGTAGATGTTAAACATAAAAATATCATATCCAATTATTTTTTGGTTGAGAAGGATTAATTATACCAAAAAAATGTTTTCGCATAAATTTGATTTCTGTTAGTCTATATTTATTAGTAGACTTATGAAATGTGCTTAAAATTGGTAAAGAAACTTATCAGTAGACACCGTCTTTTAAATTGATACTTTCTCCAAGTTTATATACTGCAGTGAATTACATTATATGTCTCCTCGATTGTCATCTTTTCATATTCATTTTCTGTAACTCCTAATTCTATAATTTGTATTTGGTTTGGCCAGAAGAGCTGATATGAGGAATGATACTCTTTCCTTGATTAAGTGTTCATATCTGTTTCTAAATTCTATTATCTCCTTTTTTTCTTTTAAAACTTGAATGCGTAACTTTTTGAACAATTTCCAATTATGTTGAAAGAGAGGAACTATCTTCTTTTAATCATTGCAAGTCGAGGGAGACAACCGTTTGGAAAAACTGAAAAAGTGTAACACGTATGTAAAACTGAAGAAACTGATTATGTATACCCGGTAACATATTAGTTTTTCTACGTACATATCGTTCTTATGCATTTAGAGCTTTCGGTTAGATGTGAGTTGTGGCATTTATCTGATTTCTGACACAATACAATTCTTTTATACTTTTTGGAATAACTGTTTTGAACAAAGCCAACTTTGCGAAAATATTACGATTATGATCATTGTTAGCCTTCTTAATATCTAAACTTTTTTTGGTATCAGTAACACCTAAACTTACTATCTATTCTATTAATTTTTCAACATGACCAATTGATATTTGTTTGGTCTAATTTAAATTATAACTGTATTTAAAATGTAACTGTATTAAATAAATTACAACTGCATCTAATATATAAATGTTTCTTTGATAACCTCCGAAACTCCTATTTTAATGGGACACGAACATGGCAAAAAGTGTAGATTAGTATATCATGTCCGATGAATTTTTTTTTTTTTTTTTTTTTAATGTCCGATGAATTAAAATGAACTAAAATGTATTAATATACATATGTTGACAAAACAAAACACATATGTACATATACGTCTATACAATGTGTATCTGATTTTTAGCTAATCAATTAATTAATACCTCGACTCAAGTCGTAATGATGTTCTTTATTTAATAGATGTTTTTTCCAGTTAAAATATAAAATAATAGTTTTGATATATATATATATATATATATTTTTTATGTTTAAAAAACATTTAGAAAATACTTAATTTTTTTTGTTCAACAGAAAATACTTACTTTAACTTTTGTTTCTATATTTTTATTTTCAATTGACATATAAAATATCAAAAATAATTTAAATAATTTTGTAACAAGTTAATATTTTTGACATCTATCAAACAACATCAAAACTTAAAAAATTATAAATATTTATTTGTATAATGCGAATAATAAAATTAAACTTCAAATCCAAAGTAAAGCAAAAGTAAAAAATTATTAATAAATTGTAGATAAAAACTGAAAGCCTGACTTTTTATCAAAAATTATACAAAACAGATTTTAAAAATATAATTAAAAAATAAAAACAATTAAAATTTATCTATTGGTTTAACCGGAAATCGGGTTCCGGACTTTAGTGATTTTTGCGGGTTTTATTAGGGTTTTAAACATCAAGACTTAAAAATTCATAAATATTTATATGTATAATGTGAATAGTAAAATTAAATTTTAAATCCAAAATAAAGCAGAAGTAAAATATTATTTATAAATTGTGGATAACAAAACTAAAAACCTAACTTCCGTATTAAAAACTAAAAATAAAAGAAGAAAAAGTTATATTTTAGTTCAACCAATCACCATTTCAACCGGTAACCGAGTTCTGGGTTTTAATGATTTTTTGCGGGTTTTATTGAGTCTTTAAATATTAGTTTGTTTATAAAACTCAAAATGTATTTATCTTAGATCACCGGGTTTACCGGTTCAATAGCGAATCCAGATCAGATTTTAAAACACTAAGTATGAGACTTTGATTTCAAAGTCGGGTTTTTCGGATATGAATATACTTGACGAATTATGTTAGGTAAGTAATAAAAAATACAATATTTTACAAACTATAGGAATAAAATTTTAAAATAATTTCTGAAATGGATAAATATAGTTATGTAACTTAACATATTGAATATAGTTATCAAAATTATATTAAATTAAATTAATATTAATTACAAATATAACTAACACAAAAATATAATATTTAAATTTCTAAAAAAAAGTTAAAACAAAAATTATACCCGCCCTTCTGAAGGGCGGGTCAAAATCTAGTTTTAATTAAAACACTTACTTTAAAAAAACTATGTTCACTTTAATACCTGAATTATCCTCATTTTAATAATAAGTTTTAAACGAACCTAATAAATGTTTAAAACATAAATAAAAAATCTTTTAAAAAAATTATCTTTACTTTTAAGTTTGGATATTTTTAATTTTTATAATATTAGTTGCAGTTTTAGTTTTAGATTTTGTTTGTTTTTTGGATTTTAAAAATAATTTAATTATTCTATTCAGAGTTAAGAGTTAAGTTTTCTAAATGTTAAAATATTATCAGATATTTAGTTATTTTATTCTTAAACATGAAATAAAATTTTAAATTTAAGATTTTGTTTTGAATTTTAGAAATTTTTAAAGTTTTGCTTTAAGCTTATTAATATTTGATTAAAATTATCATAGTTTGAGAATTAAACTGAAAACGTTATAAAAGTAAGTTTATTCAAATGCAGCTTAGATTAAGTGATTAATTTGATTTTCAATATATTTAAAACTCAAACAAACATGTATAGTCTTAAATAATAATGATCACTTTTAAAAAATTATATAGTCAACCTAACTTAAATATAGATTTTCAGTTAGAATGGATCACTCCGCACTCCATATTACTTATAATTTCTCTAAAAACAATTTAAATATTAAATCTAACTGTTACTTTAGTTAAACTAAACATTAAAAGAAAACAATATAATAGTCTTCAATAAATTTTTTATAATTAATAAATTTGCAACTTTAAAGTAAATAGTTAAATAACGGATAAGTTGTTTTAATAAAAAATATAAAAGTTAGTTTTAATGTCAGTTAAAATAAATTAACATTTTAATTAAATTCTATTATTTGCTATCCGCCCGTAGGGCGGACCTTTTCTAGTATATCCTAAAGCAAATTATTTTTCAATGTTCGTGAGAAACTCCTTTTTTTGAAAAAAAAAAGATATTGTAAATAACTTATGTAGAATAAAAAAAATTAAGTACATATAAATTAATGAACTTAGCCCAGATGGATTTAAAAAATAAAACTTAGTGTGGGAAAGATGAAGTTTGTGGAGGTCGCATTTCAATTTTAGATTAGAAAAATAGAGTTTTTTTGAGTTTGGATTGTTTCTTAACATCCATTTCATTTTTAAAGACGACTGACTGACTCCACGACAAGTACAAACTATTGACCTACATACCAAAGATATATTATGAACTTTTAATTTGTATTTTTACGAAGACAAACTTATTATGACATGTTGAGACCTCTTAAATCTTTTTGATAAGTTGAGATCCAAGATTCAATTATTTTAATTTCTTTTTCTCTTTGCATCACTAGCCATTTAGGATCGTCTTTTCTCCTCGAACTGAGGTCTTGACAATGTGTACCTGTTCGCAGTATCAAAGAAATTCAATTCTTACTCGACTTTTGCGTAATGCTTGATTTAAACTGAAGTTTTCAATAAATTACCATTAAGTGTCTTGATGGCGACTACACTGCCTGAAACATTCTCCAAAACACTGAAAGCCCATAATATGTATTGATTCAGTAACCTATTTAAGCAGCTGATGTAAAATTTATTATGTTCAGTTACCCGCCGACGCTGTAAGGATCTGCTAATCCATTAGAGAAAATGATGTTGCTCCCAAATCTTCGGAGAATTAACTTGACATCCTATAATTTTTTTAGATATATTGTATATGACTAATTAGTTTCTATCAAATTAACTACCTTTTTATAACATGACTTTAAAATTAGTTAACTACTTGAACGCCGAAATAAGTCGTGATCCAATGCGGCCGCGGGGAAACACCATATTTGGATTTACAGTCGTCAATAAAACTGGTCATATTAAACGGAACCGTTTGGAACATCGTGTCCTGTTTGTCATGTCCTATTGGCATCACTATTTCGCTGCAGCCCTATTGATTGATATATCGTTAATATAAGTTAACTCTTCCATATATTGATTAGAATAATAGCATTAATTTATGTGTATGCTTTATAATCCAAAGTTTACATGCCTGCCAACTCCATGCAATTGCATTGTTTGGGGGCTGCATAACCAAATCAGTATCATAGCAAGACTGGTTGCCAAAATAGGCAACAACACCTGCAAAAATCCGGTCAAGTATATAATTTTTATGGTTTTGTGGGTTGTCGATTGCGTTGCATAATGTAGCCACCCAATCATCAGGATTCCCGTTGAATTGAACTGATTCTGCGTATATTGAGTCCAAGTAGTCTTTGATATCGAAGCTACGGCTCAATGGACTGAAATTTTTTTTGTTACAGAACAACTTGAGTACTATAAAGTGTAGCTTACATATATATAAGCATTGAGAAGGAAACACTATCATTCTTACGTACGCGCAAGTTTTGAATTTTTTGCTTAGGATCAAGAGACCGTTGGATTTGGCAGCAACTCTATCAATCGCTTCCCAAGATTTACGGATTGTTTTATAACATCTTTCACTCGTTTCCTAGTAAAATATATTTTAGGAAATCATATTAGTCAAGACCCCTGTTCAAAAACGCGGCCGCCTAGCCGCCTAGGCGGCCGCCTGGGCGCTATTCGGTGAGTGGCCGCGGCGAGTTGGGCCAAATCGGTGAATCCAAGCGTTGACCCGCGTTTGACCGCCTAATTCCCGCGTTGACCGCCTAATCCCGCGTTGACCGCCTAATCCCGCGTTGACCGCCTAAGTTTTTTTTTGTTTTTTTTTTTTTTAAAGCTGAAATACGATTGATTATTTTTACTAGATTTGTATAATTATTGATTAATAAATAGTTACAATTAGTTATCTAACCCAAAACAAACACATATATACTACATTAGGGATTTTCTCGTATCAAACACGCTCAAATCTAAATGTTCGATAAATTTAAAGGAGATCGTTTCAAAAAATTATCTTAAAAAGTTATAATTATATATAAGAACTTGTGTCATCATGTTTAAAATTAACTAAACATATTATAAATATATTAAATTATATTTAAAACTAGGCCCCGCGTAATTTCCGAGTACTCCCCGATTTTTTGGTAACTCGCTAGGCCCAGACTCGCCGCCCGACTAGCGCCTAGCGTAGTTTCGAACAAGGGTCAAGACTAGGCTTTTAGCAGAAAAAGTTTAATGAGAATGACATAAATGATATGTACGTTAATTATGATATATCAAGCCAAATGAAAAGTTAATATGTTGAAATGGTATAAATTTTTATATAGTCACCTTGAAAACTTTGGTTATGATATGATAATAACCAAATTTAGGACGAGTATCTTCGAAGTAGAGAAGAGGAGCTGAAGATGCTAATGCCCCAAGTGCTATGTGTGGATATTTTATCCTGAACCACGCCGCTAACACTTTTGTACCATGAAAAAGGATTGTCACTATTTAAGATACCGTATTTTTAGTCATATGTATCACTATTTAAAGTCACCGTTGAAGAGAGAGCATTATGTACAGTACTCTTCTCGAAACAATATTCCATATGTTGTAAGTTTTTTTTTTGATAAAGAATATTGGTTCGAACGTTATAATATATAACGTGGACTTACTTCCACCGTAGGATGCCCCGACGACGATAATTGGGCTATGTTTCGCAGAATATTTCTCCTTAACGTGCACGAGAATCGCCGCATAGTCTGCCAGAGCTTGTGCTGCGTTCAAATACCCCAACGTACTGGCATTCTTTAGTGCTTCTTCAGCCGATCCAAACGGCATAGACTTCCCATAATACCTATGCTGCATATCGCAGAGTATACATTTTATACAAATGCAGTACAAAAGACTAGTACAATATATATTTTTTTTGTCAAACCATAACTTCCATTTCTACTGCAACATTATCCGATTACAACAATAACCGAGCAAGACTAGCCTTTGCCAAGGAGTCTGCCTGAGAGTTTTCAATACGAAGAATAAATTTAAAAGATAGTGGACAGAAGAGAGTGGCAAGGTTCTTTATGACTAGTACAATATAAATTCTAAAAATTAAAAGTCGATAAATTAATACACTATAAGTTTCATTGCAAGTTAGGCCGATTCAAAATACGACAATTTGTGATTAAATTATAAGATAATAATTCTTTTAATCTTTTGTAAATATATAATCTATATATATATTTTTTTTTTAAATTCTTTTCTTTTTATTCAAAATAGCATCCATCATCTTGATATTTTGAAAATTTTAATAGTATTTTATCAGATTATACAACATATTTACAGTATATGGTACATGTCTTTTATACACTAAATAATCTAATAAAATTGAATATATAAAGCAGCAACTATTGTTTATTTTATATTAATTTTTCTTTTGAAAATATATATAAATCTATAATAATTTTGGTAAATTAATAACTATATAAATTCATAAAATATTATTATTTTAATATATTAATTTATAGAGTTTTAAATGTATATTTTCAGATATATAAAGACACACACCTCTATGTAGACGAGAAGGGCTTTTAAACGTGCACCATTCTCTTGGAAAAAATCGACATCGTACAAGTCAGCCTCTATTGACGCTTCCCCTCCAAGAAAAGCTAATATTGGTGCGTCGGCTTTGGAACCAGCCCAGTGCTTGGCATTGATGATGTATCTTTGTTGAAACGTCTGGTAACTTTCGGGGGTGAAAGTAAAATGGTCGAGATTCTGATCGTAGTAGAAGAATTTGAGATCAGAATTATCAGCAGAGGCATCTACTGTTTCTGTCGGTCTCGTTGTTGGGGAAATACCAAGTCGAGCGACTTTGGAGTGTGCGAGGTCTACGAAATAATGTGACAATATTGAGAAGACCAATGGTAGGAGAATCGTAAATGGAAGAGACATTTTTAGTGTGTTTTGTTTCATCTTAGTATATAACTTAGTGTGCTTTATATAAGTAATTCACTTGGTAAATTGGCTTCTCGAGCTCATGCAACAATATATTTGTATATAGATCCCAAAAGACACAATCAATATAATATATAACAGATTAGTTTTTGCGTAAGTTTTCCCATGACAAATGTATGTGTGTAAGCGAGATGTCCGCCATCACGAGTTCGAGCCCCGGTTACAGCGGATTTAACATGGTTTCTGTTTGGCTTCCAGGACATTCCTCGCCAGTTCCGGTTGGATGTGGTGGGATAATCGGACTAAGTGAGAAGTCCGGATACCTGGATTATCAAAAAAAAAATGTATGCGTATATATGCATATTTAAACATAATCGTTTAGTTGTGTGTATGTATGCTGTATGCATATTATCGAATCTTCTCAAACTCTTAGTTCCACCTTATTTTAATGTTTTTTTGTCAAGGGGTTACTCCTTTTTGGATAAACTTGATGCAAATTTTCTCATATTAGTGATATCAACAATTTAGCAAAAACAAAATTTGTTTTTGTGAATCTAGTCAACTACAACTACAAGTCTACAACCATAAGATAAACCAAGAAAGTATATATTAATACATATTTTCAATGTTAAGTTATAAGACTGGCATTTTTTTCTAGTGTATGTATCATTGTTATTTTTTTTGTTTTTAGACTAAGTTTAGTTATAAGTTATAACCAGTGAGACATAAATAGGTTTTATAAAAGTCATAAATAATTGTAACCAAGTCTAAAATTTAAAATTTATAGATTACCAGTGAGACAGAAATAGGTTTTATAAAAGTCATAAATAATTGTAACTAAGTCTAAAATTTAAAATGTATAGGTTTTAATTGATTGTCTTCCAACCATATAGTAGCTCCGGCACTGCTTATAAGTTATAACCGATTACAAAGATTGACACAATAGACACGACTCACACCACTATGATTTTACACGATAACACGTTATCAGTATATGATATTACGGTACCTATTTAAATCATAGGCAAAAACTCATCATTCATTTACAGCTTTCCAAAACATTTTGCTAAAAGACAAATATTGTCTAGCAAAAAGCCTCTAAAAATAATATGGATACACAAACGTGTATTTTTAACTAATTGGTCTAAACCAAATCCAAACTGAACATAAACTCCACAGACCGTTTTTGATGTTTAATGGGTGACAAGTAAAGAACCGAGATAGTTCTATGTGTTGCGAGAATTTGTTTCTTAGCAAAAAAAAAAAAAAGAATTTGTTTCCTGGTTTGACCAAAGAAACGAATCTTCAACAAGATATGCTATTTTACAAAGTGCATTATCCTTTATATAAAAAAATAAATATGATTTCATTATTTACACGTTTTGTTTAATTATTTATTTGGTTATTCTTTTATCACATAATATTTAAAGAGATTTTATCAAACGGTAGTAATTTAGTGGTAATCATTTGAAGGTCAACATAAATTCATCGGTCTTAAGTTCGAATTTTTTACTGGAAACTAAATTGTTGCTGCTTGATGAATTTAAATTTTGATCTAGATAATTAATATGATGGACTGTGATAAATGATAAATCAATCATTTGATATTAGTTGGAAGATATTTAAATTTAGATCAGGATAATACATTTTTGGAATAGTCCATTCTGAAACATTAACTATGTTTTTATTTTGAATACAGGACTTTCAGAACCGAAACTCGTAATTCACCAAACTAAAATCACATATAATATTAGTATCGTTATAGTAGTCATTCAAATTGGAGACATTTGACACAATGCTCTTTTTGAGTTGACCCGATAGTCGTTAGTTCATAAAAACAAAATTAAAGACACTTTAGGTTTGTACGTAGTATAATCCGTTGGAGTTGGTAGTGATTCTCTTACATGTGATTATACAGTATTATAAAGTAAAGGTCAAGTTTTAGTGGGAACTAAAAAAATATTTCATTCCACTCAATTATGTTCCACTTATTCACTTTCAGCTGTAACTCCATTTCTTTATATATGTAGTGGTGCATTTGGCCCAAACTTTCACTTTTCTTTTTTAAATTTCCAGATCACCAACGTGTAGCTTTTAGATACCATTTGTCATTTGATGAATTCACAAAGACCAGTTTTCTCCATACGTAATTACGTATTAAAATTTAAGCATTTAAGAACGAAACCAGTCTCCTTTTCTACGACATACAAATATTCTAATGATTCAGTTGTGTAGTTTTTATTTTCTTTTTTTGGTAAAATAGTTTTTATTTTCTTATATTTTGAAAAGTTTTTGTTTTACTAAAGATCTTAGAACAGCCTCAACGCAGTATTTAGAAGGATTTTAGGAAAGGAGGACCACAATTTTACTGGAACCAAGGAGAGAAGACTCCAAATAGAAAATGTTTGTAGTTGGGTTTTTGAACTGTTTGGGGGCTCCACTAACACGTAGTGACCCGCGATATGTTCATTTTTATTTTTTTTAGATTGGATAGAAACAAAAAAAAAAAAATAAGAAACTTATTTAAATTTGGGAAATTGGACTGTATGACATAGAAAAAAAGACTGATTCATCAAGTAACCAGTTTCCCTAATATATCTATACATACTGTTACATTTATATAATAATACTGTATTAGCCCTTTCTTTTACGGACACAACCTTCAAAGAAACAAAAATCTAATTAATTATTATTGATGGTAAAACACAGAACGTGGCATTTTGTTGCTCACATACACTAACAAAATAAGTTTTTTCATTGCTAATATTTGGAAATGTGAACAGATTCCTCCAGAATAAATTCAAGCGACGAAGATGTTACAGAGGACGCTCCCGGAGTTTTGTGGAAGAGGAGACCGGTTTAGAAGGCTTTGTTGGTGACAGAAAGGAGAGGCTTCTCAGATTCCAAAAGAGACACTAGCAAGGACACCGGAACATGTATGTTTCTGTATTTACAGGAAATCGTATGTTGAAGAAGATGAACAGTTTTGTTATCGTATTCTACTCTATTATATGCATATAGAATAGAAATGTAAACAATGAGTACTTTTTATATTTTATGTGTTCTATTTTGTTGCTATACTATTTTATCATATTCCATTCCATTTGACGGTTAATAAAAAGTGTTATATTTTGTTTAGAAATATAGTTTGTAATTTTCTCCGATTCTAACTATTTCTACATGTTTTTAATCTGTAAAAATCGTATTGTGATCTATATTGTATAGTTTGATATTACATAATACTATGAATTTTTTAGATTTTGATATTTGGGTTTAGGGTTCATATTTGTATTATGATTTAGTGATTAGAGACTAGGGTTTAGTATTTAGAAGATGAATGAGTATTGTTAGTGTCAACATTAATTTCTTACATGGAATCACACACATTTCATAATTTCACCAATATGTACTATGTTATCTATTTTGTTCTATTCTATTTGGATTTAGGGTTTATATTTGGGTTTAGGATTTATATTTCTTTTTAAGGTTTAGTGATTAGTGTTTTAGGCTTAGCATATAAAAGGTTTGGATTAACGTTGGGGTGATCATTACTTCTTTCACCGCAATCATAGACATTTTAAAATTTGAACAATATGTATTGTGTTATTTTTTTCGTTACTATTCTAGTTTAATAATGTTTCATACTATACTATATATCGAATGTGGTTGTCACTGCGCCACTAAAAGAACCACGTCATCTATTCTCTCACTTTAAATTTGTAACTGGAAACCTTTTACATGCAGAGACAGAACCGGATATTTTGTGGTCTAAATGCTAGACACTACATTATGTCAAAATCATTGTCAATTACCTAATTTATCTTCCAAATATGGTCATTACACAAATAAACCCTTTAGATTTTTAGGGTTAATTACATATGTTTGTCAGCAAATAAAATAAAGAACAAAAAAACAGGAAACAGTCTTGGGAAGGAGACTCACTCATCGTATGATCGTAAGACAAGTTTTCAAGATGTTGCCCAAATTCTTGTCGACCCCTTCTACCAATGGCCTACAAAGATGATTGTTCGACCGATACACTATATATACGATAATTGAGTATCTTCGACTTTGTGATGATTATTATGGGCGTGGGGACATTAAGGGTGTGGTTGTGGAATATATACCCCATCTTTACTTGTAGTGGATGCAACCTTTTTTCTTTAACATTCGCTCTCATTTGAGAACCCAAAAAAGGAACTGATTAAATTCGAAGCGGCGATGCTTTATTTTTTCTTGACTAAAGGCTTTCAAATTAACACAAACTAACTATTACAAAATAACACGATAGATAAAGTTTGCATGAAATAAATTTCATGAATGACTGAGTCCCCTCCTGAGAAACAACAAAGGAAAATACTAAAGTAACTAACAATACAAGAAAGACAATAACTAGTTATAGCCTTATAGGATCCAAGACCGCTCTTCAACTTGACGGCCCGTTTTCCTCTTCTTTGCATTGTCTTCCAATCCATGTCTTGATATTTGGTTAGAGGTTTTGTCTTCCTCCCACCTCTTACACTGTGATAATGTTGTTTTTCGCTAGGCCGGACCATAGTAGGCTCTTAGTCCAAACACATCAAGCTTGGGTCTGTGATTTTTATTTTTATATGATATTTTTATAAACTAAAATGGTAAAAATGTACTGTAAAATGGCGTATTTTCTCCCCTCCTTGGGGTCTTCTAAAACTTATTTTATATACAGTATAACCTCTTTAAATTAATAATCTATAAATTAATATTTCTATAAATTAATATAATTTCATAGTTCCAAATTGAATTTTTGGTTCAATTAGTATCTCGATAAATTAATAATCTCTATAAATTAATAAAAAATTATAGTTTTGGTGTAATCCCAACATTATTAATTTATAGAGGTTTCACTGTATATTTGTTGCACTAAGTTTTAAGAGTCAAGGCCATGCCCCAATTTTCTTTTATAAAATATTACTTTGTACCATTTTGCAGTTACACGGCAACTTATATTACTAATTAGATATATGATTTTTAATATAAAACTGATCAAAGTAATTTGACCGCAGTCTGGATTTGTTTCTTTTTTTAAATCTCGGTCTATATAGGTATGGCCAAACTTAAAGGTTAGAGTGATGTACACATTTATATATCCTCTTTCTTATCATATTGTAAGCTGACGAGATATGTCTCCGTCTATTGTGATAAATTGGTCTCTTTTGCAGGGACATAGCCGATGTCCCATTGGTGAACTACATAAATCTTACTTGCGTTTTGTTTTATTTTTCGCACGCGTCCGATCCGTTATAACAATTTAGATCTTGTTCGTGTTTCGAAGCAGGCTATTCAGAAAAAAGTCATACGCAATAACACAGTGGAAAGTAATGAATATCAACTGTTACAAGAAGATTATTAATGAAACAATGCAAGCTTGCTAATCAAATATCTGCAGTACATGAACTGTTTTGAGATTTGTTTGATTCCGGCAAAGAGACCATAGCATGAGAACACTTAATATGAGCCGTTCGATGTGATGATTTCCATACCCCGACTTTAAACCTAACCTTCGCCTTAACATACACTTCAAGCTCGATCTTTCCCAAAGAATGTTGAGCCCTTAGATCATAACTACTGGATTTAGAAACGGCGACGTTTTGCGCAACCAAAGTGTCATCAATTTGCGTTACGTTCATCCGCGGTTGGTGAAACGGCTCCATCGTGTCGAACGCAAGCGTCTGGTCCTTGAATTTCACGAATATCTCGACGGAATTGTAGTAGACCGATATTCTGTGGTTAGGGTTCCGAGATTGGATGGTGAATTTGAATGTAGCGGACATGTGATTGTCGTCTGTGAGGTTAAAATTTTGGACCGAGCCGTTTTCGAGACTGTAATGAAGCTTTTTGGGTTTGGTTACGAGCCATGTAATAAGAAAACCTACAGCAACGATGAAGATTAGGGTTAGTATGACGAGGATAACGTAGCAGACAAGGGAACGGCGGGGGTGCAGTGGCCGAGATGGAGAAGCTGTAATTGGCATTAGATCTATGCACTTCTTAGCTAAGGGGTTTGGGTTCAATCATTAGCTTATTTGTATGTTTATATACACAGAGTAGATACTTGTCATGCAAGAAACCTGGAAAGCACGTTGGATTCTTATGTTCTTTGCTTAATCAGTAGATAACTGAGTTCTGTTTTTTTTATTACAGCTTTAAAACGTTTTGTTCCTTATACTTTGCTTCTAACAATTTTATGTTTTAAAGCTTTCTAAGATTTGTATATCTCCATTTAACGTTTTTTTCTCAAAAAGATTTGTATATATACATGCCCCACCAAGAAAAGTAAAATAGTTAAGAATAAAGTGTAAACCGTAAATTTTTATAATTTTCTAATTTAGGACAAACTTCTTAGATAGCACAAAAAATTACACGTAAAGAGAGAATACTCAAAAATAACATCAATCTGGTATCCAAATAACTAAATTACTCTAAACTCTTATCCTAACTCCACCACTTAAATATATTAGAATCATCATTAAAACCAAACTTAAAATTTAATTAACTTATTTCAGAAAGTTTTCCTTTTGAGAATAAAAAGTGTTTTAGAGGGTATTTTTATATTTATAATTTATTATGTTCTTATGAATGTAAACGCTATATATATTCTTTAATATATAAACGTTATAGGTCTTGTACATATATTTTCTTATAATTATCAATAAATTTAAAATTTCATAAAAAATTATTATATATACAATTTTTACTAAGTATTTTGTCCGCACATTTATACATATTTTTATAGATATAAAAATATACTATTAGTTTAATATTAAAAATTAAATAAAATATTAAATATATACTATTTTATTAATCTTTAAATTTCGTGATTTTTATTGATTTAAAAACATTATTTTGGATAATAACATTAAATATTAAATAGTAAATTTTGGAGGTCTGGGTTCAAACCCTAGAAAATACCAAATTATGCAAATTATGGAGAAATATGTTACAGAAGATCTTCAGCTTGGTGCAGGGCGTACCATCGAACATAGATCTTATAGGACGGCTCAAAGTGGTGCAGTCAGGTATGTATTCTCACATGGTGGTAGAATTGTCGGCTGTAGTCTTTGTAGTATTCTAAATAAATAAAATAAACATTAAACTTACATCACATAAATTTTTAATAGAATTTCAAATACTATATATAATTTTTAAATTATGATTTTGAATGTAAAACATGAATTAGAAGTTAGATCATTAGGCTATAATAAAAAGTTCAATTTGTACTAATTTACTCTTCATATGTTCAACAATTAATATATTTAACATTCTAAAAATTAGATTATATTCAGAAATATAAAATTAAAAGAAAAAGTAAAAGTTTAAAGTTTAATAAAAGTAAAAACTTTTACTATATTATATATCATAATATATATATATATATATATTTTAAAAAACAATTACACACAATCAGTATTAAATATAAGTTTTCACAATTATACGAAAAGGACAAACATGCTTTTTGATAATTAGAATTATCAAAATATATCGTTCATTAAGTGCGGATGAGAGGCCAAGGCCTACGAGGTCTTTAGAGTTTATATCGTATAGGAAAAGCTAAAATATGTGTTTGACCACTTCAAAACATCTGCTTCATATACAAATCTTAACTTCCCTGAGTTTCGCATTTCTTCATGTAATAGATGATTGTATTAAGAAAGATATAAGATATAAAGAACAAACACAACCCTGAAATATCATTGAGCATGTCTAATATTGGCGTTAACACTCAAGTCAATCTCTCACTCTTTGAGATTTTCTAAACGGCAGGAGTCACATACTCAGGAAATTTAAAAAGAATGTATAGGAAAACTGACCATAGTTATATGTTAGTTTTTGGGACCAAGACATCTTGATAGCATGCCTCCATCAACATGGAAATCAGAAGAAAAAAAAAAATAGAGACAGCCTTAAAAAGAGGAAGGAAAAAAAAGACGAAAAACAAATCCACTTCTAATAAACTGACCAGATGAGATAGCTCATTCTTTTGAGAATCATAATGTAAACACGTATGTGGATATCATAGATTAAGATTATTTAAATATTCATGTTTTTTCAGCTTGAATCAGCATCATAATGTAAAAAATTTATACTATATCCCTGAAACTATAATATAACATATATATAGAGAAATTGTTTGCCTAGATTCTCAAACCCAACCAGTAATATAAAAATTCGCTTAGCCCTTAGCTTATACTTGGTTTAGTCATCATTCATCAGCATGAGAGCACAACAGTGAAGTTTATCATGATCTGAGTCAATTGAGAGATCAAAGTCACATCGAAACTGGGAACAGTGAGAATCCCATGCCAGAAAAGAGGCAAAACACAAACCTTAGGCATGAGAGGACAAAGAGACAGATGTGAATGCGAAGCGGAAGAAGACGCAATCGGAAGGGAGAGCGTTCGCTGCTTTTGTTGCTTCTCATGTAACCTTCTTTATCAAATAATTTATCAAAAACTTGGTAACTTCGGCAATAGCTCCAGTGAAATCTACGAAGCTCCAATGGGGTCAAGAAAAGAAAGATCTCGCTACGCCTCTATACCACTCCAATGAGTTCTACACAACTTTGGTTTAGATTTATGTTAACACATGTTATACACGATAGTTCAATTATAGGTTAGTTTAATTTAAGTATATCATATAAACTTGTTTTTATATTTAGTCACAACATGTTCAATAAATCTAAATTTAAAGCATGCCATGGTAAAATTCAAAAAGAATTCTCTGTTAATAGATTAGATTGTTCGTACTTAACGGTTAGGTATGCCTCCGTGATAAGTGGTACTGTGAGCATGGGCTCGTTGTCAACATGCCACTCTCGATTCTCAGAATTTGTTTTCTAGGGCCATGTCCATCCGGGAGTTCTAGTTGAGTATCTCATAAATTAAAACAGAAGAGAGAGGCTAGAATTGCGAGAACAAACATTAAAATAGCACCTTTCAGAACCTGCTTAAATAGTTCTAATTAATTTTGAAAGTTAATTGTATAATTTGACTATTAATATTTTAATGCCAATGAGTATTTAAAGCGTTGAGGATGCTCTAAACTAGACATTATTTTCGTTAAGTGTCTTCAAGACGAAAGGTGTTTTTCTTTATTTTGGGTTAATCATTAATAGGATAGAAAGTCCACTTCCAACAATAGCAATCGTTTTGGTTTTAGATACTTCTTTTATTTTAAATTACCATTGACAATTAGGTTGTTTCAATATTTTAGTGTCTAAACGATCAGATGAATTGACCATTGAAAATGTATTTTCGAGTATCAGAATTTTCTCTTGTTTTTATATTTATGGGAGTAAAATTACAAAGGATGAAAACTGTTGCGCATGTCATACAGAAGAGAAGTTTGATTTAATTATCAGAGAAATAACCAATGAATGGTTAATTATCTGTTCCACGTGTTTTATGAACCAAAACTTGTATTGCTATAATGCATTTGTAGACCCTTCATGTTAAACAGCTGAAAAGTTATACGATCAACTTTATACCACCTGTCAATACCTTCACAATGACTGTTTTTAAAGCAAAGGACACCATATGATGTTTCATTACTAATTATTTTAAGTTAGATTAGCCATTGTAACGTTAGTTTCTCGACATTGTAACTATTATTCAGAAATCAGAAGTTACATGAATCAACCAAAAATATCACACATAACTTAGCAGAGAAGCATGGACAATGAAAAACTAAGTCAGATGTTTTAGCATATCTATAGATGCATTATACCAAACATAACCAAAATAATTTGTAAAATAAACGTTAATGCACAAGTCATTAAACATACGTCTTAGAAATCTTTTTAGAACTCAACTTCAGCCGTGATCTTACTTTTGAGGGTGTTCATTGGAGGCTGATGCGGCGGCGGCCCATGAGCCGGTGAGTGGCCCAAGAATAAGGAAACATGGCTTATAAGCTTGTCTTTCCTAGAGAACCTAGTCCCACAAGAGCAAAGCCACTTGATATCCCCGCAATGCTTCTCGTGCGTCCTAAGATCAGAGAGAACGGAGAAATGTTTCACGTTGCATTTCTTGCACATATACATTTTCGGACAATGACTTCTCTTGTAATGATTCTTGGCGCAAATCACAGATTTCAACGGCTGAAATTTCGCGTGCCTCTGGTTCCATCTACACCCTTGTTGAGGGCACGAGTAGTAATGTCTCGTCGACGAGGATTCGACTTCCTTGTCAAGGCTCGTTGGGCTGATCAAGGCTTCACGTGTCTTGTACTCGTCTCCGTGCGCTCTCATGTGCATCCTTAGATTCGCGTCTCGCTTAAACCCCTTTCCGCAAATCTGGCAGTAATGCGTGTATTTCGCTAGTAGATCCGCTACGCCTAGCTCAACTAGCTCATAGTCACCGGATATTGGTTTATATCGAGGATTATTTTTTTTAGGGTTTAGGGTTTGAGTGCCTAACCAATCAAGATTCTGAGTAGTCTGGTCGAGAAACGAACTGCGTCCTCTTTCTTGGACACCAAGAAGGTTGGTTGACGACTCTCTCATGAAGTCATGATCCCTGTCGATTTCTTGTGGGGGAAAGTTCATAACAACTGTATCGCTATCGAAATTACTGTTGTTGTTAGATGAGATTTGGAGTTGTTGGCAAGTGAACATCATTGAAGTACCAGTCGTGATAATATCTTGAACCAAACTTCCGATATTAGCCACGGCCAAAGACGACGTTGACTCCGTGGATTGGTTATTGTTATTAGTAGATATCATGAAAAAACTGACCAGAGATTTGATCTGATGAACTTTGTCTTGCATGGTAGAGAGATTAAGTAGAAGAGAGAGCGATACGTCGTCCTCGTCTTCCGATGATTTTGTCGCGGCCGTCATGGGATTATTGTAGACTGGATTTGAGGATGTAATGGTCGTTTCGGAGAAGCAACACACTGAGCCTTCTCCATTATTTATTATATGATCTCCTTGATTCATCTGTGTATAAGAAGAATCTAAGTAACTTGAGTTTTGTTCTTATTTTTTTCTTTTGATTTGTTGGTTCTTTAGATTCTTTTGTGGTGTCTTTCTTTTATATTCATGCCAGCTGCCGTTATACAGGGATGGATTGACGAAGACGCCCTACCCTCTATGCCTCAAACCGTATATAATACTTGTAAGTTGTGACATAGATTCACGCACACAAACGAATATGTATTACATCTACTTGTATTTTATTTTATTCTGGTATCAATTTATTTGAAAAGCATTAAAAATCATCCAATTTAATAATAATCTGGATAACTATAACCAAAAAAAAACAAGAAGAATTCAGCAATTAATATGGGGCTATAGACAATCTATTGAAGCTCGCGATATCTCGAGCTTTGCATTTCATCGGTGATTTCAAAATCGGATAGACATATGTATAATAGAGGTCTAATTGTACTATATTCAAATTTAAAATGGATATTTAAGAGTTAAATATTGTCAATATGATGATTTGTGGAAAGAAGTTTCAGATCGTCTAGACATGTTTGTGGATACCAATCCAGACCCCAAATCACTAACTGAGACCTAAGAAATATTTAGAATTGTGCTGTGAGTAAATTCTATGGACAGTAATTGTGACATAATACAACTATACAATACATAAGATGGAGTCATGAATGATGTTTTCCCCTTTAAACAGCGCTTGTCATATGTATATGACTTATTTACATTAGCTTAAAAGTGGTTTATTGAAGATACGTGATGTGATGTGATTAACTAGGAAGTCAAAGAGTAGAGCAAGCAAATAAGGGCCATCCCCACTTACGACCTTCCCCATATAAACCTATTAATATTATGTCAGCTATAACGAAGAATGTCAATCCCAATTGACTTAAATTAATAGTGAATCAAAGGCCGACAAAAAAAAATTTAATAGTGAATCACCTAAGCAAGTTATAGTGTTTTAATACATTTTTAGATTTGAAAAGTTGTTTTTTGATGGCATGCTCTTTAAGTATTAACTACAGCTTAATCCGTGCGACCGCACGGGTATTTATTTTCAATTTTTACAAAAAAAGTTATTTCGTATAAAATATATGATATAAATTTATAGTTTACACATATAAATGTACTCCATCCGTTTCATATTATATGTCGTTCTAAGTCTTTGCACACAGATTAAGAAAACATTTAATTTTACATATTTCCAAAATAAAAATACTATTACCAATACACATCAACCAATATAAAAATAGAATAGAGAATATTTTCAATAAATTTTGCATTGAAAACCGAAAACGACACTTATTTTAAAACAAAAATTTTGCTCTAGAACAACATATAATTTGAAACGGAGGGAGTATTGCTTATAATTTTGAGGAAGAACAGATATGTGAATGTATGTATACGTGCATTAAAGTGTTTTATTGCATTAACATAACCTATATAAATTTTATTGTATTTACAAAACCTATTTAAGTTTAAAAAAATGATAGAAGTCAATATTGGCGAAGAAGAAGAGCTACGGAAAGGTCTGGTCACCAAAAAGATTATATTTAGTGTATAATACTATATTTTATGTATAATATTGATGTGCATTAAAATTTACAGTATTATGTGCAATAATATTTACATTGAAATCATTGTTCAAATTATTTAGGAAATTCTTATGTATTCAATTTAGGAAATTATGCATTTAATTTGAAAGAAAATAATAAATGCTATAAATAAGGAGTAGTTATTAGTTCAGTGACATGTACTTGTAAATATGATGTAAAATTTAGGGTTATTTTTAATGTGTACTTCTGTTTTAATAGATTAAACTAGATGATTTACACGTGCTCTTACACGAATATAAATATTTATGGGAAAATTAAAATATAATATTTTAGATAATATTTTTATTAGTTGTATTTTTGTGTGTATCATTATGTTATTTTAATCAGTTATAAGTTATGAGTTATTTAGTTGCATTGTTTTAATTTTGAAAAATATTTAACTTAGCCCTGATATTTATTTATGAAATTATAATATGATTTATATCTGGTATAGTTGATTAATTTTAGTTCATGGCTGTTAGTTATGATTATTATATCATATTTTGTCATTTTGGTCAAATATTTCAGTTTCAATGAATTTGTTAAAACCTCTAATCATTTAACAGTTCATAGTATATAGTTATCCCCTAGTAATCCTTATTAGATAACTAAAAATAACATAATTTTTCTTTTCATAGAATTTGAATTCCAGAAAATGTAAGAAACAAAGATTGTAAATAAGGAAAATATTATTTTTATAAATCTTCTAGAATATATTCCTTTTTATTAAGAAAATACCTAAAAATAAGAAATTGTTTAAATATATGAGGAAATATGTAAATTAAAAATGGAAGCATTTGTTATATAAAATGACTCACATTATAATAATTATGTTAATATGTAACTGGCGTGGGTTTCAAATATATAACATTATAGTGATTGTATATTTTAATGTTAAAGATATTAATTGTATATATAAATTTACTTTTTGATAAGAATGTGATTACAAAAAATTATTAATAAAAAAATAAAAATACTAATAATGACAATTCTAATAATTAACTTAATTTATTAAGGATATCATAATAATAAACCACCGTAAAAACTCACGGAACATGACGTATATAAAACTGACTTCTCAAGCAATATACATGAAATTGACTTATCAAATAATATAGAGATTAGCGAATATTAATTTTCGTTTTAGTTTTTATTTATTTATACTAAATAGTATATTTGTAATATTTGATCGTTTTATATTGACTAAGTTAGGGGTGTGTATTTGGGTATCCACTCGAATTCGGTTAAAATCTATTCGGGTTTGAGATTTTTGAGTTTAAAGATTCTAGCTCTATTCGGGTATTTATAAACTTTGGTTCCTGTTTCAAAATTTATATATCTTTAAATATCCTTAAATCTAAAAAATATAACATGTAAATTTGAGTAATGTAAGCTAAAGTACCTAAATTAAAAATTAAAAATAGGTTTAGCTTGAATATTTGGATGAAGAATAAATATATATTTTAATTATTTTTGGTGTTTTGATTATTGTTTATCTACTTTAGATGTTTACTTTTGACTATTTTTTATAGTTCAAATAGCTTATATCTTGGATATTAACTCGAAAAATAGCTAACATATTGAAGTATATAAATATAATTTAAATACATTCGAATATCCGAAATATTTCATTCGGATAAGGTTTGGTTATGGTTCTCTAGATACCAAAATGGTAAATCCGTTTGGATATTATCTAGTTTCAGTTCAAATTTGGTAATATTTTTTCGTTCAGATTTGTTAAACGAAGAGTTGATATTATAATTTCCATAAATTGTTTGTACAATAAAAATGTATTTTTTTTTAAATTTGACATTGATTTAATTGAAAAGTTAATGAAGTGTATTTAATTTAAATTTAATTTTAGAAAACACAAAATGTAAGTGGAAAAAACAAATCATTAAAATATGAAATATTATTTAATTGTATATTTAATTCTAGTTTAATTTTGGAAAACACATTATTTAATGTTAGTGGTATGGAAATATAAATAACACTGAAAATTAATGGGTATTTTATATGTGTATTTCTCTTTTATTATATATTTGGATGGACATTCATATATTGATAACAGGACTATTCAAGAGTCCCTAACCAAATGTTGTAGTGTAAAAGATTGTCGAACCAATCCTAAGTGATTCTAAAGCAAAGGAAATGCAAGACCATGCTTAATCTAAGTGCAATCAGGATTTCAATGATGATATGAACTAGAACTATGCTAAAGTGCAATAAAGAAACAAGCTTTCAATCAATCTTGGACAATAGAACTCATGGGGCTAGGCATTTGACTTTAAGTGATTAAGATCCAATCTAAGGATGGCAAACTTTCAATCAATAACTTCCTTAAGTCTAGAACACTGAAATAAGCAAGCTCTATGGTCAAGAAGAATGCTCATTTGCTTTAATCAACTAGACATCAAAGGTCTTTGAGCCTAAAAGATCTAAGCAATCATTAAGGATGAGTCTACTAACTATCTAAACTCCCTTAACACAAATGTCTTTGTGTAAGGTAAGTTTAGAGCAAGCTCTACTTGGTTCAGACATTTCATCAAACACCTTGTGGGTGGGAAATGTCTAGAGCTCTAGAATAAAGAGGCCAACATTAATCTAGCATTAAGAGAAGTAGACAAGCAAGGAAACAAGAGATCTAACACTAAACACCCTTAGATCTTCACTTAATCACTCTAATCACCCTAGCCCATGAATCCAAAAGGTAACTACTCACTAATAGACATGAATAACCCAAAACCTATGGATGATTGAAGGTTAATCATGCTTAGTGGTCAAGATTGATCAATAATCACAAGAGATAGAGATGAAAAGAAGCTCAAGATTAAGTCTTTCACCAAAATAGCTAATGTGATTACAAAGAAAACAAGATCCCCTAACCTTTAGGTCTAAAATGTATTTATACTAGGCTAAAACTCGAACCGGGTCAACCCAACAACCCTGGGCCGACCCAAATAGAAGCTGGATAAAGTCTGTTTTAAACTTCGGCCGCAGCCTCCTAAAACCCGCGAAATCAGCTTGCGAATTGCATGCCTAGGCCGCGCCCGTCTCATCCCGCGGTCGTCACCCGCGAAATCTTCTGGTTAGCTCGTCGAACTCTCGCCGCGGCCTGCCTTGACCCGCGGTGGTTGCCTGCGGTCGTCATGGTTCGTCGCGGCCTCCTTTCACCCGCGGTGGTTGCCTGCTACCGCACCATTACTCACCATTTGGACGTTTCATGACTTCTTAAGCTCCAAAATCTGATTAGTACTTCTCCAAACCTGAAAACACATAAACACCATGCAATGCAACCTAGACAAACCTAAATACTATCTTAAATAATCAAAATGAATGCAAAATGGATGGTTAAAACCATGAAATACACAAGATATCATATATAACGATGAAATCTTGCATACTATTTTAGCATGTACTATTATTTGAATATACATTCATATAATGGTGAAGTTTGTTTAACGGTGGGTGTAGCTTACATGCTATATGTTTCTCAAAAAAAAGAAGAAGCTTACATGCTATCTTACTTTTGTCACATGTATAACCAATGCTTTAAAAAACCTCCTACATGCATTCCTCTTATCTGCTTACATTGCACACATGTAAATGCGCGCTTATATAGTTGGATCTTACGGGGGACATTATCAATGTGGCAGTCTGCATGATGAAGGCCGTTTAAAAGGATGTGGCCATCTGCATGAGTTGCAATTTTGGTAAAATACTGTATCTCTGTCAAGATCAAAGAGCTATTTTTTTATATATTTATACTAATGATCAAAATTTGTATAGAGTGGATGGATGATTAATGCTGTTTTCTTTGTTAGATTAAGTGAATTATTTGTGGATCGCGTTAACGCAGTTGAGTTTTACTGCTAACTAATTAATTACCCATTTCATATGTCATATCGCGTTAACGCATTAAAATTTTAATTATTTTAATAAAATTTCATAGATTCGTCTAGACTAGAGAGTATTGAAGTGACGCAAAAGATGTGACCAACATATGCTATATTTTTTCTTACTCGGAAAAGTCAGAGTTAATCTAGTCAGATTGACCCATTACTAGATTGGGCCATTGGGGTAATAATCATATTCTAATTGCCATGAATTATAGTTTGGCTAATATGAATTTGAGATTTGGTTGAAGTAGTTTATATGATGGGTTATAATAGACAATCTATCTATTTTGACATTAGTTGAAAGGTGTTCCAAACATGGTCAGACAGTGTAGTAATATCTTCTAGCTAAATGTTTCAATCTATTATGTAATATTAAATACATTTCTACCAAAACTGACCGGCTTAACGGATATGACATATAAAAATGAATTATCCTTACTTTTAATTGTTTAAAACATTTGTGTATGAATTAGGAGTTTGAACAATTGAAATTTCCTTTCAACTAATTAACTTTTATTACTAGATTCTTAACTAACAAAAAGAAATAAGCAGTAAACTAGTTTAGTAATATGATTAATCAACATATAAGAAAGACCTGATGGACTAGAGGGGTCTCTCTAGACTCTAGTGTTGAAATAAAAAGAACAAATGTGTTGCCAGAAAGAACAAAATGATGAAGAATAAAAATTAACACAAATAAATTAAAATTTCTTACCATTATAGGCAACTATTAATAGGCTTGGACACGGATCGGATATCCGGGTTTTTGAAGGTATTTGTGATTTGGTTCGAATGTCACGGATATCTAATTTTCCGATTTGATTTGCTTCGGAAAAATACGGATATTCGGAAAAACGGATATCCGGAAAATAAAAAGATATTTGTGGATATTTGCGGATACTTACGGATATCTCATTTGTTTTGACTAATACAAATAATCTTAAAAATTTGATACAAATTTGTTTATAAAATATATTTTTTGCATGATATAAAAGATAAAAATTAAAAGAAGTAGTGAATCCACATATTTTGTAAATTTTTAAACTTAGTAAACAATTATAATAACACAAAACTTAAGAAAAAAATTATATTTGTCATAAATGTTTTATCTTCTTTTTATGTAATACTTTTATATAAGTAATAATGTGAATAGAATCTGCAAAATCATATGTTAGAATAATAATTATATAATTTTATACATTTAAAACTTTAAATATAATCAAAACATACATATATTTATATATTGACGGATCGGATCGGATATTCGCTTTCCAAAATTTTAAAATTTGTGATTTGCTTCAATTTTAACGGATATTGAATTTTATTTTTGAAAGAAAGATATTGAATTTTAGTATTGCTTTACTTTGAAAGCTTACGGATATCCGGAATTTTCGGATCGAATAGTAACGAATAACGAATCGAATCAAATTTAACGGATAAAATGCCCAGCTCTAACTATTAAGACGCTTTTTCTAGGATAGAATCATAGAACATGGCCACATCGGCTTTTTAACGATTTAATTATTTTGTGAAGTATTTTTTATGAGGAATGTTTTATCTCGTGTTTTCTGTTTTTTGGGTCAAATTTAATCTCATGTTTCATCTATATACTAGATTTTGACCCGCCCTTAAAAGGGCGGGTTTATTTTTTGTTTTACATTCAATTTTTGATATTTTTATTTTCTTTGTGATTATATTTGTATTTTTTGTAATCATATTTGTGTATAAATTTTAATCAAAATATATTTTATTAAATAACAGTAATTTAAAAAATTGATCCGGTATACGCACGGTTAAAGCTGGGTTGCGAGTCGAACTTGCCCCGCTGACCCGTCAACCCGTGGATTTTCATTTTTTTTGGTCAAAAATCTGATCCGCACAACCCGCAACCGCTCCGCTTAATTTTGTGGTTATCTGCGGGTTATATATATTTTAAAAATCATTATTTAATTTAATTATTATAAAAATATATTTATAATAAAAAAATTTATAAATATTGTAAATATTAAATTATTATTTTAAATTCCTGTATTTTTTTAAATATTTACTTTTACTTTTTATTTTTTAAATACTTTGCGGGTCGACGGGTAGTCGCGATCCAAATTATTTGTATAATCAACTGAAAATTATTTTTAAACTATACTCCTAATATTTGCAACATATTTTATTTTTTCTATTAGTTATCTATCATAATTAATTAAGAATATTCGTACCGAAAAAAACCGACTCGAAATTGACCATAAAATCATAGAGTCATATTCTATTAGACTTGACCTATATACTCGAATGGTTTTTAAAGTGTTATATCCGAAAGGTAATATCAAACCCAAACCACACGAAAAACCGAACAAAAACTTTTGAAAAATCTTTGAAAAATATTTTTTAATATATTCTGTTATATATATATGTAAATTAGTTAATATTGTCTTCACTAACTTTAAGTAAAATCACATTTAATAAATATTTGTAATCAAATAACCTATTTAAAACCCGTTACACTTAACGATTTAGATGAAAAAGTCCACTTAAACCCGTTAAACCCTATTTTAACATCATGTACTTTGTTAACTGATAAACTTATGTTGGACTAATCATTTATCAATTGATAAAATAGTTGGACTAATCATTTATCAATTGATCACGCAACTATATTTTCAGTTGACTATTTTAAACATTTTTCATCGATTATCATTTTTGATTTGGAAACACCTATTTAAGCAGTTTATATCATATTGCTTGAGTCTATAGTGTGAATCATTTATTTTAGTTGTTTTTGTATGTGATTGTCCAAAACAAATTCTGAAATGAATTGACATAATCTGCAATTTAAAAATGTGCATTTAAATATATAAGTTTTTTGAAATATAATACAATGATATATTATCAATATTGATTATTCAAAATATATATTTTCTAGTTAAAATACATGAACGGGTAGACCTGAACGATATACTTGTATTTTAGAATGTCATAGATTTGAATCCTAAATTTTTACATTGATATTACATATACAGAATTGTATTGTTCTGTACATGTTATTTTATACAGTATAGTGGTGGTATCGTGCATAAAGAAAAAAACAACATTGTGAAAATGCTTTTGCTGTCAATGATTTCGTTTAAATGAGTAATGGATCCCTAAATTATAGGAAATGAGGGGGAGGTTATTATAAACTGAAAATCACGTGTTATGTATATTTATACTGTATATCATTGCAGTTATAATATTTAAAAGAGTGGACACAACATATATCAATTGGTCATACAGGAGAATTAATAGAATAGATGTATATATATCCCACATTTTTAATGGTTTATCTTAAAAGCAAGGAATGATCATTTGCATTTATTGTCTTTCTTCTTTCTCCTTATGGTATAGTACTAGGTACTTTTGGGTATTAGGTTCTCGGTTTGGTTCTTTCAGTTTTTCGGTTTCAGAGATTTAGGTTATTTTCAAATATTTAGAAAGCTTATTTTGGTTTCAGTTTGAGTCGACTAATAAAGTTAGAAACTGGTTTATATTCAAGGTAATTTCGGATCTCATTTGATTCCGATTTAGTTTACATTTTTTGGTTATTTTGAATTAAAAAATTAAAAAATGAGATTTTCGGATCAAATATCATTTTTTGGGTTTCAGATAAAATTTCAGATAATTCAAATAAATTTAAATCTTTAGATAAAAATATTTTACGTATTAGATTTTTGGGTATTTTGACTTATAAGCAATATTTTAAATTATTTTAACACTAAATATAGTTAGTGTTTATAAATGTATAAACTATTTTATACAAATTTGTATATTCATTCGGTTCTTGATTTTGATTCGGTAATTTTGATCCAGTTTTTAGTTCTAAAGATATAAAATCCACTAATATAATTGGTAAGATCCAAATCCAAACCGAACCTCATTTTTGGTTTGGTTCGGTTCTTAAAAAATGTGTCCATGCCTAGTACTAGGTGGTGAGGTAACCCGTAAATTAGCAGATCTAAGTTGTGTAAAACTATTTAAAAAAACTAACTGTAACCAGAATCTTATTAATCCTCTTTCTGATTAGTTATTGCCTGTTTCACAAACTTACTATTCTTAGGGTATATTTTTGAACACATGAAAAAAAAATCAATTAAGTTGTTTATAACTGTGAAATAACATAACAGTAAGCAGAATTTTATTAATCTTGTTTCTAGTTAGTTCTTAGCCCATTCACGAATTTACTATTCTTATGTTTTTGCAATACCCACATGAAAAAAATGTTGTTCCCACTTCGATTCTGGTACCCAACAGTAAAAACTAAATAAACTTTTGCATTAAAAACAAATATTTATAATCATCTCTCCTTAAAACTTGTTCATGCAATCTTTTCTTGTCTTTTTTCTTTTGTTGTTGTTGTTGTCGTCGTTGTTGTTGGATTCTTCTTCGTCTTCATTGAGAGTTTTCAATAATGGAGTTTGGCGATGATAAGATGCTTTACCTGAGAGACACATGGAAAGAATCAAACATGATCTGCGACGTCACGCCTCTAAACCCTAGCTCTAATGGCATTTGGCCGGCTCCTAACTTCACAGATCCTAGCATAAACGTTCATTTCTGGGACCATGCGTTTCCTCACATACAGTTGATATTTCTCGTCATTTCTTTCCTATGGCAGTTCTTGCACTTCTTTCTCCGGCGTCTTGGCATGATACGTTTCACGTCCCATATGCTTGTGAGTTACTCTCTGAGGCATTCTTCTATCTATAGGCTCTATCAAGATTTTGAATTTTGAATTTTAAGGTTTTATGTTTTTTTTCTTTTTTCTTTTTTTTTTGTAGACTGGTGTTCTCTTGAGCAAGTCTTTTATAAATGAGAACACAGCTGCGAGGAGATTCTTCGCTACAGAGGATTACAAAGAGATTGTGTTTAGTCTTATTTCTGCTTGCTCTTACATGATGTTCTGGTTCTTGATGGGAGTTAAAATGGACATGGGTTTGATCCGAACCACGGGGAGGAAAGCTATAACCATTGGTCTCTCCTCCGTGTTACTCTCTATTTTGGTTTGTTCAGTTATCTTTTTCGGAAACTTGAAAGACGTGGGAAACAAGAGATCGGATAGTAAGCTCGGCTCTTTAGAAGCCGTCGTGGTTTACTCAATACAATGCCTTTCATCTTTCCCTGTCGTTGGAAACCTTCTCTTTGAGCTCAGGCTACAGAACTCAGAGCTAGGTCGTCTCGCCATCTCTTCTGCTGTCATCAGCGACTTCAGCACCTCGGTTCTCGCTTCATCTCTCATCTTCATGAAGGAGCTCAAGGACGAGCAAACACGGCTCGGGAGTATGTTTATAGGAGATGTCATCGCTGGGAACCGTCCTTTGATGCGAGCAGCGGTAGCTGTTCTGTTCGTTTGTATTGCCCTCTATGTTTTCAGACCGTTGATGTTCTACATTATTAAACAAACACCTTCTGGTCGGCCCGTCAAGCCAATCTACATAGCTACAATCATCGTTATGGTCTCCGGATCAGCCATACTTGCCAACTGGTGCAAACAATCTATTTTCATGGGACCTTTCATCTTGGGTCTAGCCGTTCCACATGGCCCTCCTTTAGGCTCAGCGATCATTCAGAAGTTCGAGTCGGCTATATTCGGCACGTTTCTTCCGTTTTTCGTGGCCTCATCTTCAAGTGAGATAGACATTTGGGCTTTACTTGATTGGAATGCACTCAATGGCATTATATACATCATGGTAACATCTTTCGTCGTCAAGTTTATCTTGACCACTCTTCCTGCTTTGTTCTATGGTATGCCAATGGAAGATTGCTTCGCTATATCTCTAATCATGTCTTTCAAAGGAATCTTCGAGCTCGGTGCCTACGCCTTGGCCTTCCAAAGAGGGGTATGTAGACACTATACACATATACCTCCACAACCATATAGTCTATAATCAATATTTCACAAAAATTGCTAGACAGTAATTATACGCTTTAGAGGAGATTAGTGTTAGGCTGGTGCTTAGACGCCGCAGTCTAAATCATTTATGTTTAAGATCAATTAGCTGTCTATATACTGACTAGAACGATTTTTAGAACACTGGTCATAATAATTTTAATATTAAAAATAAAATCTTGATCTCATGTCTATGCTTTGAACATTGCAGTCTGTCCGTCCTGAGACCTTCACCGTCGCATGTCTTTACATAATGTTTAACTCCGCAGTCATACCTCCGATCTTGAGGTACTTATACGACCCATCGAGGATGTACGCAGGGTACGAGAAGCGGAACGTGCAGCACCTGAAACCAAACTCTGAGCTGAGGATCTTGTCTTGCATTTACAGAACAGATGACATAAGCCCAATGATCAACCTCCTCGAAGCCATTTGCCCGTCCCGGGAATCTCCTGTAGCAGCCTACGTTCTCCACTTGTTGGAGCTCGTGGGGCAAGCCAACCCCATCTTCATCTCTCACAAGTTACAGACTTGCAAAACAGAGGAGACTTCTTTCTCAAATAACGTGGTTCTCTCCTTTGAAAAGTTCCACAAGGATTTATTTGGATCGGTTTTCGTGAGCACCTTCACGGCCGTGTCTATGCCCGATACGATGCATGGAGACGTATGCATGCTTGCATTAAACAACACTACCTCTCTCATACTACTTCCTTTTCACCAGACTTGGTCTGCTGACGGATCCGCTCTCATCTCGGACAGCAACATGATCAGGGAACTTAACAACAGCGTTTTAGCTGTGGCTCCATGTTCTGTCGGAATCTTTGTCTATAGAAGCAGCCACGGTCGGAGAAACATCAATGACACGGTTTTAAGCATGTCATCCTACAAAGTATGTATGGTATTCGTTGGTGGTAAAGACGATAGAGAAGCAGTGACACTTGCGACAAGAATGTCACGTGACCCTAGGATTAACCTGACCGTGGTCCGAATGACTACTGCCGATGATAAAGCAAGAGAATTCTCGGAGTGGGATAAAATGCTTGACGATGAACATCTTAGAGAGTTAAAGAGCAACGCATCGGTAGATGTCTTCTACACTGAAAAAGCGATCTTAGACGCTACTGAGACACCAGGTGTGATGAAATCGTTGGCGACTGAGTTCGATATGTTCGTGGTGGGAAGAGGGAAAGGGAGGAAGAGTGTGTATACGGATGGGCTTGAGGAGTGGAGTGAGTTTAAGGAGCTTGGTGTCATTGGAGATCTGTTGACTTCACATGATATTAATTCTCAGGCTTCTGTTTTGATTATACAGCAACAACAGCTTATGATTTAGGTCAATATTCCTTGTTATCTACGCAATTCATTTTGTAGTTTTTACCAATTTTATTTTCAGTAAACACATTCGAAAGTTAATTGTAATTAAGAAGAGTATTCTTTTGTAAATTTCACTCGATCTATTCAAAATTTTACTTTTTGTGATACAGTTCATCAGAAGAGCAAAACGAACTGAAAATAAATTATCTGGTCTATGTCACGTATCATCTACATAATGTGGATGCCATAAGATTCCCCCATGATGTGAGGACTATCTGGATCTGTTTGGTGAAATCATTGACATTGAGCTACTAAAACAGAAACTCTAGTTCTTAGATCTTTAGATGCAAGCAAAAGCAAAACCGGGTGACTCCTAAACATCAAGTCACACTCTTTCACCACCAATCTTTGATTCTTTATTGTGGTGACCACCGTACGTTGAGAATCTTCTCCGAGTAGGTGTTATATGTTTCCTCCAAATCATTCAAGATATTTTCTTGGAATATGTTTCCTCCAAATCATTCAAGATATTTTCTAATTTTCAAAATTTAAGATTTTTGATTTTTCCTTTTACGTTTTAATCTAATAGATGTGAATAGGTTGGTTAATTGTTTCCGATCATGTTGGACTGAGCCGATTATTGAAATGAGTATTTATAAAGGTTGTTCGAGTGAATAGTACTATTATTTCTAACTGAACCGCTTATTTGATATACATAAATAAAAATTAATTTATTTTATACAAAAAATGTATTTGAGAGTTAGTTATGAGGGGTCGTTACTCGTTACTCGTTATTCATCCATCAAGATTCAAAACAGAGCAGCGAAGGTTAAAAAGGAAAAAAAGATGAAGAGAGTGATGAAGATGATAAAGCCAAAACCTGATCCAAAGCAACTCTTACGCGACTGGCAACGCAAACTTCGCCAGGAGTGCCGTAACATCGAACGTCAAATCCGAGGTTCTTTGCATCTCTTCCTCCTCCTCGGTGAATTTAGGGTTTTTTTAGATTCAAGAAAAAAAAAGTTTTCAAATTCGACGAAATTAGATTGATGGGTTTGGTTGGGATACGATGATGATCGCTAATGGCAAGTGCAAAAGTAATCGATCGTCTGAGTTGGTTAGTTCTTGAGATTCTTGGTTTTTTAGATATACAGAAAGAAGAGAGAACGGTACAGAAAGCTACTAAAGAGGCTGCAAAACGCAATGATATGGTCTCGGCCAAGGTAGACTCGAAAAGTCTTGGCCTTTGTAAGCTTAGCTCTTTTGAAAAATGTGTGTAGTGATTTTGGTTCTGTGGTGGTATTACGGTTGCAGGCGCTTGCTAAGGAGATTGTGAGTTCGAGAAGAACAGTGAACAAGTTATATGAAAACAAGGCCCAGATGAACTCTATATCAATGCATCTCGGAAAGAGTATTGGTAAATATGAAAAGCTTTTTCAGTGGCATGGTTTTGAGAGTTTTCAATCACTTTCTCATACTATGTTTGCAATGCGGGCTACATTGTGTATCCTTTATTAGCTGTTGCTGGAACAGTTGGGAATCTCTCCAAGAGCGCAGAGGTTATGAAGCTTGTCAATAATCTCATCAAGGCTCCACAAATGGCTGCTACTATGCAGGAGTTCAGTAAAGAGATGACTAAGGTAACCTTTATTTTTATTTTTTTCTCTCTCTCTCTTTTGATCATTTACGATTAGTACTTTTTTGGCTAGCTGATATTAGTTTTTCATCTGCGCTTGTTTGAAAAATTCTGACTTGTGTTCACTACATAATCCTGAGTGAATCTTTCGTTGCTTTGGTGTGCAGGCCGGAGTTATTGAAGAGTTTGTGATCGATGCCATTGACAATGCACTAGATTCAGAGGATATGGAAGAAGAGATCGACGATGAGGTTGATAAAGTGTTGACTGCTATTGCTGGAGAAACCGCTGCTGAGCTCCCAGAAGCTGTCAGGAAGGAAAGGATTAAGGTACCTGCGCAGAAGGCAAAGTGCATTGCATGATTGCGAGTTAAAGAAAAAAAGTTTGATACTTTCCAACGCCTTGGAGATTAGATTCCGACAGAAAACTTGGGATTTTGTTTTGCAGGAAGATGGAATTGCACAAGGTGTTGATGATGAGGAAGAGTTGGAAGAGATTCAGCTCGGCTTGCTAAAGTTAGATCCTAACTGATTCTAATGACTCTTTACACTTGGAAGGTGATGAGTATATAAGGAGGTTGCAGCTAGTGTGTTGTATAATATAGTTGAGTTCCTATACAGTATACAATGTTAACCCATAAGCCACCTTTTGTTAGCAAAGTTTCGTTTTTCTTTTTTTTTCCAACGTTGAGTTGGCTTAGTGGTAAAGGAGTTACGGCTGTAACTTCCGCCACCCGGGTTCAATTAACGGTGGGAGGGACTATTTACAATGTTTGGATTCCCGGCAAAGAAGTGAAACCACCTTTTTTTTACCAAAAAAAAAGTTTCGTTTCTTTTCAAATGATTGAAATTTGAAAACAATCCGAATGCTACAAACTCCTCTTGTGTTTTCAAAGAACCATCTAAACCTAAACCTGTATTATCGAAAGTTGGCCATTAACAGATACTCATGAACTTAAACCAAACACTTGATAACATCACTCACCATCCATCATACATCATCATTCATCAGTCAGTCGTAGAAGTAATTAGAGTAAAACAAAAAATAACTGGCGTTACAGTTTTTTTTTTGACTGGCGTTACAGTTAGATACGTTGTCCACGCGGCCTTTACAGTGCATCAATTAATTACTTCATTGTGTAATTTACAAGTTAGTGCATTATAACCTTATGGTATTTTGAGAGCTTCTACTGGTTTGTTAGGTACATGCATGATGCATGCATCTTTAATTTAACTTTGCTGGATTGACTCTTGGCATACACTAATAAATCAGACAATTTTGAGAACAATGCATCGAGCCAGTGACACATTCTCTTTTGCTCTTTCACAATTCACTCTTAATGCCTAATGCATATTTTTGGTCAAAATTTCCATGTGTATTTTAGTCAACAAACTATAAATGATGGTTCTGAGAACAATATCTATTAAAAAGGGATAAATAAATTATTATTGTGGAAATAAACATTTTGTTGGTATCTGAAGGTTGAATTTCTAAGACTTTGGGGGTTATGGCTTAGAAACTGGGTAATGGTTCACACTTGATTACAGTATTATTTTGTTTGTTTTAAAATATTGGTAGATTTATAAAATTTGACTAAAAATATTTTTCTTAATATTCCATATTCTTAACTTAGGAAACATATCAAGCTAACATAAATTAATATTATAAAATATCTAGAAAAATTTGGAAATAAATCTTTCATTTATCTTTTCTTGACCCGATTGATTAGTAGTTATAAATTAAATATATCCGCATGCTAAATTGCTAACTCTATAAAAAAAACTCTCTTTCTACCCACAAAACCTCAAACTACTCAAAACAAATCAAAAAAGAAAAGAAATGGAAGCGAAAGCATTTCTTCTCCATTTCATCCTCTTCGTTTTCATCTGTTCTCACAACTCAGCTTCTTCAAGGATCCTAAACAAACCCTCAAACTTCTCCTCGTCTGCAAGTTTGCCGAGTGGAAATGCGGAGAGACTGATCAAATCCTTCAATCTCATGCCTCAGCATGACGTCAATATCATCGCAAAGGGAAGCCCTGATGCTCCACGACTCGTTGAAAGCCAATTCAATTTTCCGGAAACGATCGGTATGAGAAACGCTTCAGGTGGTGGTCCTTCTGTCCAAGAGTTCGGCCACTATGCCGGTTACTACAGCATCCCTAGTTCGAAATCAGCCAAGTAATATTTCCGGTCTAATCAGGATGTGTTTTAATCGAATCGGTTTAGTCGTTGGTCGAACACTTTTGACCAATTGAGTTTGTTTTGTTTTTGATGTGTGCATGTTTGTTTGCTCACAGGATGTTCTATTTCTTCTTTGAGTCAAGGACCAACAATACCGATCCGGTTGTGATATGGTTATCCGGTGGACCGGGTTGTAGTGGCAGTGTGGCTCTGTTCTATGAGAACGGTCCGTTCACAATATCGGATGATCTCTCTCTTTCTTGGAACGATTTTGGTTGGGACAAGGTTTGTTATTTCGTTGGTTTTGTTTAGACGGGAGAAGCGTATTTCTTGTTGCACAAGAAACATATTCATCTACAACATTCCTAAAATTCAACTACTATTTTTTTTTGTTACACAAGAAACATATTTGTATTCAACATTCCTATAACTCAACTACTTTTGTTCCGATAGGTATCCAATCTAATATACGTGGACCAACCTGTCGGGACCGGTTTCAGTTACACATCGGACCCTAGCGATCTCCGTCAGGATGAGACTGGTGTCAGCAATGATCTTTACGATTTCTTACAGGTTTGATTATTGTTCAAACATCTCAAAAATGAATGTTCTACAAATTGTAATGGTGTTGAGATTTTATTTTTTGAATTTTGGTAGGCCTTTTTTAAAGAACATCCAAAGTATGCAAAGAACGATTTCTATATCACCGGTGAGTCTTATGCTGGCCATTACATCCCGGCTTTGGCTTCACGAGTTCACAGTGCAAACAAGAATAACGAAGGAGTTCCAATCAACCTTAAGGTTAGTGTTTTATTGGCTTTTCTTTAGTAACCAAAATTTTTGGTTAATCTTGATTTGAATCAGGGTTTTGCGATTGGTAACGGTTTAACCAACCCGGAGATTCAATATGGTGCATATGGAGATTATGCACTGGAAATGAAGTTGATTTCTGAGTCTGATCACGAGAGTCTCAAACAAGACTATGTTGATTGTCAAAGTGGCGCCAAACAATGCAGTAACTTCCATACATATCTTTTGAATATTTTAGTGATTCGGGTTCAGGCTTAAAAGCTTTTAGTCTTATAGAAAAAAAATATTGGTTTTTTCTATTTCAGACCTTAACGGTGGTGAAGCATGTAGTTCTGCTCGCGATGCTTGCAACAACATCTTCGATCAGATAATGAGCAAAATAAAAGGCACAAATGTAAGCGTAGTTATATAGAACACACCAATTAAAACTATTTCTCTATGGTTTTCTTTTTTTTTTTTTTTTTTTTTTTTGAACAACCTCTATGGTTTTCTTTTACAAATATTTTCTCGGTTATTTTGAAGTACTATGACGTGAGGAAGAAATGTGTGGGAGACTTGTGCTATGACTTTTCGAAGATGGAAACATTCTTGAACCAAGAAAACGTCCGCAAAGCTCTAGGGGTTGGAGACATCAATTTTGTGTCGTGTAGTACCGCAGTTTATGATGCAATGGTGGACGATTGGATGATTAATCTTGCTGTCAAGATTCCAGCTCTTGTCGAAGATGGAATCAATGTCCTTGTCTATGCAGGAGAATATGATCTCATATGTAATTGGCTCGGTAAGACTGATCATATATTGTTGCCACAATACGTCGCATGTTATGTTTTTAAATTTGATTCCGGTTTAGGTTATGAACCGGGAACCGAACAAAAGGTCATAAGTGCAGTTTCATTTGCATATATTTGGTCTTTTCCGGTTTGAATCTACTTTAGCTGAGTCCAATTGATTGATGAAATTTACATGGTATATGCAGGTAACTCAAGGTGGGTTGAGCAGATGAATTGGTCAGGCCAAAAGGATTTTGGAGCAACCAAGACAGTACCGTTCCTGGTAGATGGTAAAGAAGCCGGTTTAATGAAGAATCACGGTCCTCTCACTTTTCTTAAGGTAAACCGAATAAAGCCGATGAACCAAACCTCCTATTACTAATGCAATTACGATTGAAAATAGACTTCCTTCTTCCTTTTTCTAATTTCAATTTTTGGGTAGGTTCATGACGCTGGACACCTGGTTCCCATGGATCAGCCAAAGGCTTCTTTGCAAATGCTTCAGACTTGGATGCAAGGAAAGCTCGCTGCTCAGACCACTGGTGTAACAGTTCGTCCGTGATTCTAAAGCCTGAGCCGAATATTTGTTAAGAGAATAAAAACTGGTTGTTTAATCATTTTCTAATAATCTCTTAACTAACTGATTAAAAGAAATATCAGTTCGATAACAGCGCTCTTTTTAATAATTAATCTTGATGCGTGTTCGTCCTACTACATTCACGAATATACAAGTACATATTTGAGAGAGAATTGGTGAAATAATTAAAAAGAAAAACAATAGTTAATTAATCTCTATTGTGAACCTAAAAATTCACCTCTTCTCTTATAACCAATCAACTAGATTTTAACCCGCACGTTCGTGCGGATATATTTATATTTTTTAAATATATTTTATATTATTAAAAATGTTTTAAATATATAATTTCTATTTTAGTGTTATATATTGTATTACTATATCATATTATTGTTTATAATGGTTTTTCTAAAAAAATTTACTTTGTTATTGATTTTTATTACTTACTAATATATTTTCGAGTTAGGTAAAATAAAATAAAAATATGAAATACTCAAATAGAGAACCCCATTCAAATTATGTTGTTTTCTTTAATTTAAACATTTTGCATATAATACATTTTTAAATTTTATTTATTTATATTATAGAAAATAAATATGACTAAAATAATTATATTTACATGTTGTGTTTAAGAAAATATACTTTAACATATCTCATTTTAGTATTTTACGGGATTTATTTATTTTAAATAATATAATCCTATTGTTTTAGTAAACTTTATACATAGTAGTATCTATCATACTATTTTATTAAATTTATTATATAGGATATTTGTTTTGGATGTTATGATATTAAGTTCTATTTTTTTTTAAATTAAGACGTCAAAACATTAGGTTACTTTAAATTTTTACAACATATATAGTTAGTTTTTTTCAGGTACATTTCAAAAAGTTAATCTTTATTATCCATGATTTTGTCTTTTGTAAAATTTGAAATATTATCATTTTTAGTTTAATATTTATTTTCAAAATAATATATTTTTTCGAGACAACTTTGAAAAATTACACAACTATTTGAGTTTGGAATAATACATGAATTTTGAATTTGTTTTGGTACTACATTACTGTATTATTTTATAAAATATTTGAATTTTTGGTGATATTTTTAATTCTTTTATCAACAAATTTTGTTACAATTAAAATAAAATAAAATTTATAATTAAAATTTGATTTTTGTCACTAATATTTTAAATGAATTACTGAAATTTTATATTTTACTAATAACATATTTTTAAATAGTATATGAACTAAAGGTTATTATATACTATTATATTTTTGTATATAAACATTTTAAGCAATATATTGCTAATAGTTTCAAAATAAATAAAAAGATAATGTATGGCTGTAAATATAAAATTTTAACTTATGTTAATACATTTATTTTAATATAAAAGTATTATATAGTTTTCGAAGTTTAATCCATTATAATGATGATCAATAATTTATTTAAGTTAAAAAATAAAATAATTTTTTTTTGTTAATTTACCTATTTAATATATTTTTAATATTTAATTCATATAACACTTCTATTTTTATATAATACGGAATATATCATAGAATCTATAAAAAGTTAGTATAAAGAATTTTTTATTTTCTTTTTTTATAATAAGTTTTAGTTAAATTTACTTATAATAATATTATATTACTAATTTCGAAATATATTTATGTGTTATTTATAAAAAAATATTTAAATTTTAAACTAAGATTTTGTTAGATTCTTTCTCAACAGATTTTATTATAATTAAAAAAATCAAATTTATAGTTGGTTTATTGTTAATATATTTATAGTTGGTTTATTGTTAATACAAATAATCAAATATGTCATATTGACTAATTCTTTAAGTGGTCCTACTATGACTTGTTAATAGTAGATAAAAATAGAACCCTAAATTAATAGATTAGATATGTCACCTTGATTAATAAATAAAAATATATTAAAATTCTTAAAAAATATAAAATAACTGGAAAAATGATTCCAATTTTAGTAACGTTAATATCGCCAGCAAAATCTTAAACCCAAAATTCTAAATCTTTGACCATTATTCTAAACCCAAAATTTATATCCTAAACCAAATCCTAGAGAATGGAAGTCATTTAATCAAATGGTTTAAGTAAAATTTTATTAATTATTTTACACTAGAAAGTCTAACTTTCAAATTCTAGAAAATGTTCATTTATGAAAATTATAAAAAAGTTATAAGAGAGTTTTAGCATTATCATAAACGTACTATCAAACATAGATCTCATAGGACATATCAGCGGTAGAACCTAACCATCCAACTTATTTAGATAGCTTTGATAGTATATATTATATATTATATATAACCTAAACATCCAACTTATTTAGATACAATGTAACATATATAACAAGTTAAAATGTTAAAATTTTTGAGAGTGGGAAAATAAATAAAAACGTAAATTATTTGATTGGATTAAAAATAATAATAAAATTATTAGGAATTCGATTTCTATTATTCTTCATATTTCTAAGACATGTAATCTACTATTTTTAATGTTTTTTAAATAAAAATATTTACCGCTAATTATAGTCATTAGTTTCTATTTATTATAGTAAAAACAATAGGTAAAAATATATATGAACTTTTTTAGAATATGTTTTAAAATAATTAAAATTTAAATATATGTTTTAATGTTTAACATTAAAATTGCGTCTAGAAAATGATATGTTGAATTTTTTTGTACTTTGCCTACTTTTTAGTTTGCCAACCGTTGAGGAAAAAAAGAAAAACCGAACTATATAATACACCGAGAGTCAAATGAGAAAAAAAAAAGACTCTCGTCGTTTGGTATTCATCATATGATTCATATCCAATCATAGTTTCATACAGTCAAATTGAGGTGATGAGTGTTTCCATAATTTTTTAGTTTTTAGTTTTTAGATTTTAATTTTTGCTTTTTAGTTTTTGTTTTTTAGTTTTTGAATTTTGGTATAGATTTTAGTTTTGGTTTTACAGAAGATTTTAATTTTTCAAAAACTTAAATTGCAATTTTAGATTTTGGCTTTTAGTTTTTGATATGTTATATTAAAATTAATAAATCAAAACATATTATTAGTAATAAAAGTAATTATTCTGAAACTAATAAAAATACTAAAATGCATAAACTTCTTATATATATTTCTAATGAATAATAAAATCAATATATACCTAAATTTTGTAATAGTTAACTTTAAATGAATAAAAATATATTTTATTGATAGGCTTATATTTAACAAATTATTTTTTCATTTTAAAAATTAAATTATATGAATCCAAAATTTCTTAAGTCATATTATTTGGTGATAGATTTCACTATAAAAGTCTTTCGTAAAATAAGGTAGGCTGGAACTATACTGGTGAAAACTAAAGTTCCAAAACTATGCATATATACACATATAACAGTTATCCAAAAAAGCATATATATTAATATATTTATGTGTATGAGATTGTGAATATTATATAGTACTGTCGTAAGCAATCAGGTAGAATGCCCATTTATTCTTTGATTAATTAATATATAAAATTTAATCAAAAAACGGTAATCAAGTAGAATATGTATTTGCTTTATTATTGATCTTTTGAATATATTTCTTATATTAGCATTTATAATTGTCGATTTTCTTCTTTCTCATTGAACACACATAATTGGTGAATTATGTAAATGAGTTTCTATTATATTTTTAATAAATACATGGATTTTTAGTATACATGTAGCTGAGTAGATGTATACGCAAGGAGGAGGATGATTTGGATAAATATGAGAAAATTACTATATACATAAGAACCTCTTAAAACAAAAATACAGAAACCAACGTAAATTGTTAGAAATTAAAAAAATACAATTTTTGGTTTTTGTTTAGAATTAGGTAGTTATCACAAAAATTAGTTTTTCTAAAATTTAAGAGATCTAATTCTTCAAAATCTTTATTGAAAGATCAAATGGTTTTTGTTGTTTTTGAAAAACAAAAACAAAAAAAAAATTAAAAACTAATAACAATCAACCTCTAATTTTTTCACCCAATACAAAATCAAATTTTCTATCATCAACAAATATATCTATATATTATTTTCTGTAAATAGATATATATTTTTATTTTATGGTGTATTTTAGATTGTCTGCATATTTTCAGAGAATTTGTCTAGAATAACATAAGTTAAATATCACTTTTCAAAATCACCATCAATCGAAAATATATTAAGAGGCTGTTAGCGGGACTTAGATTTATATTGAATTTGTTGAATTTAAAAATTGAGAAATTTTGTTAAATTTGGAAAGAGTTGTAGAAAATTTTGTATATTGTGAAAATCTCTAAAAATAAAGTAATATAAGATTTTAAAATTTCAAAGAAAACATGTAATATTCTCAAAATCTTGTTTTGTGAGTTAAAATGTTAAGAATCTAATTTCCAATAACAGTTACTTCAATAGAATTGTAGAATCATTAAAATCAAAACTTTTTTAATAACAAATGATTTTGTATAGAATTACTGAATCATCAAACTAATAACACTAGATTTTAAAGACTAGATTTTAATGAAAATGTGACTCTATAAACCAAATAACACTAGACTTTGAAAAATTTAAGAATCATTATGAATCCAATTTAATAAATATTTAGAAAATTAGCTTAGTATTATTTTATCATAAATTTAAAATATTTATAAAAATAGTCATTCATTAATGGTAAATTTAAAAAATAGTATCAATTTGTGGTATAATTAAAATTTCTCCATATTTTTATTGATCCTTTACGTGCGCATATAAGAAATTAGGTTTTTGATACACACATATATATACTTCCTTAGGTTGTAAGATTTTTTAATAATTCAGGCATGCGTTTATATTATGAACAAATCACATAATATCATCAGGCATGCGTTTATATTATGAACAAATCACATAATATCATAATTGCCTGTCTAGGAGGTGACACATGAGAATTATTCAATGACACTAAATATTTTTCTGCTGAAAAAATGCTCAAAAGCAAATGAGCCTTTACAAAAGCAAAAGGCTCAAAAAAATGTGAAACACCCAAAAGGCTCAAAAGCAAATGAGCCTTTACCATTTGCAACAGTATATGTGATACAAGAGATAGAAACACATGTGAAAAACTAATGTGAAGCAACCTTCTTTTTGTTTTATTTGTTTTCAATGATGTCAGAAAACCATGGAACATATGAGACAATAATTGTCTCCATATGAAAATTTTTCCATATACTAGTTTTCTACAAATGCATTTCTCTACATATAGGTTTTTACATATGCATTGAACATTACCACTAAAGGCCACTACCTCCAATTTTATATTATATACACAATCGAAACTTTTTGTTCACCAGCACGATTCTTATAATTTTGATATTTATTTGAAATACATTAATTAAGAAAATTGGAGAAAAGCCATATCTAAGCATGTACACAACATGGAAACCGAAACTTTTGTTTCGGCCATTTGTACACACAGATTTATATACGTGTACGAATTAGTGAGCCTACATACATATTAGTACTTACACAAATGTGGAAATGAGTTGAGGACTGTATTTGCGTGAAACATGTTCATCAAACACATGTACCTTAAATGATATAAACAGTAGATCTATCAACTGTACATATATGGATACATACCTGTCGATGGGTCATTAGCTCTAAAGTTGATTAGTCGGTCTCGATCTCCTAAATATACACCTGATCATGAAATATATATATATATTATATATATGTATCATTTGTGTGAAATTGACTAAACATTTATTCAAACATGCAAGTGTCCATCAAAGTAGTACAATACGAATAATTATGAAGGGTTCTTCTGGCACTTTACTAAATGTAATAATGGAAACAACATTAGCAAGTCAACTCATGATAGTAAATTTTTGGTTAATGCCAATTCAACAAAATGGGGTTTTGTTTTGTTGTCACTTTTTAGCCAGACAGTTCCATATAGTTCACTGGTCCGATCGATGCAGTCACCGCTTGTTACATGTTTTCCTCCTTTTATCCGTGTAATACCACCACCTTTTCATAACTTTTTTCCTATTCCTCTTGTTTTTTTGAAATTCATGATGAAAACCAAATAGTTGATATGTATAATTGTGCAATTTTGACTGAATGATCAAATCAAGCCCCATAACTTTAGTTAATGGTTTTTTGTTCTGTCAAACTCAGCACAAAGCTTTAGCCAAAAAAAAAAAACTCAGCACAAAGTTGTAATTAGAATTTTCCGTGAAAAGTACCAAAACTAACGGAATCAAGATTTGATTGTTTCAACTGGCTGTCTATTCACGTGAATACTCTATAATATAACTCTTCTTCTAAAAAATAACGGATGAATTACATACCATAGTGATAGTTGTGTTTCAAAAAAAAAAATTACATACCATAGTTATAGCATTTTATCAGTTAGTATGTCAAATAAAGTATGTTAAATTTTGAATTAGAAAGATAAAGTGAACAAATCAACATGTGATACATCACACCAAAGTTTCTCTCACGTTTTATTAAGTGTCTTCGAGGCGAACCTCACTCTCTTCCCTCACCGGTTTTTACCTTTTTCTACTTTTTGATGTTCAGATACTATCCTAGAAAACCCGTCAGTGGGGTTGCCCTTTTGTTAGATATCTAACTCACATGCTTAATTTTGTAGAATAATACATATATGAAGTAAGTATATCCGGAGGAAAAAATATTAACGAAGAAGATTACGGAACGGAATGTAAAGAAGATCCGAAGATATACATGAGAGTGAGGGCTTACCATATCAAAAATATAAATATAAATCAAGAACCGCCACATAAGTTTCATTTTCTATTTTTTGGGCTGCTAAAGTCATTTTGGTAAGTTACAAAAAAAAAAAAAGTCATTTTGGTGTAGTTTCCTCAAAACGAAGCGCTGATAAAATAATTGGAAAACCTCAATTTTCAAACACGCACAATGAATATGCATGCATGTCAATCATGTTGACTTCTCGCACACCCATAGCTTTTGAGACAAAGTAAATTAAAATTAATTTAGCAATAATAATTTTTATTATATTTCTGTTGTTGTTATTATTATTATTGACAGGGTGAGTTCAAATCCAGGTCTCTTATTAAAAGGCCACAAAATTAACCACTCCTCCATAAACTCAAAAAGTTCATCTTAAAAAAGCAAGTAAGAAAACACTTTCTCTCTCCTTTTTGTTCTGATCTTCAACACACTAACGAGAGAAAATGGGAAGGGCTCCATGTTGCGACAAGACAAAGGTGAAGAGAGGGCCTTGGTCTCCTGAGGAAGACTCTAAGCTTAGAGGTTACATTGAGAAGTATGGTAATGGTGGAAATTGGATCTCTTTTCCTCTCAAAGCCGGTAAGAGTATATGTTCTTAATTAAATTAAATGTTTGTATTTTTTTATCTGCTTCTCATTCTTTGAACTTCAAAGCATAAATAAGAGCTTGTGCCGTTCTTTATTGTTGTTGTTGTTAAGGTTTGAGGAGATGTGGGAAGAGTTGTAGATTGAGGTGGCTAAACTACTTGAGACCAAACATAAAACATGGTGACTTCTCTGAGGAAGAAGATATGATCATTTTCAGCCTCTTTGCTGCCATCGGAAGCAGGTTTCCCTAATTAAGTTCTTAAAAGTTATCTTTTTCAGAATTATATGGTACCAGTGATCAAAATGTTTTTTTTTTATAAAAAGAATTCTTAGCGTGAATATATTAAAGAACGAGCAAATGATTTTTGTAGTCAAAACTACGAGCAACATCTATTCATCTAGTTTTGCAACATTTTCTTCCGGCATTAACTACTAATAGACATCTATATTGAAACTTGTAGATGGTCAATAATAGCAGCTCATCTACCCGGAAGAACAGACAACGACATCAAAAACTATTGGAACACAAAGCTAAGGAAGAAACTCATGTCTTCTTCTTCTTCTTCTCATTCATCATCAGCCATGGCTCCTCCTTTTCTAAACCCTAATTCTCAGGTTGTGAAAAGACCATCAACCACAATTTCACCTTCTTCCTACAATCCGTATTTTGAAAACCCAACAAAAGCTCTCATCTCCAACAACGATTGCTTTGAAGCTGATAACCACCAGATCTTTCCCTTTGTTAAGCCTAATTATCCTCAAGGTCTCTCTCTACCAGAGAGTAACAGCAACAACATTTCGGCCACAAGTGGTTTCTCGCTCAACCACAATATGTGTGATTACTACAGCAACCACAACAGTTTCTCCTCAGACGCTAGTGGAAATAGATCAGAGATTATGATGAAGCAAGAAGAGATCATGATGTTGATGATGATAGACAACCACATTGACCAGAGGACAAAAGGGTACAATGGAGATTTCACACAGGGATATTACAGTAACTACATTAATGGACATGGGAATTTGAAGCAAATGATGAGTGGAACAGGCACTAATTCTAACATAAACATGGGTGGTTCAGGTTCAGAATCAGCTTCATCTACTAGTTCCATAAGCAACCTAGCTGAGAACAAAAGCAGTGGTAGCCTCCTACAACACAAGTGTTTGCCCTATTTCTACTCCTAGTTATTTTAGACTCTCTTGTCTTCTTAAATAAAATATATCTTGGACTGACTATTAGTAAAATCAAAGATTTGATGGGGTATGGGAGGAGAGAGAATGAGAGAATGTGTGTGTGTAAGAGAGACTATGATAAGCTTCTATGGAATTTTGTGTTTTCGTTTATTATTATATATTCCATCTTTGTAAGAGATATCTAGTTAAAAAGAGACAATGGGCGATTTGATTTGATGAAACCAAAAAGGGTGTATTCATGGTTGAAGCGTTGAACTAGCTCATTATTTTGTTGTGAAAAGTAAAAGATCAATCAGCTTTTAGTTAAAACTTAGATAAAGTATACGATGTATATACCCTTTAACAAAAGAAGGGAAAGTATATTGTATAGATCATTGTTATTGTTTCTAAAATTAGATGAAAGTATTACTATTTTAGGCAGTAAATGACTGTGCTTCAATCTAGAAGAATTGTTTTAATTAATAGATTCAAAAGAACAATAAAAGAATTTAAATTTTCTATCTTAAGTTACATATTAAACTCAAGCCCTTTGTCAAAAAAGTTACATATTAAAATCAAAATAATATTTTGACCGAAAAAATCAATATACTAGAATAACTGAATAAGGCAGTAAATGAGGGAAAGACGGAAAGTATATTGTATAGATCATTGTTATTGTTTCTAAAATTAGATGAAATTATTACTATTTTAAGGCAGTAAATGAGTGTGCTTCAATCTAGAAGAATTGTTTTAATCAATATATTCAAAAGAATAATTAAATTAATCTGAATTTATATCTTAAAGTTACATATTAAACTCAAGCCCTTTGTCAAAAAAGTTACATATTAGAATCAAAATAATATTTTGACAAAAAATTAAAAATAATATAATAATATTTAGTTGTTTTGTAAATATAAATAGTATATGCTAGGGTACATAGTTGAGAGAAGAAGAAAGGATTGTGTGTGTATAAAAGTCATCACCTCTGGTCAGTGTCTCAAGGGGCTAGGAGAAATGGATTGATGGAACACAGATTATATTCATCTGTTCCGAATGACATGTATACCCCTGCCAAATGGTTTTAGACTTTGGTATATTTCCTTTCAAAATTTGACAGAGGATTGAACCAAGACAAAAAAAAAATTAACAACAAAAGTGGCGCGACACAAATGTTACACGTACACGCGAGCCTAATAGGCGTTACCTAGTAGTGTTAATTTTCGAAGGTGGTGACTGTTTACAAAATGGGAACAAGTGATATTTACTCTCACTATTCAATACAGAGTTGCAATCTAATGGTCCGCTCGTTTCTGCTTTAACAGTAAGTTTCGTTTTCTTTTGAACCACAAGAGCTTCTACAATTCGTAAGATGATTATGATTACTCACAAGAAGATGATCAGCAAAAGATTTACAGGAAAACGATTTAAATACATTATACAAAAATCTAATCGGTTGTTTGGTAAATAAAAGATTACAACCCACTTTTATTTTAAATGGTTTAAAGCCGATTCATTTGATTCGTAACAGTCATTCTAAGCGTCTATTTAAACCATATATGACTCAACTGTCCATGTTACACAACGGCCTATTTAATACAAAACGGCCCATTAGATAATTACACTATATATTTATCTTTTATCTGGGCTAATTGCGGCCCTGTAGACTTTGATAAATGATGAAAATTTCCAAGTTCGTTGGTTGGTTTAGTTGAATAAAAGCACCGATCATTGGGCTCAATAAGGCCCGTTATATTGGTTTTGGAGAATTGGTGAAGTCCACTCTAAGAAATTGAAAAACTAATGTAAACAATTGAAACTGGAAAACGATGTCGTTAGCGCATCCAAACTGATGTTTGGGATAAAATATGCTGCAGTACAGCCCTATTTCACTTTTATTCTACTAATTATTCTGTTTTGAAGTAAATTTTTTATTTATACAATGGTTTTTAAAAATTTGAATGTATTTATTTCATATGTAAATAATACGTAAAAATAATACAATAAATATGATATTTCATAAGATATTATTAAATAATTTTTAAAAAGTTCATAAACTAATAAAAATACAGAATAAACATAATAACATATAAATTTATCGGTGAAATACTGTCCAAACAATAAAAATGTCTGATTTTATAATTTTATTTTTCAATTTAAGAAATTCATGGATAAAGAAGTTAATTAATATATTATGGAATACATTAGTTGAATATTTGTGAAAAAATATTATATATTCATTATTGAACCAAAATATGCTATCTTATATATATATATATATTTTATGATTTATCACTTTTTAATAATGAATATTTAATTTAAATAAATAATATTTTATGGATGTTTCATAAATTTAAAATTGCTAAGATTAATTGGTAGTCTTTTATAAGTAGAAGGTATCAATCACAATTATTAATTAAGTAAAATAGAACTATTTTATATATTTTTAAGGGCAATTGTCTAAAATAACACCTTTGAAGTTTTTATCCCCAAAATAGCACTAGAAGGAGAAAGTCACATAAATGACATTCATTAATAGGCAAATTGTCTATAATACCCTTGTTTTAAAATTAATTAAATAAACAGAACAAAAAAAAATTGAAACGCCTCTCTCTCTCTCACGCGACGGTTTCCTCGTGCTTCTCCTTCTTCGCCGCGGCTCCGGGACCACGAGTTCCACCAGCTTCCCGCCGCCTGGTTCGATCAGTGCGGATTGTACGTCGCAACGAGTCGTTACGCGTGACGCTCTACTCGTTCCTCGACGGATTCGAGAACGGAGAGATACCTAACGCGCTTTTGTCGAGAAGCAGATCGCGAACCACGACGGAAATAAAAACTTTATTATTGGATGATGTTGTTGACCTTTGCGTGATTTGGATTGTTGTTGTTGTTGGCAGGTCCAGTTGGTAAGGACACAAATGAGAGTGCCTGAGTATGGCTGGACCACTCAGAAGGTCTTTCATCTTATGAACTTTGTCGTCAATGGAGGTCATCATCATCTCTGTTTTTCTTTCCATCCACCTCCTTTGTATTATGTTGTTTCTGACTAACCTTTTTCTATGTGTGTGTGTGTGTGTGCAGTTCTATTTGGATTTCACCATCAAGTGTTTCTCGTCCATCCCAAGGTGAGAGTCTCTGAATAAGCTTTGAGTGACCGTGGTGTTTGTTCCTCTGCTCAGTTTGTGTTGTCAACGTAACTCTGGTTTTTTTGTTTGTTTCATTTTTGAAGGATGCATCATTTTTAAGTATTTAATATTATTGCTGAGGTAAATGCAGGCTCTTTGCTGGATACTATTGGATCTTCCGGGTCTCCTCTTCTTCTCGGCATACACACTGCTCGTGTTGTTCTGGGCAGAGATATATCACCAAGCAAGTACCGTAACAGATTTTTCCTTATACATGACTAGACTCTCCTATTAATGTACCACACAAACTCTGAACGTGTATATGGTGACACTTATGAGCAGGCAAGAAGCTTACCAACGGATAAGCTTCGGATAACGTATATCTCAGTCCATGTGGCTGTATATTTGGCTCAGGTTCTTATGGTTTTCTATTTTTTTATTTTCGTTTTTATATGTTGTGGTTACTGAGCTTTCTTTGATACAAAGAATCTCTTTGAACCGTTCTCACTTTTTTTGTATAAATTTTGGGTGAATCAAAAGACTTTTAAGTCTGATATTGTAATTGATGTCTCTATCAGGTTGTTATATGGGTATGCATCTGAGTCAATGATAACAGCACAGTGGAGTTAGTTGGAAAGATATTTATGTCAGGTAGTTTTTTGCATGGTCAAGCAAGTTTGCTAAGTCCGTTATTGCTCAACTCTGTATTGATTTTTATTTGTGTGTTTTACTTTTTCTTCTAGTTGTGTCTTTCATCGCGGCGTTAGGCTTCTTGCTCTACGGAGGAAGGTAGTGTTTTTACTTGTCTCGTGATCAAAGTGTCTGAAAGTTCTTCAATGGTTTGACTGGGTCGTCTTTTCTCATGTATTCCCTTGTAATGCTATGTAGATAGTTTATTATACTAAATGTGGGCATAATAAACACACATGTTATCGAGGATAATTTGTGGAACTTTTAGGATGGGTTTCCTGAAGAAAAAATGAGTGTTTTATTACATAAATCTATTTTCGAAGAGAATCAAAAATAAAATAAAAAACGTGTAAGGAATGTTAGACAATTTTTGTTCTGGATGGCTATCCTGAATTGGAACTTAATCTTCCAGAACAACCAAAACAAAACAACATAATTAGAAATTCATTGGCTATAGAAATCTCCAAGTAGAAAACACATATAAAAGAGAGAACATGGAAATATGATAGTTCGAAGCCTTATCAGTAATTCTATAAAGAAAGTGTTAAATATGATATGATTATAAAAGACACATGTTATCTAGGATAGCTTTTGGCACTTTCAGGATGGGTTTCCAGAAAAAAAAAATTAGTGTGTTTTATTTCATAAATCTATTTTCGAAGAGAATCAAAAAGCGTGTAAGGAATGTTAGACAATTTTTGTTCTGGATGGCTATCCTGAATTGGAATTTAATCTTCCAGAACAACCAAAACAAAATAACATAATTAGAAATTTGTTGGCTATAGAAATCTCCAAATAGAGAACAAATATAAAAGAGAGAACATGGAAATATGATAGCTTGAAGCTTTTTTCAGTAATTCTATAAAGAAAGTGTTAAATGTGGTATGATTATAAAAGACACATGTTATCTAGGATAGCTTTTGGAATCTTCAGGATGGGTTTCCAGAAGAAAAAAAAGAGTGTGTGTTTATTACATAAATATGTTTTCGAAAGGAATCAAAAAGCGTGTAAAGAATGTTAGACAATTTTTTTTCAGGATGGTTATCCTAAATTGGAACTTAATCATCCAGAACAACCAAAACAAAACAACATAATTAGAAATTCATTGGCTATAAAATTTCCAAATAGAGGAACAAATATAAACGAGAGAACATGAAAATATGATAGCTTGAAGCCTTTTTAGTTATTCTATAAAGAAAATGTTAAAATGTGGTATGATTATAAAAGATACATGTTATACAGGATAGCTTTGGCATTTTCAGGATGGGTTTCCAGAAAAAAAAATGAGTGTGTTTTAGTACATAATTCTGTTTTCGAAGAGAATCAAAAAGCGTGTAAGGAATGTTAGACAATCCTTGTTCAGGATGGCTATCATGAATTGGAACTTAATCTTCCAGAACAACCAAAACAAAAAAAAACATAATTAGAAATTCATTGGCTATAGAAATTTCCAAATAGAGAACAAATATAAAAGAAAGAACATGGAAATATGATAGCTTGAAGCCTTTTTTGTAATTCTATAAAGAAAATGTTAAATGTGGTATGATTATAAAATACACATGTTATATAGGATAGCTTTTGGCATTTTCAGGATGGGTTTCCAGAAAATAAAATGAGTGTGTTTTATTACATAAATATGTTTTCGAAGAGAATCAAAAAGCGTGTAATGAATGTTAGACAATTCTTGTTCTAGATGGCTATCCTGAATTGGAACTTAATCTTCCAATATATATATATATATATATATATATATATATATATATATATATATATTATAATCAAAATCTATAAAAAAATCATTGGCTATAGAAATCACCAAATATAATTCATTGTCTACAAAATAGAGAACACATATCAAACAGAGAACATTAAAATAGGATAGCTTGAAGCATTTTCAATAATTCTATCAAGAAAGTGTTAAATGTGGTATCATTATAAAACACATATGTTATATAGGATAGCTTTTGGCACTTTCATGATGAGTTTCCAAAAAAAAGAAGATTAATGTGTTTTCTTACATAATTATGTTTTCGAACAGAATCAAAAGCGTGTAAAAAATGTTAGACAATCTTTGTTCAGGATGACTATCCTAATTTGGAACTTAATATTCAAAAAAAAAACATAATCAAAATCTATAAGAAAAATTCATTGGCTATAGAAATCACCAAATAAAGTTCATTGTCTACAAAATAGAGAACACATACCAAAAAAAAGAGCATTAAAATAGGATAGCTTGAAACATTTTCAATAATTCTATCAAGAAAGTGTTAAATGTGGTATCATTATAAAACACATATGTTATATAGGATATCTTTTGGCATTTTCAGGATGAGTTTCCAAAAAAAAATGAGTGTGTTTTCTTGCATAAATTTATTTTCGAAGAGAATCAAAAGCGTGTAAAGAATGTTAGACAATCCTTGTTCAGGATGGCTATCCTAAAATGGAATTTAATCTTCAGAAAAACATAATCAAAACCAGCGGTCGTGGATGGTCTTAGAGGTGTGGATTCTCACTTAAAGGATTTTTAGAAAATTCAATATTTAATTAAAAATAAAATATTAGGATAGCAGGTAAAATATTTAGAAAAGACTTCCAGAAAATTTAATATTTAACTAAAAATAAAATGTTAGGATAAAAAGTAAAATATTTATGAAGTGCTTCTTGAAAATTTAATATTTAACTAAAATAAAATGTTAGGATATCAAGTAAAATATTTAAGAAATGCTTCTTGAAAATTTAATATTTAATTAAAATAAAATGTTAAGATAGCAAGTAAAATATTTAGGAAGAACTTAAAAAAATATTTAATTAAAAATAAAATGGTAGGATATCAAGTAAAATATTTAGGAAGTGCTTCTTGAAAATTTAATATTTAATTAAAATAAAATATTAAGATAGCAAGTAAAATAGTTAGGAAAGTCTTCCTGAAAATTTAAAATTTTAAAAATAAAATATTAGGATAACAAGTAAAATATTTAGGAAATGTTTCTAGAAAATTAAATTTTTAATTAAAAATAAAATGTTAGGATAACAAGTAAAATATTTAGGAAAGGTTTCCATAAAATTTAATTTTTAAATAAAAATAAAAATAAATTTTTAAAGTTCAGGAAAATTTTGTATAGTTTTAGGAAAGTTATCCAGAAAATCTTATGTTAACAAATTTGAAAAACTTTTTTCTTGGTGTCTTATTGATTAGACGGATGCCTAGACTAATTTTTACACCATATTAGTAAGAATCAAATGAAGTTATCAAATTTTGTAAAATAAAATTGAACAAAATGTTTTTTATACTTATTACTTGGTTACACAGGATAGTAACACGATAGGAGTTTTATTACCTCTCAGACTAACACTACATGAGCTGAAGTATGAGACTAAGCTGAGGAAAATCATCTGTTATAATCAAACACACAGATTTATTTAAACCTAAATTATATATTATAAAGTTGGAAAACATTTGACAATTTTTGGAAAGCATCAACAAACCATTGAAATGAAAAAAGAATGAAACACATATGAATAAGAAACTTCATCATATAAGAGGAGGAACAAATGTATCAGTAGTTTACTTGGTATAGCTAGCTGAATCAGTAATAACTTGCACGATTCAATTTGTTTGGAAGGTTTAGTACATTAGCAGGAAACATATCATGAATAGTCTAAGAAAAAAGAAAATCATATAAAAAAAATTTAAAAACAATGTACTTGTTTTTCTCTCTGCACAGTAGAACCAAAAGCTGGAATATCATTCAAAAAGAGCAGGAGAAGCAAATGGATCAATAGTTTGCTTGGTACAGCTAGCTCAATCAGTAATAACCTAAAAAATTCAAGTTGTTTTGGAAGGTTTAGTACATTATCAGGAAACATATCCTGAATAGTCTAAAAAGAAGAAAATCATACAAAAAAATATAAAAAAACGTTTACTTTTTTTTTCTCTGCACAGTATAACCCTGGAATATCATTCAAAATGAGCAGGAGAAGCAAATGGATCAATAGTTTGCTTGGTACAGCTAGCGGAATCAGTAATAACCTGCAAAATTCAAGTTGTTTTGGAATGTTTAGTACATTATATCATTATAGGATATCAAGTAATATATTCAGGAATGACTTCCTGGAAATTTACTATTTAATTAAAAAAGAAAATGTTAGGATAGTAAATAACATATTTAGAAAGAGCTGCCTGAATATTTAATATTTAAAAAGGAAAAATGTTATGATATAAAGTAAAATATTTAAGAAAGGTTTCTTAAAAATTTAAAATTTAATTAAAAAGAAAAAATGTTAGAATAGCAAGTTAAAATGTATATATTAATAAAAATTACATATATATCATATTTAAGATAGCAAGTTACATATTTAGGAAGGGTGTCCTGAAAATTTAATATTTAACTAAAAAAAATGTTAAGATAGCAAATAAAATACTGTCTTAAGCTTAGCTTTCCTAAGTGACAAATTATTTTGATTTCTTCTTTAATTTCTACTTTTATATCTCTACTTACATATTCATTTGTTGTTTGTTTGCATCTATTGAATGTGTTTAGGAAATGTTGCTTATAACTTTGTTAGTCTTTTGTTGCTTGCGCTTGTAAAACTTTGTAGTGTTTAGAAAAATTTCGGGAAGGATTTGTGTAGTTTCAGGAAAGCCTTTCAAAAAATCGGATGGTTTGGAAAACTTTTTGCTTAGTGTTTTGTTCTCCTTAAGCATGTTGATATCTTTGGCATGCTCGTGAATTTTCTTATGACATTGTTAGTCTCTTGTTGCTTGTGCTTTTGAAAATGTGTAGAGTTTTAAAATTTCAAGAAAGATTTGTGTAGTTTCAGGAAAGCCTTCCAGAGAATAATTATCAAGACAATCTTAAGATAATTCTTGTTCAGGATAGCTATCATAAATTTGAACAAAGTCTTCCAAAATCGTCAAAGCAAAAAGTCAATATTTAATATTTAATATTTAATTAAAAAAATGTTAGGATAGTAAATAACATATTTAGGAAGACCTGCCAGAATATTTAATATTTACTTAAAAAAGAAGCCACACACACACAAGCAATGTCACTTATTACATAACACTTATCGAGTTGAAAGCAAAAAGAGACGTGAGGAACACACAAGCAATCTGGTGGTGACGCCAGCCTCCTCCATAGATCAGAACAGTTGGTTTTCAAAAACCCGAGCTTGTCATTTTCACGGTCATAAGTGACGAGCGTATTGCGAACAACAATTCCTGATAAAAAAAAGAAAGAAAAATGTATAAACATTCTACTCATCTCATTGGAAGCAAAAAGAAAAAAAGAAAAAAACAGAAACTGGAGTTAATTTGAAATCAAAGAGTGAAGAACAAATGATCTATCATGAAACTAATCATACATGATACATGACTTCACAGATAGAGGGAAATGAATGCAAAATACGTAAAGTGAGTCTGCATACACTACTTCCAAGGAGTGTTGTTGAGTCTCTATCAGGAAATATTCCAAGGCAGTAAGCGCTTCTAACTTTAGTGTGCTGTAAGAACTGTTGTAATAGCTTTCTAAGACAGAAACTGTTAATGCTAGCTCATGTTATCAAACACGTAGCTTAAAGGAAAAGATGAAGTCATTTTACTTTACCCTGAATAGATAGTTCTCGGGAGAAAGGATAAGTTTCTGATGATTACCATAACTCCATAGCGATCTCGGGGAAAAATTGTGTATCTCAGCCACATCCTTGAGCCATAACTTAAGACAAAAAAAAAACAAAAAAAACGAAGTATAGAACTTTCTCAATCACTCAGTATTACTAAGGTCCATAACTTAAGACAAAAAAAAACGATATTTCATCAAATCTAAACGAACACGATAACAAAGAAAGACTACCACCAAATCCTATGTTATTTCTTAACCAAAAAGGAAAGACAGTTCAAGAACGTAACACATATTTGACCTAGACACTCCTCAAATCAAGGACCTTAGAAGACACTTTAAAGCAAAAAAAAAAAAGGTCTCATTTTGATGTAAAGACAATGACTTTAAGCGGTGCAGATAGAGAGGTAACCGTCGTACAAGGGCGATGGCAGAGACAAGAGCATAAGCTCCACAGAGAGAGAAAAAGATTCCATCTTGCCACTGAGTTGACTCGTTAACCTCGTCCCACCAATTCGTCATCTCCGTCGCGAAGATTTGTACCATCTCCACTGGCATCATCTCGCTCGAATCCGCCTTCCTCCTCCCTTGTTTCTCTGCTATATTTTGCCGGAGAGGATTTGATTACACACTTCGGATTCGAGAATCTGCTTGAATCGAGAGAAGGTCCGGTCTTTCAATCGGAATCGAAGAACCCTAATCAGCTCTTAAGAATCGGAGAGAGATGAGGCGAGCAAAAGGGGTGAGTTGTTTGAAAGTCAATTGTCGTCGTTGTTGGGAGAGAGACGACGACGATTTTCAATTTTTTTTAATTAAAAGAAAGGGCATAAAGGTAAATGACACACTTTAATGAAACCTATTTTTGTGATTTTTGACCCTGAGTGTTCTTTTGGGGATAAAAACTTGGATTAGTGCTATATTTGTCTTTTTCTCTATTTTTAAATAAGAAATGGAAAAATCGTTAATTTTATTTTAGTGTTGCATTATTTAAGAGTAAAAATTAGAATAATACATTGAAAATGCTTTTAGAAGAGAATAGAAAAGGATGAAAATTTTCAAAAAAGATCTGCAAGCAGTTTATAAATAAAATGAAAAGAAAATTATTGTTTTAAATATTTTTCTAAGTTGAGATGTTTATACAAAAAAATAACCATTGATTTTTTGTAGTTTTGTACATCTTAGTTTTAGTCTGGCCGTCGCAAAAATACCCGAGTTAAAAAAAAACGAACGTGCGTAAGCATGTTAATATAACTGAAACGACTATAACATGGTATACATACATGTCATTCATCACACCATTCATCATCATCATAAAAACCCATTAAACGACTATAAATAGAAACGAAAGGTTCTAGTTTTTTATCAAAAGTCTAGTGTTTCTCTCCATCCTCCGACTCTGTCTCCACCCACTAACTACTCTCTCACTAAACTAACCGAGTCATCATGGGCAAGGTAACTGAGTCAAACCGTCCTTAACAGCATTCTCGAATCTTCTCTCTTTGTTTGTTTTATTATTTTCACTCTTATCTAATGGGTTTGATTTGCTCTCTCTGTTCTGTTTCTAAGCAGAACAACAATAACAAGGAGAACAAAGGAGATGGCGGCGGCGGCGAGAAGAAAACGGCGTCGGTCACCGTCGTTTTGAAGATCGATATGCATTGCGAAGGCTGCGCTTCCAAGATCGTTAAATGCGTTCGTACTTTCCAAGGTTTTGATTTTATTTCTTTTAACGTTACAGTCCTTTTTATTCGTTGGTAGTTTAAATATCCCTATTTAATTGGTTAAATTGTTACTGGAAAATAATAATAATGTCTCTCTCTCTCTCTCTCTCAGGCGTTGAGACTGTGAAATCAGAGTCAGAGTCTGGGAAACTAACGGTGACCGGAGATGTAGATCCGGCGAAACTCCGGGAGAAACTTGAAGAGAAGACTAAGAAGAAAGTCGATTTGATTTCTCCTCAACCCAAAAAGGAGAAAGAAAAGGAGAAAGACAACAACAAGGACAAAACTAAAACCGATGAAGACAAGAACAAAGAAAAGAAACCAGATGAGAAGAAACCCAAAGAGGTAAAAACACAATAAAGTCTAAAACTTTGGGTTTTGTCTGATTATTACAGATGATAAAGTTAATAACTTTGATTAATTTTTCCAGGCGGCGGCGACAACGGCGGTGTTGAAGGTGGATTTCCACTGTCAAGGTTGTATTGGGAAGATCCAAAAGACTGTCACTAAAACCAAAGGTTAGAGAGAGACACAAACACAAACACAACCAATGATTATTATCGCGTTTCAAAACGCTCATACTGTTTTTTATTGTTTGTGCAAACGCAATCGCAGGTGTGATTGGGCTGACAATGGACAAAGAGAAGCAGCTACTGACGGTGAAAGGAACAATGGATGCGAAGAAGCTCGCCGACGCTTTGTCGGAGAAGCTGAAACGTAAGGTGGAGGTCGTGCCGCCGGCGAAGAAAGACAAAGAGAGTGGTGACGGGAAAGAGAAGGAGTCTGGGGACAAGAAGAAAGGAGGAGACGGCGGAGGAAAGGATAGCAATGGTGGTAACAAAGGCGGCGAGGGGGTGAATGCGATGGAGTACGTGGCGGCTCAGCCTGCTTACGGGGCAGCGTATTACCCGGGTGGGCCGTATGGATACCCGATTCAATCGCACGCGCCGCAGATGTTCAGCGATGAGAACGTGAATGCTTGCGTCGTTATGTAAGGCGGCGGAAGAAATTGTAAATATGCTATAATTTGGGGTACTTCCGGGGAATACTAGTTTTTTATTTTTGGGTTTTCTACGACAGTTTCAGTTTTGAATTTCTCCTTTTTGTTTTTTGTTCGTTTCTAATTTTTAATTTAAAACATGCAAATATTTCCTACGTTTAATAATAATATTTTTAGTATTTTTTCATAGGCTATTTTTTCAATTGCCACACCTTTCTTTTACCCAGCAATTCTATATGCTGTATTTTATCCAAAAAGATAAGGATTGTTTTCATTTAAGATACAGCCAGAAAAAAAAAACGATGTTAAATAATCTGAAGTGCAGAAGATGTATTCAATTTGTCATCTCTAACCCATAACACTATTCTGGTGTAAAAGCGTGTAATTCTAACACAATTTTTTCTTTCTCCAACCACAACACAAAAATTTACACCAAAACTATACTTTTTATTTTTATATTATTAAACTAAAAGAATTATATTAATTAATATATAATAAATAAAATTTTTATGTTATTATATTGAACAAAATATATCACACATAATTATTTTTAAAAGTATCTACAATTTTAACATATAACAATATTAAATAGTAAATTAAATAAACTATTTCACTATACGTAATATACTGATTTATATACTTATTTACTTTTATATGTATTTAATTTGTGCACTAATAATTATAAAACTAATATTTTACTAATAAAAGTAAGTAAATAATATTTAATATAATTAAATATTTAATATAATATTTAATAACATGCCAAATTTTGTGTGGTACTGTAACTCTATACCAAAATGGTATTATTTTTGCAGTTGGGTTGGAGAAGTTTTAGAATAAAAAATACAGTAAAATAGTATTTTGCAGCTGAGTTGGAGATGACCTAAGCTTTCTATTCTAAAAAATAAAACTAAATCACCCAATCACTGAACCGAGCAACGTTGCAATTGTCTAATTAAGCTTTTTGTGCAAGTCTAGTTAAGTAAAAAAGTTTTATTGTTTATAGTAAAATACATGCAATTGTCTAATTAAAGTTGTATTGTTGATAATAATGCATGGCAGATTAAAATTGAACAGCATCAGGACCTTTAGTCTTTAATTATTTTTGTTGTCATGCATTATTATCACCAATACAACTTAATTGGAAAATTTCATGTATTTTACTATAAACAAACAAAGCTTTTATAAGTGGTTCAAAGGAAAAAAAAAAGCTTTTATACTTGCATGCTAGTCGATAAGTACCAACATAGAAGAGTTGTCATGTTGTCTGTCTGCCTGCACAGTTTTTTGGCCTATAATGAATTACTGAGTTTTAATTTTACCAAGAGCAATTTAATGACTAATAAATTATAAAAATAAAAGCTCAGTGGTGAATGTCCATAAATACTGAGTCAAAAGTACATAATAAATGCATAATTATATAACTACCATTCTCTTCCTTTTCCCTTCGTAATAAATTAGCTTACGTAGTTTGCTATTCCCACCACTCGCTAGATTGGCAATCTCTGTCGTCTCAATTGCTCTTTTGTGGTTTTAAAAATTCTACATTTTTAAATATATAGTTTGGTTTCAGTTTTGGAATAAAATTAGGGTTTTGAGGAAATGGTGTCGGTATTAGGTGTCTCTACTAAACTTTGAGCCAGCCAGCTGAGTTGGATGGGAGTGCTCTCGAGTCTTGTCCTCTGCTTCGTGCCCTCTCTCGTCTTGTAAGTTGTAACTGTTGGAATATATTATTATTCCTTAATTTTTGGACACATTTGAGTCCATATAATATATCAGACTGATGTACTGAACTAGAACATGTCCTTTTATATTGGTATTACTATTAAATATCTATATCTAAACTACTATTTTTATATGGAGAGTATATGAATCGAACCATTGCCTACTCAGAAAAACATGTAAACAAAACAAGCAACTACCTAATAATGGATATGAAACTACTTTTGTAATTTAAAGAATGCGTTGTTGCCAAAAGAAACAAAAACTATTTTTGTTAAGTTCTTATTAACATCAAATTTATGGTTAATAGATTATATTGACCTGAAACCTATTGTTGTTTACCTGTAGATTAGCCAAGGTTAGATTTGGTATATGTGTTTGCTCTTTCAAACGTTACAATTTGGTCTTCTTGGGTAAACTTAATTACAAGTGAAAAGCGAAATAGTATAGTTGTATGTTAAGAATCAATAGGTAAGTCAACATATAGTGAATGCCAACCCATGACATCAATGCTCACATTACTACTTGTTTCCTTTCACTCTTTTATGGTAACGTAAAGCCAAAAGTTATTTATTTATTTCTGGGGAAAAATATCATTAATAAGAAATTTAAATTAACATCAACATATTCGTCGTATTCATGTTTTATTATGCATGTGCGTTTGATGCGACATCTCATTCAATATTAATTTAAATCGTTAATACCTTAATACATGCATAAACATGTGTTAAGAACTTTGGGATCATGATGCGGGGTGCTTCATGCCATGAAAACATGATTCATTTCACTGATCATCAATTCGTCATTATCATAAATGTTAGTTTTCGACTTTCTTTTCTAGGAAAGTTCCATTCGCGTTCGAGGCAACTAGAGGAACTAAAGGATTTTTTAAAAAATCACATAAAAGTAACTTATCACCTGTTACAAAAAAGTAACTAATCAAGCTTTTCAACACGCTTATACATTTCATTTCTCTTTATCATTTTCTTATCAACAATTACAGGTGGGAATATTTTTTGTAAGAAACCTTTTCACTTTATAAAAATTAGAAGTTTACATATATTTAAAGTTACCTTTGTATGTCAAAAGGTAAACTTGGCAAGAAGCTTTATTTGTAGTCCAAAGTGCATTGGACTTCTAAATTATATTATAAACTAAAAAATTAACGAGAGTTAAAAAGAGATGTTGACAAAAATAATTCAATTAGTAGTGGTTCACTGCTAACTTTCGGAAAAATGCTATATTTCGGGTGGTTAATAATATTTTATGAATCTAAGCCAAAATTCAAATCGTACAAATAAGGCTGTAGGTTAAAACATTTCAAATATTATTGTATATAAATATTTCAAATAATATTTTAAGGTACAATCTACAAATTTTCATTTGAAATATTTTATTACTTTGTACATTTTAAATGTCAAGCATGAGTTGTAAATTGAAAGTTTTATTTAACCACTACGAATGTAGTAGCCTAGTTGGTTTAAGCGTAAATATTGGTGCTATTCTGTTCCTCGGTTCGATCCATCATGAGAAGAATGCTTTATGTTAAAATGGTATCAGCGCCAGCCAGGTCACGGACCTGGAGGATTAAAGGTCTTGGCAAAAAACCTAAAAAAAAAATTTATTTAACCAAAAAAACTGAAAACTAAGAAACCACATTGTAATTTTTTTAGCATCCTTAGGCAAACTTAAAATAAATCTTTTAAGCTTTTCTAAAATATTAAAATTTTAAGATACACTTTATATATTCATTTTTAATATAATTTTAATATTCAAAAAATTTCATATTTTGTATATATTTCATATTTCATATTCAAAATATTCAAAATTTTATATATTCATTTTTAGCATCATTTTTAATATATTTTTTTTAGCATCCTTAGGCAAACTTAAAATAAATCTTTTAAGCTTTTCTAAAATATGAAAATTATAAGATACACTTTATATATTCATTTTTAATATAATTTAATATTCAAAATATTTCATACCTTGCTTCATAAATTCAGTTTATTGATAAGAAATGGTAAAACAAGAAAAGACTGTAATAATCTAACCAAATTCATCAAGAAACTCTATAATTTTAAATATGGAGTTTTTGTTCTTGAAAAAAACTTTGAAACTTTAAATTTAAATTTAAAATTTAGAGTATTGTAATTTCATATTTGAAGTGTCACTACTCAAAATTTTAAATTTAAAGATTCATCTTTTATTTCCATTCTGGTCTTTGCAAACACACACATTTATGATTTTTAAATATTTTGTTGCTTATCCTTTTAATTCTTAAAAATTTGATATCTCATAAATATTTCAAATTTGTTCATATAAATTTATGTTTTACATATAAAATTAATTTTTTTTTAAAGATTTAAAACATTATAAAACTAGATTTAGACAACAACAATATCACAAAAAACTTAACAATTTTTTTTAAGTACATGGATACATAATTATTACAAAAATTTAAATATGACATCAACACTAATAGTCAAGTAAATTTGATCGGGAACCTCTAAAATCCTCAAAATATTGTACAAACAAAAGTTGTCTTACCGAAAATGGTTGTTGTTGGTATTGTGTTTGGCATATTTTTCATCAATAAGGAACGCAAGATCAATGGTAGAAGCAACAATTGAAATGGCAAAAAACTAGGATATCCAATTTAATGAATTTTAACTCGTAATGTATAAATTAAAAACAAAAAAGTTTTTTTTTTTTACTTTGAAACGCACTAATTGATCATATACGAGAGCATTATGATAATAGTCTTATAGAATAATATGATATTTTCTTGTAATTTAATATTTAAGTATGTATTTTTTATTTAAAGTTTTATATTTTAACGTAACAATTTATTAATTAATATTGTTGTAATATTTTTGTATATGTATTAGTTATTTATAAAAGTTTTATGGATATCAGTTAATTATGATAAATATAAGTACCATAATATAAAATATAAATATTTTAAAAATTAAATTTAAAGTTTTACTTTTGGATAAATCATGTTTAAACTTCAAATATGAAGTTGTAGAAATTTTAAAATACAATGTCTTTTTTGAGAAGCTCTAAGTAAGTTATTTCATGTTGATAAAGAAAGGTATGATCCAGAAATTATACAAATATATTACGGAAACGCACATGATATTCCTCATTTACACCTTTCATCAACAATTAGAGCTTGTTGCAATGCAATAAGTTTGTTCAGCATTTTGTCCAAAAATGACTAAGAAGTTAAATGTTTTCCAATAGTTTAGTGATGATAAGCGATAAAAAATGATTCCTTTTTAGGCTTGATGATTATCTTTGGTTCTTACCATGTGGGGGCATGTCAAGAGAAGTGGACCAAAAGACCATAAAATAAAAGAAAAAGATAAAGAAAAGTAAATAAAGAGAGAAAAATAATTGGAAGATGTTATAAAATTATAATGCACATCATTATCCGGATAGAACAAAAGTTAAACGAAACTGTAACCAGAATAGCCCTTTCTCAAAAAAAAAAACTGTAACCAGAATATTCGAGGATTCTTTTATTACATGCATATACAATTTTTTGTTTTCATAATGCACTTTCTTCATATACATAATTGCATGTGGCCTTATATCGAGAGAATTGGAAACCCAAAACCAATTATAAACACACATTTTAAATTAATTTAATTAAGTTCTCCAATTGTTTTTTTTTGTAACTAGTTCTCCAATTGTTGGAGGTACCAAAAAAATCTAGCAATAAATTTCAAGAGTTTGATCTCATAAACAACTAACACGATTAGGAAGGTAACTTATGAAACATTGATACTAAGTTTTGACTATATCTCATAAAGCATAGATCCATCAATTTTGGATCGAATGCAACTTCTTCTAATGAATATCCCTTTTGAGTAAGGATGTTCAGTCCCAATATCAAAACTCGAAATCTAAAGGAAGAAAAACAAAACATGAGCATGAAATTTCTTTTTCTATTTTTCCATATTTAGTGTTCATCAAAATCATATTTCTTTGATTGAATACAAAACTCTGTTCGCTTATAAAAATTTTTTTTTTTGAAGAATTTCTACTAATTGTTATCCATCAAGTTTATAATTTTCACTTCAATTTAGTCAATGCTAAAATAAAACAAAAAGATTAAAAAGAGAAGACTAAGAAAATAAGAAACATAGATTGCGACGAATTATTATTTAATTATAGTTCAAATGTCTTACAAATTATAGTTTTTATTATAATAAAAAATATGGTAATAGTTATTAACAAAACTTTAACTTACATAACAAATAGATTTTCATGTGTTGTTATAAAAAAAATATATATTTATATGTTTCTACGTTTGATCGGTTTTGTTCAGTTTATTCTGTTATAAACCAAATCATATCGAAATCCTACGATTTTTATAAAATCATATCTATTCGATTTATATGGTATATACCAAAACTAAACCATATTTTTTATAATTCAGTTCGGTACAATTCGATTTTATCATATTGAACAGTCATACTTTTGAGTGTTACTATCTTTTTTTTTGGTGTGAAAATGGGAGAAATCTCCCAATCTTTATTATGAATCAAACTTTAAGTCTACATACGAGTTTGTCTTGGCCTTAACGGTCCATCAACATCCTCGTTCAACAACATAGCAATATCTAAAGGAGCAACATCAAAGCTCTGAAACCCAAGCGGAAAAGAAAAAGCCAGGTTAGCTAAACCATCTGCTACACGGTTTGCTTCCCTGAACACATGAACGATACGGACCAATCAGTCCCTTGTCAAGAAGCCATGGCACATGCGTACCAGGAAAGACAGCGGATGCTCATCCTCAATCCCTGTCGTAAGAAACTCAACCACCATCTTGGAATCAACTTCCAACTCCAGCCTCCTTATACTTTTCTCCCAAGCAATCAGCAAACCATAGTATACTCCCCAAAGCTCAGCTAACTGAGCAGAGCAGCTTCCTATGTTCACCGCAAAACCCCCACACCACTCTCCGTCTCCATTTCTCATCACCCCCCCTGCCGTCGCCGGTCCCGGATTCCCATGAGATGCTCCATCTGTATTCATCTTCGTCCACCCAACTCTAGGAGGTTTCCATCCTACAAGTACTTCAACCCTGCTACCAGTCACAATACTTTTCTTGTTTGCCAGCTTTGCTACCATTACCTCCTTAGCAAAATTCTTTAGGAATTGTACTCTATTTCTCCAGAGCCAGTTATCTCCGAAAATATTCCCACATCTCCACTTCCACGCCCACCAAACGGTTATAGAAAATATTGTTGACCACGGAGCCCCATTCCTGATTTCAGTATCCCTCAGGTTCCAATAGAGCCACTCAAACAGAGACCTCGAGAAGAACAACTGTCTCTTTGTAGCAGGTACAAATCTAAGCCATATACCTGTCATCGCTGGGCAATCCCTGAATACATGTAAGATCGTTTCGATTCCTCCTTTGCAAACTTGACACACATCAGTCCCGCTCAGATGTCGTCTATACCTCTCTGCATTCGTCATTATTGCTTGGTTACCAACCAGCCAGAGAAACATCCTTACTCTCTCGGGGGCTTCCACTCGCCACATACTTCTAAAGAAACTCCCCATCTGTGGTTTCGGAGTATTATCACGTGTAATCAGGTTGTATGCAGACTTAACTGTTACTATCTTTTGATATGTCAACAGTGCCGGCTTGATAGAAACAAGGATTTATGGGCAAAAATAATCTTTTAGGCTCTTCCATTAATAATTTTCTTTTCAAAAAACAAATGTTATTAGAAAATTAAATATTTAAAATTACTACAAAATAGCTATTCTATTTATTCTTATTTGATATTTGATTAATAATATATTTTAAAAAGCTTAAAATAACATATTTTATGATATTATCTGACTTGAATTTACTTATATATATATATATTAATAAAAATGAAAAAATTGACAAAAAAGTAAAAAAAAAGTTGAAAAAAGTTATTTTGATGTGGGTCCTCAGGCGGTCCCTGACCGCTATACGTATGCTAAGAATATTTTTAACTTTACTCTGAATACCAACTATTTTGAACTCTTAAGAAATAAGTGATACCATATGACTAAATCTCCAAAGATTTTTTATCTGAAAATGATGCTTTCTTAGCTCATCGAACTTAAGTTAATCATATATGTTGAACTCTTAGTTTTTGATTGGGTGCGAATATTAAGATTGACCATATATCTTTGGCTTTGCATTTCTAAAATGGATTGACCAATATTAAGATTGGACTAATAGAAGTTTACTAAGAGCACTCTAATGTATCACTTCGTTTTAAACTCAAAAATGGTGTAATTCCAAAATGGAGTTGTATTTTATTTTAACGTATTACTCCATTTATTCGAATTATCGCTTTGTTATTATATGATTGCTCCACAAAAAAGTTGACCATGTGTATAGACGTAGAAGTATACAAGACATAGGGTCTATTCACAACAACACCTTCTTGCACAAGGAGGTAATGATGAGGTCCACAACAAGAGAAAATAATAATAAAATCAATTTGAAAAAGGAAGGAAAAGAGAAAGACATGAAGCCTTTCTAGGAGTCAATGCCATTGCCCTTTGCCCTTTTTCTGTCTTCATCTTCACATTTTTCTCTACTTTGGTACTTTGTGAAATTTATATTTGATTTGATTTCTTTCTATACACTAATTTCCAAAGTTCTTTTACAATGAGTGGGTGATGAAAGGACGATGAAGTTTCTACTTCGTTGGAAAAACACTTCAAATCCAATATGAATACATTACACGGAGACATAACGTAATTGATGGTTTCGTTTAATCTTCCTCCCAGACCAGACGATATGGTTGACTTGACAAATATGGGTCAATGTAATACTTTTATATTAAGTTTTTAGCCTAGATTGCATAAATTATTTATATGAACGGGTATATATGCGACATCAATGCATCATCCAATACATTTGCAAATTATATTATCAACAATACAAATCTAATACATATATACACATACATATATTTAAATTAAAATATATAAATAAATATTCAGATAACTCTATAGATTAAGACGTACGAGAATCCATTAATTTTAAAACATTGTAGCACAAAAACTTCCAACATACAAAGCATGCATGAGACTCTAAACTAGCAAAAACAAATTGGAGTTGCCTCATTGTCGAATATGAACTCATCAATATCTCAAAAATCAAGGTTATGGTAGGGAAAATGTAATGCCACATTTCATATTAAGACAACTTTTTGTTTGTTTCACATAGCAAATCAAAAAACGCATAGTTAAATTGCATATGCATTTATGTATATATATATATATTGTAAAACTACAAAGCTAATGGGATGATGAAGACCTTGATGATACATCATATCAGATGAACAACAATCCATTTACTTGTATGGAGGGGTCTTCAACTTCCAAGGAGAATCAGCTTTTATCTGTTTACAAGCATAACTATTCCCACGTGTACACTCGTGAATCTGACTACATTCTACAGTCTATCTACAAGATGAAATATAACACAAAAGCTGACGGAATTTTCGATAAGACATAACATGTTCATGATCAATCATCACGATCATCTTCGGGAATGGGTTTCTTATTTACATCCGCGTCAGATTCTCAACATTATGGATTGCATAGAAAGAACAGAATTTGATTGCATCAAACATTTAAACACACAACTTTAAAAAGTTACTTGAGCATTCAGTGTATTTTTTCTTTTTCAAATGAACCAACCCTTTAAACAGTTTGTTCATTGTAAACTTAAAGGCTAGACGCAAATGGAAATGATGTATGTACGGTTTACCATTTGCAAAAGTATATTACAATATTTCTATATCAAACATGTGACTTTCAGACACAAACACATAAATTACATTTAGAACTTAAACACTCGTTGCCTTGTTATTTTTCTAAACCATATACTAGTGAGGTCTCGAATGTGTGACACAACCTTTCTTTTTATTTGGTTCTAGTCTCTGCTTCACATATCTTCACAAAACCACGTTTCATCGAGGTTGAGCCAATCTATTAATACGGGAAGTCAAGATATGAACGTTGCATCAATGGTTTTCAAATGCACATACATTCAACATCTTAGATAAATGTGAATTTTATCTTCTCAAAGAAACGCAGAGGTAAACACATTATGTAGATTTTTAAAAATCGATGTCATGTTCTTATCTTAAAACGACACATTCACAACAAGGCCTCGATTGTGTGAGGCAAGTAGGCAACCCTCCTCCTTCTTCTCGTGTCGTTAATCTTGAAATTCTTAAAACAAAGAAGGGCATTATATATCATCAGCAACATGGCTGGAAAATTCACAACTTAAAAATCTCATATCAACCGATACATATAACAGGGCTGGACTGGGTTTAGGTATATTTGGGCTTTTATTTTCACATCTGGATCTCCACCAACATACATAGACCCTTGCCCATATTTTACCGCACGTGGGAGTTGCAGTTAAATTCAAGTAAAGTCAGAAGCTAACACGTGACACACTCCCAAAAAAGTATCATCTCCTATAAGAGAAGGTATAAATAGCAATCCTTCCGCCTCGCGTCTAACAGAAATACATCTCTCTAACCCTAATCTCTGCCGTTTACTCTGAAACCCTAGATCTCCCGATCTCCCTCACCCTAGATCTCCCGATCTCCCTCACCCCCACAGGTAAATTCACTACTGCGATTATTGATGCTCTCGATCTGTGTGTTTTGATGTTGATTATCTAATCCGATTTGATTTTCAGGTGAGAGCTTCGAAGATGGTGTCTGACGCTAGCAAGAAGAAGGCTGCTCAGAAGAAAGCCGCCGCCGCCGCCAAAAGAGGCGGTAAAGCTACCGCAGCCGCTTCTTCTAAATCCGCCGGTACTTCCTCCAACGGAGTTGATACCTTGTCCAGTGGTGTCGACGCTTTTCAGATATCTGACCGGACCTGTACCGGAAACCTCTGCTCTCAACCACAGTCTAGAGATATTAGGGTTAGACTCATTGATTGATGGTTTGAATTGTGTTTTAATTGGATTCGATTTCGTGAATATTTGATTTAATTTGTTTGTTTGCAGATTGAGCCTTTGTCTGTCACGTTTCATGGCCATGACCTGATTGTTGATTCAATGTTGGAGCTTAACTATGGAAGACGTTACAGTCTGCTTGGGTAGAATGGTTGTGGAAAGTCCACTCTTTTAACTGCTATTGGGATTAGAGAGTTGCCGATTCCTGACCACATGGATATCTATCATCTCTCCCATGAGATTGAAGCTACTGATATGACTTCACTTGAGGCTGTTATGAGCTGTGATGAGGAGAGGTTGAAGTTGGAGAAGGAGGTTGAAGCTCTTGTTGAGCAGGTTTGTATGATTGCTAAGAAAATTGATTTCTTTTTACTGTGTCTGGTGCTGAATAGAGGGTTTTTTTAGGATGATGGAGGCGGAGAGCGTCTTGATACTATCTATGAGAGGTTAGAAGCCATGGATGCCGCAACCGCGGAGAAGAGAGCTGCTGAGATTCTGTTTGGTCTTGGTTTCGACAAGGAGATGCAAGCTAAGAAGACGAAAGACTTCTCTGGTGGATGGAGGATGATAATTGCGTTGGCAAGAGCACTTTTCATAATGCCAACGATCCTTTTGCTTGATGAGCCGACAAATCATTTGGGTTAGTTAGTTTTTCTTCCTATCTGATTGCTTTGGATGCTATTAGATGTGTGTTCATTGGTATTGTGTATCTTTTAATGCTGGCTCTTGCTTCTCTCCTGAAACAGATTTGGAAGCTTGTGTCTGGTTAGAGGAGAGTCTGAAGAATTTTGACCGTATCCTTGTTGTGGTATCCCACTCACAGGATTTCTTGAATGGAGTCTGTACAAACATCATCCACATGCAGAGCAAGCAGCTCAAGTACTACACTGGTAACTTTGATCAGTACTGCCAGACTCGTTCTGAGCTAGAAGAGAACCAGATGAAGCAATACAAATGGGAGCAGGAGCAGATTTCCAACATGAAGGAGTACATTGCTCGGTTCGGTCACGGTTCAGCCAAACTTGCTCGTCAAGCACAAAGCAAGGAGAAACATTGGCTAAGATGGAGAGAGGTGGGCTCACGGAAAAGGTGGCCAGAGACAGTGTTCTCGTCTTCCGTTTTGCTAATGTTGGGAAGCTTCCACCGCTAGTGCTTCAGTTTGTTGAAGTCTCTTTTGGGTACACACCAGACTACCTAATCTACAAGAACATCGACTTCGGTGTTGATTTGGACTCGAGGGTCGCCCTTGTTGGACCCAATGGAGCAGGGAAGAGTAAACTCTTGAAGCTCATGACTGGTGAATTGCACCCGACTGAAGGAATGGTGCGTCGTCACAACCACTTGAAGATTGCTCAGTACCATCAGCATCTGGCTGAGAAACTAGACCTGGAAATGCCTGCACTTCTCTACATGATGCACGAGTTCCCAGGAAACGAGGAGGAGAAAATGAGAGCTGCGATTGGTAGGTTCGGTCTAACTGGTAAGGCTCAGGTAATGCCGATGAAGAATATGTCTGACGGACAGAGGAGCCGTGTGATATTCGCATGGTTGGCTTATAAGCAGCCTAACATGCTTCTACTGGATGAGCCAACTAACCATTTGGACAGTGAGACAATCGACTCTCTGGCCGAGGCGTTGAACGAGTGGGATGGTGGTTTGGTGCTGGTGAGTCACGACTTCAGGCTGATCAACCAAGTGGCTCATGAGATATAGGTGTGTGAGAAACAGTGCATCATTAAATGGAACGGTGACATTATGGACTTTAAGAAGCACCTCAAGGTTAAGGCTGGACTTGATAATTGAAGATAAAGTCAAGTCTTATCTCCTCTTAATTGGGTCATGCCAAGAGAGTGAGAGGGACTTTGTTTTTGATGATGGTTTTGGGAATGTTTTTTAACGAGTTCTAAAGCCACACCTGTGATAGAGAGAGAGAGACACCATTATTTATCATTGTTGCACTTTTTTAATTGTTTTTTGAACGAAGAAACAGGGAGATGGGAGACTAATATTTTTGGTGGTATTGTATGATTTTTTGACGATTTTATGTTATTTATTTAATTTTATCAAAGTGGGTATCCTTTCTTAAGTTAGATTCGAATATCCGTTGGAAAAGTGTATCCGAAGATTCTAATTTATGTTGATTCAAATGAAGGAAACTCGTGTCATTGAGCTTCTTGGCACTAATGGGTTTTGAAAGTGTTAGATGATGTGAAGTTCGTAGACATTCAGTTTCTCTGTCTGATTTGAAGTCCTTCTCTTTATCAAAAAGCCAATAAGTCATCCTTGGTTAGTTCGTAATTTAGCTGAAATCATTGCTTTTATAGCAATCTGGAACCAAGATTCTTGGCGCTGCAAAGCTCCTGAGACGGCTTGTTTTTTAACTCAAAGATAACTTAATTTCAGCTTCGGGTTTCAAAGTTTGTTAGTTTCTCTCATACTCTGTTCGGATTCTTTTTGTTTGATTTGTTTCTGTTGTGTGAAGACAATTCAGCCTTTCCATTGCTTCTTCCGTAGTGTCTGTTTACAAAGTTTGCTACATATGCACTCTTAAATATCTGACTAACGAAAAGCTTTTCTTAGTTACATAAAAAGAGTTGTTAAATATTTTTCCTTTCATACTAAGTACCGAGCTCATCGAATCTTACCTAGTCAAAGCAAGATCTTACTCACTACATATTTGATATTTGATAACATTACGACATGAATAAGATGAAACGGTTAACTAGTTATATAGATAATAAGTAAATGTTCTTCAGACATGTGTTGGAGTTCCGGTCTCCGGTGTCGGAAAATCAGCCAAAGCTACTTTCCTGCTTCTCTCGGACCGACTATTCTCAGCAAACTTGATGCTTCCTTCATGCAACCCTTGTCGTTTCTCATCCTCTGTCCACTCAGAGCTGTAATAATACTCCTCCTTCGACCTCTCTCCATCCCTCGACGGTCTTAAAAACATACTTCCCCACTGCGGAAAATGTATAAACGCAACCGGGACGGTGCACAAAACCGCCATAGCTCCCATCAACGACAGTCCATCCGCCGTGCTAAACCTCGGAGTAGAGAAGAAAATCAGCTGAGTCAAACCGGAACCGAAGTTTCCTCCCGCGCCAGTTAGTCCCGATATCAACCCTAGTGAGCGGCGCGAGACGAAAGGTGCAACACCGAAGAGGGCTCCACAAGCGGCTTGTGTACCGATTGAGAAGAGCATCATTGCTAAAATTGCTATGGGAAGTGAACTAGCACGACCTAGCCAGATGCAAAAGAGTGCTCCTACGGTTTGAAAGATCCATAAGATCCATAACCGGCCTCTCATGCCGAACACTCGTGCTGCTAGATCAGATGCGTAGCCACCCAAGGGACGGGCGAAGAAGTTTGCCATTCCGAAACTGGCTGCTACAATACCGGCTGTCTGAAGTTTAAGGTTAAACCTGATACGTGCATAACAAGAAAACAAAAGTTGTTATTATTACTTAGGCTAGAAATAAGTAAAAGTCACCATTTGAGCTTAAAGAAGAAGAAACCAAACCTGTCGAAGAAATATCCAGAGATAACATTGTTGATAGTTAATTCAATTCCCATGGAAAATCCATAAAGAACGAACAAAATCCATGTTCTATAGTTCTTCACAGCGAACCAGAAAACCTAAAACAAGTAGCATAATAACAATATAACCCGTTAGCGAGTAGCTAGAAATATCAGAACTGTTTCAAATTATTTCTAATTCCTATTCAAAAAATATTAACAGCATGTTTAACAATATAATGAAATAGTTTTAAACGTTAATAGCTTTATCTATATATTTAAAAATTTCCTTAGAAATTATAAACCCTAAATGTAGAAAAATATCTAAAAGTGTAGAATTTACAAATTAGACTATAATTTACAAATTTATCCAACTTAGAAAAAACTAGATTTTGATCTATGCTTTTAAAGTGTGAAATTATTTGTTGTTTGTGTTTGTTCACTAATGTGTTTAGATATTTTGGCCAAAAAATATGTTTATTCATGAACATCAGTTTTTGATTTATTAATTTAAAATACTGCATTAGTTAGATAATATTTAAGGATAATCCGTATCTTACATAGTACTTCTTTTTCATAGTAATACTTCTTATCTTTTTTTTTATAAACCTATTTATATTGAAGTTGATTTTAATAATTAGAATAAATTACATTAAAATTTCTTACAATATATAATAACTTCACCGCAACTATATATAAAATGTGTAGGTTGTGGTCGTTTGTATATTAAACGTTGGTTTTAAATTGATACATATAGTCAATTTGATTTGCTTATCAAAATTAACTTCTTTCTTAACTTTAAAAATATTAAATATTTATATGTAGGGTTTACAGTTTTATGAGAGGGATATTTATGGAGATTTTTTTAAAAACAGAAGCCCAAAAATTACTTATACTTTCACATTCTGAAAAACGGCCATGAAAAATATACTAAACAAAAATACTCTTAATAATGTTTTTTATCAAATATTGATTTCTTATATTTACTATATAGAAAAGTACCTTGGAGAATTTGTCTTTAGAAACTTGACCACTCTTCTGAAGGGTACTAAGGTTACCATCGGGGAGATCTTGGCCAAGAGTGAGGACGAGAATGCCCACTACGACTTGAAGGAAACCAGGGATGAAAAATGCTATGCGCCAAGCCATGAACGGAGTGGCTCCAGCGAGCTTGATGACGTGGAAGGCCATTGGCATGAGTAGCTGAGTCACTCCACCACCCATATCGCCCCACCCGCCAGCACAGCCGTTGACTAGTCCTATGATCTTGCCGTTGAACATGACGCTGGTCCAATACTGGCACGACACAAACGTGGCCAGGCAGAAGCCGATCATGAACCGGACGGCTAAGTATCCCACCGGACCGGTCACAAACGACATTGAGAATACGGTTGGAGCGGTTAGCATGAGGGAGAAGGCGGTTCCATACCGTGCACCGAGGAGGTCACAAACAGCTCCCATGGCTAACCTTGAGAAAATGGCACCGGAGACGGAGGCCACTCCTGCGTTCCCGACGTCGGTTTTGGTCAGGTCGAGGTTATCGCGGATGATGGGGACTAATGGTGCAGCGGCGAAGGTTGAGATGAAGCAAGTGAAGAATGAGATCCATCCTAAGTGGAAGGCTCTCATGTGAGGTTTGGCAAATGAGAGTGGGTTGAATACTTTGGCCCGGTGTTCGGAATCAACTGGAAGGGTAAATTTAGCGGTTGGGTCGTCTGATTGGAGGATTTGGGATGAAGCATCTACGGAGAAGGAGAACACTTGTTCTCTTGCTGTGACTCCATGCAATGAGGTTCCTATTGAGCCTTCTTCATTATAAGCCATTTTAAGGCTGAGACTGAGATGAAAGACTTTGAGTGGAGGAGAATGTTTATCGTTCTTTGTTTTGTGTTTGGTGTAATTGGGAGATTGGCAAATGCTAACTATATATATAGAGCTAGAGGGAATATCAACTGGTGGTAGGGTTAGATGGGTTCAAAGATGGGACTTGAATAATAGAAGAAAAGGTACCAATTTTTTTTATTTTTTATGATTTATGATTTAGAAACAAAATATTATCAACTGATGGCAGCATTTAATTATATATGACTTCTAACTTTGATTATTAATGGCGGAGGAAAGACATCAGATTTAGAATTTGAGAACTAAACATATTCGTCATGCATAGCGTAGCTGCTAAATGCTAATAATACGTTTCATACGTGTACTACATTTTGGCTCCGATCGTTAAATATCGCTTAATAGCGAAATTGCAGAAAAAAGTAATTAAACTGTTGAAATTTTTAAAATTTGCGGGATGGTGGAATATTTATTAAATTGATTAAAATATTTTATATAATATTTACTTTATTAGAAGTCAAAATAAATTTCAATAATAAACTAATTACTACAAAATATGAAAATAACTAAAATTTATTAAAAATAATTTACTTCTTATTATAAATATTTACCTTATTTTTCAATATATTTTTAATAATAGATTGACATCTTATAATATTATAAAACAAATTCTAGTATAATTTTATAATTGAATTATTTATTGCCATTTATTTAAAAATTTGAAATGGTGTTATCATATAATTTAATAATATGAAAGTATTACTTTTGTAAATAATCTACTAAAACTTCCTTTTCTAATTAATAAAAATTTCATTTGTATTTTTGTCATAAAAAACACAAGTAGTATTTTTTTCTTTCTGCAGCAACTTTTTATGATAGACAAAATACTTACTTAACCGCGTTTAAAACAAGATTCCGCAAGGTTACTAATCACATCTAAATATCTTGAGTTTTGCCCGACAACACAAGAACTTTGATAGAGCATTGTCATTGTCTAACCCGAAAATAAATCCAATCTCTTCTGATTAATGCAGTTTTATGGGGTTTTTATTTAGGTATTTTGTTTCTTAATAACAAAGGTAACGATTTATATATATACAGGAACCGTGAGGTTTTATCAAATTTAGTGAGAAAAATTCAAGCAACCTCCATAAAGTTGGAAGATTTTGTAGTATCTTTACACTTTTTGTTTGACAAAATTTAATGATTTTGAGTAAAAGACATAATAAGGAAAAGAAAAATTATTTTATTTTGAACCTTTAAAGAGAGAATTTTAAAGTATGTAAATGCAAATTATGCAATCTACAAAACTACGCGTAAAATCTATTTGGGCTTGGCATGCCATTACAGTTGGCATTCCGCTGGCAAATGACAATAGCTAAAAAAGCCTAATTGGCCGTACACATCAATGATGGCAAAAAGCGTCAAAATGGCTTTAACAATTTACAAGTATGTCTCTTGAGCTTTCCATGTGGTCGACTCACCACCAAATGAAATACTAATCTATATTATTAAAGCAATATCCTATTTGAATTTTACATAAACATACTCTTCTGTTATAAAGAAGTCGCAGGTTTCATTAAGGGTATTTCTGTTATTTTGTATCATTTTCTTTTAATGGATCTTTTAATTTTAGGCCAAACTTTTTTTGTTCCTTTAATTTCACGGTTTTGGGCCATTTGGGCCGATTTTAATATTTATCTAATTTCACATTTTTCGTTTGGACCAAGTTCTAATATTGATATTAACAAATATTTACACATAATTATTATTATTTATTTTTCAATATAATTAAAACTTTCTGAAAATATTTTAATATTGATAATGAAAGACTTAAAATTGTTAAAATAATATAATATTAATTTATTCACAAGTTAAATCTGTTTAAAATTATATATTTCAAAAATTCAGTACATAAAAGTGAAAATTGATTGAAAAAATTTAAAATACCACTTCAAATTTTTGCAAAAAAAAAATCAAGTTCAATTTTAAACATAAATACCCATTTATACAATAAAAATAAAAATAAAACAATACAATGAAAATAAATAAAAATATTTCATTTCACAAACTTATTCAAAATTTATTAAAAAAAAAAAAACAAACCCGCGCTTTTAAAGCGCGGATCAAAACCTAGTTGTTATCTTAAAGTAAGTTCCCACAAAAAGTGCTCTAACGTTTCTGAACTTTATATATATTGTCTATCACAGAAAATTTCGGCATGATATTCGCATATTCCCATGGTTCAGTATTCACTAAACAAAATGATAAGTTGACTTTCTTAAACCTTCCCTAATATTATATCATCTCAATGTATAACTTCTATACTCGTCACATTTTGTTTTGTAAATTATAGATTTTAAGTACTACACTTATAAACTTAAAAGGTTTTAGAAAATAACCATTTTAACAAAGGTTTAATAATGTTTTTGTTTGCAATGGTTTTTATTTTTTGGTCAAGTTTGCAGTGGTTTTAGTTTTATTGTTTTTACATGTAGGGAAGGCAACTATAGAAGTCCAATGTTTATAGGTTATGAAATTCAAATCTTGTGGGGAAGTCAGACAAAAAACTCTTTCATAACATGAGTAATGGCTCATTGACTTATTATATTTAGTTAATGTCCATGGCTTATCTTAGTTGCAACTTGGCAGACTTTCAAAGCATCATATATACTGTATGTTAAATTAAGAATGCAAACAGCCTAGTTGGTATATTTTCTTCTGCATATCAAGTTGGTTAATTTCATTTGGCATAACGGATCATCAAAAGTTTTAAACTAGTTTGGGTTGGTTATGTCTTTAAGTTGTTCAAAATAAGTCACATTGAATATCTTTTTGTTGTAAAGTTCTTTTATTTTTTATTTTAACAAAATAATTATTTGTTTTTCTTTTCTTTTTCCAAATGGTTTATGTGGTTCAAGTTTAATATGAGAATCAGACAAATCGAAAGATTCAGATGTGATTTGAGATTGGCTTTTGGAATGAACAAACACTCGTGTAGACTTCAAGTGGCTTCATTCAAAAGTAAACGGTGTGAATAGATTAGTGTCAAAAGTTGTGGGTTAAAAAGATATCTACTTTTTGAATGACGGCAATTTTTAGGTAAGATGAACGTGGAGCTGGATTCTGTTCACCAGAAAAGTGGTTGATGCTTAACGTGCTCATCTAATGATGTTTTTTTGTTCTGATAGTTGCTAACTATTGACTTACGTAACATACATTAATGATAATTCGATTGACTTATCCGTGAATACTATTTTAAAAACCGTACAGATCACAGCACTGGGTTCTGTCCGTATGATGCGGAAGAAGTACGGCGCCATCTCTCTGACTGTAATCCTTATCATTCAAAGAATTGTATGTTATTAGTTATTACACGTCATCTAGCTATGACTCGTACGGTAGACAAAAGTTCTTATGATGTTTGTAATATTCTTTACCAAAATCATATATATAATGAGACACTTTTTTTATAACATCAGATTTTAATAAATATTTGTGGGACTCATTTTTATATTTTTATTTTAAAATAGTATGTATTCATATGAATATCACTAAATATCACTTAATGCAGTGGTTTATGATCATTAAAGAAGCTCACAACCCGGGTTCGAATAGAGAGCATGTGCGTTTTGCATTTTTTATGATTAAATTTAATGAAAGGCAATTATGATTTTTACAAGTCGTCTTCTTCTTTAGACTTTTAGACTTTCTGCAATATTGACTCCGACAGCTCATAATTTTTCAAGAGTTATACATCAGTTTCTTCGTTTTTGCCATTTTCATGAAAACTTCATGAATTTTTAAATATACTACTCGATTATAGGATGAATGAGTGAAAAATTAAGTTTTTAAGAATTTCAGTTTTTGGACTGAGTCAGTTTAAATCGTCATCGTTGGTGTCCGAATTACGTTTTCCGGTGATTTTACGGTCCTCGACAGTGAGTTTTCGAACATGATTATGTAATGAATTAATGATTGTTGGGTCATTTTAAATTAACTTGCGGCCTATGACACTCAGTTTCTACATAATCTTTAAAAGGTGAGGCTGATGCGTCAGACATACCCAAAAAGCTTCCTAATCGTATATTCTTTTGCACTGTCTTTGAATATGGCATAGGGTTCTCCCACTTTGTCGCTTAACACTCACATCCAATGATAAACCATTACACTCTAAACCGTTCTATTCAGTGTCACATATCATTGAAACTCCTTAAATTGATATAATTTCATAGACCTACTGAAAACTTGATTAGTACAACTTTTCTATGTTCTTTGTTCTATTTTCTGAAGTTGTCCGCTGAGACATGTACGCCATGGAGGGATTTACTAATTTCTCATACTTCAAATTTGAATTAAAAAACACTGGTAGTTTCAAGGAGGAGGCGAACAAAATTGTTTACACAGCTGATAACTACAGAAAAAACCAATGAAAAAGAAACACAACTTTTTGGACGGACCGAGAAAGTTCGCATAGATCTGAGAGGAGCTCATGGAGATTCATTTTTTATTTCTGTTAAAAAATCTCGTCTTGGCTATTTTTCTGGGTATGTATATATTATTGTGCTATGTTTAATAAAGGGTTTTACTATTATATGGGGTTTCTAATTTGGGATAGATTATTATTTTCTTATATTTACACATGTTGCAGATTTACTGGATAGCTAATGAGGATGTCAATTAGTCAGCGTATCAGATGTTGAATCTGAGAGGATATATGGTTTATATCTGACATATTCTTGAAAAAAAATGTTAATAGATGTCGAATTCTTGAACACAAATCAAAAAAAATTTAGACATCCAAGACTTCGCGCTTGCGCGGAGCTATATCCTAGTTAGTTAAACTGCATAAATTTTAGGACTTTATAAGTTCTGATTAATAACTATCGTTAACAGAATAAAACAAAAACTGAACCGCACAATCCTTCCAATTTGATTTTAATGATGGTTTAGACGTTTTTAATAACAAAAACATCTGTCATTGCACATATTTTTGAAATCAGTTCAACTTTTTTTTTTTGGTAAAAAAATCAGTTCAACTTTTTTTTTTTTTGGTAAAAGAATCAGTTCAACTTTCAGCGTAAGGTAAAGCTTAATGCTAAAACGATAGCAAAGCAGAATAACACCAAGTTGTATTAGAGCATGTTTATTGGTAAGACCACTATAGCCCTTAGTGAATTTTTAACTTTTAAAAGTGAGATAAGCAACTTTGATAAAGAACATTTAATTATAATGGTTTAATGGTAGTTGCTTAACTTCAGTTCCTAATTCTTCCATTCTCATGACACATACAAATACAAAAAATAGACACAAGCAAAAAAAGCTTCACTTCAGTCCCTGGTTTAATGGTACTCTGTTTTTGCTATTCTTGACCTGCAAAACAATGAGCAGAACAATGAACACAAGAATATGACAGAACAAAATGTTCAATCAATTTAACAGATCAATTCTCTACCCAACGCTAATAAATCAGACATGTCATTGCATAAATTTACACAGAACTCAGGTAACATGAGTGAATTATGAGTTCACACATTGAATCAATTTTCAAACAGAGACACATAGAAAGAGACCAAGACCTGCTGCTTGATGGTGGTGGTTTCAGCTGCTTCAACAGCTTTGATGACTTGCAACAAGTTATCGTTTTTAAAGTCATTCTCCGGCAAGAAGAATCTTCATCACCCACTTGAAAAGAATCGTTCTCATGACCGTTCTCCATCCTCATTCCCCCTTTTACTCGAACCTGACTAAATCTCCAATCAAACTTGACCAAAGGACTCTACTTTCCTCTCTCTGTCATGCTCCTCTTCACTCACATGATCCCATCTGAGTTAATCTCACACGAATTATCTCATCTGAGTTTATCTGCCATTAATCAATCTCAGGATTAGAAAATATATGCACACAAACAATAGCTTCAATATGATCCAATTCCAAAGAACAAAAAGAAAGCATCAGAGGTATAGTAAGTATACCTCTCGTTTACACCAACAAATAAAGCATCACCACCCCCACCAAGAACCCAACCAAAACCTCCACCAATCTTCTTCTTTCCCCTCCACCACCACCCTAGAACTCAAAACCTCCACCAATCTTATTCCTTTCCCTCCACCACCACCATCTTCGTCCCACCACCGCTCCTCAAATACGCCAACAAAACTTTCAAGAACATCTCACTATACAACAACGTAGCGTCGACTTCGCCAGAATCAATCCCGGAGCTAGGCCAACGGGTCTCCGCCAGAATCACAGAAAGATTCTTGTGTCCCATCACAGCCATGGACGTTCTGCATCGCACGTCGGGGGAACGGGAGACGTTGGGGGAGTACGAGACAACGTCGTTTCCGCTGGAGATGATGGAGATTTTGGCACAGGGGTAGAAAGCACTAGCGCATCGCAGAATCACCGAGAGAATTTCCTCTGTCCAATAACAATTCAACATGTGTTTCTAAGGGACGTGCTTTAGGTTTTCATTTATTTTTCTTTTTTTTTAATTCCTATTTAGTATTTACATTAAGAGCATAATTATCGGGCAGTTCTTAGTGTTGTCCTTAAATGGTGGGACCTATGAAAATCAGAAGAACCAAAGAGAAATTTTTTTAATTAAGTAACTTCTTTGCTGGTCCTTCCTGTTTCTTCCTTGCTTCTCTCCTGCGTCCTTTGCTTTTTTTGTTTTAAGGATTCAAAATAGTCCCAGCAATAATGATGCTCTAAGGCACCCACTTAAGAGTCACCAATAAACATGATCTTAGTATGGGCTGGCTGGCTCAGAGTTAAATCAAATTGTGACAAAGAAACTAGAATTTAATTGGGCTTGATGAGCTCCCTCAAAAGACCATATCACGTTATCAGATTTGTTAGTCTATTTCTAAGACCATCTGCAACGGAAATCCTTCCCAAATCCTTAGCAGGATTAATGAATATAATAATAATATTTTGGCTTAATTAATGAAGAATCAATCCTTGGAGAAGGATTTTAAGAACTCAATCCTTAACACGTGTCTCTCTCTCCCTCTCTCTCTCTCTCTCTCTCTCTCTATCTCTCCTCGCTCGCTCTCTCTCTCAATCTCTTCTCCTTGCTAGCGCCATCATCTCCCACCATGGCTCCTCTATCATCTTCCTTTAATTTTTTAATAGAATCTGAAAGTTTTGGTTGGTTAATCTCTATTCAAAGAATCTGTTCACTTTAGTGTTCTTGATCCTTCAGTTCTTAGATGAAGAGAAGTTCAAAGAATCTGTTCACAAGTAAGTTCTTTAATCGGAGGCTAGATTTGTCTGAACGGTTTTGTAATTTTAGGTTTGATGTGTGTGTGTGTGTGAAGGCTAGAGCAGGAATCTGGGTTCCACTTTAACATAAAGTACTTTGAAGAGAAAGCTCTCGCTGGTGAATGGGACGAAGTGGAGAAGTATCTCTCAGCTTTCACTAAGGTTGATGATAATCGTTACTCTATGAAGATTTTCTTTGAGATCAGGAAGAAAAAGTATCTCGAAGCTCTAGATCGGTAAAATGATTTTTTTTTGTTAGTGTGGTTCTTTGTATTGATGATGATGATTACATTTGTGTTTGTTGTTTTATCTCGAAGATTTGTTTTACAAGGAGATCACTCAGCTTCTGACTCTTGAGAATTTCAGGTGATTTTTGTTTGGTATTAACGAACACATTGCCTGCTGAGACAGAGACTTCTGATCAAGGAGAAAAACAGAACAATAGATGTGGCAAGAGGAAAGATTTCGACAAGAAGGTGAGACTGTGAGAGAGAGAGACACACAAAGTTAGTTTGTTTACATTATGTCCCAGACACTGATTCATGTCCGTAACATGTCTTAGGTGAAAAGCTCGACGAAGAAGAAGAACAAAAGCTCTGAAGAGAACGAGAAGCTGCCGTATGTTCATGTTAGAGCTCGACATGGTCAAGCAACAGATAGTCATAGCTTAGCAGAACGAGTAACTTTTGCATCTCTCACATTACCTCTTCATTAGTGACAATATTGTATAGTTTTCATGATTTAGTTAAGTGTCTTTAATGAAGAAAAGTGGTTTCTGGTGTGATAAAGTGGCCAGTTAGGTAATTATGTAATGCCTCTGTGTAGCTCCATCGCCGAATGCTCGGAGGAGAATATTCAGAACTTGGGTTTTGGAGACTGAGAAGACAGATGAAGAAAGCAATAGAGTACAGGAAGTTAGGGGATTCCGAGCTCAATATCAGCGAGATTACTATGGGCACTGTAAGAATAAGATTCATCTCCTTCTCTATTGCTATCTGATCAGTGAGTTGGTGTTGTGTAGCTTAATCAATTGAAAGTGATTTTTGTTATGGCCCCTAAGAAATATGAGTGTTTATCTTATCTTATGCATTGGTTTATGAGTGAGTGATTTTGAAAGTGATTTTAGCTTAATCGATTGAAAGTCTCAACCTTTTTTTTCAAAACTACAAGAGTAAACAAGTAGCACTTCTACTTTTTGTTTTGATAATAATAATACTAAGGACTCCCCTAATCAAGTACACCATTGCACACACTTTTTAACTAGAATCCTTAACTATTTAAAAAAAAAGAAAAAATACTTTAATAATCTTAAGGACTCTCTTAACCAAGTCCACCATTGTGGATGCTCTAAGGCAAGAAATGCTATTATGGTGTAGAGAGAAGTGATCTATAATTCGACCCAATGAGCTTTTTTCTTTTGCACAAATGAATTAATTTAAGAGTTACTACTGAAACATAAAAAAGCTAAGATATAAAACAATGTTAACAAAATTACACAAAGTACTTTTTGGAACCTACAGTACTTACACGTAGACCAACAGCAATTGATAACATCATAACACATTCAAACACAATGTGTAATAAAAATAATAACAATCTGAGATCAAAGTTAGAATCTAAACTCTTAAGTGATAAGAATAATAAAAACGTATTAGACACCCCAAAGTTTGAGACACGTTAAAACTATACACACACAAAACTTAAATAAAGGATTACACAAACTAAGGAATTTACTAGCAAAGGATCATGGGGCACCCAAGAGAATCGGATCCCCCAAACCCAACCCGTGTTTTCCGAGTGCCGAGATGCTTAGAGAACGCTTCTTCATCTTCTCTTTACCCGACCAGAGTCTTCTGTTTCCATTCTCACACGTGAGCAGCGATGCGCATAGCTCAAGCGGCTCAACCAGCTTCTTGTTCGCCGCCGCGGTCCGAAGGAAAAGGTCTAAGTTCTGCACATACTTATCATCTTTTCTCGCCGGCTTCTCAGACATTACCGCCACCGTATCTCGTGCCTCTTCCTCGTTATCAGTCCAGTAACTTTTGTCTTCCATTGCAAGATCATCGTACTCCTCATCTGACTTTGTAGATTGCTCATCAACTGATCCAACCTGTAAAATATCAACCCAACATCTTTTTAACATATGAAACAAAGCCAACAGGATCATATGAAAATACTATTTACCTCTTCATGGTCTTGCTTGTTATCATCCTCATCGCTAAAATCTGTATCTTGCTCATCAGGAGGATCGTCCTCACCTTCTTCATCGCTCCCATGCACGGACTGCTCCTCCTTTAGCTGAATGAAGAAGATATAATAAGATACAAAATATAGTAGAAACTATATGAATTAATAAATAAACACTATAAATTAATATACATTTTTATCAAAATATGACGCAAAATCAATAAAATAATATAATAAGAACAATGTTTTAGATCCTGGGTAATTATATAATACAACTAAAGTCATAAATTAATAATTTGTTTTTATTAAGTGTAAATATTTATAGTTCTCACAACTTAAGTTATAGAGTTACCTCTTTGGAGGTTCCTTCAGACATCCTAGGAGAACTGCAGCAAGAAGAGTAATGCCTACTGCAATTTTCACCAAAGTCAGCTCTAGAGTCATCTACACTCCCAGCACGGCTCGTAGCTCCATCACTAGGCCAAGCACTGATCCCAAACAGACCAAACTGAAGATTAACCGGTTCAGCTCTCTGTAGATATCCATAAACCGGATGCACCATTCCATTTTCCTCCACTGTCTCATCATCAACCTTACCATTACCACCAAGAGGTCATGTTCTTGAGAAAGTGCCATCAGTGTTGAGAAGAGCCATCAGATGCCTGGAAGAGCCTTTCCTCTGGATCAGCTGAAACATTCCTTTGGAACTCAACGAGTCAGCTGTACACTGGTTCCTGTACTCGTCGTCGATCACAGAGACGGTATTAGTCGTAGCATCATAGAGCTGCTCTCCTGCTTCTCTCCTACGCAAGCAGGAGAAGACCGTGGCGTGGATCGCAGCCACACTCTTGTCGACGTTGGTGTTGTTTATCTTGGGAACGAGATGTTTGTCGGCTCGTTTACAGAGGTAGTCCTGTATCGTCCTGATGTTGCGTATGTATTTGACGTACTTGTTTTTCTCGGGGTCAAGTGTCATGTACTTGGCTCTGACCGCGAACCGTTCCAAGTGTTTCTCCTCGTTTGAGATGTAAACCATGAAAGGAACAATCGATGGATGCTTCTTCATCAGTCCCATCACAAAGTTAAGACTTAGATGGACACCTTCAACAACTACAGACTCTTTCCTCTCTTCCCATGATGTAATGAGCCTATCGAGATTATCAATCACCATCTCGCTTTGAGCCTTGAATCCTTCTACAGCCATGTGCTTGTGACTTAACAAAGCAGCTGCAACAGTGGTAGTGTCATCCTCGACCGTTGTAACCCCCAGCCTGCTGCCCTGTAAACACCCAAAAATGCAGCACTGTCCTAAAGCAAAAGATCAAATCTTCTTATGTCCTTATCTATAAAGCTCATGATGAAGAATACCAGAAGTGCGGAGAGTGTAGATTTGCCACAGCCACTAGTGCCGCGTAGTAGAACAGTCACAGATTCTTTCCTTTCTCGAATCCTGCAGGAAATAATGGTAAGAACTTACCTATTTAGATGATATTCACCACATGTTACTGAATAAAAGAAAGGTAAGAAGATTTTACTTGCACGCCAAGATCAAGTCTGCTCTTTGGTCATGACCCACATACTTGTATTCAGCAAGAGCGTCACATACAACGTTAACGAATATTTCTCGAGGAACAACAACGGTTGTGCGCCTTTTATGCATCTCAAAGGGCTTACTTCTACTCTTGTCAACATCATCGGTAGTAGCCGAAGGAGCATCACTTGTCTTGTTAAATACAGATTCTTTCGCATGCGAGGGTGAAAGTATTAGTGAGCCCTCACTTCTTATTAGCTCGAAAACCTTGCGGCTAATCTGCCCACAACAACAAAAAAAGCAGAACTTGATGATCTATCTATCAAGTGTTAAGTTACAAACAACATAAATCTTGAAACTTTATTATCTTATTTTTAGACACAAGTGTGCCTTTACAAGGTATCATAGACGGTGACTTTGAGCATACACACAAAGATGGGTGCAACGATACTCGAATAAAATGTGAAAGACACGGGCAACAACATAATACTACTCAGGCTCAGGATAAATGATCTATCTCCGAGGTAAAATAATATTTAGGGGAAAATCGCATAAAAAACCCTGAAAGTGGCACTTACTTACTGACACTTTAAACTTTGAAGTTTTTTCACTAACACTTTTAACCCTGAAATTGACATTTGTATCATAAAAAACCTTCAAACAGAAAAAATGACCTGTTTAGCGGGTAAAAAAATTCAAAAAATTCGTAAAAATAGAAAATTATTATAAAATTCAGAAATTAAATAAATTTTCAGAAAATTAAATAAATTTTCAGAAAATTAAATTAATTTAAAGAAAATTAAATAAAAATCAGAAAATAACTAAAATCAGAAGTTAATAAAATTTCAAATAAATAAATGAATATGATTATGTTAGAAATCATAATCATCATTGTTAATGGTTATGTTAGAAATCATAATCATCATTGTTATTTCTAACATAATCATATTCATTTATTTATTTGAAATTTTATTAACTTCTGATTTTAGTTATTTTCTGATTTTTATTTAATTTTCTTTAAATTAATTTAATTTTCTGAAAATTTATTTAATTTCTGAATTTTATAATAATTTTCTATTTTTACGAATTTTTTGAATTTTTTTTTCAATTTTCTAAATTTTTATTTATTTTTCTAAATTTTTATTTACTTTCTGAATTTTATAACAATTTCCTATTTTTACGAATTTTTTGAATTTTTATTTAATTTTCTGAACTTTTATTTAGTTTTTAATTTAGTTTTATGATTTTTTATTTATTTTATGAATTAAATAAATATTTTTGGAAAAAACTTACACTTCACTATTTTTACCGGCTAAACAGGTCATTTTTCTGTTTGAATGTTTTTTATGATACAAATGTCAATTTCAGGATTAAAAGCGTTAGTGAAAAAACTTCAAGATTTAAAGTGTCAGTACCACTTTCAAAATTTTTTATGCGATTTTCCCTAATATTTAGTAACAACATCAGTGAAAGAATGAATAGACATATAGTAATGCCAAATAACGAAATTAAGACAAAAACATTCTTTGATCTTTGTCTGAATCTTGACACTATCACTTTTCAAGAACGCAATTCGTATTCCATCTAGAGATGTCAATCATGGATCTGGACCGCGGATCTGGCCCGTAAAAAACTGTCGCGGGACGGGATTGGGCCGAGATTTTACAGACCCGCAAATTAGCGGGCTTTGCGGGACGGATCTTTGCGGAACTGGGTCTTTTACGGGACGGGACGATGCGGGTCTGCGAGATTACAAAGACCCGCATTTTTTTCCTTTTCAATTTTTGTTTTACCTCAAAAAAAGAATAAAAAAGAGTGAAAAAGTAATTTATATGACTTTCCTCTAAAAAAAAAGAAAAAAGCTTCAGCAATGATGATTCGAGCTCCGACGATGATGTTTTGAGCTCCATTAGTGTTTTAATTTGGTGTTTTTAATTAATTTTGGGATTAGCAGCTTAGATTTGGTGTTTGATTATATTTAGTTTTTATTCATTAAAACTAAAAAATTGGTTATGAACTTAGGAGTTATAAGCTAATGAAAAACATATTCTGAAATTATCTTTAATTGGTATGTAAATATGTTTGAGTGTGACAAAATTAACTATAACTATTTTATTTGGTTAAGATAACATGAACAAGACTAAGCTCTGATCAAAGCGGTAACGAGAATAAGCTATGGTTAGAGCCTTGATCGACTAAGCTATTTAATTCTATAACAATGATGTCGTTCAGCTGAAAGAGTTAGTCTTGTTACTGATTAGAGCCTTCTTCGATATGTATTTTATTCTTCATGTTCTCTCGTTACTTATCATTGTTATCTTGTTACATCAATAGAATAGAATATACATTAACATCTCATTTTTACATGCACTTTTTGTTTGGTTATGACTTCATATATATATATAATCATCTCATGTTCTATATGCACTTTTAATAGAGAAAATATGCATAATATATAACAAATTTTGAAGAATTTGCATTGTAGACATTTCATGTATATTAATTATGTGAACTTGGTTATGTAGGGGAGCAGCCTGAGGCATCTTAGAGCAGCATGCAGCATCAGGAAGTGTTTTGGAGCGGCCTGCAGTGTCAAACATGATCGGATACATTACATTAACGTATGTCCCGCGGGACAGCCCGTAAAGGAGTGTGCAATTTGCGGTACGGGCTTGGGACGACATTTTGGAGACCGCAGCCCGCGCGGGCTGACCCGCCGTGACCCGCAAAGAGATGAGCCCGCTGCGGTACGGAACGGGATGGGACGGATCAACCTGTTTGACATCTCTAATTCCATTCAATTTTCTTAAGGGAAGTAAATCTCAGACCATTAAACGACAAAAACGGAATCAGAGTTTGAAGAAAGCGATGTTTGCTGGTAAAAAAAAAAAAAAAGAGAAAGAATCTTTTATTAAGAGAAAGAGAGAAGACCTTGAAGGCGTGACGGGCTTTGCAACCCATTAGCTGAAGAGTACTCTGCAAAACCGGACGCGTATACCTAAACCATTCTTTCCAATTCCCATCAACGTCATCGTCGTCCACTACCACTATGTACATCACCTTCGTCGTCTCCGCCATGTTGCTAAAAAAGACTAAACCGGACTCTACAACTGATGATCAACCGATAACATGCAGGAATGCGAAACCTAGCTTTTAGTTAAGGGTTAAGAGGCGGATATTGTGATGAATGTATCGATGTTATAAGAAGAAGAGAAGGAAGAAAGATGTTGGGGCCATTTTGTGTCAGCTTCGTGACGCATCGTTTCAGTTGAGCCTCCACGAGTACCCTCCCTCTCTCTTTAAAGGGATCATCCACCTTCCTCTCTGTTTTTCATTACAGAACATATTTTTATTGGCTTGTTTGTTTGGTTCTTTTTTCTAACTCGGACCTCGTATCTATCTTTTCCTTACAAATGTTACTGTTAACTTTGTTTTAATCAGATTGCACCCCGTAGCAGATCTCCAATCCGCGTCGGGTTAACTTCTTTTTTTTTTAAATTATAGTCGGTTAATTATGGTTTAAGTTTAATTTTAGGTTAGATCCCAACTTCAGAATTCACATACCAAGTCAACATGTGTAGGGGTGAATCTTTTGATTTTATAATTTTATCATTTTTGGTTTCTCTTTGGTTAGAACATTTCTTTTAAAATTTTCTATAACCAAGTCTTCCGCCGACCTCGTTTGATCCGGCCTTTGTCAAACATTCAGGAGTAAAAGTAGTAGTATTCTTAAAAGTTATACTACTGTAGTTGGTTGTTCCAAAAAAAGATATATATACATATACCACTGTAGTTGTTTTACTATAGGTTTTAAAATCCATGTTCTCAGTTTTCCTGTAAAAGAAAAGCTCAAATCAAAAAATAAAAGAGAAAGTAAATGAACAGTTCAAACTTTGGAGAGAGAAGAGAGAGAAGAGAGAGAAAGTAAATCTGGCTCCGGCGGTCGGCCGCCGCGAGAGCGTGCGTGCCGTCGCTGGATCCCGTCCTCTCCTTTAAAGTTTTTGTAGTTTGAGTTATGTTTCCAAGAGACGGGGTTCTCACAGTTTCGTCACTGCCGGTTTTTACTTCCGGGACGTGGAAGCTTCTTCAGTTCCGACGTCGTCGGTTCTAGTCTTTGGAAGGTGAAAGTTACTATAATTTTGCGTCGTCGGCTTCGGATTCCCTAGGTCTTTAGGGTTTAACTTTTTTCCTTCTTTGTTCTGTTCTAGCCGTTTCCTTTTATTTTCTTTGTTTGAATCTTCGTCGAAGGTCGGTGAAGACCTATGACGGAAAGAATGTTGATGCATGTGAAGCTTCTTCTTGGGTTTTCGCGGAATTTACTGGCGGATGAGATCTCGCCACGGCAATTGATGCTCTACGATTTCGAACACCCATGAGATCGAAGGCGTTCACGGTGGAGTGATGTGGAGGTGTCGAATCCGGCGAGGCCTGGTGATTCGGTGTTTGGACCTCCGGTTGGACGAATAGCGGTGGTGACGTGACGGCCCTTGCTACATGTGTCACTCGACGGCGAGGTTGGTAACACGTGTCTGCTCCTCTCCCTAGTCCGATCTGCAAGGCGGCCGCGTTTAGAAGCTAGGGTTTCCTAGAGTCTTAACTTTAGGCCCAGTTGAGTGGTGTTGGTTGACCCGGTTTGTAATGGGCTTTGTAATTTGTTTGGGTTCCGGCCTGTTATCCTTTATTAAAAATATCGATGGAAAAAAAAAAAGCTCAAATCAAGATTTTCGTGTTTCAACTTACAAAGGTGAATAATCTGTTTGAGAAAATAAATATTGTTTATTTTGTTTGAAATGAACGGATCATATATATGACCCAATTTCTACAAAACCTCTTTTTGGCAAAATATTTTTCCTCATTCTAAGATCCAAAAATAATGTAACACTACCTAACCATAGGTCCATAGTAATAAAATGACACACGAAAATATATGAGTAAATAATGAAAAGTTGATAAGTTTAACATGCTCTAACTAGAAAATCCTTTTCTGTTTTTATTATAACTTTAACAAATTTGTAAATTATTTATTTTATAAAGGAAACTGTGAAACTACACAAATATACTCTTCCTATAAATTAGATTTATATTTTCACCTATGTTTGCATTCAATTTATTGTCCAAAAACAAAACGAACTTAACTGAGTATTCAGTCACATGTTTCATTCATCTAATCAAAAACTTAACTGTCTTAACTTTTAAAGTCTTACAGGGACAATCATTCCTCCCCGAAATGACGAAACTAACCTTATGTCCGCTATAAATCACGCGTTCAAACAACGAGTTGTATCACTATCAAAAGGTGTTTTTAGGGAAACCAACTGGGTTGTCCAAAAAAAAAGAAACCAACTGGAACTTATAATGGGCCTTCTTGATTGCATTTAAAAGTGATAAAATGGTGTATTCAATTAGGAGTTTTAAATGATTTGTATTAAAATGACAAATTTACGGTTATTCAAACATGGATTTTAAAAATCACTTTAAAATTCATTGTTATTGAACTTGACATTTTATAAATCATTCTGTAATCCACTGTTATTGAACAAAATTTAAGTTGGAGATTTTAGAGTAGTTTTAAGTGTTTCTAGAGTGTTTGAGTAGAGTTTCTTAGTTATAAAAATAAAAATTCAAATCCCACTGTTTTAGATGAGATTCTAGAGTGTTAATAAAAATCACAAAAAATTCTCTAATTCTCCTGCAATCATCTACAAACTCATTAAAAATCAAATCACTTCAAATTTCAGATTCAATACACCCCCTAAGTTACAGACATGCACTTGTTTGTGTTTTCTTTTTTACTTAATTCACATCTTGCTTGTATATATATTAATATTATTAGTACATGAACATGGATGTCGTTTTCCATAGTATTTACTCCATATCCATCAAGATGGAAGCTTAGTCCAATCGTTTCGAAATCTTGAAAGACGAAATTAAAACCAGTTCAATTCTTTGGTACCAATCATATAACTTTTTGAAATTGTATAAATTAGCTTTTGTTTCAGTACGATCTTTACTTATTTATCGGGAAAATCGCATTTTAAACCCTGAGAGTGTCACATTCTAACACTTTAAACACTGAAGTTTTTTCACTAGCACTTTAAATTTTGAAAGTGTCACTTTTAGCATAATAAACCTCCAACGAAATTACTTGTTCTTCAAGATAACTAGGTGACCGGTACTGTTCATTTGAAAGTGATGAGGTGTCAGTTTTTCTTAATTAATAGTAATAAAGAAATAAATAAAAAAATTCAAAAAAATCGAAAAAGAAATAAAAATCACAAAAAATTGAAAATTAAAAAAATCCAAAATTTCAAAAAATCGATAAATTAAATTTCAAAATTAAAAATTAAAAATTAAACATTTTTTTTTGAAAAATATGTTAATTTTACATAAAATATATTTTCTATATATTAGGTTTTGGTGTGAGTGGAGCTTCTTAGATAAAAGACATACATTTTAAAAATATATAAAAGAAAAAATAATAATAATTATATTATGTAAATTTTACAAAGTTGTTAAGATATCTATTAGTATTATTTATAAAAAAATAGTAAATTTAAGTTTGTTTTAAAAGAAATTAATTTATTAGTAAAGTTCTTAAAAACAGTAAATAACTTTAAAATTAAATAAATTACTGTCAAACTTTAGAGAAACTAAAATGAATGTCACTTATCTAAAAAGCTTCACTCACACCAAAACCTAACATATAGAAAATTAAAAAAAAATATATTTTATGTAAAATTAACATATTTAAAATAAATTATTATATATATATTTTTAATATGAATTTTTAATTTTACATTTTTTGAAATTTTAATTTTATATTTTTGAAATTTTAGATTTTTTGAACTTCCAACTATTTGAATTTTTTCCAATTTTCGTGTATTTTATTATTTTTTATTATTAAAAAACAAAAAAAAACTGATACCTCATCACAAAATGAACAGTATCAGTCACTTATTTGGTTTGGAGATTTGTTATGCTAAAAATATCACTTTCAAAGTTTAAAGTGCTAGTGAAAAAACTTCAATGTTTAAAGTGCTATAAAGTAACACTCGGGTTTAAAATACGATTTTCCCTTTATTTATCTATCTATTCAGAAGTGTTAAAACTCTCTTTTATAATGTTAATAAAACTTTATACTCTCTTATATGTCTTTGATCATCATCTATCTGCTCATTTCATTTTCCTTTTGACATTTTTTTCTCTCTCTTTTTACAGTTGAACTGTCCATTTAATGAAAAATATCTAAGAATCATAACATGAATCAATTACAAGAATAAGGGGAAAAGGAAACAGACACCCTACATAAGATATATTCCTCCTCATCATCATCATCATCATCATCATCATCGCATCAGTTCCATGAACACAAAGCCATTCCACAAGCTATGCAACAGCATCGAAGGCAACAAGTTCCTTGACCTTGCGAATATCAAACCCAAAACCACTCCAAGGAACACCAACGGCAACATCCTCTGCACATTGAAATGCGCCAACGCAAACGCAACCGAGCTAACAAGAATCGCACACCAAACCGGCATGTACCTAGTCAGAGACGGCAGCAAGAACCCTCTGAACACTATCTCTTCCCAAACCGGTGCGCAAACCGATACCACAACTGCATACAGGGCCATCGCGACAGGGTCTCTAGCCATTATCGACTGCTCCACACTAGAGAGCGAGACAGGACTAGAGGTTGGTGGGAGTGGCAAGAGGTTTAGGTTTAACTGGGAGAGACGGTTAACGAAAGGGAACATGAAACAGCCTATAATGACGTCTAGTTGCCAGTTTCCTTTGAGGGTAAAGCGGAACCAATCACTTGCAAGTGGACGGAACATGGAGAGGCAACGGTGGAGGATAGCAATCCCGGCTAGTCCTTCTGTTACATCGGTTATAAGACTGAACAAAGCTTGGCCTCTAAAAGTGAGAGAATCCTTGTGGAAACCTGATATATGAGCCATGAAGGGGATCATCCAAGATCCAATGAACCAGAAGGCGGCTACCCATAATAGCATTACCTGACCAAGTTTATGTTGGGGGGAATGAGAGTTAATCGCAAGTTTAACCAAGGAAATAATCTGGTTGAAACTGAACCAAAGGCATCTATATTACTAGTAGCTCAAACTAAAAGTTTCATTTCAACAAAGCTAAATCTAACTAATACAGGGTCAAGAGGCAAGATGTGTACTCTCCAGTTTCTAGTGATGTATATTAGCTTTCCACTTTCGATAACTACTTCGTAAGCACACTTAATATCTATTGTATCCCACTCATTATAATACAACTCTTGCAACACCAACAAGTAAAGGTTCTCTAGTAGGAATGTTCTTGTGTAAAAGTGTGAATCCAATATGACAACAAAAAGAAAGGCGGGTATAAAGATGTAGGTACCTGAACAATGGTCTCAGCAGTCCATGGTACCTTCCAACGAGTACCAATTCCCTTCAAAACTGCATCGGCAGCCTGAAAGCCAACGAAAAAAAATGCTTTTAATAATGATGTTTTGAAGACAAGATCGTGAAAGCCTTTCTTAGAGTCAATTTATTTGCACTATCTCATCAGTTTCAATAAAACCAAGGTTAAAAGAGTTTCATGGCACATTTCGAAATCATAAGAAACATCAGCTTCCTCTGATGATAAGTTGATAACACTAATAAACAAAAATCGAGCGGATGATGAATCGATGATAGATAATAGCATAGTCAAAACTGGTTCTTTTTGTTAGACTAAAACAGAGATAAAAAAGTAGTTCTTCTTTTTATTCATGTGTAGGGAGTATACAGTAAACGTGAAGGGAGCGACAGGTTACCTTGTGAAGAGTTGTGTTCCAATTAGCTTTTTGATCAGTACATGGCTGAATATCTTGATCTGGCTTAATGAATTCCCCAGGCTCTGGATTCTCGGGAGCAGAATCCTCATTTCTGAAGCACTGAATCTTCCATTTCTGCACACCAAATTTTTAATACAACTGAGGCAAAAACTATGGATTCTTTATTTTTACTCTTGGATTACAAAATTTCATCATAATTCATAGATAGAAAGAAGAAGAAGAAGAGGCGTACGTGCTTGGCGGACTTGGAAGGGGAGGCGGTGAGAGGAGAAACGTGGGTGAGAGCAGGGGAGACTAGGACGCGACGAGGAAGCCTAAACTTGGAACGCGAGATGGAGGAGAGAGCTGGGCGATGGCAGAATAGAGACGAAGACGAGCATGGTGAGGTCAACATGGGACCCTCCCCCCCTAAGCTTTATAAATCTCCCCCTGCGAGAAGTGAGAGAAGCTAAGAAAAGAATAATCTTCTTAAGGCTTTCATCACAGAGATTCAAATTAGGGTTTTTTTTTTTGGGGAGATTTGGGGATTTCTTCGTGACAACAACCACAAGTGAACGAAACCAATTTTGCGTGTGGTTTCAACGCAGTCGCAAACGAACGAATAAGGGGTAATCGGGTAATTTTCACTAATACTCTCTATCAGTTAGAGTCTTTTGGCTCATCATTGTTAACAAAATGTTTTGTTGGAGAGTATTAGTCAAAATGCTTTTTTTTTCTTTTTTTTTTTAAAACTTACTCAACAGAATGTTTCCATCTTTATTTAAAGACGTTTGGACCTTTTTTAAAGCAAATCTAATCTGCTTTCACTAGAGTTTGGATCTTCAGTGCGTGAAGTACTTACAGAATCTGTACGTGCGTATCTTCTAGTCTTGATCGGACTCTCCTAGAGATGTTCAAATCATACTTGTGGTGGTGCTGCTGATATTGTTAGCAGCGGTGAAGTTTTTCTGCTCAGCTGCTGGATCTTTTTTTTGTCCTTCAACTATCTATCTATCCACAAGCTTCCTTGCAGAAAAGTGTAAGTAACTAACTAAGATCTGAGATTCATCTTTCTCTAATCTGCTGAAACTAATAATCTTTTGTTTGCTCCAGACATTTCTGCATAACAGGTTCTAACTGCTGAAAAAGTGAGTAATCCTCTTTGTCCAAACAAACATTAAGTTATAGGATTGTATCTTTACTCTCATTCCTTTTTTTCTTTATGCAGCTACACTCTGTTCCGGATGTTTTGATGAGATCTAATACCTTTGGCAAAAGGTGCGACTAATTCACTACCAAGGATTGAAGAATACTTCTCGAGCCTCATGATCATATTGTCCCTGATGAGCCTGTGAATCCTCCCGATTACTAACTTACTTCCTAGCAAAAGACAGTTGCTCAGTGATCACTCAACACCATAGTCAAGTTACTCGTCTATCTCTCCATGTTCAACAGTCGCAGACAATTACATTGTCCTAATCTGTCTTGTCCACTGTGTGACTAGCATAGCTTATGCCCTGGCCATACTTTTCGAACCTGGTCCAGCTCAAGTGGTAAGTGCCCAATACTGAAGACAGAAGCAAAGACTCAAGACTACAACCCTTTGTTTCACATCTTTTATTTTTGCGCAGTGGCCAGTGTTGCTTCCAGTGGTTCTTGACTCTAATTTTTTTTTTTTTTTTTTAACTCTAATTTCCACCAGTACAAACAACAACAAAATTGTATATTCAATCTCAAAGGTGTGCTACACAAGATGGGCCCCTCGTGGTATCAAACGCTCAAAGGTTGATCTAAGTACTGCATCTTGCTTACTCTTCCATATAAAATATCTCAGATATAAAGGAGTCTGACTCATCACTCGCTGTGGATCACTGATGGAGAATGGGTAACAACATTAAGGCACTTCCCTCGTTGCCTCATCTTCCTGACACTAACCGGCATCCAAAAGAAGTAACTACAAGTTTGTGTAACCGTTTTATACACCAAGTAAGAATAAGAAAAATCTTTCAACAACTTCCATTACTTTCTTGGCTTAAAAGTTAATAACATTGGTGTAACTAACTTGTTTTCCTCTCATCATCTAGAAATTTCAAACTATTTAAAGAAATAAAAACCGAGAATTGATTTTCTTATTTCCAAATGAGATCACCCATGAACTTAAGTGCTGGAACCCCTCTTATCTCTGCATCTAACAATGGGGATTGGATCATTTTCAACCCGGAAAGTTCTGTATCCTTCTCAATAAGTCCAAGCACACGCGTTTGTTCCTGAAAATATCAACAACCATATATCACATTCAAGGTTATATATAAAATGGCTATGTCTACCTACTGGAACTACCAAATTTGACTAGAGCCTACCTTTCGTCTCACTGAGCAAAATTTGCAGTCGGATTCAGAAGGAGGTAGAAGCTGATTAACAATAAGCCTGTGAACTGGCACATTCTCTTTTCTTAAAGATGCATGTAACCTCGAAGACTCGTTTATTGCCATCACCTAAAAGGAAAGATAATAGCCAAGTGAGTATGTAAATTAATGATTCTTTGTGAACAAGTAAGAGAGAAGAGTGTTACCGTTGGGATGGTTACAATGACAAACTCAGTAGTGTCCACATCACGGAAAACATTTCGAACTTTCTCCATTCTCTCTTTCAGTTGATCCAACTCGTTGGACTGTTAAACAAAATTGGAACCTTTAGCATTCGAGAAAAGGTGAGCAAGAGAATAACCTATAAATACTTACAGGTCCTTGTTCTTGTATCTCCTTTTTTTTACCAAAGACTGACGTAAAGGCTGAAGCTGCTGCAGTGATCTTCTTCTTGAGCTGAAATAATCAAATCATTCATTTAGTTACAGAGGTAAAGCTAAAACATATCAATCTTGAGGAAAGGAGCAAATGCTCAAACCTTTGTTATTTTGCTAATGGATGAATCATAGAAGTCAGGCAGAGAAAGAAGCCGCAGAGTATGTCCCTGCAAGAAACTAAATTGAATCAACAGAAGACTCCACCAAGTGGAAGGAATGTACTTCCAAACTTACAATATATATAAAAACTAACCGTGGGAGCAGTATCGAAAACTATACGTGTGAACCTACTGTATTCTGGTGACTCCACAAACTGAAGAACCTGTAAAGAGATCTCAACATTATTTTAAGAAAATTCATCTTTCAAGGGATTTTCCAAACTCAGTAGGTAAGGTAAGATACGTGCCTTGGAAATAGCAGCTATTTCGTCAATACCAGGTGATGCAGCATTGAGCATATCTTCAAGATTCAAGTCCCCTAACTACCCAAAAAAAAAATGGACAAACATATCTTCAAGATATTTACAGAATACACAACATCCTGGAAGATGTTGAGGATACAAACCTCGCCAGCAAACATTCCTAGCCCCATGCTGTCCATCATGTTTTTAACGCTTTTATCACCACCCACCTGCCTTTTAATCTCTTCCTTCATTCTCTCAGGTGTTATCTGTTTCAAATACGAGAACAAAAAACTCAGCAACATATGATACATATCAAGGGGAAGCTTAGTTCGTTGATCACCTCGAGAGCTAGAAGTGGAGAGTCAACACCTTGAACAGGCTTTAACACTCCTCCTGACAAGTCCTGGATGCCCAAAAAAAAAAACAAAGAGATAAGCTGATAACTGAAAACACACTTTCGAGAGTCAAATCAGAAGGTGAGTGAGAGAGACCTGAGAGAAAGAATCACTCAAGGAGTGAGCAGGATCAGTTGAGACCACGATGGTGGGATGACCGTGGCTAGCAAACTTAACCGCCAGAGAAGCAGCACAGCTTGTTTTCCCGACACCTCCTTTCCCTCCCAGAAGGTAATACTTTCGCTGATTCGCAGATACCATCTCATCAAAACAAGAAGCTCCTCCTTCGGCAAGAGTAGCCAATGATCTCTCTAAAGAGTAAAACACACACAGGCGAGAGAAACCAAATGTTAATGACACACACATACCATTAAAAGGAAAGTTCTCATCTTACAACTTCACAGAGAATCTAAAAGCCATGGTCACAAAAGATAGAACATTTGTCTCACAACTAACAAGTAAGGACAGAGACAGTAATCAAAGTCTGAAGCTTTAACACAAATCAGATCTGAAACCAGAGTTATTCTATTCAAAGACGTTTACTTTAACATATGGGTGGATGAGAAATGATCAAAAGGGTACCTGGAAAGAGTGTTCCGGAGATTCTCCCACCGTGAATTTGAGCATCGAGGGAACTGAAACGCAGAGCTCCTCCGAGCCGTTGGAGAGAAACAGAGCGTGAAACACGGTTCAGGAGAAGGGATGCCGCCATTTGAGATGAGAAAGATAGAAACTTTCCCGGTGAATAGCACACAGTTCCGGAGGACGCCGAGAGAGAGCTGAAAGAAAGGCGGAGCAGGCGACAGAGGAGGGGAGGGTTTTAGCGAGGTTTTTAGGAATTGATCCTTCTACTTTTCGGAAATTTTGGAAACTTTCAACCAGTTTTAATTTTTCTTTAACCCGCCGGTCGGACCAGATTTGATTACAAATCGAATTTGACAATTATTGGAAAATAAAACCAATTACTAGTAACTGGTGACCTCACATTAGTTGACATCTCGTGTTCAAGGTCATATCTGACATTATTTTATCTCAGGACATCTCGTGTTCAAGGTCATATCTGACATTGTCTTATCTCAGGACATTTTGTGAGTATACATCTTGAAGAATAAATTTTAGATAGCAAATTAATTTCATTTCTTATTTTCTTGACTATGGATCTTGATGGATCAATTTAAATTTTATTATTGTGATTTTTAATCAAATCTATGTTATGGATATATAGTCAACATTTGATGTAATTTTATTAATTAATCTGTTTTACTTAACATATTTTTTTGAATTTATTGGTTTATAGTTTTGTAAAGATAATTTTCAAAAATAAAAAAAAAATTAAAACTGTTTTATTCTCAATACAACAAGATCGTTTTCTACTGCATCCAAATTTTAAGAACAAGGAAAATCAGCATGAATTGGTTATTTTGGGATAATAAAAATTTGAAATGGTAAATGATTGGCCAATTAAAATCTTTTTTTTTGCTTCCACTTTGATTCTGCAGTTATAGATATATAAATTGTTGATAATGATTAGTGAGCCTAAAGCATAGTCCCTCTTGTACTAAATTGAAAAATTATGGGAAAAATATAATTGACCGTTAATTAATATTAGATCTTGATCCGTGCATCCGCACAAGTCTTTGTTTTAATAAAATACATATAAAAATCTTCTCAGCACAAGAATCTAATAGTTGCACATACATGTGTTTTGTTTTTTAGTATATAACATTTATGATAAATCAACAGTTTTGATTATAGATAATTTGTTGGTTGCTCATATTGTGGTTCAATACTAAACCAATCAAAATGATATATTTGACAGATTCGTCAATTAGTACTTTTTATTTACATTAACCATTTGTGATATATGTATTTATAAATTAAAATACCAATTAATATGTTTATGTATATTAATAAATCTATCTTTCCATAATAAAATATTTTATGTTAAATAAAATTAATTTCTGTTTAATTAAATTAGATAAATATGTTTGTAAGTTTTTCATTAGTCAAGTAAATTTTCTTTTATATTTATTTTTGAAGAAAATGTTAAAGTAAAGTTTAATTATTATATTTTCATAATTCAAATATATATGTGTGTGTTTGTTTGTAGATAATATCAATCATCAAATTATTTAAAATAAATTTATATGTTTAAATAAAATATTTATAGTTTCTATTCTCTATTTTAAAATAATAATATACATGGATATATAATATTTAAAGTTTATATGTTACATTTTAAATAAACTTTTTAATTTATTGTAAAATTGACTAAAGAATATTCCGGTTAAAGATTATTCGTAAGTTTGGTTAGAGAATAACCTAATAAAATAAATTATTTATAATTAATTAATTAATAATTATTAAATCACTACACAAGTTCTAATTATTGTGATGCAATAATGGTTATTTTCAAAAATATTTCAATTTTAATAATATAGATTCTTAGTATCAAATATTATTTATTTTAGTTAAATAGAGATTATATAGATTAAATACTATTTTAACTAAAAAATAAATTCACACTATTATTTGCAAAGTAATTTTTCGCAATAGATCTCTCTTAAAAGTTATACTAACTAATTGCGATGCTATCCTTGATAAATAACTAAATTTAATTTTATAAATTTTTATATAATTAACACTAAACATGAATTAATTATCATAAAAACATTTAAAAAACTTTTTTGACAAAATAATTCATATCTACTGTATTATCCAAACTAATATTTTTTTTTCAGTAGACAAAATTCTGAACATATATTTATCAAGTAAAAATGAATTCTTAATTAGCTATGTTTTGATAAACATAATTGAAGATCTTTAATGAAAAAGTAAAATTTTAAAATAAATAAACGCAAGTTGTATATAAAGAGATTTCTATAATATTTACACAACATGATTGTCTTTAATTTGTATAAAATAAATATATTATATGTTTTAGTGAAAGACCATATCATAAATAAATAGTTTTATGTAAATTTGTTATTGATGTGTAGACAATAAATTATTTTGTTGGTATTTAAATTAATAATACATTTATTATTAAATATTAATAGAATAATTGGGCTCGCATAGTGGGCGAAACGGCTAGTCATATTTAATCTCTGGAGTGATTATATGGATAATATAATATGGAGTTATTAAAAATATATTATATGGAAGGATCATTTAAAATTTTTAAAATAATATTAAAAATAATATTATATTTTAGAAAAAATAACATTAAAAATAAAATAATACTATCTGGAACAATTATCATTTTAAAATTTAGATTACTACAGTTAATTAAAAAAATGTTTTATAGTTTTGAGTTCCGGACTTTTTTAGCCATTTAAAATATATACGATTTTTTATTGGTTATATTTGAAAAACAAATTGTTTTTAGATAAAGAAAAGTTTGCATTACACTTTTATATGTGAATTATTGTTATTCTGACATGTATATGCTTGATCATGATCATTTTACATCTTTCTGATCATCTTACATCATTTTTTCTCAAGAACATGGATTATGACAACATGCATTACATCTTGTCATCTTCACTGCAAGTTCTATGGATTCCAAGTGCATTTCAACTTTTCAAACTCTTGAGCTTGTCATCTCCACTTTAAGTTTTATGTATTTTTAGTCAAAAAAAAGTTATATGGATTCCATGTCACCTTCAAACAGTTAATAATTATATGTTGACCTTGACCATTTTTTTGCTAATAGTAATATTTTCTTACAAGTATAAGCAATGCTTTTGACAAATTAAAGTAATGTTTTTGACAATGTATTCGTGTTAATGTTTGACATAATTTAGTGATATTATAAATTAAAATGGTGAAACCAATATATCCTTGACAATTATATATTAGATTTGCTTTGTTGACCAAATCATTATCTTTGAATTCAAAAACTGTGTCATTATTTGAATAGAAAGCATATTAATGTACAAAAACTTTATAAAACATTACACTAAAAATCCTACTAAGTATGGCCTGTAAAATGACTAACATTCAGTATTTAAACCATCTAGAATGAGTATATTTTCTTTAAAACTTCAAATCCAAAATCTCCTGTTTTAGAAACCTTCTCTCTCTAAACCATATTTTCTAACTTCTCTCCTCATTTGCTGTTGTGCTCTTTCGGTAATGGTACTGGTACCGCTGATAACCTCTTCTTTTTTTTTTCTCATCTGTTGAAATTTATTCCAAATCGAAATAAAAGTTTTAATACAATGACTGGTAGCATAACGAATAAACTCCAGAAACAAGAGCCTACAAGAAAGGCGACTAAAGCCCACAAAAGAGGCGACTAAAACTCTCACCGAGACACCTTACATCAGCAACATAAAAACTAAACCCGTCACAACTCCAGAAAACCAGTTAACAACTACACTGGAGCACAACACAAAGAAAATTAGCAAACTTACGAACTAAGCAGAAGCTAATGATTGGGATGTACCATTGCTATCCCTGACCCGCCACATGATAACCTCCACCTCTAACACCCAAAGACACCATGACTTACCGCTGCCACTTTCGCCCGCCCAACGATAACGTCTAAGAACCACGACTCAAAATTTCATAACTTGATAAGACCCGATAAGAGAGATCGCTTCACGACCCAAACAACCTTCGGAGAGGGATGAGACGCAATCATAAACGTTCAATTTCTCTTAGATAGAAGCTCAACCAAACCACCATAAAGACAAGGTCTTGCCAACCGAAAGGCTCCGGACTCACTCACGGAGGAACAACGGAACGGCATGCAAACATTGCGACCACCACCACTAGAAGATAATCTGCTAAATGCTAAATTAAGTGTTACTCCAAGTAGAGAGACATTGGATCCTGGTTTGAGTGAGGAAAAAAGAGAACCAACTTCAACACCCACTAGAAGAAGAAGAATTTAAAGGAATACAATTATAAAATACAAACACAAATCTCTGAAATAAGCAAAAAAACACCACATGCGCCAAATACACCAGATCTGATGCATAAACAAGACAATCCCTCAACGATTTATGCAGATCTATACCAAGAAACCCCAAACCCTTCTTAAACGACGACAAGCACATATTAAAACGACACACTACAAAAGTAAACAAAGAGAACATGACTATGGAAGAGGCCGACGTCGGCGCTATGGGAGCCGCCGCACGCCGACCACCAGAACAATCGAATTATAAGTTTCTATAAATCATTATATATTGTAAAAGAACTCATTTAAATTCTTTTATTTTTAAATTTAATATCACATTTTTATGTAATTTATTTATATTGTACTCTAAAGAAATTATTAATACTTTAGTAATATAATTATAAGTTTCTATAAATCATTATATATTGTAAAAGAACTAAACTTATGTATATAACAGATATTTTGTTCAAAAGAATTATTTGGATAAAATTTACAAGTTTTATATAATAATAAGCATTTTAGAATAATTATAAAAATGAAAATAGTATAATATATTTAAAAATATTTTTTGAATGAAAAAATGAGAGAAACCATTAAAGCAAAATACAAATTCATTTTAAGTTGATCTCATTTCAAAAGATAAACCATCCTTAATACCGTATAAATAATTAAATACTCGTATTTTAATAAGAAGCGAAAATGATGTTTAGTTCAAACAAAACGGCGGTGGTGTACGTAAGAAAACTCGATGAAATATTCAGCGCAAACCAATGAGAAACTTTCTGCTTTGGTCTTTGACATATGGACATGTTATCCAAAATTAAATTTTCAATAAATTTTTCATAGTATACTTTAATTTATTTTTTCGTAAAAAAAAACTATTTTATTTTTTTCATTTGACGTCTTACTCTCTTCATAACTGCCGGCATTATCTCAAATCAATTAATATTTATTTATGTGAAATATAAAATACATATATGGTATAATATCTCTTATTTGTGTGAAATATAAAATACATATATGGTATAATGTCGCAAAAGATGTACATACAGTAATAGACTGTGATCTTCCAACTCATCAAAATACAAAAAAAAAAAAAAACATAGCTACACAATGATCTTACCCTCTTTTTATGTTGAATATTATTGACATAAACTAAATCCCATAGCAAACTAAAACCGATTTCAAAAAAAATTATATTCAGCAAAGCAAACCCAATACGGAATAAAAATATATCAAAGAGATATAAATTAAATTTGACCAAAAAAAAGAGATATAAATTAAATAAGCCAAAATAAATTCATATACCGACACTAATTTTTTGATAAGCAACAGTTAAACGATTTGATAGAGGCTTTGTTTGAATTTTATAATTTATGTTCAACCTTAATATGGATTGAATATGATTTCCACAGAGATGTACTCTTCTTGGCATTGATTTCATAAGGTTTAGAGGATAGACAATCTGATTTTCAAACTTATTATTTGGGATTTTGAAACAAAAAGCACGGATAGTAGAATAAAAAGTATAGATTTTTATATACACACAAAAATGTGCGTGGAATTTATAGAAAATCAAAAGAACAAGTTAATAACATGACAAGAGTCTTTTTCAAAAAAAAAAAAAAACATGACAAGTCACAAGATACCGAGGATGCAAATAAATGAGACCGTCTATTAGGGGTGACTATAGTATCGGAGATTGACTTCTGGTAGGTGTGCAAGTGTTCTAATGCATATACGATGCCTTGGATATCTAATGCATATTTCCTAAACAAAATACACATTATATCGTATAAAACACAATATGCGCAATACAAAATCGTATAATTAAACACTTTTGTAATGACATATGTACTCGACATAAGTTATAAATAAATTTAGTGAATCTTTTTCACATGATTCTTCAACTTTTTATTGTTATATCTGTTCTTATTTTCTTAAAGAGAGAACATATATATATATATATACATATATATATATATATATATCATATCCGCTATATTCTAAATGAAAAGATTTCTCAAGAATTTACTCGCTAAGCAACATATTATAATCCAAAGATGTGAATATTAGATATTTTGTTTCATTATTTGGATATGATTTTCCCTTGAACGCCCTTTCATAAAAGTATAATTTTCTCCATCAGATTTGTGTTTTCAGTAAAAAAAAATGATGATTGACATCCTCTGATAGACTACAATTTCAATATTCTCCACCTACTGAATGGGTTCTAATTAATGGTTGTGAAGGTTTTTGCTTTATCTTTGTCCCCCCTCCTTTTCTCCTATCCTCAACTCACTTCTCCTCTCTTTCCAACCATACTTAATGCACTTCCTTATCAGTTTCCTCTATAGCATAAAGAGACTACCCTCCCATAAATCTATACACACACCCCCGCGCCTATTACATACCCTCACACACATAGTATCTAAGTAGCTTAGCCGCATTACAGGACGATGACTTCTACAAACACAAGAACTTGTTACATTATTAGTTGACTTTCATAAAAACGCACCAACTAATGTCACTAACTAGAATCCTTAATGTGTTCAGAATGTAACTGAGGGTACATTGATAGAATAGAGTTATATGAATAATTTAAATTAGAACGAGAGAATTTTTAATAACTTATAAATTTTCTATTTTGGATAAACTATCTAGTTTTATCTTAGTATTTGAAATTTCGTTTTACATAAATATATGTAATGTTTTTCCTTCTAGAGCAGTGGTTAAAGTTGGTGAACCAACATTCTATAATTGTCTATTAAATTCCATTGAGAAGAGTTCTTACTTGTGAGACGAAGAGAAAATCCAAAACATAATCATAAAATACACTTGATGATGATATGATCATGAATCGTGACAATCAATTGTTCTGGCGTTACTGGGGCAAACGGCCATTTCATACTTTAGATATGTTTAATTTATACTCAATTTATATGATCGCGTTAAAATATATATATATATGTATTTTCAAAATTTTAAATAATATATCTAATGTTTATCTTTTTGGCGAAATCATATACTAATCACCATATTATCTGTCATGTCATTTTTATCAGCAAAGTTAGTTGACATAACATCCACGTCATCAAAATTATATGACATGACAGTTGATGTAGCGATTAGTGTATGATTTCGCAAAAAAAATAAACATCAAATATGTTATTTGAAAATTTCCAACATACAAATATGTTTTGGCACAGTCGTATAAATATGGTATGAATTGAACATATGCGATATGTTAGGTATGCAATAGTCATTTTCCCACATTACTGCCAAATTAATTTTGAAAGTTTTGCAATGGTTCACCCTAATTCTTTTTTTTTCAAAATAGAATAATTCTATAATAGAATTCAGATTTACTCTAATAGTACTCTACTATTCTAAAGTAAAAATAAAATGATAGAACAAAAAAAATAAGTTACTCTAGTTATAGAGTAAATTTATTTTTATTTTATTATGGAATAAATATATATTATTATTGGAATATTCTTGCTTTAAATTTTATTTTAGAAAGAAAAATAAAGTAGGATTGGAAATGGCAAAGCATCAGTTAGTTAAACTCTGAAATTGCTTGGAAGTTGAAACAAACTAAATAAGTAGATAGTTTTAATAAACAGAAAAGCAAATCCTAGCCAAGTCAACATAAATTTCTTTAAATCATTTAAAAATATATATGTATAAGCCTATAAGGCATGCATGCATTGATTAATTTCCAGCAACCTCAACGGTTTAAATCTTACAAGTTTCACCAAGTTTCAATCTATTTTTGTTTTCTTCCTGACATATAACATTTAATGAGCTAATTATAATACAAAGTCGTTTTCTTGTGAGAAAAATCAGTATATTCATTGACAAGTTGATTCGGAATCGTATTGTTTCTCTTAGAGGTAGCAGAAATGGGAGATTTGATAAGTACTTGCAAGAGTGGTTTGCAAGCCGTTGAGGAAGGAGCTTTGTAGGATTCAAGTTTAGTTTTTTTAGAAATCACATTTCAAATAGAGTAGCATTCATTGTAAAAAAGTTTTTTGATTCGAATAAATTTAACATTCATTCAAAAAAAAGAAAAATCAGTATATGCATTCATGTAATGAAATTGCGTTGAAACTCTTTTTCTTAGGAAGAAAACATTGAAAACTTAAAAAGATCGTCTAACTGAAAATTCATATCTTAGCCTTGTTGTTATTGAAAAATGTTTTTTAGCGAGTCATATTGCCAAAAACCAAGAGATGTAGATATTTCCTTATGGTATGTTGTCAAACATCATCAACTAAATTCTGGAAACTCGAACAAATTATCGAAAATATGACGCCGTAATTCTAAGATATGATGTCAACTATTACCAAAACAATATCATATATACTTTATTGTAAATGATTACAACAAGTAAGTGGATGTAATCAAAATCTTGACCAAAAAAAGGATGTAATCAAAATCAAAACCAAATTGAAATGTACTAGCTAATTTGGCAAACAACATTTTTTAATTTGAGTAAAACAAAAGTAAAAGTCGTGTATATATGACCAATAAAAAGAATTACTAAAAAAACATAAAAATCAAAGGTCAAATTGAACTTTGGTAGAATCCCAAGTGCTCATAATGAAAAATATTGACCAAAGTACCCTTCACCCATCATTCTTCTTAAAAAAAGGTCAAAAACTTCCCCACCGTCTCTCTTTCTCTCTCCGCAGACAAACAAAGAAAGCATTGCAATTTGCAGACTCATTCATTATTATTTGTACCCATCTCCTCTATCTTAACCCAAAAAAAAATGTCTACGGAAGATAAAAGGTGAAGGAAGGAAGAGAAGATCTTCTCCATCGGATATTCAGACAAGCCCACCTCCAAGTATTGTTCCTGTCTGAAGAAGAAAATGGGAAGCAAATGGCGAAAAGCAAAGGTAGCTTTAGGTGTAAATCTGTGCCTTTACGTTCCTAAAACGCTCGAGGAGTCAAGAGCATCCGACGACGCCGTTTCGCTTTCTCCGGTAACGGTTCCAAGACCCACGACGCCTGTTCCTTCCTCCTCTGGTCTTCGATTGCCTCGCTCCTTTAGCAAATCCTCATCAAAGGTTTGATTTTTTTTTATTCAAAGTTTAGTTTTTAAAAAAATCTTGTGTGTAATCTATGCATTTGATTCCATTTCATCTCTAAAATTTGAAAATTTCCGGTCAAATTTGTTTGCTAATATCGAAATTGTTTTACCTAAAAAAGAAAAAGAAATTGTTTTAGCTAAAAAAAATATTAAGTTGTGAAATTTCATTTTGGGTCACCGTTGGATCGCCGGGGGAGGCAGCAAATCCAAGGGCTAATGTTTCTTGGAACCACCAAATTAATTAATTTACTTTAAAGTTGTTACTTGTATCTATTTTTAACTTTATTAATTTGTTTAATCTTCAGCTAATTTTTTTTTTCTCTAAAAAGAGTTTGGATCTTCACGCACATCAAGTGATCTTTTTGACTAAACAAAAACTCATTTATTTTGAAGGGAATATAAATTATGAAAAGAAGCTTAAAATGGAGAATGTTTAATTCATATAATTATATGTGGGTTTTCAACTTCTATGACCCTATGTCTGTGACTATCAACTTTTTTCTGCCAATAGATCTTGTGTTAGAGATTCATATAACTTTCAAAGTATTGACCTTTTTGAGAACTATTGGTGAAAGAAAAATCTTTTTTAGGTCAAATAATAATAATGCCTTGAGGGCTAATGAGGATTAGTAGATGAAAATGTAGACTGATTAGTGAGACTAGGATCGGTGTACGTCTCTCCTTTCAAACCTAATTCGAACCACTATATACTCATCAAGATTTTGACAATACATAGCTGGCCTAACATAGTAAGATTGGGTTCTGTCCTTGTCCCTGGTTTATAGTGCCTTTGTTTCTCTCCATTATTTCTTGGTATTATGAGCAATTTGCTGTGATGTAATTATCAACTCTCCCAAATGGAGCCACTATGGGAATATAAAGTTTTGTGAATAGTCAAGTGCACTTCTAAGGACCAATCTTTTTTTATTTTGCATTCAACTTTTCAATTATTGTTGAAAGATACCCTTCTTAATGCTCTAAATCTACTGCTCTTACTTTGATATTATCCTTACTATATAAGTAAACTGTAATTTTTTGAACTTTAAATTAGATAACTATATATATACATAAACATCTGGTTTGAAGTTCACATTTCTCTTTAACTTTGCTTTTGCATTATTGTTATTTCAACTTTGATCTTCTTTTATGGGTTGAATTTACCTAAAAAGCTTTTAATCACTGATTTGGTTAATACTGTTCTTTAACTTTATAAAAGCTGTGTCCTTTGTCTTTCCCTCTCTTTTGTCCACTGTTCTTTTAATTGTTTGACCTCTCGTAGATTCCAAAGAACTTTGATCAAGATTCTATATTCTAACAAGATTATTGAATGGTCAAACTACTAACCCTAATGGTTAATCTCAAACACAAGTCTCTTTGACCTTTTTTTTAAGATTATGGTAAATGGAAAGATTCCATTTTGCTCTTCTTTTTATGCATCATTTCAATAATAGAGCCTCATAGTAACAGAAACAAATGTGTCAGACACTATGACACGACCCACTTCATGTCAGGTCTCCTTGGATTCTTGTTAATTACAATAATGACCCATCTCATAAAGTTTTCAACTTTCCTTTTATTACTTAGAATCTTGATCAAGAATCTGAATCCTTTCATTATTTGTTATCTCCAGAAAACGTGTGCGATATGTTTGACGGCGATGAAAGCTGGACAAGGCCACGCAATCTTCACAGCGGAATGCTCTCACTCGTTTCATTTCCACTGCATCACCACCAATGTCAAACACGGCAACCAGATATGTCCCGTCTGTCGCGCCAAATGGAACGAGGTCCCTCTCCAGAGCCCTAACGCTAAGTCCAAGCCCCCCGTAGCTAGACCGAGAGATGATGCTTGGATGATGACAATACCACCACCACGAAGGTCGTCTCAGAACCAACAACCTTCTTCACGCCCCGAACGTCTAAGGCCAGTCTCATCGATCTTTAACACCGAGCCAGCTGTTTTCAACGACGACGATTCTCTGGAACATCAGAACCTTCCCGCCGCCTCTGAGTCTGCTGCTTTGGAGAAGTCCAAACCTGTTGGTGTTACAGGGAAGAAGCTAGAAGTCAAAACGTATCCGGAGGTTTCAGAAGTGTTGAGATCCGTTTCGTTTAAAGACTTTGCTGTGCTCATCAATCTAAAAGCTCCTTCTGCTGCTTCAAAGTCCTCTTCAAGCTCTTCTTCTTCTTGCAGAGCCCCTGTTGATCTGGTCACGGTTCTTGACGTGAGTGGAAGCATGGCTGGAACGAAGCTAGCGCTGCTGAAACGAGCGATGGGGTTCGTGATACAGAACCTCGGCCCCTTCGACCGTCTATCCGTCATATCGTTCTCCTCAACAGCACGCCGTAACTTCCCTCTCCGTCTCATGAACGAGACCGGTAAACAAGAAGCCTTACAAGCTGTTAACTCCTTGGTCTCAAACGGAGGGACTAACATCGCTGAGGGTTTGAAGAAAGGCGCCAAGGTTTTGACCGACCGTAGATTCAAGAACTCGGTGTCGAGCATCGTGCTGTTATCAGACGGTCAAGACACGTACACCATGACTAGTCCCACCAACGGTGGTGGTGGCCGAACTGATTACAAAACGCTTCTTCCTAAAGAGAACCGTATCCCGGTTCACGCCTTTGGGTTCGGTGCTGACCACGACGCTTCTCTGATGCATTCCATCGCTGAGAACTCCGGAGGGACGTTCTCTTTCATAGAGTCCGAGACGGTTATACAAGACGCCTTCGCGCAGTGCATTGGAGGTCTTCTCAGCGTGATGGTGCAGGAGCTTTGCGTTAGGGTTGAGTGTGTTCATCCTTTGTTAAAGATTGGTTCGGTTAAAGCTGGTAGCTACCGGTTTGATAGCGGTAAGGATTCGAGAACCGGATCTATAGGGGTTGGTGATCTCTACGCTGAGGAGGAGAGGAACTTCTTGGTGAATCTTGATGTCCCTGTCGGCGTTTCGGATGCTATGCCTTTGATCAAGGTTCGATGTGTTTATAGAGATCCGGTGACGAAAGAGACGGTTGATTTGAACACTTTCGGCGAAGTGAAGATTCTAAGACCGGTGGTGATGTCGGAAGGAAGAAGAAGTGTGGTGTCGGTTGAAGTTGACAGACAGAGAATCAGGTTGCGTGCGGCGGAAGCTATCTCTGAAGCTAGGGTTTTAGCCGAGCGGGGTGAGTTAACGGAAGCTGTATCGGTTCTAGAGGCTTGTCGCGGGGTTTTGTCGGGGACAGTGTCGGGACGAGCGGGAGATCCGCTGTGTGTGTCGCTGTGCGCAGAGCTGAAGGAGACGCAGGAGAGGATGGCGAGCAGACAGGTGTACGAGACTTCGGGGAGGGCTTACGTGCTCGCTGGTCTGAGCTCGCATTCGTGGCAGAGAGCAACGGCGAGAGGGGATATGAGTGATAGTATGACGATGAGTTACCAGACGCAGTCGATGGTGGATATGGTGAATCTTTCTCAGACCATGAACTTTGGATGCCCTTTGGCTAGCTCTAAAGCTAACTCGAGTTCGTGTCCGGATCCACCGGCTCGGAGGAAACTTCGGCAGGCTCTTACTTTTCCGGCGAGGCCAAGACCTAGGTGATTGCTTGCTGGAAGGGTTTTGAACATTGTGGTTTTACTTTCTTAGTATGATTTGTTTTGCAATTGGGAGGGGGTAGTTTATGCTTAATTTCTCAATTTTGGGGGTATAAGTTGAATGATTAGCTTCTTGTGGGGTTTGAAACAATGAACAAGAAAATGGGTGTATGGAAATTGGAACATATGTGGCTTAGGTATATATATTATTGACATTTTTAGCAAGAGTAGCTTTATTATTCCTTTCCTAATTATATTTTGTTAATTTGAGTTGAACAAAAAAAAATATCTATCAGTTTGTTTCCTTAATGTGTTTGGTTAGCGTGTGTCACTTGTGAATCCTGTGATTGTGAAGAAAATGTTCTCCCCATAAATATTCTAAAAATCAAGTACGTAAAACTAATGCTTGTGCTTTGGACCGTAATAAGTTTGGCTTTGGTTGTGAGCTTTCACTTCTCCTTCTTCCTGACACACTTTCCTTGTTTTCATGGGTGTTTAGTTGTTGAATCCTTGGTCTGAATTAGTATACTTGTGCTAGTGAATCCTTTTGGTTGTCTTTATCTTCTGGGCATTTGTTTATATGCGCCAGCTCTTGTCTCTAGAGACATTTAGTTGTCTGCTAGCTTTAGTCTGTGGAAGTTCTATGGAACTTGTCACTTTTGTATCTTTCCCCTGTATTTCCCATGTTTAAGTTCCAATATAATCTTCTGAAAAAAAATACGTATAGTTCCAATATATATAGTACAGTATTCCATTTGGGTATTTATGATAACAAAATTTGGCAGACAATGGATTTTGATAAATGTTGATGGTATAGTTTGTGCTATAAAGATAATAGGCCCAACTGCAAGCCCTATTCGTTTGTGGGTCTAGCAAGTCTAATAAGAGCTTAATCCTTTATTTGCAAGTAAAGGTGAAAATTGAAAAAGTAAGTCATACAGGGAAAAAAAACCACACGAAGACAAAGTCGATTATATTTTGGTATAAATATGAAATGGTCGTAGAAGAATATCCTAGACACCAAGAGGATCCGAGGCAGGCCCGAATTTTTTCTAATAATTTTAGGTATATCATTGTAACTTTCACAGCGAATACCCTAATATTTATACGTTCTAACAAAAAAAAATCTAATTTCTTTAAGAAAAATAAAAAATGAAAACAAGACCTAGTGCAAATGCACAGTGTGCACTGCCTCTAAGCTGGCACTGATCCGAGGACAAAGAAAGAGCTAAAAAGAGATCAGAACAGAGAGGAACTAAGCAAAACATTGTTCGAGTCATGTTTTTGTGGAAAATAATTTCTTTGATCTTTTCTATTCTTTGTTGTGTTTTTCATATGAAGTTATGTTTTATATAAGGAGAGCGCTTAGAGCGTTTGTGTAAATCCTTTGATTAATAGTTGAAATTGTGGAAGGAGGTTTCCATTTGATACTTATTGGTTCGAAGTCGGGAATTCGGTGATCAAATTATGTGTTAAAGAGTTGAGCAATCTGACGATCAATAATTTCTAACATATGCGATATTTTATAGTAGCTATTAGCTAACATGTAAATAATTCTAAATTACGGTAAATAACTGAATATATAGCAAAACTGCTATTTTAAATGCTAAATAACTGAGAAAATATCAGGTGAAATAATAGCCAAATAATTAAACTATTTAGCAGATCTCTGAAGAAAAAAACAGTGTGTTTAAAGAGAAAATATTGATGATAGACCTATTATGATTCATTGTCCGTTTGCAGCTCGGGTCTGGGACTTAGTTCATGCCCTCTATAAGCCATTACCTGATTCTATTACCTGGCCAGCCTCCCTTATAAAAGTATGTCGTCGTACGATTAACCTACCGCCAACAGGACTGTGTGACACTGCCTTGTATCCCTGGATCTTGTGGTTCCTCTGGACAATGAACAAATTGATGTTTGAGAACTGGTACAAAACAGAAAGTCGTTACTTTGGCTCTGAAGGAGGCTCATATTGGCAGGCAGCACATTAGGCTAAAGCTAAGACTTTGCGATTTTGCCGGTTAAACAATTAAGGCCTCTACAAGATAGAGAAACAACTGAAACACAATGTTTTGTAGATGTAGCTTGGAATTCTGGCACAACTCACAGAGGCAGATGATTTGGCTGCATTTTCAAAGACTACAAATAAATCTATCCATATTCTTGAAACTGTAGCGTCGTCGGCTCTGCCTTTAGTGTATAAGCTTTTAGTGTATAAGCTCCTACGGTTAAAACTGTCCTTCAAATAGAAGTTAGTTTGGGTATACGAATGCTGTGTTTGTGGTCAGATTCAAAATCTCTCGTCATGGCCACTTCTTTTTTTTTTTTTTTTTTTTTTTTTTTTGTTTAACCTGGGGTATCCCAGGCCCAGAAGGCCCAGACTAATCCCCAAGGGGAAGGAATGCCCACGGATAGACGCCCCTCCCAGTTTTTCAAATGGGCCGAAAGCATGGCCCATATCCGTGTGGGTGACAAGAGCGTTGCAAGGTAGTTCCCTCCGGCGTGGATCGAACCCCCTACCTGGGTGCAGGCGGGGACCCGTCCTAACCATTGGGCTACAACGTCTTGTCACCGTCATGGCCACTTCTCTCAAAGAGAAGGTCGTTGTAGCTCAAGGAATCTGGTTTGATATTGCTCATCATTGTAATTCCTTTTCATCTATCTCGTTTTTTCATATACCAAAGCTACTTAATGTTGAAGTTGATGTTCTGGCAAAGGACGTTTTGATGAAATTCCATAACTATGTTTGAGACTTGTTTGTGTATCCTATTAATGAAGGTTTGTTAAAAAAAAATATAATTTACTCATTCCGTTTCAAAATAAATGTCATTTTGAGACATTGATGATTAATTAAATAAGAATGACTTAGCTAAAAATCTATTGGTTATTCAAAAGGTAAAATTAGATTAAGTGTACAAAATTACATTATGATTTTAGAATGTCCTATTCTATTAAAATAAGATCATGACCTATTGATATATGTGTGTTTCAACTATTTTAATACAGTTATTAAAATTTTTTATTAATCATTTTAAAAAAATATTATACAAAGAAAACACAAATATAACTAAAACACAAATATAAAAATTAAATATTTTTTAAAAATGTAAAACATAAAATATACCCGCCTTTAAAACAAAATCTAATACTTATTTTAAAACAAAATAAAAAAACTTAAAATTATATATTTATTAACATAAGTTCTGGTATACTATAAATCCAAACCGAAATAGTTCCATATTTTCTTATTTGAACATCCATCGGCCTTGTTAGCCCATTGATCATATGAATCCATATTAGTGGGACAACTATGAATGATTTGTCGCGTAGTTTGATTTGGACATACATAGGGGTGGGCAAAATATCCGTAAATTTTGATTCGATTCGTTATTCGTTTCGATTCGATCCGAAAAATCCGAATATCCGTAACTTAACAAATCGAAGCAAATACTAAAATCCGATATCCGTCAAAGACGAAGCAAATCACAAATACTAATATTTTTAGAAACGGATATCCGATCCGATCCGTTATATAAATATATATGTATACATGTTTATAAAATTATATAATATATATACTTTTATATCTCTATATAAGTTTTATAATGTTTTTATTCACTAAATTAATTATTTAGTTATTAAATTTTTTGAAAGTATATGGTTTTTTTGAAAAATTATGATGAGATATTATTATTTTATTATATTTTCTTCTTTTTCTTTTATTTTTATTTATTTTTTTTAATTTTTTATTATTTTTTTACGGATCGAATCGGATAACCGGCAAAAATTCGGATATTCGCGGATATCCGGTGCACCGGATATCCGAAGAGTTACGGATCGGATCGAATCGAAAAATCGAATATTCGTAGGGAACGGATCGGATCACGGATATCCTTAAAAATCCGGATATCCGCTCCGTGCCCACCCCTAGACATACACATTAAGCCATTAGTCGATATGTGTGTGTTTGGAGCATAATGCAAGTTGCAGCGCCAACGACTGTACAGTTCTTTGCACTAATGTGAAATGTCATTACTAGCTATATTGTTTTCAGTGCATATCATTAAAGTTTGGAAAACCGAAGACAGTCGACAGGCGACTTTCTCACGTGCTTGAAGCCTTTGTTATTGGATCTCAAGATCTAACTCCAAAATTCTCACAATAATAATCAAAGTACTTATGTTTTGTAAAGTCAAATAGTTATTAATAGCATTTGTTAGTAGAATCAATTAAAGAATTGTGTGTCATGATTTAGGCTACAAGAGAATTCTATGTCAGTCAAATTTTATAAGTTTTACATCCACCAAAGCCCGCTCTGTTAGTGGATTGTTAATTTGTTATATAGCGAAATAAAAATGGATTAGATAAAACCCTGGTTCGGAATCGCGTTAGACGTGAGTTGGGCGGTCGGGTCGGGCCTAACGAGTTGATGAAAAATCGGAGATTAATTTTGAGATTTGTTTCATTTATTTTAAAAATTATACATATTATATATATTTTTTATTATAATTATATTTATAATAAAATCAACCCAAAAGGGGATACCGGAACAGGCTTCCGGTTAACCGACAGAGAAACAATGAAACTCCAAAATAGATTAGACTTATCTATAAGATCAAGGAAAAGCAAACCAAGTGAATTACGTAATAAACATTAATTAGTGATGTGGTCTGATGGTCATATTCTTAGAACATGATTAACATGAGAGACCTGATTGGGGTTCTTACAACATAATTTGATATTTTTCGGCTAAAAGACGTCTCATATTTCCTCTTATATCTCTTATTTAAGAGACGCTTCTTAGTTTTTCTTAGTTATAAGTAAAGAGACGTATCTTATATTACACTAAAAACTCCACCATAAGAGATCCCATTAACCATGGTCTTAGATAGTTGTCCTTTAGTACCCAGGTTCGAAGCATGCTAAGCATTTGTTGTTTGTTTTTTTTTTTCTTATTTATTAATGGCACAACTGTAAATTGTCATCATCCTCCTCACAATTTTTAGGGTTACACAGAAAATGTTTCACGGCCGACATTCTTCATTTTACAGATTTCATCCATTATGTTTACAATTTTCTTGCTATTTTTACTTTAAACTTGAGGATTTAACATGTTAGATCCTATTTCAAGCTTTAAACCGTCAAAAATGTGAATGATTCTGATGGCTCTGATTTTATGGTCGAGTAGGATGTAATCACCACGCTGACCCATCACCCAGCGTATTTCCGCCGCTTAATCGTTTGGTGCGGACGTATTTTAGAACCTGGGATAAAACACAAGCAGATCAAACGGACTAAATTTTATATTATTATATGAATATATTGCATTTATAATTATAATTTTATACTTTAACATGTTTTAACAATATATATATTAATAAAAAATTGATAGAAGCAAACAATAGAAAAGTTAATGTAACCATACAAATGAGTGTTTTTCGTCCGAGCAATTTATAAATTTTATAAGAAAAAATATGAAGATAGTATTCACATACGAGGAACATTCCAAATTTGATGCATATATACATAGATAGTGATTCTTCATTCTTTGTCACATTGCAGTTTTTTATGTATCTTCTTCTAGTTTTTTCATTGTTTCTTTTTGTATATCGATAAAACTTATATTCAATCAGTGGAAGATATATTGGTTATGAATGGGAAAGCAAGACAAAGCCAAATCATATGTGTTGCAGAAGAATTAGTTTTGAATCTTTATTCACAATTTTTCTGTTTCTAAAGTTTATTTTGTAGAAGATTTGTACGCAGCTCAGATTTTTTTGTCTTTTTCTGAAAAAGACAGATCTCTTACATACAGTTCTGTCCACTAGATATTTAGTGATGTTCATCTCTTTTTTTTTACCAATAAATGATTTTATTACAATTTAATAATATATTTAATATTTTTCTATAAATAAAGCATTTTTCATTTTATTTTATTTACAACTTTTACTGTACAAAAATCATCATTGTCTACTTATCTAACTTTTTAATTTTTGTTATATAAGTTTAAAATTTATCTAAATTATTCATATGATGTGTGTTTTTAAATTATGTTAGTATAATATATATATATATATATATATATATATTATGTACACATATGTGTGTATATTAAAGGAAGATAGACATATTTGGTTAATTATTAAAATTTTCATATTTTAATTTTAATAATACAGTAATGTAACTTTAGTGTAATATATATTTTTATTTATGTATTTTATTTATATTCAATGTATTTTATTGTAATTTTTATTATTTACATATATACTCTATTTCCAATTATTTTCTCATTATACGATGTAACCAGACATTAAAATCATGACCTGGTTTGATATTAAAATCCAGTTTTTTTTTAAATTCAAGTTAAAAATTGTAGATTTTAAAAAATCATAAAAATTCATATATTACTAATATCTCTCCAAATAAATTAGTTTTCGTCATATTTTATATCATTTTAATTTTTATTTTTTTTCATTTTAGATTCTAACAATAATATAAAATTATATCAACATAATTTTATATTTATATATTTACTTAATTTAAAATTAAATTTAAAACCTGGTTGGATCGGTTCGACCAGTGACCCAATTATAATTATAATTATTATAATAAGCTGTTTGAACTACCTTTCTTTTATATGATCTGTTTAATCTGCATTTGATCCGTTTGATCTGCTTGATCTGCATAATTTGCTTGATCTACACAAAACTATATTGTTAGAGTTTTATGGAATGATTTCTGACTACTTAATCATGCACACATTAGCAATATAAGGATAGATTCATCTTAACATTTACACCAAAAAAGTACAATGATAGATTCTCTTGCATACCAATGTTCTTTTCCTCCGAATATAATTTAACATCGAGTAGAAACATCAAGACTACTCATAAATTTGATTAAGATCATGTTATAAATAACCATCGTTGTAATCTATCCTCTCTTTTTTTTAAGGGTGTTGGTCTTAATAGTTTGATTATATTAACATATGTTCATTAGACGACACGACCATATATGTCCAGTGAGACAAACAATAGGCTTAGATAAATCAACGAATATATGGAAACTATCCTAAATTGATGTAATCTTCCACATGAAAATTCTAGACAAAATGCGAAATAAAATTGGTTTGATCAATTATCATGACTTTTATGTGATAATCCATCCCATGGACCCTATCCGTCTTGTGAATTCCAGACCTCAACCCCTCATTTATAAATCTTTACTGACTTCATAATTAACTTGTTGGTTTAGTATTTCTCGAATCCAACATTTCACCAATTGTCACCAATTGAACTGCAGTTCAATTATTGGCAATTTATCATGTGAGAAGATTTTAAAGAGTGAGATCTTAGATTCGAGGAACGCCAAATGCACTAACAACTTAATTATAAAGTTAGTAAAGATTCATAAGTGAAGTGCTAGAATCGATATTGTGAAGAGCCAGCTTGGAGTCTACGAAATATATGGAATCTACGGGACGGGTTATCACAAGACCATGAGTTTAATATTTGTAACTTACAGTTTGATATTTGTACTCATATCTTAGATCAATCAATTATTGGATTGTTAGTCTAGATTTGATTATATTTAGATGGCCACATCCTAAGCAGCACACAAGAGTTTTAAATTTTAAGAAAAGAGTAGTCATAAGAGTTTATGACTTTATGCTATGATATATTGATATGTCTTCTCTCTATTTCATTTTATTTATCATTCTAGGTTTATGCATGTTTAAGAAAACATGATTATGTATGTTTCAAAATAAAAACACAATCATCTATCTATCTAACCATATTTCAACTAATTAGAAAATAAATAGAAAAATTTTATTAATAAATTTTGCATTGAAACTCTAAAATAATACTTATTTTGAAATGAATTTTTTTCCATGGAGCAACAATTAAATCGAAATGAAAGGACTACATTTTAGTATTTTTGCATTTATTATGCCTTGTACTAATCTGTTAAATACAAGTCGCATCACCAAAAAAGAGCATAGTGATCTATATCACTTCTCTAATTTGTATATTCCACTATCTTGTCTGGATCTATTTTCCGGCTTGGCTGCTTGAAACCTAAAACAGGACATTCTTTTTTTTTTCTTTTTAGAAACTTAAAGCAGGACATTCTTGATCGTTGCATGTTTGTGAGCCTGAGCTCATAAACCACCTACATGAACGTTGTTTTTTTAATTCAATAGAACATTTTCTTGGTAATAAAAATTTCAAACACATGAAAGTAAAATCATACAAAACAAACAAAATATTAGATACACCGGAAAATGAACCCAAATCCAAAGTTTGGTGAAGTTCTAATATGTAATTACACTATACAATTTGTGTCTTCATGACTCGGTGTCGGTCCATATATGTTAGGTATAATGGAACAAGGAAGCTGCTTGGTCGTCAAAAACAGGGTTGGTTTCTGATAAGTCAAATTAAAACTCCTTAGCTAAACTATATATATAATTATAAAATTTTCTATAGCTGGAGAGACCGGCCAATGGTCATCAACTCCAAGCTTGATTTATTAGCGGCCTAAATGCTAAGTTTGGTGAAGTTAATTACAGTATACAATTAGCGTCTTCATCGCTATGTGTCGGTCCATATATATTAGGTACAATAGAACAACGAAGCTGCTTGGTCGGTTTCTTATAAGTCAAACTAAAACTCCCAAAGAAAAAAATGTAATTACAAAATTTTCTATATCCAGAGAGATCGACCATCATGATTCAGCTTTAGTTAAAATTTTACCTTTTTATCTACCTAGTCTCCAAACTTGATTCACTTGGGGCCTAATATTACCCTTTCCACACAAACGTAAAAATACGCAGACGTTCAACTAAGTGCTTGTAATATGGTAGTTTTATCAAGTTTTAACAAAAAAATGGTTGTTTTATCTCTCTTTGGTTAAAACAGTGGTCTTCTTGATCGTTGATATATAAGATCATTTTTCACATCTTGAAAAAGCATTGTCTTTCTTGATTCATATATGACTAAAAGTTTCACATGACCAAAAAAACTTCACATGGCTAAATAAATGTCTGCGAAATTGTTTATGCCTCGATTGTAACACCCTTCTTCTCTTCTCTCGAAAAGAACATGTTATTTACTGTAAAATATCGAATTAAACCGAGTTATTTAAAACAAATAAAATATCGAAATATTTGATAAAATATAAGTAGGATAGTTATTTTTAAATTAAGTGACCAAAACTAAATGAAAAACGAAATAAAATCATAATCATTTTAAGACACTAAACTGTCTAGATATCTCATTTCTAGTCATCTTAACCTATAAAAAGAAGAAAGATGAGTGAGTAACATGAGAGTCAGTCAATAAAATATGGAATGATAAACTGCAAATCACAGAAACTCAGTATACTACGACTATGTAGACCTAGTTCTAGTATAAAACAAACACGGTTCCTAGTACACAACACATAATAACCATATGCTTAATGCACCATACAACAAACAATGCACGTAACTATTCTCTGCACTTTGCATTCTCCTCATAATATATATATATATAATATTATGCACCGCTGGTATAAGATTTTATCCTTGTACTCTGCAATTTCTTATGCATCGTTATTACAAACATATTTAGAGAATATGATGTGAATGTTGACAATTTGTCATATGAGAAGCTTGTTAAAAGGTGAGATCTTGATTTGAACGATACCAAATACACCAATAACCTATTTGGAGAGTTCAGTGAAAACTCATATGTGAAAAGTTAGAGTCGGTGCTCTGTAGGGCTAGCATGGAGCCCACAGAACGGGTTGTTTCCACGGGATGGGTTGTTAAATAAAAGTTGACTTTATTGTACCAACTCATCATGTAGGTACTAAAATGGCTCTGTAAAGCATCGATTCTAACCCTCATTTGTGAGTCCTCATTGACTCCTCATATAAGTTATTGGTGCGTTTAGCATTCACTAATCCCAAAATCTCACCTTTTAATAACCATTCCACATGATAAATTGTTACCAATTGATTATACTGAACACTTTACTTGCACCAAAAAGATGGAAAATTGTTTTTTAGACCAAAAAAATGGTAACTATGTCTCGTTAAACTAATTTCTCCTTTGTATCATTTTTGCTTCTAATGCTCTTTAGTATTTTGAAAATAAATTAAATAAATAGTTTTACAAACAAAAAATTGGAAAATAGTATCTACTGATGAAATACTTATATCAACTTAGTGGTGTTTTTTGCAGTTCTAAAAATGTTTAAATCATAACTTCAGTTATGTTCAAAAGAAAATAGAATTGACATTTTACGAAGTAGAAAATGAAATCCATTTTTTTCATTGAATTTATTATGTTTAGAATACGCGATCTACGTAAATAATAGTACTCTAAAAATATTTAGAATACACTTATGCGCTTAACCTATCGCTCTAAAATATGTATATTGGAATCTATCACGCTACTATAAATCTAAAATCTGTAGAAATTGAAATCTACACATTAATATAAATCTTAAAACTTATAGAAACCGAGTTCTACAGATTTACTGTATTCTACGGATAAGAATAATCAGTTCCGAAAATTATGGGAATAAAATATTTTAAAATATTCAGTTTCCATATATGAAAAAATCATTTTTTAGAAAAAAATAAAATAAAAAGTTATTAATTGTAGTTACAAATTTAAAATTTAAAATTGTTATTAATTGTAGTTACGAATTAAAAATTGATTTTTTGTTTTATGTTATTACTTATTTTAGTTACAATAATATATTTTATCATAATATTAAATATGTCTAAATACATTATAATGATTTATTAATTGTAAATTCGAATTTAATATTAAAATTTTGTTTTATTGATCGTTATTACGAATTAAAAATTAAAAATTTAAGAGTAATATTGCCATTTTGAAAATAATTAATCTAATGGGACATAGGGTATATAGGATTAGTCTAATTGGACAAAGTTATCATTTTTGGTATAAAACATACAATTTTCCCAAAAAAGACTATAACTTTATAACTACTTTGACACGAACATATTGCGTATATACAGTGAAACCTCTATAAATTAATAATGTTGGGCCTACACCAAAATTATAATTTTTTATTAATTTATTGAAATTATTAATTTATCGATATATTAATTGAATCAAAAACTCAATTTAGAACTATAAAATTATATTAATTTATAGAGATTTTTAGTATTAATTTATCGAATATTAATTTAGAGAGGTTATAGTGTATGTCATACGTGTATATTATTGTAAATCAAATGAATCAGAAAAAAAAAGCTATAGACGTCAAAAAGATAGCAATAATGTTTACCGTAATTGGGATTTGGTGATTGCCTGATTGGGATAGTTATATTCTTAATTGAAGTCACACATGCGTCACCTCAAAACTCGTAATCTAAGTAACATGATATTATTTATCCATAACGTTAATTACCATGATATTATATATCCAGGAGAAAAGATACTACTCATACCATGCATAAAAAGTCTTGTTTTCTTCTTACTACTTAATAATACATACGTACTGTATAATTTTTTGGTCAAACATATATGTATGGGTTGAAAATGGAGCATTTCGGGTAAAATGTTTGGCTAATGTCCACTAAAAGTAGAATATTAAGATAACAGAGAGAGAGAGACTACAATATAAGCAAAAGGTAGCAAATTGCTGTAAAGTTCAACTACGTATCTACATGTAAAGTCAAACCGTCGCTTGTCCGAAACATTTTGTATAAATGTTTTAATACTCTTAAAACTTTCGATAACTCGTTCTCTACTCAAATCTTTCTTTCGATTCTTTAGACCATTTTCACTTCAGCAGTTCAGCTTTGCCTTATTCAAGGAGAATCTGTACTATAATATTGTTTATATCTTGTGTGGATCGATTGTTGAAGAAGAAAAGGTTTGACAATACGATCGATCATGTACACAAAGGTAATATACTTTACCTATCTCCTTCTCGATTAAGCTGCACAAATCTTGAAATTATAATATCAAAGAATAGAGTGCAATAAATTTTATTTTGTTTTCACACCTAGTACATAGCATATGGAAGTGTTAAATGCAAATGTATCCCTTTTATACGCCAATGAACCCGGCTTCCCCCTCCTAATTATCCCTTTCGAAATACTATTTTCTAAAATAACAGTATATAACAATTGAATAAGTTACAAAAAAATCTAACGGTATCACTAATTGTTATTTGTTTTTAAATACATTCAGCCAACAAAATAAATCTTTATTTTCTGATTATCACTTTATTCTAAATCAACGTTTGTCCCATGTGATACGTAGTGAACGTTTGTCCCATGTGATTTCCTCCTTATCTAATGCTTCTTCACCCACAAATCTCACTTTATACATATTGTGTTTGTTTCTTGTTCATACTATAATATACATTGCTATAAAAAGCTCACAGCGAAAGAAGAAAGACACCAGCCTCTACGTTCTTATATATCTATCTTGTTTTCTTCAAATTAACAAGGTTTTGGGTTCTGAGAAAATGGGTTTTATCCGGCCACCGGCGGTGAGAAGCGGCGGTGATTATATAGAGAGCATTTTCGGAGAATACTCCACCGGAAAACCAAAACCTAGCCGGAAACTCAACTTCGTGACGGCGCTTACGTTTCTCCAGTTCGCATTTGCCGTCTACGCCACCGTGCTTCTCTACTACATGAGTCCTTCCATTGACTTACGGACCAAACCGGACTTCACTTGGGCCACTAAATGGGCCCATAGCATGCGTAGCTACATTGTCACCCCTCACGTCGTCGGCCGTTTCCAAGACTCGGAGGATAACAACATCCCGGCGATGCTATCCCCGGCGGAGGTTTGCGAGTACGAGAAGATCGATTTCTCGCAGAAGAAATCAAACGACGAGAAGATGATCAAGATGAAAAGGGAGCTATACGACGACGTTTTGGACTTCCAGAAGAAGAACCTCGGTTCCGAGAGCTTAGACGAGCTGATGAAGATGAACTCCAAATGGGCCTTAAACGGGCCGAACAAACCCAAAGTAACAGTCATACTAAACCATTTCAAAAGAAAAACGCTTTGCGCTCAGCTCGATTCCCTCCTCCACCAAACGCTGCCGTTTCACCACGTCTGGGTCCTGGCCTTCGGGAGCCCCAACGAGGCCTCTCTCCGTCGCATCGCGGGAAGCTACAACGACTCTCGGATCAGCTTCATCAGCTCCAACTACGACTTCAAATACTACGGGAGGTTCCAGATCGCGCTTCAGACCGAAGCCGACCTGGTCTACATCCTCGACGACGACATGATCCCAGGGAAGAAGATGCTTCAGATGCTCGCGCACGTCGCGGGGACGGAGAAGTACGAGAACTCCGTCCTGGGGAGCATCGGGAGGATTCTACCGTTCCGGCAGAAGGATTTCACGTTTCCGAGCTATAGGAAGTTCAGATCGAAGGAGGCGGGGCTTTACTTGCCTGATCCGGCGTATGACATTACTCTAGATCGGATCCTTCAGGTTGATTTTTTGTCGAGCTCGTGGTTCTTATCGGCTGAGCTTGTTAAAGCGTTGTTTATCGAGAAACCTTTCACATTCGCTACGGGAGAAGATCTTCACCTGAGGTTAGTTTTGCAGTAGTGTTAGGTATTATGCCGGTTTGGTTAGTTCGGTTCGGATAATTCGGTTTTAGTTAGTTCTTTTGTCTAAATTGTGTCGAATTGAATTGAAAAGATTTGGGGTGCTGGTCTTTGGTTTGTGAAAATTCTTCCAAATTTAACTGAAGTTTTCATTTTTGTTGAAACTTTCAGTTTTAATTATTTATTAGGTTTTGATCCGCATTTTGAAAGCGTAGAATTGTTTTTTTATTAAATTACTAATCAATTTGGTAGTTTTATATATAAATTGTTTGGTGGAAGGACTTATCAATGAAGAACTTTTTATAATTTTGGTTATTTTGTTAGTTTGGTTCAAAAATTTGATTAGTTTAGTTTAGAATTTGACTAAAATCAAATACGGTTTGGTCTTAGTTTTTCGTTTTGAAAAGCTGAACTAACTAATTTTTCGATTTATTAAAAATTCCGAACGAACCTGAACTGAAACTGAAAAATATTGGTTATGTTCGGTTCAAACCGCAGGTTTAGTATCGTCCATGGGATGCTGATGTTCGTGAGAGCTATATAATCCTGTGGTTTTGTTTCTTATAATGTTTTAAAAGGAAGCTTGCTTCTCAAGTAATGATTAGGTTTCTTTTTTGTCTGTTTTTGCAGCTACCAGCTTCAGAAATACAGAAATGCAGCTTCCTTTGTTCTTCCTGTGGATCCAAACGACAAGGAAACATGGGGAGACAGTGAACACAGACTGGCTTATGTCTCTGAGACCACAGTGATATTCAAAAACATCGTCGAAGTGAGAGACAACCAGTGGTGGAAAGCGCTTTCAACTGGTTACATAACTCAGTGGGCTGCAATGTATCCCCAAAAGATCGATGCAATGTTCTACGCGCATTCGATCGATGAAGTCAAAGCACTTGGTCCTTTGCTCGAGAAGTTCAGAACCACTGTTGGTAAAAAGGCTTACATCGTGGTCTCCGGTGGGAAGTTCTGTCCGTGCGAGGATGCTGCCTCGGCTTTGAACTGGCCTAAGGTGGTTTGCAATGAGAGGAGGTTCAAGATTTTTGATTTGGAAGTTGGAGCCATCTTGGGCGTCTCGAACTCAGAGGTGCCCGTGTTGCAAGCTGTGTATTCGAGCATGAAAGGGCTTATCAAGATCCATAACCCTAGCGTGGTGATCACGGTAGCTGATGCTGATCCTAATGTCAAGAAAGCTTTGAAAATGGCTGCTGAGACAAACCTTAATGGTACTGCATTGGTTCTTCTCCCAAGAAGTTCTATCTCCAAGGTTCTATGGATGGCTGATTTGAGATCAACAGCATTGCCAAGTAAGAATCTCTACTTAGAACCGGATCTGGATCAAACCTAATAAAATATTTACTTTATATAAATAAACATAAAAAAAAAAACTATAAAAAATCTTAAGAAATGTTTATAACCCTCTCAGTTTTGCTTTTGCTATTGTGATTTGACTATAATTGACATGGTTGCAGATTGGAATAAGATGAGAGTCTCAGTGAACATCATCACACAAAACCGAGCTCAATCGTTACTAAGACTGCTTAGGTCTTTAAGCAACGCATACTACCTTGGAGACGAGATAGCTCTCAGCTTCAACATGGATAGCAAAGTGGATGAAGAGACAATAAAAGTAGTGACCACATTCGATTGGCCTCACGGTCCCAAAACCTTAAGAAGAAGAATCATCCAAGGAGGCTTAATCAGAGCCGTTAGTGAGAGTTGGTATCCAGCTTCTGATGATGACTTTGGTCTCTTACTCGAAGACGACATCGAAGTCTCTCCTTACTACTACCTTTGGATCAAATACGCTCTCCTCGCTTACCACTACGACCCTCAAGTGTCTTTCCCGGAGCTCTCCTCCATCTCTCTTTACACACCAAAGATCGTCGAGGTTGTTAAGGAGAGACCTAAATGGAACCCAACAGAGTTCTTCAAAAAGATCCATCCACACACACCTTACCTTCACCAGTTACCTTGTAGTTGGGGAGCTGTGTTCTTCCCAAAGCAGTGGAGAGAGTTCTACGTCTACATGAACATGAGATTCACTGAAAACGCTAAGGCAAACCCGGTTCAGATACCCAAATCAAGAACCAACGGTTGGCAAGCTTCTTGGAAGAAGTTCTTGATCGACATGATGTACCTTAGAGGTTACGTTAGTCTCTACCCTAACTTCCCTAACCAACAAAGCTTCTCAACCAACCACATGGAGCCAGGGGCTCACATTGCAGCCAAAGACAATGTGGTGAAACACAACAAAACCGACTTTGAAGTTCCTTTGCTTATGGATGATTTTAGAAACTTCTTACCTAACCTGAAACTCCCTCATGCTTCAAAGCTTCCTTCACTCAACCTCTTTAACGTTCCGGTTTCTCTTAAGGGTCTTAAAGCTGCAGGAGCTAAGCTTGGTCAAGATGTTCTTCGTTGCAACAATGTCTCTGAGATTGTTGCCGTTAATCATCAGACAGGTTTACCAGCTAGGTGCATGAAGTTCTGAAGATAGTTCCATTTAAACGGATGAAGATTCTTTGTTTTTTTTTTTTTTGCTATATGGTTAAAGGCTTAGATATATGTTTTATAACACAATGAAAATTTATTTGATCAAAACAGAGACATATCTTACACAGTTACACAACAACCAAAAAAGAGTTGTTTAAATGTAAATTTGATTATACACTCACAAGAGATGAGATTACACAAACGACCAGTTTACAAACGAGAAAGCAAGACAATGCAAATTACTATTATTACTGTTGTCGTCCTTGTTGTCGGAGGAAGCAAACACTTTCCAAGCAATAGCTTGTTCATAAGTCACATGTCTCCCCATCGTAGACAAACAGATTCCTGAAGGCAAGCACGCAAATCCCTGGTAGAGACAAGACATATGAGTGTCGCAGGACATTTATCTTATGACCGTAAGGGTTTGTTTTGTTTCTTTTTTTACCTGTTGCATTAGCTTGGCAAAGTCGGAGCAGAGAGCCTTTCGACCAGATTCATCAAAGATTTTCTCCAGTGTAATGTCTTGTAAGGCTACAAGCGTTGTCTCTAGCATGTCTAAACCAGCTTGGTTCGCGAACATAAACACTGGTTGAGGCTGCATACATAACCAAGACTATATTAAACCGAGCACGGTTAAATGATTTAACACTCCTATGGACACTCTCTCACCTTTAACGTGCAACACAAGATAGCATCTTGGTGATTCCATATAAGTTTCAACACGGAGTCATTGCTTCCAAGCGAGTCACTAGTTACTAACTCCGAGCCTAAGTGGTGACTGTAGAAACAAACATTAGACGTAAGATATCATCATCATTAGTTAGTTAGCTCGAGGTTTGTAAGAAAGAAAACTCACGTGTAACTTTGGGAGATCCACTGAGCAAGAGTAACGGCTTCAGGAGAGGCCGGTGACAACTTGGAGCCAAGACTTGAGCTTATCCCAGACGGTGAGATGGCCGTTGCAACACGTTGAACAGATGAAATCACGCTCCTCACGTACTGACAAGCCATGCCGGCAACATTTTCTTGCAAGTTGGGTTCAAAAGGGAACTGAAACGCGATAGTGAGGATACATCTCGAGCTTGAGCTAGAAGAACAGTTTCCAGAAGCATTCTCTGGTGATGGACCAACTTCAAGGCTAGAAGTTAAGTCTAATGTCCTGTGGTTAGACGTTATAAGGTCCTGCCCATCTCCCTGTATAAGTAAATAAAAAAATGTTAAAGACTTGAGACACAAGCCATGTGATCAGTGATGGAGCAAAGAACGAGTACCATTTTAGCATCAATTGGTATGACTCGGAATCCAGAAGGAACTAGTGGAGCATCATCAGGGAACATCTCATTAATAGGAGCAAAGATTAGTTCTGAACAAGCTCCAACAGCATTCTCATCAATCCCAGTACATATCTGCCATACATCATTAAGGTCATTTTAACAAGTGATCTAAAAGTCAGTCTAGGCTGTGTGGACGGTGGCAAATCGGACTTAAATGAAACCATTTTTCTTGAAAGATTTTCTTAAAAGTCGGTACATGCATTCAGAAAATCGGTTCGCCTAATCAATAATCTCCTATAAAACGCCTGATAGTGTTACAGCATAATCGGTTCGCCTAATCAATAATCCCCTATAAAACGCCTAATAGTGTCACAGCGTAACGATTTTTTGAATATTGATTGTTAACTATGAAACAGGGAGAAACTTCAAGAACCAAAAGATGTACCTGAAGAAGATGAACATCCCGGGACATAAATCCATCTTCTTGTGCAAGAGAATGACCTTCTAGTCTAACAACTTCAAGCATCTGAATACAACACCACCAAACACATAAAACTAGAAGACAATGATAATCTTTTAATGACAACTCTGAAAGCCTTACTTCTTCGTGTTCGATCGTATGCCCTAGAGGCATTATGATTTGGCTCCCAGTAAATCTTGTAGGCCTCACTCCAGGATAAGCAAAAGTATCGGCTTTAAGCGTCGCAGCAGAATACGCATCAACATGGAAATCAGTCCACTCTGATCGATGCTCTCTTAGAAACTGGATCAAAACCGCAGGAGAAACATTCTACAAAAAGAACACACACATTACAAACCAATGAAAAGGAGACACAAAGTACAAAAAATCTAGAGAGAAACTAACTTACTTGGAGAAGCATTGAAGCCTTGGCACAAAGCACACCTCCAAGGAAGGAAAGAGAGCTAGAGATATTACTCAAATGCTTTGTAGAGTTAATAGCAACGATGATGTCTTCAGCTCCATCACAATGCATTGTAGACCACCCATCATCACCAAACCCATTAACCGCATCATTAAAACCCCTTCAAAGAACAGGATAGCAAAATCAAGAGCAGCATACATAGAAGCAAAGAAGAATTAGATTCTTACCTGCTTAATCTCTGGCTAAAGGTTCTAAGAACAGCGGGCTGCCTTCCTAAGCCATGCACTAACTCACCATTAGACTCCTGCGCTAGTTGCCTGATATACCTCAATGCCTAAAACATGAAAACCATTAGACATATGCATACGAATCAATCATATCTCTCAAGATTACTTTATATATATACACTCACGGAGATGGTCATCTTTTGTGCAACGACTTTGGATGACTCGTAAAGGGGTCGAAGCACATCAAGAACACTCCAAGCCTACAAAAGCAAGAAACAAGATTTAAAATATTTTTTTTTTTAATTTACAAATATAAGGAAGTAAAGAATAACGAATAATTTACCTCAAGGTTAAGATGGTCAACAATGTGAATAATAGAACCTCCACCATCACAAGGTCTTATTAAATACCCACTAGAAAGCATTTCTGCTCTCACAAACTGAGAAGCTGAAGTAGGATTAGGACCAGCTCCAGAACCAGAAAGTGACCTCTCACATACCACATAACTACCATTGTCGAGGCTAGTTGTGTATCTCAGGGTCCAGAAATCTCGGGCAGGAGCCAGAGTTGTTGGTGCATACGTCTGACCAAAAAGTCATTTCTAAAACTTTAGTCTATGCATCTTCAAATTTGTTAAGAGATAGAAAACTAAACCAAAAGAGAATAAAGATTCACCTGCATGTACACGAGCTCAATGGTGCCGCCATTACCTGCAGGGAACATAGTGTAAACTTCGAGGCTCCTACAGTCACGGTACCAAGATGGCCGGTCTTTAAGTATCTCTGCTATCTGCAAGAAAAAAAAAAAAAAACTGAACCGGTTGTTAAAAATGTAACATGTTAGATACTAACAAGAGTGGTTATTAATTCATTACCTTGACAGGTTCTAAACTAACAAGACCACAGGCACGAGCTGCCACTCCACTGCATCTTTGAGAAATAGCAAAGATTCCAACAGAATCCGGACCAGGCTAAACACACACAACAACAAAAACATCAGATTTCAATGTTACACACACATAAGTTATGAGAGGAGAGAGTATATAACCTTCATCCCAGGCATCTGTACCCAATCAACAGCAGTTCCTGTTGCCTTGGATAAGAACTCTGCCAATGTCTCCTCTGCGATAGAGATCAATCTAAGAACCAAAACAAAAACAGATTAGGCCAAGAACAAAAGGCACTACCACTTCAAAAAAAAATAAAAAAAAAAGAAAGAAATTTACCCAGTAGGACTATTAACGTCTCTAAGAGAATGGTGAGGAGGGTTGACCACAGAGTCGCAGCTTGCATCGTTCACCTGAAATCACAAACACAAGCCAAATAACTTAACACGGTCTGAGTCTTTAAAGAAGACATTTTCAAACAAAAGAAAGACATACAACAGTAGTAGTTAGCTGCTGCTTCATATATCCATTTTCACAAACAAGCTGAGAAACTTGCTTCTGCAGTCTATCATTCTCCTCCATCAACAGTTTATTCATCGCCGAAAGCTTCCTGTTTATGCTCTGGAGCCTGGACGCCTCTTTCCTCTGCTTATCTCGACACCTAAACAACACAAAACAGTTAACCATAAAGTCCCAAGATTAGATATATAGCACATATTCTAAGTTTGTGAAAAGAATCTATGAAAGAGTGTAAATTAATACCTCCGGTTTTGAAACCAGACTTTGATCTGCTTAGGCTCGATATGAGCCAAAATAGAACAATCACGGATCAACTGTTGACGCCGGAGCGAGCTTGGCTTAGGACACTCGGAGTAGACACGCTCGAGGGCCTCAACTTGGTTAGACGTGTACCTAACGTACTTACCGTTACTGTCTAAATGTCTGTTCATTCTGTCAGAGCTTCTCTCTAGGTGATTAGCCACCTCCATCATCTCCATTTTATTAACCACAAAACTCCAAAAGCGTTAAACTTGCTTCTTCTTCTTCTTTACTCTTTTTTTTAATTAGTATATATCTTTATTTTCTTTTTCTTAGGAAAGTCCGTCTGGTTTCTTAAGAGAAACGTAATTTGTAATCTTCTTTTTTTTTTTTGTATTCAGACAAAAGAAGATTCTATGGTCGTGGCTTGTAGAGGAAGACCAGTGACATGTGGAGACTGGGAGTTTGAACAAAAGAGTTTTTTAAGAAAGAGAGATAAGAGATTCAGAAGATTCTTTGAGGGAAACAGAATAACATCAACCAGTTACAGAGTTTGAAGTTTCTCAGAGAAGAGATAGAGAGAGAAATTGACTATTGGTTGAAGCATTATCATAGATTAGAGACACATAAACCTTGTGGACAATTATGTAGAAGAAACGGGAAGAAACACAGAGAATATTACTTGGTACCAACTGAAGAAGCTCAAAAGTTTATTCAAGATTTTCTAGAGAATTTAATGGAAAGAAAAATTATGTAAAAAGTAAAAAAGAAGAGAAGTAGAGGGAGTAAAAGTAATTTATTAGAAGAACAGTGGTAAGAACAAAAGAGAGAGATTGTGAAACAGAGGATTTGCACGCAAACCGACAAGCTGTTCATAAGCAAATATGAAAATAAAAATAAAAATTGTGCGTTTCTTTTTTTTTTTCTCTATTTAATTTGTTTATACGCGTTTACGGTGTTGTCCCTATTGTTTATACCGAAATGACAATTTAGGACTATCTTTATTTATTTATCTTTTATTTTATTTTCTTGACATCATTTCTTATACATTTATTTTTTATAATGTGAATTATTTTCAATTATACAATTATTGTCAATCTAGTAAAATTATGGTATGTATAATGTGAATGTAAAACTTTTGTGTGTAAAAGTTCATAAAATAAATTGTATGTTAGAATTCAAATTCTGATAAAGTCAGAGTGAATCCAAAAAGTTGAACTATCTAAAATTATGTGAGATACGCATTTTTATTATCGATCTAAAATTTTCAACAACTATCGAATTTGTAATTTAAAAAAAAATGTCAATTTGCCAAGTTTCTTCTTTTTTCTTTTGTCATCACCAACTTTCTTTTTGGGAAAATTTGGATAAATGCACTTCAATAAGATTATAATTTGAAAAATACATCATTATTTAAACTTTTGAAAAATACACTTATTTATATATAAATTTACCAAATTACCCAATCTTAATACTTCTTAGAATCTGTATAATATATTTTTAATATACTAAACAATATCTTTCTCATATCTTTTTAATATATCTTAAAATTTTTTAGTGTTTTGAAAAAATAAAAAAAAGCAATGCCGTCGTCTCGTCTCCTTCTCCCATCCTCTCCTTTTCTGAAATTTTTTTCTTACAAAAGGAAGTTTGACGATACGGTTCAAATGGGTCATGAAGATTTCAGTATTAATAGGTTGGGCAATGAGTTAGAATCTAATATTTTACGGGTCTGTGAGTATGAGATGAGTCACGGAGTAATATTCAACGGACTGAAAGAATCTATATTCAATCTGGTTCCGATCCTTGGTGCTGGAAACTCTTCTGCTTCGCTAGACGCGAGCGACATTATCACCTGTGAACTATTTTCACTCAGGTCATAACCTTCCTTACCTCAGAAGGAACACAAACTTTGCTTTACTTGAATTTTAAGGAGGCTATGCTGTTCAATGGGTTTCCACTGATGCCGTTTGTTTGCATTGAGAAGCTACTTGAACTGCCCAATGTTTTGGGCAGACAATTTTTTTTCTTTGGAAATCTCGTTTCATATTTGGAAGAAAGAACAACACAGTTGTTTTGTTTAAATGCTAACACCACTATGTTTGTGAAACTAAGAATGTGAAACCAAGAATAAGAAAAAAAACATGTCTGTTTTCTTCGTTTTCATTAGATTAAGCTCTGGTTACAGCTTTCTTGCAGTACAAGATGAACTTGATCAAAAACTTGATGAACTAAACAAAAAGCGTATCCATCTATATAAATATATATAATCCTCTGATATATACGTACGCTATTTCTATTCTTTTTTCTCTGGTAAAACCAATAGTTTTAGTCATCATCATCCCTTTGTTCATCCTTAGGGAACTCTCGGTTTAGCTTCTAAATTTATCTTAAAACACATATTTATTTTAAACGCAAAACATTATAATTCTTATTAGTTTAGAATTTATATATTAATTATTGAAATATCAATTGGGGCAAAAAGATAAATTCACTTCAAAGAAAGTGTAGTTTAAAAGAAAAATTAAAAATAGTGTATTTTTCAAATTTCAAATCCTGAATAAGGTATTTTGCAAATTATCCCTTTCTTTTTTTTGATCAAATATTCACATAATACCAAATTTCAAAATTTGATAACAATTACTGAGAGATTAGTACCGGAATAGAAAAATATTGGCTCTAACTAGTGACCAGCAAAGAATAATAGGAATAACCAGGAAAAGAATGGAGAGGAAAAAAATAATAGGAATATTGTTCCCTATTGTTCCTTCCCGGATTTCATAAGGAATATATTTCTTCTTTGATTCCTTAAATTAAAAGGAATGATAAGGAATACTGAAGAAAATATATTCCTTATAAATGGTGTCGAATTTAAAGAATGAAAAAGAATTAATTATTCTCATTCCTTATAAATGGTGTCAAGTTTAAGGAATAAAGAGGAATTACACATTCCCACTCATTCCTTTGGTCACCAGTTAGAGCCATAGTGTTTTTGTTATGAATTATATGTTTGTGGATGTCCGGCAACCATTAGTTTGTAATAGGCTTTCGTTTAATAGACTTTGACACATTAGTGGCCCACTATGTAATAGACCCATTAGAATTATGACTTTGTAACTCTTTATATAAGGAGCACCTCTATTGTTAATGAGATAGATGAAATTATCTTCCTTTCACAACACGTTATCAGCACGATAGTCTCTAAAATCCTAGCAGCCAAAAAACCAGCGACCACAAAACCTAGTTTTATCCGCAACTTCAAACGGCCGTATCTCTCAAACAGTAAATATTCAGACGACGGGTAACCTATCAAATTCAAGATCTAGACGAGAAGAATCCAGCGCCGCAAACCTCACATCAATCCAACCTTAGATGCGCCGTCAACCTCCGTTTCAATATGCGCCGCCAATTGCTCAAAAACTCTAATTCCGGCGCAACTTCAAATCGATCTTTCTCTCAAACCTTAAAGAACCAGACGACGATCCAGATATCAAATCGAAGCCCTTGACGAGACGTATCCGGCGACGAAAACCCTGTGTCAATCCGATCGCTCAGCCACATTACGCGCCGTCAGCTGCCCAAAAACAATAACCAGTCCGCAGCGCTCTCTCTCTCTCTTTTTGGTGGTCCGGTTTTAGATCTTCTCAAACATAGGTAAACTAATCTGAAACTCTAAAAGAGAACTCACAGATCGAATTTGGACTTTGTGTTAAAGGTTATGACAATTAAAATCTTGCAAAACCCCTAACAACTTAGATTAATAAGTTCAAACTCATCCATGAATAAATCGGAGCTCTTAAACCAAAAGTTCGATCAAGAGATTGTTAATCAATTAAAATCACAGCCTAAATGGCTTGCTGAATCTCGAAAACCTCTTTGATCTGAATGATCAAATCGATAAAACCTAGAAATCGATCAATCCCTTTTAAAATCTAAATCTGATCGATTTCATCAAAAATCCTAATTTTTGATTAACTTGAAATTCGATTGTCTACTTGATTGTTTGATAGAAAGTTTCAAAAACAAAAAGTTTCCATTTATAGAAAGTTTCGAAAATATAAAGTTTCCATTTATAGAAAGTTTCCATTTATAAAAAGTTTCGAAAATATAAAGTTTCCATTTATAGAAAGTTTCGAAAATATAAAGTTTACTTTTATAGAAAGTTTCCATTTTTAGAAAGTTTCGAAAATATAAAGTTTTCATTTATAGAAAGTTTCGACAATATAAAGTTTTCATTTATAGAAAGTTTCGAAAATATAAAGTTTACTTTTATAGAAAGTTTCTATTTTAGAAAGTTTCCTTTTATAGAAATTTATTTTTCTGGAATATCCTTTTATAGAATTTTATGGAAAACTTCTCTGATTCATTGATTATCTAGAAATGTTTTCTAAGATTGCATCATAAAATGGAATCCCTAAAGGCCTTGAAACCTTTTGTTTGAAAATCATTAAAAATGGCCTTGAAAACCTTAAATCCGAATTGATTAACAGTGTATGATTGATTTTCATGTTTGTTTGAATCCATTAAGTGTTGATTCACATCTTAGCCATGTGACTTTGAATTAATATTGCTAGAAGTAATCATCTGAAATGGTCGTGTGACCTATTGCATCATAACTTCGATTATTTTGCTTGCATCAATACTTATTAGAATTTTTTTTTTCTTTCTCTGGTGCGTGTGATAAGAAGTATTGATATGAATAATAAAAATTTCTAAAAAGATTACTTAACATAAATAAGACCTGTTTTGGATAATGAGACTTCAGATGTCGAATTTCGAAACTTCAGATTATACTATCCTAAAATCTCTATGGAGATAATTGATTGACCTCTGGTCAAAACTAAACTTCAGATTCTCAATGGTATTATGGCGAAAGGCCATGGATGAATGAAAGATTCTCAGGTTCCAGGATTTTGAATCCATGGACAAATATCATTCTGCTCAAATGAGAATCACCTATAGTTTTAAACTATGTGCTGAAGTGGTAACAGAAGAGGACTTATTTTATAAGACATATTCCACATTTCATTCAAAGGATATGTTGTTATCACATAAGTCTAAAGGTTTCACGACCTATAAAGACTTATTATCATGCCTAATGGCAGCCGAGCAAAGAAAGCGGAAAATTCGAGATACCATCAACTGATTTGATAAAATTCAGTAAACATACATTGAGAAACGAGACAGTGATATGAAAACCTCCTGAAAACATTGAGGATGAAAATGATATATAAGAAAAATCTGAGGAAGCCGTATGGAAAATATAAATTGTGAGGTTGTCTTACACATTGATTAAAGAATCAAAGATTCAGACATTCTGATTTCATGTTTTATGTTTTGATTTGATTTGCTTGTCATTTATAAATTTTATAGCAATAATAAAAGTTGATTCTGGTCTTATATTATCTTGCTTGATAATTCCTTGATTGATAAATGACAATGAAATCTTAATAAAAGGATAGTCAATGAAATATTAATAGACCACGGCCAAAGGCAATGCCTAATGGGACACGAAATTATTTACCCAAATTAAAGTCTCATTAAGTTATAAAACTTCAGAATTAATGGTTTCCACTTTGAACCAGTGAGCAAAGCAAACTAAGAAAAAAAAATTTCTCACAGATTTTAAGAAAAACCGCCTAAGGCTTTATAATAAAATTGTGACGAATATACTTTCATACTCTACTGATATAAACTATGTTAAGGATCATTATGAAAGAAGCAAAGAGCCATGGTAACCAGTGTGGTTGACCACGAAATTAAACACTTATGGCATGACCGGATTAGCCACCCTGGTCCGAAACATGATGTGAAATTGATAAAGTCACAAAGAGTTATCCCATAAAATATCACGTTGTGTAACATATACACAAGGGAAACTCATTAAGGCTTTATTATCCTAAGCATCACAAAATTATAGATATGATCATGAGGGGGAGTGAGGACAAAACCCATAGTCCATGACCATACTATAAATTCGTGTACCATGGTATAAAACCATGATATAAACGGCTTGAAAGCTTTAAAGCTCTCATTGGTGGTACATCATCCACATCCAGCCTAATGCTTAGGGACATCACGTGTATTACATGTACAAAAGGTTAATATACATCAGGTCATATAAGTGAGTATAGATATTCTCATCTCATATTGATTACGGGTCATGAACCAGACACCATCTTGAGATATTTGGATAAAACCACCACAAATGAATGTGCCGTCCAAGATGGATCTTTAAAAGAGGATGAGGATTGAGAATATTTGTTGTATAGGAGATTATGACTTTCTCCCACGAATTTATGAGACTTTGAGCCAAATATGGGTGATAAGATTGTGGCCAGGTACACGGATTACATACAAGATGAATCCGACTATCCAACATTAGAAGGAGAAAGCTATAAGCTGGATAAAGAATAAAATAATGATAAGAGAAATGAAATGGTATTAACCATCATTTTCTTGGCAAGATCCTCGGACTAAAGAATATGATTTAAGACGTCTAAAGAATGTGATCAAATGATACAAAAGCTGCAGAACTAGATGCCAGACACTGACCAGAAAATGACCAAAGTCATACCAGCTTAGCACCAAAACGAAATTGATGTCCTAGAGAGACACAATCAAGTTGCTACAGAGTCTATACAAGATAGACCAATATGTTCCATAAGACAAGGGAACCTCGGAAAGAAAAGAAAAGGTGCATAGAATACAGATCCGAGGTTATAAGGGAAACCATCCCAGACATAGAAAATGGTCGACCAATACAAGATACCATACATGAATTTGGGAGGCCAAACTCCATGACACTTAAGGTGATTTGGGACGCCAAAACACCAAAGTATTAAAGGTCATAAGATTGCAATCAATCATGTTATGTCTGGAACACAATGGAACGCAGAAAGAGTATCGATACCAATGATGTATTTACATATAAGATAAGCGCATACAAGGTAGCACTTGAATATAATACATAAAGCAAGGATCATGAACCCACATGAGAGTACTCATATATATAAAGATTAAAAAGGACGTGGGGTTAAAATATAAGATGAGCGTATTGGCCATATACATAGAGAACGCCATCAAATGATAAAACCAGTGAATGGTCTTGTGAGAAAGAAAAATCCGTGAGATTAAAAGACATGACCACGTGTTCTAGTGTGTCTATGTTCCTTCATATAACATTAAAGTATAGCTTGATTACACAAAGTTACTCACAAGGACCAAGGAACAATTTATAAGGAGATGTGCTCCTATGTGGTGGATGCTACTACAGAAAATCGAGATTGATTTTGTTTGGACACATATGAAATAAATAATGGTGTAGTAAGCAATATATGAATCACTGATGATAAAGAGAATAAAGGTACCATAGAAAGAAGAGAAAGAAATTCTTAAAGAACAAGCTTTGTTCCTAAGTTGTTCGTGGACTGAAATATTAAGCAGCTGCATATAGTATGAGAGACTAAGTGATACTTAGTAAAAGAGTTGTCTAAGAACGAATCCAATTCAGTCCATACATATTTATAAAGAAACTCTTGTGTTCGGAACCAGCCTAAAGAAAGGTTCAATGGTTGAATGGTTCAATAGTTTCAATGATACAAGTTATCAATTGATTAAACATGCTATGTTTTGTATATGGTAAGGCTGTAGCAAAAGACCATAGCCGTGTGTGTGTATGATTAAGATCAGCACGCCTAAGTGACATATAAGATGATCACAAGAGAACCATTAAGGCCCACGCCAAAAAGACCATACAATCAAAGGCCATATCCGGTTCCAGTCCATTCATATTTTAAGTAACACAAGATTACAGTGTGGGACTGCAATGTAAAGCACGAGCCTTTATGATTATATCAGTGGATAAAAGGGAACCCTAATGGAATAAGATAGTGATCAGGAGTATATCTGGTCGTGGTCCAATAAATATGGCATTGCTAAAAGCCAAAGAAAGATCGATAGCCATGTATAAAGAACATGAGTGTATTTGACTGCGAATCCATAGTTTGATGAGTTTTATTGCAGAAAAATAATTATTGATGACATGACTTTAGACACTCATGGTTATGGACGTGTATAGATAAGGTCTATAACACAACATGGATCGACAAATGATAATAAAGAAAGATTGACTACAATGGATAAAGCCATTCACACATACGAGTGATATATGTCTGAATGGACAAACGCATGTCAGTAAGAAACAAAGTATTTCGTATGTGTTTGGGTCCAATGACTCAATATATGATAGTGTCTACGGTATGGCAAAGCCATATCACCAAAAGGATCCGTAGGACATGAAAGGACCTGCGAGTAATGTTTGTTCGTAGATTATAAGTCCATCCGAGTACCGTTCGAGTGCCATCAGTCCGACCAAGGCATGGAGTGATCAGCAGCAAAGATGTACATCATAACCATACCTTAATGGAGTTCTAGAAGACATAAAGACGTCCAAGATTCACAATTTCATTCAAAGGAGAATCCAGATGATCATCTTCACCAAGTCATATGTTTTGGGTTTTGGGTTTTCTAGGAGAGCTTTTAATGAGGCAACATTAAGCACACTACAAGCTCTATACGGTTCTAACATCCAAGGGGAAGTGTTATGAATTATATGTTTGTGGATGTCCATCAACGATTAGTTTGTAGTAGGCTTTCGTTTACTAGATTTTGGCCAATTAGTGGCCCACTATGTATTAGGCTCATTAGGATTATGACTTTGTAACTCTTTATATAAGGAGCAGCTTTATTGTTAATGAAATGATAAAATTATCTTCCTTTCACAACAGTTTTTCTGTGTGACATATCCATATCAATGTAATTTCTATAACTATATATTCATAATACAAAAAAAAAAAATTAGCTTCCTTTTCGACAAAGAAAACATTTTCTCTTCTGAATTTTCAGTTGTTGATTAAAGCAAATTACTCTAGAAAATTCCAAATGAAATTTAAGATCCCTATAATGGTATTTTACATGTGTGGATAAGACGTGATTAATAGGTTAAACTTGGATTGCTGTTCAATTATTAATGTCTACGGAAAATACAAATTGCTAAATTCCAGAATAGTGTGAATTCTTTATTACTGGAAATCAAAGGAAATCCAAGAACCAAAAAATCGACGTTATTTTAAGAAAGAAAAACAAACCAAAAAAGCCTATGATCGGTCTCAGTCTCTGACATAATCATTTTAACACATCAAACAATCAAACTATGTTTTGCAACAAAACACATTCTCTCGCTATCTCTTTGTGGTAGATGTGTATCAGTTGTTAGGGCATCTCCAACCCATAACACCATTTTAGTATCAAAATCACACTATTTTAGTGTAATTTTAGCACTAAATTTTTTTGCATCTCCAACCACAACACCAAATATTACACTAAAAAGGAATATTTTTTATTACTATATTATTAATTAAGATTCTTTTAGTTTTAATAGTTTTAATATATACTTATTAATATATATATATATATATATATTAAATAACAAAATGTTATATTAAAATGTTAATAGTTTTCAAATATAAATATATTATATAACAAACTATTATATCAAACTATTAATTTTAATTTCATAATTTAACTTTTCGGTGTTTAAGTTAAACTTTTTATGTTTTTTAAATTAATTTTCATATAGATTAATAGTTTATATTAAATACATTTACAGTATAATAAAAAAGTTATGGTATATTTATTTTTATTTAAAATAACTAATGTAATTATCAAAATATAATATAAATCAAATGTAGTTAAATATAATTAAACAATATTTAAATAGACAGGTGACAAAAAAAACACTTAAAAAAAAAAGTTTTACCGTCGTCTACAGTACAACACCAAAGATAGCGTGGTACTGTAGCAAGAAAGAGAATCACACAATAATGCCGTCCTTTTTGCAGTCTGGTTGGAGAGAGAAAACTTCAAACTTGTCACCATTTTCCAGTTTTACCGTGCGATTGGAGTTGGCCTTAGGATGTCTTATCTTCATTTAATTTACGTACTAAGTTAACCTTCTTCACTTCAAGGATACCATAGTTGTATGATTGGTAAAATTAGTTCAATTAACTAATTTACAGAGTAGCTAAAATGATGAACAATTTTCTGGATGAAATTAACAGTTGCACAAAACAAGGGGATGAAATTAACAATAGACTAGTCATCCTATGTGTCAAAAGTTTAATGGGGGATAATTTATAGAGAGAGGGGTGAGGCTAGGGGAGCTAAACAGCTACCAGTTAGTATTAATTATTAAACTATCATCTACAAAATGATTAAAGAAGCTAATAATTTATTTTAAAACTACTGTACAATTTATAAACTGAAAAGGAATCAGAATGATCAGTCAAACACAGTGATACGACTAATAGTCTAATACATATTTAATAACCAGTTAGTATCCCTTATATATTATTTTAGGAGCATTAGAAATAAGTAACCTTTAGTTTATGTGTTATTTACATTAGTGCTATTTCTTACGTGTCATCATCACATGCTCTCTCAAGATCTATATTCAAAAACCTTTAGTTAACTAAACTAATTACACTAAGTACCATTGGTCACTACATTATAATTTATTCCTTATTGACTAAAAAAATATAATGTCTACAATTAATGTTTTGTCCTTATTATTTTCTATGTACTATTACACGAATTATTAATCATGATGCATTTGATTTACTCATCGATGAATCACTGAGATTTGAGTAAGTCTATTATATGGTTTCATCCCTTTTATATTATTTGAGAAGTATTTTTAATAGTAACTTTATATTCATGTGTTATTAACAAAAATGTTATTTAATATGTAGTAACACCATATTGTTTCATGTTGTATATTTAATAACAAAATCAAATCAAATATGCGTCAATAAAATATTAAGTTATGCTAAATTATGAATATGATCGCATATAAGACTTTAGCTGATAGTATACCATGTATAAATATGACCACATATTGAATTATTTTTTACGTTAGACTAACTTGTCACCAATACGATTTTGAGTCTACACTTGATTAGTTTTTTTCCAATCAAATTCGGAAATATGATCAATTAGGGATTCTAGAAATAAATATAATCAGTGGATTAGAATAAATGCAAATTAAATTATCAATTTAAGATTTTTTGAGATTATATACATAAATAATTCCTCAAAGAAGTTACCTCGCTTACAATTAATTTCAGAAACATGACCAATGAGTGATTAAAATCTTAATTACATAGAGAAATCAACTCGTCTACAATTTAAATTCGGAAACATGATCATTAGCGATTCTAGACATAAATATAAGCAATCAGTAGATTAGAACTTAATGCAAATGAAACTATCAGTTTGAGATTGTAGACATAAATAAATTTCTATAAAATTTACTTCGCCTACAAATAGTTTTGGAAACATGATCAATCAGTGATTAAAATATTAATTACATAGAGAAATTCACTCGCCTATAATCTATATTCGAAAACATGATCAATTGTAAAGTCCTAGACATAAATATTATCAATCAGAGGATTAGAATTTAATGCAAATTAGACAATTAATTTGGGATTATAGACAAATAGTTTCATATATAAGTTATTTTGCCTACAATTAGAAACCAAAACATGATCAATCAGCTATTAAAATCTTGATTACGTAGAGATTCTTCCTCTCCTATAATTTATATTCGGAATATTATATATATCTTGCCTATCCTATACCCACACCTCCATCAAAACCCAAACAATTTCAAAAGTATCATTCAAAAATGCATAATAATAAATTTCTTTGCTTATTTTTATTTCTTTTTAAATTCATAATAAATTTATATATTTCTTTGTTTATTCTTAAAGTTTTTTTCCGTACAGTATAATTCAATGCATATCTCTAATTACACAAACTTTTATATAAAATTTTAATTAAGCTTACATTATATTAATCTATACATTATAGTTAAATATCTTATTATATATAATATTTGTAACTACTTTTAATTTTCTATTATCTATTATTTAAAAATAATATTTTTTTAATATATTCATCCTGCGCATTGCGCATGTTATCACCTAGTTAATTATTAAACCTCTTTGACATTTTACATATCATAATCACACTGCCTTTTTATTGCATCTGTTACTGTAATTACTTTCTGTAAAAAAACCTTTTTTTACTTTCTCTGTTTTCCAAATATAAAAGTTACTTTCTTTTGCTTCCAAATTTTTAGACCTTTTCTCTCTGTTTTTTTCTCTATTAATTTCCATGTCAATGCTATGTGTCATGGATGGTGAAAAATGTATCATGGACATGCCGCCATATATTATGTATCAATTTACGGGGCTTAATTCCACAACCAAAACGTTAATTATGAATGACGCAGTCATAGTTATTTCTTATATTAACAAAAGATGTTGCCTTTTTTCTTGGGTTATATTTTTTTCCATTAATGGTTTTCTTCGGGACACCTTTAATTGTTTATATCTTTTTTCCTTCAAAATGATATTTCATTCAAAATGATATGAATTCAGAATGAGTTTGTGTTTTGCTCCAGTGATTTCCCTTAACTTTCTTCTAAAAAATAATTTCAAATATATTATGATATTATTACTTATTATTAATTAAAAATAATTCTTACTATTTATAAAACTTACAAATTTTACCCAAGTATGATTTTATTTTAACTAACTCTTCATTATGTACATAAGTTTAATTTCTACAAAACAATACAAAGGTTTATATAAACTTATAATTATATTATGAAAGTATTAATAATTTTTAGAAGTATAAAAATATTGATTTTTTAGATATAAAACAAAATTATATAAAATTTTAAGATTAATTATAAATAAAAAAATTAACAACTCAAAATGATTTTTTTTTTTTTTTGTAACTTAACAACTCAAAATGATGCACCATTGGAAAAGCTTTTCCCTCATTTTTTGATATTTTCCTTCAAAATGATGCATCATTAAAAATTGTCCTAAAAGAAAAACGACAATGCACAATCATGCAAGCAAGCTTTGAGTTATTATGTTTTGGGTTTAAAATCACTCCCCTATAATTCATTCGTGTGGTCACATAAATATGGATTCATTAATTACGTCACATCTGAATATTGAGAGAGAGTCCATCTTTGAACTTTCACATTTCTTTAGAGATTAATCTGGATAATTCAATAAACCTGAGATTAAAACATTAACCAGTCTCTAAAAATTTAAAGTTGATTTTAAAAGATTGGTTTATAAGTTATTGTTAGTTTATAAATGTCTAATAATAGATCCAATCTAGAACTTAAATAATTTAAATAAAAATATTTTTGATTTGAATTTTGGTCAAATTTTTATAACCTAAACAATTTAAAGTTAAACTATATCTAAAAGAACTTGAATTAAATTTTATATACTTTAAATTTGGTCAGATAGTTTTGAAAATAACATAAACTCAACTCAAAATTTAGAGTGGTGTCATGCCTAATTACATTTTAGAAGTTTGGTCTTGTTTCTTTGTTTGTTGTTGAGTTTTGTCAAAAAACTTTTCCGAATGTAACTGTTGGGATTCTGGGTTTTGAGTTTATGTATATATTCTCTATTAAAAGAGAAGTATAATTTTTTTTTCATGTGTGATATTTTTTTTAAAATATGCTCTTCTTAAAATGTTATTTACATTATCTTTTGTAATTTCATAATATAATCATAACAATATAATATTCTCTTTTTTATTCTATCAATATATACGACGATTTTAAATTTAGCAATACATCTATACTATTAAAAGAGAAACATTCTGAAAAAATCTACTTATACAAAGTTGTTGGACTTATTCATTAATGGTATAATAGTAATTTAGTTAGTGGTCTTGCATATAAATATAACAAACCTCTATGTTCCTAACGTGCTTGAATAATATAAAATATGCAAGACCCATTTCTCTCGATTTAATGTATAACAGTTATTGATGTGAATATTCCTTTTTTTGAAGATTTGATGTGAATATTCTTTCTTTCCTTAAGCTTAATATCCACAATAAAATTAAAAAAATTACGCCAGCAAAATATAGTTTGTGTTTTACAACACATTAATACAGGACCATTTTTTCTGTATTTTTTACTTCTATGACTATAATACTTCAAATCTAAGTTTGTGTTTTATATTTATTTAACCATCGCTACTGTGTTTGTAACCTACAATTATATTTAAAAAATATCAAATAATTTGTATATACACCGTTTTCAAATCAATGATCAATTTAGGCAAAATTAATTAAAAATAATGCTATATTCGTCTATAGGGCCGGACGTAATTATTAGTTTTTAGGTACTAAATCATTTTTTAAAAAATTTGACCCATTATATAACATTTATACTATTAAAAGAAAAATATTTTTAAATAATATATTTATATACGGTTGTTATACCCTTTCAGTAAACTACTAATACTTGGACTTATTTTAAATTTAGATTAATAATTTGTTACTATATATTTCTCTAACAATAATTCAGTCATTATCTATCTTAATATAATCACCAAAGTCCGGGTCGAATATAAAATACAGCTTATTTCATAATTCTTCGCACCATTTAAATGTAAATGTACAATTAGTCTTCAACATTTTGGTTTTTAGTGTTTTAATTTTAGAAATTTAGGAACTGTTCATGTATTTAAAAAGTTTATTTTAGTTAGAGTTGGGCTATTTTGGCTTTATTCGGTTTCGTTAAAAAGTTGGGAATCAGCTAATTTTCTAAAAAAATTGGATCCAGTTCAGTTATGGCTTGATTCTGATTTCGAGTTATTACAGTTTTATAGATAAAAATATCGAATAATTTGGATTTTAAGTTTAAATATCGGGTAATTTGGGTTCTTCGGATAATTCAGATAATTTTTGATATTTTAAATAAAATATATTCGGATAATTTGGTTTTCAGATGATTCGGTTTATAAATAGTATTTTAAAAATATTTGGTTATTTATAAATTAAATATAATTAAATATAATTAATATTTGTAGGTAGATAATTTGTATTTTAAAAATCAGATACTTATTTGGTTCTCGATTCAGTTTCAAATTTTTGGTTCCAAATATATATGATATGCTCGGTTGTTTATGAAACTCAGTTTAATTTTAGTTTTGTTTTTTTCAGTTTGGTATAATTCGGTTTATTTGCGGTTCTGGATAAATATGCCTAAAACTATACACTATTTTATAAAAAAAATATTTAAAATGAATTTATTTAATTTCAAAAACAAACCCGCGCTTTTCGAGCGCGGATCAAAATCTAGTATTACTTAAGATATCATACAACTATTCTAGAGATACTCTAGAATTGGTTTAACCAATACATATGATACAACTTACATATCAACGTTTATGATTTATCATAACGGCAACACAATATTATAACCTGAACCATTTATGATTTATCATAACGGCAACACAATATTATAACCTGAACCATTTATTCATAGCCAATGTTGATTATTTAATATACATCAAATCTCATGAAATGTTTGTTCAATTTATGTAAAAGTAACGTATTCTATAATTTTTTAGATGTACCAAACTTCACATATGTTCAATATATTCTAACAAAACTTGCCTTGTCTAACCATTTATCTTTTTATAGTCTATTTATTGGATTGCTTCACCGGTGCTACATGTTATCCCTACTCAAATGTTCATCCGAGAGATGAACCCAAACTATGTGTATTAGTTTTTACATGTTAAACAGATCCAAACATATCAATCTATTGAAGTTGACCGAATTCTATGTATGATAGGATTATTTAAGTTTAATATACACTTAACCATAAAATTACAAGATAACTTAAATTCAGTATACACTTCAATTTTTAACTCTGATTTCAAACTGCTTTAAATTTTAAAAACGATGGAGCACACTCCATTTAGATATAGTCAAATCATTAATTTAAAAACTGGTATATTCTTTTATGTACAAAGAATATATAACAATTCTAACTAATTAATATTACCTATATGTTAGAAATTGTAAAGGTAGTGTTTTAAGCTACCGGTTCTAATGGCATTTAGCAGTTTTTCCAGACAATAAATCTGGTTCTAGACACAACTTCAACACGGCTTAGTGAAAGAGTTATGGTTGAACGGGTCCAATTGGCCGGTCCAACTTTTAAAACAATGCATATCATTTTGTTTGATAAAATATCTAAACAAAAAATATTAACACAATGCAAACACAAATAAAAACCATAACTGAATTTAATGTGATCTTTGAAAGTAAAATAGTACTCATGCGGATGCATGGATCAAAAATCTAGTAGTATATAGTATTTCCTCCATTTCAAATTAATTCATGTTTTAGAAAAAAAATGTTTTAAAAAGATGTATTTTTTACTTTTTCAATGCAGTTTCTAATAGATAATAATGATAAATTGTAAATTTCAAAAAAAATGTTGTATTTATTAAATTTTGATTGGTTAAAAGTTATGAAAAAATAATCACAAAAAACTATACATTAAATACTAAAATTAATGTGTTTTATTAATAAGTATGAAAACCCAAAAATATTAGATTAATTTGAAACAGATGGAATATTATTTTAAAAAAAATAAAGAAACTAATGTACAAAGAAAAATTGGAAGGAGAAATAGAGGATAATTAATAATGGCTCCTTAGTTCCAGACAATCTGCGTCTCTTTTATGGCGTGCTCCGGTAGGCCACACTCTCTCACACATCGCCGGACTGTTTCTCTCTCTCTCTCTCTCTCTCTCTCTCTCTCTCTCTCTCTTTCTTTTTTTTCCTTAATTATTTGTTCTTGTACTGTATTTATCACACCCATTCTTTTACGCATATACTCATGTAACATGCAGAATGTCATGGCTACCAACCATTTAAGCCAATACCATGAAAATGTTGATATACACATTATTTACCGTTCAAAATATACACAATATTTTATTACTCTGTTCATTTTATAATCGTATAAAGACGTAGTTACTCTGTTCATTTTATTATCTACATTAGGTGGCTGAGTTATTTGCCTAAGAATAATATTGTGTATATTTTTTTTTTTGTAAAAAATATATATATATATATATATATATATATATATATATATATATATATATACACAATATTATTGAAAATCGAACCATTTGATGTAGAATAATATTGTGTATATATATATATACACAATATTATATATAATATTGTGTATATATATATATATATACACAAAAAAAATATACACAATATTATTCTTAGGCAAATAACTCAGCCACCTAATGTAGATAATAAAATGAACAGAGTAACTACGTCTTTATACGATTATAGCTATTAAATTTGATTAGGTTGATGTCGAAGCTCTCTTGGTCCACAATTTGATTAAGGATAATGTTTCTACATCAAATGGTTCGATTTTCAATTTTGAGTGAGCTGAATTATGCGATTAATGGAAAAACGGTTTATAAAAGATCTATATCATTGTCAAATGTGGACTCGATAGAATGACTCAAATGATTCAGTCAGACATATAGATGTCAATCGTAGAATCGTCTATAATATTTTTCAGAATTTGTAATAATATAATATATTTTTCAGAAAAAAAATGTAAGTTGATGTTAAAATTAAATTCATTGGCCGCATTTTTACTGCAAGCCATGACAAAAAATGTTTTTATACGTGATCTGGTATTTACAAGTTGAAATGACAAATGATTGAATGAATTTACCGGACTTTTTTAACACAAAACGAATTTACCGAACTAAAATTTCATTTAATGTGTTTTTTCTTTTTGCTTTTCAATCTGAAACCCGAGTACAATATAAAATGAAAAGTATTGACGACGTGGTATTTCTATCAGCTTTTCGCTTGCCCCAAAAGTACTCGCACGTGCTGACCACACATTTACCCCTATTTATCTCTTTTTTTTTTTTTTTAGAATTTTATTGAAGCTTTGTATTTTTTAAAATGTATACATATGTTTGCCTATGTATTTTGCCGTAGTGATCTCATTAGCAATACTTCACAGATTTATAAGTTCACCAGCTGTAATTCTTCAGTATAATAATTTTTGTTAACATAGTTTTCTTTTTTTGGTAAAAATTTTGTTAACATAGTTACATAGAGTTCTATACTTACCAGTTACGAATGTGATGATGAATCACTCGGTTGATTAATAAATCATGCTCTGCATTATATATATAGTGTGTGTGTATACTCTAATTGGGAGTAGAGTTAACTTGATCGTAATACTATTAATCAGCTATGGTAAAAAACTTTAATATAGATGAGTAGAACCAGACTTGGATAGTTGAATCAATAAACTGTCATGTTTATACACACATATAACATATTTATGATCGGTTTTGGTTCATGTATATATGTGATTGTTGTTATCATTTTTTTTTACAACTAAAACATGTAAACCTAGAAGAATAAGTGATTGTTGTTAATAATGTTATCATGCTACTCTTTCCATTTCATAAAGATACATATTTTTAAAAAATTGTGTTTTAAAAAAATACATTTTTATCAACTAATAATGATTAATTGTAAATTTCAAGAAAATTAATTGCATTTACTGAATTCTTATTAGTTTAGAATCATGAAAATAAATAATCACATAAAATTATATATTTAATATTTAAGTTTAATATATTTTATTAATCTGTGTAAAAAAGTAAAACATGTAACATTTTGAAACAGAGAGAGTATTATTCAATTAATACATATTCACTAGAAATCAGTTGTCATACATTTGTTCATAATAATATGGCTCAATAATATATCATACATAATATAACAACCAACTCTTATAAAATCGGATTGGTTAACAAAACACATATTTGAATTCTATGTAAATATTTTTAAAAGATTTTAACCAGATCTTAATTTTCAAAAATTATATGTAAATACTTTTAATAATTCGTAATTAGTTTTAAAACATACATTAATATAACTTATAAAATGAAGACTAAAGTTTTATCTTATTTTATCTATTATATAATCATAATCAATCATATTAAGAGAAAATTATTATATTAAACTAAATATGATAAATTATATTATTCAGAAGTATTTATGGTCAGAATATAATATGTTGGTAACTAGGGTTAACATTAGCAAACTATATAATACATTTATAAAATTTAACATGTATTTCATTAAAGCTAATAATATAAAATCTTTGTAACTATTTTAATCATGATATTTTTTTCATTTTAACTATAAATATATAATTCTAACATATCTGTTGAAAATATTTTAGCAATATCTTAATTTTCAGGAAGTTTATGTAAACTTTTAATTAACTTTGTATCAATGAACTATTATTATGCATTCATATATAGTCAATTATCGTTTATAAAATGAACACAAAAATTATATCTTATTTTTATCTATTTTATAATAATAATAATTAATGTTAAAATAAAAATATTATATTGAATTATATTAATTTAATAAATTTATAATTTTATTTTCATAAATATAAAATATTTATGCTAAAATATAATACGATTGCATAAAGACTTGACATTCGCAAACTATATGATACATGTATAAAAATTTGACATATCTTAGACTTTTATAAATAAAAATAATATTTTTTAAATGAATAAACATTGAAAAATTTGCTAAAAGAAAATACGACTTTAAAGATTGACAGGTTAGAAATGAATATAAATTTGATACAAAATCATTTTCAAATATATTGTTTCATGCATATATTAATTTGTTTAATAACTAAATTCAAGTACAATAACATAAATATATAGGGTGTGACTGGTTGGATTGTACGAGGTAAATTTAACTTTAATTTTTACCTACAATCTTTAAAATTACCAATCATTTTTTTATTTTGGTTTGTAAAGATATAGCAAAAATAAATAGAAAAAGTGGTTGTAACAACCTTATTTTCTAAACTCCATTTTTTTGTAAGAAATATATTGTTGTAGAAATAAATATTAAAGATATATCACTTAAATTTAAATCAAAAAATTCTACAACCTAAATTCTACAATAAATTTTCTACAGTTACAACTAAACCAATTATCTACATAATAAAAAACGACAAATACATGTGATGGTTTTAAACTATTGATTAATTACATCTTGTAAACTATAAAATTATTATATTTGAAATAGGTATATAAATTTAAATATATGGTTAACGTTAAAGTTTTATACCACTGATGAACTAAAATAAATATATATGTTTATAAAACAAAAATAAAAACATCCGCGCAACCTAGTTATTCATTAATACATATGTTGCTTTTAATTAAGGGTTTTCTTCCGTCATGGTTTTCAAGCTTAGTTCAAAATTTGAGGCAACTTGTCGTTAGCTGTGGACTCATAATGATAGTGGAATCTACTAGTTTCAACTTGTCTTGATATATTTGACCAATGTGTTGATTGTTTCACAAGCGACAAATTAAACAGTTTAAAATTGCTAAATTAAAATGGTTATATAATACTTCCTTCGTTCTTAAAAAATAGTTGTTATGAAAAAAAAAATATTTTTAAAAGATGATTGTTTTATATTTTTATAAAAAATTGTAAATTTTAAGAAAATTAATTGGTTTTATTAAATTATTATTGGTTAAAAGTTGTTGAAAATTGAAAACTAGAGAACACAATAAATTTATTATAATGATTTAATGTGTTTTTTAATATGTGTGAAAATACTAAAAACTTATTTTTATTTTTTTAAAACAGAGGAAATTTTTCTTTTAACTTGCGGTTAAAATTACTCTTTTCGGTTACGATGATTACCTTATTTTATTTCATAGTGTCTAGCTCATGGTATAGAAAAGCCACGAGCTACATGTTTCCAACAATAAAATATTTAATACAGTATATGCATGTAAATTCGATAATATGACCAACTAGTTTTTTTTTCTTGACAACAATAAACTACTCTAACGTGATTTCACCGGTCCAGAAAGCCAAATCGGAAGTATCGAATCGATATATAACATAGCTGAAGGTGAATTCCTTATCCCCTGACCAACTAGTTTATAACGGAAAAGCTGAGAGTAGTGTTAAATCCATATAATTCGATAATATGACCAACTAGTTTACAAAGGATAATTGTTATAGTGCATAAAACGTAACCAGCCTACTATCTAAATACCATTATAAAAACAATAAATCAAATATTTGGTTCCCTCATCTCTCTCCAGTTATTTTTAAGTGTATCCGGTTATACGATCGTTCGTTTACTTTCTTCTTTGGCTAGAAAATAAAACTTAAAGTTGGTCAAATTGCCGGTAACATGTTACATATCTTATATAATCCTATGTGATCTGAAGGTTATAATAGAAAAGCTAACCAATAATTTACCGGATTCGCCAATTATTAAAAAGTTTGCACATTTCTGTAATTACCACACACAATTTTGATATTCAGCTGAATATGTTTAAATTTTATCTAGAACAATGAGAACATCAATTATTCTGAAACAAATTTTTTTTTTAAACATCGCTTAAAGTGATACGAAGGGTGTAAGTACTATTGGATTAAAGGCAATTTCACTTTAAATAGGATTTTAATAGTATGTAAAAAAGTTCTAAGGTGAAAAAAAGAACTCTGAGAGAGTCTAAGAGGGATGTCTCCGTATCAAAGTAGTTGTGAGTTGCGCAATTCTTAATTTGACCATGCACGGAAAGACAAAAGAAGTGTCCCCATTAGTTTCACATTGTAGTACAACACTGAACTACACACATTTTTATTGATCCTGAGATAAACCATTCGGCCAAACAAATAGAAATTGAAATATTAAAAAGTCAAAATGTCACATTCTTACTTGCTTTTTTCTTTTAAATATTATCTTTTACTTTTTATTTATCATATAGAACTTTTTTGTTGCTGTTGTTGGTCAGGATGGGATATTAATATTCCTCCACTTTGTCCCCTCCTAACGTCCCCACCAGAATTTAACATGTCTCTCCCTATTTATTGTCCACTTTACTTACCTTTTTTTCCTTTTGATAAACAATTTACTTTGCCTCCGGATATAACATACTCTCTCCATTTTTAAAAGATTCATATTTTAGAAAAATATTTTGTTTCAAAAAAATGTATATTTTATATTTTCTATGAAAATTTGCAAACTTTTAAAAAAATAATTGGTTTTATTGGATTATTATTGATTAAAAGCTGTTGAAAATTGAAAATTACCAAAATCGATAAATTTATTATAGTGATTTAATGTGTTTTCTTAATAGATGTGAAAACACTGAAAAATTTATCTTTTAAAAACGGAAGGAGTATAGCTTTGGTACATTTATGACTATAATGGTATACATATGATATGTAGCTATCTAGATGACTAGATCCCATACATATCACATATAATATCTATCTCAAATTTTTCTTTTGTAAACCATATCTATCTCAATTTTGCTCAAACTTTAGAGGTACGTGTGCGGCTATATATTTTAGCGCTAATTTAAATGTATATAAAACTTAATAATCTTAATGATTCATAAATTTACCTAATGAGTATTTGTAAATTCATATTTTCATATTTATATCTGCTGTTAATATATAAATATTCTAAACTTCAAATATTTTGTGAAATCATATCCATACCTAAATCTAAATCATTAGAATTGAATAATATCGGCTTTTAAATATTATTTATAAATGAATAATAGATAATGTTAACAATTTTCCAAAAACATTTATTAAATAACATAATATTTTAGATTTAAATTCATTAAAATTCCAATAGTTAATAACTCCCACTTATATGTCTTTGTTAGTTTGTTGAAATTCTTGCTTTTATAGATGAACAGTTAAATTTGTTCAAAAAGAAATGAACAGTTAAGTTTTTTTAATGTCACTTTCTTACAAAAAGTCTCTATATATGTATATATCTACCTAAAGTGTCTATACTTAAACAAAAAAAATAATTCGATTAATGAATTAAGTTCTCTAAGCAAAAATTATTTTTTTCTCTTTCTTTTGGGTCAAACTAGTTTTTGTTTTCTAAGTTTATTGATTTTTTCATCTAGGAAATTATCATCTTTTAGTGTCTGGAATTTTTTCTTTCACTAATCAAAAAGTTAAGACAGAAACAATAGACCAAATGTTTTAAAACATTGATTATCTAAAACTTTAAACAACCAAAGATATATCATATCACGCAAATCAAAGATTTCGAATATCATCTTTATTTTTATTTTTTCACCTTTCAACAAATACAATTCTGCTTACAAGAGCTTTAGTTATTATAACTATCTTGCTTGCATAAAAACAGAAGTGTATACGAGCTTAATAGAGTAAACAACTTTGTTAGGTAAATGTTAGGTATCATTTCCCGCCATATATTGGTACACTAAATTGCGATGAGAGTGATGACTTATTTACAGATCTGATGAGCCCATTGCTTTGCAGGATAAAGAGAATAATTTGCAAAATGAGACATGTTCCGTTAACCCAAATGCTTTGGGCCAATAAGAGATCCGATCATATGGGCCCAGTCTGTCCTATAATGTGCCATCTGTACTTGTAGAGACCCGACCTAATTGGGACCCATCATCAGATCTAGGCCTTCATTATATATTCCTTTTGTCTTTCAACTAAATTCCTTTTTGTTAACAAACTGAATGATTATCAGTTTTTTACGTGATGGTTTGTGTGCCCCTCTCCTTCTTTTGATCATTGCTTTTCTTTTTTTTTTCACAGATCATATGCTTTCTCATGGTACGGCCAGTCTTGATTGTTGTACGCAGTTTTTGCGTTTGAATTTACATGAAAAGTAAATACAAAACTGAAGGCTCTTCCTCGTTTGTATTTGGCGTTTCCGCTTTACAATTGATTGATTTAGGGAAAGTATATCCACTAAGGATTCACGAAAAAGCAAACAAACAATAATACATATGTAAATCTCCATCTAGGAGAATACAGAGGATTGGTCCACTCCTCGTCGATTAACATTGATAACGACAACTCCAAGAGTATTGCTTAAGATTTAGCTAATCAATGTAGTTGACTGAACACTGATAACAGATCTTAGATATTAAGTCTCAGGCCTAATTACTTATACTAGAAAATCCACATATAATAGAAAAAAACTCCCATGATTGAGACTGAACACAATACATATATCATCACTTATACCTATTTGGTTCTATTCGTCTGCAATTTTTGTACCTATTTGGTTCATGCTTATGGTGTTGATGTCGGGATCTGAAGGAAAGCTTATCCTTCGTTGTTGTAGCAACGGGTTGATTTATGTGGAGATATATTCTGGCTCGGTCTAAAGGATTCGAACTTCCCGGCCTTTTCACATCAGATCGTCGAAGGCGTCAGATTAGTGCGTCTTTAGTGGTTGTGGAAAGTGTTCATACTCATGGTTCCATAAGTGGGTTGAAGTTGGTTGAAGCGTAATAAAGAGTGATGACTTGGACATCCTTAATAAATTCAATCAATGATGGTATTCTCCTTCTGATCCTTCTCATTCCAATTCATTCTCAACAATTCAGCATATGTTATACTTGGATCTGTTCCGTCTTTTGTTAAAACTTAGCTATTAGTCTTTAGTTTGTTTCTGGAGATATGTTGTTGTCCCGCCAGCTTTAGCTTGCAGGATCTATTCTCTTGTCCGCTGGATTTGACTCTGGGAGATGGTCTATATCTCACTGGCTTTGGTTGTAAGAACTTGTGTACTTTTTTTTTGTTTGAATCAGATATAATCTTCCCAAGGAAAAAAAACCTATATCATCACTTGGGTTTACATATGATTATGAACATAGTACCAACAAGCGACAAAATCTTATCAACCAAATAAAATAGAAATTCACTGATTTTCTAGACGTACCTTAACATTTACATTACATGTTTATAAATTATACAATTGCTTTAAAAATAGAAAACACGCACACACAAAAGATCTTTGATATTTTGTAAATATACATATACATAAAACTTGAACGCCTTATAGGCTTTTGACCAAAAGAAAGAAAAAGAAAGCATAGGCTATATAAGCACCAGTCTATTACGCTACCAGACGCAGCGCCTCCTTCCCATGTTCTCTTTTGTAACACGGATGCGGTATGGATGGCGTCACAACGAGCAGGTCTAGGATAGCTGTTTGCGACTCAGGACCTATGTCATGTCTCGGAAGGATCAAGGACAGCCTATCACGTTTCATCACCCCTCATGGTGGAAGTGCTGGCTTTGAGGGAGGCACTGCAGGATGCTAAGCGCAAATCATTCTACAACGTCTGGTTTAAAACCGACTCTCAAGAGCTCGCTAGAGCTATAAACTCGAAGATATATTCGGTGGAGCTTTTCTGAGTTTTCATGGATATCGAGTTTCTATCCACTGCTTTTGTTTCTTTTTCTGCTTCTTATGTTAGTCGAGAAAACAATTCAGCTGCTGATTCTTTGGCTAAATTTGCTCTCCACAATCTTTCTGCTACTTTGTATTGACTCTGTTTAGATTTATAAATCAGTTCGTTGCAAAAAAAAAAAAGGCTATATAAGCAATTGAAAACAATGTCATATTTCGTAAAGATTTTAGCACGAAAGTATTTAATTACATGCCCCAATACATATAATCACAGAAGTATCCGAACATATATTCGACCCTTGAGGATTATAAAAAGTGAAAAGCTTCTCTTTGATATATATGTATATTACCTGCCACTTTGTAACCAGTGTGTTGAAAACCGGAATAGACCGGTTTGTCCAACCGATTCGACCATTCTCACTGGAGAAATCGAGTGCAGTTGATTTAAATTTGGATTAGAGGAAAACATTTAAATTGGTTAAGAACAGGTAAGCTAGTGACCCAGAATAATTTTAAATTTGGTTCTGAAACTTAGTATATAATTAATGTGTTTTCAGTTGCTATTAAAATTTAACATTTGATAATCAATTTATGCCTATCACTGTTTAATTAGTTTTCTATTTAATTATATTTTCTTTAAAAATGTAAAAGAATATTTTTATGACTCTTCTATTACTCTCATTTTTTCATATTCAAAAATCTAAAACTTTAGCTATAAGCCTCTGTAAGTAGGGCGGTCTTTATATTTAAAAGACCTAAAGCTCCAAAAAAACTTATCTGTAAAAGAATAGAAAAATTGGGGGTCTAACTATAATAAATAAAGAAATTGGGGGGGCCTGATATTTTAATAAAATTTATGTTGGAAAAAAGGGCCCTAGACAGTGGTTTCATTCTGCTCCCCACGGGACCAGAATTTAAGTATAACATTTGGTCTTTATGAATATTAGTCTACATATCATATACGTGTTATGAAAAAATAGAAATTTGACCGGGTAAATTGATTCAACCAATTAACTAGTAGATATATCGAGTTAGTATCTAGTTCAGGTTTTCAAAAAATTGTTTGTAAGAAAAGAAGAAGAAAAAAAACACTTGGTAATATGGAGAGGCGGTGTGCCTACCTTTGATGTATCAACTACTTTAGTATTTAGTGTAATTAGAGCACTAATCAAATACTCCCTCCGTTCCAAATTAGATGATGTTTTGGAGAGTTTTGGATGTTTCAAAATAGATGATGTTTTGATATTTTTATATTAGTTATAGCTTTATTGAAAACTGTGTGACCAATAGAATCTTATAATCTTTTTGATTATTGGTTGGATTAGTTTTAATTTTTCTTTTCAATGTTACTTTTTAAGATAAAAATATATTCCTTAATTCTTGTGCCATCATCCATAAAAATTATTTTACATCCTCTACCAGATTGCTGACACAAGCATTACTCCACGGATCAACGTTATATTTAAGTAGTTCGCTTTAAGCACAACCTAATGAAATATGGACTTTGGTTCTCAAATTATTTAGAAATTATATATTATAGAAATAATATAAATAAGAAAAAAATTCAGAATAGCATTAAACCAAGTTTTTGTACAAAAATAACATTACAAAGAAGAAAATGACAAAAACAAGTTTTATTGAAAGATAAATATGCATTTATAACTTTTGGATTAATTAATCTAAAATTTAGTGTTTAAAGTTAAGTGGTGAGGTTTTAGAAATGTGTTCAAATTTTTAAAAATAAAAAATAAAAATAAAAATTTTCAAAACAAAAAGTGTTATTTTGGTCATTTTATCTTTTGAGTGTTATTTTGTGATAAAAATTTAATAAATAATATTTGAGATAATTGTCCTAGAAATAATTCTCAAATTTTTAAAAATAAAACTTACTTAAAGTTTTAATAAAGAATTATAGTTTTCAAAACCTCAGTGAACATGGGTCATAGTGGTTTCTTCATGGCCTTGAGGTGAAACTAAATTCTTTTATTATGACTGTAATTGTAAAATACGGCCTATCCAGCTAAAAATACATACCGTATATATATATATAATATTTGGACTGAAAATGATGCCCTTTAAAGCTATATACTGTATATTTAGGACATATTTAAGCTATATATACAGTTCCATCTCTTTTATGGTGTCTGTAAAATCGTTTTCTTAAAGCTAAACAAAGTAAAGATTGTAATTTAGCTGTTGCTAATGTTATCTGATGTGAAGATCAATCCGCAATAGTTTTCTATAAGATAATGGTCTGGTTAACTTCAAGATTGCATGCTGATTGCATTTGTGTATCACCAGATGATCATATGATAATTTCAAAACAATAATAGTTACAGTTCGACATAAATAAGCCCGCAAAGATTAAAAAACATAAATTTAATAAGGATCTATATCTGCTAAAATTTATAAGAGACTTGGGCTTTTTATATTCGTGGGCCATTTGACCTTGTGGTGGAAGTACGTGTATATATCCACAATCATATCCCTTATATATTATTTTAGGAGCACTAATAAAAAATAACATAGTCTTCATGTGTGATTTACATGAGTGCTATTTACACTTGGCAACTCCACATGCACTCTCATCACTTAAATTTAAAAACCATTTATTAACTAGAATAATTACAGGATTTGCCATCACCCATCACATTATAACATTAACTATAATATATGATTCGTTGATATTTTCTAACCAAACAAAAAAACGTAACGTTGATAATCAATGCTATATGATTGTCGATATTTTAGTGATGGAAATAATATTTATATAATGCGTACATACATATATATTTTTATATAACACATGTGACCACCGCTAATGTTATATACTTTTATAGTTTCATTTACATTTTTCTCATACATTGACATTTACATATATATCATATATCATATTATAAAAGCTTTCTTAATAATAACAAAAAATATAATGCATTACTATGAAAATGATAAAACGATAATACATTCTTTTTGTATGAATACATCTTTTTGATTTGTGATTATAATGTTATCTCGAAATCAAAGTTGATAATTCTATGATCTTTAAACTATGAAAGTAAAAAAAAAAATAATGCATTACAATGAACGTGTTAAAAAAATATTGCATTCTTATTTATATGAGTCCAACTTTTTGATCTGTAAATATAATGTCGTCTCTATATCAGTTCAAAATATATTTTTTCTTTTTTACTATAAAATTGTTAAAATTTCTAATGGTTATAACAATTATAATGCATTCGTTTTGTATGAGTCCAACTTTTTTAAAAAAGTTGATTTAGTGTCGTCTCTATATAAATGTTATATACGTTCACACGTTCATAGTTAATGTAGGCTCTAATTTCATTCGTATCTCAATCAAATTCCTTATTAAAGTTCTTTGTATTAGTATTGGCATTAAAAAATGTATCAATCAAGGTCATATGATATCGTGATTGATAAAACATTAATGTTTACCGACTTTTCTATATTTTGTTAAACAAGATTTTAGTAACAAAGGCAATCAACATTAATTGCCTGATGATATGCGGTTTGAACATTTGAATTAATTTAGGCACATTTGTACACGATTTTAGTAACCAAAAGCAATCAACATTAATTGTCTAATGATATTAATTTATGCACATTTTCAATAAGACGATTATGGTTAGTAGTCTTTATCAAATATTGTGATTGTTTCACGTAAGAAATTTTGATTTCATAATAAATATTTACGTATCATTTATTATCAATGCGTAGTCCATTTACAAAATAGAATTAAGAAAAAATTTAGGAAATTTCTATCAGAATACCGGGTTTAGGTAAGTCTTATGATACACATGTTTATATGAGCCCAATAATGTTCCAGAAATTGATGCTCTCAGACTGATGTAATACATTTTTCACATTTTTTTAACTAATGTTTTAAATTTCGCAATGTGATATTTTATTTAATTCCTCACTATAGGATTGCGAACGAAGACTTCAACTGGTGACATTATTCACGGCACTATTCACGTTCTTTTCTAAGAACTTGCTGATCATATTCACGTTCTTTTCTAAGAACTTGCTGATCAGCATGATCATTTCTTATATTTTTATGCATGGTTTTTATTTTTCTATTTCATATGTTTCTTTTAACTTATATTTGTTTTTTAAATGAAAAAAAATTTGGACTTATATTATATTCACATCATAAGAAATTATATTATTATTTGTTTATTCTTATTAATTCAATTATATGATATATGATCGAAATAAATAATTAAACGAAACCACAATGTACGTAAAAAAATATGTGTAGTTTTAATTTTTATGCATTTTTAAATCATATTTCTTTTAATAAAATGTGATTATCTCTTAAAATATTTTCATCCCGCGCAGGGCACAGATCATCACCTAGTTAGTTTAGTAATAAGTGTGTCATACTATCTTGAATTAAATAGACAAAATGATGATTAGTGACAATAACAGATGTGGACAGTTCATCTAACTCGAAGGATTTTAATATTTCTATATATCTATCTTATTAAAACAGAAATATTCTATTAGACCTAACATTTATTTTGTAAGTTTTTAAATTAAATACACATTTATACTTTTTAGTTAAACCTACATTAAATCACTAATGTTCCCTTCTTTATACTACTATCCATGTTTCCAAACAATATACTTATTTCTTTATACTACTATCAATGTTTCCAAACAATATATTTTATACTACTATTAATGTTTCCAAACAATACAATAATTAATCTTAGTTATTTTATATCTATCATTTTCTCTTTAAAATTTTGTAGAAACGTTATAATTTCATAAATTGCAAAATAATGAACTTTAAAATTTGGATTATAAGACTACAAAATATGAAACTATTACAATTTAAATCCAATTAGATTACATATCGGTCATCCATCAGTTCAATCGGTTAGTCTCGGGTTTTAGTGATTTTTTTTAATATGAATATTTTAAAAACCTAAATTGAATTGTCAGATCTCCGGATTAACTGGTATAGTCACAATCGGGTTGAATTTAAAAACACTGATTTAAATGCAAAAATATTTTAAATACACACTCTTTAAAAATTACCAAAATATTTGTTAAGTTATTAGTGAAATTTTTCATCGTAAAATATTCCGCGTTTTCCAAGCGCGGATCAAAATCTAGTGTCATTTACAAATCAAGACAGTTTACTTCTAGTTTAAACTCTAAGAATTTTGAATTAGCGGTGACTATACAGTAAACACTTACTAGCCACTCGGCTAATCAAAAACTTCGGTTCGGTAGTTCACCCGATCACACTCGTTTTTTATAGTTTTCCTAAATTCATTGAAATATTTTATTATGTTGATAAATATGTTTGTGTCCTCATATTGAATATGGCCCACATCCGGGCCAAAACGGTTGGCGTTTGATCAGAATACGACACCCCACTTGAGAACTTCCGTAGTCATTGTATTGACATTTTTGGGCCATTAAGATTTACGTCCCCATTTCACATTTATGTTGCAATTATATAATGGTCAATGGTACCTTTTATTTGCGATTTGGACCCAAACTTCAAACCACGGGTATATTCTTTGTTTTACATTTTTTTAAAACTTAAATTTTATATTTGTATAACTCATACTATTAAAATTAAAATATATTTTAGTTTGTTTAGAAACATAGATAATAGTATAAATGAAAATTGTTTGGAAACATCGATAGCAGTATTATATTAAATTGTATTTTCATATTTCACCTAGTTTAACAATTTCATTAATTAAAATATCTTAACAATAATTCACATCATTAATTATATTACCTTAAAAATAATATTGAAGATTTTTATTTATCAGTTAATCAATATTAACTGTGTGCCGATTATAAGATCAAAAATGTAAAATAACTAGGTTTTGCATATGGTTAAACGTTCGGTTTAGTTTGTTTTACTAAAATATTTTTTATTTTAGTTTTAATCGGTGGAAACTTACCTATCCAAAAACATAATTCAAAACACATATTTTGTGAATAAAATAATAACTTAAATCAAGATAATAAAAATAGAACATTTATTGTCATTTAATTTTCCGCTCCATACAATTATTTTACTAAATAAAAAGACTCTTTCTATTTCATTTAATTTAGCCAACACACATAGAAAATTTCCTTTTTATTAGTCTATAAATTAGTTTATAAAATCATTTAGGCATGAAAATTGGCTATCCATTTATGTACAAATTTCTTTCGGGTATCAATTTTTTTTTTTGAAATTAGGCTTCTCTTGAATATTATAAATCTACGTGTGAATTTTGAGTTGGGTCTGTGTGGGTTCGGATGAGTTTGGTTCTGATATATATAGAAATCTTAAAATATTTAAATAAACAATGTATCTAAAATGAGTTCTCAGATATTTGTACAAAAAATAATCATCTTACCTGATTCAGTCCTATTTTTTAATATAATTAATTATATTACAATACATCTAAAATATATAACACTATAAAAATTAAATATTGATGCATAAAAATGTAAAAACTAATATCCATGCAGATGCACAGATCATTCCCTAATTTTAGTTATATCAGTGTTTTTTTGTAATCATGTTTTAAAATATTTTTTTGATGATTAATAAAATGTTTCAATAATTGTATTAGAATAATTGAAACAAACTTATATTTATAAGTCATGTTACTTTACTGTTTTAATAGAATAGATTCATGAACCTCTATATCTATTTTTGTAAGAAAAAAGATAGGGATATGTTTCAAAATTAAGTTGAGGATAAGATGATTGTATTAGTTGGAACAGATTCATGAACATAACTTATTAATAAAAAATAAATTCCCAAATTAATTTTGTTTTTAATTCGTGTTTGGATAATGACAAATTCTACATTTCGGAAAGCATAATCTTGAAAATCACATGAATTACATGTCCTTAATAACACGAAAACCATTCACGTATTCGTTTGCTTAATTTAACAATCCAATCTTGAAAAGAAAAGAAAAAACAATCTCAGTTTAGATAAGAAACTTTTATACTAATCACTTTGCTTTTATGTCACTTTGCTTTTATGTCACTTTGATAAGAAACCATAATTTAAAAGTTATAATATTATAAACTAATAAAAATTAAGAGAATAATTCTTAAGCAACAATGTCACTATCATGTTTTCGTAGCCTCTGTTTTTTCTTTACCCCACCACCAACCACATCAAACACCAAACACCAAATACACCACTTTATACTTCTTCCCCCCAGTTTCTTTCTTTATCCATGTTCTACCCTAAATCTTAATTTCATAAATTGAAATTTCCAAAACCTTGATTTTACAGTTTATTTAGCATAAAATGAACTGCTGGCTCGTTGAATAAAACGACAAGAAGTTTTATTTTCTTCCGGAAAGATTATACATCTATTACTCAATACGCAAAATGTGATAATATCTCAATCTTAAAAAAATTACATAGGTAAGAATCTAGAACAATACGATAAATCGAGGGCATTTCTATAAATATTATATGCTCTCTCTCTCTCTCTCTCTCTCGCACGGTTACTAATAAACCAGAGAAAATGATTTTTTTAAAAGTAAACCAAAAATAGAGGGACCTCCGAGAGATATTTAATCCTGGAACCCAATCTTCTCAAAAATTGCATTTCTGACCCTACTCAGATCTCTCCCCTTCAACGTCCTCCCAACCCCCTCGTGCACCGACAACGACGCCATCCTCGTCCTCGCCAGAAACTCGTGCGGCGGCAATCTCCCGCCGGTAGCGTCCAGCCAGTCACCTCCGTCGTCCGAATCGCCGTCGTCGTCGTCCTCGATCCTTCTCCGATGATGATCATCGCGACGCTCCACGCGGAGGATCTTCGACCAGTCCGGCACATTTATCGGGAGCGACGTCGCCGCGGCGCACGAGGACGGCCGATTCGACGGTTTTTTCCCGGATCTGCCGGACGCGGAGATTTTTTTGCGAGGGGAGACGGAGTGGACGGAGCCGGCGGCGGAGGAGTAGAGATCGGATTCGTCGAACTCGAGAGATGAATCGGCGGAGGCGTAGTAGGACTGATCGGTGCCGAGGAAGCGATAGCTTGGCCGAGGGTAGTAGCTTTTGCCGGTGGCCATTGAAGAAGAAAAAGAAGAGGTTTTAATTAAATTTTGATATTTAAGTTTTTTGAGTTTTAGTTTTGGTGTGAGAAGGAAATAGATGTGAGGGGGGTCTTTGGTTTTATACAGGTTTTGGGTTTGGATGAAATGGATAAGGTTACCTTCTCTCTCTTTAACTTCTAGTTTCCGTCAGTGTGAAACTACATAATAACCCTTGGTTTTTAGATGAAATTAAATGAAGTGTCGAAAAATGCCACGAGCGTAAAGGATTGTTTACCCTTTCGTGTGAGGAGAATATTACATGTGTCGTATTGGCATATTCTCTCCATTTTGGTTTTGCTTTTCTTTTTCCTCATCTAGAAAATATTTTATTGCTAAAAAATACTAATAGGCGATTTTTTAAAAAACTGTAGTTTCTTTGGTATTTACTTAATATTAAGTTAATTTATATTTGGTACTTGATTTAAAATTCTATAGTATGAGTAAATAAACCAGTATATTCTTCTGGATATAGAGGTATATCCAAAATAATATAATATACTAAATTTCACATAACTAAGGAAATAAATAATAATTATTTATATGTTGTATATAAATCTCTTTCTTTTTGTGTGTTTTCAATTATACACATAAATTTTACCAAAAAAATATAAAAATAAATATATTCATCTCTTGCAATAGTTAAAAAGGATTAACACCCTTTGCAATTTTGTGAAGAAAACAAAAGAGACCACAAAAAGCCTCCACAATAAAAGGATAAAATAACGGTGTTAATTGATAAAAAGACGCGTGGACAGAGAATATTATGTGGTATATAAACGCATATAATAATATAAACCTTGAGGCCCTCGACCGTGTTGGAAACTTACGAGGTTGGTCGGTGTTAGCGGCGCGGAGAACCAGAACCGTCGAGGATTACATCATCACTCGTCAGTTTAGCCTTCCACATTTGAATTTTTTTTTAATAATATCTTATTTTATACATCCTGTATCCAATGAAAACAATCTGCACAAAGCTTCTCTACTCGTGTGTACTCTTGTGTCATTAGTTTTTTAAATTATACTCCTTATAAATAGTTTCTCAATTAGTATTAAACTACTAAAGTATGTGGACTGGACTATCAGGTTTTGATTATGATCGCTTCGCTCTATTTCCTCATATTCTATAGAGTCTGACGGTCTGATACGAACAGCAGACTCCAGAGTTCACACTAATAAAACACTGTAAACTAGGTTACTAATTCTGCTTAGCTTATAATTTTTATTTTGGGTAAAATTGTTAAATTAGTACTATCTAAACCTGTAACTTAAATTAATGAGAAAGCCCGTTACGCCAATGGTTATCACGAGAAAATGTTCTGCTACAACCTTTTTGCTGATAAAAGGAAGAAGATCTATTTTTGTTGATTTTATATGAATATTTATACGAATATATATTCTCTAAGCTAGTTTGCATTTCTTTATAAATGCCGGTACAAATCTGGTGTTTCTTATGCTAAAATAAAACAAAACTAGGGGGATATTAGGTAGTATCAAGAAAACAAAGAAGACTTATTTAAGCAAAATAAAGAAATTACCATAAGATGTGAACTACCTTTATACAAAAATCCTTTTTATTTAAAATGATTATTTTATGTTTATTTATAAGATGTGGTTTAAAAGTTTATTACAATAAGAAAGTGTAGAATCTCTTCATATTTTTTTAAACACTCTTCACACTAATTTAAAAGAAAAAAATCACTCTTCATACTATATAACATTTTATTATTTTAAATTCGTCAAACTCATGAAATAGTATTACTATCATTTTTCATAAAATCATAACTTGGTCAAGTTTTTGTCGTGACTCGTGTGGGGCTGGATTCTCTTTCTCCCGTCCCCAGTTCCAAAGACAGAGAGAGACAAAGCATAGTCTCTACGATCAAAACACGTGTCTTAAAATACCGATTTCCTTACACGTGGTGCCGTTTAGAGTGGATGGACGCCACGTGAGAGTAGGACCCACTCACTACTTGGATCTAACGCGTTTATATCTAACCAGCTGGAAATTCACGTTTTTTATTTAAAGTCCTTTCGTTTTCTTCTCTCTCTCTTTCTCGATGTCCTCACACGCGCGACAGACTCGTAACAGTTTGATAAATATAATGTATCTCGATATTTTCTCATCTCTTTGAGGTCATCTCGGTGTTTGAAAAATACTTGCGAGTGGGCTTCTCTTTTAACTACTACTACTAGATCTTGATCCGCGCTTTTAAAACGCAGAATATTTTACGATGAAAAATTTCACTAATAATTTAACAAATATTTTGGTAATTTTTAAAGAGTGTGTATTTAAAATATTTTGCATTTAAATCAGTATTTTTAAATTCAACCTGATTGTGATTATACCGGTTAATCCGGAGATCTGACAATTCAATTTATGTTTCTAAAATATTTATATTAAAAAATCACTAAAACCCGAGACTAACCGATTGAACTGATGGATGATCGACATGTAATCTAATTGAATTTAAATTGTAATAGTTTCATAATTTGTAATCTTATAATCGAAATTTTAAAGTTCACTATTTTACAATTTATGAAATTATGACGTTTCTACAAAAATTTAAAGAGAAAATGATAGATATAAAATAATTAAGATTAATTATTGTATTATTTGGAAACATTGATAGTAGTATAAAAAATATATTGTTGGAAACATTGATTTATTGTTTGGAAACGTTGATAGTAGTATAAATAAATAAGTATATTGTTTGGAAACATGGATAGTAGTATAAAGAAAGGAACATTAGTGATTTAATATATGTTTAACTATAAAGTATAAAGATGTATTTAATTTAAAAACTTACAAAATAAATGTTAGGTCCAACCCAATGTTTCTGTTTTAATATGATACTAGATCTTGACCCGTCCAACCGGGCGGGTATTTATTTTATGTTTTTAGTTTTTTTTTATTTATAAATGATATATTTATAATATTTAAACATAAATTTAGATTGAAAATTAACATTTGTAGTTATAATAAAAATTAAAAGTTAAAAAAAATATTTTGATATAAATTTTAAATTCCGAATTAAAATAATATAGAGATGGGTCATAATTTTTTAAAATTTTAAAATCTTAGCATTATTGATAAAAAATAAAATAATTTATAAATAAATAAAATATGTAAACATATTTGAAATTAAAATAAATTTGTTAAAAAAAAATCTTACGCCATTGTTGTTTATTTCTATAGTTTAACCTGTGGCTGTATAAATATTTGTTTTCACTTCAATTTTTTTCTTTGTTCTAATGATAATATCTATATATATATATATATATATATATATATATATATATATATATATAAATTAATATGTATTACATAATTGTTGGTATAACATTTTAAAACAAAAAAAATATTTATTACTTTAAATAATTATATTATATGATTTTAGTCGTCTATTATATCACAATGTATCATATAAAAATCTAATATTTATAACTAATTGGACTTATATTATAAAAGTGTTATACTAACAATTTATAAATAAAATATTTTATATTTTATTTATATGATATATAAATTGATTTTGATGTGTGATTTTTATTTTATTATTTTTATTAATAAGTATTGAAAAATATTTAATGTCAACAAAAAAATTTATAAGGAAATTTATTTTGGTTAAGATTCATTCTATTAAAGAAATCTATTATTTAAATTAGGAAAAGACATTAAATACTTAAATCTATCATTTAAATAAGGAAAATACAAAATTCTCTACTATCTTTGTTACCAAACAAAATTTAATTTTTTTAAACTCCTATCCCTATTACCAAACAAAAGCTTAAAGTACTTCTACTTTAATAAGATAGATATTAGTTTCACAATATTCGTTGAACGTTGAACTTTTGTAGGTCCCACTTTGCTTATTTAAGTCGTTTTTCGAATAAAACTTTTTATTTTATGTTTCCTCTTTAGGTTTCTGTGTCTATCCACATCTGCCACATTAAAGAAAGCTATAGATTAGTGTTAACTTAAAAATCATATGGTCGACATTATTTGAGGTGTCAATTTCAATGTATATACTAGGATAATATCCGCGCTTTGAAAGCGCGAAATTGTTTTTTGTTGACAAATTTATTAACATGTATATTTTTTCACTAATATTTTTAGTATGAACTTTTGATTTTGGTTCGTTTATGAAATGTATTTTCTGGTTTTCTGTGTTTAGCATGGAAAGTTGGTAAGTAGGGAACGGAATTTGAACTATAAATGAAAATTTCTTAAAACGTAGACAATTAACTTTTCGAATCTAACATGGTATAGGTAAGGTTAGGCAAAAAAATCCAAATCCAAAGAACCGAACATAATTCAATCAGAAAAGTAGTATCAAACCCGAACCAAAATTGGTTAAATATCCGGATGGATTCAAAATTTTCGTATCTGAGAACCATAACCGAAACCGATCGGATTTGGACCAGCACAACCGTGCGAATATTTGTTTTATATAATTAGTATATATTTTTAAGGTTACTTATATATTTAAATATGTATAATAATTTTATATTTTTCATACTGTAAATTTAATAATTATTTTAAATCATCACATATATATTGATTTTAAAAAATATTTGTCCTATTGAATTTGTGTTTGATAGTAAAATTAATTTTTATTTTGTTTTTTTAAATATCACATATAAAATAAATAATGATTTCTATTTTAATAGATAAGATAAGGAATAAAATATTAGTTTGTTAAGAGCTCTGGTTTTGTAGGAGTTGATGGTTAACTTAGGCGTGACATATTATTAAATATTTTTTTAATATTAAATGAATGATAACTGATTTCTACTTAGAGCCCATTTAAAAAAAATCACACATGAATCAAAGTTGTCACTTCTGTTTTAATATATAAAAGTTTTAGGTATACGTTTCTATAAATAAATGTATCAAATAGTGAACCACAAATAAAATAATATAATTCTTAAACGATTTATGGTGATATTTCAGGTATTTCAGTAAAAATTTAAAAATAATTTAAATGAGTTATCCGAATCCGCAAAGATCCAAACCCGAACCAAAATTTTTAAATACCCAAATGTGACTTAAAATTTTAACCTCGAAACCCGAATAGATCCGAAACAAATCCGAATGGGTATCCGAACGCCTAGATATAGATATGCAAGATATATTAGTGTATATTTGATCAAATAGATAAAAATGTGGTTAGAATATTCTGCCTAAATTATTGTATTATTGTATATAAGAGGTCCAAGTAAGAATAATTGTATAACTTGTATTATTGTTTTTAAGCAAAAAAAAAACTTGTATTATTGTATATAGGAGGTCCAAGTAAAAATTGAATTGACATCGGACCAATCCGCATCATCTTGTTGGTTTACGTTAAGTTAACCGGTTTATATATAAAGATAGCGTGTAGTTATAGTTAACTTAGATAACTTCGTATGGTCCATTAATTATGTAACCACTAATAAAATTGAAACAGTCCAAAACTTAAATGAGAACATCTATTGGTAGATAAAAATTAGGACTCTATTTTAATAGAGTAGATTTTTGAGTAAAATGTTAACACTTTCCATGTATGAAACAATTGAACTCAAAAGATGGTTAGAACAAAACTGATGAAGTCGTAATTCTAAAACGTAATTCTCAAATGGTTCATATTTGATGTGTCTTAGATAATGAGGTTTGTTTTTTCTACAACGTATAATGAATATTTGAGGATGTTTTGATGGATGGGGATAGGGGTGGGCGTTCGGGTATCCATTCGGGTTCGGTTCGGATTTTTCGGATTTCGGTTCTATTTTGTAACACCTTCGAGGTCCCATTCTAGTAAATCTATAAGTACGGTTCGGATTCAGATATAACACATCGGTTTCGGTTCGGTTCGGATAATATCCGAAGTAACCATATACCATTCGGATTCGGGTTATATCAAATCGGTTCGGATATATTCTAAATAAAATCTAAAATTTAATAACAAAACATAAAAAGATATATACTTATTTATATATAATAGAGTATTTAAGACATTAATTTAAATGATAGATACTTATTGTTAGATATCATGTTGAAATAAATATGAAATTGAATATTTAAAGTATATATTTATGTTTTAAATATTTATAATGTATACTAATTTGGATATTGGGATCGGTTTTTTCGGATATTTTTGGGTTTTCGGGTTTTTCGGGTTATCCATTCGGGTTCGGTTAATAACACTTCGGGTTCGGGTATGTTTTGTAACACCCTACAAAATCCATTCAGATATTTTTAACATTTCGGATTCGGTTCGGTTCGGGTTTTTCGGTTCGGGTTCGGTTCGGATTTCGGGTTACGGGTTTTATGCCCAGCCCTAGATGGGGATTGTTTTATTTGTCCTTTGAAGTTAACTGGAGACAGTAATTCAGATTAGAGACGATTTCAATCAACTCGAAATGTTGTTTAATCACTAAAGAAGCGGATAAATGCATTATCTATAAAATTTGGGTGTCGACATTGTGGGTACATCTTTTTTTTTTTTTTTTTTTTTTTTTTGTCATCAAACATACAGACTCATATTGACTCTGTACACCAAACTGGTAGCTCGGCATCCATGTGAATGACAAAAGACGATTGTTGTCTGGCACTGCGTGCTAAACGATCCGCCCTTGAATTTGCCGTCCTTGGTACATAGATGAGCTGTGAGCTATGGAAACTACTTTGTAAGCTTCTGATATCCTCCAGATAACTTGCGAACTCCGGCCACTCTTCTGGTTCCGAAACTATCTTCACCAACTGAGAACAATCCGTTGCAAATGGGGTACATCTTTAAATTATTAGCTTAATTATAATAATGATTAGAAAAAGGTAAAGTTAACATACTGCTCTGTTCTGTGAGAGCATCTCCAATGACACTCTATTTTCTCCGCTATAATTCTCACAAAAATAGAGTAACTCAATTATAGAGTAAGTTTTGCTCCAATGGTTTACTCTATAATAGAGTTACTCTATTTTTGTAGAGAAAATAGTGTAAACCCATTTTTCTACTCTATATTTGGAGTGAAATAATGGTTTCACTCTATTTTTTCCACAAAAATAGAGTAACTCTATTATAGAGTAAACCATTGGAGCAAAACTTACTCTATAATAGAGTTACTCTATTTATGTGGGAATTATAGAGGAGAAAATAGAGTGCTATTGGAGATGGTGATGGTGATGGTGATGGTGATGATGATAAAGTAACTTTATTTCGAGAAATAATAAAATAAATGCTTCGTACAATCATGTTATCCTTTTAATAAAGTTACGATGTGAAACTATAAGATAATTAAATGAATTATTACTCGAAATCGTTTTTAAACAAGATGCAGCCAGTCACAAGGCTCAGGGAAAAGTGAGAATATGGTTTATACAAGTTTATAAGTTAGTGGTGAATCATTGGCCTATTTTATATTTTGTTTAGTGTAGTCTTTTTAAGTGCTCAGTTGTTAGATACCGTTTTATATACTCAGTTGGTCTATGAAAGATCATCGATGTCACACATAAGATTATGCAAAGAAATTTGTAAGAAATGTGCAAAGAAATTTGCAACATATTTGTTGCAATTTTAGCTAATAACATAATGAATCTCTTTAGGATACTATCAGAGTACCATTGTGTTAAAGAAACTATTAATGAAAATGGTATTTATGATGTTTTAGGCTAAGAATAAAACAGAAATTAATTATAAAAAAAAGAAACAGAAACATATCTAATAACCTACGATTTCATAATAATAAATTTGAACATTTTATGATCATGTAAAGTTTAAGTTTTTAAAAAATACTAGATTTTAATCTGATTTTTCAAAGGGCGAATATATTTTTGTTTTATTTTTTAAAAAATATTTTTATCCTAATTTTCTATAATCATATTAGTGTTTAGTATTAATTTAATTTGATAAAATAGTTTTTTAAATAAATGAAATATATAGTTAGATATAGGTCATGTTGTTTTAATACAATAATTTGTACGCCGGTTTATGAGTAAATATATTATACTGAGTCTAAGTTTAAGAGGCGGTCTGAAGATTATGGATTATTATGCAATTGTATTTGAGATGAATACATCAGCGAAACTCATTAATGTATCCCAAAAAATATTGTTCAGAAAATGCTTTATCTCTTGTATGGGTATACATATACGTCTTTGGCGTTGTCTTACTCACATCTTTTGAACTTTGATCAATTTTCCCAGCTTTCAATACTGGTATAAATTTATGTATATAGACCCATTTCTCTTTGAAAAATTCAACACAGTGCAAAGTACCGGAAGCTACGTTGCATGGAAACGGAAGCGGGTACGTGGAAGCGGAAACGTATGGAAGTGCGGAAGCGAAAATTTTTAAAAAATTAGGAAGCGGGTACGTGTTGGAATCGTATATCCATATATATATATATATATATATATATATATATATATATATATATTAATATAATTTAGGACTAAAAATCATATGATTTAAATTTAAAATAAAGCATTTATTAATTTATAATAATTTTGAAATAATTTCATATTAAATTATAAAAACACACATAAATTAAGTTTAAATAAATTATGATGATAATTATTTTTAAAACTTCATAAATTTATTGACATAATATATTTGAATATGTGATATATCTTTAATAAAACCTTTAATACATAAAGATAATTTATAGTACAATATTAGTTTTAATTTTGCATATTTCTATTTTCTTTAATTCATTACTATTAAAATTTAGATTTTATATAAACTAAAAACTATGTTTTTGTATCTTTATTAATTATGACAATGGGTTTTAAAATAAAACGGAAGCGTGATTCCAAAATGGAATCGTAAGCTTCCAACGTGTTTTTAAAGAGAACATTTTGGAAACGTTTTGGAAGCGAGATTCCGTAAGCTTCCACAAGATTCCGATTCCGATTCCGATTCCGAAGCGGGAAGCGGACATCCGATAAAGCTTCCGTGCTACCTAGACCGGAAGCATATCATATAGCATATTCCTTATCGTAATACTGATAAGAACATCCAGTCTAATCGCTTACATATAAATCGGGACATGTTATTAAATTGACCAATAACATATAAGATCGCTTTGCTTTTTTTAGGTAGAGTTAATGTATTCTTTTATGTATTCAATATTCTTTTTTTTTTTGCTTAAACTTTGTGTATTCTTATTTTTTTTTTTTTTTTTTTTTGTTTAACCTGGGGGTATCCCAGGCCCAGAAGGCCCAGACTAATCCCCAAGGGGAAGGAATGCCCACGGATAGACGCCCCTCCCAGTTTTTCAAATGGGCCGAAAGCATGGCCCATATCCGTGTGGGTGACAAGAGCGTTGCAAGGTAGTTCCCTCCGGCGTGGATCGAACCCCCTACCTGGGTGCAGGCGGGGACCCGTCCTAACCATTGGGCTACAACGTCTTGTCTGTATTCTTATTGCATTGAGTTTTCCATTAAAGATGATCAAGATTACATTTAGCTGATATAATGCAAATAGATCGTACATAAATATGTATACAATTATTATAGATATCGTGAACACTATGGCTGTATCGTTGCATCAGGCTTTCAGCTTCCCATTTCTCAGTGTATACGTGGTTCTTAATAAGGTTTTCATTTTTAGTTTTCACTTAGGTATGCATTTGCATTTCCATAGTATATATAGCATAATATAATGCATATGAAAAAAAGACACATTCAGGTTATCCATTGGAATGAAATTTAACAAGATACTAAATGCACTAAAGGCCAACCGAAACCAATCTCAAAGAACATGATAAAATTAGTAGTAAACATTTAGTTATATTTCCTCTCTCTTAATCATCCGATCTATTATATTATTTTGGAAAGTAAGTTAGCTGAGATTAAAATTATCTCTATAATATTATTTGAGAAGTCAGTTTCCTACGTGTCGCGCTCACGTTAACTCTCACGGTGGTTGATTACAATGATATCCTTAATGAATCAAATATATCTAATTATTATTAAATATTTATTTTATCTTATTTTTCCTTTTTTATTTAGGGTTTCCTTTTACTTTTTTCAAATAACTTATATAAAAGAAAAATTCAAATTTTAAAAACGAAAAATATATAGTGTAATCCATAATAAGGAAATTTTACAAAATAATCTTCATTTTAAATGAAAGAAACAAATTCCCCTTTTAAAACATAACCTTAAACAACATAATATATATTTTAAAAGTATGAAGCATTTTATCTAAATCAATATATATCTCAAATTATTAAAAAATAATTTAAATAACATAAATAATGATATTAAGATATCTTTAGTGAACAAAATTTAATGTAATCTTCTTTTTATGTTCCCTTTTATAATCTTCAAATAACATATATGATAAAGTGAATATTTCTAAAACTTAAAACGAAAATATTTTTAAATATAATGTGATTTTATGAAAAAGGAAAACTTTAGAAAATAATCTTGATATGATAGTAAATAATTAATCTTTCTTTTTAGAATGTATCATTTATGTTTTTATGAAATTTTGTACATATAATTACTTTATTTTGTTAATTTTATTTTTGAAAATTAACATATATTAAATTACTAATTCCTATAAAATTAACATTTTTTTGGAACTATTTACAACTAGAAAATTATAAATATATATACACATCTAAGATGAAAACCAAACAAATGCAATGAATACAATTAATATGATTTGGTTGAAATAGATTAGAAATAATTATACTTGAATTTGATTCATATGTAACTCGAAATACCAATAAATGAGTAATTAAACCAATCCAATTTTTTTACAAAAAGTCAAACAGTAAACAAAAAATAATATATTTTCACTTATAGTGATATTTTTATATATATAAATTATAGAACGACTCAACATATTACTAAATAAATATGAAATTCTCAAATAATTTTATAAATATATTGACCAACTATTGCAATTAAGTATCATTGTTATATTTATTTATGTAACTTTGAATTGATCGATACTTTCAGTTTATTTTTACTATTTAATTATCAAAACAACATATACATTAAATTATACATAATCTATATATATATATATATATATATATAAATCTAAGATAAGAATCAAACTACATGAAAATTAAAAAAAAATTAATCAAAATTTTAATTTGTATTACAAAAATATCTTAGTTGAATTGAAACAGTAAATTTTATATGATATATCCAAATAATAACCAAACAATCGAGATATTATATATCCAAAATTATACATTTAATTAAAATAACATAATGTTACATAAAATAAACCATGCATATTGATTATAATATAAATAACAAAATAATTAAAAATTTTAAAATTAATAAATTTTAATAATGTAAATAAATTATTATAATTTCTCTACTTTATAAGTATTTATACCCGTGCATGAGCACGGGAAAATCACCTAGTAGTAGGTTATTAATAAAGCTGTACTTAATGAATTACTATAATTATTCTTTTTATAAGAATGAAAAAACTCATCTCAGACCAGATTTACATTCACCTGATTAATTTTCCTTTCAAACTAGATGAACAATACTAAATGAAATACTATAAGAACACAATATTTAAGACTCAATGCAAATCACGGGAATGTGACACTCAAAGCTATAAACACAAACAAAAAGAGAAAAAAAAAAAACAGAGAGCCACTTGCCCGTCTAGTGATTTTAGTTGTTATGCCAAATTCCAAGCGCAGAGTAATCATCTTGAATGATCCAGACCATGAATATGATCCTGTTAAGTCTGGAATTGACTTCTGATGTCCTGGCTGTCCCTTAAGCCTGGAAGAAGAGTGACTCGGGCAGGGGAATAGGACATTCAATTAGAAGGAAGAACTTTTTCGCCTGTGAGAGCATGATAGGATAGGACGTCACTGTCTTTATGAGGGTGTGACGCTATGGACCCAGGGGAATTTTTCAAGTAATTCACTCTTATTTAATAGATGAAAACGGAAGAATTTTTAATCTAGATCCATACAGTAACTTTGTTTTGAATCCATTCAAATTAAATTGGTATTTTCTTCATCAAAATTATAATAATAATTATTGTGAGGAAACATCTACTACCAGAAATGAAATGCGTAATCTTCGCATTCAATGTGTATTCCTGAATAATTTCATTTTTCAATTATTCAACCATTTCATTTTATCAAGTTCAATGTTAGCCAGGTTAGTCAACATTTATATGTTTCGCACTAAGTTCCGGTTCACTGATAAGGAAGATAGAGTTAGGCGGGGGTCTACGATGTGATACTCAAGTATGACCCGGGGAGATACATGCTAACTATGGGTAGGAAGCAGGAACCCTTATGTAAATAATTGCAAGGGATATATAACTCTTGCTTCAAAACCAAAATTAAGGTTAATCGAATTAATCGAATCATTTATTTTTGTTTGGTTGCTGTGGTAGACATCTCTTCCCAGTCCAGGGCCTTTTATCCTTACTTCAGCTCGTTGCATATCTTGATCCACTACCGCTCGAATAGCATTTCCTGCTGCGGTTTGAGCAGCAAAAGGTGTTCCTCTTCTTGTACCCCTGAATCCACAAGTACCCGCGGAGGACCAAGAAATCACCCGACCCCACTCAATCTCTCCCCCGGATGAACCATATAGCCAAGAGAAACCATGAACCAGAATAGAAGAGCTTGCCCCACCCATATTTTTTCCTTTTTCTAGTTCTTCTTCCAAGCGCAGGATAACCCCAGGGGGTTACGGGTTTTTTTCTACCAATTGGAGCCCTCCCTTCTCTATTTCACTCCCCGATGGGGGTTCTTTTCACCCTTCCCTCACGGTACTATTTCGCTATCGGTCACCCAGGAGTATTTAGCCTTGCAAGGTGGTCCTTGCTGATTCACACGGGATTCCACGTGCCCCATGCTACTCGGGTCAGAGCATAAGCTAGTGATGCTTTCGGCTACTGGACTCTCGCCATCTAGGGTGCGGCACTCCACCGCGTAGAGCATAAACCTAAAAAACGGAATAAAAAAGGAAGAAGCCCATTCAGGAACAAGAAAAAACATCACCATTTCAATTGAATCTAAATGAAAAAAAATATCAATGAATCAAGTTATTTAGCTGGTCGTGACCAAGAAACCACTGGTTTCGCTTGGTGGGCCGGGAATGCCCGACTTATCAATTTATCTGGTAAACTATTGGGAGCTCATGTAGCCCATGCCGGATTAATCGTATTCTGGGCCGGGCTTCTGTACCGGCGGGATTATTAACCGTACCCTTTTTAGAAAATGTTAATAAGTTCCAAAATCCATTTCGTCGTCCAGTGGCGACAACCGTCTTTTTGGAACGGCATAGTTACTTTCCCATTGGCGGAGACAACAACGAGTCTATAGGTTACTATGGGTTCGGATTGGTCAACTACGTAAGCCATCGCTTCGGGCCAAGACAAGCCTTTATACTCCATGAGTGCAACAACTTCTCTAGCAACAGTCCCACGTATTATGTCTTCTCACCTGTAGTCTAGAGACTCTAGACGTTTCATAGGTTGTTAGCGTATGTTCCTGGACTAATGAGTGGTCTATCCCCAACTCTACCAGCCACAAAGGTTGTTATCATACCTACTGAGGCCGTTTTCAATCATATACAAGAATCCATTAACTTTTTTTTTTTTGAAAAATCAGGCCCATTAAAGTTGTGCGTTTAATAAACTCTTCTCCCAAATGCAAATGTCACAACCATACCGAGAACCCAACCCAACTGAAACAGAAAATACGAAATGAACCAATCTCATGAGTTCGCTTGAACTTTTGTTTTGATATAACCAGGGACGTTCTAGTTTTGATTTCGGTTTAGAAATCAAACCGGTATGTAAATTAGTTGTTTTAATTAAAGTCACCGTCGTTCCTTCAGCTGCTGCTCTGGTGATCTAGACGCTAAAAGAGCCCGAGAGAGACCGTAAGAAGGTGAAGAACATTAAACATAACGGGAACATTTCGTTTGATGACGTCATCGAGACAGCCAAGATTGTGAATGAGGCCGAAATCTATTGTTAAGGAGTTGAGCGGGACGGTGAGGAGATTTTGGTTACTTGTGTCTCTGTTGGGTGTACGGTTGATGGTAGAGATCCTAAGGAGCTTCAGGAGGAGATTGTCAATGGTCACATTGATGTTACACACGCGTGACAAAAGTTTATTTTGAGTTATCTTAATCGTTGTATTAAGATTCGAAAGAGGATACGTTTTTGAATTTGAATCTCCTCTTGGGATACAGTTTAGAATCTTTAATCTATCATCAACTTTGGTTTTAAATTTCTGAAGGTTTGGGATGATAAAGATTTGTGTTAGTTATTGAATACATCATGAGGTTTTTGTTAGCATGGTTGAATATGAGGTGACTAATAATCTTTTTTGAGTTTGGCATGTATCTTATAGTGAATTGAATAGAAGTTATAACTAAGGTTTGATGTCTTTGTCGAAAGTGTTGTATATAGTGAAGATCAGATTGTTTCATTTTACCTTCTCCTTGAGTAATGATAGATCATTCAAGTAACGATATTGTTGAATTCGTCATAAAATTTAGAACAGTATAGACTGTAGTGAGAATGTGGTTGGTAGTTTGATATGATATCATGGGCAATGCTCATTTGCAGATGTTCTTTGTAAACTTGCTGGACATGAATGCAGTGGCAGAGCCAAAACTTATTTTTACCGGGGTCAAAAAAATATCAAATATATATAAAGTATAAAAATTACAAATGTATTTTTCATATTAGAATTATGTATTCTCTATAAATCCACATTCAAAATTGCAAAGGTAAAAAAATTTAGTAAGATTTTTTGTTTTATCTCATTTTCAAATATTAAAACTATATTGTAATAATTTTTAATCAAAATCATGCGATAAATTAACTTAATCAATATCATCACTTAGTAAATAAGAAATTCCAAAAACGAGTATATTATTTATTTGATAAATTAAAATAAATAATTTTATATTTTATAAAATTTTAATTTAAAAATATTCAAATTCTATATTTAAAAACAATCTTAAAATTTAGGTAATTTTTAAATTTCATTAAATATAAATGTCATAAAATATAGAAGATTTAAAAGAATACAAAATTAACTTAAAATTGAAGAGACAAAGACATAATTTAAAGTGGTATTCTAAACTTTGTGTTTTCTAAAATAAAAGTAAACTACTTAATTTTTTAATTAACTAACAAAAGTTAGTGATTACTGTTATATTTAAATTGAGCTTAAACTTATTATGAACCCAAATTTAGTTAATGGGAATTGTTTACCGTAAACCCATTTAATTATTTTTTGTCGAGTTTATTATGCTATTAGGAACTACGAAAAACATTACAAAGAAGACTGTACAATTTTTGATGGCATGTGGAAGGTACTAGTTCTTATTTGATTTCGACAACATGTAGTATCCGATGAAACTTCACAGAGGTTAGTTGGTTTGTTTGCTTGGATTTTCTGAATATGCATCCATATGTCATTGCATGTCGCAATAGGTTTTAGAATATTAAGGTAACCGCAAGTTTGTGAGTTTATGTTTATATGAAAATGTTGTATCTTTTCCATTTTTATGTTAGTCTATATGAGTTTGTACATAAATAGAATAGATTTGTAAATGCATACTGATGTATATTTGTGTGGATCTATTTGTAAATAAAATAGTCTACACATACAATAACATAATATTACAACTTTAACTATGAATAGTGTAGAAATCGTTCATGGATATATTTGTACATATAATACACTCACTACAAGAAAACGCAAACATAACGACCACAGTTTTCGTGGTTAGTTCGTCGCGACATAGCTTTTATGACGAAATAACCACGAATGACAATTCGTCGTTAAACGTTCGCTAATTCGTCGAAAGTTACGAGGAATTTTTTTCCGTAAAATAGAGTTTAAGATTTCGTCGTAAAAGCCACATAAGATATCTTCGTAAAGTAGGCGCTGACTTTCGTCGTGTAATCCACGCAAACATTTCCTCATAAAATAGACGCTAAATTTTGTCGTGAAAGACACGTAAACTTCACGACGAATCTGCGTGGCTTTCAAAGTAAATTCCTAGTAAAACTTAATAAGGAATTTACGTCGCTGTCCACGTAACTTAGCTACGAATTTACTTTAATTCATTATTTTGTACATTAAAAATTATAATCAAATATATTTTCAAAATTAATTTAAAAATTATCAAAATTTTAAATAATAGATGGATCAATACGAAAATATTTTATAAAGACTTAAGTTTCAAATTTATAATACAACGAAAAGAAAGAAAAAGTAGCTATGGATTGTTGTTCCGGAACGCCTCCTGAAAGAAGTCTTGACTCCTTCTCTCTAATTCTTCCTCGTCCTTCTGTGTGCGTTGTGGTTGTGGAACGCTAAAATGTGTTCGTCCCTCCTCCAAAATGCTCTCCAATTTCGGATTTTCAGCCGCTAGAACGTCCACAAAACCCTGGAGTGAATCCATACGAGCTTGCATCACGCCTATATTAGAACGCGTCGCGCCTAAATCAGAAGATGTCGTGTTTAACTGAGAATTTTTTTTTAATTATATTATTAACCAGTATAAAAGAAAACATATAAATATATTACTAATTAACATTTTAAAATCATCATCCTATATTATCAACTAATTCCATAACCTATCTAAAAATTCTCTAAACTAACCACCTAATCAACCTTAATTACCCTAAACTAACCACCTAAGCTAAACTAGAGAGGAAGTAGAGAGGAGTACCTTGCTTAGAGGAAGAGAGGAAGTGACTACGAAATGAAGAAGTGAAATGGTTCAGGTGTATATTAGGAATTAGATTTCGTCGTAGACACCTCATAAAGTTACGAGGAATTAACAAGAGCTGTGTTTTCATTTCCAGTTTTTGTCGTAAAGTACTCGTAGCTTAACGAGGAATTAACAAAGCCCTTGTCTTTTACTTTACGAGGAATTAACCAGGCCCACTTTTTTGGCCCACGAGGAATTTACGACGAAATAGTTTATGAGGAATTAACCAGACCCTTATTTTTGGCCCACGAGGAGTTTACGACGAAATATTTTACGAAGAATTAACCAGGCCCGTGTTTTTAGCCCACTAGAAATTTACGGCGAAATAGTTTACGAAGAATTAACCAGGCGCATTTTTTGGCCCACGAAGAATTTACGACGGAATCTTAGTTCCGTATTTTTTCACGAGGATAATATCTAAATCCCCAAAACCCAAAACCCCAAATTCCAAGTTCCTTAAATTATAATCTCAATCTCTTCTTTCCAAACCTCCAATTGCCTTACCTAAAATCAAATTATTAATTTAATTTTTATAATTAAACAAACGAAACACATGCATTAAGTCTGAATGTAAATCATATTTTTAAAAATTACATAATTATTTGGATATATCATTGGCATTCTCTTCATCACTGGCATTCTCGTCATCACTGGAAACATCATCATTTTCATTAAACTTTTCTTCAACAGTTTTGTCTGTGGCATCGTCAGAAAGATCTTCGTACTCACGATTGTGCTGATCAATGGGAAGGATGTCATTATTTTGTTGTTCAGGTTCCTCGATTTCATTGATGTGTTCTTCTTGCAAAGGTGGTTCTACTAAACCTATTATTCGTCCACGAGGTAGGACTTTGATTATAACTAACTAATTTATTCCTGATTCTCTCATCCGAGGATATGGAAGTAAGTTACCTTGGTCTGTTTGCGAAGCTAATATAAAAAACTCGAATTTGTTGTACATTCGTCTACCCAAATTTGTTAAACCGAACACCTCTGTTGACAACGGAGTCGAACCAGTCACATTTGAAGAGGAGGCATTTCAGCTTCAATAACCTTGAGAGTTCCACTTCAATAATCTCCTGTAAGATTCTTTAGAAATCTGTTTTGGCTTTTACACATATTCTATAATTACTTGTCGCCTGCTTTCTACTATACTCATATGTATGGTATACTCGTTATTTCGTCGCTAAAAAGACGTAAAATATTTAGTCGTAAATATGCTAATTTTACGTCTTCTTTACGACGAAATCTTTTTTTTTTTATAACTGCAACTTTCATTAATGGTATGCTAGTGTAATGTCTTCATGTAGAAGATGAGTAATACAATAAGGAATATAATAATGAAATTTAAAAGTGACATCTTGTAGCCTGATTTCCTTGTAACGACTACGTTAGATTACGTATTTTTACGATAAAACTTTATCATCATTATTTTTACGACGAAATTACGTTTAATATTTGTTTCCTCTTAAATTACTCGTACAGGCGACGAATAATATTTTGCCTCGTTACTTTTCCTCATTAGAATTGTGTTTTCTTGTAGTGACTCCACTTGGAAGGGATAAATTGTTGTTTGTCAAGCACACATACACACACACATATATATATATATATATATAGTGTAGCAGGGGCGAAGCTAGGTAGAGTGATATGGGTGCACGTGCACCCAGTGGATTTTAAGGATTTAACGTTTTACATTGGACAACTAAGATGTAAGTGGCTAAAATGGTTATGTTGCACCCACAGTTTCTCAACAACCTGGGTTCAACACCCACCAACACTAATTTTATAAATAATTTTGCACCCAGTTAAAAAAAAGTCTAGCTTCGCCACTGTAGTGTAGTAATCTGGCGTGCATAGAATAATATGTTTTATTCATATGGAAATTTAGTGTTATTTCGGCTCTTCTGAACTATACATGTGAGACTGTCTAACCATCTCATTGTTTTCTTACTTTTCAGGTAAAATTTTCAAGATAGAGAGGTTCACTTACATGAGCTGGGATTTAAACCATTGAGTCCTGAGAAGAACCAAATGTTGGTTGTTGTGGACGATCTTTTTAACTATAAAGTTTAAGCAATATATTATTTGATAATTTGAGATATATGTAGTATAATATTTCTACACCATTTCAATAATTTGATTATACTATTTGTTTTGTTCTATTCTCTTTGACAAATGTAGAATAAAAATATTATTAAAAATTGCATGTCACATATTTAATTAACTCCACACATATAAATATAAACTTCACAAAAAATTATATAATTTTATTTATATGAGTATATTTTACTTTTAAAAGTAGATTATTGCAGTGAATGATCTATATTGTATAGTTTAATATTACTTAATATTATGTACTATTTTTAGATTTTGATATTTAGGTTTATGCTTTATATTTTGGTTTAGAGTTTAGTGCTTAGGGATTAGTGATTAAGGTTTAGGTTTAGTATTTGGATTGTGGGAGTTGAGATTGCAATCATCATTAACTTATTCCATTCAATCATAAACATTTCATAATTTTACCAATATATGTTAAACTATTTACTTTTTTCCATTATATTTGAGTTTAAGGTTTATATTTGGATTTAGAATTTATGTTAGGTTCATAATTTTTTGATTATTTGATCAACTTGTACTATTCTATATATTATGTTTTAGTTCATTTGTGTTTTAATTTGTATACAATGTTCTAATTCATCGATTTTGTATAATATATGTTTACTCTAATACTAATATAGTTTCCGTATTATCTTATACTAACATAAATTGCATACTATATGAATAAGCATATGGTAGCATTATGTACTTTTTTAGATTTTGACATTTTAGTTTAGGGTTTGTGATTAGGATTTAAGATTTAGTATTTAGAAAGTGAGTGGATATGGTTGCAGTGTCGGTCCCAGCAAAAGTTTTCATTGGGGTCAAAGGTGCATTAGGGAGGATCGAACTGGGGTTTGTGGGTTGTGATTCATTAATGTTTTAGCTTACAAATTACAAATTTTATTAGTTTTTATGGTGTCAATTGAACTCACACCTTTCATGTGGGTCCTCCACTATATGGTTGTGATCAACATTAACCTTCTTTTATGTAATCATAGACATTTCATAATTTCACCAATATATATTATGCTATTTATTTTGTTTTATGCTATTAAGATTTAGGGTTTAATATTTAATGGTTAAAACGGGATTGAGAAAATGTTTAGTATCAATATTTAAGGGTTGAGATAAAATTGGTATCCTATACTATTCTTGGGATACATAATAGAACCATTAAAATGTTCACTAATATTATGATATTTATTTTGGTACATTCTATTTAGGTTTAGGTTTACTGATTAAGGTTTAGAGTTTAATATTTACGAGTTAGAATGATGTTGGGATAAATTTTAGTATCTAGATATGAGAGTTGAGATAGAGCTGATATTATATACTATTTTGGTGGTATGAAATAGAACCAGTGAAATTTTCGTGGTTACTCTGTTATCTTCCTCAGATGGTAACATTTTGCGGTACTATTGCCATACTTGATTTCCTCGACCTCATCTCTACATCTTGAAGTTACCGGCAATTTGTATAAACTAGAGATAAAATCAGTCTAGATGAAGCAAAATTATTAGATAATACATTATGTCAAAATCAATATTTTACATTTAATTTATTTCTCAAATTTAATTATTTCGCAAATTCGCCCAATTCTAAAACTATTTTTTCTAAAAATTATATAGACTATTTACGGTTTTAAATGTACATCCCAATCAATCATCACCTATATAGGTTCCTATTAAATTTTAAGTGTGGTTCTGATCGTTCTTATACTCATTCTGGATACGAAATATTGATGTTTTAGATTTTGTAATTTTATTCAAAATTTTATGCTTAATTATATAGTTAATGCATTTGTGTTTAAAACTAAAACAATAAATAAATGTAAAAAATATATATATGTGATGAAACTTTATTTGTAAAACCAAAAATTCATAAACATAATAATATGTTTATTGTTTTTAATATGTGTGAAATAGACAAAATATCAAATATTTGCATCCAAAAAAGTATAATTTATTGGATGTTGGTATCAAGCTTACTAACGTTGACATACTCTACCCTTGGTATTTTATTTTGGTACAGTTGGATTTAAATAATAGAACATATATATATATATATATATATAGTTAAATATATAATATGTGCATGCATCAAGCATGTAAGTCCAACACTAATTGATTATTAGGAGAAAATCAATGGGAGATAATGTTCGGATGTTCCGATGTACAGAACAGAAGAAATTGTCTGGCAGAGGTAACTCTAATTTAATTCTTTAAACAGTGATGCACTAGATGTAACAGGGTTTTTGAATGAAATAAATTTAATATTCATTTGAAAACCATATAATAACAGGTTCAACGTTGTCATTATAAAAAAAGGGTTCAACGTTGTCCGCATAATGCATGTCACGGGATCTCATTCTTTTTTTTCTCTGAACTACGGGATCTCATTCTTATTATTTTGTTTTACGTTTTCCTCAATTTTAAATCCAGCTTTGACAATTGGTGTGTTAAATTTTCAGAAAAAATTGGTGTGTTAAATTGAGGTTTTATTTATTAATTTACATTTAAAATTTTACATTAGTTTCTATTATAGTTGACGATTTCTTTTAATACTAAAAGGTTTAGAACCGACTCGTAATTAACCTAAAACCAAAATTACGACATGTTATGATAGTTTCATTCCAACGGTCATTCCAAAGATATTATACATATTTAATAAATATGCAATTTTTAATTGTTTTATAAATTTTTAATATATATGTAGGCAAAGGTAGAATTTTAATTTACTACTTTAATGAAATTAATTTTGACCATTTTGACATCTGAAATCTATTTTATGATAGTTACAAAAAAAAAATCTATTTTATGATTAAATTTTTAAGTTTAATTAATTAATATGATATTTTCAGACTTTTAATATTAGAAAAATATATCAATTAATATCAATTTTGTATTAATTCACCAACTAAAAATATTTGGTTATTTTTAAAAAAATTCAATTTTTTTAAAAATAACCAAATCTTGGAAATAAGTTTTGAGTAAGCTAAAATTATCAGAAATTTAAATACATTTTTATAAAAGCGCATACATGTTAAGTTTGCTTAGGGCATTTTTAAACCAAATCAGGAAAGAAAATGATTGAGGAAATCAGCTCTATTTAAGTGAAACGGCCGACTAAAACCAAACTAGGAAAAATAGTCCAAGGTTTTTAAATTTCCCTTGATCTGAAACTAGAAAACTAAGGAAAGAAAAAAACTTAAAGTACTAACTTCTTTTATATTTATTCAAAATCTGAATCGAAAACCATTATTCAATAATGAAATAGAAAGCTTTTGCAAACAAGTGACAAATTATAATACTACGAATCTCTCAACAACACGTGGGAGCGTCCATAATTGTTTTTTGTTTTGTTTTGTTTTTCTTAACATTTTAAACATGAAACCTTTATATTTCGGCATCAACTTTTAAACGTGCCAGCGTGGATCGGATGAGACTTTTGTTTGTTCACCGAACAAAACGTTAAATGCAGAAAATGCTTGTACGCTACAAGTGCAATTCCCTAAATAGGGCATCTTTTCATTTGCTTATTACATAACCTTTACAATATTCATTTTTTTCCCTATTTCCTCATATTTTTGTGTGAGAATATACATGTATACGAAATACAAGATTCCTATTTATATATCCTTTACAGTATATAGTAAATATATGCTAAGATAGCTCTTTCCAAATTAGTGTAATATAGCCTATAGGAATACAAGATTAGTATAACTTGTAAATTTAAGCTGTGAGGACGTTGACATTTCCCGAATGATTTCTATGTAAGCACAAAAACGTGCATATATAAATAGGACTTTTTATTGGGTTCACCCCCTAGGGTGAACCTTTAGGTTCACCAACCGATAAAAAGTTGTTATTTTAAATCTAGTATTTTTTAATTAAGGAAACAAAAATAACTTGCCAAATTATATTATGCTTTTAAAATAAATAAAAAAGATTAAATAAATAAAAATAACAATAGTTCTCAATAAAGATTATTTTAAAAAATATTTATTTATAAGATTTGGAGTTTAGTGTTTAAGATTTATAATTTAGAATTTATCCAAATGTTTAATGTTTTTCTAAGGGTTAGGGTTTACCTAAGGGTTTAGGGTTTACCCAAGGGTTTAGGGTTTAGGATTAGAGTTTAGGGTTTAGTGTTTTGTTGACAACATGTTTAGTATTTTTTCCAAGGGTTTATGGTTTATCCAAGGGTTTAGGATTTATGATTAGAGTTTAGGGTTTAGTATTAGAGTTTAGGGTTTAGTGTTTTGTTGACAACATTAATTTTTTCTAATTCGTTTTTATATAATATTTTTATTTATTTTCAAATTTTATTTTGAAAAAATAATATAATTTGATTGTTTCCTTAATTAAAAGATACTGAATCTAAAATGACAAGTTTCTATTGGACGGGATGAGGTAGCTATACTGGTTAGAGCCTTGGGGGTCAATTGTCATGCTCCCGGGTTCGACGCCAGCCGGATGCGAACTGCCTCTTCCATGTCATCATTAGTGGTACTGGGCTTCGGCCCAGGTTAATACCCTCCCGGGTGAAGTGGACCGCTGCCTGACCGGACCCAGGGAATGACCCGCGAAGCGGGGAACCCTGGATTAACAAAAAAAAAAAAAAAAGTTTATATTGGTTGGTGAACCTAAAGGTTCTCCCTTGGGGGTGAACCCAATAATAACTCTATAAATAGATCTTAAATTATGTTTGAGTTTAATATCCATTCATCCAAGTCATCGTAGTTGGCCACGTAATTAATTAATGACACTAGCCATAATATATAGTTTGATGATCTTGGTAGACGTTAATTCAATTATTTCTAGATAATATTCATTGAATAAACATGTTAGACTAGTTTAACAGAATATATGGATAAATAAAAAATAAATAAGGAATGAAATTTGATATTGCAACAACAATTGAAAAAAAAAAAAGGTCTTAGTTTTTTTTTAAAGGTCTTAGTTCGTGTAAACACAAGAATATGTCTAATCGAAGGTTAGTTAGGACGGCTTAAAACAATTTTATCTTCCACTAATCAATTTTTTTTTAAGACATCGCTGAGTCTCTCAAGTCTCACCCGTATGTTATTAGGAAAATGTACGGATAATATATAAAATGTTACTTGCTTTGAAGTTTTCAGTAGAGGTTTCTTTATCTTATGCAAGATAAAAATCTGTTTAGATGTTTAATTTTATAGTTAGTTTTGGCTGTCTATCTGCTTTATGTTTTGCAGTTCAAGATTATGCAATAAGTTTCACTAAAACTAATTTGAGATAATATTGTAAAACATTGCAGCTACTATCAACTGCAATTTTCGAGTTAGTAATAATAATAACAATGGTTATATAACTTTTTTTTTCTAACACCACAATGTTTATGTAACAACTTGTCATTATCAAAGGTATTCTTTCTTCGGCAATGTGTCCTCGTGGTAATCCAGCGTTTATGTAATTCAACGTCATTATTCTTTGTTTTTTCAAACTTTGTCTGCTTCTGTTCAGTGGCTACTTAAGTAACTTTCGGATGTATTGTTGGTTTCATCAAAATGTTTCCAGCAAATGCTGGTTGTCTGATATATTCTTAGCCAGTTTTTTGTTATTCTAACTTCTATGGTTAGTTTTTGATGTAGCGGAAGCTACGATAACACAATGAATCCTATTTAGTCTGAGAATACCTAGGATCAAAGTCTTCTTGATTCGTTGAGAACTCTCGAGTTCTAGCCGTAACAAGGAAATAAAAAGTTTCAAACCTGTCTTTATAAAATATCAATATCAATAATCTGAATACAAGTCTAAGCATAAAACACCTATTTATATGAAAACCAAATAACCTAAAAACTATTAAAATCCTTAAGATAATTATAACTAATTAAGATAAATATCAAAACAAATAATAAACTAGATAATTAAGATATTTGGAATATATCTAAACTAGAGATTGACCCGCGCAGATGCGCGGATATTATTTTTTTCTAACAAATAATAGTACAAAGTATTGTCTTTGTTCTCACATGTTCTTAGACTTGGCAAACTCTACTATCTACACTTTCCACTTCTTGTTTGGAACCAAGAGAATGACCAATCTGACCAGCTACACTACCTCCACAATCACCAAACATGAAAAGACGCTCAGACATGTCTGAATAACCCGAGCTTGAACCGAGATGGTAATGCGTGAAGAAACTTATCTCTGGACTGTCCATTGCCATCGAAGGGTAGTGGGAGCTTGAGAAGCGACTTTTAAAAGACCAGATCCGTTCATGATTCCATCTCTCTTTTTGATGTTTGTCTCCATACATTGATGACACTACAAAATTACTACTCCCCACGTTCTCAGTAAGCTAAATCACCTTATATACATTTTTTTAAAAAAATGCAACTCAACTATCTGACATATATGATATATAGAGACCAGATAACTTAAGAACATGAGTACCTTTCTTGTGTTGCAGAAGATAATAGCTTTTGATAATAGCCGCCCATAAAGATCACGAAGTGTATCAAACTTCCATTCTTCTTTTAGCAAAAAAAAAACTTCCACTCTTCTTCCCCAACATCTATATAATATTGTTTGATTCCCTGAAAAAGCAAAATGTTGTAGTCTCATGGTTGAAGTTAAGAGTTAAGCAAAAGAACCACTCACTTCAAGTGTCAACTCATCACGCTTCACAAGTTTTCTCTCAGGATCCATGATAAACTTGTTTGTCCACTCCAGGATCTTTTGAGGAAAGTAGCAGAAATAAAACAAATCTGAACATCGTATCTGTAAGCATCGTAAATGTGGTTTTTCAAAACCGTTGCTCAGCATTTCATTTGATTCATCAAGAATCAAAAGTTTAACAGACTTGGTTTGTAAACTTCCTCTCTTTATCATGTCATAGATTCGATTCTGGACAGAGCATGTACACCACGCTCCAGCTTCTTGATGTCTTTCCAGTACTCTTACCACCGATCAGGCTTGTGCCTGAATATTGGCATGTACTCTTATAGTCTGTATCTTCTTGCAAGTTAGACAATACCAAAACATGAATCATTGAGACCAAACAAAAGAAATTACACATTATAAATTCAGATATGTCACACAACCTAAATTAAAGCTTCCTTGTTCTAACCATGTAATACAAAGTGAATAAGCAAAGCGTGCAAAAAAACAGATATCATCCAAATCTGTAGAAGAGAATAAAGGACCTACCTTTACATACAAAAGCACAGATGTAGTTCCAACTCTTGAGATTCGCTTTCATCATCTTCATGGTTTAACACCATCTCACCTTCATTACTCTCTCCACCCATTCGTATGATTCCATTCGCAGGATTCAACCATCATAATAAATTCCAATTCAATTTATTATTCATAAGATTTTCAAAATCTGAGATCAGAGAAACGTACATAAGATTACCTAATTTTACTTTTCACTACTCATGGCTTTTTTACTCAAGCTCCAGACGACGACTACGATGAGTTTTCCGCTGGAAACACATATTAGATAGGTTTAAGCTAATGATTATGTAAGATTATATTTAAAAACAACTAAAATAACATTAATGAAATCATTGGTTTAATTTAAGTATGTTTAGACACAACATTGTTTAATAGGCCCAAATTTAAAACATGCCAAGGTAATTTTCAAATAGAACTCTATTTTAATAGAGTAGATATCTCTCTGCACCGGTTTTGGTATAGTGTGCATTGGTCATTATGATTGTATCAGTGGATCATTATAGCTTTATACAAATTATAATAATTTACTGTCAAACCTAGACCTCTATGGAAACCACTAAAGAACCAATGCTCTAGGGAGATTTCATTATACAAAGAGGTGATAAGTTGATTGCAAATGGAAAAAATTAAATTCAACAATTGCTAATAAAAATGATACTGAAGTCCTGTTATAAGATTATCCAAGTTTTAAAATGGTTTTTAAAAACATTGGTTTTTGTTATATGAAATTCAAATAGGAGATTGAGCCATGAAATGCTACCACGACTGTTGATAAACCAATATCAAAACTCACGAAGTTAACCCTGTTCTTTTATTAACAACACTGATTGTAGAGCAAAACGGAAATGATTTATCAAGTGCCGCTAGATTAAGAAGCGATAGATATATTACACACAGAAGATGACGCTGAAAATACTGGCGTCCATCAGAGACGCCTTGGATAGCACCGGCGATCGATAGTTTTTATTTCTTTCCATGTTTATTTTGTTATCTGTTAATATTACTTTTCTCGGCACTGCCGCAGCGGTTGATAAAAGAACAGGGCCAATACTGATTGTAAGTTAGGCAAATCACTCCTTCATAACATTTACAAACGTAATAGCAAAATTTGAGATGTTTCCAACAAAATCACCAGCTCATTTGAGGCATATACGGATTTGATATGATTCCTTCCATAAATATTTCTTATATATATATAACTGTACACATGATTAAATAACCACGAAATGATCTGTCTTATAATATACTTAAACCGAACCTTCGCAGAGTCTGTGTATATATACGCACAATTAAACCCAAGTGCTACACCAAACACTAAAACTCATTTATCTTTTTCTCTCCCTCTCATCATCATCTTTGGCCATGGCGAAGGACTTGGAGGTGCAAGAGGGCAGAGCGGCAAGGGACTACCAAGATCCACCTCCGGCCCCATTGTTTGACATGGAGGAGCTTGGGAAGTGGTCGCTTTATAGAGCGGTCATAGCTGAGTTCGTGGCAACACTTCTCTTCCTTTACGTCTCAATCCTCACCGTCATCGGCTACAAAGCTCAGACCGACGCAAACGCCGGAGGAGTTGACTGTGGCGGCGTTGGGATATTGGGGATTGCGTGGGCGTTCGGTGGAATGATCTTTGTTCTCGTTTACTGTACCGCCGGTATCTCAGGTACGTATACTAACGTTCGAGTCAGGACATAGACTTTCACATAACAAGAAAGATAATATAGTATAGTTTATAAGACGAATAGATCAAAACAAATAAATCATAGTAACATATAATTTTATACAGATAGATCTCTTCGTCGAATAAATATCGACTTTCGTATCCCCTTACTATTATTTGAGGAGACCACTAATCAAATTAACCTTTCGTTCATGTGTTTATTACATGTGTGCAATTTTCTATGTGACATCTCCACATTTAACCTCACACCATTTTTTCAAAAACCCATACTTGCCTAGAGTATTTACTTCTCATGCCATTCTAATGGACATATGTTATATTGAATAGGGAATAAATGTTATTAATATCCAATGCTATACATGATGTGCTTTACGTGATGTATATATATAATGTTGTAACATTTGTTATTTGGTCTTGACCCTTTTAAGAGATTATGATTATACTAACATAAAATATATATTTCATAAGATTATGGTTATACTAACATAAAAGCATATTCTGGTTCGTTGTTCATACTAACATAAGGAAAAAAAATTTGTTCCAACAAAAGAACATATATATATTTTTGTTCCAAGAATATATATATTTATATATTTATTGTTAATATAATGCTCATACTTATAATAGTGGTAGTTGTCATATTTTATACTTTATTTATATTTTATCCATCATTTCGTGAAAACATATATTTATATATTTATTTGTATATTTTATGTTTATCGTAATTTTTATATTTTTTTTTTATTTTTATGATACAACCATAATCATATCCCAAAAAATGCCATTATTGATTATTCAAACGATTCTAAATATATCGTAATTAAAACCTTGATTGATTACTCTACGATTAAATCGGACAGTCTTCCATATTCAGAGTATTTTTGGTGATCATAATTTATTGAAACTTTATCAATTACGGCAATACACATAAATTCATGGTCAATGTATTTTGTTTTTTTAATTATGTCAAAATTTGATTCCTTCATTCCAATTATAGGAAGGCGTATTATTTTGTTACATTTTTTGCGGAATGATATTGATGCGTGATTAGTAATCTATATCCTCTATATATTATTTTAGGAGCATTGTAAAGAACTAACCTTTACTTCATGTATTATTTACAAGTGTGTCATTTCCTACGTGTCAGCTCCACAAATCTTCTCACATCATATATTAAAGAACCCTTTATTAACTAGAAGAATTACAAAAAGTGCCATTCACCATATCACACTGATATATACCATATGTCTCGCATCATTTATTCATAGATATCCTAAAAAAAAAAATATGAGCTCATGTATATCTCGCACATTGTACCTTCTTCTCCGTTATAAGTGAAAACGATAATAAAACATATAGAATTATAAACTCAAACGATAATCTGCTCATGCCAATCGAAAGTCGAAGAGTGTCTAAATGGTCCACGATTGATCTATCGGCTAATATATAAAACATAGTTAAATTATAAACTATGTTAACATGATCATTATAAACTCAAACGATATACTTGGGAAAACAAAAAAAAAAACTCAAAAGATATACTAAATGGAAAATGATGGTGTATCAAAGCTTGGCAATTTAATCATCTAATGTCTGTATACTTTTCCATTATGCATTCTATTTCGTACATATAATGTTTATTGAGGATGTTTATTTAGTAAGAGAATCATATTACAAAACAAATATATACATATAAATGGTCATATTATGACATATACATTATTTTCTTATAACGAACATTCATATTACAAAACAAGTTTGTATCTGCAACGGACCTCTATGTCATAGACATAAGAATAATGAAAATTTGATACATTAGTTTAGAAATTAATTTTTATGATATGATCAAACATTTAAGTTTAGAACATGACTAAGATCTTAGGAATATCCGAGATCGACGGTAAAGAATAAATGTAAAAGGAAACATGATATCAGGAAATTTTGAGTTATAATTATGAATAAATGATGATTGATATTTTTTTTCCTCTTACGGAAATCTCATTGTATAGTTAAGGAATAACATAGATTTTTTTTTGAATCTCAACCATTCGTTAATTAATGAGATTGAAGAGAGTTATCACCATTGTTAGATTACCTTAAATATGGCAAATATATAATAAATTATGGCTGATTGATTTGTTTTCAAAGTGATCAATCGAATGGCATTAGTAAAATATAATTTATTGAAACTTTCGATCAGAATGGGGGCGCAAGTTATGTCATTTATTTAATTTTCCGATTTGAAAGTAATTAATTCGATTATTCATTATTCCTAAATCCTAATCAGATTCTTCTACTATATAACAAGCAGTGCTCATCACCTATCACCTCACCACATTCTCTTAGCTCTTAAATCCTCCTTGATATAAACCAGTCTTGATAGCACCTCCCTCATGGACGTCTTCAATTCCGTTGCCGATTCGAAACCGTTTAGGATAACTTTCTAATGGCACTATTCATGGCAGTTTTTGTAGAAATTCTTATTCAGCTTATGTTTTCTTATATTTTTTATGCTTGGATTTATTACTTTATTTCATATGTTTCGTTTTATCTTATATTTATTATTTTAAATGAAAATAAATTTGGACTTATATATCTACGTTTCGTGTTCTCTTTTACATCATAATTTTTTATTAGTATTTGCTTATCCCTTATGTATTATTTTAGAAGCACTAAAAGAAAACAATTTTAACTTGATGTGTTATTTACACAATGTCATTTCCTATGTGGCATTCTCACATTCACTCTCATTCCTATCTTGAGAAAACCCTTTCAATACTAGAATAATTACACCTTTTTGCCATTGTCAAATCAGTCCAAATTTTGTTATAACACATGAATCATTGTTACAATCATTAAAGATAATTAATTTTTCAATCAATCATTTACGTGTTGACTTTGTTTTCCCATATATAACATTTCCACGTAGTTTCCATATTAAACCATTTCCAAATTCATCATTTACGTGTTGAATTTGTTTTTCCATATATAAAATTACGTGTGTTAGATTTATTGTTTTTTGGTAAAAAGTTAGATTTATTGTTATTACTTATTATAAATATGATATTATAATATCAAACCAAAGCCAAATCATATATCAACTGAAAATATATACCAAGTTATCATATAAATCAATTTCAATTGGTATATGGTTTGACTTTTTACGTAATATAAAAACGTGAATTTGGCAACAACAGTATAATGTAAAAACGTGAATTACGAGCTACAATATATATTTGACTGATTGTGTAGATTTTTCAAAACGGAAGCTCCAAGATTTTTTACGTAAGGAATAAATATAAATGGTGACACAGAAGTAGTTATTGTTGATATGTTATTCAATATGCTTGATCTATGGTCAAATACCGTAGTGAATTTTGTTTCCTAATTTCTGGAACAATAATATAACACTTTCCAAAATTTTGCCAAATATTATAAGCGTAAATTTTGGAAAATTTAAAATTATTGAATTGGCGACACAACAATCGTTCCAAACTCAAATCTTTGCGCCTAATCCCTAAGTTTGATGACTATATATATATCAAACCAAACTCATTTATACAGCATCACTAACAGCCTCAAACAAAACTGCTATACCAAGCAAAATTAAAAAAAAAAATTATGGAGATCACCGAGTTACATAGAGCTGTTGTTCGAAAAACCTAAGAACGAAGTTCTGTTTAATTATTCCTAAGTTTGTACTCTTTATTTTTGTTTTGGTAAAATGTACTAACTGTTTTTGTTCCTTTTTTTGTTTTTTTATCGACTTTTTTAGAACTTGCTGACTTTTTTAGAACTTACTGACCAGTCTGATAATTTCTTATATTATTAATTCATGGTTTTATTTTTGTATTTCATGTGTTTCGTTTTTACTTATATTTAAAATTTTCAATGAACACAAGTTTGGACTTATATTATCTTCACATCATAATTTCTTTTATTATTTTTTGTTTATACTTTTTCATTCAATTATATGTTATATGATCGAAAAAACAATTAAACGAAACCACAAGTTAACAAATAAATAAAAATATTTGTGTGGTTTTTATTTTACTTTATAAAATTCATTCTTTCTTTCCATAAAATCAGATCATCTTTTAAAATAATTTCACCCCGCGCAGGACGCGGGTTATCACCTAGTATCACATTTATTTCTCATATTCAGTTAGAATTAGTTTAGTTTAGCTAAGTTCGGTATTAATAACTTTGGTTCGGCTTATCTAAATTAAGATACAACCTTACAATTTATGTTGATAATTAATCAATTTGTTGTTGTTGTTGTTATTTTACAGGTGGTCATATAAATCCAGCTGTGACGTTCGGACTGTTCTTAGCTAGAAAAGTGTCATTGGTGAGGACAGTGTTATACATTGTAGCTCAGTGTCTTGGGGCCATCTGCGGTTGCGGTCTGGTCAAAGCCTTCCAAAGTTCTTACTACACCAGGTACCATCATGTCTCATCACTCGAGTGATCAATCATTATGTTGTCTAGCAGTCTAGGCATCAGTGAACCAAACAGTCTAGATATCAATTTGATATAATGTATGGCTACGATTTTTATTAACTATAAAATTGTTAATAACATTAGATATGGAGGTGGAGCCAACCAGCTTGCTGATGGCTACAACAAAGGTACCGGACTAGGTGCCGAGATCATCGGGACATTTGTCCTTGTCTACACCGTCTTCTCGGCCACCGACCCCAAGAGAAGTGCACGTGACTCTCACATTCCTGTTTTGGCGCCACTTCCCATTGGTTTTGCCGTCTTCATGGTTCACTTAGCCACCATTCCCATCACCGGAACTGGAATCAACCCAGCCCGTAGCTTCGGAGCCGCGGTTATCTACAACAAAGAAAAGGCCTGGGACGACCAAGTACGTCGTTAATTTTTATATGCACATATTTTTATATTAGTTAATATATATATATATATATATATATATATATATATATATATATATATATATATATATATATGAAATGAAACTAACGATGTTTAACTATATAATTATTTTGATAATTTGAGCAGTGGATATTTTGGGTGGGGCCGATGATCGGAGCTGCTGCTGCTGCGTTATACCATCAGTTTGTTCTAAGAGCAGCTGGAATTAAATCTCTTGGCTCCTTTAGGAGCTCTGCTTAGTTTTAATTGTTTGAATTAAGCCACAAATTTATCTATCAAATGATGATGATTATATGTATTAAGCGTAAGCTACCTGTATCTTTTTATTTATTTCCATGTTATGTTTTTTAAAATTTCTTGGAATTTTCCCATTGGTTGCAAACGTGGTTTTAATTAATGTTACTTAAAGATAAAACTGAATTTCCCTTTTTCTTTGAGTAGAGTTAACGTTAATTTTATTTTGATTCTAGTTTCTTGGGAATCAATAAATGTGACGTATGTTTACAATAAAGTATACAAACACAAGAAGAGCGTCACAAATTTATAACTTATTTGATTTATAGACCAAATATAAATAATGTCAATCAAAATGGTTAAGAGGGTAATTCACCAAACGAGTGAAAATCAACAAACAAATAAAAATAACTGCATCAACCAAAATGGTTTCGTGACTTCTCTTCACTCATTCGAAAAGACCTTTTTTTCTTTTGTTATTCATTGTACAACCATACAAATTTGCACTTCAAGCACAACTATAAACTATCTCTATCTATTAAACCAGGCGGTCCAGGCCCGTCCTTGTTATACGACAAGTAACGCACATGCTTTAGACCACAAGATATATATAACAAATTTTAGGGTCATATTTGTATTACCGATTTTTCATTTTTGTAACTTAAATGTGTATTACAGATTCATCCATATTCAATGATTTAAAGCACTTTTGTATTATTTGTATTATTATTATCCATTTGTACTATTTATATAAAAGGTCACATAATTTTCATTGTGCTTTAGGCCACGTCAAATTTTGGGACTGCACTGTATTAAACCAATCGTATAAAACCCACAAACACACACACAAACTAAACAAAATCAAACAATAACAAATATCACAGAGAAGAAAAACATGACATACCTTACTCTTTGCTTATATTTGTTTCTATTGCAGGAAGCTAGCAGACTTGTAACTTGTTCATGGTCCACCTTATTCAAACCCATATATATGCTCTCTCTCCAGAAGCTTACAATTTCTTTCATCAAGATCATCTTGGCGGTCGTTTTCATCTTCACCCTTCAAAACCCTCTAAAGTAGAAGCACATACACAAGGAAGTAAAGTTTTATCAACCAACACAATAAATGAGAATGATGTTGATTATAAAATCTATTATAGAGTAAACTTCAAACTCAATTGTTTGAATAACACTCCCTTAAAAATTTTATATGAGGGATGAGGATAATTAAAGAGAGAATTTTGTGATCCTGTGCTGGTGCTTTTTTTAGCACCAGTGCTGAAATTTCTTTTTTTTTTTCCCAAATTGAAGTTATATTTACGTTTAAAAGTTCGGTTACAACAAAGCCAACACTTTCAAACCTACATAATACTTGGCCATCAAACCCTTCCCAAAAAACATTAAACCACAACCACAGATCGGTTGAACCAGAAAGCAACCCCATAAGAAACATTCCCAGCAGCATCAAATCCAGTCAAGCGAGCCAGAAGCAACCGGATGTCTAAAAAGCAGATGCCGCTATTTCATTAACAAAAAACGAGTCCAACCAACGAGGGTGACCTGCCGCCACATAGGACTGCGTAAACCCCAGAGTAAGCACACTCTGGGCAATGAAATAGGCACATCTAAGCGACAAGACCGGAACATTCCTTAGCTCCCAATCATCAAATGCCACAAGCTTTGCTCTTATCCCTTCCGCTTCAAACTGTAACGCAGGCCACTGTCTAGGCTTTGTAACAGCTTCACAAAGGTCCTGAAAAGCAGAAACAAAGAGAACCTTTCGGTACCTCAGGCTGGTCATGCTCTCAAGTGCCCACATCAGAACCTGACTCTTTGCATCCATTTCCGATTTAATTTCAACCAGAGACATACGGCTATGCTGCTTCACAACCCCATGTGACTCTCTCACAATCCAGGAAGCACCGAGTGAGCCATCAACCTTGTCCCATTCCATTCCAATATCACATTGCACCCAATCTTCCGGGATCGGCAAGCACACATCTGAAGCCTGCCCTGTCCCCTGCGCTTCTTCCTTATCCATCACTCTTTCAACCTGTTGAGATAAGAAGTAAGAGTCCGCTTCCTCAGAAGCTTTGCACACAATATCTTCCGGTTCCCAGGTTTTTCCTTCAAATAAAAACCCATTTCTGTGTTTCCACAAATACCATATAAGCCATGGCCAAACACGAGTGAGGTTGGGATCAACCCGCGCATTCTTGCTCATTAGGAGGAGATAATGAACATTTTGATAGATAGAGGAGGCATGAAAACCCTGAGGCGGATGAGGGATGTTGGATAGGGCCCAACACTGTCTCGCAATATCACATTGGAAGAGCGAGTGGTTAATCGATTCTCCATCCAATCCACATATTTGACACCGGTCATCACACTTAATCCCTCTCGATCTAAGTAGATCAGCCACTGGCAGGGCTTCAGACATAGCTTTCCAGAGGAAAAGCCTGATTTTTGGAGCTGTAGAGACCTTCCAAATTTTCATTTTCAGACCATTTAGGGAGGGGAGAGCTTCCGCCTTTCTCCGAAGCTCCACATTCTTCTCTTTTGATGCTAGTCAGTAACCCGATTTCACGGTGTATGCACCCGACCTATTGAACTTCCAAGTCCAGGAGTCCTCTCTGTTAGTAACAGGCTGATTCTTCAGCATGATAGCCACATCAGAAGGTACAAAGACTTCTTCTAATCTTTCTGTGTCCCATCTTCTTCCTTGGAAGTCAATTAAGGCCCTTGCCTTGAGGTTTACATCGAAGGTACAATTCTTTATCCAAGGGGCTCTTAATCCATAGCCATCATTCTCATCTTCTATCCATTTATCTAGCCAGACAAGGGTAGAATTACCATCACCCACTTTCCTTTTCAAGCCTTTGATCAAGAGCTCCCTTCCATAGAGAAGACTTCGCCACGCAAAGGATGGTCTATCACCCAATTTAGCTTCCAAGAAGTCTGAGGAAGGGAAGTACCTACTTTTGAGCATTCTGGCCAACAAACAATCCGGCATAGAAAGCACTTTCCACGCCTGTTTTGCCAAAAGGGCCTGGTTAAATGCCTCAAGATCTCGGAAGCCCATGCCCCCCATGTCTTTAGGCAAACAGAGCGTATCCCAAGAGATCCAATGAATTTTTTTTTGATGCGCACTGTCTCCCCACCAGTAATCCGCCATTGCAGACGAAAGATTGCGCAGGACCGTTTTAGGAAATTTGAAGCACGACATTGGATAGACAGGCAGGGCAGAGGCCGTAGCTTTGAGCAGGATTTCTTTGCCTCCTTGAGATAGTTTCCTAAGGTACCAGGCATTGAGTCTTCCCTTCATGTTCTCTTTCAAGTAACCCAGAAGCTCGATCTTGGAGCCACTGAAGCACTCAGGGAGTCCTAAGTATTTGCTAGTGCCTCCTTCATTAAAAATCCCCAACTCGTCTTTTATCAACCCTTTGGTATCCTGGTCAATCCAATATCCAAAAGAAATCGCAGACTTTTGTAAGTTGATAGTCTGGCCCGTAGCTCTGCCATAAACTCTCAAGACTTCATTCAGCTTGGCCGCTTGTTCTACCTTAGCTTTGCACAAGAATAAGCTGTCATCTGCAAAGAGCAGATGGTGAATCGAAGGACCTAACTCAGAGAATTGCAAGCCCTCTAGATCTCCTTCCCTTTCTGCTCTATTCAGTAAATGCGATAGCCCTTCAGTACATAAGACAAAGAGGAATGGTGAAAGGGGGTCCCCCTGTCTTATTCCTCTCTGAGGCCTAATCATACCAAAAGGGTGATCGTTGATTAGAACCCCAAATGAAACAGTAGATACACACTGCAGCACTAATCCAATCCATTTCTGATCAAAACCCAAAGCCTCAAGGATTCTTCTCTGATAGCTCCACTCAATCTTGTCATAGGCCTTGGACATATCAGTTTTGACAACCATGTTCTGCCTGGACAGCTCCTTGTGGGTTCTAAGAGCGTGCACCGCTTCATGCGCAATGGTTATATTGTCAGTTATTAATCTTTCTGCTACAAAGGCAGACTGATTAATGGAGACAATGTCCGGAAGGATTGGCTGGAGTCTAGATACCATAACCCGTGACACAATCTTATACAAAACCGAGCATAAGCTGATGGGTCGAAGATCAGACATCACTTCAGGCGCCTGGGTCTTGGGAATCAGACACAAGTAAGTGAAGTTCCAGTCAGCTGGAATTACACCTATGGTGAAGAATTTCTTTACTTCCTCTGTTACCTTCGGTCCAATTGTGTCCCAGTATTGGTGAAAGAAGAGGCCTGTCATGCCGTCAGGTCCCGGAGCACTGGAAGAACAGATACTGAAAGCCGCCGCTCTGATTTCATCAGCTGAAACCTCACAGATGAGTCTTTGATTCATTGCTTCAGTAACCTTCGGGACCAAGTCCTGGAACAGAGGCCTAAAGCTTGGCGGATTCGAAGATTTAAATAAATCAGAGAAGTAATCGATTGCTACTTGCGCTTTTGCCGCCTCTGACCATTGCTCCACTCCATTGACATCACGTAATTTATCCAGTCTTCTTCTTGATCTGTTGGCCTTAACTGAGTCATGGAAGAACTTAGAGTTTCTATCACCGTGTTTGAGCCAACGGTCCCTGCTCTTCTGCCTCCAGAAGCTTTCTTCTTCACGATAAGCCCTATAAAGCAGTTTCTTGATCACTTTAATGGCGTGACCACAAGAGAAGCTTCTTGACTGGAACCATTCTAACCGCTGTTCTAGTAACTGGATTTTATCTTTTGCACAAAAAGCTCTAGTCTTTTTCCACGTGCTCATCACTCCTCTGCAGTCTCTCAGTCGCTTAGCAACACATCTGTTTTCAGTTCCGTCCATCTTGCCATTCCAAGCCTCAACAACAGACTTTCTGATCCCTGGTTGGAAAAAGAATTTCTTGTCGAAGCGGAACTGTCCTCTATAGGCAACTTGAGATGCTTGAATCTTCAAAAGGACAGGTCTGTGGTCAGATCCCCGCTTGTCTAAGAACCTCTGGTTTGATCCTGGAAAGAAGCTTCTCCAATCTACATTTCCAAACGCCCTATCGAGACAGCATCGGATAAATTTCTTCCACCTAGTTCCTGACCAAGTGAAGCGATCACCTAGGGACTCAAGCTCTTCCATCCCACACAAGTTGAGCATATCAGCGAAAGGTTTAAAAGATTCTTCTGATCTAGCCGGGCCTCCCAGCTTCTCACTGTTGTTTAGAATTTCATTGAAGTCACCGATCATGCACCACTTCTCCTTCCTGTTTACACCAATCCGACTAAGCCTTTCCCACACATTGCTCTTCCCTGTGGGCGCAGGCTCTCCATATATACATGAGAGGAAGAAGCTAACCTCTCCAAACTGGACGTGCATATCTATCAAGTTTTTATCAGCAAACTTAAAATCCAACTTGATACTGCTCTTCCAAAAAATCGCAAGACCTCCACTCAACCCTCTGGGGTTAACCGTGAAGACTCTATCATATCCTAACCACACCTTTAAGTCAACCAAAACGTTTATGCCATGTTTCGTCTCCATTAAGAACATTATCTCCGGAAAATATTTTTGACGTATTTCTCGGAGATGTTGAATTGTCAGGTCAAGTGTACGCCCCAAGCCCTGACAATTCCAACTCATAATGCTCATTGGGGACTGGGCGATCCCCCCTTTGGGATCACCTTTAGGGTTTTAGACTTCTCCGAGACTAGAAGATCCCCAACTTCAGTCTCTATCTTCCTCTTCTTACTACCAGCGACCAATTTCCCAGTTGCTTTATCCCAAATAGCACCTTCTTCTTTCTTAATAGTGTTTTTTTTGTTTTCTGTTATTATATTATTCTAATTTTTATTTTTTATTTATGGAGATATTTTTCGTTTTTTGTTGGTTTTTGTTATCATAAATATATTCATTTTTCTTTGTTTCGTGGTAATAGTTATTGCATTTGTTCAACGGTTTTTAGAGAAACATTTTAGAAGGAATTTCTTTCCTAATAGTTTTAACAAAAAAAGATTTATCTTTATTTAGAGAATTTTTCTCATGTAGAGAACACAAGTGATGTTGTGATGTGGAAAAACACTTTGATTGTTAACAAACACAAAATAAGATCAGCTTAATATCAATATATTGTCAACATCCAACCAAATTCGGCCAGGACTTCATCATTGATTTCTTTTGTAATCATAATGTCATATCAGAATTTTTGTCGAATTAGATTATTTTCTCTAAAACTTGTTTTGGCTTTCTTATAATACAAATTGTGGTGGAGGCAGAAAATAGTTTTATTTGGGGCATAGACATTAAACAAAAACATATAAATGAGGACATCATATAGATTAGGTTTTAAAAAGTTACACTAATTTGTTAAATCTTGTTGGGTTCATTTCCCCCATCTTGTTGTATGGGGCTCCACCACTGAATACGATATACAATATCATCTATTATGCTATTGTCTTTGATAAACAATACTGAATAGAATAATCTTTAGACGAAAAAACAGTTTTACGTGTGGTTTAGTGATAGACGGATTAAAAGAAGCTAAACGACCTAAGCGTGTAATGTAACGGATTCGAAGCAATCTAACGACACGGAACATATATGACTAAGGGTCTGTCTTGTTTCTCAGCTACCATTCGCAAACAGAGCTTTTGTGATTAGTAACAATTGATAGCATTTCAAAACAATCATACAAACCGCTACAAACCAATACAAATTACTTCAAACCGCTCCGAATATCTTAAAATCAAAAACTGGCTTCAGCTAGCGTTTACGGTTGTGGTTGGATAAAAAAAATATAATTATTTTTTAAAAATATATTAAATTTTAAAATTACAAATTAAAATGGAAATATTATAAAAAAATATATACACACTTTATATATTAATTAAAATTCACAAACAATGTTATAATTTGTTTCATAAGAACTTTAAACTACCTATTCATTAGAATTCTTTAAAAAAGTAATATACATACATATATAATGATATACATATATAAAGCAAAACAAAATATGCTTTTGAAAGTTTTAATATAAATCTTCATAAAAATATGAAAATTATAATTTTCAACTAACTAAAAAGTTAAATAAATAAAAATATTATTATTATTAATCATATTATATTTTATCATAATAGTATGTTTTTATATTTTTATAATGATATAATATATTTATATTGGTAATTTAATATTAAAGCACTTGCAACATCTTATAATCAACCAGTCACAAATATCCCGTAAATACAACAATTTTCAAACATTGTATCAGCATATAAAGCGCTAAATAACAGTTAAAACCGCAGCCATCCGCATTTGCAAACTCCTGCATCTGCAACCACAACCGCATGCGTTTAAACCAATCGGACCCTAAGTATATCTTTCAGAAAAATTCTTGGGTTCAGCTACCTGTAAGTTCACCAGCCAATATGAATTCATTATTTCAAATCCAGTAATTAAAAAAAATATAATATTGTCAAATTATATTATATTTAAAACTAAAAGACAAAAACAAACAAAAAGTAATAGTAGTTGCAAACACTTTTTTTAAAAAAGGTCCTTTTTAATACCGACAGTAAAACATTAAGTCCTAAACCCTAAATCATATATCCTAAACCCTAAACCATACGTAAACTCTAAATAATTGGGTAAACCTTAAATTTTTGGATAAATCTTAAATCATAAGATTTAGGATTTATTCAAGGGTTTAGAGTTTTACCTTCAAGCATTTAGGGTTTAGGATTTAGTGTTTTGCTGACTGTGTTAAAAATATATTTTCTAAAAAATTCAAAACTTTAGGACTTAGTCAACGGTTTAAAGTTTACCAAAGGTTTAGGGTTTATGATTTAGGATTTAGTGTTTTATTGATGGTATTTTTTTAAAAACTCGTTTTTTGCAACATACTAATTTTTTTTTTTTTTTTTTTTAAACAATATAATTTGACAATTTTTTTTCTAAATACTGAATATAAAGAAAGAATTTTTATTGGTTGGTGAACCTATATGTTCATCCTAAGGGGTGAACCCAAAAATTAATCTATATAAAATCATGTTTTCGATCTCATTTGAATAGAAAAGGTTTATCTCTAAAATGCATCTCCACTCAAAAACTAATCTAGACCTTCTATAGATCCGCTTACTCAAATTAATCAAAAAATAAACAATCCATAACTAAATGTCTAAATGTAATCAATGCACTTGAATAAAAATTTAGTTGCTTGTGAGGAAAAAGAAAAAACTTGATTCAGTTAGGATTCAGTTACTAAATTCTGGTGAGAGCCCATTAAATGTGGTCGTATTTCAAGTCAAACGAAATAAGTACTTGCCGTAATAAACTCAAAAAAAAAAAAAATCAAAGCAAAAACGACAACGTTTCCATGTACTGTAACTATAACCAACCAGCTTCGTCTTGTTAAGTCAAGTCGTTAGATCTCAACCTTTGTCTCAGTGTGATCAGACTAAAAATGGCGTCCCGCGTTTTCCTCCTCCTCCTCTCTCTCACCGCTCTTCTAATCTTCTCCGCCGTCTCTCCTTCCCTCGCCGCCGCTTCCTCCGACGTAGACGACGACGAGGATCTCAGCTTCCTCGAAGACCCCAAAGAAGGAGCCGAATCTCCCGCTAAGCCACTCACCGACGAGTTCAACGGAGAAGAAGAAGATCCGGAGCCCTACGACGACGACGAGGAAGAAGACGGAGAAGACTTCTCCGATCTAGGAAACAACCCAGACTCCGACCCCCTCCCGGCGCCGGAAGTCGATGAGAAAGACGTGGTGGTGATCAAGGAGCGTAACTTCACAGACGTGATCGAGAACAACGAGTACGTCATGGTCGAGTTCTACGCTCCCTGGTGTGGTCACTGCCAGTCTCTTGCCCCCGAGTACGCCGCAGCAGCAACGGAGCTTAAAGGGAACGGCGTCGTTTTGGCTAAAATCGATGCCACCGAGGAGAACGAGCTCGCTCATCAGTATAGCGTTCAGGGCTTCCCCACTATTCTCTTCTTTGTAGATGGCGAGCACAAGCCTTACACTGGAGGCAGAACCAAGTAAGTGTGAACACTAAAAGTTTCAATCTTTCGTGTCATTTCTACTGAAAGTTCGGATCTTTAGTGTGATTTGTGTTGAAAGTTTGAATCTTTAGTGTGATTTGTATTGAAAGTTTGAATCTTTAGTATGAGTTCTATTGAAAGTTTGAATCTTTAGTATGAGTTCTATTGAAAATTTGAATCTTTAGTGTGATTTGTATTGAAAGTTTGAATCTTTTGTGTGATTTGATTTGAAAGTTTGAATCTTTTGTGTGATTTGTGTTGAAAGTTCGAATCTTTGGTGTGATTTTTGTATTAGAAGTTAGGGTTTACTGAAAAAGTTTACTGCTTTGTGATGTAGAGAGACAATAGTGACGTGGGTGAAGAAGAAGATAGGTCCTAGCGTGTATAACTTGACGACGTTGGATGATGCGGAGAAAGTGTTGACTTCTGGGAACAAAGTCGTCTTGGGTTACTTGAACTCTTTGGTTGGCATTGAGCATGATCAGCTTGCTGCTGCTTCCAAAGCTGAAGACGATGTGAACTTCTACCAAACGGTTAACCCTGATGTGGCCAAGATGTTCCATATTGATCCTGAGTCTAAGCGGCCTGCTCTTGTCTTGGTTAAGAGAGAAGAGGAGAAGATTAGCCTTTTCGGTTGGTTCTTTTAAAAATCTTTACTATGCACTTTCGATTTAGCAGTGTTGTTTTGCTTATTATGGTTTTGGGTGATTATGAAACTGCAGATGGGGAGTTTGTGAAGTCTGCTCTAGTTAGTTTTGTGTCCGCCAACAAGCTTCCTTTGGTCACCGTCTTCACCCCAGAGAGCGCACAAGAGATTTTTGAGAGTGAAATCAAGAAGCAGGTGTGGCCAAATGTTTTTAGTTGAGTTCTTCTTCAGTTCAAAGATGGCTTAGTGAAGTTACTAACGTGAACGTATATGTTCTTCTCTTTGCATGCAGTTGTTGTTATTTGCAACCAAAAATGAATCTGAAAAGGTTCTTCCAGAGTTTGAAGAAGCAGCAAAATCGTTTAAAGGAAAGGTAGTAACTCTGGTTTATTTTGATATATGCTTTATAAAGATATGATCCTTGGAGCAACGATGTCTATATATATAATCTTGGTAAGATTACTTGTAAGAAGCATTTGCTTGTTGCAACAGCTCATCTTTGTATATGTGGATGTGGAAAACGAGGATCATGGGAAGCCAGTTGCTGAATACTTTGGTGTATCTGACAATCGTCCTAAAGTAAGTCCTTTTCTTATAAGAATCTCGAGTTTCTTACTTTCTTATAGATCGTTTTGCTCAATAATTGTTCTGTGTCTAGCTTGTGGCCTTCACAGGAAACGAAGATCCTAAGAAACACTACTTTGATGGCGAAATCAAGTCAGAGAAAATTAAGGTACTTCTGTGACGTTTCTTTTACTCAGACTTCACGGGGTAAAAGATTGTTTTGTTGAAAAATGTAATTTTTTTTTGTAGATATTTGGGGAAGAGTTCTTGAGCGACAAGCTAAAGCCTTTCTATAAGTCAGACCCCATCCCTGAAAAAGTAAAGAAAGAAAGAAAGGCTGTCTCTTTCTTTATCATTCATGTAACACTGGACATAACCTTTTTTGGTGTGTCTACAGAATGATGGAGATGTGAAAATCGTGGTTGGAGATAACTTTGATGAAATTGTCCTTGACGAGTCTAAGGATGTTCTTCTCGAGATATATGCACCATGGTGTGGGCATTGCCAAGCGCTTGAGCCAATGTATAACAAGCTTGCCAAACATTTAAGAAGCATTGATTCTATTGTCATAGCCAAGATGGATGGAACAACCAATGAACACCCCATGGCAAAGGTAAAACATCTTTAAGGAATGTATTAAAAAAACCTTTTTTGTGGGTTTTGACATGAAATTATATGCAGGCGGAAGGATTCCCTACAATTCTGTTCTTCCCTGCAGGAAACAAGACCTCTGAACCGGTAAGTTTTGCTTCTTGGCTGCAATGGTTTTGCGTTCTTGAGTTCCCCACTAAAACAGATAATTGTCTTTGAGCAGATAACGGTAGATACAGACCGCACTGTGGTTGCATTCTACAAGTTTATGAGGAAACACGCAACGATTCCATTCAAACTGGAGAAACCTGCATCAACTGAATCTCCTAAAGCTGCCGAGTCCACACCAAAAGTAGAAACTACTGAGACCACCACAAAGATTACAGCGAGTGATTCCAAGGACGAATTGTGATCCCAAAGCTAAAGCAAAAGGGTATGAGTTATAGAAATGCATCTCCTTAAGTTATATTGTATGATCAAGTTATATTTAGTTCGAGTTAAAGACAATTTCAACACTTGAATCTGGTTTCAAAGGCCAGCTTGTAGAACTGTCACACACTGAAGTATGGTAATAGAACCAACTTAATAAACATCTTGCCGTGTAGACTATAAACCTAGTACTACTGCAAACCTTTCATTTGTAGAGATTGGGAAAGTTGCAAACATACAATAATACAATCGTTGTATGTAAAGAAAGGAAGCCAAACAAAAGAACAGTCTTTCCACTTTTCTTTTTTATACAAACCATACACAACATTAACCAACTACTGTATAAATAAAGATTCATCTTTTCCACTTTTTGCCTCTAAGAGGCATTTGGATGATGCTGAGAGGTTGTTGCATCCAGCGTTTGAGAATGGTTCAGCTGCTGCTCTAGGCTTCTGGCTCGCCATCTACGTTTCCATCTCGCAAACTCAACCATCACTGAACTTCCGCATATGCAGACACCAAATCCAGCAAATGTTGACAGAAGAACTGACAGAACTGGTTGCAACTCCACCTGTTACAAACCAAGAGATACATCTTAACAAGAACAAATTTGAGTATATAGAAGAGATGCGTTGAAAGAGAGTACTAACCACGGAGTAAAAGACATGGGCGAAGAGAACCACCAAAGCAAACTGGACTGATGCGTAAATCCAGACAAATCTTCTCATCACTGCACAAAGATTTTAATCCATAACCCAACAAAAAAAACACATATCAGATAATAGGAGAAAGCACACTAGAAAATATTTTTCAAAAAAGAGGAGTACATACCCATGGTTGATGCGGTCATGGATGCAAGAAGACCAAGAATACAAGAAAATGGCAATGATATCGCTATTGCACTCGTACCCATTTTCTCAACCTGCAAATATGAAACTTACTGTCAGTCTGTAGTATATCTCTACATATATATGTATCTAAATCCTGATGATTCCTGTTGGTTACATGAATAGTAGAGATGGATTACCAGGAGCTGCTCGAGGAAGCAGAAGTAAGCGAGCATGCTGATGATTACTAGAACAGGGACCTCTTGCCAAACTCTGTAGAGAAATAAAGAAAGTTTGGAATTGTTTAAAGTTCTAACTTCTTGCAGAAACTTTTGTACAAGAAGGATAGATATAAGAGTATTTTCTTTTTACCTGTACCCATTGACATCAAGCTGATGAACACCAGAATTTCGAATGCTTTGTATCCGTAGGAGTGTCACAGGTAAGTTCTTGACTTCTTGTTTACACACCTCACAGGTTTTGTTACCCTTTATGGTGAACCATTTAAGAGCACAGTCTTTGTGTGCAAGAGCAAGTTCTCCTTTGCAACTACACTCCATTTTCAAAGTTTCTCCTCCTTCGCAAAGCTCTACCAAACAAATCCTACAAACTGCTTCATCCTCAGGTATGTCTTCACCATCAGCATCACATGTTTCTGTTCAGTGTACATTAAGATTGATTTACAGTGAATTAAACATATAATTATCAAACTGATAGAACCATTGACTTACCAGTATTACCAGCCCCTGATGCATTTGAGCAAACGTCTCCTTCTTTTACGCGAGGAGTAGTAGGAATCACTCTGAAGAAAGAATCCATTCTCTTTAAGCTTGCTTCCTTGTCATTAACAGGCACAGAGAGAGATCTAGCTATCCGCACCCTCCCTTGCCTCTGCAACTGCAACACCAAGTACTAAGTTACCTAAGCGGTTGTAAGATAACTCTGAGTGACACCATACAAAAGAAAGCTTGCTTACACGTGGAGTTTGAGGAGTAGCACTGCTTCCTCCGTGAGCTGACTCTGACTTTGAAAGAACAATGGGAGTCACAGGAAGAGATGAAGTTCTCTTGATCCTAGGCGTAAACAGCTTTGATAGTGATAATGACCTGGATATTGAAGCCTTCTCCTGCAATTCAGAAGGAGAAGAGACATCCCCTTGTCCCTTTTCGATATCGGTATGAGAGGTTTTTGGTTTGAACCCAACTTTTGGGATCAGATTCTTCAGAGAAGATTTTCCTCGTGGATGGGCAGTAGCAGAAGCAGGACCAGGAGACGTTGAAGTCAAAGAGAAGTTCACTCTCCTTGGAGTTGGACTAGGAGTTGGAGGCATTTTGATTACAACTGAGTCTTCAGGGGAGAGACCAGTTGCTCTGGTGGGTATCTGCAAAGATAGGTTCTTTCTCCTCCATTGTTGAATATTTGTAGAAGTCTCTTCTGTTATAGCAAATGATCCTTCTGACTTCTTATTAAGAACAAAGATGAAAGTAACAAAAGAGTTTTGTGAGAACATAAAACAACAGATCAGTTGACAACACTAATCAGACACTAAGGTTCCCATGCATAACAATTTGATATGCTCCAAGAGTATTAATTTTTATACATATCAAGCAACTAGAACAAATAATGCTCTCATCTTTTTCAATTCAAGAACCACAATTCTCCTCTTATAGACATATCTAATTCACTCAAAGATAAACTCACTGAAACCAAGATTTCATACTTGCATACGTACGTATGTTGTGTGTCTGTCTATATGTACCTTATTTGAAGAAGTGGCAGAATCACCATGGCTTGAATCAAGAGGCTTCTCCTCAGTAGCCATCACTATAACAAACAACCAGAGAGATTGAATTCAGACGACCTTTTAATATACTTACAGAAAAAAGTATTCTCCAACAAAACAAAAGCACAAGTGAGAGAGAGAGGAAGAGAAACCTTAAACAATAGAACAAAACAGACTTTAATAATAATACGGTCGTCACAAGCTTTCACAGTTAGTTAGAAGAAAAAGCGTGACAACCAGCAGCAAGTAGAAACAAAACCCACAAGTACAAGAAACAAAGAAACGTCCCTAAAACAGAAAAATCCAAATTTTCCTGAAGACACGCCCAAAAAGGAAGAGACTTTGAAACAAGAAAGAGAGAGAGAGAGGGAGCTGTTTTTTTTTTATCTTCTCGAGATTGGTGCTTATAATCATGGGCAAGACTAGAGATAGTGGGAAATGAGGAAGGAGAGAGAGAAAAGCATGATTCTCATGTTATGTAGAGAGAGAGAACGCTGTTTCTCTTGCCCACTTTTCATTTTCATACATTTTTCTTCCTAAGGTAAGTTCTGTTTTGTTTTTGCCATTTCGATGTAAATTCTCAAATTGGTTTCTGGGTAAGTGACGAGTGTTGGGCTTATGAATGTTATAAAATGTGATCCTACCATCTAGTATGTGATAATATAGAAAGAACAAATATATTTAGCAGTGTATTTATGCATGAAAAATGCAACTACCAGTGTTTAGATGCTACGTTAGAGCATGATTAATGGAGATACTTAGTTTAATTTAAAAACCGGTTCTTAAAATGATTAAAAACCGGTTTTTAAATAAGTATTTAGTAATAATTCAGGGTCAAATGAATCTATGATCATCCTCATATATTAATTTATTACATCAACAATTTTTAGGATACCCACACAATCCTAACTAAAGAAGCCGGTAGAAATCTACAAATATATACAAATCTTTTGGAAGAAAAAAGAAAATCTTTATCGTCTACCTATCTCACAAAAAAAAAGAACTATTGTGTGCTACTGTGTTGTTGCGTACCTATCTCACAAAAAAGAACTATTGTGTGCTACTGTGTTGTTGCAGTGCCACACGACTCATCAATAAGATTTAGTTTATGGTTGGTAATTTTTCGAATAGCAAAATGGTATTGTAAACTGATCTGCAAATTTTTTACCAATCAATAAAATTTACCGAATGAATAAAAAACGCCTAAATTTATATTTTTGATGACAAAAATATAAAGAAAAAATTATTTAGGGAAAAATGAATTTTGTTAGATTTACAAAATCAGCACTTTCACATTATCATATGATAATATTATTTTAAAACTTTAAACAAAAAAACAACAATTTTTCAAAGATAAAAGTTATGTTGTAAATAAAATCATACTATATTTTATTTTGTGATATTATGAAATGACAATTTATTATTAAAAATGTACTAACATAAAACTAAATATTTATGATAAAAAGTAAAGTATTCTTAATAAATTTTAGTTATTTTTGCATTTGGTAAAATTATTTTAATTATTTGTGTTTTTGTAATAAAGTGAAAATATTTTAATTAATATAATATGTATTCAACCATTCTGTAATCTAAAAAAAAAAATTCTGCAGCTTAATAATTATTTTATAATTAACTATTTTTCCACGATTCCGCTATTAATCAATGTTTTACCAATCCAGAGTTTTAAAAATCGTTGTCTTAGTTACATTTTGTGTCAAGTATGACATGTGGAGTATTGTAGTGGCTTTTTCTTTCTTATTTTAATTATATCATTTTGCTTGTGCTTTTGATGTGACCCAAGTTTCCTATATCACGATCATGACTAGTGAAGAAGTTTGTGCTTATTTAGGTGGCGTAATTATCTTATTAAAAATTATTCTATACGACAACTATGAATATGGTAATATGATGTGATTTGCCACTTTCTATGTTTTATTTGTTTATAAGCTAACCCTCATACTTTAAAAAGAAGATCAGTCACTACAAAAAAAATGCATTTTAATAGCATACGAAGATAGCATTTTTTACGATTGTGCTATGGTTGATATACCCGTGTTTTTAAGATAACGTTTGTATTTTCAGAAACGCTATGATAGAATAGTATATTTAGAAACGCTATGAAAATTTATGATTTAATAGCAAAACATAATAAAACGTTATGTTTGCCTTTTTAATCCCTAAACCCTAAATAAGTTTTTAAACCCTAAACTCTAAATACAAAACTTAACTCTAATATTTTAACATTAGAACTTAAATTTAATTACAAATCTTAAATATAAACTATAAAATCAATCTTTGAAAAAAATAATCTCAAATCTTAAATCCAATACTTTCAAACCCTTAACCCTTAAACTTTATATTTTAAACATTAATTCTAAATTTCAAACTTTAAATATAGACTCGAAATAAAAACTTTAAAAAATTATTGCATCAAGTTTAAAATTATAAATCATAAAATATTAAATTTATTTACATATGTAATTTAAACTAATTATTTATAAATCTTTAATTTATTTACAAATATACTTTATGTAAATGCATTTGTATGGATTTTCAGATAAAATGAAATTTAGTCACTTTGTTAATGTTATATATCATTAACTTTATAAATTTAAATGATAATTTAATTTTTATATACATAAAATTAGTTAACAATAAAATTGTAATTGCTAAAACAACTATTAAAAAACAGTTTTTAATTGATTACTTTTCAACCATTGATTGCTTTAATCCAATGGCTAGAAATCAATTTTACTCAATCCTTATCCTTTCTCCTTATTGGCTAATCTATCAAAATTAGGATTACAATTTGTGGCCATTGATTGTTTTGATCTTGTGGTTAAGATCAATCTCTTTCTCACGACTTTTTTTCCTAAACTCTCTCTTGTTAGATACTAAATTAACAAAGCCTTTTCATCTCCTTCGCTAGAGAGTCCCTCTGGTTCATCCTTCTCAAAGCTTTGTCATTCACAACAGACCTTCCCGACGCTTCCCCAGCTATCTCTCTCTCTCTATCTAACGCTTCCCCTACTGTTAGATTTTTTTTTTTTTTAAAGATTTTGTAGTAGAGAAATATATATTGTTTTTCAGAGATGGCGAGTTATAAACAAAGATGGCATAGGAGAATCAGTGGGAAAGTGGAAGACAGCAAGGCGGAGCAACAGAGGTGACGGCCGAGCTTCTCTCCGGTGAGACAGAGAAGACAGGGGAAGAGGAAGACAGTGTTGGTCATGGGGTTTGTGGCGAGGAGGCGAAGGAGAATCTGGTGGTCGTGAGAAGAGTGGAGGCATGGGGCTTGCGGCGATGATGCGACGGAGAAGCTGGTGGTCGTGAGAAGAGGTGCTGAATCCACGGCAGAGTTTGTCGTTAATGGAGGTGGTTGCCGGCGGCGGAGTTAAGAAGCTTGAAGATGGCGTGTTTTGTTATTAGGTTTAGTTAGCAAATAGGTTTAGGTCTAAGCTTGGTTTAGTTTGGTTTATTTTTTTTCCATGTAAACCAGTTGTAATTTGTAATTCAATCTAATCTATAAATTATAATTTTGATATATTACATTTTTTAAACGAAATATATATATATATATTTTTTTTTTTAATTCTCAATAATAGAAATAATAACAAAAAGTTATATGCTATTAAAAAATATTTAATTGCAGATAGAAAAGTGCTATTGTAGCGGAACAAAAGATAGCAGTGCAAAAAACCGCTATGTAAAGTGCTTGACCTATTATCACGGGCGATGATACAGCGTTCTATAAACCGCTATCGTATTGATAGATAGCGTTTTTCGTCCGCTAATAAAAGCCATTTTTCTTGTAGTGAGTAGTATATGATAACATTATCAGTGTCATCACGTCATATATATAAGTTAAAATTCATATACTATATGTTTCTTTTTAAAGAATTCATATATTATATGTTAATTATTAGTTAAAAAGAGCTAAGAACCACAAACATTCGGAATCTTAAAAAGTTAGTCATGTAATTAATTTGTGTGTTTCTACACATCTTTATAAATGCTGGTTTTAATATGAAAGATAAAAAGTTATTTATAATATTATGTTTGAATTCGAGTTGGAATAGCGCCCAAGATTAAAGTGACTTTATTTTAAATGTTTTCCTTCTTACGAAGAAGAAATCTCAGCTTTTCTAAACATTGTAGGAGTAATCACTTATATGAATAAAGCTACTTTTTGACTTGATTTCAAAACAGCCAATCTTGATCGGAGATGTTAAGCCGAAGTTTTATACGTTCTTTATTGAAGATTTGTGTCTCCCTATGTGTGTAAATCAAATTTTCGCTGCTCTAATAATTACGATCAACAAAATAATACTCTCTCCGTTCCTAAAATATAGTTGTTCTGGAAAAAAAATTAATTCTAAAAGATGGTTGTTTTATGTTTTCTATGAAAATATTGTAAACTTTAAGAAAATTAATTGATTTTATTGGATTACTATTGGCCAAAAGTTGTTGAAAATTGAAAATCACGGAAAACAATAAGTTTATTATAGTGATTTAATGCATTTTCTTAATATGTGTGAAAACACTAGAAAAACTATCTTTTAGGAACGGAGGGAGTAATCTGCGATAGGACATACCAGAAAAAAGAAAAATGAAAGTCGAAAATAGGGGCTAGAGCATATAGTTAGTTACATGGTTTATATTAGTATTGTTATTGTGTCAATACATGTGTGTGAGTTGTTCATAAGAAGTGGAGTAGTTTGGCAGATGTCAAGTATCTTTATTTCTTTTAACTTGGTGAAATAACATTTACATACAATTCGGAAAATTGTGTTAAAAACATACAGTTCAGAAAACAAAGAATATATTTGGGTTTAAATGTTTTAATATTTGAATGGCCAAATTACCTACCTATTACCTGAAAGATAAAGTTATCCAAAATACCAGAATTGGCCGACACACGAAAGACTAAAGCATATTCGTAGGAAAGCACTCTCTCGCTCTCTCTACATATTTATATGTATAGCACTACAAGATTATGTTTCTTTTTGTAATGATTGTATATATGAATGTTTACATGTATCATAATAAGCTTCTTTTAGCATGTATTAGAAGTTAGAATCTATAGGTATTGACCATCCACTAATTCGAAAGCCATACGTTTTCTATAGTTAGTTGATCTAATGTTCACACAGATACTTATTTGATCTAACATTTGGTATAAATATATTTGAAGTTCTATTTGTCAGTCAGTGAAACTTAAAAAAAAAAAAAAAATCTTAACCCTAGATTGGAAGTTATTCCAGCATAACCTTTGATACAAATTTTTTTTTTTAATATGAGCAGGTTAGGTGAGTTCATAAAAAGGTCAGATAATACAGTATTATCCAAATTTTATTATTAATACTTCCGTAGAATTGTTGATCTGGATATAAGCTTTTCCAAATTTCCGGTTTATGAACAGATAGGGTTTAGAGTTTTGCTCTTATGGCAGGCTAGTAATCATGAATTGACCATATATATAATACAAAGTTTATGGGTACATGTGTCTATGTATAGACCATGTAAATAAATGTGAGCAACAAGCTAGAAGACCCACATTGTTGGGGGGAGAAAGAATCAACTAGAAGATTGTTTAGAATAAGTAGACTTAGTAAACCTGTATTACAATGACCTTAGTGGGAAGTTTTTCTGACGCAGCCACACGATTATTTTGTCGTTTCTTTAGGAAATCTTAAATATACATTCTTAAAGATTAAATCTCTTGACAAAATTTTATTAAATTCAAAAGTAATTTTGCTAGACTATGCTCTAGTATTTTGGTTCTTCGCTAGAGTTCTAAGAATAAGATGAGTAGTAGTGTTTAACATTATCAATAAATTTTTGCTGACCTTCGCCTATAGTTTATTTGGTAAAATGATCCTTTTTTTTTTTTGAAAAATGGTAAAATGATCTTCTATCAACTAATTTAAAGCTTCTTAATTTATAGAGAAAAAAAGAAGATTTGGTTCACTTTGATTTAGCAAAAATTCCATGATGACAATACGTAAGATTTGATATTCACCCATACGTAAACCCCATGTCCTGTATTATAATTACTAGCATGTACAAGCTCGTTTATAAACTTTCTGACGTTTGCAAAAGGAGCCAAATTGCAAATACAAGTCATGCATATATGTAAACACGAAAATCAAATTCATTAGATCCAATACGTCGTTATCTTATCTTTGGGCCGGGCTACTAAGAAGTTCGGACATATATAGAAAATAATAGGTGAGGACAGGCGGATCTACATCATACTTTCGGCTCTTGTACTTCTACTGACCTGTCCAGTAACAAGTTTTTAGATGTATAAAACTATATATGGTATAAAATCTCAAAATGTATACTAAACTATATTTATACAATTATACTGCCGGTTAGAATATCTACAACGTTCGTGTAGACTTGAGACGATGAAACTGAAATTATACAAGATCCTACGTCCACAGGCTACGCAACCAAGCAAAAGCCCATTTTCTTTTCTATGGGCTAAACCTAAACATATGCATCACTAGGGCTGGGTTCGGATTGAGGATGGGTTTGCAGGTCAATCTGCCCGGATCCACGGACCGAAATTTGATCCGTATAATTCGCAAATCAATATTTTTAAACCTGATCCGAACACTGAACCGGATGACTTTTCGGATCACGGATCATCTGATCGACCACGGATGAACCACAGATTAATAAATAAATTATTTTATTATATAGTAATTAATATATTAGCTATGAAAATAAATATATAGAAACTAAAGTTAAAAGTTAAGTATTTTTTAATATTTTTATAAAACATAAAAATAAATATCTTTGATATGTATATATTTTATGTTCAAAAAATATCTAGAAAATATATAACTTTAGTTTCTATTTTTTATTTGACATACAAAATATCAAAAACTATTTTAGATTATTTAAAAAAAATTGTAACAAGTTAAAATTTATGATATTTGACAAAAAAAAAAACAAGCTCTATGCATCACCCGCGGGCTTTGATTAAAATTCCCAAGTTCTATGCATCACGAAGCTACAACATTTGTGAATTTGAGAGGTAGTTCATATGTTTTCTTTTGTCGTTAGCAATTTTTATATATTTATACGGAAAAATAGGTTGACACTATTTCTAAATAAACATGCAACGTAAATCACATATTTTCATTATCATGATTCATATAACTACAGAAACACAAACTATATATTTCACTATTCACAACAATAGAATTCTTTGTGAAGTAATAGATACCCATCACCAGTATATCCTTCTTTTCTCCATGTGAATGTTCTTCCACCGATTAAACAAGGATACTTTACTTGAGGATTGTTATGAGTTGAAGCTTGAGAAGTATTTTGAACTTATATTTTAAGTTATTAACCTCATCCACGAACAAGTAAAGAGAGCCATAAAAAAAAAAGTAAAGAGAGCCATAAAAAATTAAAAAGTATTTTCAGTCATATTTATTCGAAAACTTACAAAACAACAGATAATAACATGACAACTATCAAAGAAAAGGAATAAGCAATGACAGAAAATTTGCAAACTTGTACTGTTAAGGAGATGCTATATAGCCTGATGTTAACGTTTTCCTGCATCTATATTCTTCAACCTTGTACATTTTTTAAAACGATCAAAAAGCTTCCAGAGTTTTTAGCTAGGTCTGAGACTTCAACATCCCATTAACTTCTTCATGTTCAACTTTTAAGGCAGACTTGCGTTTGCAGCAACAAAAATACTCAACAACATGCCCGTCTTCTCCAAGGAACCAAGGATGCTCCGACACCTTCTTCAGTGTCATTCTCTCGCTCGGATCTGCAACAATAACAGGTGAATTCCACCATTAGTCCATCAACTCAGACGAGAGTTTACTCTAACATCAAAATGATGAAAAAAATGCAACTCACTTTTGCAAAGGAGACCTTCCATCAAGTCTCTTAAAAGAGGATTCAATCCATCCGGAAGTATCAAAGGGTTGTTAACAATCTGTTAAGAGATAAATAGTCTGAGGTTTAAGGTTGTTCAAAGAGCTTTGTTGAACCCCACGGAAAACGCATTGATCAAAACCAAAACCAAAACCCTACCTTGTCGTAGGTGTCCTGAAGAGTATCAGCAAGAAAAGGGTATTGTCCCAGTATCATATAATACAAAGTGACTCCCACTGCCCATGTATCAGCAGCTCTCCCACTATAGGTTACACCTGATACTGTTTCCAGAATCCAAAAAAAAATATATATATTCGCTTATTCTCTATACAGCTAATGAGCTAGGACCAAGCTTAAAGATAGTAGAGAAGGAAGCTAACCTAAACAACATTCTGGAGCAGTGAACACTGGAGTCCCAGGAGATCGACGCAGCTGATCATCATCATCCTGTAAAAACACAACCAATTGAGTTGCCATTGCCAACACTCAGGTGGTCACAAGATACATATTCAAGAAACGATGATCACCTTGAACACTTGGCTGACACTGAAGTCTCCTATCTTCACTGTACCGCTACTAGTAACCATCAGATTGTCGGGTTTGATGTCCCCGTGAATCACATTCTTTTTTTTTTTTACAAACCAAGACAGTATTAGGTAATGAACCATGAGGTCAGAGAAGGACACATAAGAAAGAAAAGAAGATCATACATGAGCATGGAGGTACATGAGGCCAGCAACTATATCCCGCAGATACTTTCTAGCGGTTTTCTCCCCGAGAGCACCGGGCGGTCCAGAACCGTCATAAACCCATTTTCCATCAATGTATTCGAGAACTAGGTTAAAACCAGAAAGACAAAACATTATAAAACAAGAGGCTCTTTTCCACAGAGAGTAAGTATCAAAACAGCAGAAAAGAGAGGAGGAAAATGAGTTACCCATGTAAAAGTGATCAGTTTCGGGATCGTCTATCACCTCAATGAGATTAACAATGTTAGGATGCTCCAAAATTTTCATAATCATGACCTGATGACAGTGGTGAAGATAAGTTGACAACTTTTCTCTACAATGAAACCAGTGCATAAAAGGGGTGATGATACCATACCTCACGAAGAACATCATTCATAGCAGTCTCTGAAGGTGCAACCCTTAGCCTTAATAACTGCGACTTGTGAAACGCCTAGATATTCAAAATATATGTCAGAGATCTTTAAGCCCTATGAATAATCAATTAAACAAATTAACTTATATAATCTTCAGTATATTTTTTAGGATAATATTTCAAATGAATAACATCAACTAAACCAATAAAAGAGAGGGTTTTATGAGGGAAAGAAAACAATAGCTTACCTTGATAGCATAAGATTGGCCATCAACAGAGCTTCGATATAAAACCTGTTATAAATGCCAATGAACAAATGTCATGGGGATGCTATTTGATAGTATTGTAAATGAGTTTCACCACTTACCACTTTGCCATAGCTACCAGATCCAATTTTACACTCGCGAACATACTCATTGATCATCTTGTTACCATCTTCATCCTGAAAAATCAGACAACAAAAAATAAATTCCGACATAGAGACATACCAAAGCAGTAAGTAGAACGAGAGGGAGATTGGAGGCAAAACAAGTAAACATTACATTACCTCTCCACGGATAAGTTGATTAGTTACTTTCACAGGAACCTGCCTGCAGATCAATCCATGATCCAATCTAAACTTCAAAATTTCGTCAGATCGTTTAGAGCGGCTCTTCTGCTCTACCACTTCTTCTTCTTCTTCTTCTTGATCATCATCATCGCTTCTGGAACTGCTAGTAGCCTCATCAGTAGTAGATGAAGGTGTATCAGGTTTGAGTGGAGGACGCTCAGGGGATTGTGGGGTTCTAGTCGAAGTAGAACCAAAGCATCCAAAGCAACCAATGGTACGGGAAAACCAAAGACTATCACGAAACATTTCTCCCCAAAGAAACAAAACAATTAAACTAACTGAAAATGTATAAAAAAAAAACTGAAGAAACCTGTAGAGACGACAAAAGAAAAAATGACATCAAGACGTTATTATTAAGCATCCAAAATAATTAGACACCAAATCGAAACCTTACCACGAGGGAGTTAAGAAAAAAAGAGGGGTTAGGAGAAGTTTAACGATTCGAGAGGATGCCACTCAGCGAGATGTGCAAAACTAGTTGAGATGTCATCATAACAACTCCATTCCAAACACAACATGTCTCTATCTAACAAAGCTGCAAGTCTTAAATTTGATCTGAGTTTCTCCTTCAGCAGCAACTCGTTGACTGCATATTTATTCAATTCTCCTTCTGCAGAGATAATCAAAAGGATGATTTTTATTAAATTTAATTAACTTTTATGTGTGTTTGATTAGTGAGTAAAACGCGAATCGAAAACCATTGTGACGAAAAGGGTTGGCACTTTTTTCAATCCAGAATCTCCCTAAAACTGACCAAAGAACCCTAATTTCGGAATTGATAGGAGAGAAAGAAAAAAAAGGACCAAATGCGAGTAAAGAGAGAGGCTTACATTTCGATGGAGAAGAGGGACGAGGATTGACTATTTCTCTGAGAGTCGTGGGTGCGTGGAAGATTAGATTAGACGGACACAAAAGAAGAGGGCTTTTGATTCTCTGCCCTTTTCTGTTTCCTCTTTTAATATTGTTTTTCTTACGAAAAAATACTAAAATAAGTGTTTTTTTAGTAAAAGAGTTATACAACAAAGAAAATAACCAAAAAAAAAACAAAAAAAATTCAATCAAAAATAAAAGTCAATTATACCTTTAATTATAAATATATCAATATAAATAATTATCTTCAAAATATTTTTAATTTTTTTGAATAATACGTTTTTAATTTATTTATTTTTAATTTTCTGATATTTTATTTTCAACAATAAAGGATGGCAAAAGGATGGCAAAAGGATGGTATCGACGTTTTTTTTTTGGATGTGTAGATTCAGAGTTTTGAGGTTGATATCTTAGTTTCTCTACTAACATCCAAAGAAGGTACCACGGATGTGGCAGTCCAGTTGGTTTAAGTGCAGACGTTGGTGCTGTTGTGCTTATGGTTCGATCCACTGTACGAGGGATGCTTTATGCCAAAATGGTATTAGCGCCAGCCGGGTCCCGAACCTGGGGGATTACGGATCTTGCACAGAACCTCCAGATAATCAAAAAAAAACATCCAAAGAAGGTGGAGCAGAGACGTTTCGTGGAGTGTTCATACGTGCTCCAGCTGTTCTAGATGTCTGCCTTGATGTCGAAGTCCTAGCTCATTATCCTGTCCCTTCAAACAAGGTCTTGTATTCAAGCTCTACTGTACAAATCTAAGAGGTTTGTCTTCCTCAGAGCCGGCTCTAAGCATGCTAAGAGCAACTCCAATAGAGCTTTTTGCCATTTTTTTAACCCTAAAACCTAGGTAAAAAGTAATAAAAATTTTGATGGGTCCCGCAATACATCAAGGATTGGCTTCTTCAAATCCATTTTTAAGGATCAATTCGCTGGAAGGTTCGTCACTGTTCGCGGGCTCCGCTGTTAGGTGGTGATCCGTCATTGATTATCTTTTTTTTTTAAGTTGAAAAAAATAATAATAATAAATTAAAAAAAAAAGATTCTAAAGACTCCTAAAGGAGTCTCACGGTTGCAGTTGCTATGAAATATTTGCTAGAGGCCCAAAAAAAAATTAAGCTTACAAATATATAAAAAAGAAAATTTTACATAGACATAGTCACAGACTCCCAAAATCTCAAGGTCTGGTCTACCTCATTTTGCACATATTACTTTTTTTTTTAACTGAAGACATGTATGAATCTCGTCTTGTGTCTTTTTTCAGGAAGATGCTCTTCTAGAAACGAAGGTCATTGTTGCTGTGAAGCAAAGAAACTTGTTAGCCACTGTGTTTCATCTCGAGTTGACTGCAGACACGCGACGGTAATTAGTTGATTCTTTGTTTCGGTCTTTTGGTTTCTTTCAACGGTTTTCACTCTTTTTGATCCATTTTTGTACATGAACAGTTATATAATATCCCGAGTTGTGATATACAGAATGACTTAAGAGAATTGATTTGGTTATTTATGTCACCAAAGTTGACTTACTTTTTCCGTCTCACATCCGTCTAAAACTCCAGAGTTAAGCGTGTTTGGGCTGGAGTAGTGAAATGATGAGTGACCAATCGAGAAGTGATTTGCGATACCGTGTGAGTGAGACCAAAGCACGGAGAAAGGTTATGTGCTGATTGCAAAGTCACTAAACAATGATTTCAAGCTTTGAGAAAAATTAACGAACCGATAGTCTGATAGGATGGGTCCCACGGGCCGAGAGAGCGGGTGTGGGTGGCCCATTAGCCGTGGGCGGGTCGGAGCGTTACAAGTGGTATCATAACTGGTTAGCCGTCTCAGTTCTGACCTGAGAGGCGTCTTGAGACCTGTCTTGGGACGAAACGAAGACGTTGCGTTCTTTGAAAGATGGTGAATTGTAACATCCCGAGTTGTAATATACGAAAAGATTTAAGAGAATTGATTTGGCTACCTATGTCACCAAAGTTGACTTACATTTTCTATCACACATCCGTTTAAAACTCTAAAGTTAAGCGTGCTTGGGCTTGAATAGTGAAAAGATATGTAACCTATTGGGAATTGATTTGCGATACCGTGTGAGTGAGGCCAAAGCACGAGAAAATGTCATGTGATGATTGTAGGGTTAGTAAACAATAATTTCGAATTTAGAGAAAAATTAACGAACTGATCGTCGGATAAGATAGGATCCACGGGCCGAGAGAACAGGCGTGGATAGCCTATTAACTGTGAATAGGTCGGAACATTACAAGTTATTTCAAGAAGATGGCGAAAGAGATGGAACAAGGAGCTTCTTCGAGCAGTAGTAGCACTATTGTTTCTACTGGAGAAACCAGTGTTGGTACCGAGCTAGCTAAGCCTGATCTTCCTATATTTCAATAACTGAATAGAGAGAAAGACATTTTTTTCTTTTAAAAACAAAAATCTATAGAAAGGGTCAGATTCTTGAAAGTGCAAGCCAGTTTGCATCTAGCACAAAAGGAAGTTTCACAGTCATGCCTAAGTAAAAAAAAAAAGTTTCACAGTGAGTCCAAGTACTTGTTTTCTTGATCAATTTTGTATACCGTTGAATTAAACCAGTTTCCTTGGTTCAGCTTTGTTTGTTTCTTGTGAATTCAGACAGGTAAAGAAAAACAGAACAAGAATTTGATAGTATAATCCGGTTTATTGTTGGTTCAAGAGTTAAAGAGGCTAATCTGGTTTATTGCAAACCAGACAACTGTTTTAGCTCATCTGGCTTTTCTTTGGTGTCTCGGAAAGGTGCAAGCTTGTAGTAGTGGCGGCTTGTGAACCAATGAAAGTGAAGAAAAGTTTCTTAAAAGACACAATTACAGACATGAAGGGCTTTCTTATTCAAATAAGGCATCCTCACGTTCGGCCTAGGTTGTTCCTTGCACAGAAAGGCATCCATAACAAACTTAGATTCCTTTTTTAAGAAAAGTTTATAGAGAAATATATCTGGATTCCTATACATAGTGATTTCGTAATATTTATTTTAAACAAAAATCTAGAAGTAACACATGATAAAAATGAATTTTGGATTGTTACCAACTTATGAAATTGATTCCATTTGTAATTGTTTAGTGAGAGAAATGAATAAAAATATGTTTTGATGATTAAGCCTAAAATATGGGTAAAGAGAATGTGAATTGAATAATTGATAAATATGCAAGGTATTATAAAAGATTAAATAACTCTTCAAGCTAATAGATTTGATGCTGAAGCTTCATCAAGTAAGACTTTTTGACTTGAGATAAACTCAAAGAGTCATCTTCTTTCTTACTATGAAGCAAGGGATATATATTATCATCATATGAGGTTTTAATAAGTGAATTCACTTCTATAAAATCCACTCCTTTTGCAACAACATTTCACCACACCAAAAATACAAAACATCTAGAGAGACTAAAGAAGAAACCAAAGAAGAAGACTTGGACTTGAGTGATGGAGAGCAGAAAGTCATATGTTCTTGTAGCTCTCTTTGCATTGCTCCTCTTGACAGAAATTGTCATTGCTGAGAGCGATGGCGGCAAAGGCAACAACGGTAATAACGGCAAGGGGAATGAGGGACAAGTAGAAAAGGGTAAAGGAGGAGATGATGGCAAAGGAAAAGGTAATGGTAATGGTAACGGTCCAAAGGACAAGGACAAGAACAAGAAGGACAAGAAAGAGAAGGAGAAGAAGGACAAGGAGCAGAGTGAAGCGGCTGCAAGATACATGATGCTTTCACCTTTGCCTACAGGACAAGAGCAAGCCATGTGCCAGGGTCAGGGTGCATGTTATTACAAAACTCTTGTTTGTCCTGGTGAATGTCCCAAAAGGAAGCCCACTAAGAACAAAAGCACCAAAGGTTGCTTCATTGACTGCACTAGCAAATGCGAAGCTACTTGCAAATGTAAGTACATTCTATTCAATTTGTCTCCTTTGCTCTAGATTCACTGATTCAGTGTTACGTCTCTCATAAGCAATATGGTTATTCGGATCCCAACAAGAGCATAGATTCAAATTGTTGTTGGTTACTTGTCATACAAGAAAATGTTTACATAACCCTTTTTTATTATTTCTTACAGGGAGGAAACCAAACTGCAACGGCTACGGTTCTCTATGCTACGACCCTCGATTTGTAGGAGGAGACGGTAGGATGTTCTACTTCCATGGATCCAAAGGAGGAAACTTTGCCATCGTTTCAGACAACAAACTCCAAATCAACGCACACTTCATCGGTACAAGACCCGTTGGGAGAACCAGAGACTTCACATGGGTCCAAGCCCTAAATGTCATGTTCGGAAGCCACAACCTCGTGATCACAGCCAACAGAGTGTCTCAATGGGATGAAAACTCTGACGCCTTTACCCTCAGACACAACAATGAACTCATCATACTACCTGAAGACGAACAATCCGAATGGAGGGCAACTTCGGGACAAAGAGAGATCGTCCTCGAAAGAACCGACGAGAGGAACAGCGTGAGAGTACTTGTCTCTGGTCTTGTTCAGATGGACATCAAAGTGAGACCAATAGGGAAAGAAGAGAACAGAGTTCACAAGTACCATTTGCCACAAGATGATGCTTTCGCCCATCTTGAGACTCAGTTCAAGTTCTTTGACCTAAGTGAGCGCGTTGAGGGGGTTTTGGGGAAAACCTACCGTCCTGGTTACGTCAGCTCCGCCAAGACTGGAGTCCCAATGCCTGTGATGGGAGGAGAAGATAAATATCAAACGCCTTCTCTATTCTCGTCGACTTGCAGACTCTGCAGGTTTAAGCCTGAAGAAGAACCACTCTCTGCTGATATCTAATGAAAAGAAGGTAGATGGAAACTTCTATTATTTGTAACTATTTTGTTTCTAAAAATATTTTATATTCATGAAAAATAATGTAATAAAAGCTAAGAAGATAATATTTTTTCCCAGTTTGTGATGTTTTGAAGGTTTAATGATATGTAATACGTTTCTTGCGCCAGGGGGAAGTTTTGCTTCCTCAGTTTTTTCCTTGTTCCATTGGTGCGCGTTTGTACAAGAGAATACGATAATGACTATATTAAAGAATCTATTTTGTGTGTATATTAAAGAACTTGAATCTGACATTAAATTTATTGGATCTAGCATTTTTTTGGGGTCCTCAACTGGAGATGCTTACAAAGCACTCCTTTTGCTAAGACTCAATAGCAAAAATGAGATTAAATAGTTAGTTATATAAGTTTTTCTAACTTACAGCTAAATAAGTTAGTACAAGAAAAAACAAGAAAAAAAAAGTTAGTACAAGAAAACGAAGCTTGCAATTTTCTAGGCCTCGTTTCATCTGATCCAAGGAAATAAAAGTTTGTTATACATACATGACTTCAAAATACCATATACTGTATCTAGTTATATGAAACTGATCTCGCTGAGAGAGTTTTGGGGAAATATATCGGCACATGTTAGTCCAGTTAAGAACGGAGTCTCGTTGCCAATGGTGGATGGAGAAGACAAGTATCAGACTCCTTCTCTGTTCTCACCTCTCTGTAATGTCTGCAGGTTCCAAGGCAAACATGGTCCTGGAGTGGCTAGATATTAAAATCTTCAAAGATTTATTTGTTTTTTTAATCCAAATATGTTTAAATTAAGCCTCTAACTGTAGTGTTTTAGCATCGCTAAATCTCGATGTTCTGCGTCTTTCTGTTTTGTTATTTGGTTCAGTAGATAGGTAAAGGATTTGATTAGTGTTTTCTCGTTTCTTATATCACAAGAAACGAGGAAAATTAGGGTTAAGTGTTCATGCTAGGTTTAGTCGAGCTTTTGATTCTCATGCAAGTAATCGTAACATGCACTCTTCAACATCACTGATTCATCACCTGCAAAACTATAGGACTATCTCCATCCTCACACAAGATTCTCGAACAGCGTAAACAATCTTGTGACTTGTGCTGTAAGCTACGCAAAACTACAACAATTAAATCTATATTATCCTCCCTAACTTCCATCAGCCCGCCCCTACACTGCGGCTTTAAGGCGCTCGTGTACCGAATTCAAATCACCGGCAAAGGTCACTCTCACGCCCTTTAGATTCCCGGAGATAGCTTGATCAGTCGTGAGCTCAACTTTCTCCAGCATCAGATCCATCACACACTTGACTTCCTCAGGCTCCTTCTCCTAAAATTATCGACACGAAACAAGTAGAGTGTGACGTAAGGTACACAAATCTCTTTGCAGTACTGAAGAACGTACGTTACGAATACGAAACCAGCTCTGTGTCCTGCGTCTAGCCCTGTAAGATTGCGCTTCTTACAGATTTTAAAGAGAATATAACTGCGGTTTCCATCCATAATGAATGAGATGTGAGTAGGGATTGGACCGAGAAGGATTATTCAGATGAACTTATCCAACAACGAATGTGATGGATGACCCACAAAAATGGTTGTATGGTTGATTCGTTCTTGTTTGTTATCATTTTTTTTTTGTGATTTCTTAGGTTCCACAGTTATATTCTCTTTAAAATCTCGAATTAGTAAACCAGCCAATGATCCATATTTCAAAACAGAAAATGCAACTAATAAAAGGGAGAATTGGAAAAATGAGACATTTTAAATTTTTCTTTGTCCAATTAGGACTTTTCATATTTTTGGCAATTATGGACACGTTTTACCCTTCGTTTATAGGAAAAATAGTAAACTTAACTTTAAAAATATAAAAAAATATCAAAACTATTGAAAACATAAGAAGAAAAATTTATATGTTTAATTTTTTTTTTTAGAAAATGTGGAACCATATTTTATTTTGTTTTCTAGCTACAGTAGAATACACATTCTGGTGATCTACTTCGTCTAGAAATCAGATACTAAGTTTTATACATAGATATATCCAAGGTATAAAATGTAAACTAACATTTCTTGTATATTCTATCCAAACTAGAATTCGTTACACTATAATCTAGAAAGATGTCTTCAGCCTACCTACAACTTGATAATAAAATATAACCACAACTCTATGTATACCTTATCTACAATATGTGTCATAACTTGTTCTACCTTTTAGCCTATGTGACGTTTAAAGAATAATATGTTTCTCATCTACTCTAATGTATTCTGCGTAAGGTAGGATACATATTATAGGCAAATTTGAAAAATATGGAAAGTTGCATATTCGGTTGAAGATCTTTCCTAAATCTACCATAAATCTCGTACAGTATCTTTTCTTCCAGGTAAAAAAAAATATCATAAAAACTGCTCTTTCCTTTACTTGAACCCGAGCTGTTAATGAGAAAACTACACATGCAAGCCACTAGACCACATAAGTTTCACACTACTATGATACATATACTAGTTTATATACTATCAACTTCACAAGAAGTTTAATCATGAGGACATAAAGGCTCTTTGTGTATTCCACCCGGCTTAAAAGATATCTATCAAGAGAGTGAGATAGAAGTATAATGCGATGACAAGAGATAAAGTAGCTAAAATCAAGAGTATTTGAAGTTGAAAGAGTTGTCTTCTCACCATCTACTTGTAAAAAACAACATTTGTTCTATTGCTTCTATGTTTCTGCAAGCAAAGGATGAAGAAGACGTAGAGGATGCTGGAGACTGCGCGTTTAGAGCAGACGCAGATAGAGCAGATTCGAGTAGAAAGCCTCTTGCTCTGCTTAATAATCATTTTATTTGGCTCATAGAAATCAAACACATCTTCCAAAAAGAGTTGAATTTAATATTTCTTTTTGACAAATTATACTTTAATAATCTATTGTTTCTATGAGAAGAGATTGAAGTTTTCATATTGTGAATTATTATTGTTATATATGCAACGCTTTGGACATCAAGGTGAACAAGAATAGAATCGTTTTAAGCGTTCGTCTTTTTTCCATATGCATTTAAGCTTATCTAACATGACCTTCTTTACAAAGAGCATCTAACAAAATCTCAATCGTAATCCAGAATGACTTTGTTCTCCTTTCTTTGAACTTCCCACTGACTTTAGGAAGTTCCTCATATGCTGTTAACTGAATAGCACCACTTGAAACCTGCAAAAAGAACTAAATCAAAATCAAAATAAAATCAACCCTAAAATTAAAAAGAAGAAGTAAATCATTCACGCAAAAAAAAAACAAAATAGTAAATTAACCAGTACAAGAACAGGGACAATACCCTTTATAGATGATGACTAATCGACCCCTAGAACTAATTGTAATTGAAAAGATATACAAATCAAATCTTAAAAATTAGGGTTTTAAGAATCTAGAGAATCGTAGGATTTTGATGCAATTGATGACAAAGTACATAACTGAGTCGACACAATAAAACGACGAAGAACAAATACGAGAAAGAAGAACAAAGAGCACAGAAGAAGAAATAGAGATCAGAGACGAGAATTTTTAACCCTGTGAAACAGAAGAGCAAAAAAGTCGTCATTGGAAATAAAAGATAACTCTCTGGGGAGAAGACGATAGAAAAGGGTTAAAATTAGGTTAACGTGTGTTACTTTTTTGTATTTTATCTTGCGTTGAAATATGTAAAATTGTATTTACAAAATAATTAAGAAATATTGTATTGTGTATTTTAATTAAGTTAAATTTTTATTAATCTGAGGGTATAATCGTATTAATGATAATTAAAATCCTAATTAGACAAAAATCTTAGAAGAAATCTTAGGAAGACAATCTCAAGTTTTAAGTGTCTCTTTTTTCCAATTATATCCTAATAAAAACTACTCGTTACTTCGAAAATGAAAGAAATGGCAATTCAAGCAATCTGGAACTGCTTTTTTTTCTTTTTGTTGCATCATGAGTCTTATTAGAAATAATTGAATCATTTAAAGATTCTATCTGATTAAGCAGATCAGATACAAATCATAATCATATCAGACAAAAGCATAAACATCATAGTAGGTTGACAGTGTTGTTTTCGTTAGTCCCCACTTATACACTTGCAAAACCAATACACTCCCACCTTCAGATTATAAATTTATATATGTTTACATTATTTGAGTCTGTATATGTTGACACTAAATCACAGTTTACAGAAAAAAATATCTTTCTTGTCATCAAATACGATTTATACAATTTTTTAATTTGAGTAATGAGTTTAATAAATTATGCTGGAAGTGGAATTTCAAGATGTTAGATCCCAATTTCTTAGATAAATGGCTAAAAAATTGGGATCTAACATCTTGAAATTCCACTTCCAGCATAATTTATTAAACTCATTACTCAAATTAAAAAATTGTATAAATCGTATTTGATGACAAGAAAGATATTTTTTTCTGTAAACTGTGATTTAGTGTCAACATATACAAACTCAAATAATGTAAACATATATAAATTTATAATCTGAAGGTGGGAGTGTATTGGTTTTGCGTCTCTCCCTGACAAATGGCTAAAGTAAATGAAAATCACACGGAAAAAACGCGTTTTCAGTCTCTCCCTGACACGCTCTCCAATGCAGTCTCGCTGGACTCTCCCTGGCCGCTCTTCCGCCGCGCAACCACCGTCTTCAACCTCCGGAGACGCTCTCCTCCCTCCTCCCTTCCCCCCGGACCCTCCCGACCCCACTCCGCCTCTCTCCCCCCATCTTTTTCCCCCTCTCGCTTCCACCCTTCCACCAACTAAATCTGAACGCCGTAGAATTACCCATCACACTATCTCCCCATCAGATACTGAAATGACTCTAGCTCAAGGCTCTCCCCCTACTTTGGCCGTGACTGGAGCTCCCTCCTCAACTTCAATTGGTCCCTTTGCTGAGACCACTGTTTCAACTACTGCTCCTGCTACAGGAAACCCTAACCCAACTTTTCTTTCTACTTCAACTTCTGGACTTGTTACCCCACCAGTTACTGGAAACCCTTTAGATCCTGCACAATTTCCTCCCAATGTCAGAACTATCCAACCTAACCATAACTCCCCCTTGTTTTCCAACCGTGCCTCTAGCTCCTCTGCCTTGCCTCCTACTCTCTCCCCTCCTGCCTCTTTACCCTCCCCCCCAACCTCAGTCCTCTCATGATCTCCCTGCTGACCCCCCTTTACCGCCCAAAACCCCAACTCCTACCCTAGTTGAGTCCCTTCGTCTGAGGGGTGATAAATCACTTCAACGTCTTGCTCATGTCACTATTTCTGAAACAGGTCGTCCCCGTGTGCTCATCCCCGACTCTGTTTTTGAGAAGGGAGCTGAACTCCACAGAGACTTCATCATCTGCTACTTCAATGGTCGCCCTCCACCTTTCAAACACATTCAAAGCGTTTTGAGTCATATGTGGGGAAAAGGCAGGAAGCTGGAAATGCACAACAATCCCCTGCAGCGATCTGTTTTAGTAAGAATTAGAAGTGATTACCTCCGTCAGAAGATCCTGGATAAGAACATTTGGTATGTAGGTGATTCGATGTTCCACACTGCTCAGTGGTCCTCTGCGCATTCTTCTGCGACTCCTCCTCTCAACTCTATAAAAATTTGGGCTCATTTAACCGGTGTACCACTTGACCTGCGCTACAAACAAGGGCTTAGTTTGGTTGCGGGGTTAATTGGTAACCCTAAAGAAACTGATGATTTCACTTTAAACCTAGTGAGCCTCACCTTATCTCATGTCAAGGTTGAAGTGGATCTTAATGTCCCATTGCCGAAAGTGGTTGAATTTGAAAGACAGAGTGGAGAGGTTGTTGAGGTGCAAGTGGAGTACCCCTGGTTGCCTCCAAAGTGCACACACTGTCAAGAGCTTGGCCATGTGATCAGGAATTGTTTGCTCTATACTCCACCTAAGGACCCCTTGCCTCCAGTGGCGAAAACTCCTGCAGAAAAAACAAAGAAAAAACCTTTAGCCTCAGTGAAAAAAACTCCCTCTCAAGCAACTAAAACTAAGCAGTATGTTGCTAAGGTTCCTCCCCCCCCTTCCCTTGTCCCTCCCCCCTCCCCATCCCTTTCCTCCTCCCTCCCCTCCAGTCCCTCTGCTTTCAAAACTCCTTCTTTTTCTGCCTCCCTGTCTCATAAATTCCCCCCTTCCTCCACTGAAAGTCCTTCTGACAAACCACTTAAACCATCACTAAAAAGAACCCGTTCCTCTCCTTCTTTTTCCCCTCCAGGCCCTCCTCAAATTTCTTACCAATCTTCTAAACCATTCTCTTCCGGTTCTTTTCCGGAGGTTTCTACTTTGAAGTTCCTCCAAAACTCTCCCTTCCTTGACCCCTCCACAAAAAACCCTTTTTCGCCTTTACTTTTTTCGGATAACCCTCTCCAGACCTCTGGAGACCTCCCCTTTTCTTCCTGATGAGTGTTAAACTCTTTTTTTGGAACCTTCGTGGTTTAAATGACCCGGAGAAGCATCGGACATTTTCGGATTGGCTATATGCTAATAGACCTATTTTTGGAGCCCTATTGGAAACACATATAAAAGAACTATCTCTGCCCCGCTTGATGTCTATCCTATGCAAGGATTGGCACTATCTATCTAATCACCAATCGGATGATGATGGGAGAATCGTGCTTATTTGGAAGGATCCAGCTAAAGTCACAGTGATCTCTCAATCAAAGCAAATGATCACCTGTGAAGTTGAGTTGCCTAATTCTGTTCCTATTGTTTACTCTGCTATCTACGCATCTAACCTCGTTGAAGAAAGAACTGACCTTTGGGTTGAGCTCCTGAACCAACACTCTGCTCTTGCTCTTGACTCGCGACCTTGGATGATAGGAGGAGACTTCAACCAAATACTTTTCCCTCATGAGTACTCTAACTTCTCTCACAGCCAGCACTCTTCTCAAATGTTTCATTTTCGAGACTGTTTGCTTCAGATGGGAGCTTTTGACCTGAGGCACTATGGACCTGTTCACACGTGGATAAACAAATGTGATGAATCCCCTATTGCAAAGAAGCTAGACAGATGTTTGATTAATAGTGAGTGTCTCACCGCTTTCCCCAACGCTACTGCAACTTTCCTTCCCCCAGCCCCTTCTGACCACGCTCCTTGCCTCATCGACCTCGCTTTCCACCTTACTAGAGCTGGCACCCAACCCTTTCGTTTCCTAAACTACCTAACCAAACACCCGAGCTTTCTTGAGGTTGTTACTGATGCTTGGTTGCTCGCCGGAAGTGTCTCTGCCGACCTAGCGTCTCTGTGTTGGAAACTTAAAAATATCAAAAGGAGTCTCAAAACACTTAATAAAGAAAATTTCTCGAATATTCAACAGAGAGTGGCAGAAACTTACCGTTTGTTATAACATGCGCAGGTACAAGCACTAGAGGATCCAACTCCCTTGACTTTTGCAGAAGAGCGTGATCTAAACCTGAAATGGCAATTTCTAAGGCAAATTGAGGAGTGTTTCTACTTGCAAAAATCAAGGATTAACTGGTTGAAAGAAGGGGATTTAAATACTACCTATTTCCATCGCATCTGTCAAGTGAGAGCAAGCTTCAACGCTATTCGTTCGTTCCTCCTCCTGTCTGGTGTCACCATAACTGATCCGCTGGTGATGAGCGCCTATGCCATTTCACACTTCAAATCTGTCCTAGGTCCTGATCTGTTACCACTTTGTTGGGTCTCCCCTTCTGAATGGTTTCATACTCTTACGCCTTTCCGCTGCAGCCAACAGCAGGCCTTCACCATTCTCTTGATGCCCACTGCTGATGAGATCACTAAGATGCTGTTCCGTCTGAACCCCAACAAAGCGCCGGGGCCTGATGGCTTGACTTCTGGCTTCTTTAAAGCTTCATGGTCTCTGCTTGGTACTGAGTGCATCGCCTCGATCCAGCAGTTCTTCAACTCAGGTTTCCTGCCAAAAACTGCAAACTCAACGATTCTCTCTTTGGTCCCGAAGTTCACAGGAGCATCTAAGATAACGGACTATAGGCCTATTTCATGTTTGAATACGCTCTATAAAGTTATCTCAAGGTTGCTAGTTAAACGTCTAAAGCCTATTCTACATCAACTTATCTTGCCCAATCAAACTGCTTTTGTAGAGGGAAGATTACTGGTAGAAAACACAGTACTGGCTAGTGAACTAGTAAACGGATATCACAAGAACAGAGGGAGTAAGAGGATTACTGTTAAAGTTGACATCGCGAAAGCTTTCGACACTCTGTCTTGGGACTTCCTGTTTGAGGCGTTGGAGAGCTTGTTACTGCCTGCATCATTCGTTCGGCTACTGAGGGCTTGCATCTGCACGACAACATTTATGGTTGGTTATAACGGTACGGTGAATGGGTTCTTTAAGGGGAAGAGAGGATTAAGACAAGGAGATCCCTTGTCTCCCTATCTATTTGTTATAGCGATGAACTACTTATCCTTGATGCTAGATAAAGAAGCGAGGTTTGGGAATCTACCTTATCATCACCAGTGCCACAAGACGCGGTTGACTCATCTCTCGTTTGCTGACGATCTCTTGATTTTCATCGATGGGTCGTTGGAGTCTGTCCAAAGAGTACTTCAGATCCTGCACGAGTTTGAAAAAAGGTCAGGTCTTGCTGTCAGTCTGCAGAAATCAACTTTCTTCGCCTCGGGACTTTCTGAACAAGAGATAACGACTATTCAGGCTTCAACTGGAATGCCTTGTGGAAGTTTACCTATGGGATATCTTGGAGTCCCTATGTGCACAAAGAAGCTTAACCTGCAGAATTGCGAGCCTCTACTCCAGCAGATCAAACAACGTCTCTCCTCGTGGTCTGCCAAAGCTCTCTCTTTTGCTGGACGTCTCCTTCTAATTAAAACTGTAATATCTGGAGCCTCTACCTTCTGGTGTTCCAGCTTTATCCTGCCAAAGGCATGCATTAACAGGATTAACTCGCTTTGTGGTCATTTCCTATGGAACGGTAATATTGAAGGCCATCATACTGCAAGAGTGAGTTGGGAAACGGTGATACTTACCAAAGCGGAGGGAGGACTTGGTGTGAAAGATCTACATAGCTGGAACCTAGCATGTATACTGAAGCTCATTTGGATGCTCTTCTTTCGACCAAGCTCTGTCTGGGTCTGTTGGTTTAAAGAAGTCATACTGAGAGAAGATATATCAAACTATTGGACAATCAAGAAAAGCTCTACTCACTCTTGGTTGGTAAACAGGATGATCAAAGCACGCGACCTAATCTTCCCTTTGCTTAAGCGTAGGATTGGCAATGGAGAAACCACTAGGTTCTGGTTCGACAACTGGTCACCTTTCGGAAGTATCAACACATTTCTGAATGGCAACGCCTCCCGACTTGGAATTCCAAAGAATGCGACTCTTGCATCTCTCTTCACAGCTACTCGCTGGCGTCTTCCTCCTGCGCGCACAGACAACCAACTACTGCTTCAGGTGCATCTAACTACGGTGTTGTTAACTCAGGAAGAGGACTACTATGAATGGGAGATTGAAGGTAAGGTCAGACTCAAGTATCACACAGGAGAGATGTACACTTATCTGAAAGGCCATCAGCCACTTGTCCCTTGGGCTAAGATTGTGTGGTGCTCCTACGCCATCCCGCGCCAGAGTTTTCTAACTTGGTTGGTTCTACTTGACCGCTGCCCTACAAGAGATAGGTTGAACAGATGGGGTCTCAATGTGGATCCCCTGTGTCTACTCTGTAATACACAACATGAAACTAGGAATCACCTCTTCTTTGAGTGTGGTTTCAGTTTGGCGATTTGGACTCAGGTGGCAGCGCGATGCGATCTCCAACCTCTACGCTCGTGGGAGGACACTCTTCTCCAGCTCCAAGCTCTGCGATCGCCGCGTCACGCTCTCCGCCTTACACTACTTGCGTTGCAAGCGACTGTCTATTGGGTATGGTCTGAAAGAAACAATAGACTCCACAGCCGTGTCTTTAGATCTCCGGATGCTATTGTTTCACTGATTGACAAGCAGCTTCGAAATCGTCTTCAGAGCATCCGACTAACCAACCCCCGATCCTCCTCTGCAATGACCCAACTTTGGTTCCTTCACTCTCCGGTGTGATCGCCAGCGGAGTAAACAAGAACCAACAACTCTCGACTCTTCCAATACTCTCCCACCGTTTCAACTTCATCATCAGGCCTTGGGCTTTTATTTTTCAATTGGGCTATATATAGTTCTATTCATATGTGTTTCTAGATGGGATAACTGAGTGAATCTCAGCACAAACTTAAGCCTTTGGGGTTTGTCTATGTTTAATTTCTTTTGCTTTTTATATTAAAAATGCCAGTTTTCAAAAAAAAAAAAAGTAAATGAAAATTGTTTCACCAAAAAGGGTAAATGCGAATTGTTCACCGCTTAAGAAAATATTTTCCTATAATGGGAATCCTTGGATTCTCATCTATCAATTCCAAAATACAGTGCGTTTCGCCTATAGAAAAAAAAACTATACACTGGCAACATTACGACAAACCAAATAAATAAAAACTTAAGCTCTTAAATGTTCAATATGCTTGAAATTGAAGAGAGCCCACCACAAAATCAGTTGATCTGTTTGCTTTTTCTTAATTTCCAAGCAAAGTTGCAAATTGCTCCTACATTATCACATCCTCTATTATTCCTCCTACCTTTTCATACAGAAGATTTGATCATTACAAACGAAGTAATGATTTTCTTCTAATCTATGCAGACACACACTTGTGTGTAAATACGAAATAGTAAATACATTCATTATCAATATGTGAACTGCCAGCATTATTTGCTAAAAAATTATAACTGCATGCATGGCTCAGATAAACATCCAACAATTAAGTAAATGCTTTCATGATTTGGTCCCAAAAGATCGTTACACATTTACACTAAACCAAAACCACAATTATCCTTCTTTTGTTATTTACGGCATAAAGCATACATTATCTGTTAAATAATTTTGGCAAAGAGGTACAACAATTCATCTGACAAGATGCGATGGAAACTATGCACACCAAACAATTAAAGAAAAAAAGAAAAGAAAATCATCATTGATTAGCTGTAAAAATGTTGATCTCTTAACCAATTAATTTTCCTCATTTCATTATATCTCTTACTATACTTCCTATAAACTTGCATCTCACACAACACAAAAACATCAACACTCACAAACACACCTATCCACCATGAAACATTCTGTCTTCTTTCTCCTCCTCCTCTCCACCGTCCTCCTCCTCCTCACAGCAACTCCCGGAACCCTATCTCAGCCAGCCGCCGCTCCGGCTCCACCAGGACCCACAAACGTCACCAAAATCCTCGAAAAGGCAGGCCAGTTCACTGTTTTCATTAGACTACTCAAATCAACCGGCGTTGCTAACCAACTCTACGGCCAGCTCAACAACTCAGACAACGGAATCACTATCTTCGCACCCAGCGATTCCTCCTTCTCCAGTCTCAAAACCGGAACCCTAAACTCCTTAACCGACGAGCAACAAGTAGAGCTAGTTCAGTTTCATGTCATACCAACTTATGTCTCTTCCTCAAACTTCCAAACGATCAGTAACCCTCTCCGGACTCAGGCCGGTGACTCCGCCAAAGGACATTTTCCTCTCAACATTACAACCAGTGGAAACACCGTAAATATCACCTCAGGTGTAACGAACACCACCGTCTCCGGTAACGTCTACAGCGATGGACAGCTGGCTGTTTATCAAGTCGATAAGGTTTTGCTTCCTCAGCAAGTCTTCGACCCTCGTCCGCCTGCGCCGGCTCCGGCTCCGACAGTATCGAAGTCGAAGAAGAAGAAGGAGGAAGATGGTGATAGTTCTGATGATGATCCTCCGGCGGACGCTTCGTTTGCTTTACGTAAAGTTGGTTCTGTTCGTAATGCCGTGTCGTTTTACGTCACTTGCATGTTGGTCGCGGGGTTTTATTTGTGATGATCAGTTGGTTTTATTATAAATCATGATCTTTCTTCCATGTGATGATTTTATTGAGTTATTTCCATGTTGATTTTCATGGAATTTTGGGATGATTAATCCAATTCCATCCGATGATATACTCTGCACCCCGAACCTTACAGTATAGAAGCATTGATAAATTCTTATTTAAACCACTGGAATTAGAGAACTTCCACAACCCAGCTGAAGTTGGGACAAGTGGAGATATGTCTTTTGAATAGATAATTCATATATACCAGTAAAAATGCTATATAATTTAAAAGAATGATACAAAACATATATATATCAAAAAACTCACACTTTATTATTATTGTTTCTTACATAATTGATTAAATACTTATAACTCTTTTGTATATTATAACCACAAATTTAAAAAATGAACGACTTAGCGCACAAGGCACCAAAAAAATTCAGCTTCATAAATGATCAGTCTTAGGAAGAAGAAGGAAGACAAATTATTCAAGCCAATCGAAGAATTGGTTGGTCAGTTGATTATTTCTCCGTAAGTAAATGCGTTCAAGTGCAACAGAATATGATCGTTTCTGACCGCACTGAGTTCTGGGAGCTCCTTTGTATGCTCTCCATATTTCAGTAAAATACTTAGTCCATGACAATTAACGCCATATGTACGTACGGAAAGCTGTATGTACGTACGATTGTATTCTAGATTCTGAATACCTTTGGTTTCGTTTCTGTTGGACGTGCAGTTTACTTGGATGACCTGACCAGCGTAAATCCTGTTTGTAAATTCCAAATTGTTTGGAGCGCATCCATAACTTTCTTTCAAAACAAAACACATAACAATAACGAACACGAAGTACGAGGCAGTTGAAATCGGAACAGAATCTTGAGAAACCATCACTAGTACAAGAAGATGAAGAACAGATTGTGGCCAAAGGAACACATCTTCGAGGTCAGTGAAGGTAGAAAATCAAAAAGAGAAATATGAGTGGAGAAACGATTTGATGAAAACCGAAGATCTCTGAGCAGAGATGATGGTGAGAGAGTGAAACCTATGGTATAACAAACTGTAATACTGTACAACTATTTATATACACATCTAGTACCGTTTTAATCATGTACATTTCCGATTCGATTACTAGTTCAGTTTCATGCCATACCAAGTTATGTCTCTTCCTCAAAACTTCCAAACGATAAGTAACCCTCTCCGGACTCAGGACGGTGACTTCGCTGCCTCCGGTGTAATCAACACCATCGTCTCGGCCCGAGACTCTCGGGTAATGTAAGTAAAAGAAATTATCAAAGTCGAAGAAGAAGGATATCAAAGTCGAAGAAGAAGAAGAAGGAGGATGGATGGTGATAGTTCCGATGATAATTCTCCGGCGGACGCTTCGTTTGCGTTACGTAAAGTTGGTTCTGTTCGCAATGCCGTGTCATTTTGCGTCACTTGCATGGTTTTATTTGTGATGATAAGGTTGTTTGTCACTACTTTTCGTCAAACAGAATATTGAAAAAGAGAATGTACGAGCGAAGAAATGTCGTTTCGAAGAGAAAATTCATACACAAATAAGGGAAAAGCAATGCGATATAATTGTTGAAAGATGGATACAATACATATATCAAATAAACTCATACTTTATTATTCTTTTCTAGAAGATTGATACAATACTTTACTATTCTCTTTTTATATTATAACCCCGATTTTGAAAAAAGGACTTATTTAGGAACGTGCCAACATCCAAACAAATTTTTGGTCGGTCGGTTTATTATTTCTCACTAAGTAAGTGGCATCAGATTTAACCATATATGCGCGTATCTGTTTGCATCGAGCTCTGGCGGCTCCTCTGTATGCTCTCGATATATAAATAAAGTGAGGGCCATCCCTTAAATAACAACGCCATACTATTCTTTTACGTCCTGTCTCCTTAACCGGATCAATCGCGTATGTACCATTGGGTTTTATATCTTGAAGATTTACTGTTTCCTTTCTGTTCGATGTGCAGTTGAGTTGGAAATTACGAGGAGGCGTAAGTTCGTTTTTGAACTCCACCCGGTTGCACCCGGAAATTTTTTTCGAACTTAAACACATAACAATTACTAACATACAAATAGTGAGATTATTCATTTTTTTTTTTTTGAAGATACCAAAGACCCAAAGGGTATTATTTATAGTTTCTTTTATGATAAATAAGGTAATAGGCTAAATATAGACACAAATATTAATCGATTATAGTTATGATCGGAGGAGCATTCGCAGTCGAAAAATAAGGTAAAACCACAAGATAAGATCAGATAAATTAAAATTGCATATTAATTAACGTTGACCATTATCTTTTTTACTAATAAAATAAACTAGGGCTGGGCAAAAAATCCGAATCCGAAAAACCGAACCGAACCCGATCCGAAAAAGTAGCACCGAACCCGAACCGAAATTGATTAAATATCCGAACGGGTTCAAAATTTCGGTATTTAAAGAACCGAAACCGAATCCGATCCGAACCGAAATATTTTGGGTACCCGAATGTATCCGAAATAAATTTATATACTTAAATATATACATTATTTTTATATATAATGTATATTAAAAATATTAAAAATATATAAGATACTTTTAAGTTTTCCAAAATACTCGAAAAATATATGCAAATAGTCAAAAGTAAATGTTTAAAATAGCTAAAGTATACTGAAAACACCAAAATAGTTAAATATCTATTGATTCTTTATTCAAATATTCAAAGAAAACCAATTTATATGTTAAATTAAGGTATTTGACATATATGTTATGAAAATTTATATGTAATATATTATCTTTCTTATAGATTTTGAAAATTTAAAGTATATAATGAATTTTGAAAATTTAAAAACATTTTAAATGGGTTATCCGAACCCGAACCGAATCCGCAAAGATCCGAACCGAATCCGAACCGAAATTTAGAAATATCCGAATGGGGCTGAAATCTTTGACCTCGAAAACCCGAAATCAGAATGGACTGAACCGAAACCCGAATGGGTTCCCGAACGCTCAGCCCTAAAATAGACTTTGGTCTCTCCTTGGGACAAATTTGCCACCTGTCACTCTTTTATTTGCTGTGTTTTGTGTTTATTGATTTTGGTTGGGCTATGCGGTTTTGGGTTAATTGTTTCCATGGGCTTCTGTATTCCAAGGCCAGTGATGATGTATGTTTCATCGTCACTTTGCTACGAACTACTTAACGATTAAACGCAATAACGTTCCTAGAAAACAGGGTTTGTAGCTAGGTCTGGGTATAAAATCCGAAACCCGAAATCCGAACCGAACCCGAACCGAAAAACCTGACCCGTTATCTGATCCGAAATATAAAAATACCCGAACGGGTTTTGTAGGGTGGTATAAAAAATATCTGAACCCGAAGTGTTATTAACCGAACCCGAACGGGTAACCCGAAAACCCTGAAACTAATAGTTAATATAAATATTTTGAAATATATATAAGTAATTTAGTTATTAAATTTAATATTCGTGGTATTTTGATATATAATAATAAATATTAACAATATTAAAAATGTTTTAAGTACACAATTATTTATAAACAAGTAATTTATAATTTGTTCATTGGAATAACAAGTCTACTCTCTATAATATAATGTATATTGTTTACAAATAATGTTTGTTTTCATGCTTGATTTAACATTTTATTGTTATTTTAACAATTTTATGTGTGGTAAATTAATTTTTATTAATTTAGTTGTTTTTCTTTATGTTTTTCTATAAGTTTTTGTTTTTTACTTTAGTTATATCCGAACCGAACCGATACAACCCGAACCCGAATGATATATGGTTACTTTATGGGTTTTAGGACGCAATATAATTTTTAACGAACCCGAAGTGTTATTATCCGAACCCGACCCGTACTAATAAAATTTTACTATGGGACCTAGGAGCGTAAATCCGAAAACCCAAAAATCTAAAAAACCCGACCCGAACACCAACGGATACCCGAACGCCCAGGCCTATTTGTAGCCGTTACATTATGATTAACTTGGGCCCTTCATTTTCTAGGTTTTTTTTTTTTTGCAACCAGAAGCTTCATCTCCTAGAATCAGTCATTGTCCCCGTCAGTGCTCTGTGTAACGGCTTCAGTTTGGTTTACCTTCTCTATTAATCCAAACATTAATGTGCACCACACCTCCTCCTCTCTCACTCCGATTCATTTATTCAGCCTCAGCACTGCGAAGGTAACGGCTACAACCTTGCATATCGGAAAGACTAAATTCTGTCATGCATCACTTCCAACTCATTCTTCTTGCGATTTGAAAAGCTCATGCAAACGATTCAACGGTTTGAGAGTTTGGCCAACATCATTTCAGTCAATTTGGACGAATGGGTCTCAATGGATGAGGAATCTTGCAAGGATGAGGGTTGTGAAACAGAAATTACTGATGAGGTTGAAGAGAAGGCAGCTGAGCGATTGGATCAAGTAAAAGAAAGACATGCCATTTGGATCCACGAAATACATCTGATAATGGGCTATTTTCAGAGATGGATTGATGCAAAGAACAAACCCAATGCATGAAATTTACAGAGATCAACACTTTGACAAGCAACTGGTGGGTTAGGCAAAAGGAAGGTAGATGGACAAATAAAATCAGAGCTTGAAGTGGAACAGGTGAGCAGAGGAGACATGCATGTGCCAGAGAGCCTTGAAGGTAACTTGAAGTTTACTCTTAGCTAGAGATCAGCAGGCAGAAACAGTTTTGACTAGGGCTTGAGTGAAGCCTCACTTTTTGGCTCTACTTTTGTAAGAATAAAGCAAACGAATATTACAATGTATTAGGATATATCTAGATCATCATTATCTCTTAGTTTATATTTCCTTATTATGCTAGCATTGGTTTTCCTAGTGTCGATAGACTTATGATATTATGTCTTGTATATAAAGACCTTGAGGTCATGAATGAATAACAACAGAAACGATTTACCGATTATAGAACTTCTCATGGTATCAGAGCCACGAACCTCAAACGAACGATCTCTCTTGCAAAATTTTCAAGTTTGATCACGACTTCCCGACCTCGAATCATGAAACCGACCTTGACCTGCGAACTCGATCTACGCGACCATGACAGAAACTACTTCTTCCTCGAAGACTCGACGAACAATATCACCATACGATCTAACAGCAAACGATAACCCTGGAGCGGTTATCTCTCAACCTCTTCTCAACAGGCGAAACTACGACGAGTGGGCACAAAATTTGCGTGTGGCTTTAAGCGCACGAAAGAAATTTGCTTTCATCGATGGAAGTATACCTAAACCAGACACCGACTCTTCCGACTATGAAGACTGGATGGCTAACAATCACCTTCTAGTTACATGGATCAAACAAACCATCAAAACAAAACTACGTTCCAATATCTCCCATAAAGAATACGCCAAGGATCTTTGGGATCATATTAAGCGACGTTTTGCACTAAAAAGTGGAGCCCGATACCAACAACTTCGTGCTTCTCTTGCGAATTGTCGCCAATCTGGATCCTCTGTCGAAGATTACTCTGGGAGATTAACTAAGATTTGGGACTCTATGGCTGAATGTATGACGGTTACAACCTGCAATTGTGGCAACTGCAGCTGCAATATCTCCGAAGCACAAGAAAAAGAACGAGATACTATCAAGGTTCATGATTTTCTCTTCGGTCTCGACGACGCAACACATGGCGCAGTTTGTTCACAAATCTGTGCTCAAACTCCTATTCCAGATCTTGATACAGTATATCAAACAATAGCTCATAATGAAACCGTTCAAGCTAATAGCCAGAAAGAACAACCAGCCGTGCTAAGTTTTGCAGCTCAAACACCGTCATATTCCAACTCATCCTCTGTTCCACGACAGACAAACCCGAGCTACGACAATTCCCGACAGACAAATTCAGCAAACAACGGTTCTCGACCACGATTTATCAACCATGACGCCAACGTAACCTGCACTGCTTGTGGCCGTCTTGGTCATCGCGCAACTGGATGCTTTCGCGTCATCGGTTATCCAGAATGGTGGGGAACCAGACCTCGAACTCGAAACAACTACCAAGAAGGACATAACAATACCAAACCAACCGACAACACTGCGAAAGTAAACTCATCTCAGATAGCATCTTCAAACACTCAAATCGGAGCCAACTCTGCTTTAACCGACACCGATCGCCAAGGTCTCGCTGGTCTCACCGATACTCAGTGGCAAACTTTGGTTACTTTGATGAACTCACAGAAGACACAACCAGAAACTCGGTTAAGTGGTAAGAACGATAAACCACTTTGGATATTGGATAGAGGGGCGACACACCATATGACCGGACGACTTGATCTTCTTCAAAACATACGTCCTATTCCTCCAGTCGCTGTGACTTTACCTGCAGGAGCTAATGTCATAGCAAACCAACAAGGAACCGTGGAGTTGACATCCCAATTACACTTACAGAATGTGTATTTTGTGGATGGATTCCATATGAACCTAATATCATTCGGCCAACTACTATCTGATCAACCTTTGGTTGAACAAGTTACTGATAAGATTGTGATTTTGCAGGACCGCATCACGAGGACGCTGATTGGAGCGGGTGAACGTGAGAGTGAGGGACTGTATCACTTCCGAGAGATTGAGACTGTGACTGCGTTTCAGACAACTACAAACGATGAAGGAGTTCTCTGGCATCGACGTCTCAGCCATCTGTCATCTCGTGTAGTGGGACTTATTCCTGGCGTTCATCTTCAACCTAGTAGTAAAATTTGCTTATCAAATTGCGATATTTGTCTTAGATCAAAACAAACTCGAAACCCTTTTCCTGACAGCTATAATAAAGCATCTAGTTCTTTTGAATTAATCCATTGTGATCTCTGGGGTCCGTACCGAACTTCTGCATTCTGTGGTTCACGATATTTCCTCACAATCGTCGATGATTATTCTCGCGCAGTATGGCTATATCTTCTTCCCGATAAAACATAGGTCTCTGCTCGTTTACTAGAGTTCTTTGCTCTTGTCAAACGCCAATTCAACTGTGATATCAAGACACTACGAAGTGACAATGGAACCGAGTTATGTGCTTAACAAAATATTTTCGGAAAGAAGGCATTATTCATGAGACATCATGCGTTGGAACTCCGCAGCAAAACGGGCGAGTAAAATGAAAACATCGTCATATACTTAACGTTGCTCGAGCATTAAGATTTCAGGCTGGTCTTCAAATAGAGTTTTGGGCAGAATGTGTTCTCACCGCCTGCTACCTTATCAATCGTACTCCATCCAAACTTCTTAACGACAAGACACCTTTCGAGTTATTATTTGGAAGACCTCCGGTGCTTGATCAAATACGGATTTTCGGGTGTCTGTGCTACGCACCCAATCAAGAAACTCGGGGTGACAAATTCGCATCGCGAAGTATACGTTGCATTTTTCTTGGTTACCCCTATGGCAAGAAAGGATTGAGGCTCTATGATCTTGATAAAGAACAAGTGTTCAACTCTAGAGATGTACACTTTCAGGAAGATGTTTTCCCATTATCACAACCTCTTCCCGAAACCTCAACACAACCGCCTCCTCCCATCTCTCCGATCATCGACGACCATGAATCCCTTCTAGATATCCCTATCATCGATCCTAACCCAACAGATACGACCAACCCTGACAATAACCTGACCAATAACCCGAACCCGACTGATACTAACACTGCTACGACATCTACTGACCCTCTGGGTCGCGGCCACCGAATCAAGAAACCATCTACAAGACTTACTGACTACATCACCGACGCTATCAAACCAGTCTCAATTAATACAGCCACTCTCACTCAACTCACGACCACCGCTCCATCAACGACTTCAGGTACGGATCACCCACTTTCTAACTATCTTACATATGACTGTTTTTCCATCTCCCATCGCAGCTATCTAGTTTCTCTTTCCATTGCGGTTGAACCACGGTCTTGGAGAGAAGCAATCGAAGATAAACTATGGAAAGAAGCTATGCGGTTTGAGATAGACGCCTTGGAACAAAATCACACTTGGGATATTCAAGAGTTACCTCCTGGAAAAATAGCTTTTGGTTGCAAATGGGTCATCCGAATCAAACTCAAAGCAGACGGGACTCTTGAACGATACAAAGCAAGACTAGTGGTACTTGGAAACAATCAAGTAGAAGGCATTGACTATGAAGAAACCTTCGCTCTTGTTGCCAAGATGACAACAATACGAGTTTTTCTTGACCTAGCTGCGAAACAAGACTTTGATGTTCATCAAATGGATGTCCATAACGCTTTTCTTCACGGTGATCTAGATGAAGAAGTTTATATCAAGCTCCCTCCTGGTTTTCAATCTCCTACCGATAACAGAGTCTGCAAACTACGAAAATCTTTATACGGACTTAAACAGGCCCCTCGTTGCTGGTTCGCAAAGCTAACGATGGCACTTTGAACTTTTGGATTTGCTCAATCTCGAAGCGACTACTCTCTCTTTGTCTACACCAAACAAGGGATAATTTTACGCGTCTTGGTCTACGTCGATGATCGATCTGATCATTGCTGGTCCTCTTCATCAATGGCAGATTTCAAAACATATATTTGTCTACATGTTTTCATATGAAAGATCTCGGTGTGCTTAAATATTTTTTAGGTATTAAAGTGGCTCGTAGTCCTGATGGTTTCTATCTTTGCCAACGGAAGTACTGTCTTGACATTCTAACAGAAGCCGGCATGCTTGGATGCAAGCCTGCAGGTTTTCCTCTTGATCAGAAACACAAACTTGCAAAAGCGGAAGGTGAACTTCTTCGTAATCCTGGACAATACCGAAGACTCGTTGGACGATTGGTGTATCTCTCCTCCACGAGACCTGATCTCGCTTACTCTATTCATGTACTAACACAATTCATGCAAGCACCACAAACGGATCATTGGGACGCTGCTTTACATGTGTTACGATATTTGAAAGGCACACTCGGCCAGGGTATTCTTCTTCGTTCTGCCTTACCTATACACGTTACTGGATGGTCGGATTCTGACTGGGCATGCTGCTCTTCGTCTCGTCGTTCGGTCACGGGATGGCTTGTGCAAATTGGCACTTCTATCGTCTCCTGGAAATCTCAAAAACAAGACACAGTCTCCCTATCATCCACAGAGGCAGAATATAGAGCGATGACTGAAGTTCTTAAAGAACTTTTGTGGATCAAAGGCTTACTACACGACTTCGGCATCAACCATACGAACCCGATGACACTACGATGTGATAATCAATCAGCATTATAACAAAGCTCCAATCCTGTTTTTCACGAACGGACAAAGCACGTGGAAGCTGAGTGTCATTTCATTCGCGATTTCATCATCAACAAGACTATCTCCAGAAAGCATGTTTCTTCAAACGAACAACTGGCGGACATACTGACGAAAGCTTTAGGACGAAAGGAGTTTGGCATTTTTCCCTACAAGTTGGGCATTCGTGATCTGTATGCTCCAACTTGAGGGAGGGTATTAGGATATATCTAGATCATCATTATCTCTTAGTTTATATTTCCTTATTATGCTAGCATTGGTTTTCATAGTGTCGATAGACTTATGATATTATGTCTTGTATATAAAGAACTTGAGGTCATGAATGAATAACAACAGAAACGATTTACCGATTATAGAACTTCTCACAATGTACATTAAACTCCAAAGCTTATGACTGTTTCCGCAATCCAGTTCAAAGGCTGTGTTCTTTTTTTTTTCCAGTTTTTCAGGATTTTCTTAATATCGCAGGCACTATGAAACTTATCGTCGGGAGTATTAATAACAAAAAATAGAGCAAGACAAATACAAACATTTCAAAAAAACATTTCACGTCGACAATGAAGTTATAGGATCCACTTTTGTCTATTAATAAAGATTTTCTTTGAGAATCACCAAGATAAAAGACGGTAAAAACTAAAAAGTATGTCTTGGCATTGTTATCTAAGCCTTTTAGTGTTAGTTAATTTTGTGAATAAGTTTTTCCTTTATTTCGATCTTCTATATATATATATATGTTACTGACTGAGTTTGCAAGTCTTAGAGCATTTATGGCAAAGACCCTGTTGGGTTTCTTATTTTTTTTTTGGCTAATTTAAAAAAAATTAAAAAGGAAATCAATTGCGGACCGTCACAAATGTCGGTAGGGTTCGCAAACAATTGAAAAAACTCCCAATATACGTTTCTTTTCTCGCGACATTTTTATTGGTTTTACCAAAATGTGAGGTCTACTCACTAATTTTTCTCTAAAAACCCTCTTAAAGACTACCGACAAAGATGCTTTTAGAATTCTATTTCGGTGGATTGTACCATTTAGTAGTTGCAGTGTTTATTTTTTTTTGGGATCAAATAGTGTTTAATTTTTTTAATTTGGTGAAAAGTACCTAGAAACAATCTATAGTTCTATTGTTTTTTTTTGTAACACTATAGTTCCATTGTTTGCTATCTTTTTTTTTTGAAAAATCTATACTATTAAAATCAAGATATAGCTATTTAGCTATTTATATAATTTTTCAAAAAACAAGATATAGCTATTTATTTATTAGTCAAAGATCTTTATACATATGAATTTATTTGCTAATTCTATTTGGAAACTAAAAATTTTATACACATAAAATTATATGTAAATATATAGGTACTTTTTGTTAGAAAATAATAAATAGTGCAACTTATACATCAAAAATGCTATGTCACAATATCTACTTATAATTTTTATTGTAATTCAACTCTAATTCAACATAACACTACTCGGAACCAAATACTTGAATGAGACTTTTTCAAAATTCCGAGAAAATTGATATCCAAACAGGTTTTACCAATACCGAAAGGATACCAGAATGGCCAAACTTACCAGATACCTTTTTCTACCTCTCTTCTTTTATTGTTCACCTCTCATTTTTTTATATATTAAATTCACTGTTTGCTCGATGTTGCTGCTTGATGCCCGAACAATAGTGAATATATATCCATGCAACACACATACACCGTCCTGCATGCTCCTCCTCACAGCGATTCCCGGAACCCTATCTCAGCCAGTCGCCGCTCCGGCTTTACTAGGACCCACTCTATGGTTAGCTCGACAACTAGGATAACGCATCTATCTTCGCACCGAGTGATTCCTCCTACGCACTTAGCGATTTCTTCCATGTGATGATCTTGGGAGTGTTTTTTTTTTTTTTTTGAAAAAGGGCATCTTGGGAGTGTTATTTCCATGTTGAATATAATGGAATTTGTGATATGAATCCCAACTGTTATCTTTTTATTTTTTTTCGTGCGAGTGAATTTTAGTTTTGTATTCAAACAGAATATACATCTGGAGATATATTCATTTTGGTTAAAATTAGTAAAGTGTTGAGGGCTCAGACGGATCTACTTTTGTTCTCACCAAAACATATAATTAACTTCTTTTTGTAACAAACTGTCAAGTTTATGGGTTTGGGTACCACTTGGCCGTAAATGGAGTAACCCAAATACATGTATATTATTTAGGTTTCATTCATATTTCCAATGTGAATTTTTATTCTAACACATTCCCTAAAAATAATGGTGGATATGATATAATCATTGATCAGACATAATCCATCATATTCCCTCCGATCATTGTTCTTATTGTAGTTGTGGAATTGAATTTTCTTTGGACGATCAACTAGTAGGGTTCTGGAAATCAATGTACGGACCAGATTAATGGGTCTGAGTGTTGGTCCACTCTGATATTATATCAAATTTCTTAAACTTTTAATTTAAAATCAGTTGGCTGTAAATAGAATGTCCCAAATCTCTTACATATCATTTAAGTCTCATTTATATTTTCAATGTAAATTTTTATTTCAACACAAACCAAAACACATAGCTAAGATAAGAATAATGAGATTATTCATTTTTGGATGTAGAGACGTCAAACACCCAAAGTCTCAAGTGTAGTATCAACTGAACCACCACCTACCAGATTCGAGCAGCTGACTTAGATGAAAGACTACAAATGTGAAAGGTTATCAAAAGTGAACTCATGATTCGCAACCTAATCTTCACTAAAGATATCCTAACCGCTTATGTAGCGTCAGACAAAACGGAAAAAGAAACACAAAGCTGGCCGGAGGGGCAGAAATATGTTCGAGAAAAAGAGGAGGTTATTAGAAAGAGAAAATACTATATATTTTCTTGAATCAAATTAGTTTTCAGAGTAAATCTTTATTTTATTTGATAACTTTTCTTAGTTACCGCCAGTGTTTTGAAACCCGACCCGGACCCACAGTTGAACCGGTAAATCTGGTGACTCGAGATAACTATGGTTTGGGTTTTGTTAAAAAGCCAAAATTTAAAAACCCGTAAAAACCCGCAAAAATCCACCAAAACCCGATATCGGTTGAACCAACATATAGCTTTTATATCTTTTTTAAGTTTTTAATCATGTTTTTAGATTCTATTTTATATTCTAAATTTCCAATTAAGAAGTTAAGTTTCTTTCAGTTTTTTTTGCCGTCTTCTTTTACTTCTGCTGACTTCTAGTGATTTTGTATCTTTTTTTTTCTTCTTTTTTATTTTTGATTATTTTGTTTATTATAAACCTGTAGTACTAGGTTTTACGTGTTCTAAGTCTTGTGTATATTGTTTTGTTGATAAGTTTTAAAATTTAGATTGAACTTTATGATTTTTAATTACATATAATACCAATTACACTATTTTAGTTGTGATTTTTAGATTTTGATGAAGATTTCATTGTGCCACTGGAAGAAAATAAAGTGAACTATGATAGAAAGAACCAAAATTAGTTGATGTGATTTGGTGTTAGTTTATTTTTGTTATTGACAATTTATTACAATGATATTTTATTTTTGATTTATTTTGGATATGAAGTTTAATTTATTATTCACATTAGATATAAATATTTATGAATTTTATTCTTTATTTTTTTTAGATGTCATAACTCTTAACTAATCAATTTTTTTAAATAATCTAAACTATTTTTGATATTTTGTATATCAAATGAAAATAAAATATAAAAAGTAAGTTTAAGTATTTTCTAATTTTTTAACATAAAATATATACATATCGAAACTATTATTTAATGTTTTTTTAAATTAGAAAATATTAACTTTTGTTTCTATATTTTTATTTTCATAGCTAATATGTTATTATATAATAAAATTAATTTATTTATTAACCCGCGGTTTATCCGCGACCAACCCAATGACCCAGTGATCCGGTAAGTCATCCGGTTCAGTGTCCGGATCGGTTTTTAAAACATTGGTTGGTAGTGTTCTTGGCTGGTTTGTGCAGGTTTTGGAATCGGTATCAGACGGTACTAGTGCTTTTCTCAAGCCCGTTCTTTGCGGCATATTGGAGTTTGTTTTGGATCTCGATATTTCTACTCAGGTATAATTGTCCTCGATGCTTCTCTCCTTTGGTCGTCTAGCGCTTAATCGACAATGAAGAATGCAGCTTGACAAGATCACCGACAGCCAGCTACTTCAGGCGACATTTCTGAGACTCCGACACCCGAGAGGTAAAATCCATTTTTTCGAGGTTAACATTGATGTTAGGAGTTTTGAGGCTCCTAAGTCAAATGATAGTAAAGTGGTAGTAAGTTGTCGAACCAAATCTGAGGGACTCAAAGCAGTGAGAATGCAAATATTTGCCTAATCTAAGTGCAATCAGTGAATTGGATGGTTTTTAAATTAAAACTAGAATGCAAGTAACAGAAATGATACTTTTAAGCTATTGGAAAGGAGAACTCATGGGTATAGGGATTTCAGACCTTGGATGATCAAATTTTGAACTAAGGATGACAAATGAATCAATCAAACTATTAACCTTAAGTCTAGACACAATTCTAAGCAAGCTCTATGTCTAGATGAATGCTCATTTGCTAACATGTCTCAAACATCAAATGTCTTTGGTTGAATAACATGCAAGCAATCATTACTAACAAGTCTATTAGCTATCTTAGCATCTTTAACAACAAATATCTTTGGCAAAGTACACTAAAAGCCTAGGAGAGTTGACTCAGGCATTTCATCAAACACCTTTTGGGTGGGAAATGCCTAGAGATCACCCTTTGAGTGGCCTACTCAAATGATGCATTAAGATCACTCTACTATGCAAGGAACAAGCATGATTTACACCTAATACATCCTAGAACTAACCTAATCACCCTTAATCACCCTAACCCATGAATCCAAAAGGTGATTACTCACTAATCTCCATGATTCCTCTTAAACCCATGGTGGATTTCAGATGAATCATATAGAGAATTAGAAGAAAATCACAAGAACACAAGAACAATCAAAGCCAAAAGAGAACTTTTCTTGAGAGAGTTTTGTGTTCTTCAATAGATCAAAGATAATCTGCCAAAAGGTGGCTACAACATACTTAAACATTAGGTTTTTCAGAGTAAAAAAGTGCATAAGAAATTGCAAAAAGGTCCTTGAAAAATCATAAAATCGTGTAGCAAAAGGGGCTGGAGCGACCTTGGGGGGTCGCTCTGAGAGGTCGCTCCAGCCTCCATTTTTGTGTCTCCGGGCGATGAAAACGCGAGCTACTTAGGTGGGTCGCTCTGGTTGGTCGCTCTGGTTGGAAGCGACCTTGGGGGGGTCACTCCGGAAGGTCACTCTGCGGTTCTCGACCAGGATGGATATGCCTCTAGTAAATTGATCGTAACTTCTCCATTACATCTCCAAATGACTTGAAACCACTTCCATTAGAAAGCTAACTCAATTTCCTGTGTCTCCACAAAATCTTAGCAACAGAAGATTTCTCTAAGGCCTCCATCCATGTTCATCTTTCACTCCCTTTTTGATCACATTGCCTCCAAATGTCTCCAAGAACTCCATGTGGTGTTTCAATACCTGATAGAGACATATGTATGCCAAATGCAACCTAAACATGTCTAAATCCTAATCTATATGATGCAAATGCTTATGAATGAATAGCTAAAACAAAGCAAATATGCAAGATATCAAACGTCAATTAAAGAAAACAGTTATTGGTAGTCTAGTGATTATTGAGCTATCTATCAGAACTTGTCGGATAAGTGGTGATGCAAAACTAGAGTTGTAAAATATTGTTCTAAATCATTTTGTTCAAGTCTTGTTTATATTCAATATTGATGCCCGTTTCGGGATTTATAAATATATTTATTAAAAAAAATCTTTATTATATTTTGGAAAACAAAATACACGTGCTTTATGTTTTTTGGATATTCTATAAGCGTTGTAATTATTATACTTCTGGAAAAAAATTAAAGCAATGTAAATTATAAGATTTATTAATATGAATATCAGGTAAACCCATGTTTTATTATACATTGTATATTTTAACCCAAACAAAAAAAAAGACTCAGTGCACATGAAAAAAAAACTTAGCTTCATAATTGATAAGTTCTTAAGAAAAAAAACACATTACTTCCAATTAAGTTTTGGGTTGATGGGTTGATTATTTGTCACTAAGTAAATTCCATCAAGTTTAGCGGTGTATGAGCGCATCTGACCACATTTTGAAAGCGCTGTTACATAAAGTCTCCATACTTCTTGAAAATGCTCCATTTTCTTACCCTGCCTCAAATGACAACGCCATACTATTCTCTCCTTCCCTGCCTCATTAAATGAAATTTTGTATTTTTCATTGAATTTGACATCACGGATACCTTTATTTTCATTTGTGTTGGACGTGCAGTTGACTTTGAGTATACTGCCAGGTCCAAGCTGGTTTTTAAACTCTACAGTGTTTGGAAAGCATCCGGATTTACTTTTGTTCAAACCTAAACACATAACAATAACTAACATAAATATAATGAGATGATTCATTTTTCAGTTCTAAAGACGCTGAAGACTCTAAGGTATAGTATTTATAGTTTCTGTTATGATAAATAACATTTTAAGGTAATAGCTAAAATAGACACAAATTGACCAACTGAACGTATGGTTGGAGAAGCATTCGGTGTCGAAAAATAAGGTAAATCCATAAGATTAGATAAAATAAATTAAAGTCGATCATTATAACTAAAGAAACCAAAGTCAATTTTTTTGGAAGTGTAATATTGTTAGGAAAATAGTTTATATATATACAAGTATAAATATCAATAGAGTACATACAGTATTTTATAACATATTCTATCGAATTAGTTTTCAAAGTAATCTTTATCGATGAACATTTCTAACCTACATCTATTCTTGTCTTTATCTATACTACTAAAGTATAATCTCTAATAGGATATGTTTTCGGTATTCCAAATTTTTTTTTTGGATAAATTCTCAGTTATATTTTCAGGTTTCAGGTAAACTTTTAAAATATATTTCGGGCAATCAGACAAAAGTTTGGGTATTTTTTTTTCTTGGGTTATATTTCGGGAATAATTTCAGACCATTTTCAAATGTTTAAATATATTTTGGATATTTGTTGGATTTTCAGTTATTTTCAAGTTTCAGATTATTTTTCAAGCTTTCAGTGACTTCTAATCTTTTCCAGATCTTAATATCTAAACCGATCTAGACCTGCCATGTACCCAAATATTACATATACTTTACATGTATTTGAATTATGATTCCGAACCTCCGGACATGAAAGGAATTGTCCCATACCCAGATTAAAAAAATCAAATATTTATTTGGGTCCAAATGTTTAGGATCCAAAGATCCAAATAAAAAGGAACTGACCCGAAAATCTAAATACCTAAACCTACTCTCTCATTATATTTTGTGTATTTTTAATAAGAGTTACATTTGTTAAATAGATATAATTTAATGGTAAATTTTTTTAGCTAATTTAATAGAACATATTTGTACGTTTTTAATAGTTTGTAAAATTTCTTAATAATTTTTATAAAAATTAAATTAATGTAATATATATGTAATTTTTAACATAATATTTTCAAAAATGGTTTTATTAAATTTAATTTTTTAAATAATTGAAATTGTATAATGTAAGATGACATGATACAATATATACATACTAACTCATTAATTAATATATAAATATTGTAGATCCAGAACATAAAATAAGTGTATAATACTATTGATTAACTATTACTACGTTGAAAAATAAAAATTTATAGAAAAAGTGTATCATATAAAATGAAGAGTAATAATAGAAAAAAGTTAAAAAAATAAGATTTCAAACCATGTTTTTAGTTGGATGATTGCCTTGTTAGATGTTATCATGTAAAGATTATATATGTATCGCATGTACTAAATTAAATATGTTGTTCGTTTTAATCAAGAAGTATAACACAACAAAGCATAAAATAACATATATGGACATAGTGCATACATGTAAGGCACAAAAAGAGCCGAATTTCAATAATTACTAGGGGGCTTGCAAGCGCGGGGACATGACAATTAGATATGTTATATACTTTTAAAATGTTATAGGAAATGTTGGAAGGGTAAACCCTAGAACAAATCAATCACGCAAATGTTATAGGAAATTAATGTGGACACTTCTAGGTACGGAGCGGAGTTGTTGACAATGATTCATGTGTTCCCCAACCATCAGTGAGAGCCTGAGATCCTTAGAGAGAAAAGGTTACTTAGACGTCAAGTTAAAAAGATTTGCAAGAAATGTTGGCGTTGCATTAAGGAATTGGTGAAATTATACAGTGTGTATGTGTTGCTAGGATGGATCTATTAATGGAGAGATAAATTAAGTAGTTTTAGTTTTTACTACATGGTACCTTTTTTGTTTGAATTTATTGGTCTTTACTTATAGTTGATTAGGTGATGAGGGTAGAGTCCGCGTATTTGTAATTTCCAGTTTTAGTTGTAAGCACGTTTATGTTCCAACTTTTTTGGGTTCTTTATTCAGAACTTTCCAGATTTCTATTTGGCTGGCTAATTGTAAGTGCATAATCGCTATGTTTATATATGATTTTATTTCCTCTGACTTCGGTAACAAACTAACAATATTAGTTAATAGATCGTATTGTTAGAGGAATGAATACAAATCCAGTAAATATATGGTATTAAGTAAGGTATTGTTACAAAATATAAGGTAAGACCAATAAAAGTTAATTTTAATGAACAGGTCCAAACAACCTTTTTAAATAGATTTATTAAAACTCCTTTCCTTTTAATAGTATTGATGCTACAATATTTTTCTTAATAAAATAAAATACATTAGATAGAAATGAGAATAACAACAACATAATTCTGAATAAGCAAAAGAAAGGGGGGGAAACAACAACCGCATAACAAGAAGAAATGAGGAATTCTGCAAAAGAAGATAAACACAACATACTTAGGAGAGATGAGGATAAACTAAAACATGATTTTGTTTAAAGACTTCAAATGCATCACATCAGGAATGATTAAGACTGAGGAGGAAGGCCATCATGAGGATCTTAATTTCCAGATTCATTTGGATTAGGATTATGGGAGAGCCATGTCATGGTTGAATCCAGGGACAAATCCCTCAACATTACTATAGTTTCCAAATGGTGCATTACTAGAGCTTCCAGCATAAAAGCCTGGATGAGGAAATGGTGTTGCTAGGAAGAGTTGGAAAGCTTCTTGTGTCACTTGTTTCTTCAAATTTTCAAGTTTACCTTTGAATTCTTTGGCTTGACCTAAGTCAAGTATTCCAATGGATTCTTTAAACCAAATCTCAGGTATTTTGAATTTTTTTCTTAGTTTCTTTATATCTTCACTCGTTTGTTGCTCAGATTCTAGTTGGTTCGTCACCTGCATATATAAAAACTCTTATTAACTTAATTTGTTTTGTTTTGTAAAACCCTAGTTGGTAAAATCTTAAATTATTTTTTCACTGAACATAAACATATATAACTACCCTAAAATAATACATCAACAAGAATATCGCTTATGGCATCAAATTCTACAGCATATTACTAGCATTTATTTTCCATATTACGAGTATGTCTACTCTATATAGGGAGAAACATGTATTTTATATAGTATATACATTATTTATGACAGTTAATATAAAAATAAACTAAGTGTTTTCCTGCACCATGTGCAGTAAAATTGTTTTCAAAATTTAATTTATATTTAAAATAAGGTTTATTAAATATTATAGATTTTATTATTTTTACCGATATTTAAATATGGATTTTATTTTTTAAATATTAAATTAAGATAAAATGATTTTTTATTTAAAAATATATTGTATAATTATCAAAAATTTGAACTAACAATATTTATAGAATCTGTTGATATATACGAATCTAATGATTTTCTGATTAGAAATCAAAAATTTTAAAAATTGTAGCAATTTTTAAAGATTTAGTAATACAAATTGTATAGTTATAGAAAATAAAATATATAATTTCGAAATTTTAATGTTATATATGAATATATTTATTTTATAGATGATGTATGTGATATTACCATATTTAAAGAAGTTTACCATAAATAAATATTAACATTAAATGTAAGGTATGAGTTATTACCATATTCTAAAAAGTTTACCAAAAATATAAATCAACATTAAATGAAATAATCCATGTCATATTTTTCGGAAACCATGTCATCAATTTTAGTAGCCATGTCATATTTTTTTGTGAAACTGATTGTAGAAGATTTATTAAATATTATAGATTTTATTATTTTTACCGATATTTAAATATAGATTTTATTTATTTAAATATTAAATTAAGATAAAATGATTTTTTATTTAAAAATATATTGTATAATTATTAAAAATTTGAACTAACAATATTAATAGAATCTGTAGATATATAAGAATCTAATGATTTTACGATTAGAAATCAAATTTTTTTAAAAATTGTAGCAATTTTTTAAAGATTTAGTAATACAAATTGTATAATTATAGAAAATAAAATAAAATATAATTTTGAAATTTTTATGTTATATATGAATATATTAATTTATAGATGATGTATGTGATATTATCATATTTAAAGAAATTTACCAAAATAAATATCAATATTAAATGTAAGGTATGAGTTTTTACCATATTCTAAAAAGTTTATCAAAAATATAAATCAACATTAAATGAAATAATCCATGTCATATTTTTTTTTGTGAAACTAATTGTAGAGAGGACATGTGACAAAATCACTTCTCAAATATAGTCCAAGGGATATTGAAAAATAAATGACTGCATAGACTACAGATTTTATAATTTTCAATAATAATATTTCTGATAGCACAATAAATTTACCTCAGTAAGACGATTGTTCAGACCTCGAATTGTAGAATTTTGATGGATTTCACCAAGCTGCATATTGAGTTGTGGATTGTTATCTGGATGGTCATTATTTTCGAACCGCTCTATTATAGTTTCCACCTTTGTATGACCAAAAGAATAAACTTTTCCACTAGGTGAAAACACAATAACAGCGATACGAGCATCACAAAGTGTGCAAAGCTCACTAGCCTTTTTGAAAAGACCAACTTTTCTTTTGGAAAACGTAACTTGAAGGTTATTTTCTTTCTCCATTTTGACCATTTTTGTTTTCTGGCGACCTTTACTTTTTCTCATTTTTTCTCTATTGATAACTGGAAAATAAAGTATTGGTTTGTGTTTGTATGATGATGAGACTTTGTGTATTTATAGCCAAAATCACATACGAGCAGTTAATTCGAAGTTATCTTAAAATAAATTTTGTTTACATTTGTTAGGTTTATATTTGAATATGAATTTACCATTTTTATACATTCCAATATCTTTATATTCCATCAATATAAGGTATGAAATTCTTATTTATTTGACTACAATATCTTTTTTCAGTTTCCCATAAAATAAAAATATTATAGTCAAACAACTAAGAATTGCATACCTTATATTGATGGAATGTAAAGATATTGAAATGAATCAAAATAGTAAATTGATATTCAAATACAATGTATCATAATCTGCTATCTTGACTATTTATGATATCATACTAATAAAATATTTTTTTTAGACCATTTACAATGGAGGTATTGTTGAATAAAAGATTCAATACTTTAATTATGAAAATGAATATATCAAATAAAGAAGTGTGATGATATAGATTATTTGGTGTTGAAAACATTTAACAATCTTTTTTTAAAAAAGCAGAGTCCACCGACATATCAATTATCTGATTATAAATATATAAATATATATATATACACTGAAACCTCTATAAATTAATAATGTTGGAACTACACCAAAACTATAATTTTTTATTAATTTATAGAGGATATTAATTTATCGAAATACTAATTGAACCAAAAATTCAATTTGGAACTATGAAATTATATTAATTTATAGAGATATTAATTTAAAGAGGTTATACTGTATATTATCTTTGTTACTTATATGAAATTTATTATTCTATAAAAGAGATAATTTAAGTATTTGAACAAAGAAAAAATGATAATTCTCAATTAAAAAATAAAATGTTAAATTTTATTAAACAAGACTATTTAGTGGATAAAAATTGAACGTGTGTTCAATTAGGTGGAAAAATGATGCGGATAGGGTATTAGAATCTTAAAAACCATTATCAATAATATTAAGGTATCCTTCAGGCCATCTTCAATGGAACACCAAAACACCAAATTTGGTGTAATTTCATCTCCAATGAGACACCAAAATTACACTATTCCACCAAATTTGGTGTAGAGTGAATAGTTAGTTTATATACATATTTTATTGTGTTTTTATTTTATAATATAGTTCAATTATTATTATTAGTTAGTTTAAATTTGTTTCAATTATTGTTATTAATCATTTCAAATTTGTAATTAAACACAAATATACTGTATTATTTATATTTTTACATGACTAAAATATTTTTTTTATTTTGATTTCAGATAAAAAAAATCACTGAGTTATTATTATAATTTTTATGTTATAAAAAATAAAATATCATAGAACTTTTATATTTTATTTTATTTTTAAATAAAAAATCACTAAATGGTTATTATCAATTATTTTATTTTAAATATTGATTCTAATTTTTATTTAAATGATATTTAATACTATTAAATTCACCAAACTTTAAAATATTATTTTTTGTTTTATAATATAGTTAAACATATATTACTGACTAATACAAATTTATTAAAATCAATATTTTGTTATGTTAGGTGCTTTGCATAATTAATGTTTTGTAACCTTTAATATAGTATTTTATGTAAATTAAATACATGTATAATATTGTTAAACCATAACATATAAATGTAAATAAATTTATAAATGTATAACTACAAAAATTTAGTGAACATAATATCAAAGTGTGATAAAACAATCAGTTATCAATTTCAAATACTAAAAATCAAAAGATTATCAAAAGAGAAAACATCAAATAATATAATATTATTTTTGGTGTAATATTTGGTGTCATGGTTGGAGATAACAAAAAATATTTGACACCAAAACACCAAATTTGGTGTAATTTCAACACCAAAATTTGGTGTTATGGTGGGAAATGCTCTCATGTTGACAAGTAAGCATTCTAAACTTCAATCATCTAATGTTGTTTTTAGCTGAGTTACATGCTGTGTGGGCTACGTTTAAGAAAACGGCCCACATAACCAAACAAATGCCGACAAAGTTGGTGATTGCGAAGGTGTTACAAACCGTCGAACTATCATGTGGCCTATGGTGTTTCAGAGTGATGCTTAAGTTTGTTACTGAGGCCAACAGGTTGATAACTGAAAGAATTAGATTTTAAGCGGCTCATAGATAATCAGTTACTGATAGATACGTTCAGCTTCAACTAAGACAGCTTGGTTCCCCCTAAAATTGTAACTGACATATTTAGAAAGAATCTAGTAGTTTTATCCCAGGAAAACATAACCCTACGAAACGCTGATATTTTAAACATCTGCATCCTTTTATAGCATCAGCTACCAAGAGCACCTCTGATTCTGGTAAAATGGTGAAGAAGCTCTGCTCTAAGAAAGAGAAAGTCCCAACCACTACTTCCCATATGCTAGCTCCAGAAGGAAAACCCAAGAATCTGCCGGGTTCCTCCTCTAGCTCACGGTCTCACAAGAAACGTAAAGGTAGCAGTAATATATTCCTGCATACAAATTACAAAGCCTTTGATTGCATGCCAGAACTGAAAATTTTCAACGTAAACCTGCAGTACCAGAAGATGACAAAAGCCATCCATGGTTATGTGACAGATATCTCACCACAGCAACAAAAACAGAGCATCCCTACAATAGTAGAAAACTAATGGCTATATATTTAACATTTTCTTTGTTCAAATTATGTATAAAATACATTTCCTGACACTGCTTTTGTCGTGGACACAATGCTTCAAAATAAAGACTGCTTCTGGAAAGAGGACAGTTGGGACAGTTGTGTCTGGGTAGGAACAAAACCAAACTCGAACAATGTCAGTGAAACCCAGAAGCATTTTCGTACAAATATTAGGCGTGTTCTACCCTTACTAAAATCATATTTATGGTCCATGGAATGTAGGTATTGAGCATGGCGTCCAGCCTCTTCCCATTTATTTTCATAAACACAGCTCATAGTACTATCTATAGTTACAATCTTGACATATATATGCGGCCTCAGGCCGTCCAAATAAACCAGCATTACAACATCCACAAAAATCTGCACCACTAAACACTTCAAATCACCCCATCTAAACACTGAAATATACTCATATGTTCAATACACCCGATGAGCCACGAGAAGGACGGCATTGACACAACCAAGGAAGACTCAGTGAGGTAATTGGTTCACCCGACGACTTCTGACAACTTGATGATAAATAAGCCGAAGCTCCAGATCCTTCAAAACAAGACTGAAAATTTCTACGTAGCAACAAAAATAAAGTCGGCCACCAAGATAACGTAACCGTTGCAACGATTCAAAGATGAGCATTTCCAACAGCGCCAGCACACAAGACCAATCAAACCCACAAGGATCCGAAAGAAGAACTTCTCTGAGCTTGAGGCAAAGACTAAGAAACCGAGACGATCCAAAATCAAAGGCTTATAATAAGCCAAAAAAACACAATAACAACGAGGATTGGGAGAAAAAAAAAAGGGAAAGGATAAGCACCCAATACCAGAAAAAAAAAGAAACTTCAAATATTTGATCTAGATATATATCCGGAAAAGACAATCAGCTGAAACACGAAAAAGCTATAGAACAAATCCGACCGATGTTATGGCTGTGAGGGCAACCAGATTTTAACCATCAGCATTGGTGCAATTCTCAATAGATTCTCAGTACATATAATAATACATAAAGATTAAAAAATAAAAGAGTAGATGAGAGAGACAAGAAAACGTCTCTTGAGGAAGAGATTTTGTCTGAAATTATGAGAAGCGTTGGCCACTTGTCTGTTATTTATTGACCTATATTTTATTAATATTAAACTTTTGTCAGAGAAACTTTGTAGAATTTATACCTCTGCGGGTGCCCTTAAAATGTATAGCTTGGTTTTAGAGATAAAAGGGATAGAATTAGATTTTAGTTTTTTTTTTTTTGACAAAGAAGAATTAGATTTTAGTTTTCTGTTATAATTCATATTTATTTAAAAATATGAAACATATTACCTTGATTGGTAGAACATTAACATTAGCATTATACACTACATTATCCAATCAACATTTGTTAGACTAGCATTTAGAAAAGCATTTACTAAATACTAATGCTCTCCAAATGCTCTCTCGCAAATGCTCTCATATAAAGCTTTTGGAAGAGCATTTGCATTTACAATTTATAAATTTAAGAAATAAATATAATCAGTTCATTTATTTGATTTAATACTATCATAAAATTATTTTTATATCAAAAAAATGAAATTTTGATATATAAAATAAATTTACAATATAAATATTTCTTTTTAAAAATATTATTTCACATTTAAAATATAATTTAATTATATAAATTATATTATATTTTAAATGCAAAATATTATTTTTAAAAATAGATATTTTAATTGTAAATTTTATTTTTTTAAAATAAAATTATCGATATAAACATAATTTCTGAAATTAGTAATAAAATAAATTAATTATATCTCTTTTATATATTAATATATAAAATAAAAAGATATATATATATATATATATATAATTTATTTATTTTGTTTAATATTATTCAAATTATTTATATCCAAAAATAAATTTATATTTTATTTATTTTATTTAATAATATTAAAAATTATTTTATATCCAAAAATAAATTTATATTCTAAAAAATATATATATATTTTTAAATAATAATATTTCACATTTAAAATTTAATTTAATTTATGTTATTAATTGAGATTCATTATTTTTAATAACAATTATATTATTAATATATATATATATATATCATAATTATATATATATATAATTTAAAAATAAAAATATTATATACTAACTTTTATAAAAAAATAAAATTGTATACTACTACTGCTTTACCAATCATCTTATTAAAAATTTTAATAAGAGCATACAGCTTCTACGGCATACTGCTTCTACAGCATACTGCTAGTGCTTCTTCATCAGCTGTACCAATCGAGGCCTTAGATATTTAATCCTCGGAAGAATTTTATTATTTTAGTAAACCAGATACGTAAAATTCTTTTATATACTTATAATACTCCAGAATATTTTTTTTACTCCAAAACATATCTCGGGAAAAAATATCCACTAATCCAATAATCTCATAGCCTGATTCATCAAACTGGCACTGCCCATGGCTCTTTATATTTTCAGTGACAGACGATAATCGAAAAAGTGCACTAAATCGAATATTTAAATCCATTTATAAAGTAGAGAATGTTACAATCTTTAGAAAAAAAAAACACTTCAGAAAAAAATTAGGAAAATATATCAATAACATAATTCTGAATAAGCAAAAGAAAGAGAAAGACAACAACATAACAAGAAGAAGTAAGGAATTTTGCAAAAGAAGATAAACACAACATACTTAGAAGAGATGAGTACAACCTAAAACATGATTTTTTCTTCAACTGCATCACATCAGATTATTAATATTAATCAGATCTAGGGTGAGGAGGATGGCCATCATGGTGATGTTCATTTCCAGCTTCATTTTCTTCTTTGGAACTCGGATTTTGGTTTTCATTCTGATTGGGCTCTGGTAAGTAATTGTATCCTGGAACATGACTGTAGTTTCCAAATGGTGATGGATGGTTGGGGAGAGCCATGTTATGGTTGTAGAAATTATTCCCATTCAGCATTCTTCTTTGATCAAACATGTTCATATTTGGGTTGACGTTAATACCACCATCAACCCCAAAAGGAGAATTACTAGAGGTTCCCACATAGAAACTTGGATGAGGATATCTTCCTTGTAAGATTTCGAAAGCTTCATGTGTCAATTGTTCCTTCAGAATTTCAAGTTTACCTTTGAATTCTTTGGCTTGACCTAAGTCAAGTCCTCCAATAGATTCTTTCAACCAAATCTCAGGGATTTTGGAATTTTCTCTTATTTTCTTCAGATCTTCAGCCTTTTTTTGCTCTAATTCTAGCTCGTTCATCACCTGAAAATGTAAAAAGTCATCCTAACCATGTATGTATATAAACCCTACTTGGTAAATTATTTTTCAATACATAAAGATATATACCTACACTGGGTATTTAAAATAATACAAAAGAATATCACTTATGGTATCAATATCCATGCCATATGATTCTACACGATATTAATAAATACTGAAAAATGATTACAACTCTGTAGATCAGGGCTCTCATAATTTTCTCAAACATAATAATATTTATCAATAACAAAATAAATTTACCGCAGTAAGAGCATCATTCATATCTTGAATCGGAGGGTTTGCAGGGTTTTCATCAAGTTGCATGTTGGGTTGTGGATTGAGAGGTAGATGGTCGTTTCTTTTGAATCGATCTATTATAGTTTCTACATCCAAATGACCAAAAGAATAGACTTTTCCACTAGGTGAAAACACAATAACAGCCACATGAGCATCACAAAGTGTGCAAAGCTCACTAGCCTTTTTGAAAAGACCATTTTTTCTTTTAGAAAATGTAACTTGAAGGTTATTTTCTTTTTCCATTTTGACCATTTTGGTCTTTTGACGACCTTTACTTTTTCTCATCACTTCTCTAGGGGATAACAGAACAAAAAAAATATTGGTTGGTGTTTTTATGATGAAACATTGGGTATTTATAGCTAAATATGAGATACCAGCCATTAATATTTTGAGTTATCTAAAAGTAAGGTCAATTCAAATTTAAGGTCAATTTGAATTTGCCAGGTTTTATATTTGAATATCAATTTTACCATTCTAATACATTTCAATATCTTTATATTCCATCAATATAAGGTATGAAATTTATATTTATTTGACTATAATATTTTCACTTAGTTTGTTTCAATCTATCATAATCTGCTATATATATCTTCAACTATTTATGATATTTTCTATTTTTATAAAGTTAACGATTTCATTACAACTAATAGGGATATCACCGTGTAAAAAATGTTATTAAGAATAATTGTAAAAATTATAATACAGTGGAGACATAATACGAAAACAAACATTTGTACCAATTGACACAAGAAAATATTAAACCAAAAAATATAGTACTATATTCTTCAATACTTTTCTATAGAATAACATGTTAAGGATAGTATATTATATGTTATTATGTTTTTGCTATATTCAAAACATATCATATTTCAGTCTCTATCAGAAAACACTTTGTTATCAATACTGACGAATGTTTAAAAGTTAAATCATATTTCAATCTCAGCTAGCTACTGGTGTGTGTGTGTGAGTGTAGGTGCGTGTGTGATCAATAAGGGTGCACGTGCACTGAGTGTATTTTAAATGTTTAATTTGGTTGTGTTGCACCCATAATTTTCTAAGATTGTAAATGGTTAATTTGGTTATGTTGCACACATAATTTTCTAAGAACCTGAGTTCAATTCCCTTAAAATATTGATATCATGCAAATTACTCTAAGAAGTGAATTTATTCTCTCTATTTGTAATACTTAAAGATCGTTTCACAGGAAGCATGGACACATAGTAAACTCAATAAGCTAGACTAGTAATTATGAAAGTAATAAATAAAGTTATCAGAACTATGATGTATAGATGTTAAAGATTGATCCTAGAAATCGATATCTAATGCAAAAGACAACTAGTTCTCGCTGTGTGTATAATCTATTGACTAAATATTTGTTCTAGCTCGCGCATGCAAACAAAAAATGAGCGTCAATCGATGTTATGGCCTAAGTGTCGATCGACACTGCCTTAGGCAAGCGTTATATATCTGATCGATTTGTTCAACTAAATTCCTAGACCAACTCTTGTATGCGCCTAGGGTATCTAATCCAGCAGGATTCAGATTCCGCTAATTGATTGCACTCTTGTACCTTTAAATTCTTCTATGATTCTAGGTCAAGTAATCAGTCACATTCTCGTGATTTTCTAACTACTCTAGATCCTAATATTACAAGCCACCCTGGTGTAGAGATCTGATAATCCTATAACTCAGAATTTCATTCAAAACCCAAAAAAATCTCTAGACCTAACAAGTGAATCTACTCAAACATGAACTTTGTCACAGAAATCATAGAAAAATAGATGTGAAATATAATAAATATAATAACCAAAATTAATGGAGTTACAAGAGGACTCTGAAGGAGTTCATTTCTTCTCTCCAAACTTAAAACTAAGAACAATGAATAAAAGAAAGCATAACCGTCAACAATGGTTTAGAAAACACAAATATGGTTTAAAGTCGGCCAAGGGTATTTTGACAACTTGTGGTGACTTATGGGATTTAGTCGGTCTTGAAATATACTTGATCCACGCTCTGGAATCACCGCATCAACTATATAGCTTCCATGCAACCAAGCAAGATCTGGATGCTTTCAAACAAACAGTGTCAAGGTTCTCTCCTGTACAATATCGAGTTTATATGTTTGGAGTCTTGATTTAGAGTTTTGTTAGTCTATCTGAATATTTTCTATGTTTTAATAGGCAAAACAAGGCTGAAGTACGAGATGAAGTCAGAACTAGAAGAACGTAGGAGTTGAGGTAGATCTCTGTGGATAATCAGCAGCTAAACTGGTTTAAGAAGCAGCTGACAAAACAGAATACGCACGCCAAGGTGCTTGAGGAATCTCTTGGAATTTTGAGCAAGAAGCTAACTGTGTCGTGAGAAAGAGAACAAAGAAGAGGTATGTTTTTTTCTTATCTCAGAAAATACACAATATTTATTGAATTATCTATTGATTAATTTTTTTTTCATTGAAAAAAACCTTGGTGGTTGGTGGTTGAAGATGGATTCACGAGACATGTTTTCCCAAGGACTCAATCAGAAAAATACATGAGAAAAGCGACGCAAAGGAAGAGAATTTTGGGATGATGCAGCAGCAGGAGCGTGCTAAAGTTGTTAGTTTGCGCAATGTATGCATACATACGTACAGAAATCCTGCGTTTCTGGTGAACACACATGAGTAACTAAATTCTTCTTGTTTGATTCTTCTTTAGGGCTGAGGAAGTTTCCAAGTTCATTGAGTTTCAGCAGAGAGAGATGAAAGCGTTTGCGGAGGAGAGGGCGAATCCGATAGAAGAGCAGGAGAAGAAGAGGGTAGTGATGAAAACGAGATATTTTTTTAAAGAGATGCTTGATCTAGAGAGTGAATTTGATGCCTTTGGAGCTGTTAATGAACAAGAACGGCCTTCACAATGCAGATGACGCATACTACTACCTTACATGTGCTTCTGGTATGTTAGCGAATCTTAGGAGATTTGTGAAAGACTATTGTTCTCAATCTTAGTAGGAATACTAATCTAAGGAGACTTGAGACTATTATTCTCCATTTCAGTAAGACGACCAATGAAGTATTTTATGACCAACTGGAAGTTTGAATGTTTTGGCATATAACCAAAAGAAAACAAATTTGTGTAGGAAGCTGGTGGACTGGAGTAGGAAGTTAACCGGAAGCCGTCATGGTCGAAACCTCTGCTAAACTGAACAGTTGTTTGTTCACTGCAAGAACATCTCGGTACATTCACGTAAGTTTCAGAAATTTACATATCAGTAAAAATTGGCTTATAAGCTTTTGTCTTTTTATCATTTTTCTGCTATTTACCTTCGGTTTGATTTCGTTGGAACTGTATCAGGCTTGAAGCTTTACGCTGACCCATCTTTGAAGACGCAGGAATATTAACAACATCACAACTCAGCAAAGATGAGAGACCACGTAAAACAAAGGTATTCATGACATTTTCTTATTCTCAAATTTACTTTACCTCACTCTGCCGCTCTGTCCAAACCACATTTTGGGTATATTATGTGTTACATATGATCAAGTATTTTTTATCTATTGAAGAAAGTATCACGCCGTGAGTAATGGAGAGTCTTGGGGATTCGCAAACGTCACATGCTAAGTTAGCACTCACGCTGTATATTTAGTTAATTTTGTCTCAGTCATTACAATTTCTGCAGTTTAGATAATCAATACTTAGATTTGGTAACATAATTTATTTATTGGATGGTAAGGTTGCATCAGCTTCTTTTAATGGAGCATGCAGACAACTGAATGGACCTCCTTAGAAACTCAAGCTCTGGGGCAGGCTACATGGAGAAGTTCCTCAAGAGTTCTTTGCCGTACTGTGAAAGAGTTTATGAGACTATGGATTCGGCAAAGGAAACTGAGGTTACAACATCCAGCCTAGGAAATTGGGCATCAGCACCTTCCCTAGACCATGGTTAATCCGAGCAAGTGCGTTTAAGGAATAAAATATCTCGAAGTTTATGACAACAAATATGTTATGTTTCATCATAAAACATTCTTGTTTGTTTTTTTTTTGTTGAGGTTTTCAGTTTGTATTTATTGGTTTTGGCAGATAAAGAGATGTTTGTATCAATGATATTATAAGGGCGAAGTTATAAAAAAGCTCTCTTGATATATCCGATATCTAAACTTATATGAGTAATAATGCTAAGTTGTTTTATTCAGTGAGGCCTTACACCCTCATCAAATTCTCCGCGACAAAGAACAAAGGCAGCACAATTTCACAATTTTCTTCACTCACAACTCTGTCATATCCGTGATTAAAGATAACCAGCTTGGCGTTGACTCTCAGAGGTTCAGGTTCTATTTGTTTGAAGACTTCGAAGCAAACTGTAATTTAAGGAGTGCTTTCTATGGTAAGCTCGAACTAAGGATGACAATGAAGTGATTTCTGCAATACAATATATTCAAAAAAAAAATTTGAATATACTAACGTTCAAATTTCAGGTCAGAGACTTGCATCATTCTCACCTTTCGGATTTTGAATTTCTTCTTATGTTGTCCCCATGTATTATTGCTAAAGGAATCATAAGTAATGAGGTCACCTCCCGATGATCAGCATAATCACATTATTGATTTCATTTCTGTAAACATGTTAATAAATGCATATGAGTATAACAGACAATGCTATAGAAATCTTAAGGGATCGAGATTATTAGCCTCACCATCTAAAAATCAAACAGGTTAAAATAAATTCTTAGGACAGTTAAATTAGATGTGATAAAATAAGAAAAAATCTATTGGAATGATATCATAATTACAAACTTATCAATCGAACTCACTTTATTAACTAATATTAAAGTTTAAACCAATTTTTTTCTTTTGACCAAAAAAAAACAAATGTTTTCTCTTCTTCATTTTTGAGAAACACATCCACGTTTAATTCTCTGGATTCGTTATTTTGGTTTCAGATATATGTAATTTAAAGATGAAAAAAAACTTATGCCTTCTACAAATGGCACACTATAGTTTTTGCCAAATAAGGACTTAATGAATTAGAGCATGTTATTTGACAAAATTGGAGAATCTTTGATCTGTCTATTAAGATGTCCTCGAGAGTGTTTTAAAATACATCACATTTTTTTATGTGAAACAATGTGTTTGGCCACGGGATTGTATATAGTCTCGAGATTAACACCTGTATTCTTCTTCTTATTTATTTTCGTAAAATGAGTTTTCCTTACATTCGCTTAACTTATATTCAATTTCTTTCATGGATTGTCGTTTTGAAGGATTTTACCAACTGAGAGGGCTAGAAGGTGTTTGAGTATTTTCCCTAAAACGAATTTGTACTAAAATACACTTAAAACATTTTCAGAATGAAAGAGTCTAATTGTGGTTCGAGTTTATGTGTGCTATTAAGGACATACATCTTTGGATTATTCTTTTACGTCCATTATATTATCTTATCGTCATGGTTGCATATCTAACACTGCGTCGTGTTTTGTGTTATATAGGTTCTATGGTTTGCTTGCTTTGATGATCTTATGTAGCGGGGTTTGTTGGACATGTCTGGAACCATCTGTTATAATGTGAGACACCTTGGATTCACCTACCTCAGATCAATATGTATAAGTTATTCCCAACAATAATTATCCCCACACAATTTTATGAAAATATTGTACACACATACATGATGAAGTACGTCTGTGTTTGTAAATACATCTTAGGACCAAAGGAGATCATCAACAAATTATAAACAAATAGACGAACAAAGTCTTGCTAAGTTCTAAGTCCAAACTCTGTAAGTCTGTAGGTAATGTAAGTTATTGACGATTATATAATAAAAAAATATCATATACTTATATTCGATTAAAAAGAAAAATTATATAACAATTTTCTGCGCGTAACGCGGACACAGATAAAATGAAAATAGGTACGATAAGATTAATTACATAACTAAAAGTTTTAAGATATTTTTTATTTAATAGAGTAATTACGGAAAATTCGCTATTATTTTTAAGAAACGGATGGAATATATGTTATGACATCTCTGTGTGCGCGTGTGCGTGAGTGCGTCATTAGAGCAAACTACAACTCTATTTTAGAGTGTATGTATGTCATTGGAGTAAACTACAACTCTATTATAGAGTTACTCTATTTTAGAGTAAAAAATAAAGTAAACCATTGGAAATTGTCTAATATAGCATCCTGAAATTAAAGTGACCAGAATAGGTTTCAATAAAGGGTTAAATGATAATTATATCATCATTTCTAATTTTAACTAATTATTTATTAAATAGATAAATATTTAAAAGGCGATTTTGTTTTGATTTTTTAAAAAGCTTTTTCAAATTTTATTTGGAAAATATTTTTCTGTAAAATGTTATTTGGAAAACCTTTTTGACATGTATGATATCTTCATGAATTTGTAAAGTCTTCTCTAGACTTCAGAATTTCTTTATAAATGACCAAATATATTTTTTAAGTGTAACTTGTATATATATTTAAGAAGTTCTTCCTAAATGTATATGTTATCTTCCTGAAATTGATTTATATGCATATTTATGAGATATTACACTATACAACGTCTCTCAAAAATGTTTTTAAATATGTATAAACCTTTTACAAAATTTATATATCAAATTCTTAAAGGTATTTCGAGAACTTTAGAAAGATGTTATATGTATTTAAGAATACATTATAAAATATACATATGATTCAAATTCAGTAAGATATTTGTAAATATATACTAATGAAATTTTTCCTAAATATATACTAATGAAAGTTTTCCTAAATATATATTTAAGAATATATTTTTAAATACATATTTATGAAAGCTTTTCTAAATTTTATGAAGGTATTATATATTATTGAGAAAAGTATTTTTAAATTCAAATTCAAGAAAACTATCCAACACATTTATGAATATCTTCCTAAACTCAAGCTCATGAAGATATTATACATATTTAGGAAAGTTTTTCTAAACATTTTTTCAAGAAAGATTATTTTTTAAAATAATTCAAAAAGAAAAATTCAAAAGAAAAAGTAACAAAAAATATTGGAATAAAATTGGAAAAAGAATAGAGAGAAATTTCTTGAAATACCATAAGTTGGTTACCACATTTCAAGAATACACTTAATCAACAATCTATGAGGAAAGCTTAAGGAAGCATAAAAGCAAGCAAAGCGCCGAAGGTGCGACATGGAGGCGATTAGGGTTTCAGAGAGAGAGCGGAAAATTTCTCAGATCTAGAGCAAGAATCCTAACATTCAGCAAGTCAGGAGAGAGAGTTGCTGCTCCCGGGAGCTAGAGTCATCGAACGGCTCACGGGAGGAGAGACCATAAGGTGTCGATAGCCATAGATCTACAGATCTGAGGCTCATTAAGTCTGTGTGACTTCTTTGCGGTGCGGTTTCATTAAAAACAGAAGAAAGGCGGTAGCTTTGCAAGCGAACCATGTTTCGAACTCGGAAGAAGAAAGAGGCGTCCTTGGTGGAGGAACTCAAAGAGCTCGAGCTGTTGGAGGAAGGAGAGATGGTGGACATGCCGGATTTGGAGTTTGAGGATCTCATAGAGGAGAACACCATGAGCGTGATAGTGAGGTGCCTCAACCCCTATGTCCACAAAGTTGGGGGCCTCGTGAAAGCTCTGCCACCAATCTGGGGCTTAGAGGACAAAGTCAAGGGCAGAGGAGTTGGTGATGACAAAGTCCAGTTCATCTTCGAAGCGGAGAGCGACCTACAACATGTCCTGACGAAGGGGCCATGGTTTGTTAATGGCTGGATAGTTTCTATGAACAGATGGTCTCCACACCCAGATGAGGAGTTCCTTAAGCGGATCCCATTCTGGATCCGCATTCGAGGGCTCCCAATTCATCGCATGAAACATCAAATGGTGGAGTACCTGATGAAACCACTAGGGAAGGTGGAAAGAATAGAGCTCCATGCTAAGAACTCCAACTCCTTGGAGTATGTAAGAGCACTAGTGTGGATCAGTACGGAGGAGCCAATACAGTTCCGCAGAACAGCTCGATTCAAGTCTGGTGAAACGGTGCCCACAGAGTTGGAATACGAGAAGCTAATAAAAGTGTGCTACACTTGTAAGAGGCTCACTCATGATCAGACTAGATGCAACCTCCAAATACAAGACCATCGAAGTGAGGAAGGGATTAAGCAGAGTAAAGCTCCTGTGGAACCTATGCGTAGACACAGAGGAATCAAGGAGACCCCAAGGAAGGCGAACCCAAAGAGAGGAGCACTCAAAGGAGTGGTTTTTAAAGAGGTAACCCCAAGAGGGGAAGCACGAGGGGAAGCAGGAGGCAAAAGGATGGCTCAATCATCAAGGCAAGACAGTAGAGGAGAGTTGCGTAAAGGAAAAAAGGTGGCTGAAGTTCCACAGCTGGTCTGGCAACAAAAAGGCTCGAGAGGAGTGAGCGGCTACTCAAGAAGCTCCCAGGAATCTACAGCATTATCAAAGGGCTCAGGAGACCAGACGGGTTCAAGAGGTACCTTAGGGAGCTCTGGTGAGGGAGGAACCTCAAAAACAGGACAAGGATCAGACTCTGTCTTCAATAGGTTAAGTGGAATGGAGCTGGGAGAGGATACAGAGGTAACGCTGGAGGATCTTCGTGATAAATTAACTGAAGCTCGATCAGGAGAAAAACAGGAAGGACAATCGAGTAAGGGAAGTCGAAGCCCACCCTCAGTGTTTGAACGTCTTGGAGGTCAGCTTGATCTCACCCCTCGAGAGAAGAGAGTAACAGGAGGAATGGGTAGTTCCAAAAGAAGAAGGATGAGTAGTAGCGATGAAAGGAAATCGAAGAAGATGAGAATAGGCTCTACTGAAAAGACAAATGAGGCTCCATCTGTTTTCTGCCGACTCGGCAGTATGAGTAAAGGGTCGGAGAAGAAGTCAGAGGCTTTGAGCCAGGCGGCTAGTCAAGGGGGCTTCACTACCCCCACTCATTCTGCTCTTGTAGCAGCATCTGTCCCAGACCATTCTGTCCGTAGGATAGCATTGGCAAGTGGAAACAAAAGGAAAGAAGGGTTGAAGGTTAATACCAACCCTTCGAGGTCAATATGAGAATATTGAGTTGGAACTGTCAGGGATTGGGGAATGTCCCGACAGTTCGACATCTACAGGAGATACTTGGTCAGTATTCTCCTGAGATAATATTCCTCAGCGAGACCAAAAGTAGGAGAAGTTATATGGAGTATGTTGTGGAGAAGCTAGGCTTTCAGTATCTGAGATCAGTGGATGCAAAAGGAAAGGGTGGAGGCCTAGCTCTTCTATGGAAACAATCGTGTGAAGTGGAAATCTTGCAAGCAAACAGTAGAGTCATTGATGCGAAGGTTAAATGGCAAGATCACCAATTCCACCTCACTTGTGTATATGGAGACCCAGTGAAGAGTAAAAGAAGTGAAGTCTGGGAAAGATTATCCAGACTAGGCGCAGAGAGACAAGGCCCTTGGATCTTAACTGGAGATTTTAATGAGATGGTAGATCAATCGGAGAAGTCCGGCGGAGCTGAGAGATCAGAAAAAGAAGGCCTAGAATTTCGTCAGCTCCTTAGCAACTGGGGTCTGTGGGACATTAAGCATAAAGGCGATTTCCTATCCTGGGCAGGAAGAAGGATTAATGGTCTGGTACAGTGCCGGCTAGACAGATCAGTGGCAAACCAACAATGGCTCGAGTGCTTCCCACAGGCCACCATCTACTATCTGAAGAGAGTTTGTTCCGATCACAGTCCCATCCTAACCTCCCTGGATGGAATGCAATGGAAGAAAAGAGCAACCTTCAAGTACGATCATCGATGGACAAAGCGAGAAGGCTTCATTGAGGTTGTGAATCAGGGCTGGAAGGCGCAAGGGAATGGACAAGCCAATATTATGGGAAGAATCTCTACCTGTAGGAAAGCCATTTCATTGTGGAAGAGAAGTGCAAAACCAAGTTCAGCAATGAGAATACAAGAACTCCACTACAAAATCGATGAGGCATCAAGACAAGAACAGTTCAAAAGAGAAGAGCTGGAAAGCATGAGGAAGGAACTGAATGAAGAATACTATAATGAGGAACTGTTCTGGTGGCAGAAGAGTAGGATGAACTGGCTGAGGGCTGGGGATAGAAATACCAAATATTTTCATGCTGTAACCAAAAATCGTAGAGCTCAAAACATGATCAAAAGTTTGATTGATGATATTGGGAATGAATGGTTTGCAGATGAGGATCTTGGTAAAGTGGCTGAGCAGTATTTCAATTTTCTTTTCTCTTCGGAAGATGTAGGAGCGGAGCTAGCAGTGTGGAGTGAGCTACCACCAGTGTTGACCGCTACTCAAAACGAGACACTTATGAAGCCGATCTCAAGAGAGGAAGTCAGAAGAGCTGTGTTTGAAATCAACCCCCATAAATGCCCCGGACCTGACGGCATGAATGGATTCTTTTTCCAACAGTTTTGGGAGACATGCCAGGAGGAGGTTATGGAGATGGTGCAGAGGTTCTTCCAAACTGGAGTGATGGAAGAGGGGGTAAACAACACAAACATATGCCTTATACCCAAGAGCCCGACTGCAAGAAAAATGAGCGAATACCGGCCGATCAGTTTGTGCAACGTGGCATACAAGGTGATATCCAAGCTAATGACAGGGAGACTCAAGCAGGTGATGCCATCATTGATCTCAGAAACACAGGCAGCTTTCGTGGAGGGAAGACTCATATCCGATAACATCTTGGTAGCTCACGAACTGCTTCATGCGTTAAGCTCGGATAACAAGTGTGCCTATGAGTCTATCGCTATCAAGACGGATATCTCCAAGGCCTATGATCGTGTTGAATGGAGATTCCTGGAGAGAACAATGCAAGCGCTAGGATTCAATGAACACTGGATTAAACTCATTATGAGCTGTGTCTCATCGGTGCGATACCAAGTTCTGATCAATGGAACCCCATTTGGGGATATAGTACCATCACGGGGACTCCGACAAGGTGACCCTCTGTCACCCTATCTTTTTGTGATGTGTACAGAGATGCTGGTCCAAATGTTGAAGAGAGCTGAAGAATCAAGATTGATCTCGGGATTAAGGGTAGCGAGAAGAGCCCCTCCGGTCTCCCATCTTTTGTTTGCGGACGATAGCATGCTATATTGTAAGAGCTCAGATGAGGAAATAGACAGGGTAACCCAGCTTCTGCGTAACTATAGCATTGCATCGGGCCAGAGGATTAACTATCAAAAGTCGAGCATCTACTTTGGGAAGCATATCCCACTCCAGAGACGGGAGGAGATCATGATAAAATTAGGGATCGATCAAACCGGGGGGGAAGGCTTTTATCTAGGAGTCCCAGAATCAATGGGTGGTTCACGCGTCTCCATACTGCGCTACTTGAAGGAGAACATGGCTCAGAAAGTACAGGGATGGCAGACTAAATTCCTGTCACCGGGAGGTAAAGAAGTCTTGCTAAAAGCAGTGGCTATGGCACTCCCGACATACACAATGTCCTGCTTTTTGATTCCAAAGACGATATGCAAGCAGATAGTATCCCTAATGGCGGACTTCTGGTGGAAAACAAACAAGGAGTCAAAGGGGATGCACTGGAAAAGTTGGGATCATCTGTGTAAGTCAAAAGATTGCGGAGGACTTGGATTTAAAGATTTGGAAGCTTACAATCTGGCACTCTTAGGCAAACAGCTATGGAGGATGGTCACTAATCCTGATTCATTGATGGCCAAGATCTATAAGAGCAGGTACTTCAAGACATCTGACCCTTTGAATGCAACTCTAGGATCCCGGCCATCCTATGCATGGCGGAGTATCTTTGCGGCTCAAGAGCTAATCAAAAGAGGGGCTAGAGTCATTATCGGCAATGGTCAGAGAACAAAGGTCTGGCAGGATAGATGGATTGGTAAAACTCCGGCAACAATGGTCCAGTCAATGGCATGGAATGGATACTCACGGGAAATGGTAGTGACAGAACAGTTGAAAGTGAGTGACCTCTTGGATTCAAGCTGCAGAACTTGGAATGAAGAGTTACTACAAAGCTTGTTCACTGCAGAGGTACAAGCCCAAATCAGGAAAATAACCCCAGCAGGAAGGAGAAGCGAGGATTCTTATGCTTGGGATTTCACTAAAACAGGCCATTATACGGTGAAGTCAGGCTACTGGGTCCTAGTGAACATCATTGAGGCAGAAAAAGAGCAGAAGGAGGCACTACAGCCGAGCCTTGACGGCCTCTACCAACAAGCATGGCGAGTGAATGCAAGCCCAAAAATACGACACTTCCTATGGCGCTGCATTAGCAACTCAATCCCGGTAGCAGCTAATATGGTAAGAAGACATATCGCAAAGGATATGAGTTGCAGCAGATGTGAGTGTCGTGAGGAGGATATTAACCATGTGCTCTTCCAGTGCACTTATGCGAGACTGATATGGGCTCATTCCACAATTCATCCTCCCCCTCATGGTATCTGGTCGGATTCGATCTACACCAACCTCCATTGGGTCTTAAACCAAAAACAAGAGTTCCCAAAGGAAGAGGTGGAAGACGAGTCTGTGCCTTATCTGCTGTGGAGGATTTGGAAGAACCGTAACGAGTTTGTGTTTCAAGGTAAAGACTATGACGCTTATGCTACGGTTCTAAAAGCAAAGGAGGATGCCTTGGAATGGAAAAGTAGAGAAGAGGTACGAAATAAAGAGGTAAAAAAGCCTACAGAAGAGGGCCATGACCGCAAATGGAGAGCGCCACCACCCATGAAGATTAAGTGTAATATTGATGGATCCTGGAAAAAAGAAACATGTGAAGGTGGAGTTGGGTGGGTCGCGAGAGATCAACAAGGCAACCTCCTCTGGGCAGGGGCGAAGAAGCTGTCAAATGCAGGGTCAGTGCTTGAAACTGAGGCTGAAGCTCTCCGGTGGGCCATTCAAACCTTAACCGGGTTTGGTTATACAAGTGTGGTGTTTGAGACTGATTCCCTGACTTTAAAGAAGCTAATCTATGGAGAGGAAGAGATGTGGCTGTCTATTAAGCCTATCATGCAGGAGATTAGTTTTTTACTGACAGAAAACAGTGGCTATGGAGTGGAGTTCTATCCTAGGAGTGGTAATAAAGTAGCAGACAGAATAGCGAGGGAGACTACAACGTTCGCGTCCTTTGTCCCTAAGTTGTATTCTGTTGTGCCAGTGTGGTTAAGCTCTTTTGTTGAGGTTGATAAGATCTTGTAAACACTTGAGATTGGTTAATGAAAAGTAAGTTGTTGAGCCAAAAAAAAAAAAGAATACACTTAATCAAAAATATCTTAACATTTGGGTTTAAGGTTTTGTATTTATTGTTTTTGGATTTAGTATTTACGGGGGGATGGGTTAGCCTTGATTTCCACTTGTGGTTGGTTTAAGTTTACATGAAAAATGTGAGTAACTTATTTTACTATTTTTTTGTTTTTTACTTAATATTGCAAGACAATTTTGCACAATAATTCGCAAGTATTTTGATAGTGATCTTGTTTCTTTCAATACTGGACTTAGATTGCACTGTTTGCATTATCCATTAAAGGCTCCTAAACACTTGGGAGACTTCGCACAAAAAGCATTTCCAGAATGTTGCCTCATGTTCATGAACAGTGGCCCAAAAAGCATTTCCAGAATGTTGCCTCATGTTCATGAACAGTGATACTTTGGCCGAGAGAGAGGAGCATATATTTACCCAAATGTTTCTGGCAAAACATGATTAAAACTCGATGCACGTAACTTCAAATGGAAAAGAAGAGCTGAAATTTTTTATAATAAATAAATAGAAGTTGGAGCCAATAATTTACAATGATGTTACATGACCTCTATGGCTCCTGGGCATCCGAGTAAACAAATTACATCGGAACCACCTGTGCCCACTTTTCTGCCTATTTCAGTACACTAAATCAGCCTGTGCTTTTCTTTGCAAAATACAACCCCCTGCAGACACAAAGGGCCAAGATTCTGAACCGATACTGAAGAGAAAGTCTCAACAACATCGTAAAAAAAAGCATAACAATAATATTAATAATAATCAATACCGGTTCAAATCTTGGCTAACTCCGGTATGCTGTCTGATGATCCTGTTGATTGTTCTGTGCATAGCTTTAAGAGTCAAAAGGAACACCGAATCATCCCGAGACAGATCAAAGCAGGAACAAATATCACTCATCAGAATCCGAGTCAATGGAGAGGAACATCCGAGGTCTTACAGAACGCTTCTGGCGAGGAAATGAAAATGGGTTATCTGATCTTTGCCTCTTTGCCTTGTCTTGTCTACTCTCATTCATACCCAAAAGCAACGAATCTGCAAATAAAAGAACACACTAACCAGTCAGTAACTCTACTACATGGACTATCTATATAAAGGAGGTGAAAGAAAATGAAACACAAGCAGGATCCACATTAATTATGTTTTAATTTGTCTCAGTCAGGGAACGAACCATTCTCTGTCGTATCATCCAAAGAACCTTCCCTTGTTGACATCTGCTGGCTTGAGTTGAGCCCGTTCGCAGTAGCAGGCTCTCCGGGATCCTCACAGGCGCTATCGCCTAGCCTAAGCGAGATCCAGTCATCACTCCGGATACCATTCGACATGTCACCTTGGTTTCGGAAACCTGACTGAGCTGAACCATCTGGTTTCGTCGGCAAAAATATCTGAAGCGAGGGATCGTCTCTTCCAAACGCAAGAGGATTGTCAACTAAGCCATCATTTGCAACAGGTTCAGATCTTCCATCCGAGCACGGAGCTACAGGAGGAATAGATGCCATTGATGTCTCAGGAGCCATTGTGTAATCTCCATTTATTTCAGGACCACAGTTCAGTGAGCCTTGATGATGCAAACCAACCAAGCCTTCTGAAACATCAGCATCAGATGCAAATAGTTGGAAACCAGAGGCTTCTGGAGTTTCAGATGGGAATGACCAAAGGGGCGTATCAAATTCATCATCGTCATTGAAAAGACCTAAGCGTGAACTTCCCCCAGCTATGGTGTGCGGGTCTTCGTTATAAGAGTTGATCATTCCAGAAGGGTTCAACGGAAAATTTACCCCATCATTGGCTCGAGAATCACTGTACGCAGGTCCAGGGGTGATTACTATATCATTATCTTCATCAGAATCACTCAGAACAATAACTTCATTATTTCTATCCTCTCCACCTTGGTTTCCATCAGGAAAGTTGTAACCTGAATCGACATTCATCGAGATGGAATCAAGTTCAATGCCGTTGGTTCCAAAGTCAAAGGTTCCTCCAATAGCACCCTGGTTGACGCTTGTATCATCACCATCCCTACCACTTCCAGTAGCACTACTACTCATTGGTATAATATTCTTCTCTTGCCTATTACTTGAAGACATTCCATTTGTATTATTAGGCTTGCTAACTTCCCAAACACCATTGCGGTTCTTCCTTATGCCAAGTTTCAGAGGGGTTGGGCCACCATCTGAGAAACCTTCTTGTTTAACCGGGATCATCATTTCCATCTTCCGTTTAATCTCATCAGCAGAGGGGCAAAGACTACCATCGGGCGCGTGCCACTGTGAGAGTTCCCCCAGTTCCCTACGCTCACTCTCTCTTTTGGATTTAACACGCCAAGAGCCGTCAGGTTTAACTTCAATTTCAGTCACCTCTTCATCACAATGCATCATCTGTCGTGCAGGAAGAAAGCATTTCAATAAATAACGTAGATACTAAGATCCAAGAATTATAGTATTCCCACAAGTATACCTTTGACGTGATACGGTTAAAATAAGGATCCACGATTACATGCTCCACTGAGTAGTTCTTCAGACAAATAGGGCACTGCCACTGCATGTAACCGAGTCACAGAACAAATAAAGTCAGAAAAAAGAAGAGGAATAACCCAATCTGTTGAAAAGCAGAGGAGACATGCCTTTCTAGAACGTTGATTCAACTCCACAAACACCTCAAGGTCAAAACCGCCCATGTGCACACAGGGTAAAAATCTCCCAGCAACTTTTATCCTAGAACCGCTCATCTAATGACACAACATAAAAGAAAGTTAAAATTCAGTTGCAAGGAAATACACACGTGCACAGTATCAGATAGCCCTAGGTAGATGGTCAGCATCGGTTATACGACTGCGATAAAGATGAAAACTGAGCTACAAGCTATTGGCAACTTACAGGACACCGGAGGTTGACACCGAAGAAATCAGCAACAACTTCAATGTCACTATCACTGTCGGCATTATCATCTCCACCTCCACCTCCAATGCATCGTCGAACACGTGCAAGCGCATCTTCAAATGTCTCCCCTTTCGTCTCTTCTGGAATTAAATTGAGAACCTAGATGGGAACAACAAGTAAACATTGAGGTAACTTAGATCACCGTAGCTATATCCATGAGCTATCAAGAACACTAAGATGACTCTTAACTAAACGATTTCATTCCAATGAAGTTGTATTGTATCTTTTGCACACCGTGTTTCATGCAAGACCAAGTTCAGTGACTTGTCCGAGTGAAACATAGGCCAAAGAATAGATGTCTAAAAAAAATGGACATACTTAATAGGAGTTGGAAATAAACAAGAGTAAGTTAAATGTAAATTTCACAGATTACTTTCTTCAGATGCGAATTTAACTTCGTAACCCTCTTAAAATGCAATTTTCTTTATGTCTGTAATCAGAAGCTCGTTTTGTTTCTTCTTCAATCATTATGTCTGTATTGCCCCCATAGACCGACAAAATCATGTTTGAATGTTTCTCATGCAAATGCAATACCAGTGATCAGTACCTGTTGTAGAGTCCTACGCTTCACAAGTCTAACTCCGAAACAAAAGATCCGACTGTCACCTCCACTCAAGGATATTCTGTTAATTCCATCTTTAACATAAGGTTTGATCTGCCAAAATAGTAGAATGAGATGGTAAACAAATTAAACCACCGATTGCAAAACTTTCAATGTATGAGAGAATAGACTCTATACTAAAGTCAATAATGTGGAAAAGGAATGGAAAACACACAATAGGTCCATCGTCGCGGCCATTGGCTCCCAAAAGCTGTGACCCAGGTCGGTAAATTGCACGTATAGGCATACCTATGAAACGACAGGGTATATCATGAATCGCACACCAGCAAACATAAAGGCGTCTTACTGAGCATAGTCAGAATAACAGGAAAACTAAGACGTATGTGAATGCAATGCGCCCAAGGGACCTTATGACTATGCAAGACAACACATTCCCGATTTCAAAGGAGGCATTATCATACCATTGATCTGCAGATCAGCATGCTGAGGCCACTGCATCCTAAAAAGAACTTTGTCATTCAAAAGCATACACCAAGCCTGAACAAAAAAAAAGGAGAAAATTCCTGTTAGAAACGCATAAATAGGTTCAGTGTTACATATTAAAGTATTTTGCGAAACTCAACCTGAACATCGTAATCTTGTTTGGCCAATAAGTCCTTGTCTGCCCTTGTGATTTGAAATGTTCTCTCAGCACTCTGCATTGTGCTTGTACTGGAAAATTTTTGATCGGAGTATTAGAATGAATAAAAGCCAGTAACAGAATTTTTTCAGTAGGGGTACATCTAGCTACGAAAAATTGTGATTCTTGTTCTCTCTAGACACTAGAAAGATTGTCTTATTGCAGCTTCAAGTTGAAAAGTCAACTGACTAGCAGGATTCTGATTTGGATCCACCACTATTAAATACCCATTCCCAAAGAGAGGAAAAGACGAGAAATATATAGTACCAATTCACACAATGCAGATGAATCATTAGTGAGAGCACTTTATTGCAAACCATTAGAGGGAACAAAACGTGAACGTGTTTAACGCAAGATAAACAGATGTTGATGTATCATCTAGGATAATCTCATTGAGTACTTCAGCTTTCTAAAGTAAAATTGTAAAACAACTGTAAGTTTCAAAGATGGGAATAGAATTAGACAAGTTCAATAACGACAGCAACAAAGAAAATATGAACTTCTCACCCATCGGTTGGGATGGCCGTTGAACCCAACCTCACTGGATAAAGTGGATGTGCCACTGTAACCCAAAACCTGCACAAAGATAACCGAGCCGTGAATCACGATACTAATCGATACTTACTGTAAATACAATGAAATTTAACAACAACATTCTAACTACTGTGAAAACAGAACTAGAAGCAGAATAACTACAAATGAAACTAGGATGGAAAGCATGTCAAAAGGAAATTATGCCTATTAATCACAACTCAAACAGAGACGGGGAAAATAAAATCTTACGGGTCAGCTCGAGTGAGTCGGCAGACTTCACAATAAAATGATTCAGGAAGTGGTGGATTTCCATCCATAGGCTTTTCCGGGAGAATAACACAGCCAACATGCTGCCAAACATGGCATCTTGGATCATCACACTGAAACCGAAAAAAATAAAAAAATTACAAACAAAAAGCATCACGTATTTTCACAAATGGAATCAACGATAAATACATATCAGGTCATCATCAGCCATAATACACCACGAGATGCTCAAACAGGAATAGACACGCCGAGCATGTCCAAGATTTACCTGTATCATTGATTCAGTCTCCAGTGAACCTCCACAAACACATCGAACTTTCATCTCTGGTCGAAAGGAAGCTTCAGGCTCCCCCTTGACTTTCAGATTACTGGTATCTGAACTAACTTGTCCTTTCGATGCTAAATCACTTGCCCCAGACACTTTGATTTTCCTATTGACCACAAGGAAAAAAAAAAAAAAAAAAAACCTACTGTGTTAGTTAATTAAAAAAGAACAAAGCAAGGCGTTTCCTTAAAAGAAATGATTCAATTCAACACCTATAAGTATCATCCACTAGTCTTGCAACTTCCTCCTTGGGCACTGTGTTCCTTTTAGACCACAACCTCGCAGCTGTCAGTAGGAAACGAAAACGGATGTCCATGAGAAGATGACAGAAGCGTGAATAAACAGAGAGAAAGGGTGGTTAGTTCAACTAAACTAACCTTTTCCATCAGAAAGAACGGTCAAGATCCGCTCCACAAGTTCCTGTACAATCAATCAATCACACATAAGTATTCAACAGTAACCCTATGAAGCTTATCTGATATCCAAAACAGTACATTACTTAAAATTTAAAACGGAAACAGATAACACTATAATGTCTTATAGATTGAAACTCTAAACACTCATAATCTAAAACAAACAAACAAACAAACAGTCACCTGCTTCTTTCCCTGTTTCGAAAGTCCGAGCTGAGTGAGCACATCCTTGAGTTCTTTAATCCGAAAATGTAATAGCTTATCCTGTAAACACACACACAACACGCATATATGTATTAAAAAGGTTCAAAACCAACACACGCATATATATATTTTTTTTTAAAAAAAGCACAGATCTTTCTACCTTACAACGAGCTTCCACATCCATGGCTTGAATCCCAGACACAAACAAGAAGGGAGAGAGAAACCTAAATTTTCACAAATTAAACACAAACCAAAGGGATCGGAGACTGCATCAGAGCCCAAACTGAATTGGGGAGATTTAGGGTTTTCACAGCTTTCGATAAGATTTTTCTCCCTTAGGGAAGAAAAAAAAGTGAGGAAGGCAGCCACCAAACTAGACAATGGGGAAAAGAAGAGAAAAAAAACGATCCGGAGGAGAAACAAAAAAAACAAGGGTAGCCGGACCAGTCGCCGATTATCTAATCCGGTTTAGTGACGAGCAATACGTCCGGGTTTAGTTTCTGTGCGGTCACGTGCACCGTCTAATCCCAAAGCTCTCTCCCGCAAGAATCCATACAACTTGACGTGTTTTATTTGACTTTCTCCTTCTCTCAGTCACCCACTACTGTAACGGTGCCGTTTCGTTGATCTTTTATGTAATTGTAAACTAATGAATCTAATATTCCGACCGTCCCCCACGTGTTTGATTAGATGACACCAGCCGTTGGCTCAACCGGCCCGGTTTATAATTTTTCCAAACCGATTTGGTTTTTTTTTTGTCAAACCGATTTGGTTGTAAATGCAATTCTTTTACCTTTGTGTTAGGCCATACGCATCGAAGACTTTTAGTAGAAGTTCACACGAATACCGAGAGAAAAAAATATTAAACTATTCGCATATTTATGAACCTGTCTCGCTGCGCTTCTTACCAATGAACCCGTCTCGCCGCGTGTCGCGCCCGCGATTGGTCCACCTACTTTTTTTTTTTTTTTTTTAAATCAAACGGAAAAATTAAAAAAAAATAATAAAAAATTAAAATTATGAACCCCACAAAGGGTTTACTGATGCGCCTGCCCTTAGTGTGTACTTCTACAAAAAAAAAAATTGGGAAACTCGGTCTAATTTGGCGGGTGGAATTAGTTATTCGCGGACTATTCTCTTTATTAGTTATTTATTCGTTATTTGTATCTAAACTTTTATAATTGTATATTAAATTTTTCTGGGATGGGCGTCTCGGATTTTTGGAGTCAAAGATTTTTGCTTCATTTATGTATTTCTAAATTTCTGTTCAGATTCAGTTTAGATCTTTGCGGATTCTATTCAGGTTCGGATAATACATTTAAATTAATTTTAAAATGTTAAAAAATTTATATACTTTAAATTTTTTAAAATTTATGAACAAAATGTTATATTATATATAAATTTGAATAATATATATCAAAATACCTTAATAGATATTTAAAATATTTTTAGTATTTGAATATATTTTAACTATTTTAGACAATTGTTTTTGACTATTTATAAATATTTTCAAGTAGTTTAGACAACTTAAAAGTTTGGATGGTTTTTAATAACATTAAATCTAAAAATAGTTAATATATTTAGGTATGTAAATTTATTTCAGATATATACTGGTATTTGAAATATTCTGGTTTCGGTCAATATCGGTTATCTAATTAAATACCAAAATTTTAATCAACTTCGATTCGGGTTCGGTATTACTTTTTCATATTGAGTTCGGTTCGGTTCTTCGGATTTATGTTTTACCTAGCCCTATTAAACAGTACTCTCTAAAACACTGTTAAATAAAATATGTATGAGTTGATCAAATCATTATGTTCAGCCATCCAAGATTTAAGGAATAATTAGTTTTAACGTATATCTCTATTGGCATGTGTAGATCTTTGTGGTTTCGCAAACTGATAACAAGTTCAGCTAGATGAATAATAACTAACATTTGTTTGCAAATGGATTCTGAAAGCCATAGTCGTCAGATAACAAGGACATTATAAGTTCGTTTCTTAAAAAAAAAAAACAAATTGCTTCGGTCGTATTATGGGTCAGGGGTCAAGAAAGTTGTTTAGTTTCTCTAGCTCTCATTTTGCTTCACTCTTTCGCCTACGTGACGCAGGAAGATACGTCAATCGTGGAAGGAAGTTCCACAAGATATATGTTTCGGGTCTTAATGTTGGTGGCATTTGGAAACTCTTGAATTATGCTAAATTTCCATATATATTGAAAACGATTTAAAGGAGACAGTGGCAATTCGGTGAATATGTTGTTTGGGCAGGATGTGTTACGTTTTTCGAGAAAATTTGCATATGATCAAACAGTTTCGTGATCCATTTCACAAATAAATTTTTCTGCTGATCCAAAACCCAAATTACAAAGGGAAAATTTCATAACTACACTTTGTGTAATAACACAATTCAACAATACCATCAATAGAAAGGACATTTTCACACATACACTTTTCATTAATGTGTAAAAGACAAAATTAACCTTACCTTATCTTTCTCTCCCCGTGGAGATCCATCATCTCTTCTCTGTCGTCTCTCTCCGATGAAGTCGTCTCTCTCAAGCAGTCGGTGACAGAAGAGTTACAGAGATCCATCGTCGTTTCTATTGAGATCCGCCGTCTCCGTCATCCGCCGTCTCCGTCAAGATCCATCGTCTCTGTAATCTGTCGTCTCCGTCGAGATCCATCATCACTCTCTTTCTCAGCTGACGACAAGAGATTACGAGAATCACGATTAAAATCTCAAATATGTTGGCTCCTCATCACGATTGACACTGGTATGTTTCTAATTTGTATACTTTTTGTTTGATTCAAGTAATTTTTTGAATTTGTTCTTTCTGATATAAAAAAAATCAGAAAAAGTTGGTTTAGAGCATGTCGATCTAAGGGAAAGAGTTTTAATAGTTAACATTGAGCTTTCGAAAAATTATAAACCTTTATAAATCTGGGTTCAAGTAATATTAGAATTTTCATTCCTCTGTTATCCAAAAAAACAAATAAAGTTGATTTGATTTAGACTTGTCGTTTGAATAGTTCTGGCTAGGAGAAAGATTTTTGGATAGTGAACATTGCATTTCAAAGAATTATAACCTCTTATAAATCTTGATTTTATGATATTGTCAATAGTACAACTTAATGCTTAATGATATTACGATGACATTGTTTTCTCCATAGCTTTGAAAGCATATACTGAGATGCATGACTTAGATAACGGGAAGAAGATACACTGCGACATCGTTAAGGCGTCAGGCTTTGATAATATTGTGTTGACAGGTCTTGTAGATATGTATGCTAAGTGTGGAGAGATCGAGAGTTGTTGTAGAGTGTTTGACGATATTGCCCTTAGGAATGTGATTTTCTGGACTTCGATGATTGCTGGGTATGTGAAAATGGCTTAAAAATGTGAAAATGGCTTAAACAAATGGCGTATAGAACATTATATCTTCTCTCTCTTTACATGACATCTTTTGATGAACAAGTTACTTCATTCTCTCCACATGCTGAAACAAGCTTCGTCTCACAATCAGACCTTACTGGTGTGCTCAGCTACAATTATCAAGTATCTTCCGTGTCTGAACGTTCATGTCCTTGGAGTTTCCAAGCCAACTTAAAAGTCTTTTCTACAAAAGTAAGTAGAACACATTGGTCTTCAACATTTAGCATATTTGTTTAACTGATTTGATGTTTGCAGAAGAATAAAAGATATGTTTATGCTCATCATACTACCCTTGGAGATCTTCTAGGCTCATCTCACATCGTAGATGACATGGAAAACCCGAGTAGGTTCTCTGAAGAAATCTTGAGATGCATATCTTCAATGTATATCATACTCTCCGGCAGAGCAAGAACCAGTTCTTGTATTCAGGCTTCACCTTCATCCAAAACCAGATTTGATAGTTGGAACCCATGCCTTGGGGATAGCAAAGAAGCAAACGCTCCACGAGGTGTTGTAATAGAGTCTCTGAAACTTCACCTGGATGATAGTTGTTTCAATAATTTATAAGTCTTTATAATTTATATAGCTAATTTATAAATCTTTATAAAATAAGTTATAAACTCTTAGAAATTGGTTTATGAATCCGGATAAATGACTTATAAGGTTTTAAAAATCATTTAATTGTTTCTTTTAAATTTAAATTACCCAAGAGATCATATGTGCAGTTTCAAGATATTGTTTACTTGAAATCAAACTCGTTTATAGTTAGTTACACAATACATATACAGCAAAAAAGAGAGGGAGGGAGATTGGCAGAAGCATTATAATTGTTTATAAATTATTTATAATTGTTTATTATCATGAGTGGATAGTAAAATCATAAGCTTTAAGATATTCCTATAACTAACTGATTAATATTTATAATTAATGTATAACCTCTTATAGAAATATTTATAAATTCTTAAAATTTTCACGTAAAATGTTTATACAAAAATTTATAAATGATTTTTTAAGTTAGAAAATGTTTTATAAAACCTTATAAACTCTTTTTTTTCTTACTAAAAACCTATTGGAGTAAAAGTTATAACGATTCTCATTTTATAAACCCTTATGAATCAATTGATAAGGTTTTTATACATTAACTTAGAAACCTTAATAAATTAGTTGTATAGGTTTATAAATCAACTAAAAGATTCTATAACCATTTAAAAATCCTTATAAAACAATTTATAATGGTTTGTATAATAATTTATAAAGGTTTATAAGGGTATGTAAATAATTTAGAAGGGTTTATAAAAATAATTTGTAAAGTTTAAACACCATTATAAAAGATTATAAAACAATTTATAAGGGTATGTAAAATATCTGAAGCGGTGGAGACTTGCTTGTTATCCGCATGTGCCTCAGAATCTGCCACGTATCATCATCTCCTTACAAAGCCTGCACGTGTTCTTTAGTTTTATGAATTTAATCTTGTATATCAAAGTTTTATGAACTTGACATAACTAATTGTAATCTATACATTTCCATTTGTACAATTAAAAAATGAAATCAATAATCTCTATACAATATTTTTTATGTCCTTATGAAAATGTAAAAGAGGTTCTAAATACCTAAAAGGCACTGTTATAGACAATATTGTTTCGCACAATTAAAGAGAGTGGGTACATATATTTTTGCAATATAAAAACACAAAACTAGTGACTGTGTCAAAGTAAATAACGAAGTCTTATAAATAAAGCATGACCAAAAAATTAACCTCAAAAATTGTTACACAAAAATGAAGAAGTCCTCCGCTTTCTTTATGTTTGCTCATAAAGGAGGCCACTTGGAGATCATTCCTAATAAAAACTGGAAGAACCTCTTATATAACAAAGAACCTCTTTTGTGTATTATTTATAAACTCTTATTAAATGTATCCATTAATAAGAGTTTATAAATATTTATAAATTGCAGCATACACAAGATAGTGATTGATGTAGCTTCATCGGCCAAAAAAGGATTTCCTGTAACAATACCCTTTCTAGTTGATCTCAATGTAAAAGTGAACATATGTTTCATCGCTTTACTTCTTTCTAGCATATTTGGTGAAAGAGCCATATCACCACCCTTTTGTTGTGCTTCCAAATCAAGGAGGATCTGATCAAAGGCATGCTGTATAAACACAGAGAAATACTTAACTTCAATTGGAAGAATCTGCAAAATAACAAGCTTTAAGCACAAGTTCACAAGAACATCTCCTCAGCTATGTTGGTTTCGCATTTTGCAGAACCAGAAAAAATGATTTGCTTGTTCTTGGAAGAAACTTTGGAATGACCCAGACTTTTTTGTGATGTCATTGAGAGCATTACGAGCACCTCCAAGCTTCTTCTTCTGACCAATCACATATCACTTTTAACAGAAGCATCAGTAACAACAGTCTTTTAAAATAACAAACAAGCAAATTCTTGTTTCAAAGAATCCATCAACTGTTTAAGCATATGATTACACATAGGTGAGGACATCCTCCATTCTTTTGAAGTTTGATCAGATATGTGGTTATTTTAATGAATCTTGTTTGACACAATCAATTGTCATATTTGTATTCTTTTCTGAAACATAAAAAAAGCATAATGGTGATAGTCAATCTTTATATACACAACTATATTGTGGGATAAAATTATATGTGATAATGACCCTCCATATACACAATTGTTTTATAATTAAGGTCTTATAGATGTAAAATCTAAGGAATTACTACTTCCAACAATAAGCAAATCATGAGTACTACATACTACCTTGTAAAATAACTGAAAACTCTTATATACAAAAATGTTAGCACTATGTTCTTTATCGATAAATTTATAAGGTCTTATAAATTTGAGATTTGAAAACTTCATGCGAAAAACTTTGTCTCCCTTCCCAGAAATTGATCGATTTTGAGAAATCAAGCTAAAATTACAAAAGGAGACGAAAATCACCATCTATTACCCTTTCACCTTTGTTATGCGTTCAAGGTGAGAAATCCTCTTGTTTTGTTCGTTTGAGCTCGTCAGACATATGCTTCGTCAAATCTCGTCGGAATCGTTGAATCTTGTCGGCAAAAGTGTCAGAATTGTCGAAACTCGCCGGGAAGTCGCCAGATCTCGCTCGCCGGGAAGTCGCCAGATCTCGCTCGCCGCCGGAGAGCTCGTCGTCGGAATGCTCGGAGAGCTCGTCGGAGAGATCATCGGAGAGCTCGTCAGAGAGATCATGGGAGAGCTCGTCAGGTTCGTATTCAGTCTCGTATTCAGTCTCGTTTGATTGGATTTGGAGAGCTGTGGGAGAGAATACACCAAGGGGTATAACAGTCATTTTCTTATTTAGTTTTTAGTGGTAAAGTTGGTTAGTGTATTTTTGAAAAGTGGTATCATAAAAGTGGTATTAGTGGCAACTCCCCAATTACAAATTTGGCCACAATCCAGATCTCCAATTTTCTATATATATAACGACCTCCCCACTACAGAGGTCGAGACAAAGCCTCCTGGAATATCCCAAAACTCTATCTGTAAAATTGATGCATCATGGATCAATAATGGCAGCGTCAGTGATTTAGGGCGGAGTCTTAAGGATCAAACGGGTTCAGAGTACTTTGGATTACGGACGTGTAACAGAAGTCTCTCAGTTTTGCATGTTGAGATGGAAGGTTTACTTTGGGCTGTCTCATGTATGAGAGACATGAGGATAATCTCGATACGGTTCGAAACGGACTGCTCGGACTTAGTGGATATGACTATTAACCCGGCGAATTAACCATCATATGCGACAGAGATTGAGTTGTTCCATAGATTACGGAAAAACTTTGAGGATGTGAGTTTGTCTCATCTTCCTCGTAGTAGGAATGGTCGAGCAGACGCGTTAGCAAAAGAAGTAAGGATCAGAGGCTATACTTTTTCCCATATAAATCAGACCCGTTCTATAGAGATGCTTCTCGGAGAATCGCCTCGTCTGTTCTCCACTTGATATAGTATAGATGGGTAGACGGCAAAAAAAAACATTTCATTTTGTGGTGCTACCACATCAGCATATAATGGTGTTTCTCCTTTGGACACATGTTCTCTTTTCCATATGGATCCTAAACCTTAGATAAATCTTAAACCTTCAATTATAAGGTCTAAATCCTTGGATAACTATAAACTTTTGGATAAATCTTAAACCCTAAACCATAAAACTAAACACTAAATCTTAAAAACACTAAACTCTTAATCATAGAAACCTATAATTTTTGGATATTTTAACACCGTCAGCCAAACATTAAACCTTAAATCCTAAATATTAATTCTTAAACATTATACTCTAGATGTTGGGGAATTTTCAAAAATACCACTTTGAAGGTACCATTATTCATCTTTACCACCACTAAGTACACATTTTCAAAAATACCTTATTTATTAAAATATTAAAGACTCTTATATCTTTGTTTTTATATGTTTTTCAAAATTTTAATCCAAAATTCTAAATCCTAAACCCCCAATTCTAAACCCTAAACCCTAAATCTTCAACTCTAAACCCTAAACCCTAAACTATATACCCTAAATTCAATATCCTAAACCCTAAACCCTGAAACCTCAACTATAAACCCTAAATCCTCAACTCTAAACCCTAAAATTTATACCCTAAACCCTAAAACATCAAATCTAAACCCTAAAACATAAAATCTAAACCCTAAATCCTAAACGTTCAAATCTAAACCCGTCATTAAAAATAGTGGTAAAAGTGGTTAGTGTAAACATGAAAAGTGGTACTATGAAAATGGTATTTTTGGCAATTTCTCCTAGATTTTTGGATAAATTTATGATTTATCCAAGGTTTAGGATTTATGTTTAATGTTTATTATTTTTAAGGTTTAGTGTTTAGTGTTTATGATTTTGGGCTTAGAATTTATCCAAAGGTTTAGGATTTACCTAAGGATTTAGGGTTTAGTGTTTTGGTGACGGTGTTAAAAATATATTTTTTAAAAAAATTTGACAACTATTACTACCTTTTATTTATTCTAATTTTTTTATTTAAAAATATAATATAACTTGAAAAATATTTTGTTTCTTTTTTAAAAGATATTAATATTAAATAACAAAAAAATATTAGTTGGTGAACCTAAAGATTCACTATAGAGGGTAAACCCAAAAAACCTCAAAAATTATTATCAAGTAAACAAAAAAAATCTCTAGGACAGGCTTAATAAACAAAAACTGAACAAGTACAAATAAATTACACAGCATGAATAGTTTAGAGTCATGGATCAATATGATTAGAAAACACAAAAATTGAACAAGTACAAATAACTTGCACCGGGTAAATAGTTTAGAGTTGTTGTTTTAGTTCAAAATTAAAGCAACACACTGTGTCTTAAGTTAATAGTTTGAGTCATGACTTAATATGATTCGACCGGGTTCAACCAAGTTCAACCAAATTCAATTAATTTCAAGTAAAGAATAAAAATAATCAAATTAAAAAAATAATTTATTTGTTATGATAAAATTTTAATATAGTTAAATTTAGTTATGACAGTTTTTAGTTAAAACTATGAAATAACATTTAAGTATAAACCAAATAAAAATAAAATATAAAATCAGTATTTTAAATTATAAGATAAAATATTTATCATTGTGAATTATGAATTATGAATTATGAAATTTTAAAAAATAAATATAATGAAAATGTATTTTAATTTATAATAGTTATAATGATTTAAAAGATAAAAATCAATAAAATTTATCTTTCGTAACAAACAAAAAATAAATTCAGTTTTATCCACCTGACCTAGATATGTGTCCGGTTCAAGGTTGACATCTTATATTAACTTTCAGTACAGTCACATACTCAAATGGCATAGTTGTCACTGACGAATGACGATGTTGAAGATAAGGAAGTTTGATTTCAACGGAAAAATGATGGTGTGAATCCTAAATATTTTTAGAAAGAATTGACCTGTTTAGTTCGATTCTCAAGTCTTGGGAGATGGTCTCATTGATTTGATCCGTTTTTTGCTTCTAATGGAGGAAACTAATCAACAGGGAGATCTTTGAGTTCATAATGTTGATAGTTTTCATAGATTTGTCAACCTTTTAAATATGTGTCAAAGACCAACAAAACAAAACAGAAAGAAAGAAAATACATTTCTCTTGTGGGTAAGGAGCAACAAAGCTCATTTCTTGTAATTTTCGGGGTGAGGATGTGCTAATCTTTGAGAGGTAAATGATAAGAGAACTTCACAAAGACTAAAACATCTCTGAGCAAATTGCAAGAGCCTGTCTTGGAACAGATTATCATTTCAGCCTCAAACCAAGGTGACGATGTAATGACCAATTCCATGGTCTTGCAGTTTAGAAGTACAAGAAGAATAGAGAATGGGTGACTTTGTTACTTGAAGGAAATAAAAAGAATTATGGATTGAAATGGCTTGCATCATTTTGTTAGAAGGAATGTGAATAATAAAATTAAACTTCGAATTTATAATAAACCAAAAGTAAAACATCATTAAAAAATTATTGATAACAAAAATAAACTAACACCAAATTAAATCAACTAATTTTGTTTTTTTCTATCATTTTTTTTTCACACTAAAAGGATATTGTATTAACATCATAACAAGATTACAGAGCCGGCGATTAAGAGAATCCCGGAAGTCTAAGCCGGCGAACTACAAACCAGTTCCCAGAGTCCACAGCCCACGTTTTTTCTATCATTATTTACTTCATTTTTTCAAGTATAAACTAGAAAAATAATAAGTAAACGTTATTTATTGGTTCAACCATTGGTTCAACCGAGTTCCGGATTTTAGTGATTTTTACGGTTTTTATTGAATTTTTAAATATTAGTTTTTTTATAAAACCCAAACCGGATTTATCTTGGATCACCGGGTTTACCGGTTCAACCGCGGGTTTGGGTCGGGTTTCAAAACATTGGTTTTGATGAGAAAAAATGATTTTGCGATTTTGGTAGGAAAATTTACTTTATGATCTCGGCAAAAAAAACTTAATTTTATAGTTGTAGTAGAAAATTCGATAAAAAGATAAAAATAATTTTTTTTCTATGAAATTGTTTTGCAAAAAGAATTAAAACAAAACTAAAATATAAATCAACAATATTAAATGAGTTGAAATAGATTTAAATTAGTTAATGTAAAATTCACCAGTCTAAATGAATATCCCTAATTGAGATATTTACTTAATCGACTACAGTCCTAAAATCTCAGGGCAAGCCCTCTTTATGCCTGCATATAGACCATGGAGGTGAAGGCGAGACAACAGAGGTCCCCATACACAAAAAGTACTATAACGTATCCTTTTATGAGTCCTCGTATATTGATAAATTATTGGTACTATATGTACTATGAATAGCTGCTGAATTGTCACCTCACTTCCTGGCGTAAAGAGAGGTATTAAATAGTCCTTGTATATTGTTGGTACTACATTTACTATGAATAGCCCCTGGAATGTCACTTCCTAGCGCAAGTCCATCTATTGTATCGTTGTGAAACTTATCCATAACAAATTAACAACTAAGATCTATACATTCTAATTATACACATAATCTTTAAACAAACTATATATTGTAAGACCTCCCTTATATAGGTTCTCTAGCTGCAATCTAGTGATAACAATTTATCAAAGTGTAGTTATTTTGATATATGTTACTCCAGTCATTCTTTTTGCAAAGCACTGCAAAATTGGTTCCAGTCATCCTTTTTAATAAATGCTGACAGTGATGATATCAAATTTAGACCAGGATACGGATCGGATATTCGGATTTTTGAATATTTGTGATTTGCTTCGTATGTTACATATATCTAATTTTTCGATTTGATTTGCTTCGGGAAAGTACAGATATTTAGAAAAATGGATATCCGGAAAATAAATAGATATTTGCGGATATTTACGGATATTTCATATGTTTTGATTAATGCAAATAATCTTAAAAACTAGATACATTTTTTCGTAAAATAGCTTTTGCATGATGTATAAGATACAAATTAAAAAAAATAGTGAATCTAAATATTTTGTAAATCTTTCAAACTTAGTTAATAATTATCGTAACACAAAACTTAAGAAAAAAAGTTTATAACTTTTTCTGTTCCTTTTGTGTAATAATTTTATAAAAATAATAATGTGAATAGAATCTTTCAAATCATATGTTAGAATAATAATTATATAATTTTAATTTATTTAGGACTTTAAATATAATCAAGATATATATATATATATATATATATATATATATATATATATATATATATATGCATTTATATATTGTCGGACCGGATCCGATATCCTCTTCTCAAAATTTTAATATTTGTGATTTTCTTTGATTTTAACGGATATTGATTTTTAATATTTGCTTTGTTTCTAAAGTTTACGGATATTCGAAATTTTCGGATCGAATCAAAACGAATATTAGTGAATCGAATCAAATTTAACGGATAAAATGTTCAACTCTAGTCAAAACTAACATTACAGTTTTGAAGAGTCTGAAATTTATAGGTAAATTAATTTATTGAACAAGTTGGTTTTAGAAAACAAGCTAAAGACTTAGGGCATTTCTAACCTCATTCTATTTTCTCCTCCAAAATGGAGTAAAAGTGATTATGGAGTAAAGAATGTTCCAACTCCACTATATTTCCTACTCCATAATGAAATTTACTCCATAAATAGAGTAATCTATTTTTTTGTAGTTCCAAATATCCATAATTCATTAAAATAAAGCAAATATTAAAAATCAATATCCATTGAAAACAAAGTAAATCATAAATACTAAAAAAATAGAGACAAATATCCGCTCCGCTCCAACTTTTATACAAATAGATGTATATATATGATTAAATATAGAGTTTTAAAGATATAATATTATATGGTTATTATTTAACATATACTTTATTAAATTTTATTTTAAAATGACTTATAAAAATATTATATTAAAAAAATATAAAGTATTTATACGAAACAACAATTTTTATAAAAATATTTGTTTTATAAGAAAAGTTATTAATTTTAAAAATTTATAAAATATATAGTTTCATTTATTTTTACTTTATATTTTAATTATGTTATAAGATACTTCTAAATTTAATTTGCTATTATTTTTCTAGATTTACTTGTATTAAACAAAGCGGATGAAATATCCGTAAATATTAAAAAAATATAAAAAATCGGATATCAATAATTTTGCGAAATAAATCAAATCCAAAAATCATATATACGTAAATTACGAAGTAAATTACAAATACTAAAAATATGCTAATATTCTCGTGTCGAGGCCTACCTAGTCTCTTTCAAGTTTCCACATATCAACAAGACAAAAAAGCATTTCATCTCGTGGCTTGCAATAGTAGAGTTGGTATTTAACTATAAAGTACTAGTATATAAACTACACCCTCCTTGATCTTTACTCAATATAAGATCTTGTCTTTTTTCTCTTTCTTTAGGTGTCTTAAAAATCAAGATCCCAGTTCCAGAATCTACAGAGAGAAAAAATGCGGACTACAACACTTAGTGGTAACTATGGATTCCCTCTCTGCATCTCTGGGATCGCTCAGCAGCGATTCCCTCTCTGCATCTCTGGGATCGCTCAGCAGCTGTCTCTCTCCAAAGAGTAACATATGCTTCTTACTCTGGTCTCTTACATTTCTCTTGAGATCTCCTCCGTTGATTTTGACTTGAATTTCTCTCCCTATGCTGAAAAAATGGCAGATCATGACAAGAGAAGGAAGGGGATGAAGAAGAGAAGGAGAAGGTCTGAAGAGTCCAGGAGCCATGGTGAAGAAGAAATGGTGGGTGTGGAGAGATACCATGAGCTATGGCTTCAAGAGATGAGAGAGAGTGAGGATGTTATTGCTTTATTACAAAATCCAGAGTCATGGAGCTTTTCTTCTCACACAGCTAAAGCTGCTTAGTATTAAAGATCCCACCTTGTTATGTATGTTTCTTGTAAACCTGCAGATCAAGAATCTTTAGCTGGAAAAATCTATAAAATATTCCTAATGTTTTCAGTCATTTGCTTACACGTTTATTTGTCCTTGGCGTGGTTGTTTTGCTGCGTCTTTTGGCCTTATCCGATTGTTTTTGGTTTTCAGTTCATACCTTTCTTTGTTGGATAACCGCTTTATCTGTCTAAAGCTTTACTTGTCGTTTGCTAATCAACAATTATAACTCAGATTTGTGCTGAAACGTTTAACATAGACATTGTAATCCCGTTTACAATGAAATTCTTGACAAGATCTTCTACAGGCTGGCTGGTGTTAAACATTAAGACAAGCACAGGCAATTGAAATAAACATTCACTGAAAATTAAAAATCATAAGGCAAAATTATCCAGAAACTGCATAACTAAAACCATAAAGTAACAGAGTTATCAAAAACATAAAGAGTCGAGAGTCGCAGAAAAAAAAATAAGGCTCAAACAGCATCAAGGTATTTTTTTTAAAAGCGAAGTGAACCTAGCAAGAGAGAGTCTCATCATTTGGCACCCTTCTTGACAGCAGCCTTGGTAACCTTGGCACCGGTTGGGTCCTTCTTGTCAACACTCTTGATAACTCCAACAGCAACGGTCTGCCTCATGTCCCTGACAGCGAAACGTCCCAATGGTGGGTACTCTGAGAAAGTCTCAACAACCATGGGCTTGGTCGGAGTCATCTTCACCATACCAGCATCTCCATTCTTCAAAAACTTTGGCTCCTTCTCGATCTCCTTACCAGAACGTCTGTCAATCTTGGTGAGGATCTCAGAGAACTTGACGGCAATGTGGGAGGTGTGGCAATCAAGCACTGGTGCGTAACCGTTACCAATCTGACCAGGGTGGTTCATGATGATGACCTGGGAAGTGAAGTTAGCAGCTCCCTTAGCAGGGTCATCCTTGGAGTTGGATGCAACATACCCACGCTTAAGATCCTTGACAGCAACATTCTTGACATTGAATCCAACGTTGTCACCTGGAAGTGCCTCCACAAGAGACTCGTGGTGCATCTCAACAGACTTGACCTCAGTGGTCAACCCTGAAGGTGCAAAGGTCACAACCATACCGGGCTTGAGCAGACCAGTTTCAACACGTCCCACTGGCACCGTTCCAATACCACCAATCTTGTAGACATCCTGAAGTGGGAGACGGAGTGGCTTGTCTGAGGGTCTCTTGGGCTCGTTGATCTGGTCAAGAGCCTCAAGGAGAGTAGGTCCCTTGTACCAGTCAAGGTTGGTGGACCTCTCAATCATGTTGTCACCTTCGAAACCAGAGATGGGGACGAATGGGATTTTGTCAGGGTTGTATCCGACCTTCTTCAAGTAGGAAGACACCTCCTTGATGATCTCATCGTACCTAGCCTTGGAGTACTTGGGGGTTGTGGCATCCATCTGAAACAAGTATTCAAAAATACTATGTCAGAATCACATCACAAGTGTAACATTGACAATTAAATAAACAATGAGAAGTTAGCTAACCTTGTTACAGCAGCAAATCATCTGCTTGACACCAAGGGTGAAAGCAAGAAGAGCATGCTCACGGGTCTGACCATCCTTGGAGATACCAGCCTCAAAACCACCAGTCGTGGAGTCAATGATAAGAACAGCACAATCAGCCTGGGAGGTACCAGTAATCATGTTCTTGATGAAATCACGATGACCAGGAGCATCAATAACCGTGCAGTAGTACTTGGTGGTCTCGAACTTCCAGAGAGCAATGTCAATGGTGATACCACGCTCACGCTCGGCCTTAAGTTTGTCCAAAACCCAAGCGTACTTGAAGGACCTCTTGTTCATCTCAGCAGCCTCCTTCTCGAACCTCTCGATGACACGCTTGTCAATACCACCAAGCTTGTAGATCAGGTGACCAGTTGTGGTCGATTTTCCAGAGTCGACATGGCCAATGACCACAATGTTGATGTGAAACTTCTCTTTACCCATATCTACAAATCAATCCAAAATAAACCAAACTAGAATCAAACAAATAACCACCACCAGCAGAATCAAATAAAGCCACCCCAACATGATGATCCATAGACACGAGACCTTAATAATAAATCAAATCATTAGAATCAAAACGCAAACCACCTGCAACAATTCAACATAGCCTCAAACCTAAACACCATAATGATCCAAAGATACGAAACCTAAGCAGCCATCAATGCGATTATTCAGATCTAATAAAATCAATTTAATAAACCTACTTCAATGCATGGACGCTTTCACAGCAAAACAAGATACTAATAGATGAAACGAACACTTAAACCTATAAATCGCGACGATTATTAGTCAGAATCACAAGCGAATCCACTATCGTCATATCAGATTATCAAAAATCCAGTGAGGATACGAAAAATGTAAACGCTAACAGTAGATAAGACGATACTGTACACGATTTCATCAGAATCATGCTAATCTAATAGATCCGCGAACAATCAGATCTTAAACTCGACGCAGAGCAGGCGATAATCACAGTCACGATCGAGCTTACGATAAGAAATCAAAACAGGATAGATACAAATAATAATGCAGAAACCTAATCGAGAATCATATGAAGAAGACGATAAACCTAAAGAGAGAGAGAGAGAGAGAGAGCTTTGCTCACCTGCAAGTAAGAAACTGAGAGGAGTCTTGCGGCTATGATACTGAGCGAGAGAACTAAGGGAGAGTGTACCCTAAGAACAAAACAGAGTATTTATAGCTACATACTCTTAGGGCTTTCGCATTTTCGTTTGTGGTATAAATTTACAAAATTACCCTTAGGCACTTTGGCGTTTCTAATATTTCTTTTAATTATCTTCTCGTTAATTCGACATTAATGGAAGTGGGATGTGCTTAATCATATCTTATCTAGTATGTAGGCGACTATGCCCGCAACTTTTTTAACAAACTGACCATAAATTAAACAAAACATGAACCAATTGATTCCTCAATTTAATAATACTAACAATTAATTTCATAACAAATTTATTTAGGACATGCTATCAATATTCAACTCAAATTAAGACGATTTTAAAAAATTAAAAATTTTGTCCAATCTTATTAAATATCATCAAAAGTTAATATACCTATAGAAATGGTACTATGAATATGGATTGCTTCAGAAATTGGCAACAATGGTACATACGAGTTGCGTGTACAGGGGCGGTCGCAAGAAATTTTTTTATGTAAGGTCACTATGTAAATAAAATCTTGGTTAAATGCATAAAAATTTGAAGGTGTGGTAACTGTTTGGGCCCGAATATGACCTGCTAGCTGACGATAAATAATAAGAAATGGTAACGGGCCGTGAAAAGCCCATCATGAATTCAATTTTCAAAAACAGCTAAGTCAGAGCCGGAGGCTGTGAGCTAAAAATGTTCACCAGAAAGGTCACGGAAAGAAGGCTACTCGTGGACGAATAAGTAGGCGCATGACCCGGTCAAAGAGAAGCTGTTACAAATCCCTCAAAACAGGGAGGAGATCTCGGGAACCAGTTGGTGGCGATCAAATGGAATCTGAGGCTATTTAAAGAAGAAGTCAATCAAGAAAAAGGGATCCACAATTCAACTGATCATACGCGCAAGCTCTAAAAACATTGTCATTATCTTTGTAATCTCATATACATCTTTTGTAAACAGTTATTACCGAAAACATCAATAAAATCATTCATTCATTCTACAAGTTCTTACGGGATTCAGCCCACGTTATCTTCCTTTAAATTTTAACCTGACCTAAAAACAAGGTGGTGAGTTTAGTCCCTCACAATAGGGAGGCATCAAACCAGACTTTTGTGGGTTCATTCAGGCCACAATTTAACCAACTGTGCCACAAATGATTAATCAACATAACTTAAAAATCAAAGATTTATTATTTCTCTGGTGTCAACTCACCCCATTAACCTTTAAGTGGGTTCGCCACTGTGTGTGTACAACATACTAAAATAATTCTTGGTATGCAGCACAAAACCTAATCGAATCGCGGTTTTAACCACTATGCAAGAACTAAATGAAAAGGGAAACAAATGTGCAAAGAATAAACAAACACATGTTAGCACTTGATGAAACCATTCAGCTCTCTCAAGGACGAGGCTCTCTTGGTGTGATGAGCTCGGAGCAGGTAATTGGAGACTTGGGTTTCTAGGGCAAGACTTGGCAAATTGGCAATACCGGCATTTCCAACGTTCTTCTTCAGGAGTTTACTCGTGTCTTAAACATTAAGAAAATATTTAGTTCCATATATATGGCAACTTTGAGCATGGTCACATCATTTAAACGAAAAAATGATGGTAAAAAAAAAAAAGAATTCATCTGCTTAGTTAGATTCTCGAGTCTTGAGAGATGGTTCCATTGAGTTGATCTTTTTTGCTTCTAATGGAAACTAATTAACAGTATTAGTGTTATCCCGGTTTAGTATAGATTGTACCAATGTGAAGTTTCATATAGCTAAACCATATATATATATATATATATATATATATATATATATATATATATATATATATATATATATTGAACACAATGTACCTTTTTTTGCTAAACTGAACACAATGCACATGTATGTTCTAAGTTTAAGGAAACAATAGACTTTCACCCGCGGGAGTATTTAATTTGTGTTTGTGTTTGATAATATATTTGTAAATATAAATATTATATCTGTACTTAATTTTTATTTTAGTATTTTAGTATAAAATGTATCATCGATATTGGGTATTATATAAGAAAATCTAACATTTATATAATAAAATCCATGTCAAAGATATATAGTGAACAAATTTTTTAAATGAAAAATACGAAAATAGATAATTGTAAATTAGCATGCTATTTATAAATGATACATTAGGTACAACTAGGGGTGTCAAAATGGGTCAAATGGGTCAACCCAACCCATAATCCAAATGGGTTGATTGTTAATGGGTCATGGGTTAACCCAATCCATTTATTAAATGGGTTGGGTTAACCTATGATCCATTAAATTAAATGGGTCAAATGGGTTAATGGTTGACCCATCAACCCAATATTTTATACTGAACAAGCAAAGTAACACATATAAAAAGAACGTTTCAAAACAATGTGATCAAAACAACGTTTCAAAACACATAAGATCAAAAGGTCTCATCATTCATCAATATCAAGCTTCAGTTTTGAAAAAAAAAGGTTTCATCAACAATGATATCTTTCAGCCATTTAGTCTGATCATTACATAAAGAAAGGAAAATATGAAATCAACATCTCCACTCAGTCTGTCACCATCGCAGAAACCAACAATACACGAGAACACAAACGCCTTCACACGAGAACAAAATCACAAGGCGTAATAAGAACAATTACCACAGGGTCTGAGAGTGAGTCGTCGAGAGAGATCGATGGAGAGACTCTGAGAGGAGAGAGGCTGAGACCCAAATCAGAGGAGATAAGCTTCAGAGCTTCAAAGGGTTGAGAGAGTGAGAGCAACAATCTCTATCTCTTCCTGTAGAAAAAAATAAAAAAAATCACCAACCATATAATTACTTCAGAGTTTGATACACAAAGCCATATTTGTATCAAAAAAAATAAAAAAATCACCAACGAAACAAAATAATGCAGCAACAATACCATAAGTGCACCGAGGACTGAATCTTCCATATGATACACAAAGCCACATTTGTATCAACAATTAAGAAACAAAGTAATGATAAACTATCAACAATACATGACCATTGACCACAACAGTGATTGCACAAGAACATAAACGCCTTCGCACGAGAATACACGAGAACACAAACAAACTATCAACAATACATGACCACAACAGTGATTACATTAGAGGATGAGAGGAGAGGAAAAAGGAAAGACCTTCAACGCAGTGAAGAGACTCTGAGAGAGATGAGAGTGGGTCGTCTAGAGGGTCTGAGAGAGATGAGAGAGAGATGAGATGGGTCGTCGAGAGGATCGATGAAGACGATTTGAGAGAGAGATCGATGGATCGATGAAGACGAGTTGAGAGAAGAGAGAGATCGGCGTCGGAGAAGAAAGAGGTCGAAACCCAAATCGGAGGAGATGAGAGATCGAGCCGGAGAAGATGGATCGCGAGAGATGGAGAAGAGAGAGATCGAGCTCGGACGGTGGATGTCGATGAGAAGAGAGAGAAATGATACATTAGGTACAACCGTACAACATTGTAAGAAAATAAAATGATTGTTAAACTTCTATCAAATGTGGAACATATAAAATTTTTAATTTGTAAAAAAAAATCAAAATATAAATTTGATATAATTGATAAGAAATTATAAATGGGCTTAAGTCTGTGAATTTATCATATCAACCACCAAAAGGTGGGTTCTCGTCTAAAGGTGTCTTTCCAACTTTATGCTAGCTTGCTAGCTTCCAGCTTCTTTGGATGTTGATGAAAGTTGGTACTTGTTCTAGCTTCATAATGGCGTTGGCAATGCTAGAGTGCTGGAGATAATCGTAGGTGAAAGGAGGGTTCTCAGTTTATGGTTATATGTTTTAGTTATGGTTTCTTAGCTTCCGGGTATGTCCGGCTTATGGCTCCAGTTTCTATCGGGCTTATGTATCTCAATGCCTTTGTTTAGGCTTTTTGCTTGATCATTCTATCTTTGTTTTGATGGGATGATGGTTGTGTTTGTACTGGAATTGTTTACCTTTGGTGGTTAATATATATTGACGGATGAGTATTCTTTTCAATACTATTATTTTCTTGACTTTTGTGAGAGATTCAAAATCGAATACTCATGCAATGTGGTTGCTTTTTGCCATAGTGTCTAACAAGAATTGACTAAATTAATACCATCCCTTCGTTTTGTATGTAGCTATAATCAAAGGAACTATTATCTCAAGTGAGGTCATCGTGTTCCACAATAAGGTCAGAAGGTCCCACTCTAAGGCTCAAAAATTATTACCTTATCCTTTAAATAGTCCCTGTGTATTGTTGGCACTATATGTACTATGAATAGTTCCTTGATTGTCACTTACTAGCACAAATTGAGCTATTAAATTATCAGTTAACAAGTCCTTGTATATTGTTGGTACCTAACTATATGTACTTTAAATAGCTCCTGGACTACCATTTCCTAGCATAAGTTAAATTGAGCTATTGTATGGTTGTGAGACATCCATACCCACTAAGATTTACACATTCTAATAATCATACACATAATCTTCACAAAACACATATGGTAAGACATCCCTTACATATTCCTACAATCTAGACCATCTAGTGATAGAATTTGATCAAAGAGTAATTATTTTGGTATATATATTGCAAAACGTTAATACAAGTTGGCCCCAATCATCAGTTTTATTAAATGATCTTGTCCGATGACCTGCTTGGTATGTCTTTCTGTGTAATAAATGGTGAGTTGGTGACAGTGATGGCAAGACCAACATTACTGCTTAAAATTAACACCAAATTTTTTTTATCATATACTGTGTTTAAGTCTTGTTAATATAGTGAAATTACTTTACTGAACACGTTGGTTTAGAAAACCAGTTGAAGACTATAATGATTTAACAGGTGATTGCCGCATTTATTCTCGCTAATTAATGGAAATTTTTTTTATCTTCCTCATACTTTTATCAAAATCCAAATGAGGTAAAAAAAAATCCAAACTCGAGTTCTCATACTTGTCATGTGGAGAAAAGAGGTGTAAAGTGAGACCAGTAATTTTACTTTCACCGCTAGTAAATTGTTAGGATGAATCTTTTCGGTTAAGTCATAGACGCAGTACTTCTTCTTTTCTCACTTTCTCTAAAATGAAGAAAAAGAAGAGACCATACCTCGTATACTCTCTTTCCACAAAAAAATATATTAAAACTCCATAAATTAATGTTCTCGATAAATTAATAAATATTATGAATTAAAATATTTTAGCAGTTTTAAATTGATTTGATGTAAAATATAATAAAATTTGATAAAATAATATTTTTTTTTTTAAAAAATTATGTAAATATATGATTTCAGTATAAACATAAATTAATAATTAATAATTTTCTAAATATATTAATGTTATTTGTTATAAACGCTAAATTTTATGGGGAAATTTCATGTTTACACTTTCTCTCATACCACAATTCACTTATACCACTAGTACAAGGACATTTTTATAAATACACTTTCATTAATGATCAAATTACATTACTACCCATCATCTGTTTCTCTTCTCTCGCGTGATTCCTCTTCACCTCCTCCGTCGAGTCCAGCATTTCTCTCACACACTATCGGCGACGACGACTCCGGCGACGAGATCGACGACTCCGGCGTGGAATCTGAAATAGAAAAGGAGGAAGGCACGTCGCTTAAACAACCCCCCGCAAGAGGCGTCGCTTAGAGGCATGTGTTGAAACAAGACTGGGTGAAGGAGAGATGGTGTTTCGGCCTTCTCGGCTTCTCTCTCTCTCGAATCCTTCTCGGCCTTCTCAGGCTTGTCTCCCTCGGTTGATCTCGTCGGTGATCTAGCTCTCGTCGGCGTTCTCCCTGTCTTGATTCCTCTCGTCAGACTCACCCTTTGGCCTTCTCTCTCGATTCCTCTCGTCGGTAGCTCTGCTCTTCTCCGCGTCGTTTCAAATCAAAAGGTAAAGCGGTTGTTTTGTTGTTTACGCATGTCTCAGATTACGATTGATGTTTGTTGTATTAGGAGTAGTTCTTATCGTTATGTTTCATGTTCGCTTCTCTTAATATAAACGTGCTTGTTCTCTGCTTATGTTTAATTAAAATTCTGCTTATGTTCATTGTTCTTCTTCTCTTGTGTCATTGTCTCAAAAATGTTCTTGTGTTAAAAATGTTATGCTCATTGTAATTGATGTTGAAGTGGTCTCTGTTTTGATATATCTGATGCTGGTTTTGTAGTTTGGTAGGGTCATTTATATCTGATGCTGGTTTTGTAGTTTGGCTACGTTGTTCTTGCACGACCTGAGTTACTGCCTTGAAACTGCTATGGTTAGTTCTAAGAATACCAGTGAATGATCTTATGTTTCATGTTTCCTATGAAACTCGGTACAGAGGTGCTGTGAAATAGTATTTGAATTTTATCATTAGGGAAATATGGATTTGAAGTCTCATCAGTTGATTTTAACTTCATTGATGTGTTTTCTATCCAGAAGATTTTTAAACTTTTATCATTTGATCTTTATTCTGTCTTGTAGTATTGAGCATGGATGCTATCGACATGTCTTGTTTATTTAGTATATATCTGATGATGTTGTTCTTTGAGTTTTAGTTTTTCAAGTATTGGTATTTAAGGGAAGCTGCTAGGATGGGTGTGAAACAGGCTGTAAGGAGCATCGATGTGTTCCCAAGGCATCTGTTGTATTAGCCTTGTACTACCATTCAAGTGCATCTATTTTCTAACCTGATATTTTAACTAACGTTTCTGTTATACTTTTTTCTCTCTCATTCAGACAATCTTGAAGATCCCGGGTTTCACTGATAACGTTGTCACTCATATTCTATCTGGACTAGGAGCCGGATTCTTCGCTGTCTGCATTGGTTCCCCTGCTGACGTGGTATGATATCTATCTACACATGACGTTAAACCCATGAGTTTGTTCCTAGATGCTTTCTAATTTTATTCTTGAATCTTGTTGTGTGTCACAGGTTAAGTCAAGAATGATGGGAGATCACATTGTTAAATTATTTATAATGGTGTACATATAATTTATAAATATTTATAAAGTCACTATAAATGATTCTTAGTCTTTATAAGGCTTTATATATTACAAATGTTATTGTAAAAGGTTTATAAAAACGTTATGAACGCTTATATTCAATTTATAAGGGATATTACAAGAGTTGTATAGGTTTATAAATCAACTAAAAGAGTCTATAACCATTTAGAAACCCTTATAAAACAATTTATAATGGTTTGTATAGTAATTTATAAGGGTTTATAAGGGTATGTAAATAATTTATAGGGGTTTATAAAAATAATTTATAAAGTTTATACACCATTATAAAGGATAATAAGACAATTTATAAGGCTCTGTAAAATTATTTGTAAGAGTCTATAAACCATTTATAATGGCATATAAAACAAGTTATAAAATCTATAAATGTTTATAAGAAAGTTATGAAAGTTTATAAATAATTTATAAGGGGATACTATTAATAAGGGTTTATATAGGGTATGTAAATAATTTATAAGAGTTTATAAAAATAATTTATAAAGTTTATACACCATTATAAAGGATTATAAAACAATTTATAAAGGTATGTAAAATTATTTGTAAGAGTCTATAAACTATTTATAAAGGCATATAAAACAAGTTATAAAATCTATAAAACATCTATAAATGTTTATAAGAAAGTTATGAAAGTATATAAATAATTTATAAGGAGTATGTATATTATTAATAATGGTTTATATAGGTGTATAAACCAATTATAAGGTATCTATATTATTTATAAGAATATATAACCATTCATAAATTCTTATATAGCACATCTGAAGTACACTTATTCATGTTTACGCTATTAAGATGTCCATTTTCAAAAGTATCTAAATTTTAAGGAAACAATAAACAATTATATCCTTTAATTTATTTATAATCATAGTGAGAGACGAGATCTCGTCGACGAGTTTTAAACCGCATCCATGGGTAGACTACATCATCTTTGCCGGTAGACTACGTATGTCGGATCAAAAATAGCTTGATCATATTCGACCTTCTATAAAGTTTATAAACACATATAAATATTTATATAACTATTTATAAAGGGTTATAAAACCATTTATAAATTTTATAAGGGCTTATAAAACCTTATATCAACCATCTATAAAGTTTATAAAACAAATATAAACATTTATATAACTATTTATAAAGGTTTATAAAATTATTTCAAAGGGTTTAATAACTATTTACAAGAACTTATAAGCTACATTTATTTATAAGTGTTTATAAATTAATTTACAAGGTTTATAAATCTATTTTTAAGAGTTTATAAATTTATTTATAAGGGTTTATTCCAAAGATTATAAGAATTTTATAACCCAGTTTATAAGAGTTTATAAATCAGTTAGAAGAGTTTATAGATCATTTATAAATTCTAATATCATTGTACGTAACATTTGGGGTTTGATAATATTATTAGAAACTCTTTCTCTTAGCTTATGGTAAAGATGACATCTTCAGAAAGTAGGGAAACAAGTTTTGTATGATTACAAAATAAAGAAGCAATCTTATGAAAATCTTAACATTTTTTACACTCAATATAGAAAAGACCAATCCAATCATGGGACACTGATGTGTCTGGAAAGCAACAGAAATCAAATGTTGATGTTTCACCGAGACGATGACAACAAGACACAACAATTAAACTTCTCAACTCAAAGATAAAGCAGTATTCTTGAATTGAAGGGAAACTTCAGAGCTGGAACTTGTCAAGGCTGTCAAAGTAAGGGTGACCGAGTGCTGTTTTTGCTGCAATTCTCTCAGCAGGATTGTGCTTGAGAATTTTCTGCATTTGTTAAAAATTTATTTATAAGAGTTTATAAATCTATTTATAAGAGTTTATAAATCTATTTATAAGAATTTATTCAAAAGACTATAAAAATTTAATAATCTTCATAACACAATTTATAAGAGTTTATAAATCAATTAAGAAGTGTTTATAAATCAGTTAGAAGAAGTTTATAGAGCAAGAAAAGAAGTACTTGTATATAGATGCTCAGATCAGACTCGATCTTCTCCTAGGAGTTCATTTTCACAGCTACAATTTCCAAAAGAATTTGCTGGAACACCTGAAAAAGTAAAAAGTGAAATTAAGAAACTCAAGATAGAACTAGGAACAATCTCCGCTATATAGGACTAACTACAGTTACAAGGCTAAGCACCTAATGATAGCACTTGGATTTGGTATTATAATTCTTTATTGTATAAAACCGTAGCAAACCAACCAGAATATGCTATTCTCCAAGTCAAAGGCTATCAATATCTTACCACTACAACTGCATCTACGGAAAACAAAGATGCAATATAAAACAGGAAGACTTACCAGTGCCCTGAGAAGCAACACCATTGAGCACCATCTTAGGCCTGAAATGGCTCACAGCTGGATTAACAGTAGTAACTTCACTACTAATACACTTATTAGCCACAGAAACATTCTTTCCTGCAGAAACAAATGGCAAAGAATCATTAACGATGCTTGAAGACAAATCTCGATGGTTTGTTATAAAAGCGTACATTATGCACATACCAAGACCTGGAGATGCAACACTATTGCTTGGCCGTGACAAGTGAGATACCAAAAACTGTTTTGCTTCTTCCATCAGCAGAATTTTTTTTTCCACCAAAAACATGATCAAAAGCCCACAAAAGAAAAAAAAAACCACATCCTTTCAAGAATCTAAACAAAGTTGTAACCTTTCTTTTGCCAAGAGACACCTTCTCGGAGATAGAGAGATCTTAGGAGCTCTGAATCCTAAACTCTGGTCTTTACAATTCAAAACCAGATCTCCAATCACACCTCTAACACCATCGCCACATCCACATCCATTGAGAGAAACCCTAGATTGGGTTTTAAAATTTTGAAAAGGAGCTTTTTTTGTTGGAGTTATTGAGCAGTTAGAAGCCAAGTCAAGATCCAACAAAAAACATCTGCCTACTAAGTGGAGGTTCGAGTCCTGACCTTTGAAATGGGACAGATGAAATATGGGGGAGGCTCGTTGGAAACAGACCACTGCGACAAGGATGAAGGCGAATGTGATGATGACTCACCCTTCTCCAGGTATAGATCTATCAAAAGCTCTTCAGTTTTTTTAATAGCTTCGTCTCTCTCTTTCTCGACCAACTCTAACCGACGATTGCCCATATAAAGCTGTTCTTCGAGTTCCTTTTGGACCCTCTTCATGTCTTTGATTTCTGCTCTTGCTTTCCTCCTCCGCTTCAGGTATAGATTCAAAAGAACTAAACTGAGAGAACTTACTAATCTCCATGACTATCGCTCAGTCCTGCTCGGAGTTTCGTCGAGTTTGTCGAAGATTGCCAAATTCGCCGAGAGATCGCCGAGTTCACCGAGATCGCAGAATTTGCCGGAGATCGTCGAGTTCGCCGGAGTTCCCCAAGCTTCTCAATATAATCTCTGGATCTGGAAGAGAAATAGAACCAGGTTAAACTAATGAATTAAGGGTATAATAGTCTTTAACCTATTAATATTTTAAGGGTAAAGTTGATTAGTGTAAATATGAAAAGTGGTACTTTGAAAATGGTATTATTAACAATTTCTCAAATTTTATTTACACTTAGAAAACATGTTTTCTATACATCAAATAGTCGAATAAGAATAACTAAAATTTGTATATGTAAAATTTAATTAAAAACATATAACGTAAAATTAAATATTTTTCTTATTTTTACATAAAAACATACTTTGAAATATATTTAATCTAAAAGAATATTTTTAAATTAATTATTCTACAAACTAATAAATTATCAAATTCCCTACATTATTATTTTATAGAATTTTTTTATCAAGTATCAACGTAACAAAAAGTCTTTCATCTCGTGTCTTGCAATAGTAAAGTGGGTACTAACTAAATAGTACTAGTACATAATCTACACCCTCCTGAGTCCTTACACAATTCAAGACCCTCCTGAATCCTTACACAATTCAAAATCTTGTACTTTTTTCTCTTTCTTTACTTCTCTTGAAATTCAAGATTTTTAAAACTGAATCTACAGAGAAAAGAAATGCAGTCAACAACTCTTAGTGGCAACTATGGCTTTCCTCTCTGCATCTCTGGGATCGGTCAACAGTTATCTCTCTCCAAAGAGTAAATATTTTTCTTTTGTTCATCTCTTCTATCTGTCTCTTGGGATCTCCTCTGTTTATTTTTGACTTGTATCTCTCTCTCTCCTTTTATGTTGAAGAATGGCAGATCATGACAAGAGAAGGAAGCTGATGAAGAAAAGAAGGAGATCAGAAGTGTCCAGGAGCCATGGTGAGGAAGAAATAGTGGGTGTGGAGAGATTCGATGAGCTATTATGGCTTCAAGAGATGAGAGAGAGAGTGAGGATGTCAGAGATCTAATTGCTTTATTCCAAGATCTAGTATCGTGGAGCTTTACTTCTCATACAGCTAGAGCTGCTTAATGTTGAGAAACCCTTTAAAAACAATTAAGATCTTTTAAGTAATGTATGCTACTTTTCTTTAAGTTGTGCATGTTTCTTGTAAAACTGCAGATCAAGAATCCTTAGCTGGAAAAAAACTTTAAAATATTCCTAATGTTTTCACAGTCGTGTATTTGTCGCTGGCGTGGATGTTCTGCTGCCTCTTTTGGCCTTATCCTATGGGTTTGGTTTTCACAGCCGTTTATTTACACGTATAAACTACTGCTCCACAAGCTTTATCTATTTAAATCTTTCTCTGCATTTGATAATCTTACGATGGCCACCAGAATGATATAATCAACACTCATCACTTAGATTTGTGCTGAAACATTTAAACCAACCAGATTGGAAGCATGAAAACTGAAACTTCAACACGAAGGATAACTGTTTGTCTACCAGACGCTTAATGAAAGCATGTCTGGTCTGGTTTGTTGAAACGTTTTCTAGTCGTTAATTCCCAACAAAATCTTCAACAGGCTGGGCTAAAACTACAGACGAGTAAAAAGCAACTTAAAAGACATTCAAGGCAAACACTTAAAAGCATTAGGCAAAACAAAAAAATCCACAAACTGCATAATTGAAACCATGTCTCAGAGCTATCCAAAAAGGCAGAGAGAAGAAAGTCGCAGAAAAATATAAAAAAGGCTCAAACACAATCAAAGTTTTTAAAATCGCAAGAGAGAAAATCTCATCATTTGGCACCCTTCTTGACAGCAGCTTTGGTGACCTTGGCACCGGTTGGGTCCTTCTTGTCAACACTCTTGATAACTCCTACAGCAACGGTCTGTCTCATGTCCCTGACAGCGAAACGTCCCAATGGTGGGTACTCTGAGAAAGTCTCAACAACCATGGGCTTGGTCGGAGTCATCTTAACCATACCTGCATCACCATTCTTCAAAAACTTTGGTTCCTTCTCGATCTCCTTACCAGAACGTCTGTCAATCTTGGTGAGGATCTCAGAGAACTTGACGGCAATGTGGGAGGTGTGGCAATCAAGCACTGGTGCGTAACCGTTACCAATCTGACCAGGGTGGTTCATGATGATGACCTGGGAAGTGAAGTTAGCAGCTCCCTTAGCAGGGTCATCCTTGGAGTTGGATGCAACATACCCACGCTTAAGATCCTTGACAGCAACATTCTTGACATTGAATCCAACGTTGTCACCTGGAAGTGCCTCCACAAGAGACTCGTGGTGCATCTCAACAGACTTGACCTCAGTGGTCAACCCTGAAGGTGCAAAGGTCACAACCATACCGGGCTTGAGCAGACCAGTTTCAACACGTCCCACTGGCACCGTTCCAATACCACCAATCTTGTAGACATCCTGAAGTGGGAGACGGAGTGGCTTGTCTGAGGGTCTCTTAGGCTCGTTGATCTGGTCAAGAGCCTCAAGGAGAGTAGGTCCCTTGTACCAGTCAAGGTTGGTGGACCTCTCAATCATGTTGTCACCTTCGAAACCAGAGATGGGGACGAATGGGATTTTGTCAGGGTTGTACCCGACCTTCTTCAAGTAGGAAGACACCTCCTTGATGATCTCATCGTACCTAGCCTTGGAGTACTTGGGGGTTGTGGCATCCATCTGAAACAAGTATTCAAAAATACTATGTCAGAATCACATCACAAGTGTAACATTGACAATTAAATAAACAATGAGAAGTTAGCTAACCTTGTTACAGCAGCAAATCATCTGCTTGACACCAAGGGTGAAAGCAAGAAGAGCATGCTCACGGGTCTGACCATCCTTGGAGATACCAGCCTCAAAACCACCAGTCGTGGAGTCAATGATAAGAACAGCACAATCAGCCTGGGAGGTACCAGTAATCATGTTCTTGATGAAATCACGATGTCCAGGAGCATCAATGACAGTGCAGTAGTACTTGGTGGTCTCGAACTTCCAGAGAGCAATGTCAATGGTGATACCACGCTCACGCTCAGCCTTAAGTTTGTCCAACACCCATGCGTACTTGAAAGACCTCTTGTTCATCTCAGCAGCCTCCTTCTCGAACCTCTCGATGACACGCTTGTCAATACCACCAAGCTTGTAGATCAAGTGACCAGTTGTGGTGGATTTCCCAGAGTCGACATGGCCAATGACCACAATGTTGATGTGAAACTTCTCTTTACCCATATCTGCACATCAACACAAAATATTTGAATCTAAACAAATAAACATCTCCAACCGAATCAAACCACAACGCTATGACGATCAATAGAAACAAAAGATCTAACAACAAATCAACAATACTGTAAATCTAGCTCGCTAAGCATCATCGTCAACGCTTTCAATATCAATACTAAATACAACCAGAAGAAACGAGCACTAAGAGTTTTAGATCGCGACGATTCCAACTGATAACAGCAAGCGAGGCTACTACAAAGATGTAAACGCTAACAGTACACAAGACGATTCTCTATATGATTTCATCAGATTCATGATAAGCAAATATATCGATAATCAGATCTAAGACTCCAGAATCAAATCAGTATAACATCGTCGAGTAAGCGATAATCGGAGACAAAGTTGAGCTTACGATAAGAGATCTAAGCAATAGAAGACGTAAATAATAATAGAGAAACTATGTCGCGAATCATGAGAGAGGGAGAGAGAGCTTTGCTCACCTGCGAGTTAAGAATCTGAGAGGAGTCTTGCGGCTATGATACTGAGCGAGAGAACTAAATGAGGGTGAACCCTGAGAACCAAACAGAGTATTTATAGCTACGAGCTCTATAGGGCTTTCGCAGTTTCGTTAGGGTTTAAGTTTTACTAATTTGCCCTTACGGTTTTGGCCTTTCTGATTTTATTTGATATAAAGGTAAATATTATTTTAGCCTCTGCTAAATTAATTTGTTATCCAGAGCAAATTAATTCCTCAATTAAATTAGAACAATTAACGTTCATAACGAATTTCTTCACGACATGTTACCAAAATTAAGATGATTTAAATAAAAGAATTGACTAACTTTATTAAATACTTGTAATTAATATAGGTTTTAAATGGTACTATGGTTAAACTGGCAACAATGGTACATACGAGTTGTGTGTACAACATATTATCAATCTCGGTATGCAGAATCAATCCTAATGGAATCACGGTTTAACCACTCAACAAACACATGTTAGCAAGCAACATAGAAGCGTTTGATGAAACACATGTTAGCTTGCTAAAGAACGAGGCTCTCTTGGTGGTGAGCTCGTAGCAGGTGGTGATTCAAGACCTGGATTTCCAGGGCAAGATTTAGCAAACTGGCAGTACCGACATTTCCAACGTTCTTCTTCAGGAGTGTACTCAGCTTCTCTTTCACTTTTCCAGAACTCAATGACTTCTTTGTATTTGCTCATCACCCACTCGGGATCATGAGTGAATCTAATCTCAGCTATTATAGATCGGTCTTTCTGAAACTCGTACCTGAGTCAAAAGTTTCTCAATCAGATTTAGAGGGTTTGCGACAGTAAGAATCTCTATCAGTGTTCTTTTCCTTACCGTAGTAGTAATTGATCATTTGCCGCGGGAAGCATCTTAAAAGTGCTTTCATAGTACCTAACTATCTCTTCAAGAGTCTGCATCAAGTAAAAAAAACTTATATAAGAATATCAATCAACTCATTTCCAAGTGAGTACACATATGAGGACTATTGAAACAATATTGTGCAGAGAGTGAAGGATTTGTACACCTGTGCTGGGATTCCTGCATCGGCAATGTTATCTCTGACATCTTGAGACAAGACCTCGTGGCGGTTTAAAGCGAAGTAGTTGAAAAAACGTGACGACGGGAACTCTTCTTTGACAACAGTGTCCCAAAGAAGCTTGTAAAGCATTACCTGTAGCCTGTCAAACGGATGGTTAACATTGGACCTCATTAGGAGGGTTAATAACAAAACCGAAGTGAAGAGGGTTTTAACTTTTAATAAGATAGATATACACCAAGTTAATTCTTACCTTCCGTTCCTTCTTTGTGGCTCAGCTGGGAGTGTGTCACGGACTCGAGTCTTGGTATCAGACAATAAGGGTCCAGTATCAGAAGAGGAGTCTTCAGTAGATGCCTTTCTAACCTCATCTATAACTCCCACAATCCACTGACCTCCAACAAATCCTACGCTGGTGATATAGATAACCACCGAATCACTTACATAACCAAGAACTAGGTTACAAGGAAACCAAGTTTCTAAGTGAGTTATACAGTACGATCAATAGACTAAAACAAAATGTTCACAAACTAAATCACGTAAAAAAAGTTCAGAGCATTTTAAAAAAATAAAAAATTCATTTGAGGTCAACTACAATATATTTTAGACAGAGGGAGAAGTGAAGTCACTCACAGTAGCAATTCACGAGTTCGTCCTTCAAACAAGAACTGATTAACGGCAGCAATGGAACTGAGAAGCTTCAGTGCCCACTTATCTTCATTGGATTCAACTTTTACTCTGACCCTTTTAACTACCTGATCCATCAATTATCACCAGAACAAAAAGCTAGAAACAGTGAGACATACCATGAAACCAAACTATCAATAATCGTATCATAATAAAACAAGACCTCTTCTTCAAGCTCCAAGTGACGAGCCTGGCCAAGTTTCATGGCTTTGCTCACTTTCCTCCTCCCAAGACAAAGAACATTCTCCATTTGTTTCTCACACCATTCCTACGAACAACCAAACAATAAGAGAACAAATCGAAATCGGTGTCAAAAGGTGAACAAATTGAGAGAGAGATTGAATCGTTACAGTGCCGGTGAGATCTGTGACACCCAGAGCTTGGTTCTTTCTAAACCGATGCAGGAGAGAGTCTTCGATATCCGAGGAGCAAGCGGAGAGTTTCCTTTTGGAGAGCACAGTTATTGAACGGATCCGTGACGGGGAAGAGCGGATGGCGGAAGGGAGGAAGGAGCGCGTGGCGGCAAAGGCTGCGTCGAGGATAGCCATTTCTTCTTCGCTGATGATCTCGATTGGGATCTCGGGGACATTGTGAGATCCTCTTGGGGTTGAAATAGTGATGGTTGCGGATTGATCGGGGGGTGTGGAGGATGTGGTGGTGAGCGACTCGGAGGTTGACTCGGAGTGTGACTCGGCCATTTTTTAAGAAGAAGGAACGTGTGGTGTTGTCCTTTCCTGTCCATTTGAAAAATATAAAACTCGAAAGTTAAAAAAGTTAAAAATGTAGTTAAATATACTTTAACCGTTCGGACACATGGTCAAGTGAACAAACAAAATTCAAAAGTAACCTAGATTATTGTTTTCTAATTAGATGTAGTTGTTTTTCACATAGTGAAATCAGGATTTTCATTAAATATTCAGTTTTGTCATCATATAAAAATATAAATAACTAAAACTTTATAATAATATTTTTTTAATTAATTAAAATTAATAATGAATTAATAGAAAAATTACTAAAATTATAAAACAACTGTTGGGCCAAAATATGGCCCATTAGCTGAAAGTAAAATCAAAGTAAATATTGGGCCGAGACAAAGTCCAACACATATCGGAGATCCGAGTTAAGGTTCATTGCGAAACCGGAGGCTGTAAGCTAAATACAATCCTCGAAGAGGTCACGGTGAAGAGGAAGCTCACGTAGTAACAAGAAGAAGCACAGGACCCGGTTAAGGGGAAGTTGTTGCAGATTCCACAATAAGCGGAGGAGATCTCGGAGATCAGTTGAAGACAATCCAAAGAAGTCCAAGGCTATTTAAAGAGAGGGTCGAGGACTAAAGAGGGGATTCGAACCTTATTCACTTTGACGATTATTCATATCATCTTTTGAACTTTTTATTATCTTTGTAATCATCAAGAGAAACATCTTTTGTATCCATTCTTTTACCACATTATCAATACAAATCAAAGTTCATTCATCAAGTTATTACGGGATTCAGCCCACGTTATCTTTCCCTAACTTTTCCTAAACACTAAACCTGATCTAAAATCTAGGTGTGAGTTTAACCCCTCACAATTGGCGCCGTCTGTGGGGACGAAACAATCGAATCCCTTACTCTAACTTGAGGATGAATCCTACCGATCAGACAACAAATCCGTCTGACCTTAACCTCCCGATTCAGAACGATGGCTCACCGAACGACGGAGGCTCTGTTGGGCCCGAATATGGCCCGGTAACTGATTATTCAATAATAAAGATGATGATGGGCCACGACAAGCCCATCACAAGTCTGAAGTCTAAAAGAGAGCTAAGCTAGAACCGGAGGCTGAAAGCTAAGGATCCTAACTAAGGAGGTCACGACGAAGAGGAAGCTCACGTCGCAACCAGAAGGAGCGCAGGACCCGGTCAAGGGGAAGCTGTTGCAGATTCCACCTCAAGTGGAGAGGATCTCGGAGATCAGTTGCAAACAACCTAAAGAAGTCCAAAGCTATAAAAAGAGAAGGTCGAAGACTAAGAAGGGAGGCCGACCCTACTCATATCTTACTCAACTTTCATTGAAACGTTCTTATTTGTAATTCTTTTATAGTCTTGATATTCATCAAAGATCGTCTTTTGTAACCATTCCATTTCTATTATATCAATACAAATCGAAGTTCATTCATCAAGTTCTTACGGGATTCAGCCCGCGATAATCTTTCCCTATCCTTTTCTAAACATAAAACCTGATCTAAAATCTAGGTGTGAGTTTTACCCCTCACAATTGGCGCCGTCTGTGGGGAAGAAACAATCGAATCCCTTACTCTAACTCGAGGATGAACCCTACCGATCAGACAACAACCCCGTCTGACCTTAACCTCCCGATTCAGAGCGATGGCTCACCGAATGACGGAGGCTCTAGTCTCGTAATCACAGAGCCTCAACGTGGCGACCACCGATCTGGGCAACAGCTTCCGGTTGATGCTCGAACGAGCCAAACTACAACCGGAGTTACTAACCCGAGGTCATTAGGTGGAAACACCTCCGAGCTCCCGGTTACCGAGAATCCTCAGCAGCAAGCCATTCCGAATCAAACGGAGGCTCAGCTCTCTGAGATCCGCCAGATGATGATACAATTAGTAGACCGAGCTCAGGAAAGTGAGCGCACGATGCATCAGCTGGCTGTACGTCAACAACGATTCGAAGAGATAACTAGATCTCTAAACGCAACAACCCAACCACCGCAACGTCAAGCTCCGGGGGTCATCTTCCATGATCGATTAACCGATCCCTCTTTTCCCCGAGCACGTTTAAACTTTTCCCCTGATAGCACTGCCCCTGAAGGACGCGGATCTGCTTTCCAGACACCTCATACTGGAACAGTTCCCGTGTTCAATCCACCTAATGCCAGTGCTATGGGAAGTAACGTAGCGACAACCAGCTCCACACCCGGTCAGGTCACTGACAGAAGTAATCGTTTACCTCCTCCGCCACCTGATCCTAGGTCCGGAGCAGGAATATCCTTCCCATCTGGAGGCAGAGCGTCAGCTTCGGTTTATCAAACTAGAAGCTCGGTCCCGAATGAGGACGGTTATCAAAGGATAAACTCCGATAACCCAAGAAATGTCGAGCGACTTAGCCCACTAACCGCATGGGAAGATGAGCCAACTCGATTCCGTCAGGAACCTACTCATCGGGTACCTGCGAACGATCCAAATATCCTTCCGTTTGAAGGACCTGAAGCTATCCGTAGATATATGGAGAGAACTCACGCGGCTCTCCAGAAATTGGGAGCTCAAGTCCATAAAGCTACGAGTTCAGCTCCCGAAATCGATAGCTTAATCGAAGAAACCCGTGGAACTCCATTCACGGACAGAATTGCCAGCTCTCACATAAGAGATACCCGAAAAATCAGAATTCCTGAGTATGATGGGACCTCCGACCCGAAGGCCTATTTGAGAGCTTTCCGATTGGCAATTGTTAAAGCCCATTTCACTCAGGAAGAATGTGAAGCAGGTTACTGTAGAACATTCGCCGAAAATTTGGTCGGAACAACCATTGAGTGGTTCTCCGGCCTCGAGCCAGCCTCGATAGACAACTTTGATCAATTAACCAACGCCTTTATGAAGCAATACTCAATCCATATCCGGAAGCAAGCCTCCGAGGCCGACCTTTGGAAGGTCAGTCAAGGAATGGGAGATTCATTACGAGTCTACATTGAGAAATTCAGGGCAATAAGAACTAAGCTCTCGAATCCTAACGACCTAGTCGCCATCGAGGCCCTTAGGAGAGGTCTGTTCTATAGATCGAAATTCTGGTCAGAGTTAACACTCAACGCTCCTCCAACTATCGATGACGCTCTTCATAGAGCCACCAAATATATTACTTTGGAGGAGGAGACAGCTGCACTGGATAAACTCCACAAGAAACCACAGAATCATTCGAAAGGTGACTCCTCCGAGACTAAGGGACCTCATAAAAAGGGTAACCCTCGAAATAATCAAACTCAGGGAGAACATTCCTACGCAATCGAGGAAGACAAGGAAGAGAAACCTGTTGCAGCAGCAAACAAAACTCCCTGGTCAAAAGGCTTCGATAAAGGCAAACATTGCTCTTATCACGATCGCGAAGGACACTCAACCGAAGAGTGTTGGGACCTCCAACGCCAGCTGGCAGCTAAATTCGCAGCCGGAGAAATAAAGGGCGTGGACCTTAAAAAGCCGCCACCTTATCAGAAAAGAGGTTCCAGGGACATTTCCCCGAAACGCGAGAGGTCACCTGAGAAGGAAACCGATTCGCCACCTCCAGTTCCCAAAAAAAGAGTCGACATGATTCTTGGGAAATTCCCCCAAGGAAAAAGTTTACAAGTCGAAGCTCTCTTGAGCAAACCCTCCCATCAATCGAACCCCGACTCGAGGGTGGACTGTATCCTTGGAGGATCAGACATATGTCAAGACTCCGTCAATTCCATTAAGAATCACGTGCGGAAGGCTGTGTCTAACACTGGACCTAAGCCTCCTAATCCTGAATCCAACACTAAGATTTCTTTCTGGGAGAGCGAGACCTCAAACCTTGACAGACCTCACGATGATGCGTTGATCGTCACCCTGAACATCGCAGGATACGAGGTTCCTAAGCTCATGATAGACACAGGAAGCTCTGTCGACCTCATTTTCTATAACACCCTAAAAGGGATGGAAATAGACGACTACGAAATTATTGGCCAAAAAGCTAATCTCGTAGGCTTCTCCGGAGAAACAGCTACCTCATTGGGAACAATCAAGCTCCCAGTCATAGCTGGCGGAATAATGAAAATGACCAACTTAGTAGTCATCGATAGACCTTCCCCGTTCCACGCGATTTTGGGAAGACCTTGGATCCACAAAATGAAGGCAGTAGCCTCAACGTACCATCAGTGCGTAAAATTTCCAACACCCGAAGGGATAGCTACCATACACGGTAGCCAGAAGATATCCAGGATCTGCTATTTGGGAGGATTCGAAATCCTCAAAAAATCCCCCCAATAGCAATTACAGATCCAGGAATGTCGCGAAATGCAACAAAATATTCGAGGTCCCCCCAGGAACCTAACCGAAAAAGTTTGCATCGACGACTCAGATCCTGAAAGACAGGTGAGCATCGGGTCCGAGCTACCTTTTGAGACAAAAAAGGAGCTCATCGATTTTTTGAAAAGCAATGTCAAAACCTTTGCGTGGTCCACCAACGACATGAAAGGAATAGATCCGAACGTCACCACCCATAAGCTAAAAGTTGACCCTACTTTCAAACCGATCAAACAGAAGCGTCGTAAGCTAGGTCTCGAAAAGGCTCAAGCTGTTAACGACGAAGTTGACCGACTTACGAAAGCTGGGTCCATTCGAGAGGTACATTACCCCGACTGGTTAGCTAACCCAGTAGTGGTAAAGAAGAAAAACGGGAAGTGGAGAATCTGTGTAGATTTCACACACCTAAACAAAGCTTGCCCTAAAGACAGCTTCCCGTTACCTCACATCGACCGCCTAGTTGAAGCAACAGCTGGCCATCGACTCCTATCCTTCATGGATGCCTTCTCAGGATATAACCAAATCATGATGGATCCTGAGGACCAGGAGAAAACTGCATTCATAACCGAACGAGGAACCTATTGTTATAAGGTTATGCCATTCGGATTAAAGAACGCAGGAGCTACCTATCAAAGGCTAGTAAATAAGATGTTTGCTGGACAACTTGGAAAAACCATGGAGGTCTATATCGACGACATGCTAGTCAAATCCTCAGCTGGGGAAGATCATATCTCCCATTTAAGGGAATGCTTCGATATCCTGAACAAGTACGATATGAAGCTCAATCCCACTAAATGTACTTTCGGGGTACCCTCACGCGAGTTCCTAGGCTATCTCGTAACCGAAAGAGGCATTGAAGCCAACCCGCAGCAGATAGCAACCTTCCTAGAAATGCCGTCACCTAAGACGACCAGGGAGGTGCAGAGACTGACTGGACGAATCGCGGCGTTGAATCGATTCATATCCAAGTCTACCGATAAATGTCTCCCATTTTACAAGCTTCTAAGAAATAATAAGAAGTTCTTATGGGACGAGAAGTGTGAGGAAGCCTTCAAGCAATTGAAAGCTTACCTCTCCGAACCTCCGATCCTATCTAAACCAGTAGTAGGAGAGCCATTGTACCTATATCTCGCTGTATCAACTGCTGCAGTCAGCGGCGTTCTAGTACGAGAGGAACAAAACGAACAAAGACCTGTCTATTACACCAGTAAAAGTTTGATAGATGCCGAAACCAGGTACCCTGCGATGGAAAAACTAGCTCTAGCAGTCGTAACAGCTGCCAGAAAATTGCGACCTTACTTCCAATCGCATTCGATCGTTGTAATGACCTCACAACCATTACGAATGATCTTGCACAGCCCCAGCCAGTCAGGGCGATTGGCTAAATGGGCCATAGAACTCAGCGAATATGATATTGAGTATAGACCTCGAGCAGCAGCGAAAGCTCAGGTCCTCGCTGACTTTATCATCGAATTGACATCCGAGCAGTTAGACTCCGAAATGGAATCTCCGAAGTGGAGCCTATACGTCGACGGAGCCTCATCAAAACAGCGCTCCGGTATCGGTCTAAGGCTAACTTCTTCAGCAGGAGAAACCATCGAGCAGTCATATAGGCTCGGATTCAGCGCCTCAAACAACGAAGCTGAATATGAAGCACTAATCGCAGGGTTGAAGCTCGCCCTAAGCCTCGGAATCCGAGAGCTAAACGCTTATAGTGATTCACAGCTAGTAGCTAGCCAGTTTCACGGAGAATATGAAACGAGGGACGAAAGAATGGGGGCATATCTCGAAGTCGTCCAGAACCTCACTAGGCAGTTCGACAAATTCGAGCTAACGAGAATCCCACGAGGTGAGAACTCCTCAGCAGATGCATTGGCTGCTTTAGCTTCCACATCAGACCCCCTCGTAAAACGAATCATACCCGTAGAAGGAATCGAGAAACCAAGCATCGACATAGCTACTAAAGCTGAAAAAGAGAGCAAACTAAAAGCGCAACCCGAAGGTACCTGCCCTGAAGCGGTAGCTACCCAGGTTTTCACAACATTTTGGTTTCCAAAAACCAGAATATGCAGCGCAAAAAAGCATACCTCCGGGAACATAATCCAAGTCACGGAAGATATTCCTCGAAATTCAGACTCCTTAGAGCCTGATCTCGAGAATACCCCCGGGGGCACCAACTCAGACCCAGTCATCTGCAGAGTTAAAACCAGAAGCCGTACAGCTCTCCAAAATTCATCTGGAGGTATTCCTCGGAATTCAGACTCCCTGGAGCCCAATCCTACCAATACCTCCGGGGGCACCACGACACCAGGTCCCGAACAGGAACCTCCCTCGTCTCTTCATAACAAAGTTGTAGGAAGAGAGGATTGGAGAATTCCAATCACGCAATACATCCTGGAGGGAAAGACTCCACCCAATAAATGGGAGGCTCGAAAGCTCAAAGCATTAAGCGCGAGATATTGCGTAACTGAATCTGTCCTCCTCAAACGAAGCATTTCCGGACCTTACCTAAAATGCGTCCATGGCCTCGTTGCTATGAGACTCATGAAGGAAATGCACGACGGCTCCTGCGGGAACCACTCTGGAGGAAGAGCTTTAGCCATCAGAATCAAAAGACAAGGATATTTCTGGCCTACCATTATTGCAGATTGTGAGGCCTATTCCTCTTCATGCGACAAATGCCAGAGGCATGCACCGATTATACACCAACCTGCGGAGAAGCTGTCTAACATATCCGCCCCTTACCCATTTATGAGATGGTCCATGGATATCGTGGGGCCACTAGTACCATCAGGAAGTGGAAAGAAGAAGCTACGCTTCCTCTTAGTCTTAACGGACTACTTCACGAAATGGATAGAGGCCGAAGCTTTCCAGCAGGTAACCAGGTTCGAGGTCGAGCAATTTGTATGGAAAGATATCGTATGTAGACACGGCGTCCCGTACGAAATCGTAACCGATAATGGAGGACAATTCATATCCCACGATTTCAAAATATTTTGTGACAAGTGGAATATCCGCCTGACCTTCTCATCACCTCGCCGACCTCAAGGTAACGGACAGGCGGAGGCTGCTAATAAATCAATACTAGCAAACCTCAAGAAACGCCTCGGAACCCAGAAGGAATTCTGGTCAGAGAAGTTACTTGAAGTACTTTGGGCATGTCGAACCACCCCACGAAAAGCTACAGAAGAAACTCCTTTCTCCTTAGCATATGGGATGGAAGCCGTCGTTCCAGCCGAAACCATTGCTGGTAGCCTACGCCGGGAACTTTGTACATCCAATCCCGCAGCTAATGATCAACTCCTAACCGACAGCCTCGATCTAATCGAGGAAAGGCGGGACCGAGCTTTGATTCGCATTCAGAACTATCAGCAAGCAATGGCACGACAGTACAATTCCAAAGTCAGGCTCCGACAGTTCGCTGTTGGAGACCTAGTACTTAGGAAAGTTTTCGAAGGAACCAAAGAACCAAATGCTGGGAAGTTAGGAACCAACTGGGAAGGTCCCTACCAGATCATCCACGTGGTACGACCTGGCGTCTACAAACTCCGAAAGGTGCGAACTGGGGTACCTGAAATCAGATCGTGGAATGCCACGAATCTTAAGAGATATTATCATTAGGTACCTAAAACTCCTGAACTACGTTAGGCTTGATCCCTTGACTGGGTACGTAGGCAACTCCGTCATGAGTGCAGCCCCAACCTCATTTCAACACTTCATTCACTACAATCAAAGGGGGCATATGTCTGACTAAAGTCACATAGCCCACGCAGCAAACGTATGATCGTTATAATACAGCAAGTGTATGATTACTATGATACCATGTATCCAACTATCAATAAAGAAATCATTTTCGATATCTCAATTCTTTAACAAAACAGGTCCCTGCAAACCTGAACCTAAGGTCTTAAAATCCTTAACAATCCTAAAGGTCTTAAAATCCTTCAAAGCAATGTCAGGTCTCGACGAACCTGAACCTAAGGTCTTAAAATCCTTCAGACAATATCAGGTCTCGACGAACCTGGACCTAAGGTCTTAAAATCCTTACCAAATCTCCAAGGTCTTAAAATCCTTGTCAATTCTCCAAGGTCTTAAAATCCTTATAAATCTTCGAGGTCTTAAAATCCTCATCAAATCACAAAGGTCTTAAAATCCTAAGCAAGTCTCAACGGGTCTTGAAATCCCACAAACAAGTTCAGGTTCCCAAGAACCTCCACCTAAGGTGTCCAGATTAAACTTAGGTTCCTAAAAACCCTAAGCTAATCCCGATACTTCAAGAAATCCTCTTAAGGAACAAAAAAAAAACGACCAAAGTCTTCCAGACTTATTGTAAGGATCGATTATGATTAAGCTGTCATATTTCACGACTAAAGTCAAAAACTAAAAACGAAACAAGAAAACCAAGTTTGAAATTAAACAAGGGTTTAAAAGCCTCCCCAGGCTAACCAAAGATTCAAAATGCAACAGATAAAGGTTTAAAAGCCTCCTCAGGCTATAAGTTGAGAAACAAATGAAAACAAAGCCCATCGGGCAGAAATCCTAGAAAACACGAAAGAGCATCAGTTCTTAAACTTCCTTGTCATCTGAGCTCTTCTCAGCTCCCTTGCCAGCTGGATCTTCCTCCTCAGGAACCTCCTCCATCTCCTTGTCGCTACCTCCAGAGGCGGTTTCGACTGGGGCTGAGTAAGAACCCACCAATCCCAAATTAGAACCGAACTCTCCGGAAAAGGAGAGGTTAAACATATTAATCTCGAAAGTACCTGAACTCTCAGAGAGTTGGGGAAGAGGGAGCTTGTCAATCGAGAAGTCCGAAACCTGAGCCTTCTCGTACGCCGCAACAGCTTCCGGCATTAGCGCCACCAAGTTATCATACTCATCTTGAGTACTCTTAATCTCACCATCCAGTATGTCCTTCAGGAGCTCGGTGTTGGCTTGAATCTCTTGGGCATGAACCAGGAGGTCAACTTCATCTTTCTTCTTGGAGAACTTCTCCTTGACAATAACCAGAATCTTGTTGTAGGCTTCAGCTACCTCCTTCTTTCCCCTCCGGACGGCTAGCCTGACCTCAGCTTCCTTGTTCTTCTGGCTGTTCTGGGATGTGGAGATCAGCTCCTTGACTTGATACTCGGCTATCTTCCGGGCAGCATCCAACTCCCCAATCTTCCTATTCTTCACCTGGAGGTCAATCAGCTGGCTCTCGATCGTCTCTTGCTGAGCATCACACTTAGAGCCAAGTCTCTTCACCTCGGCTTGGAGATCCGAGATCAGAGCCCGAGTCTGGTTGAGCTCAGTCTTATTGGCCTTGACCAACTCAGTGACCTGGGCTAATTCCTCAGCGCTAGGAGCATTGTGTACAGCGTCCTCAAACTTGAATTGAGCTCTGTTAATAGCTCCAGCCAGCTGCGGAAAACGGAAAACGATTTAGCAAAATCTTCCAAAGACAAAGCTGAAAAATGAAATAAACTTCATACCTGACCCATGTGATGAGCAATATCGACGTACTCATCCTTGTGCGTGATATTGGAGATCGAGGGGAGGGGACACCCGGGACTCTTCATGTGCCTCATCAGAGTAGCCAAACCCCACGGATCGTCCAAGACCGATCCAGGCTTTGAATGAGAAAAGGTCCAGCCAACAGTTCCTCCTCTAGAGGAGGAGGAGGAAGACCTCGAAGGTCTATCAACCTGGTCGGTTCGGGACCTCTTGTTCCTCGGGGGCTCAGACTCCGGAGGGTCCCTCATTACTTGAGGATCAGCTTCAGTCATCGGGACCTCGGAGGGAAGGCCAACTTCCTGAACCTTGGGTTCCGAAGAGACGACACCTTTAGCAGGGGCAGAGCCTCCTTCATCAAGAACCTCCTTCACAGAGTCGAGGAAGGATCCCCCCTGGTTCTTATCACTCCCTCTAGAGGAGCTGGCAGCCTTGGTCGATCTACCCCTGGAACGGAAGGAAGGTTGAATTGGCATCTTCTGTGATTGAGTCTTCGAAGAAGTACTTGCTCCGGAGGAAACTTCGAGAATGGAATCACCTTCAGAGACTACGACATAAAAAAAAATCCATTAGTCGTATAAGACAAATTCGGATAGTAAAAATCATGAATCATGAATAAAAAGATACCTTCTAAACCAGCAACCGTCACTGAATCAGGGAAGGACGCTTGGTACCGTTCAGGGAACCTAGCTGATCCAACTCTCGAAGTAGTGTAAGCTACCCAAGTGTTAGGGCTATGCTGTAGCTTCCTGTAGAGAGCTCTGGTAAGTTTGCTAGATAACTTGACAGGATCTTTGATTTCTGCAAAAAGAGTCAAAAGGCGATTAGCACAACATGACAAACAAAAATAAACATGTGAGCATATCCCTAAAATTCTAACCGGAAATATCAGACCATGCGTTCCTAAGGTCACGGCCTACAGGAACCGTGGAAGGGTCAATCTTGACATAAAAGTACTTCCTGCGCCAGTCATCATCACTGGCTGAGAACTTGAAAATGCCTAGCCCTGGACGACAGGGGAGATAGTAGGTACCACTCCCGCCATCCTTGGAAGTGCTCTCCTTTATCGAGAAGAGACTCATTAACTCAGATAACCCAACGATAACTCCTTCCTCCTTGGCTCTAGTGATGAACCCGTTTATCACTCGGATGACCGACGGGCAAAGCTGAGGAAGAGCTAGCTGATAATGATCTAAGAGATCCAGCAAAAGGGTGGGAAGAGGAAATCTAAGGTGGCACTTGGAGATATATTTTTCGTGAACGCAGAACCAACCCTCCGGAGCGGTCTCGGGGTTCTCGTTTTCAGCACAAGCTCTAACTAGATCACTCTTGCCGTGAGCCTGAGTGGCAAGATTGACAACGTCCTGACCCTTCAAGAGGGAAGGGAAGTCAGGACCGGAGGAGGCGCTCTTGCCGCCTTTCTTCTTCATCCTCTTAACTCTTGCTCCGATCGAGTCTTTACTCTTTTTCTTCTTGGCTTCCGCCATCTTCTCACCAGCTTCCTGTTTGACCTTCATAATACGGGCGCCGGAGGCTGAGATCTGAACTTCGCCGGAACTTTCTTTTCGACTCATGATAGGGAAGGAGAGGGAAAACAGGAAGTAAAGAATAGAATCGATCTAAGACAGACTCTCAGAGAGAAGTTCAAGATGAAGAACTAGATTGATCGAGAGGCGGATAAAAAAAAAAAATAATAACGACAAAAAACGGTAAAATAAAGAAGAGAGGTGTGAATTACCTTGGAAACCGTCGAGAGGCGTGGAGAAAGTGGAGAGACAAGCAGTTAATTCTCTCAGCTTTATATCCCATCACGTCTTGGAAGTCGGAAATTGAAATTTAAACTCGCTTAAATCTAAAACCGTTGATTCGACTAGAGATGGATTACAGCCGTCCGATCGGATATGAATAAATGCGGTTGAGATAGCTAGTAATCATGATCTCAACAAGAGAATCTAGCTTAGGCGGCTAGGTCTAGCTCCCGAGAATAACGAAACCTCATTTCGAGAGCTGGGGGCAACTGTTGGGCCCGAATATGGCCCGGTAACTGATTATTCAATAATAAAGATGATGATGGGCCACGACAAGCCCATCACAAGTCTGAAGTCTAAAAGAGAGCTAAGCTAGAACCGGAGGCTGAAAGCTAAGGATCCTAACTAAGGAGGTCACGACGAAGAGGAAGCTCACGTCGCAACCAGAAGGAGCGCAGGACCCGGTCAAGGGGAAGCTGTTGCAGATTCCACCTCAAGTGGAGAGGATCTCGGAGATCAGTTGCAAACAACCTAAAGAAGTCCAAAGCTATAAAAAGAGAAGGTCGAAGACTAAGAAGGGAGGCCGACCCTACTCATATCTTACTCAACTTTCATTGAAACGTTCTTATTTGTAATTCTTTTATAGTCTTGATATTCATCAAAGATCGTCTTTTGTAACCATTCCATTTCTATTATATCAATACAAATCGAAGTTCATTCATCAAGTTCTTACGGGATTCAGCCCGCGATAATCTTTCCCTATCCTTTTCTAAACATAAAACCTGATCTAAAATCTAGGTGTGAGTTTTACCCCTCACAGGCTCTAGTCTCGTAATCACAGAGCCTCGACGTGGCGACCACCGATCTGGGCAACAACTTCCGGCTGGCGCTCGAACGAGCCAAACTACAACCGGGGTTACTAACCCGAGATCATCAAGTGGAACCACCTCCGGGCTCCCGATCACCGAGAATCCTCAGCAGCAAGCCATTCCGAATCAAACGGAGGCTCAGCTCTCTGAGATTCGCCAGATGATGATGCAGTTAGTAGACAAAGCTCAGGAAAGTGAGCGTACGATGCATCAGCTGACTGTTCGTCAGCAACGATTCGAAGAGATAACTAGATCTCTAAACGCAACAATCCAACCACCGCAACGTCAAGCTCCGGGGGTCATTTTCCATGATCGATTAACCGATCCCTCATTCCCCCGAGGACGTTTAAACTTTTCCCCTGATAGCACTGTTCCGGAAGGACGCGAATCTGCTTTCCAGACACCTCATACTGGGACAGCTCCCGTGTTTAATCCACCTAACACCAGTGCTATGGGAAGTAACATAGCGACAACCAGTTCCACACCCAGTCAGGTTACTGACAGGAGCACTCGCTTACCTCCTCCGCCGCCTGATCTTAGGTCCGGAGCAGGAATATCCTTCCCATCTGGGGGCAGAGCGTCAGCTTCAGTTTATCAAACCAGAAGCTCGATCCCGAATGGGGACGGTTATCAAAGAATAGACTCCGATAACCCAAGAGCTGGTGAGCGACTTAGCCCACCAACCGTATGGGAGGATGAGCCAACTCGATTCCGTCAGGAACCTGCCCGTCGGGTACCTGCTAACGACCCAAACGTCCTTCCTTTAGAGGGACCTGAAGCTATCCGTAGATATATGGAACGAACTCACGCAGCTCTCCAAAAATTGGGAGCTCAAGTCCATAAAGCTACGAGCTCAGCTCCCGAAATCGATAGCTTGATCGAGGAAACCCGTGGAACTCCATTCACGGACAGAATTGCCAGCTCTTACATAAGGGATACCCGAAAAATCAGAATTCCCGAGTATGATGGGACATCTGACCCAAAGGCCTATTTGAGAGCCTTCCGATTAGCTATCGTGAAAGCCCATTTCACACAGGAAGAATGTGAAGCAGGTTACTGCAGGACATTCGCCGAAAACTTAGTCGGAACAGCCCTTGAGTGGTTCTCCGGTCTCGAGCCAGCCTCGATAGACAGTTTCGATCAATTAACTAGTGCCTTCATGAAGCAGTACTCGACTCATATCCTGAAGCAAGCCTCTGATGCCGACCTTTGGAAGGTCAGACAAGGAATGGGGGACTCATTACGAGTCTACATCGAGAAATTCAGGGCAGTAAGAACTAAGCTCTCGAATCCTAACGACCTAGTCGCCATTGAGGCTCTTAGGAGAGGTCTGTTCTATAAATCGAAGTTCTGGTCGGAGCTAACACTCAATACTCCTCCAACTATCGACGATGCTCTCCATAATGCCACCAGATACATTACTCTGGAGGAGGAGACATTTGCACTGGATAAACTGCACAAGAAACCTCAGAATCACTCGAAAGGTGAATCCTCTGAGGCTAAGGGACCTCATAAAAAGGGTAACCCCCGAAATAATCAGACTCAGGGAGAACATTCCTACGCAATCGAGGAAGACAAGGAAGAGAAACCTGTCGCAGCAGCAAACAAAACTCCCTGGTCAAAAGGCTTTGATAAAAGCAAACGTTGCTCTTATCACGATCGCGAAGGGAACTCAACCGAGGAATGTTGGGACCTCCAACGACAGCTGGCAGCTAAATTTGCAGCTGGAGAAATAAAGGGCGTGGACCTTAAAAAGCCACCACCTTATCAGAAAAGAGGTTCCAGAGACAACTCCCCGAAACGCGAGAGGTCACCTGAGAAGGAGACCGATTCGCCACCTCCAGCTCCTAAGAAAAGAGTCGACATGATTCTTGGGAAATTCCCCCAAGAAAAAAGTTTACAAGTCGAAGCTCTCTTGAGCAAACCGTCCCCTCAATCGAGCCCCGACTCGAGGGTGGACTGTATCCTTGGAGGATCAGATATATGTCAAGACTCCGTCAATTCCATTAAGAACCACGTGCGGAAGGCTGTGTCTAACACTGGACCTAAGCCTCCTAACCCCGAATCCAATACTAAGATTTCTTTCTGGGAAAGCGAGACCTCAAACCTTGACAGACCTCACGATGATGCGTTGATTGTCACCCTGAACATTGCAGGATACGAGGTCCCTAAACTCATGATAGACACAGGAAGCTCTGTCGACTTCATTTTCTATAACACCCTAAAAGGGATGGAAATAGACGACTACGAAATTATTGGCCAAAAGGCTAACCTCATAGGCTTCTCCGGAGAAACAGCTACCTCATTGGGGACTATCAAGCTCCCAGTCATAGCTGGCAGAATAATGAAAATGACCAACTTAGTAGTCATCGACAGACCTTCCCCGTTCCATGCGATCCTGGGAAGACCCTGGATTCACAAAATGAAGGCAGTAGCCTCAACGTATCATCAATGCGTAAAATTCCCAACACCCAAAGGGATAACTACCGTACATGGTAGCCAGAAGATATCCAGGATCTGCTATTTGGGAGGATTCGAAATCCTCAAAAAATCCCCCCAATAGCAATTACAGATCCAGGAGGGTCGCGAAATGCAACAAAATATTCGAGGTCCCCCCAGGAACCTCACCGAAAAAGTTTGCATCGACGACTCAGATCCTGAAAGACAGGTGAGCATCAGATCCGAGCTACCTCGTGAGACAAAAAAGGAGCTCAGTGATTTCTTGAAAAGCAATGTCAAAACCTTCGCATGGTCCACCAGCGACATGAAAGGAATAGATCCGAACGTCACCACCCATAAGCTAAAAGTAGACCCTACTTTCAAACCGTTCAAACCAAAGCGTCGCAAGCTAGGCCTCGAAAAGGCTCAGGCTGTTAACGACGAAGTTGACCGACTTACGAAAGCTGGGTCCATTCGAGAGGTACACTACCCCGATTGGTTAGCTAACCCAGTAGTGGTAAAGAAGAAAAACGGGAAATGGAGAATCTGTGTAGACTTCACAGACCTAAACAAAGCCTGTCCTAAAGACAGCTTCCCGTTACCTCATATCGACCGCCTGGTTGAAGAAACAGCTGGCCATCGACTCCTATCCTTCATGGATGTCTTCTCAGGATACAATCAAATCATGATGGATCCTGTGGACCAGGAGAAAACTGCATTCATAACCGAACGAGGAACCTATTGTTACAAGGTTATGCCATTCGGATTAAAGAACGCATGAGCTACCTATCAGAGGCTAGTAAATAAGATGTTTGCTGGGCAACTCGGAAAAACCATGGAGGTCTATATTGACGATATGCTAGTCAAATCCTCAGCTGGAGAAGACCATATCGCCCACTTAAGAGAATGCTTCGATATCCTTAACAAGTACGACCATATCCCACTAAATGTACCTTCGGGGTACCCTCATGCGAGTTCCTAGGCTATCTCGTAACCGAAAGAGGCATTGAAGCCAACCCGCAGCAGATAGCAACCTTCCTAGAAATACCGTCACCTAAGACAACCAGAGAGGTACAGAGACTGACTGGACGAATCGCGGCATTAAATCGATTCATATCCAAGTCCACCGATAAGTGCCTCCCATTCTACAAGCTTCTAAGAAATAATAAGAAGTTCTTATGGGACGAGAAATGTGAGGAAGCCTTCAAGCAATTGAAAGCTTACCTCTCCGAACCTCCGATCCTATCTAAACCAGTAGTAGGAGAGCCATTGTACCTGTACCTCGCCGTATCGACTGCTGCAGTTAGCGGCGTTCTGGTACGAGAGGAACAAAACGAACAAAGACCTGTCTATTACACCAGTAAGAGTTTGATAGACGCCGAAACAAGGTACCCTGCAATGGAAAAACTAGCTCTAGCAGTCGTAACAGCTGCTAGAAAGTTGCGACCTTACTTCCAATCGCACTCAATCGTCGTAATGACCTCACAACCATTACGAATGATATTGCACAGCCCTAGCCAGTCATGGCGATTGGCCAAATGGGCCATAGAGCTCAGTGAATACGATATTGAGTATAGACCTCGAGCAGCAGCGAAAGCTCAGTTCCTTGCCGACTTTATCATTGAACTAGCATCCGAGCAATTAGACTCCGAAATAGAATCTCCGAAGTGGAGCCTGTATGTCGACGGAGCCTCATCAAAACAGGCCTCCGGTGTCGGTCTACAGCCAACTTCTTCAGCAGGAGAAACCATTGAGCAGTCATATAGGCTCGGATTCAGCGCCTCAAATAACGAAGCTGAATATGAAGCACTAATCGCAGGGTTGAAACTAGCCCTAAGTCTCGGAATTCGAGAGCTAAACGCTTATAGTGATTCACAGCTAGTAGGTAGCCAGTTTCACGGAGAATATGAAACGAGGGACGAAAGAATGGGGGCATATCTCGAAGTCGTCCAGAACCTCACTAGACAGTTCGACAAATTCGAGCTAACAAGGATCCCACGAGGAGAGAACTCCTCAGTAGATGCGTTGGCTGCTTTAGCTTCCACGTCAGACCCCCTCGTAAAACGGATCATACCCGTAGAAGGAATCGAAAAACCAAGCATCGACATAGCTACTAAAGCTGAGATAGAGAGCAAACTATCAGAGCAACCCGAAGGTACCTGCCCTGAAACGGTAGCTACCCAAGTTTTCACAACATTTTGGTTCCCAAAAACCAGAATACGTAGCTCTAAAAAGCATACCTCCGGGAACACAATCCAAATCACGGAAGGTATTCCTCGACATTCAGACTCCCTAGAGCCTGATCTCAAGAATACCCCCGGGGGCACCAACTCAGACCCACTCATCTGCAGAGTTAAAACTAGAAGCCGTTCAGCTCTCCGAAATTCATCTGGAGGTATTCCTCGGAATTCAGACTCCCTGGAGCTCAATCCTACAAATACCTCCGGGGGCACCACGACACCATGTCCCGAACAGGAACCTCTCTCGTCTCTTCATAACAAAGTTGTAGGGAGAGAGGATTGGAGAATTCCAATCACGCAATACATCCTGGAAGGAAAGACTCCACCCAATAAATGGGAGGCTCGAAAGCTCAAAGCATTAAGCGCGAGATACTGCGTAACTGAATCTGTCCTCCTCAAACGAAGCGTTTCCGGACCTTACCTAAAATGCGTCTATGGCCTCGTTGCTATGAGACTCATGAAGGAAATGCACGACGGCTCCTGCGGGAACCACTCTGGAGGAAGAGCTCTAGCCATCAGAATCAAAAGACAAGGATATTTCTGGCCTACCATTACTGCAGACTGTGAGGCCTATTCCTTCATGCGACAAATGCCAGAGGCATGCACCGATTATACACCAACCTGCGGAAAAACTGTCCAACATATCCCCCCCCTTATCCATTTATGAGATGGTCCATGGACATCGTAGGACCACTAGTAGCATCAGGAAGTGGAAAGAAGAAGCTACGCTTCCTCTTAGTCCTAACAGACTACTTCACGAAATGGATAGAGGCTGAAGCTTTCCAACAGGTAACCAGAGTCGAGGTCGAACATTTTGTGTGGAAAGAAATCGTGTGTAGACACGGCGTCCCATACGAAATTGTAACTGACAATGGAGGACAATTCATATCCGACGATTTCAAAATATTTTGCGACAAGTGGAATATTCGCCTAACCTTCTCAACACCTCGCCGACCTCAAGGAAACAGACAGGCGGAGGCTGCTAGCAAACCTCAAGAAACGCCTCGGAACCCAGAAGGAACTCTGGTCAGAAAAATTACTTGAATTACTTTGGGCATGTCGAACCACCCCACGAAAAGCTACAGAAGAAACCCCTTTCTCCTTAGCATATGGGATGGAAGCTGTCGTCCCAGCTGAAACCATTGCTGGTAGCCTCCGCCGAGAACTCTGTACGTCCAATCCCGCAGCTAATGATCAACTCCTAACTGACAGCCTCGATCTAATCGAGGAAAGATGGGACCGAGCTCTGATTCGCATTCAGAACTATCAGCAAGCAATGGCACGACAGTACAATTCCAAAGTCAGGCCCCGACAGTTCGCTGTAGGTGACCTAGTACTTAGGAAAGTTTTCGAAGTAACCAAGGAACCAGATGCTGGGAAGTTAGGAACCAACTGGGAAGGTCCCTATCAGATCATCCATATAGTACGACCTGGCGTTTACAAGCTCCGAAAGGTGCGAACCGGGGTACCTGAAATCAGATCGTGGAACGCCACGAATCTTAAGAAATATTATCATTAGGTACCTAAAACTCCTGAACTACGTTAGGCTTGATCCCTTGACTGGGTACGTAGGAAACTCCGTCATGAGTGCAGCCCCAACCTCATTTCAACACTTTGTTCACCACAACCAAAGGGGACATATGTCTGATTAAAATCACATAGCCCAAGCAACAATTGTATGATTATTGTGATACCATGTATCCTATTATCAATAAAGACCTTATTCTCGATATCTCAATTCTTTAACAACACAGGTCCCTGCAAACACGGACCTAGGGTCCTAAAAACCCTTCGGATTAGCTCAGGTCTCTACGAACCTGGACCTAAGGTCTTAAAATCCTTAACAATCTTTAAGGTCATGAAATCCTTCAAACGAAGTCAAAATTGATAAACCACTAAAGGTCTTAAAATCCTTCAAGCAATATCAGGTCTCGACGAACCTGGACCTAAGGTCTTAAAATCCTTATCAAATCTCCAAGGTCTTAAAATCCTTATCAAATCTCAAAGGTCTTGAAATCCTTAAAATACAAAGGTCTTAAAATCCTTATCAAACCTCGAAAGGTCTTAAAATCCTAAGCAAGTCTCAATGGGTCTTAAAATCCCACAAACGAATTCAGGTTCCCAAGAACCCCCACCTAAGGTGTCCAAGTTAAACTTAGGTTCCTAAAAACCTTAAGCTGACCTCGATACTTCAAGAAACCCCTCTTAAGGGGCTAAAAACGATTCAAGTCTCCAAGACTTATCATGAAACCCGATTATGATTAAATGTCATATTCTACGACCAAAGCAGAAAAACTTAAGATGAAACTGAAAACCAAGTTTGAAATTAAACAAGGGTTTAAAAGCCTCCCCAGGCTAACAAAGATTCAAAGTGCAAACAGATAAAGGTTTAAAGACCTCCTCAGGCCATAAGTCTTGAAAAAGAAAGAAGCCCATTGGGCAGAAGTTTTAAAACATAAAGAGCATCGGCTCTTAACCTTCCTTGGATCCAGGATCAGCTTCATCATCCTTATCCTCCTCGATAAGATCATCCTCCTTGACAGAAACCTCTACTTCAACATCCTTGTCGACACCTCCCGGGGTTGTCTCAACTGGAACTAAATCAGGAGATACCGAACCCAAGTTAGAACCATATTCTCCAGAAAACGTCGGATTAAACATATTGATCTCGAAAGTACCTGAGCTCTCGGAGAATTGAGGAATGGGGAGCTTGCTAACTGAGAAATCAGAAACTTGAGCCTTCTCATATGTAGCACCAGCATCCGGGATCAAAACCATCAAACGGTGATACTCCTCTTCAGCATTCTCAATCTCCTTAGACAATAGATCCTTCAGAAGTTCGGTGTTTGCCTGAAGCTCCTGAGCATAGATCAGAGCATCGGTCTCTTCCTTCTTCTTGACAAACTTCTCCTTCACAGAGGTCAGGATCTTGTTGTAGGCTTCAGCCACCTCCTTCTTAACTTTCCTGACAGCTAGCTTAACTTCGGCTTCTTTGTTCTTTTGGCTAACCTGAGATGAGACGATCAACTCTTGAACCTGATGCTCAGCCACCCTGCGAGCAGCCTCTAACTCATTGATCTTTCTATTCTTCACCCAAATATCGATTGCCTGACTTTCGATCTTCCCCTGCTGAGTATCAGCCTTCAAACCGAGCCTCCCGACCTCAACTTCAAGCTCAGAAACTCGAGCACGAGCCAGGTCGAGCTCCATCTTGGTAGTCTTGAACAACTCAGTAGCCTGAGCTAAATCTCCAGCGCTAGGAGCACCATGCATGGTCTCTTTGAACCTCAGCTGAGCTCTATTGATGGCTCCGGCTAGCTAAAACAAAAAAAAATATATTCAGAAAACATTGGATTAATGGCAAACCAGGAAAAAACAAGACTACGTACCTGACCCATGTGGTGAGCTATCTCAACGTACTCTTCCTTGTTGGTCAGACCGTTGATTGAAGGCATGGAGCATCCTACCATCTTCATATGCCTCATGATGGTTGCCAAACCCCAAGGGTCATCTAATATCGATCCCGGCTTAGAATGGGAGAAGTTCCAACCTACGGTCCCTCCCCGCGAAGACGAGGAGGAAGATCTGGTGGGCCTGTCTCCCAAATCAGTCCGAGACCTCTTGTTTCTTGGAGGTTCGACCTCGAGAGGATCTCTAGCAGCTTGAGGGTTAGCTTCAACTGTTGGGACCTCAGGACGAGGAACAACATCTTGAGCTCTGGGCTCAACTGGGTTAACATCCTTAACAGGAACAGAGGACCCATCATCAAGGACCTCCTTCAGCGAGCTAAGGAAGGCTCCTCCTTGGGTCTTATCGCTGCCTCGCGAAGCACTGGCAGCTGCAGCGGGTTTGTTCCTGGAACGAAAAGAAGGCCTCATCTTGGGAGCTTGAGTCTTTTCGGTTTCAGAAGTACTAGCTCCAGTCGAAAGATCTACCACGAAAGGACCTTCAGAAACTAAACAATGGAAAGCTTTTTAGTGAAAGCAAATCTAGAAATCAAAAACAGATAAGCAAAATCCGAAAATCACCTTCTAAATCTTCAGCAGGAATCGGGTCAAGGAACCTGGCGTTGTATCGATCCGGGAACCTAGCTGATCCAATGCGAGAGACAGTGAAAGACGTCCAAGTATTAGGACTTTGATATAACTTCCGAAAGAGAGCTCTAGACAGCTTATCAGTAAGCTTAGGAGGATCCTCGATATCTGCATATGAAATCAAGGGGTCAGCAAATAATGATAATCATCAAAAAGCAAGACATATTCCTAAAAAGTCCTAACCAGATATATCGGACCAAACAACCGAGAGGGCACGACCCACTGGAACTGTGGAGGGATCGATCTTGACATAAAAGTATTTTTTCCTCCAATCATCATCGCTACCGGAGGATTTAAAAAGTCCAAGCCTAGGACGGCAAGGAAGATAGTAGGTACCACTGCCACCGTCCTTACTAGAGCTCTCCTTGATCTTGTAGAGGCTCATCAGTTCGGTCAGTCCAACGGCGACCCCTTCCTCCTTAGCTCTGGTAATGAAACCATTTATCACTCGGATAACCGAGGGACAGAGTTGAGAGAGGGCCAATTGATAATGGTCAAGAAGGTCTAACAGGAGATCTGGAAGCGGAAACCGGAGGTGGCATTTAGAGATATACTTCTCGTGAATGCAAAACCAGCCTTCCGAGGCGGTTTCGGGTGTTTCGTCGGAGGAACAAACCCTGGCCAACTCCTTTTGGCCGTGAGCTTGAACCATGAGGTTAACGACCTCTTGAATCTTTAGTAAAGAAGGCGAGTGAGGGCCCAGAGAGGTGCTCCCGCCAGAAATTTCCTTCTTCTTCACCCGCTTGGAGACCCTCCCCGCGATTGAATCTTTGGCTTCCTTCTTGTCTCTTTTCATTTTCTCACCGATCTCCTGCTTAACCTTCATTAAACGCTTCCCGGAGGCAGAGATTTCGGTCTCGCCGGAACCTTCTTTCGGAGGGTCCATTGAAAAGAAGGGTAAGGAGAATCGAAAGGATTGAAAGGGGAAAAGGGGAAATAAGCTAACTAGATCTCTTAGGAACTAAGGATTCTAAGAAATTCACAGAGGATCAATGGTGGATCGAAGGATGAAAGTAAAATAAATAAAAAAAACAAGCGTAGTAAAATAAAGGAGTGGAGGAGAAGTTACCTTGAAAACCGAGTGGAGGCGTGGAGAATATGGACAGCGGCAGTTAATGCTAGCTGCTTTATATCTTGTCAAGTCTCGAGAATCGGAGTAAATATTTCAAAACTTCTTTCATCTGAGTCGTTGATTTCGTCAAAAGAAATCTCAACCGTCAATTCAAATGAATAATATCTTCGTTGGACGAAGTTAGTAATCATTATCTCAACAGAAAAGATTGAGGTTCAGCGGCTAGGTTAAGCTCCCGAGTAAGAAATCTTATCTCAAAAGCTGGGGACAACTGTTGGGCCCAAATATGGCATGTTAGCTGAAAGTAAAACCAAAGTAAATATTGGGCCGAGACAAAGCCCAACATATATCGGAGACCTGAGTTAAGGTTCATTGCGAAGCCGGAGGCTGGAAGCTAAAGGCAATCCTCGAAGAGGTCACGGTGAAGAGGAAGCTCACGTAGTAACAAGAAAAAGCGCAGGACCCGGTCAAGGGGAAGCTGTTGTAGATTCCACAATAAGCGGAGGAGATCTTGGAGATCAGTTGAAGACAATCCAAAGAAGTCCAAAGCTATTTAAAGAGAAGGTCGAGGACTAAAGAGGGGATTCGAACCTTATTCACTTTGACGATTATTCATATCATCTTTTGAACTTTTTATTATCTTTGTAATCATCAAGAGAAACATCTTTTGTATCCATTCTTTTACCACATTATCAATACAAATCAAAGTTCATTCATCAAGTTATTACGGGATTCAGCCCACGTTATCTTTCCCTAACCTTTCCTAAACATTAAACCTGATCTAAAATCTAGGTGTGAGTTTAACCCCTCACAGATACTACCTTATAACGAAAATATTATTTTACATCGACACATAATTTAAAACGGACGGAATATCTTTTCGTGAATTGGATGTCCCGTAAATAGACAAACGTTTGGTAGAGTGATTTTATACTTTAAACACTGCATGCTCTCGATAAGAGTTGGTGACAAAATTCTTCAAGCTTATGCAAAAAAAGAACTTCAAGACTATAACTATTACATGGTGAGGTCTCGTTTAGTTTACAATTAGTTTAGAGGCCTAATCACCAAAACAAAAATAAGTATTGATGCGTTCTTTACCTTTATATTTTTCCAAGAACCTTGATGAAAAGCATAACATCTGACTTATAGGTTAGCTAGGGACAGTGTGATTGCAGATCTAAATCTTCCAAGGACCGGCCTAATAAACTATACTATTGTAAATGGTGCTGAGAAATTCGGTCAAACCAAGAGATATTATTGAAAATGAAAAGAAAATGTTGACTGTGGACGAAAAGTATAAAATCTGAATCTTGGTAGCTTTTGGTCTTATCGAAAGGTAAAGAGTGATTTTATACTGCTTGTGGAGAAAATTTGCACTTCGATAATATTTTTTAGCTTTTGGTCTTATCGAATGAAACTTGAATCTGTGTTTTGTGTTGGTTGTTCTCCTCTTCTTCCTTTTCAAAAAGAAAAAGTCGATATATACTACACAGTTCTATAATATATTCAAGTTCAACACAAGTACACAACTTTTTCTATAATATTCCGATGCTTACATCGTATCTAAACGATTTAAAACAACCCTGGATAACTGTTGTGATATTGATAGAACATAAAATGGCGTGTAGATTATTCTTTTGTTCCCGCTATGAAAGCTTCCAAGAAATATTTTCTTTTTCATGTTGATTAATTCGAAGATAAGGTGGTCATAATCAATGACAGGATGGGAAACAAAGAAAGTGGATAAATGAGCAAAGCAGTGACGAACTGGTCGCCGTGGAGACAGCGCAACTCAGCCATCCATCAGAACGGATTCGCCCCACTGCAAACAACATTCAAGCAAATCGACAGGGACATCCGCAATGTTATCAATGCGAGAAGACATAGGAGAAAATTTGTTTCTCTTATGCAATACTCCCTCCGTTTCGAATTATATGTCGTTTTGGAGCAAAATTTTCGTTTCAAAATAAATGTCGTTTTATGATTTCAATGCAAAATTTATTGACTTTTTATTCTAATCTATTTTTCTATTGGATTAGGTGTATTGATAATGATGTTTTTATCTAGTAAATATACAAAATTAAATGTTTTATTAATCTGTGTGCCCAAGTCTAGAACGACAAATAAAATGAAACGGAGGGAGTATTGGATTCAATGAGCCTGTTCATTGTTCCAACTATGAGTGGCAGCCTTGTTTTTTCTTTCTTTTTGCCAAGGTTCCCACAAAAGTAGGATTATATAATGTAAACCTATATCTTTCATTTTAATGATATTTACAGTTTAGCAAAAAAAAAAAAAAAAAAAACTGGTCGCCATGTACGAGTTTTTATGGCATTCAGATCACATCTTTTATCTGTACGCTATGGCAAAGCATATTATAACATCACTAAAGAAGTTTCTCAAAATCTGAAAAATACTAATATTCAACTGATAAGTAAGTCAGGCCATTTTTAATCATAATATTACTTGTTTTCAGACCAATTTTTTAATTATATTATTTTTGTTTTCACACTAAGATATTTTTCTTGAGAAACTACTAATGCCCCCAATGATTTAACATTCGCAGTCAACCTAAAACTGGATATATATAGCATATAGAGATTAAACTGAAGTCAGAACAAGCTAGTAGTGTCAGATCTTACATCTCATTTTTAGAGGTTTCCTTTCAACAAATCCATTCCAAGGAAAACTCAAAACAAAAGACCACTATTGATTAAAAGCTTACAAAGGGAATTATGAGAAACGGATGTCTTCCAAATCTAAGAAACAAATATCTCTGGAGGAAGAAGAGTAAGAAAATTGGAAAGGCAGACGCGAAAGCAAAAGAAGTCACCAAGCAATCGCACGAGAAGCGGGTGACTGAAGAAATTAGGATAAGAGAGCATATGGATAGCAAGTCACAAATACATGATTCAAGCACTTCAATCAAAGATGGGAGCTTGCTTGGACAAGAAGAACTACATGCGAAACCTAGAGGTTCAAGTGCTGAGAACAAGAACAGTGCACATGCTAAGCAAGAGTCAAAGCAAGATCAGGCGAATACAAGAAAAAAACATAAAAGGGGTACACATGTTTCACATAACATTTTAACAGTTGTTGAAATAAAGCATACGTTAATTAGGGTCATGACTGTAGTCTGTATATATAACATGCATCTTATTATATACAGCTTGGTTTTTCAAAGTTACTAATTAACATGATTGTGACACATGTCAATTATATATCTAAGATTATGACATGTGTTAATCTATCTCATAATTAAAAACATATATATTAAGATAATAACAAAAACTAATTTTAATAAAAAGTAACTATAAAATTTATTAATAGTAATTTTTCTATTTTTAAAATCCTAAACAAAATTTGATAGTAATTTTTCTTCAAATAAATTTACATGTGTTTAAATATATAATGATTAAAAATATATATACTTAGATAATAAAAATGAATTCTTAAAAACGAAAATTACCATATACTTTTTATTTAATTATTTTTGTTATCATATAAAAGGAAAATTACTATGGAATTATTTATTTTAATTTTTTTTAAAATATGTTTTGGATATATTATAAAAGTAAGGGCTTTTTGCAAAAGTGACTCAAAACTTGAAGTCAAACAGAAAACTAACCTTTTCTTTTGACTCATTTTTTTTTTGAGTTTTTAACCCCACACCTGCATTTTATCTACGAAAATGCCATTTACTTTTTTTTTTTTTTTTCAAAAATGGCTTCTTTACTGTCTCAACCTCATATTCTTCAAGTATTTACAATATTGCCACTACCATTAATAGTGGGAACAACCTTGTACGAACTGTTTGGAGCTTTTAATGCCCTTTAATGCACGTAAATCTCTTTACACTTTCTATGTTTCAATTGTTATGAACTAAAAACAACATTTCTTTCACTTTCTCTCCATATTCATCCAAAAAACTCAAGCTTTTGATTCAAAATATGGGCGATGGTTGACAGAGCCATATTTCTTTCATTTTGACTTACGGTTGCTTTCGTTTGAGGTTCTGGGTGGTTGGAGAAGACCATGTGTGCAAACGAAGTCATCTCACCTAGTTTAAGGTACGAATTTGAATTTTTTCAAAATCTGTTCGCGTAGAAGACTTACAAGTAAGTCATCTGTATGTAGAAGACTTACTGATGAGTCTTCTGGTCAAACGGACGACTTAAACTAAGTCGTCCAGCTTTGTTTGTTGAAAAAAACACTCCAGACGACTTATATATAAGTCGTCTACGAGAAACAGGCTAGTTTTGCATTTGACCGAATCGTGTCAGATCTTTGACTATTTCTGGACGACTTATAATTCAGTCGTCTCTGGGAAAGTTAAAATTTCAATATTTTATTAAACTAGACGACTTACGTGTAAGTCGTCTTAGGTTAGTTTTGTAATTGAAAAATAAAACTTCATAATTTAACTTTTACCAGACGACATAATATAAAGTCGTCCCGTCAGAAGACTTAATTTAAAGTCGTCCGGGAAAAGCAAAGTCGTCCAGAATTTTTCCCAATTTTCTGGTCAAACCTTGCTTATCCTGGACGACCTTAAATTAAGTCGTCTAGCTGGACGACTTTTAGTTAAGTCGTCTGGAGAAAGTTAAATTTCAAGTTTTATTTTTCAATTACAAAACTAACCGAGGACGACTTACATGTAAATCGTCTAGTTTGAATAAAATATTGAAATTTTTACTTTCCAGAGACGACTGAATTATAAGTCGTCCAGAAATAGTCAGAGATCTGACACGATTCGGTCAAATGCAAAACTAGTCCGTTTCTCGTAGACGACTTATATATAAGTCGTCTGAAATTTTTTTTTTAACAAACAAAGCCGGACGAGTTAGAATTAAGTCGTCCCTTTTAATTTTCAATTGCAAAAGTGACCTCTTTAGACGACTTACCTTTAAGTCTTCTGGACGACTTAATTCTAAGTCGTCTGCGATAATGTTTATTGAACTTCTTCATTTTCTCTATGTTTACTAATGTGTTTTATTTTGAATATTTGTAGATGATTTTTAAGTTACATGCAGTGTATGGAGAATGGTTGTTGAGAGATTTCCGTTGGGATTTTGTGGTTGATGATCTCAAAGGAGCAAGATTGTTTTTATTGAATGAAGATTCAACACATGATGAACTTGTTGCAATGGCTCAAGAAGATTATAACCTGAACATGAGATCAGTGACTGTGGAGATTAGCTACTCATTACCAGCAGAAATGATGATGACTCCAGGCAGTCCTCCCATTCATGTTACAAGTGATAGACAAGTTCGAAACTTGCTCGAGATACTCAAAACGCATAGAGTATGTCTTTGTGTATCAAGCCGCAGCAAGGTGGAAACGGTTTCAGAGAAAAGAGAAGAAGCTGGTGAATGGGAAGAAGATATTGGTGATAATGATGAAGCTGGTGAATGGGAAGAAGATGTTGGTGATAATGATGAAGCTGATGAATGTTTTGAAGATGTTGGTGATAATGAGTCTGTTGAAGATGAAAATCAAGATGGGGAGGAGGAAAATGGGGAGGAGGAAAATGGGGAGGAGGTGTTGGTGATAATGATGAAGCTGATGAATGTTTTGAAGATGTTGGTGATAATGAGTCTGTTGAAGATGTTGTAACTCGTCCAGCTGGAAAACCTTCCAGACGACTTATTTGTATGTCGTCCAGCTGGAAAACCTTTCAGACGACTTATTTGTAAGTCGTTCAGCTGGAAAACCTTCCAGACGACTTATTTGTAAGTCGTCCAGCTGGAAAACCTTCCAGACGACTTATTTGTTAGTCGTCCAAACCTACCAGACGACTTATATATTTACAAATCTATACAAAGACAAGTTCAAATAAATCATACACAAATTAGAAAATCTATACAACGACAAGTTCAAATACAAATACACAAATCATACACAAATCATACACAAGTTAGAAAATCTATACAAAGACAAGTTCAAAGCCATACACAAATCTAATCATACATGCCCACGAACATATCACCATCCTCATTATCTTTCAAATGCTGATCAACAAGCTCCGTCCATATAACCACCGCCATATTATCCCTCATATTCTTCACATTGGACCTAGCAAAGTCTTTAGGGCTAAAGGGGACCCCAAGAGCATGACGTTCAATGTACTTTAGAGCGTACACGCCACAATCACCATTGTTGGCCGTGGGTACATCTTTCAGCCGTCTCTCATATGTGTATCGCTCCAACCCGTATTTGACCCTTCCTTCGTCGGTGTCTGCGCACTCAACAAGCAGATGAGGGACCATTTCGAAAAAAGGCTCCATTATCTCATCCCATGCTTCTGGTATGGTACATGTAGGTATGCTATCCCAGACGACTACGTGCCTGTTAGGGATCGATATCCAAATAGCAACCCAATGTTTGTTGTCCAAGTTCACTGGCGCATAGATATCATCAATGTCCTCCCCCCCACTTCTTGTTTGATTGGCAAAATGAAGGCATTGATCCGTCATAAAAACTCGACGCCCCACCAGGTAGCATTCTTCCTAAACCTTTGTGATCAGGTTCCGATGCTTTGAAGAACAGATACTGGTCTCTCCAAGACTGGGAAAAGTTGTGATCCAGGAAGCACATTCGCTCGCTCCGGAAAGCTTGTGGGTTCTCCTGATACCTCTGCCTCAGCACATTAATCCAAGCATCTATATGCTGCATATAAAATAATACAAGTTAGAACATTCCAGACGACTTTTATTTAAGTCGTCCAAACCTACCAGACGACTTATTTGTAAGTCGTCCAGCTGGAAAACCTTCCAGACGACTTATTGGTAAGTCGTCCAGCTGGAAAACCTTCCAGACGACTTAGATATTTACAAATCTATACAAAGACAAGTTACCAGACGACTTAAAGATAAGCAGAAGACTTACTACGTCTTCCAGCCATCGTTTGGGTGTCCGGAGGATGTGATACCACCAAGTTGGTGATGTACGTGGTTTGTCCTCTTGCTTAGTGAAATAATGACTGCAAACAAAAAAGCAATCAGTTTTGGTAGACTAAATCAAGTTATTATGGGTAAAGCAATCACTTACGGATCAGTTTTCAACCAATCAGCGAGCTCCTTCAACTTAGGTCTGTTTAGTGTGGGAAATGGATTATACTTTGCCACTCTAAGGAGTTTCTTTCTCTCTGCCGTACAAGGAGATATCTGCGTGGGAGCAGGTTTCTTCGTTCGTTCACTCCTTGCACGCACAGAAGCAGTGGGAGCTGTTTTGTCCAATACAACCAGGCTCGGTTCTGAAACTGGAACGCTTGGATCGGTGGAAGCAAAGCTCGGTTGTTGATCGTTGGAAGCGAAGCTTGGTTGGTCAGTGGAAGTGAGAGGAACAATCTCTTTGGAGGTGACACCATCTGCTTTATCCTCCGGCAAGATCTTATATACCGAGATCGCCTCATCTGCTGTATCCTCCGGCAACAATCTCTGCAATAAAAGTTGCACACAAGTTAACCCTGGACGACTTAAATAAAAGTTGTCTGGACGACTAGTTGACCACGGACAACTAGTCGTCCAGACAACTTTTATTTAAGTCGTCTGGACAACTAGAAGACCCTGGACGACTTAATTCTTGTTGGGAGAGGATTTGATACTAACCTCTTTGGGCAGAGGAGAAGGCTGTTTCTTTTGAGGAGTAGGCTGTTTCGTTTGAGGAGAAGGCTGTTTCTTTTGAGGAGTAGGCTGTTTCGTTTGAGGAGAAGGCTGTTTCTTTTGAGGAGTAGGCTTTGCCTTTTGAGGAGTAGGCTGTCTGGTTTGAGGAGTAGGATGATTGGTTTGAAGTGTAGGCTGATCCTTTTGAGGAGTAGGCTGATTGGTTTGAGGTGTAGGGGTAGCCTGTTTGTTGCTAACCCCGGTTTCTGTGGCTTGAGGGTTAGACTGTTTGTTACTAACCCCGGTTTCTTTGGCTTGAGGGGTAGCCTGTTTGGTTAGAGGTGTAGGGGTAGCCTGTTTGTTACTAACCCCGGTTTCTGTGGCTTGAGGGGTAGGCTGTTTGTTACTAACCCCGGTTTCTTTGGCTTGAGGGATAGCCTGTTTGGTTAGAGGTGTAGGGGTAGCCTGATTGGTGACACCAACCTTCTTCTCCACAGCTTCCAATCTATCGGACATCTTCCTAATCTCCCTGATGCACTTCTTAAACCCATCTTTCATCATGTCAACTACGTTAGAGGTGTAGGAGTTGAACATATTTTCCAACTCCTCTCTGGTCACCCAACTAGCCTCTTCTCTAGCCTCTTCTCTAGCCTCTTTAGGAGCTTCTTTAGGAGCCTCTTTAGGAGCCTCTTTACGAGCTTTTTTCCAAGGTCTCTGATTGTCTTCCTCCTCCTCCTCCACCTCCACCACAACCATCTCTTTGGCTCTTTTCGATGGAGTCACAACCTTAGGTTTTGTACCAGTGACTTCCCAGCAATCCATGGTCCACTTCTACGGTCTGCGATCATACATGACTTTAATGATGTTCTCCGCGGGCACGTCCTCAATCTCAGAGTCCCATTTTGGCCACAATTCACTAATGTCCTTCTCAACAAAGTTGATCACGCGGGTCTGCAGTAAATAGAAGAAGAATCGAGTTAGATATTTGAAACAAAATACTAAATAGACGACTTAATTATAAGTCATCTACTAAGTCGTCCAGCTGGACGACCTTCCAGACGACTTATTATAAGTCGTCTACTAAGTCGTCCAGCTGGAAAACTTTCCAGACGACTTATTATAAGTCATCTACTAAGTCGTTCACTAAGTCGTCCAGCTGGAAGACCTTCCAGACAACTTAATTAAGTGAAGATGGAAAGGTACCTGACTCAAGATAGCAGCTTTCATGAATCTGCGGCCTCTGCTGCCCTCGTAAGCCAGAATCGGTGGAAGCGGTGGAAGTGGACTGTTTAATCTGGGACTACCAATACTAGCACCCATTCCCGGCAGAGCTGTGTACGCCCAGACCTGAAGAACTTGTATAAACCCATCCACGGTGTAACAGCCAGTAATCTCTTTGTTCCACAAAGAGTCCATCAGCACCTTAAACGCGACTCTCCCCCATGGATAATTCTCAAACCGTTCTAAATCCATCACTAGCCTTGCCAGAGTAGATCGTGTAGCGGTTGAAAACTTTCTCCCTTCAATGAATCCAGTGAAGATGGAAAGGTACGCGAGCCGCTTGCGATCTTCCGTGGACCAATCCCCGCATCTCTTCAGTGCTGCTATTATCTGATCAGTAGTTGGCCCAGCTTCCAGATGAACTCCCATCATCCCCCAGAAAGAAACCATCTCTGGGGTAACTTCACATTTTGGTGTCTCAAGGTCCTCGATGTACTCGCAGTTTAGACCAGTGAGGTTTTTAAACTCTAACAGTGAAAACCTCACAGGTTCTGGACCAACGAGAGACCACATCTCGTACTTCTTCTTAATGTCCAGCTTTAAATAGAGCATGTGGTGAACCAGCCTTGAAGCCCAACCAAATCCCTGCTCCTTGAACTTGATGAAAACTCCCAATCTCGACCCGTTGAGCTCTTCAAATTCATCATCAGTGAGAGCTTCCCTAAGAGCAGTATGCAACCTGTTGTTATCCGTATGATACGAAATGCTATACTGGGGTTCTAGCTCTTCCCCTAATGTGTATAACCTACGGGGGAGTTCTGGAATATCCATCCTTTTTGTCTGCAAAATAATCAAAGACAGCAATAGAAGTCAGAACACAAGCTAAATCAATCACGCCTTAATTGTTACTCCAGACGACTTAGTAGACGACTTTAATATAAGTCGTCTGGAAAGTCGTCCAACTGGACGACTTAGTTGACGACTTATATTTAAGTCGTCTGAAAATTATTACAAATGGACGACTTATATTTAAGTCGTCTACTAAGTCGTCCAGTTGGAAGACTTTCCAGACGACTTACTTACAAGTCTTCCAGTAGAAAAATTTCAAGCGGACCTGATTAGTCGCAGAAGGAGTTGGAGTACTCGTCATTGTGGTTATAGATCTGAAAAAATAAACGTGAAACGGTGAGAATGAGTAAATTGATAGAGACAACGTTTTATGTTCATCTTTTCCTCGAGATTGATGACTTACCGGCGTTAGGGTTTACAGAGAAACGGCGCTACGGTTTACAGAGAAGAAGCGGCGGTGCTAGGATTTAGAAGAAGCGGCGGTGCTAGCTAGTGTTTAGAGGAAGCGGCGGTGAGAACGTTGGTGAGCACGGTGGCGAGGGCGACGGTTTGTTCGGAAATAGTGGAAGCAGGGGCGATAGGGTTTAGAGGAATCGGCGGCGCTAGGGTTAGAAGAAGCTGCGGCGACAACGGTGAGAATGAAGTGAGATAGATAGCCGACGTTGAGAACGATGGTTTGTTCGAAAATAGTGGGAATTCGAATCGCCTTTGATATCGCCGGTGAGAGAGAACTGTTAGGGTTTCTGAATTTCGCGGAAAATGAAAAAAAAAAATCACCTTATATATTGGGTAAATAATCCGGTTAGCTTTAAAAGTACATTGGTAAACTTTAAGGTTTGATCCGGTTTATACGACTTATTCTGGCTGATAATGTACATCAGACGATCTAATATTTAGTCGTCTGTGCACAAAAGACTAAATATTAAGTCGTCCCAGACCCTAAAATGAACCCCTAAACTAAAATGACTAAATTAACTTACTAACCACGTTATAAAATCAAATTATACTTCAGTAGTGTTTACTATACACAGAAATGAACACGCTTAGGTAATTTTAAAAATTTTCAAAAACGGTTTTAATGCTTTCCAAAATCTAACCCTAAGAACACATACAATACTACAACATATGTTGATGAAACATAAACTAAAGAATATCATGACTCACTACTTTCACTCATCTGGGCTGAAAACAATTGAAATTTGTTATATATTAATTTATATCTCTTAAGACATATGTTAATTATATAATTCTAATTTTTCACTTATCAAAATATTTTTTACAAAATTTTTAAATTATGTTTAAGAATAACTGTCCAGACGACTTTAAGTTAAGTCGTCTGGACGACTTATTTTCAAGTCGTCTAAACAGACGACTTGCGAGGGGTAGAAACGTAAAAAAAATCCGTTTTTTTGTTTGTTCACAAGGAGATAGTTGTAATTTCAATAGCCTTTTAGGTTACTTTTGCCTTTGACCCAAGTTGGGGTATTCTTTTGGGTTTGACTCCAAGTTTTGAGTCATATTTGGTAATTCTCCCTAAAAATAAAAGTACTATGGAATCATTTATTTTATATAATTATAATAATGTTTTTTGTTAAAATTGTTTATATTGACACATTTTTAATTAAATAATTTTTAATATCATGTTCATTATCCAAAAAAAAGGAAAATAGCTGAAAAATATGGAAAATTACGTATTTGTTAATTAAATTTTATTATATAAAGTTTGGTTTTTCAAAGTTACTCATTAACATGATTATGACACATGTCAATTATATATCTAAGATTATGACATGTGTTAATCTATCTCATAATTAAAAACATATATATTAAGATAATGACAAAAACGAGTCTTAATAAAAGTAACTATAAATATTATTAATAGTAATTTTTCCATTTTTAAAATCCTAAACAAAAGAGTATTTGATAGTAATTTTTCTTCAAATAAATTTACATGTGTTTAAATATATATTGATTAAAAATATATATACTTAGATAATAAAAATGAATTTTTAAAAGGAAAAATTACCATATACTTTTTTATATAATTATTTTGGTTATAATATAAAAGGAAAATTACTATGGAATCATTTATTTTATTTTTTTTTAAATATGTTTTGGTTATATTATAAAAGGAAAGTACTATGGAATAATTTATTTTATATAATTATTATATTTTTTTGTTAATATTATTTATATTGACACCTTTTTAATTAAATAAATTATAATACTGTATCATGTTCATCATCAACAAAAAAAAATAAGGAAAATAGCTGAAAAATAAGGAAAATTACGTATTTGTTAATTAAATAATTTATAATATCATGTTTATCACCAGATTATTTTAAAAAGGAAAATTACTATATAATTTTAATAAGAAAAAAAATCGTATTTGATAAGAGAAGAATTTTTTTAAAGTTATTTTAAAATTATTTAATAGTATTTTTCCAAATAAACAAAAAAAATTTTCAAATAACTTATTTAATACTTACTAGGTGATTCTCCCGTACTCATGCACGGGAATAAATACTTATAAAATAATCAAATCATGATAATTGTAAAATATTTACATATGTTTCTTATAACTTTCAAGTTACTTTATAACTTATATTTATGATGAATAAAGGGAATTGTATATATATCATTATATAGATATATCTATACATTTGTTCATAACTTTTAAGTTATTTTAATTTATATCATGAAAATAATATTAAGTATCACTATGTTCTCATCTTAATTAGATATGCGATTCTATTTATAGTAATTTGGATTAATTCATGTATGGTATCGTTAAGTTCCATATTTGGTTTGAAAGTAAACAACACTTTTTAATTAAGTTAAAATTAGATTAATTTCATTTAGTTTGGTTCATTTTATTAGATTTGTAAATATATTTATACAAGTTTTTATAATTTAATATATGTTTTCTGAGAAAAGAAATATAAAGCTGGAATTGCATTAATAATTACTTCTAATATTTTAAAATATTAATATATGTTATTTTGGAGAAAATTATATAAAATAAATTAATGTGCTAAGAGATTGAGAATTGAATAAAGCAAACCAATTCAGAAATATTTCAAAACTTCATTGATTAATTTCAAATTCGTAAGGTAGTTACACCCAGAAATTCAAAAGGTTGTATCTATCCGTGTGTTTTCATCTTAATTAGATATCTTATTTCAAACATAATATTTTGGACAGTTCAAGTGTTCATTGTTGGGTATGTTTTGCATCTATTATTTCAAATTGGACAACTATTTTTTTACTTTAATAATATTAAAATTGGATTACTATTCTTAGCTTAATTTAGTTCAGTTCATCCTTTTATATTTGTAATATATTTTATAAATCTTATAAAATTTGGTAAGTTTATTTTTAAAAAGATAAAAACACACAGAAAATATTGTAGTTGCATTCATGAACATATTTTATAATATTTGAAAATTCATGTACATATATGAATATTTATAATAAAAAAAACTAAATCATAATAATTGGTAAATCATCACTTGTTTAGAATTGTGAATACATTTTATAATTTAATCAATGAAAGTTAGGTAAAAAAATAATTTTAATTTATAATTTTTCTTAATGATATTAGATGATCACTTTACGTTGTTTGAAATTAATTTTCTTAAAATCAATTAATCAAACATATAATCATTATAAAAATATGTTTTCTTAAAAATTATCTTAACTATTTTTAATTATATATATACACCTATATATTTTGAAAATTATTAGATATTCACTTTTTTATTTATGTTTTTAGCGAAAATATAAAGTAGGAAAAAATAAATTCGTTTTTTGTATATACAAAATCTATATATTTTATAGATATTTCCTTTTTACTATATATATGGGTTTATAAAATAAATAAACTATAATAAAAAGATAATTAAAGCTTTATTAATAAAAAGGAAACTAAACAATTTTTAGTAATGATAATTAGGTATAACTAAAATTAATTCATTAAGGGTATTCACGTAATCAACCATCATGAGAATCAACGTGAGCGCGACACATATGAAACTGACTTCTCAAATAATATTATAGAGATTTCTTTTTTCGTAATTTCTAAAGAAAATATAATTGTAAAAAAATATTTGATAGTAATTGTCCTTCTCTATAATCTTGAACAGAAGAAAATGGTAAAAGAGTGTTTAATAGTAGTTTTCCTTTCTTCAAATCCTAATAAAAAAATTAAGGTTATGCTATTGTAGAAAATTAAGGTAATAAAAAAATCAAGATTACTAATTATTGAAACAGAAATCCTAACCGAAAGTCACGTGGAAAATGGACATCTCCATGCTACTAAGAAAATTGTTTATGCTATTGTAGGTCATGCTACTAAAGGACTAAATAATTTAAATCAAATAGAAAACCTAGGCAATATGATTATTAAAGCAGAAATCATAATCGAAAGTTACATGGAAAATGAATATTTATTCCTAGACCAACATATGCAAGATGACATTTCAAACTGAAAAGATCAATTCCCTTTATGAGTTTGCTATCTAATGATTGTCAACAAGAATTAGGTTAAAACTCAAAAAAGTTTATCTATATTTGCCAAGTCCAGTTTTACAATTATACACCGCACTATCAAAAATCACTATAACTACATAGTTTTAGATTTTTAAAACATAACGACAATTCTACAAAGTATTATATATCACGAAGTTTTTAATAATATATGATATATATAAAATAGGTTAAAATCAAACTATGGATGCGAAAGTAATTAAATTTGATATTTATCCAGTAATATATTTGATATTTAGCTGACTATCAATAATATATATTGATTGGTGTTGTGTAACATTATGCTATTTTTAATTTGTCTTAAACAATAAACAATATAGAGAGTTCATAGTTATATTTTTTAATTAATTACAATTAATATTATTTTGAAAATAATTAAAAATGAAGTATTTGTTAAAAAGACAAAAAAACTAATATACTTTTTAAAACACTGTGATTATTGAAAAAAATACTAATAAAAATTTATGGAAGAAAAAAGATTATTATTATTAAAATAAGCTAACAAAATATAATGAAAAATCCAAGAACTAATGTAAAAAAGATTTTTATTCTTTTTGTGTTCGTGAAATTAAAACATCAAATAAAATCCGTGCAACGCACGGATCCATATCTAGTATAGAATAAAGTTCGGTTCTTATCTTAGGTATTTCCATTCGTGGTTGAAGAATGTGATTTTTTTTGCTAAATGGTAAATATCATTACGAAAGTAAACTTTTGAGGTTACAACTTACACAAATTGTAAAAAAAGATGACTGAATAGGAGCAGATAAAAAGAAAAGAAAGAAAACTAAATGGAGACAAATAATCAACTATATAAATTTCTATTGGGTGCAGCTGTATATGATTTCTATCTGAGTTCATACGTTCCACTTCGAGGCACTGCCACAACTTGGAAAGTAACCTCAGCAACCCCAGTCACAAAGGGAGGAAGACCTGAGACTCTGAATGATGGATTCAATAAGGTGAAGTCGTTTGATTTGAGAGGAGTTCAGACTCTGAATGATGGATTCAGTAAGGTGAAGTCGTTTGATTTGAGAGGAGTTCAAACTAGCAGCAGTACTGCAACAAGGGAAGAAAACCAATTTGTTGACTCTGATTTTTTTCAGTTCAAATAAATACAGTCTCCTTTCATGTTTTATTTGTGGTTATTCTTTCTTTTTGCGTTTGAGAATTTGCTTTTCCATTGCCTGCTGCATTTTACTTTAAAAATATGTTTTCTTTCAATTATAATTAATGACTGCGTATGTAAACATTTGTAAAAATTCATATTTTTCTTAGCATGTATATATATCTCATAACTTTACATAAGTTAGTAAGCTATATGTAATAGAAATTTGACTTAATATCAAGAACAAAGCTAGTCGAAATCAGTTTATGTCCTTAAGTTCAACATGTATATATATTATTAATTTGTCGTCTGTGGTTTATTGAATTATATTGTACATATGAACAGACCTTATTGTACATACAACAAGCATAGTAAACACTATGCACTCTCAACCCCCAACTTTGAAATAATGTCTCAATCCAATAAACATGCAAACGTGAACGTAATCTAGTCATTGAGCGACCACATTCGCTGATCATCTAGGCCACAACCGGGTAAGATGCACATGTCGCAATACCTGCAAAATTCAAGAACGTATCAACAAAAGATTAAAATGGAGACTTAACTGTTAACAGCTCAGTCTCTGTTTTCGTCAAAAAAAAAAAAAAAAACAGCTCAGTCTCTGAGCATCATATATATGATAATGGTTTCTTAATGGTTTACTGACGGTTAAAGAACTTACCACACATGTTCTTCCCCATCTCCATCTTGAAGTAACCTTTGTTACCCCAACTCGCTCCCCATGAGTTCTTTATAAGCCAATATGGAACACCTTTTTCAATTCCATAACCAACCGCCAACACCGCGTGGTTCACATCCTAATGGGCCCACATTACAAAAACAAAGTGAGCACTAGCTAATAAGCTTTAAAAGTGGTTCTACTTGCAACAGAGTCTTAAGATTCATTTAACATTTTTTTAAGCAGTTTGGAAGAATGAAGTTCTCACCTTTGATGTATTATTACAGTTACTATCAGAATAAACTCCGCCATCGTAAAGCCGGAACGAGTGTATAACCTGGAATGCTATGCTTACTGGTCGCACCAATCCAACCGCATGCTTCAGTTCATCTTCAGCACCCTGTTGTTATTGTTTCAATCCTCATTACAACAGATTACAGAATCTGTACTCTTAAAGGCGGGAATCTGTAAAAAGATGATTACCATAGTAATGTTGACAGAGTCGAGGACTTGTACACCGATGTTTTCAGCTGAATATTTGCAGGTTCCGTTTTTAGCGGTGTAAGGATAAGCTTCCTCTGTGTCGAGGCCACCGTTGGATTTGATGTATTCAAAGGCTTGGGAAGGAAGGCCACCATTGCAGCCAAAGTTGTTGAAAGCTCCAGCACAATCCACTAGCTGTTGCTCAGAGAGAGATATTGCTTTCCCAAATGCTTGATGATAAGCTGCCTCAAGAGCTCCAGTAGTACTGCAGAGCCAAACCGATCATATGACACACACACAAAAAAAAACTCCGGAGATATTAGTAAACTAATTATCATTTTGTTTTACCTGAAAGTCCAGCAAGATCCACATTTGCCCTGTTCTTTGACTGGACTAACAATACCATCTTCTCTCCAGTCTTTCTGCAGTTAAATAAGTTTTCTTAAAGCTACTGGGGATGATTATGTAGAGAGTAAGATTGAGTCCTGGACTTACGGTTTCTGGAAGAGCTTCTTTGGTGAGTTTGTGGCTTCCCTTTAAAGTGGCAGAGCAGTTTTGAGCAGCACCAAGCTTGCTCCTTTGAAATTCTTCCCAGGTCATATCAGCAAACTCTGTACGGATCCAACAGAAAGTTGGCAAATGTCAGATTAAAAAAAAAGGGGCAATCCTTATCCTGAAACCTCTAGTAATGTCTGCCCAGTGCCAGAGGACAAAGAACAAGGATAATCTTAAATCAGGACAGCTAATTCTTATAGAAGCAGAACAATAACTTTTCAATCAAACAAAGCTCCTTTCGCATACTCATAAACTTTTGACCAGTAACAAATCTCAAGTCACGTGAATAAAAGCAAAAGCCAAAAAAAAAACAGTTAGCTTATCAAAGCTTCAGAAAAATTCCACGTGGAAGAATCCCAAAACCGAAAAGAAGTTAGTTATATATGTATCCATGTGTTAGCTGAAACGTCACACTCACACAGATAAAACGGTTCAGCGATCGACAAGAAAAGGAGAAGACTTACGATTGAGGCCAAGTTTGTAAGACAAGCCTTTCTTGTTGGTGGATCTGATCAAGTCAAGACTCTCCTTGAAAATCGAAAATCTGAGCTTTATCTCCTCCGCGTTCTCATACCTTTTCCCATACCTTCCATCACACAAAAACGAATAAAAGTTCGTTTGTTCATATTAGAAAAAAAACAAAGTCAACGGCGGAGAATGAGACTTACTGGTGAGTGAAGCGAGCGAAGGATAGAACGTGACGAGATTGTCCTAAGATCTGGACAATGGATTCTTCTATCTCCCTAAGACCGTCGGAGACCATACGGATCGGGTTTGACTCATCGAATCCTGTATAAGCCTCCGCTGATGCGGCTACGAGGATCAGCAGAACCACCGATGATACGATAATTGCTTTCACAGACATGGCTTACTTTTTGTCTCTCTCAACCCAGCGCTTCGGCTGCTGCTGCTTTAAGTGTTTAGCTCGAGCAATGTGAGTTGACTTAAAGACGGAAGAGAGAGACTACAGACGAAGACGTGATTGGGACAGGTGGTTGTCTGTGAATGGACCGTTATTTGTTCTGTTTACTTGGGATGTTAACCCGTATAGTGATGTCATTGTATCCAACAACAAGATATCACAATCATGGGCTTCATGATTTTTTTTATTGGGATATTGCCAATCAACTCATGGGTTATTAAATATTTATTATTCAATGAGAATTTTTATATGATAATAATAACTTTTTATCATAATTATAATAAATAAAAATTAAAATGATCAAAATATTTTTTTATCAAAAAGATAAAAATATCTATAATCCAAAAGTTCAATTAATCAATGCATAAATGATAAACCCAAGAAAACGGTAGGAAGACTTTAAATCAGACTTATCATCTGGCGTGTTCTTGTTTATTTGGTTGTTTCTGCCTCTATATTTTAATTTTCGATCTTGGTTTTGTATTTTCTTTAATTTTAAAAGATAGGATGGCAAAATCACAACCACAAATATTGATTATATATACCTGTTGGACCAGGGTTATTAAACCCGGACCGGACCAGCGGTCGGATCGGGTTGAACCATAAACCGGAAAACAATTGGGTTGGATTAATGTCAAAACCTAACTAAAACTGAACCAATTAAAAATCGATATCGAATCGTCAGAAATCCGGAAACCGAAGACCCAATGAACGGCTAAACCCCGTGTTCGTATATAAACAAAAAAAAACAAATAACTTTTTCTTTGAAGATAAAAATAAATTTATAAAAAAATAATAAAATATCGTCTTTCATCTTTTTCTAACGTCTCTACAACTCACAAATTAATTATAAGATTTATAAAGATTAATTTTCACGTTAAGATATTATTTTGTATACTTTTTCACTTTGTTTATATATTATTTTATGACCACTTGGGTTAACGACTGAAACATTTATGTTTGTAAAATTTGTATAATTTATAAAAGAGAAAAACACTTTTTTTTTATTTCAAACATAACTTTTTAAAAACTAATGTGTATATACTTTTTTATAAGGTGATAAAGACTTAGAATGATAAAAATCATGAGGATAAAGTTTAAATGTGATTTTCGTATTGATTTTAGATTGAACTATTAAATTATTTCATTACATTTATTACATTTTAGTTGTTATTTTTAAAAAAATTCTGAACATTATGGCTGTTGACACTTTGTTTGATACTAGTGATTTTCCGGCGCTACGCGCCGAGTTCGTCTATTATACTTTTACATAAATTTACAAATTATTATATGGTCTTAACAAATAAAATATGTTAAATATGAAAATAAAAATATATTAAAAATAATATTTTCTGATCTTTTTTGATAGTGGTTAGTGACCGTAGTGCATTACTTTATTTGAAATTGTGTTCAAAGTGTAATAGCATAAGTAGTTGTTACTAATCGATTTAATAAAAATAGAATAAAAAGCTGATAGTCATAACAAAATTAATTTAGTTGGAATTTAAATATAAAACAAAGTTGATGTTTTATATAGAGAACATACTTATATTATTAATTATTAAAATAACTATATATGAACTATAAAACTTTTACTAATATATTTAGTTCAAATAATAGAAAGATGGAATACATTTCAAATTTTATAAAAAAAATAAGGGTGAAGTGTCAATTTTTGGTAGAATAATTGGTGAGTATCTAATATATATATTTAAAATTACCATGTTGACTTTTAAAATATAGAGGTGCGAGTTGTATATGTTACTTTGATTTCAAGGTCTCTCAAAAAGATGTATCTTAAAATAAGAAATATAAAATTATTTTTTATATTAGTTTTGTTATAATAGAAGATTTTGTGTGTGTTCATAACGAAATTCTTGTTTGTCCACCCTTATTTAGAATATCGACGAATTTTAATATGAATCTAAATATGTTTTTTATTTAAAAACTATAAATGGTTCCTAAACTCCTCTATTTAATGAACGACTTCTATTTTAACCGGAATGGAACAATTTCACCAAATCTTCCTAGTAAAAAGTCAATTTGTTAATTAGTAAATGAGATTCTATAACGATCATGAGAAAGACAATTTCTAACTATCTGTGACATTCGGGCTTGTTGACTTGTTGCATTTAGTAATTGTTTTGATAATAAATGGTTATTGTGGTGCAAAGGATTAATGGTGAGGGTGGTGTGTAGCCTAGTGGTGTGTGGTTTACATCAATTTTAAATAACTTTAGCAATCATGCAACGTTTTTAAATTTCTCTTAGATTGGAAGTAATGATTCTTTTCTTTTAGTTAAGTTTTAAGAGTATATTAATCATATTCACGGTTTTTAAAATGTAAACACGGATAGCATGCATCAGAGAAGTTATTGGTTTCCTTACACAGTATAACATGGAAAGATACCATAGAGTTTATGTGTCAATACCAATAGACCAAATGTTAGTCTTTTACACTTGAATCGCCATCAATTACTAAACATTATTAGACTGGGATGAGTGGAATTTCTAGATTGATTATATGACGGTTACGTCGATTGCGTTAAAGAAGGAGAATCATAGAGATTCCATTCTCCATCGTCAATATCAAATACAAAGAAACCCTATAAACCAGTGTTTTGACACCCGACCCGGACATTGAACCGGACGATTTACCGGATCTCTGAATCATTGGGTCAACCGTGGATGAACAGCGGTTTACTAAATGAATTAGTTTTATTATATAATAATATATTAGCTACGAAAATAAATATATAAAACTAAAGTTAATATTTTAAATGTTTTAAAGTAATAATTTGGATATGTATCTATTTTATTTTTATGTTTAAAAAATTTTGAAAATACGTAACTTTAGTTTCCATTTTTTGTATTTTTATTTGACATACAAAATATTAAGAAATGGTTTAAAGTATTTTTAAAAAATATGTAGCATAAGAGTTATGAAATATAAAAAAATCAAGACATAAAATTCATAATAAATTAAACTTCTAATCCAAAATTAAAACATCATTGTGATAAATTGTCAATAACAAAAATAAAGTAACATTTAATCACAATTAATATCAAAACACATTAAATAAAGTTGAGAAAAGATTTTAATTATTAAAAGAAAAATACCACATGGCATTCAAAGAAAAATGCCACATGGCATTCCCCCCCCCCTTCCCCGAGATAAAAAACTCAATTTTATTAGTATAGATAGATAATTTATCTTTATAAGAATATGTATATTATTTACAAAATATCATTAACTTTAATCCAATCAAATCCGGTCAAAACCGATTTAAACTTGGTCGAACCACAATGAACCATGATTCAATACAAAGTTAGCTTGCCGGTCTTGTTTTAAAAACACGTGTTGGACGATATTAATGTTCTTTCAAACAATTAGAGTCCTCATAGTTGTACTAATAGTTTCAAAACAGTTTGTAAATGGATGTTGAGAAAAAACAGAAACATATATATAGGTGTTGATAAGACTACAAGTTACTTTCGAAATAATTCATTGATCTGGGACAAAGTGAGAGAGATAAAACAATCTTGAAAGCTAAGAAGATATGCGTTCTGCTATTTACCTCTGACTACCTAGGCTGTTGAAGCCAGAGAGAGGATCTGAGGTTTTTCTATTCTGCAACTATATGAAGAGAGTTGTTAGATTCCATTCTGTGTCACCGTGGCTAATCCATTGCAAGGTGAGTATTAGCCAAGGAAGCTGACCAGCTCCTTGAAGCTACAAGAGAGGCTGCATCAATCAGAACCGAATGATGACTGCTAAACCCCACAGTATACGGTGAGATATCTGGCAAAGGTAGGCTGTTGTTTAAGTATAAAACCACTTGTTCCATCGTAGGCCTTGATTCTGGCACAATATTTGAACATAGCAAACCAAGTTTCATAACCATCTCCACTTCCTCTGGTAAGAACTCATCTCCCAATCTAGGGTCAATAGCATCAACCAAAGAATCCCTGTTCCAGCACTCACAAACCCATTTCACCAGAACTCGTTTCTCACATTGTAACTGTGGTTCCACAGGTCTCCTCCCACAAGTTACTTCAAGCATGAAAACACCAAAGGCATACACATCTGTTCCAGTGGAAGCCACCATATCAATTATTTCAGGCGCCATGTACCCTATAGTTCCAACAGCTCTTGTTGGGCATGCATACTCTCCATGGTCATGAAATCTAGCCATTCCAAAATCTCCTAGCCTTCCGTTAAACTCAGAATCCAACATAATGTTTGAAGCTTTGATATCCCTGTGCAGAACAACTTGGTCAGCACCTGTATGCAGGTAACAAAGAGCTGAGGCTATTCCCTTAACTATTACAAGTCTCTGAGCCCAAGAAAGGACTGGTTTCTGGTCATCAAACAAATGCTCATCAAGACTACCGTTGGGCATGTACTCAGAGACCAGAAGAAGCTCATGCTTTCTCCTACAATACCCAAGAAGTGGAACAAGATTCCTGTGTTTCAGACATCTCATGCTCACCACTTCAGACACAAACTGCTTCACACCTTGATCATCATTATGTGACATTCTCTTCACAGCTATTTCTCTGCTTAGGAAGAGAGTTCCTCTGTACACTTCTCCAAAACCTCCTTTTCCAAGAAAACCATCCTTGTTGAACCCTTTTGTTGCTTTGTATAAGGACTCATAAGAGAACCTGTGTGCACCAAACTCCTTTTCCCATTCTTCAGTTACTTCTGCATACTTGCACTTCTTGAAAAGGTACACTCCTATGAGAACACCCAAGCCCATGGTAGCCAGAAAACAAAGCAGGACAATGATTAGTTGAGAATGATTCTTATGTTTAGCTCTTGGTTGAGGAACTTCAGGGAGTCTTGAGATGTCAAGTCGCTGTAATGATCCCTTGTTTGTGCAGAAACTCCATGAAAGAATGTATTGATAACTAGTAGCTGTCCCTGTTGCTGCAGAGAACCCAACAAAAAGTCTTGAACTGTTAGGAAAAACTTCTGTAAGATTGATGGCTTGTGACAAAAGAGGCTGACTTGGCTTCTGGACTTCAAGAGGAGCTATTGAGACATTAAGCATAGTGTCTTCATAATCCACCCAGACCTGTATTGGTTTTCCACTCAGGAGGTTTATGCTTTGGTTCTTACCCTTTATGTCTGAATAATAAGAAGCTGAAGCTATTCCTACAGACAAAGGACTGTGCACATCAATCCCCACATGATTGTTATCAATGTCTTCAAAATCTGGATTCCAAATAGTGTCAAGCTCAATAACAAGCACATCAGAAGATGGAGATCCATTTTTCGAGACGTTGAAAACCCCCAAGTACCTATCCGACTCAGCGTGTGAGAAATCCATAGAAGGAGATACTACAAAGGCCATGCCGTGACCACCTTCAAACCCTGGCCGAGGCACAAGAGCACAAATGAAGTGTGTTGAGAAGGAGAGTGGATTAGAGGAACTGAGACCGATTGGTTTCTTGTAGAAAACATGAGCCATTTGATGGTCTGAAGCGTTTGTAAGCTGCAGTAATCCATTGGGGAGAACTGTTGCAGATCCATCAAGATAAAGATTTTCTTGCCGTCCAAAACTGTCATAGACAAAGTTTAACTCTTGTTGACTTGATTGATAAATCAGATGAAAACAAGTGATCACCAGGATCTTGTGAAGCAATCCATAAGTCATTGCTGAAGATGAACTAAAGAGTTTGGATCTGTTTTGAAAGAACAAAGAAGGATGTGAGCTAGTGTTTTAGTGACGCAAGTGTAAAGTATTATTTGTTTATATCCAAAGGGAATATTAGGATCAAAAACATTTCGCCGTTTGTTCCCTTTACAAACTGGACTTCTTTAATGCTAGTATAGTATGGGGTAAATAAACAATAAAGATTCTTCATCTGACACAATATTTGAACATATATGATGACATAAAAGACTGCGCAATGCTGCATGTGATGCACTCACAAACGGTATTAACGGGTCAAACAAAAATTTAAAAACACTAGTTATGTCTTTGAACTAGATGTGCATTACCATTCATTGGAATTTACTCCTACTTATTCAACTTGGAACTAGTTTATACATTCAGAAACATGGTCTTCATCATACATATATAGTTTTATGGCTACAAGAATCGAAATAATAGCCAAATGCAGAAAATATTGAAAGTTCACTACTTCTAAATTACATAATGAAAAAGCTGATCCAACGTATATTTTATTGACTGAAAACAACTAAAGATGCATATACCATGCAAACCAATGTATATAGATGATAACAACTGTACAATAATTTTCCATGACCTTACATCGGTAAATGGCCATATAAACATATTACAATATGATAAGAAGAATAACATAGTAAGTTAATACAATCATTAAATGAGGAGCATAAAAAATGTATGTCATTTCTAGTGATTTGTTTGGCTTGATTCAACTTTTAAGTTCTCTTAATTTCATTCTAGTTTTCATTTTGGGTTAGGTTCGGTTTATATTTTCGGGTTTAGATATTTTTTCTAAATCTAGATACAAGGTAGCTAATAACTCGCATATGCACCATGGTTATTAAATATAAATACTAATTGAAACTTATATGGAAAAATGAATTCTATATTCTTTCTAAGGAATATGGACCTATGGTTATCACATATTCAAGAACTAGGGTGAGATCCGCGCCCTGCGCGGGGTGAGATAAGCCTTTTTAGAAAAAATTAAAGTTTGAAATTTTATTTTCCAACATTATATATTTTATAAATGTGATATTAAATTTTAATAAATGTGATATTAAAGTTTGAAATTGTATTTTCCAACATTATGTATTTTATAAATGTAGAAGTATTAAATTTTAATAAATGTAATATAATCGGTCAGCCCATAATTATACTTGTTCGGTCAATTATAAATGTCATTTATATATATAATTTCAAGTTTATTTGATTTAAGAAGTAATTATGGGAAAATATATTATAAATTAAAGTTTAAAATTAAAAGATAACAGAATGAAAAACACCAAAATAAGAAAGTGTGAACTCATAATGGGAAACAACAAAACAGATTTAAACCACAGAATAAAATCCACCTATTTAGAAGCAGTAAAATAATAAATTTATCAATACCAAATAAGTTCAGTACAATGCAAATCCTAATAAAGTTAATATTGGTCTTGCAACTATACAATTGAATATTTGATTTAAAAATTATTGTGTATTTTAACATTTTGTAGATATTTGGAATAAAATTAATAAATACCCATATTTTTAATATGTTGTGTAGTATGTAAACACATGTAAAAATAATAAATCAAAGTAATAAATCGTAGTTTCACGGATGTGTTAATCGTAATATGAATAATACAATGTGAAGCTATAATTAAATCAAAAAGTATATACTAAATAGAATTGTAAAGGAATGCATCTAATTAGTTACGTCGTATCAAACATTTACGAACCACATTTTTTTGTTTATCGGTGGCTTTTTTGAAAACACATTTTAATGACTTTATTTGTTGGACCTAGGGATGTTTAATCCAGATTTCGGTTTTGTTTTTTCGGTTTTCTGGTATTTCGGTTGGTAAAATATAACTACCACTCTAAATCATATTTACTTAGGTTCAGTTTATATACAATCGGTTGGTAAAATATATTTAGTTTGATGTAATATTATATTAATTTTAGAGTCATGTTGTCAATGCAGTCACTTATTAAAAAATATTATATGTTCGTATAAATGAAAAAAAAAGAATAACGATTCTACCATCAAATAAAATAATCAAATCTGAACTAAAATAAAGTTTGGAATTTTCAAAATAAAAATAATAAACAAAACATAAGCATGAAAGAAAAGTTTTTTCACTCTTTCATATTTAGTGTTCATCAAAGTCATGATTCTTCGATTGAATACAAAACTTTGTTCGTTTATAGATAAGAAAAACAATTGTGAATAATTTCCACTAATTGTTGTCCATCAAATTTATAACATTCACTTCAATTTAGTCAATGCTAAAATAAAGAAAAAATATTTTTTAAAAGACTAAGAAGATATAAGAATCCTCGATTGCGATGTATTGTTATGTAATTATATAGTTGATGTGTTTTAGATATTAGGGCTTCTCTATTACTATAAAAATATGGTAATGGTTATTAACAAAAAAATAACTTATATAAAAACATATTTTCATGTGTCATTATAAAATAAATACACATGTTTCTACTTTTGATCTGTTTTGTTCGGGTTATTCGGTTATAAATCAGACCATATCCAAATCCTACGGTTTTTATAAAATCATATCCATTCGGTTTATATAGTATATAGTAAAAATAAACTAAGTTATCTATTCTGGTTCGGTCCAGAACCGTTCGGTTTTACCATATTGAACAGTCCTAGTTGGACCTCATTTTGGTGGACCGTACATGTTAAGAATAATTAAGATAAGTCAAACCAATAATTATATATATATATATATATATATAGAGAGAGAGAGAGAGAGAGAGAGAGAGAGAGAGAGAGAAAATTGCATTTTAAACATCGAAAGTGTCACTTTCAAACTTTCTAACACTTTAAACCTTGAAGTTTTTTTGCTATCACTTTAAATCTTCAAAGTGACATTTTTAGCATATAAAAATATACCCGCCCTGCGCGGAGTGAAACTATACAATTAAAAAAGATTAATATTACATTTGACTTTAAAATTTTAATTTAGATTTTGGTTTAGATTTTAATAATCAGTTTATTAGAAACGACCATTATTAAAAGACATTTACAATATTAAAATAAGTTTTGGGGTAAAGAATTAATAAATGTTAAGTGTAACATAAATTATAATGAAAAATAATTTAAAGTATATAATAAATTACAGATTTTACAATTTTCAAAAATAAACATGAAATATATGGACCAAAGTGAAAACGATTATTTGTAAAACTATAAACATTGTGATGAGCCCAAGTCATGTTTGAATTGATGGGCTTCATAAACAAAACCCAATAACTGACATGTGCGAAAACAAATGTCTCATTATTGTTTCACGGCATTTGAATAGAGAAAAAGCATATCGTCATCCTCATATTTTTCGGTTTAATAAAAAAAATACAAAAGAGGATTAGGGTTGTCGTTGTTCTTCAATCGATAGAACATAAATATTAATTTTACCAGTTTTCAAAGAAGATAAATGCTGTACTCTCACCGATTAGTACATGTGAGATTTGATTATTCCTTATTTGTCTTCTTTTGGTTTGATTCTCAATTTATTTACAGGCGATCAAAATTGTTGCAGATCATGGTGGATCTCGGTGACTGGGTCTGGATGACAGCGGAGACGACTTCCTTGAACGATGTTGTGGGGTGGTTGACCATTACCCGATCCAGCTCGCGCGTCTCCTCCGTAGAGTCGATTTGGGACTCCTCGGAATCTTCTCCTGAAACGACATCATTTTTGTGCTTGACGGTCATGCTTCCCAACAATCTAATTGGTGGTCACTGATTATTACAGGTACTAATGGAACTTAGAAACCAATCAAATATACTTCGTTCATCAAGTAATGATAATATAGTTTGCTGTAAAAAATAGCCAGGTAGAATATTAAGGAGATGATTTGTGATAGTACGATCAGTTTGTCAATTTGAAATTACCTTAATATAATAATAACTAAACGACTGATTGAGCAAAAAATAAAATTGAGAAAACAATTAAATCTTTCTTCACGTAATTTGACGGGTGAACAAAGCTTAATTCAAGGAAATACTCAATGATAAGATAAAATAAAAATGTTTAATAGAAAAGAAATAAACTGCTGGAAATAGTATAAATAACAATATAAGGCTTTGGAAGATGTCTACAGAGATGTCTTCAGAAAAGAGTGTTTGGAATCCTCATAAGATAAAATAAAAGAAAAAAAAAACTAATCAAAAATTATTTAATATTGTAAAGCGGATAGACTTGTGCTCCTTTATATGGCCATTACCTCTTCCCGAAAGCCTGTATTTCTTGAACATCTTCAGGGTCGAACAGAATTTTAGAAATCCCTTCAATGTTAGTCACATTTCTGAAGCCACCTTTGCATATAAAAAAATTCTTTAGATTGATTAACAAATTAATTTTATATATGATACATAATCACTCTGTAAGAAATCAGTCAGTAAGTTACCTTCTCCCCAATCAATTCGCGAGAACTGTAAAACACAAAGTACAACATAAGCATCATTAGAGGTCTAGAAATCATGTAACTGTTGAGCAATAGTTCCATAGGCCACACACTTGATCTGTGTGAACCTGCAAATAGTATAATAATGGATCTTAGTTAGTATTCAATCTAAGTTAGTACTCGAGCTTTGTACAAAAAGATGAATAAGAATACATACTGCATATTAAACAATGAAAACTGAATTCTGCTGTTCATTGTTTACGCTTTGCACTGAGCATGAGTTTTAGAGATGATACTGACTTTAAAATGCATATTTGCTCTAGATGTAAACTCTTATATATATACTCATAACAGTACACATTTAGTAATTAATGAATAATATACGACTCATAAATCACTCAATCTTGATATCAATATTTACATCAATATTTAATTTATATCAATTATGGTAGATTTTGATATGACATACGTGTAAAATAGTTGTCCTTTCTATAAATGTGTGATTAGCCCAATATTCTCCTGCAATCTACCATAATCATGAGAATAAAGTGATTGTGACGAAATGATTATAGGGATATCTAATTTCGGATCCTATATAAATATCATTAAAATTCATTCAAATCCTATATAATTACGTATAGTCACTGAGATTAGAATATAGAAAGTGTTATTATTGTACAAATCACGGGACACTGATTACATGAAGTTTCTATACCCAAGCATTCGCTTGATTGTCACGTATTCATTTGGCACAAATCACGGGACCCTAATTATGTGAAGTCTGAATATTTATTTTCCATGTTCGAAACTACGCTAGGCGTGAGTCGGGCGGCCAGTCCGGGCCTAGCGATTTTTTAAAAAATCAGAGATTAATCGTGGAGTAATCGGGGAGTAATTTTAAAACAATATGGTTATATATGTTGAATTTGGTATCTAAAGTAAAATGTGTACATGGTCTGGTGGTTGAAAAGTGGTAAATATCTACAGGTGAACCTTGTTCGAACCTCTTCGTTAACATTTTTTTTTTTTAAAATTACACTTTGCTTTATAAAATGATAATTACAATATTGCCACAGTCTCTTTCCCCAATCTCTCTGCAACCCTAGCCGTGTTTCTTCTCCAAATACAGATTGTCCTTCATTTTTTTTTAGTTTTCTTGATGCTTACAGCAAAAGCCAGTCAATTAATTTCGATTTAGGAGATCTGGGGTCAATATTTTTAGATTCAAACAACTCAGTATTGAGATTTTGTGCGTCTATTTTTTCAGTTCGACGATGAACTCGGAGAAACAGTGGGTCACCGCCTGTCCATGCCGATCAGATCCTTTTCGCCACGGTGGTCACACGCCCAGCGCCTGTCCGGCCGAGAACTCGGTTAACGCGGCGCGTTTTCGAACACGGTTTATTTTGAATTTTAAATTCGAAACTATTTATTATACAAAAAACTGTTCTTGGTTCATCTCTAATGTGATGCACTTAAGAAATTTCATTTAAATTTAAATTTGAAATTGAAATTAGAAACTGTATATTATATACAAAAAAACACATCTTGGTTCATCTCTAATGTCATGCACGTAAGTAATATTATTTGAAAACAATATAATAAAATTCGACACTGTATATTATATAAAACTACAAAACAAATTAATGTTGGATTTACAAAAAAAAATAAAAAACAGAACAAAGTCATTTATTCGAATTTGGATTTTAAAAAAAATTCTAAATTGATAACACAGATGAATCTCTAATCAGGCTTCTTGTGTTAACCAATCGGTTTACAATGAATTTATTACAGGGAGGCGAGTAATATCCGAAAGATAAGCGGATCATGCTTTATACTTTATCTTAACATATATATGACTTAACTTACCAGTGGACCTTTTTAGCATATAAAAATATACCCGCCCTGCGCGGAGTGAAACTATACAATTAAAAAAGATTAATATTACATTTGACTTTAAAATTTTAATTTAGATTTTGGTTTAGATTTTAATAATCAGTTTATTAGAAACGACCATTATTAAAAGACATTTACAATATTAAAATAAGTTTTGGGGTAAAGAATTAATAAATGTTAAGTGTAACATAAATTATAATGAAAAATAATTTAAAGTATATAATAAATTACAGATTTTACAATTTTCAAAAATAAACATGAAATATATGGACCAAAGTGAAAACGATTATTTGTAAAACTATAAACATTGTGATGAGCCCAAAGTCATGTTTGAATTGATGGGCTTCATAAACAAAACCCAATAACTGACATGTGCGAAAACAAATGTCTCATTATTGTTTCACGGCATTTGAATAGAGAAAAAGCATATCGCCATCCTCATATTTTTCGGTTTAATAAAAAAAATACAAAAGAGGATTAGGGTTGTCGTTGTTCTTCAATCGATAGAACATAAATATTAATTTTACCAGTTTTCAAAGAAGATAAATGCTGTACTCTCACCGATTAGTACATGTGAGATTTGATTATTCCTTATTTGTCTTCTTTTGGTTTGATTCTCAATTTATTTACAGGCGATCAAAATTGTTGCAGATCATGGTGGATCTCGGTGACTGGGTCTGGATGACAGCGGAGACGACTTCCTTGAACGATGTTGTGGGGTGGTTGACCATTACCCGATCCAGCTCGCGCGTCTCCTCCGTAGAGTCGATTTGGGACTCCTCGGAATCTTCTCCTGAAACGACATCATTTTTGTGCTTGACGGTCATGCTTCCCAACAATCTAATTGGTGGTCACTGATTATTACAGGTACTAATGGAACTTAGAAACCAATCAAATATACTTCGTTCATCAAGTAATGATAATATAGTTTGCTGTAAAAAATAGGCAGGTAGAATATTAAGGAGATGCTTTTGTGATAGTACGATCAGTTTGTCAATTTGAAATTACCTTAATATAATAATAACTAAACGACTGATTGAGCAAAAAATAAAATTGAGAAAACAATTGAATCTTTCTTCACGTAATTTGACGGGTGAACAAAGCTTAATTCAAGGAAATACTCAATGATAAGATAAAATAAAAATGTTTAATAGAAAAGAAATAAACTGCTGGAAATAGTATAAATAACAATATAAGGCTTTGGAAGATGTCTACAGAGATGTCTTCAGAAAAGAGTGTTTGGAATCCTCATAAGATAAAATAAAAGAAAAAAAAACTAATCAAAAATTATTTAATATTGTAAAGCGGATAGACTTGTGCTCCTTTATATGGCCATTACCTCTTCCCGAAAGCCTGTATTTCTTGAACATCTTCAGGGTCGAACAGAATTTTAGAAATCCCTTCAATGTTAGTCACATTTCTGAAGCCACCTTTGCATATAAAAAAATTCTTTAGATTGATTAACAAATTAATTTTATATATGATACATAATCACTCTGTAAGAAATCAGTCAGTAAGTTACCTTCTCCCCAATCAATTCGCCAGAACTGTAAAACACAAAGTACAACATAAGCATCATTAGAGGTCTAGAAATCATGTAACTGTTGAGCAATAGTTCCATAGGCCACACACTTGATCTGTGTGAACCTGCAAATAGTATAATAATGGATCTTAGTTAGTATTCAATCTAAGTTAGTACTCGAGCTTTGTACAAAAAGATGAATAAGAATACATACTGCATATTAAACAATGAAAACTGAATTCTGCTGTTCATTGTTTACGCTTTGCACTGAGCATGAGTTTTAGAGATGATACTGACTTTAAAATGCATATTTGCTCTAGATGTAAACTCCTATATATATACTCATAACAGTACACATTTAGTAATTAATGAATAATATACGACTCATAAATCACTCAATCTTGATATCAATATTTACATCAATATTTAATTTATATCAATTATGTTAGATTTTGATATGACATACGTGTAAAATAGTTGTCCTTTCTATAAATGTGTGATTAGCCCAATATTCTCCTGCAATCTACCATAATCATGAGAATAAAGTGATTGTGACGAAATGATTATAGGGATATCTAATTTCGGATCCTATATAAATATCATTAAAATTCATTCAAATCCTATATAATTACGTATAGTCACTGAGATTGGAATATAGAAAGTGCTATTATTGTACAAATCACGGGACACTGATTACATGAAGTTTCTATACCCAAGCATTCGCTTGATTGTCACGTATTCATTTGGCACAAATCACGGGACCCTAATTATGTGAAGTCTGAATATTTATTTTCCATGTTCGAAACTACGCTAGGCGTGAGTCGGGCGCCCAGTCCGGGCCTAGCGATTTTTTAAAAAATCAGAGATTAATCGTGGAGTAATCGGGGAGTAATTTTAAAACAATATGGTTATATATATTAAATTTGGTATCTAAAGTAAAATGTGTACATGGTCTGGTGGTTGAAAAGTGGTAAATATCCACACGTGAACCTGGTTCGAACCTCTTCGTTAACATTTTTTTTAAAAAAAATTACACTTTGCTTTATAAAATGATAATTACAATATTGCCACAGTCTTTTTCCCCAATCTCTCTGCAACCCTAGCCGTGTTTCTTCTCCAAATACAGATTGTCCTTCATTTTTTTTTAGTTTTCTTGATGCTTACAGCAAAAGCCAGTCAATTAATTTTGATTTAGGAGATCTGGGGTCAATATTTTTAGATTCAAACAACTCAGTATTGAGATTTTGTGCGTCTATTTTTCAGTTCGACGATGAACTCGGAGAAACAGTGGGTCACCGCCTGGCCACGCCGATCAGATCCTTTTCGCCACGGTGGTCACACGCCCAGCGCCTGTCCGGCCGAGAACTCGGTTAACGCGGCGCGTTTTCGAACACGGTTTATTTTGAATTTTAAATTCGAAACTATTTATTATACAAAAAACTGTTCTTGGTTCATCTCTAATGTGATGCACTTAAGAAATTTCATTTAAATTTAAATTTGAAATTGAAATTAGAAACTGTATATTATACAAAAAAAACACATCTTGGTTCATCTCTAATGTCATGCACGTAAGTAATATTATTTGAAAACAATATAATAAAATTCGACACTGTATATTATATAAAACTACAAAACAAATTAATGTTGGATTTACAAAAAAAATAAAAAACAGAACAAAGTCATTTATTCGAATTTGGATTTTAAAAAAAAATTCTAAATTGATAACACAGATGAATCTCTAATCAGGCTTCTTGTGTTAACCAATCGGTTTACAATGAATTTATTACAGGGAGGCGAGTAATATCCGAAAGATAAGCGGATCATGCTTTATACTTTATCTTAACATATATACTCCCTCTGTTTTTAAATAATACATGTTTTGAGATTTTCACACTTTTTAATAAAATATATTAAAATTTACTTATTAGTGCATAGTTTTTTGTTATTTTATATTTCCTATATTTCTAAACCAATAAAATTTCAAGAAATGCAATTAATGTTTTTGAGATTCACAATTATTCATAATTAGTTGACAAAAATTACATTGAAAATATGAAAAATACATCTTTTTGAAACAAAAAAAATTCCTAAAACATACATCTTTAAAAAACAGAGGGAGTATGACTTAACTTACCAGTGGCAGAAGCTGTAATATATCTAGTTTACAAAGGGTTTTTTAAAAACAGGGCTGAGAAGGATTTTCAGAGCGACACGTCGTCATTATGGCAGTCAAGTAAATAAGTATCAATTTTAAGGTTACTTTTGTTTTTTGCTTCTATTTTAATATATATTTTTTTTTAATATTAAGGGGATGGGAAAAGAATATTTTTTTTTTTTGAAATTGCTGTGGAGTAAACTAAGCAAATCTCTTATGTGGTTCTTCTAGTTATGAATACTTTTGATACTGTAGAGCACGTTATTGAAGATTTATCTTCCTCATTTATTAATGTTCAAGTCAAATTTGAGGAAGGTTATACTCTGGTATGAATACTATTCTTCCTTAAAAGTTGATCTTAACAATGATATTTGACTTTATCAAAAAAAGTTTTATCAAAAACAAAAAACAATTATATTTGACGTATAACATATGCATATTATATATAGAGGAGACGTGTTATTCGTTAACTTGTAAGTTTAATGAGTTGACTTTGAAGTCAATACTCAAATCCATTGCTGTCTTGAACTAGGACATGTGTTTGAAAGTCTAACCAAGAAAAGGCATTATACCTTAAAAGATTCTAAATCATTCTATCAATATTTAAATTTGATGTCATTCATCGATCTTCAATGGGTCTCTACTACAATCATTTGGAGCAGAGAAAGCAAAAAAGAGGAAGAAGCAAAACTCTCTCTCTCTTGTTTCATTACCAATGACTCGAGGGTTGCTTCCAGGAATCATCTTAGTGCTATACTGTGTTTGCCCATCATTCCAACAAGACACAACAACGTTTGTCTACAACGGCTTTGACCAAGGAGATCATCGTCTTCATCTTGACGGCAGTGCAATAATCCTCCCCAAAAAACATGTCCTGCAACTAACAAAAGCAACAGCAACGCAAATAGGCCATGCTTTCTTTCAGGAGCCCATCGACTTCGACTCATCCGAGCCAGTCTCTTTCTCCACGCATTTCGTGTGTGCGCTGCTCCCTGTAGGTGATACCAGTGGCCACGGCATAGCCTTCTTTGTCTCTCACTCCACCGATTTCACAGGCGCGGAACCTAGTAGATTCTTCGGTCTTTTCAACGCAAACGGTTCTGCTTCCACGCGTGTGTTGGCTGTTGAGCTTGATATAGCTTTAGCACCGGACGTGCTTGACATCAGTGACAATCACGTCGGGATTGATGTGGACAGTGCAAAGTCTGTGGTCTCTGCCAACGCATCTTATTTTTCAGACAAGGAAGGTAGGAACATAGACATCAAACTATTAAGTTTAGATCCTATTCAGGTTTGGGTGGACTACGAAGGAACCACACTCAACGTCTCATTGGCTCCTCTTGGGAACCAGAAACCAAGCCGACCTCTTCTGTCATCAACGTCAATCAATCTTACAGAGATTGTGCAAGGTAGAAGAATGTTTGTTGGGTTTTCCGGTGCAACCGGGTCGACCATGGCCTACCAGTACGTACTCGGGTGGAGTTTCAGCAAAAGCATGGCGTCTCTTCAGAAGATTGACGTCTCAAAGCTCCCCAGAGTTCCCCACCCTCACACTAAAATCAAGTCTACAACTCTGGTGCTTGATGCTCTGCTTGGTTTAATAGCTTTCTTAGTGTTGGGTCTTCTCACTGGAGCAGCTTACATGTATAGGAAGAACTTGTACGCCGAAGTAAGAGAGGAATGGGAGAAGGAATATGGTCCGTTCAGGTATTCATATAAGTCACTGTACAAAGCAACTAAAGGGTTCAGTAGAAATGAGTTTCTTGGGAGAGGAGGTTTTGGTGAAGTCTACAAAGGAACACTAGAGCTGAGAGAAGTGGCTGTGAAAAGAGTGTCGCATGACGGTGAGGAAGGTATGAAGCAGTTTGTCGCTGAGATCGTTTGCATGAGGAGGTTAAAACACAGAAGCTTGGTGCCACTTCTTGGGTATTGCAGGAGGAAACATGAGTTGTTATTGGTCTCTGAGTACATGCCAAATGGTAGTCTTGACCATTACTTGTTTAATAGTCCTGATGGATCGCCTCTCCCCTGGTGGAGAAGATTTGCCATTCTCAATGACATTGCGTTAGCTCTTAGCTACTTACACACAGAAGCTGACCAAGTTGTTATACACAGAGATATCAAAGCTTCTAACGTTATGTTGGACGGGGAGTTTAATGGAAGGTTGGGAGATTTTGGTATGTCTAGGTTATATGAAAGAGGGACTGATCCAACCACCACAACAGCTGCAGTTGGAACCGTTGGTTACATGGCACCTGAGCTTACATCAATGGGACCTTCCACTGGAACTGATGTATACGCCTTTGGTGTTTTCTTGCTTGAAGTAAGCTGTGGGAGGAGACCTGTGGAACCTGGCTTGTCGGCTGCAAAGCGGTTTCTGATCAAATGGGTTTGTGACTGCTGGAAAATATCTTCTTTGACTGATGCTGTTGATCCGAGGTTGGCAGACTTCTCATCAAAGGAAGTTGAGAGGGTTCTGAAAGTCGGTTTGCTTTGTACAAACCTTGCTCCAAATGCAAGACCGACCATGGAACAAGTGGTGCAATACTTAAATGGCAACCTTGCTTTGCCAGAGTTTTGGCCATATTCTCCCGGAATTGGAGTTATCACCCCACCAGCACAGCTCATGCTCCCTCCTTCACTAACACTTTCTTCTTCCTCATCCAACAACTCTATGTTTATGACTCATTCCATCGTCTACGGGAGTGGACGATGAAAGTTGCTAACAACTTCCCTCTTCTTAGGCCTCTCTTAACATCGACTGTTTCATCATATGCTCACATCATGTGCATTCTTTACATTTTCCATTCAAGCTTGATTGGTAGAACGATATGAAAAGATTGATATTTTGTGTAAATTCTTGCAATTACTTTTCAAAACTTTATTATTCTTAACATCGAGTGTATATATTATTTGTTTATAATTATTGAATGTATTTATCTTAGTAAAACTTTATTTATAATAAATTCAAGACATAGAATGTATCTAGTAAACTATGTGTTTTTCTCGCTTTGTTTTATTTCCTCTCCCGTCAACATATTTATTTGGTTTGTTGTTAAAATAAATGATTTTCAAACGCAATTGTACAATACTTTTATATTGATATTTTGTTAAAACAATGTGACATATTTCTATATTAGTTAAATATTTACATTGTAATTTAAATTTATATACAAATCAATATATTTGTGTAGTTTGTTATTAAAAATGATTTTGAATCCAAATGTACAGTATTTTTATATTGATTTTTTTCAGTTCATATAAATTTTTTTAAATATATTTATTTCAACTGAACCAACTATTTTTTTTTTAAATTGGTCCCTGAAATATATTTTTATACATCGATATTTATTTTTTTATGATTAATGTTATATATTTTAAATGTATAATAATATAACTAATGATATTCAAAAGACCTGGACCGAATCAGATTATATGGCTATTTTAGTTACAAATATCTGAACCCGTTTTAGATACATTGGTTATTTAGATATTTTTAGGTTTTCATACATCAGAACCGAAGTCATCCAGATCCAAAATGGCCCAACTCAAAATCCACACATAAGTTAGTAATATTCAAGCGGGACTTGATTTCAAAACAAAAAAAAAACGATATCCAAAAGAATAACATATATCTAAATGGAGAGATAATGTTCATGTCTAAATGATTTTATAAATTAATAAAAAAAACTATTTCTATGTGTTTGGCTAAATTAAGTGAAATAGAAAGAGTTTTTTTATACATCGATATTTATTTTTCATAATTAGTGTTATATATTTTAGATGTATCATAATATAACTAACGATGTTCAAAAACCTGGATCAGATAAGGTTATATGACTATTTTGGTTACAAATATCTGAACCCGTTTTAGATACATTGGTTATTTAGATATTTTTAGATTCATATACATCAGAACCGAATTCATCTAGATCCAGAATGACTCAACTCAAAATCCACACATAAGTTTATAATATTCAAGCGGAACTTGGTTTCAAAACCAAAAAAAAATGATACCGAGATGAACATGTACCTAAATGGACAGATAATATTCATGTCTAACTTATTTTATAAATTAATAAAAAATAAACTAAGTGAAATAGAAAGAGTTTTTTATCAAGTAAAATAATTATATGGAGTAAAAAATTAAGTGACAATAAATATAGCACAATTTAATTATTTTGATTTAAGTTATTATTTTATTCACAAAACATATTTTTGAACTATGTTTTTGTGTACGTAATTTTCCATTAAAATGCAGAAAAAATCTTGTAGCGCGTTTAATAAACTATGTTTTGTGTATGTAATTACGCCTCTCTTAACATCGACTGTTTCATCATATGCTCTCACATCATGTCCATTCTTTACATTCTCCATTCAAGCTTGATCGGTAGAACAATATAAAAAGATTGATATTTTGTTTATATTCTTGCAAATACTTTTCGAAACTTTATTATTCTTAATATCGAGTGTTTCATCATGTATAAATAATTATTCTCAACTTTATTTATAGCAAGTTGTTGTCACTCTTTCATTCAACGCATGAGGCAGTTATAGAGTAAAGACAGTCAAGCATCATAGATTTTCCAGAAGCTTGAACTTCGTATGAGGTGATTATGTTATTTCATAAAAAAAAATTCATTTAAACCAAAGGAAAATGTATAAAACATCTTGAAAATGACACATACTCACACTTTAAATTTTGAAGTTTTTCAACTAGCACTTCAGTAAAAAATCAGAAAATTAAACTAAAATCAGATAATTAAATAAAAAATCAGAAAATAAAATAAAATATCAGAAAATAAAAAAATCAGAAATTAAATAAAATTTCAGAAATTTTATTTAATTTTTATTTAATTTTATATACTTAATTTAATCTTACTTATTTTTGAAATTTTATTTATTTTTCTGATTTTTATTTAATTTTCTGAATATTATTTAATTTCTATTGATTTTATTAATTAAATAAATAATTTTTTGAAAAAAACTGACACATCATCACATTTACCTGTACAACATGTCAATTTTTTACTTGATAGAAAAATAAACCAAATTTAAAGTTTTTTATGATACAAATGTCACTTTGAATGTTTGAACAGCTTGGTAAAAAATCTTCAAGTTTAAAGTCAGTAAGTGTCAATATCAAGGTTTTATGCGATTTTCCTTTTAAAGTATAGCTATGTGATTATATCCATTAAAATCACGTATCTTCATGTATCTTCATAGGCCTGAGCGAAAAAACGGAATGGAAGAACCGGAACCGGAACTGAACCAAGAACCGAATGGGTATCCAAATATATAAGAATATTAATTATATATACTAGGGGTGGACATTCTGGTTTTGAGTTTTCGAGGTCAAAAATTTCAGCCGAGTATTTCTAAAATTTGGTTGGGTTTGGTTCCGATTCGTATAACACATTTAAATTATTTTTAAAAATTTTAATATTCATTATATACTTTAGATTTTTCAAAATTTATAAAAATAATATATTACATATAAATTTGAAAATATATGTCAAATATCTAAACTTAACATATAAATTGGTTTGATTTGAATGTTTGGATAGATGATCAATTGATATTTTAAGTATTTTAGGTGTTTCGAGTATACTTAAGCTATTTCAGACATGTACTTTTGACTACTTTTATATATTTTCAAGAATTTTGGACAACGTAAAAGTATCTTGTACATTTCAATTTTTTCATTATACATTAAATATTTTTGTGCACTAATTATACATTATATATAAATATAATTAATATATATAGGATATATTTGGGTACCCGAACTACTTCGGTTCGGGTGTGGTTCGGTTTCAGTTCTCTAAATATTAAAATTTTGAAATCCGTTCGGATATTTATTCAGTTTTGGTTCGGGTTCAAAACTACTTTTTGGATCAAATTTGGTTTGGTTCTTGAATACGGGTTCTTAGCCCAACCCTAACATAACTATACATACATACATACATATATATATAAGTATTTGAACTACTCGAAAGTATTTGAAACTATTCGGATAATATTATCTGAAATATCTAAAGTAATCTGAAATATCCAGTTTTAATCTAAATCAATTTAAGTTTTTGATAGTGTACCTTAAATAACTGATATTTTTTACGAACTATCCGAACTAACCAAACCGGAACCGGAACCAAATAAGAACCAATTTTTATCGTGTATTTTCGGTTTCAAGTTTTACTATCGAGCTAAACTGAACCCAAAATTATCTGAATCGAACCGGACTGAAAATATACTAAGTACTAAATGGATTCTCTAACCCCCTAGCAGAACTACCTGATACCCAAAATACCTGAACTGAACCAAACTGATATCTCAAATGCCTAGGCCTTATGTATGACTAATTTTCTAAATATAAATATTGAATAAAATAAAATATAATTTTCATTATTTTCTTCAAAGTAAAAATTAAATAATTTTCACTTATATTTTTAAAATAGTTAATTAACATATCTTTAGTTTAATAATTATTTATTAAAAAAATTAAAGAAATTTATAATTATTTACGATAATTATGTCACTTTGAACTATTATATAATCCTAATTTGATTATGTTTCATAATTTTACTGTCAAATTTTTTTAGTTTCCTGTAAGTATTAATATATTTTCTATTCTCACAAGAATAAAATTAATGGTATATAGATTCTTAATGATTCTAATGATGTTGCAACATTTTGGATATTAACAGTTTTTAATGAAACTTATTTTTCATTAAAATGCAGAAGACATCTTGTAGCACATTTATTGAAACTATATAAATTTTATTTTGAATAATTCTTTTCGTTGAGAATATAAATTTGAAATAACATTTCACTAACAATTTTTTATACAGTAAAATTATAAAATATAATCCAAATAAGATTATATAAATAGTTAAAAATTGATCTTTAAAAATTATAAAAGTTCTTCAAAATCATTTTATAACTAAATGCTTAATTAATGATATATTATCTAATTATTTTAGGATATAAATAGAAATTATAGAAAATTTTACTCTGAGAAAATGAATAACTTTAAAATTTTTGGTTTTTTATTTCTTATTTATAATTTAATTATTAGCTTGATAGTTATTAAAATATATATTTCATATTTGAAATTTATTATTTTGGAAAATGTTGATTTATATTTGTTTCAAAAAGACATCAGTTTTAAAATTCATTTTAGACATACTTTTAATCAACTACTAGATTTTAACCCGCGTTTTTCAAACGCGGACTAATTTTTTAATGAAAATTTATATAAACATATTTTATCTTTATTTAAAGTAGGTTTGAATATAATATCTATAATCAAAATTCTGAATCGAATCCAAACTAAAAACTCGATTCGTACCAGATCCAAAATGTAAGAAATACCTGAATAAATCTCTTAAGGTGGTACAAAACATATCTAAACTCAAAGTATTATTAGTCAAACTCCAACGGATAGCCCAAAAAACCGAAAATCCGGAAAATTCTAAAACTGATCCGAATGTCTAAATTAATCATAAGTATAAATATTTGAAACATAAATATGACCTTCAAATATTTGTTTCTATATTTATTTTGAAATGGTATTTAGAATAAGTATTTAAATTTTAACTAAATATCTTAAATATCCAACTCTATATAAATAAGTATTTAATTCTTATGTTTTTCTTTAAAATTTGTGATTTAATTTCGGATATATTCGAACCAAACTAATATAATCTGAATCCAAATGATATATGGTTACTTTATAGATGTTAGCATGTGATATAAAATAGAACAATAACTGGTGTGTTATATTCTAACATGATCCGTATCTATAATATAATTTTTTATTTCTTATATTTGTAAAATTTATTTTATTATAATATTAAATAAATATTTATTTTAATATAAATTAATTATGGCGTTCAACCCATCTCATACTTGATAAACATTTACATTTTTATGAAATAGGCTGTAAAAAACTGTAATTGTAAATCATAATATATAATTCAATATACTATATAATCAAATAATATTCCAGTCCACAAAATTTAATATTTTATTTTAAATTCGAATATATTAAATTACATGTTAATATGATAATTTAGCTATTATATTAAATATACAAATTATTTATGTTTTTTATTTACTGTAATAATTTAATTATGAATATGAATTATGTATATATAAATATTTTAGAATGATATTTCTTATTTTATAAATAAAAATGAATTAATATTTATGTATAATAAACTTTAAAAATAACTACGAATTTTTATTATTTAAAATACATATTAAAACATTAAATATCTATATTTTAAATAAAAATATATTAAAAAATATTGTCAAAAAGAAATAGTAGAAAAGATATTGGTAATATCTTTTGGTATCTTATTTTGAAATTATTTAAACAATATATTAAGATTGTGTATATTTAATAATAACTAAGTTTGTTATATACAAAATACTAAAAATTAAATAAATTAAATGGACCAACCTAGACTATTTGTAGGTAGATAAAAATAGGACTTTATTTTAATAGATTAGATAATTGTTGACTAAAACAATATTGTGAACGAAATATTATAATTATGATAGCATGTCAACAAAAAAATGATTTTTTTGGTTTATTGAAAGGTTGATCATTTATTTTAACAAAATTTGAAAATTAATGATTTAGATGACATTTTTCAATATAAATTTAATTATTTTCTTTAGACCTTCACTCTGCAGTCTCAAAACTAAAAGCTTCCTCTCACTCACTCATTTCAAAAATAATTTCGTCCAAAAAACAGAAAAAAAAAAAACAAAGTGTCCTCCATGTTAAAAGGTGCTTTGTTGATATATGAAACTACAAAAGTGTATATCTGTGTTATCCACTCTAAAGAAAATATAACAACAATATTGACAATTGATAGAATCAAAAGAATATGAAGCCTAATTATCAACTTCCTTTGTGATGGTTAATAACATGTTTTTCTGTATTTTGATATTCATTTGACATTTGTTTTCCTTTAAGAAAATTTAGGTTTGATTCACTCATTCGCAGATGATAAATATTTATGGAGGAAACAAGGGAAGGTTGACGAAAATAGACAGTAAATCAATTGTTGAGAAAATACAAGTGAATAAGAAACTATACAATTTAATGTAAATTATTTAATTAATAGTTACCTAAAATAACCTAACAAAAACGTGATATAAAAAAGATTCCCGGGTCTGAAAACCGGAAATTGAAATTCAAAATACAAACGAAAAAACACTATACTGTCAAAACGACAAAGGAGTACGCTTTGCCTGCCTGCGTTTTGGAATAACCTTTATGTTCCCTTCTCTCCTCTTTCTTTTTCCTCAGACTAACTCACTGCCCAAAGCCACAACACACACATTACTACTACCCACTTCTCTTCTCTCTCTCTCTCACACATTACTCTTTTGATTCAGGTCTGATTCTCAAATCTCTTTCTACCCAAATTGATGTTTTTTCTTCACTTTTTTTGTTGTTCCTCTGATTTTGGTTCTGATCAATATTAACTGTATCATGAGAACTTTAGCTACACACTGCTTTCCTGCAAAATGTATTTTCTTTTTCCGTGTAAAAAGGTTCCCTTTTTGGATATTCAGCATTTTACGTTTCTAGTTCCGTTTAATTGAAGAAAGGTCGAGTCTTTGTGTGTGTTTTCATTCCTTCATGTGAATGAATGAATATCTTTGGAACTTGAATTTTATTTTCCAAGGAATTAAAATATAGGGTTTAGCCTTATTGGAGCTTGAGACACCAAAGATGTTTCCTTTTTTGGTGGTATTCTTATTTCAGCTTATAGATTTCGTTTTGAAGCAGGGAGAACAAAAAAATCAGAATCTTGAAATAGATTAATATATGTACAGTTCTGCAAATCTAGTCTAATTATATATTTTCAAAAAGAAACTCCTTTTTTTTTGTTTTTGTATTTTAAGGTTAAATGTTAAAGTTACTTCTGTGCTGCCCTGTGATTGTTTGATTCACTCAAGTTCTTTAATAAACTAGATTCTCCTTTTTCATGGAAAAGCTCATCCATGAAATCATATACTATATGTTATTTCCGCTTGTCTTGTCTTTGAGTTAGTATTAATTTATATTAATTTTATGTGAAATATGTTTAGAGTCCTTCGTTATGAATCATGGTAGTAGTTTTTCAACGTCTAAGTCCCCTCCTTTCACGGCAATAATGGAGGAAAGGTTGGAACTTAATCTAAAAAACGACAGTTTAACCCTCTTGTGTTTCTATTTAGGAGTTTGAATCTGGCAGGGACATTAATGTAAATCTACCACATTGTGCTGCTTGTGTAGTTGTGTGTAGGACCCTTGGTACCAGCCTTACATGATGATAGGTTGTGAACATTACATAGTCAGGAGGGCAACAAAAGGACGTTTCCTTTTTTTGTGACTTTATAGTCAAATTACTTGTGTAGTTAACATCAATGGTTATAGTGTCAAGATATGAGTTGGTCTTTATTTGTTTTGTTTGGGTTTATTTGTGTAACTCCAGAATAAAAACTCTGGTATACAGTCTTTGAAATCATCATCTGGCGTTTTGGCGTTATGCTTCTGGTTCTCCTGAGATTTTAACTCAACTCTTGTATTCTCCTTAAAGTAAAATATTCAATACCAAGATTGTTTTGAAGTGTTATAGAGATGTTTGTTCAGGACACAATCCAATGGTTATGTCAACATAAGACATTAGTAAGAAGTGCAAGAAAAGATTTTATTTTATTTTTCTTTAAGATGGTCATTTTTGTGGTAATAGATTTTGATTACAGACGTGAAGATAATTTCTTTTTAACGCTTATCCTATCTTTGTAATAACTACTATCATGTTTTATCTGCCATTGGATTTGTTAACTATGTGTCTCCATCTTTCTGCATTAAATATTCATGAGCTCTCTCTACACTTCATGGTGGGTCAGGGATACATTGAAGAAGCAAAGAAGAGGCTGGACATATCTTTTCGGTAAACACAAAAGATACTCTTCCTGTGCATTGGAGGGATAATATTTACAGTATGCAGACCCAAAAGGCAAGGTAAAATCTTGGTTTCTTGTCTTTCTATATAGTTTTTTTTTTGCATTTATGTCTGATTCTTCTCCCTTTGTGTGGATTGTTTTCTATAATGAATCTTAAAGGTTGCATTCTTGTGGTCCTCAAATACTTATTGCTTCTGTTTAATCAAAATCCAATCTCAACCTCTAGTGATCTGTTACTATTAGTAAAAAATAAAAAAAATTCCTTTCTGTGACACATTTGTTTGCAACCGTTGAGTGTGAATATATCTTCTTGGTTTTCAATTTTTGTCATCTTTTTGTGTGTTTGGGGGCAGAAATGGATCTCCTGATGTTCCCAAGAAGGTGTCTCCTCGAGCTGCTCGGCCACTGAAGATACCAGCGCTAGTGCCTGACTCTTCTTCATCTCCTATCTCAGCTAATAGCAAAACACCAAAGGAGAAAAGTCCAAAAGTTCCGGACCGTAGGTCTCCACGCAGCCCTGTCTCCGAGGTATGACCCCTCTTGTACTAAAGCTTGTTTCAGATTCAATCTAAGTGTCTTAGAAATATTTCATAAATTCTCTTTTATTTGCATGATCCAAAATAAACCGTTCCATCAGTATTGACTTTGGGGCCTATGTGATGATATAATTAGGTAGAGCATTTAGTTTGGAGTAGCTGAGAGATAAAATTGTAACTTATTTTCACTGAATTGTCTGTTTCCATAACACTGCCATGTTTGTTTGCTAACAGAAGAAGAGGCCAAGTAGAATAACAGAGCTTGAATCACTAGTCTCGCAACTTCAAGAGGAGCTGAAGAAGGCAAAAGATCAAGTAACAGTGTCTGAGACAGCAAAGAAGCAAGCAGAGGAAGAAGCAGAAGAGTCCAGGAAAGAGCTACAAGAAGTTTCCTCTAAGCTCCAGGAGACTCAGAATCAGTGTTTGGAAGTCTCAGCATTGGAGGAAGAAACCCATAGAACCAGTGCTCTTGATCTTCTCAGAAGTGTACCTCAGGAATGTGATTTGGAGTCTGGTGCTACTGCTGATGAAAGAAGAGGGTTGGCTGTTGTTGTTCAGGAGATCAGACAACTCAAGCTTCAGATTGAGATGGTGGCTTCTTCTGAAGCTGGTCATGTGAAACAAGCTGAGCTGCGTAACTCGGAGATTCACCTTCTGAGAGGAAACTTGATGGACACACTTTTTCTCGTTGAGAATTTTAGGGACCAGCTTAAGGACTGTGAGGTATCAGAGGCTGAAACTGAGGCTTTAGCCACAGAAACACTTAGGCAACTGGAGAATGCTAAAAAGGCAGTAGAGGAACTGAAGTCAGATGGCGCAAAAGCAGTTGAGAGTTACAAGAAGATGGCGGCAGAGCTTGAACAGACAAAGTCAAGGATGGTGTGGCTTGAAGGTCTTGTAACTAAGCTTCATGCCAATCCGGAGGATTTGGAAACTCTGCTTAAAGACTATGGGGAATCACAAGAAGTATCTTCCTTAAGATGTGAGGTAGAGAGGCTGAGAGCAGCTCTAGAAGCTTCTGATAGAAAAGACCAAGAGGGGAACGTAGAGGCCTCTTCTCGGTTAAGGATACAAGCTGAACTCCAGTCTGAATTGAAGATAGCTAGATCCGAGATAGACGAGCTAAAGGCGAGGTTGGTGGACAAGGAAACGGAGTTACAGTTTGTTTCAGAGGAGAAAGATAACCTATACTCAAAACTGATGAAGAACCAGAAAGAGACGGACGTTGAAGCTGAGCTGAAGCAGCTAAGGGAAGCGATTGAGAACCTGAAGGCGGATATGATGGACAAAGAGACGGAAATCCAGATAGTTTCAGACGAGAACGAGACGCTGAAGTCAGATATCCACAAGAGGGAGACAGATGTACAAGACGCGCTGATGAAGTTGGGGATTGCGATGGAAGAGGCTGACAAGAGTAGCAAGAGAGCGGTTAGAGTCACTGAGCAACTAGATGCAACTCAAGCGTCGAACGCAGAGATGGAAACGGAACTGAGGAAGCTTAAAGTTCAGTCGAACCAATGGAGAAAAGCTGCTGAAGCAGCTACGTCCATGCTCTCTGCTGGAAACAACGGGAAGTTCGCTGAGGGATATGATCAAACAACGAACTCTCCTTACTCTGAGGAGATTGATGATGAAGTGACAAAGAAGAAGAATGGGAATGTGCTCAAGAAGATTGGTGTTTTGTGGAAGAAGCCTCAGAAATAGCTGGAGAATGTTCTCTTCTCAGGTACCGTTGATATTGGAGTTGGATTATAAGAGCAACTCCTGTGACTCTGGTATTGATGTTAATTAGTAGTTTGAACCATGTTCTGAAAAAGACAAACTCATGTTCGAAAGATATTTCAGCTATGTTAATTTTATGACTTAAGTATTCAGGAGGGAGTCTGTTAATTTCTGTTTTTGTTGCCTGTTGATATCAAAGGCAGCAAAGCCTCTGGCTGAGTTAGCAGGAACGGATTATCACTGGGCCTAAAATAAGGCCCATATCGGCTTCTGAAGTGGAGATGAGAATATCCGGATTATTAACCAAAGGCCGTGTAGTTTAAAGAAGATCGAGCCACAACTAGGTATTGTTTGAGCTTTACATAGAGAGAGTCAGAGAGGTCTTGGATGTTAAAGAGAAAGGTAACTAACAGTAGAAATGAGAATGTGGAAGTATGAGTTCTGATTCAGACGCTAGGTTATGACACAGTCCCACTAACCCGACACTGTGATTAGATTTTAACCACTAAAACCAATCATATATATGCATTAGTGCGCTATAGTACTTAGGAATTTGAATTCTTTGAGGCCAAAACCACACTTTTCTACGAGAATAGAGTTTAGATCAAACAAAAAAAAAACGTTTGTTTTGTAACCAAATTGCATAAACACATTTTATTATGGTAAGAGTATTATAGAATGCTGTATATTGATATTGTACAAAGATTTACAATATATAGACAACATTAGGGTTTAGACTAATAGCATTTACACCATATCATTAAACTATTCTATTTTCTTATACCTTCCTTTAAAATGGAGGCAGTTGCTTGACTCCAATCTTGTTTTTTAGTTCTATGAAGCGTGGACGAGGCAGAGGTTTGGTGAGAGAGTTGACGAGCTCGTCCTTGGTACTGACTTGTTGAACTCTTAAAGCGTCAGTTCGCATGTTACCGCACACAAATGTTCCGATTGGTAACCATCGCAGATTAGCGGAGTTTTAGAAAAATAGTTAAACTGCGAAAAAATTAATTAATCTGCAGAAAAATTTAAAATTTGCGGAATGATAGAATACGTATTAAATTAGTCAAAATATTTTATTGGTATTCACTTTGTTATAAGGAAAAAAATGTGAACATAACTAAAATTTATTAAAAATACTATTTATTACTACAAATTTATTACTATTTATTTAATAATATTAAAGAATAATTTATAGTATAAATTTATTTATGACATAACTACTTATCACTACAAAAATTATTGCTATTTATTTAAAATTTTAAAATGTTATTAGTATATAATTTAATTATATGAAAATGTTAACTTTGTAAATTTTTTTCAACCAGCAGACTGGTGGGGATGATCTGGATCGACAAACCCCAGTGGTTTGAGTGACATAAACTTCATCTTGTAGTATACCTTGTAGAAAGGCATGGTTGATGTCGAGTTGATGTATGCTGAAATTCTTCTTCAGTACTGTAACATCGAGAACCAAATGAATAGTAGTGGACTTGATAACCAGACTCTCTGAATAATCAAGTTCATATTGCTGATTGAAGCCTCTAGCAACGAGCCTCGCCATATGTGATGTTTGATTTGTGCATTGATTTCTTGCATTACACCAATTTGGATCTTTGATTAGTGTAAGGTGTCGTTTCTAAAGAGTACCTCTAACTCCATCTCATAATTTATTTTAAATGAAGTTTATAGTAAGAGTATCACAAAGTTCATACATTGTTCATAATCGGTCACAGTTTAAATGTCAGCTGATGTTTGGATCGTCTCCGAAAATTCATCTTCAACACCTTTATTAACTCGTTCCATAATTAAACTCGGTATGTAAACATAGTGTAGCTGGAATATTTGATTCACTAATTTAAGTGCATATATAATATACGTAGCGCGCGTTGCTACATGCAGCACACACAAACACGTGTTTCTGTGTGTAAAGCAAACTACCAACCAACTAAGATATGTTTCTATTCATTTTAAACATTCTCTTAACTCCTAAGCATATATTAGCCCACCTAAGCAAAATTAGGTTAGGTGAGATCTTTCTTATATAGTCATCATTACTGGTCTTACATTCTCGCCCCCTAAAAATCAAAATTTCTTGACTAAATAATTACACAAGAGGCTTAAAGACACCGTGGCCTAGTGGTTAAGGTTTAAAGGCTTCTACACCCAAATCTAGGGTTTGAATCCCAGGCGACGCAATTTCTACACTAGGAGGTCTGGATTTCAATTCCCGGAGAATGCGAATTATGAAGAATATTGGAGACAAGTCTTACAAGGGATCTTCAGGTCAGACATGAATTCTAATAAGACAGGTAGAATGGTCAGCTGTAATATCGTCTATGTAATGTTTCTCATTGTTTCTAATAGCATAATAAACCCGACAAAAAAAAAAAATAATTACACAAGAGTACTCATATATTCCATCGTATATATTAAGCTATCAACCAGTCCACATTATTCCAATATTTAATCAAAACCATACAACAACAATTACCAAAATTGATCCTTTACGTCACTAAATCAATTAAGTCTGTTGACAACAAGACAAAACAAATCAATCGAGTTTAAGCATCAACGTCATTGACCGCTCCATTAAGTAGCCTGTGGAGAGAAAGAACTAGTGGGATTCGGTGAGATAAATTAGGGTTTAAAGTTAACATACACAATTCCATTCGTTAGTAAAAACTAAATGTCTTGATTGATATATCTTGTCTTTGTTACTTATTCACCAGAAACTATATGAACTTCATACACAAATTATTTTCGAAATTTGAAAATCAAAGGAAATGTCTCATATAAAATATACTGAAACAACGAACATACAAAAGAAAAAACTCAACATTAATTTAAATCAGAAAAGAACAACCCCAACCCCCGTATTGCAAGTTTGAAACTCTTTGAAAAGCCCTAATATATCTAGATTCCCTTAACCATTACATAAAATAGCTAGCCCCCATCTTTCATCCCAGCAAAATATGAAATTCAGACATTAGATTAAAACCCAAATAAAATTGAGGCTTTAATTTTGAACTACATTAAAGCACCAGAATTAATATAGTTCATATTGGTCCAAATCTCTCTCCCTGAATCAATGTGATCTACATGACCCCCACCTCCTCCTCCCATGTTCATCTCTCCATTCATCTGCCATGGAAACCCCCATAAGACCTTGTTTGGATCACTCATGGCCATATCCAAACCGCTGCTCCCGTTTCCAAACGCATAACCAGTGTTTTCCTTTTGCTGACTTGTTCCAAACACACTCTCCATGCCAGACTGATGTGATGAGCTACCAAACTCTGAAGGAAACCCTAGCTGTGAAGAACTCCCGGGAGGTTGCTTGTTCAGCAGAGCAAAGGCTAAACTAAGATCAATGTGTTCATTGTTACCGAACCCACCGAAACTCGCTGCCGAGAACGCTTTCCCGTCGTGGGACGCTGGTTCCGGGGTGGTTCTCAGGCTTCTTGTCGCCGAAGAAGTGGACCGTTTGTTTTTCCGGCAGCCGCCTCCAACGGGAATGTTCCTTAGGGTTCCGCCTTTTGTCCAATATCTCTTGCATGATTTGCAGAAGTAGCGAGGCTGAGAGAGGCTGTAGTTGTTGTAATAGCAAAACTTTGTGTTCGTTGAGTCGCAACGTGGACATCTCAGGGACAGTTCCGGTGGCTGTGGCCTCGCAGCCCCAGTCGCCGGGGAAGGCTTTTTCTGCTCGTGATCTAAGTGTGGTGGGTTTGATGAACATCCCATGGCTTCTCTTGTTTTGTTAAAATTCCCAAAAACATCCTTTAAGACAAAGAATACACATCAAGATTATAAAATATAAACAAAAAAAAGCCTTCAAGCTTCTAAATTAAATAAACAAGATCACACAAGTTATTAGAAATGGTGGATCTTAATCGTTTACCTGTTGATGTAACAAATGATCCATAGAGCTGAATCTGAGAAGCTCCTTGAAGATTATTAGATGAGTATGAGGATTTATGTGTAGGAGGTGGAGATTGTTTCCTGAGATCAGAGAGAATGATGGATATGAGTAGAAACTAAAGTGGAGCAAAAGGAAAAGCCAAGCATATGCATTTATACATGGGAATGTGGGAGGAGGGAGACACGCTATTGTCCAATATTATTTATATAATAATGTAATATTCTGAGATTTAATATTGATACTCATAAACAATGGTATGAAGAATAATGTGAACCAATTCGGAGCGTGATTTGGAACAGACTATAAAGCCGCCGTTTATGATTTTTTAATAGATGTATGCGTAATCGTATCTCACCATTAATGAAGTGTTCTGTACCTCGCTGAAATGTTTTGTTTGCAGCTAATTAAACACAAAATTACTTAATTACATTTAATAATTGTATAATGATTTTTCCACTGGTATTTTCAAATTTTTGTGCACATGCATTATAACAGGAGGTGACTATTTAGATCAATGATTTTGTAGAATTTTTATTTTTTTTTACCAAATATCTCCTTATCGTATTAAGTAGTTTGTAAAATGTATTCAACATTTTCGAAATTATTCAAAATCCAAAGTTATTGAATTAATTATCATAGGCATATTTTAAAATCTCTTCTTACTGAAAAGTTTCCTGTAGAATATGTATATATAAAAAATGGAATTATTTATGTGGAATAATATTTTTTTGCTTAAAGATTTGAGTGACTATTTGTAGTTAAAATAATATATAAAAGTATTACAGCATACGATTGTAAATAAGAAAAGTTGAAACGGAAGTATATATTTAAATCATTTTAGATTTTTAATTCTTCAAAATCTTCTTAAGATCAATTTGAGCGTATACATATAAATCAAAATCATTAACCTAATATAGTACTCCCTCTGTTTTTTAAAGATCCATGTTCTAGGAAAAAAAATTGTTTTACAAAGATACATTTTTTACTTTTTCAATGTATTATTTAATGAAAATCTGTTAACTTCAAGAAAATTAATTGTGTTTATTAGATTTTTATTGGTTAAAGATTATGGAAAATTGTTATTCACAAAAATCAATGCATTTTTAATGTGATTTCTTAATATATGTGAAAAGTCTAGAATATGTATCTTTAAAAAACAGAGGGAGTATGTCTCTTGTAGAAAGTCAAATAAATTCTGCCTGTTTTCAATGATATCTTAAAATTGTATTTTAAGTTCTCGGGATGTTACTCCACAATAATGGACGGGTCAAATTATTTTAGCAGTCAAACATATATGATGATGATGAGTGATGATGATGAGTTTCAATCGCTATCAAATACGTGAAATCGATCGATTTAATAAAGTTGAATAGTGACCGTACAATGATGGATGAGATATGGTGTTCTATCTCGGATTCTTATTTCCCATGCACTCTTTATGTCTCAATAGTCCGTCGATGTGTCACCACATGGGACCTAGTCATCGCTATGTCTTGCTTATTCCTTATGGGACCGATCTTTCCAATTGATCACCTTCATATCGTACTAGAGGAGTAGGCAAATATTTCTTTTTCCGTTGTGATCCATATTATTCTGATTCATCAATCTAAAAACAAAAATAAGAACATGAATCTTACTCTTACACATAGCAAATCATATACTATATTTGTTAAGAGCACACCAAACCATGATCAGTACATTTCAAATATATGCCGAATCTAATATATCTTGAAACACAACAAAAATAAGGAGGCTTATTGAAAATAGAAGTTGTGTGGAGTTTTAAAAATTTACAAGCTAAGATTTTTAAGAGTTAAGTAGATTTGAGGAATTGGTACCAAAGATTTTGTATAAATTATCATTGATTGCTATTGACTATCATGGGTTTCCATATTTAATTTTTTTTCTCAAAAACTCTCCTTCTAGAATAATATATACATGTTTTCTAAAAACCAAAACTTTCTGTCATGAAACATAATTATTTGTTAATAGATCATTTTTTGGTTTTTAATAATGATTGTTTTGACATTTTGTCTTGTCTTACTTGATTTTTGTTTAAGCGTTCTATGATCTTTGTTTGTACTCTTATTTAATATAAAATTTTGATTTTTTCACAATGTTGTCTCCAATGATTTTGTTATAATTTTCTTTTTATCATTATTCACTTAAAATAAAATATAATATAATTTTTGTGTTTGTGTGTATGTGTTTTCTGTTACATATACAGATTTTAAAAATCTTATGAGTCTGTATACATGATATTTCCAAAGTTAAATTTTATAAGTACAACTAAAGAAAATTCATGTCCATAACCAGAGATTTAATATAACAACAAAATCAATGAAAACTAATGTTTAATAACAAGAATTTTTACATGGAATTTAAAAATTCAATAAACCAATAAAAAAGATTCTAATAAGATTTTTAAAAATCTATAAACCAATAATAATGGAATCTCTTAATTTTATAAATCATTTAAACATCAACCACCAATAACCTCCATACCCCCTAAATCACAAATACTAATTACTTCATATGTATTTAGATAATTGTGTATGACACAAATGTTAACACAATGTTAAATCGAATGTTGTGGAATGCACAGAAGTCAAGATAAATGATTTGTTGAAACTTTTTTATTTGATAGAAAGGTTACTAAACATTTTAGAAATGTTCCATCACCAATCTTATTTTAGAAAATAAAAAACATTTATTTCAAAAATGGAAAAATTCCATAAAATGCTCCAAATAAAGTTCATTAAGTTTTTTAATACTCAAACTTTTTTCTACCCATTTTTAATACCCAAAATAATTATTTTACTCATTTAATACACTTTGAAATAATTATGTTTTGAATTATAGGAGTGAAGTAACTAAATTGTGGATAATCTTAACTTTTATAATATTAGTTTTAGTTTTAATTCAAATTTAGTTTGTTTTGAAGTTTAAAACTAATTTATTTTTATTCAGAATAAATATTTTTTAAAGTTTAAAATTTTACCGAAATTGAGTTAATTTTATTCTTCAAATTTAAAATAAAATTTTAATTTTAAAATTTAAAGATTTTTTCAATTCTTTTTATAATATTAGTTTTAGTTTTAATTCAAATTTAGTTTGTTTTTGAAGTTTAAAACTAATTTATTTTTATTCAGAATAAATATTTTCTAAAGTTTAAAATTTTACCAAAATTGAGTTAATTTTATTCTTAAAATTTAAAATAAATTTTTTAATTTTAAAATTTAAAGATTTTTTTCAATTCTTGAGATTTTTAAGTTTGTTTGAGACTTATCAATATTTTGATTAAAATGAACATAGTTTGAGTATTAAACTGAACACATTATTAAATTAAATTAAATAAAATAAATAAATAACTAATATATCTGAATATGAAATTAGATAGCTAATGGAAATTAGTTCAAGGTTTTTTATGAAATTTTCCCTTTAAAACTTAAACACACACATATATATAGTGACATCTTAGACCTTGTCTGTGAATGTGATATATAGGACCGCAAAATGTTTCTGTTTTTGTTAAAATATATGGGAATAATTGTTTTTTTTACCAAAAAAGAGGAATAAATTCTTGCTATATATATATATATATATTTTAATTAATTTGGAGGTATTTCAGGTTCATAAAGATGCCCAGACTAATCCTGAAAGGAGGTGCAGCACACGGATAGATAGTCTCCGGGTATTCAAATGGGTCCTGAAGCATATTCTCATATCCGTGTAAAGTGACCATGATAATTGTGACTTAGTTTCGCGCAGCAGGTGGATCAAACCTGAAACGTGTTAGCATTCCAATTCCGTCTCTTAACCACTCGACCACAATCACCCAGTCAATTCTTGCTATATATTATTTTGTACAATATGTTGAATATAGCTTACCTAAGGGTTACTTATGGGTTTTGAGATGTATATTTAAACGTTTATCTCAACCCATTAGTATTCTATATAACTTTTTTTATCAGAGTATTCTATATAACTATTCTGCATTTTATGAAATAATGTGTATATATCAAGGCTGCTATTAATATATTTGCGGGAAAACAAACAAATCATAATGCAATAGTACCCAATAGTGAAACTCAACCAATGATTTAAACACGTATGACAACTATCCTCATATACCAACTACAATAGTAACCAACTGGTTATGGATATTATATAAAATTGATTTAATCTGACCTACTAGTTATGAATATTAATACTATACAGTTAGTTTATTCCGAATCTAGTGTAAACAAATACGGATTCAATACTTTTAGTTACAAGTTTTTAAATTCTTAAATTGTATATGTAAATAAAGCACATGATGGAGTAAAAGCATAGAATTGCCTGCGAATGTGTAGGTCATGATGTTAAAGTTTTTTTTTTTTGCTAAAGTCATGATGTTAAAGTTGTATATAGTTTTCTCAAAAAAAAAAGGTTGTATATAGTTGTATTATTCCATGGGGATTTAAAGTTCATAGAGACAACAAATCACACTAACACATCGGTTTTCGGAAAAGAGACTTCTATGAAAACCAAGATTTGGTCTAAGGACCATATCCACACATATACATGATACATCGTATATTGCTTTACATAATTTTATACATTTTTATACATTTTATACGATTTTTAAACGTTGTAACGTGGGAAGAGAGAATGAATAGTAACTCATTCAATTTTTAAGCGTTTTGCCGGGGGAAGAGAGTCCAGGCCCGTGCCTTAGTTGTAGAAATTGAAGTCGTCGCTTATGGCATCCACTCTTAAAAAATATAATAGGGCATCTTTTGGTTAGTTACTGTTTTTAACTAAGGTATTTCTATGAATTATATTATTTAGGGGTGTATTGAATTGAAAGTTTTAGGTGATTTGTATCAAAATAACAAATTCACTGTTATTCAAATTTGAATTTTAAAAATTAATTTAAAATTCAGTGTTATTGGATTTGACATTTTATAAAATACTGTGAAATCTATTGTTATTGAAAATATTTTAAGTTGTGGAGTATTCAAGTTTTCAAATGATTTTATAGTGTTTGAGTGGAATTTCTTAATTAAAAATTTAAACTCAAATCCAATGGTTTTATGTGATATTCTAGAGTGGTTTAACAAAAATCATTTAAATCTCTGCAATTTATTGAAATAATCTAAAACCTCATTAAAAATCAAATCACTTCAAATTTTAGATTGAATACACCCTCCTTAATCTAAATAATAAAAGATGTTTACACACATGGATTTAGATAAGCTGAGTATGAGCTCAGATTAAAAAAAAATTATAGAAGGCTGATTGTTATGTTCTTGTGGTAATCAGATAACTTTTAACATTTTAGTAGTTTTTTTTTGAACAACAACATTTTAGTAGTTAAATGACCAATTAAACTTCCAAACGTTTTCATTGAACCAAAGTTTCATCTTAATCTTATGATTGTATGGCTCAAATAAAAAAATAAAAAAATAAATTATTAAAATGTTATTAAAATGAATTTTATTTTGTTTGTTTTTACTTATTTTTGCTATGTAATGATATTCATTTATATAGCATTTTTAAAAAGAATTGAGGCATTTATTTTCAACTGCTTCTGTTAGTCATGAGTGTTGGCACAGCTCTAAAGAGAGGATGAATAGCTCATATTATTACTCAAAGCTATTGCTCTGTAGTGATTTGTTTATGTTCTTTTACTCAAAACATATGTTTCTTTTTTTTTGACTAAAAAAACATATGTTTCTTTATTACCAAACAAAAACTATTCAGTTTTATAGTATTGAATTATGATTTTTATAATATAGTATTAACTTTCTTAAAATCCATTAGCATACTCTTTTTCTTTCATTTTATTTTTGATAAGATGGAAAATATCATATTCTTATCAACCTGTGATTCATTCACAAACAATCATTGGGTTCCAATTATAAACTGACGATCATTAAACTTCTTTTTGGACCCTACCTACTTGTGGCACCCAGTTTTTTCTCATAATCATGACCATATTCAAAAGAAATTATAGCACAAACACTTAACACACCTATCACTGAATCGAATTTTTATTTGTTTTGTTTTTAAGCAAAGAGTGTGTAAGAATGTAACTCACAAGAACTACAAGCCTACCTGTTATTATGTATTTTCAAAAGATAAATATGATGATTATATTGGTATATCAAACTAATATACAAACTTAATATAGATTAAAACTTGTGAAGGTCAAGAAACCGGGATGAGAGAGTGACAACATGGATCTTCCATTCAAAATCAGCAACTAAGAATCGAACAATATAATATGTTTATACATTTATAGAATTTGAAAAATAGACATAGAGTTTTGGGTTGACCGGTCAAATTTGTTTTAATATTTTCAGTTGCTTTAGTAGACAAGTGACAAAACTGGATTTTCTTGGGCACTAAAAAGAAGATAAAGCAGATCGTATTGGTAAGAGAGATCTCACATATAGTATGAATCGTACTTCAATCTATCTCGACATAATGAAGTACTCATTTATCGTAGTTTGTAGAGTGATCGTTAATTTCTATACATCGTACCTTGAAATGGATTAAAACAGTATTTATATTATTATTCCTATTCGACCTATGACTCAATACTTAAAACAAGTTTAAAAATGCTAATTCAGATGTTTGATTAAAACAAGTTTTAGAATGCTAATTCAGATGTTTGATCTAACAGCTTTGGTCTGATTTACCGGTAGTGAATGCTAATTATAATTAGAGAATTGCTAATAATGGCAAATCGAGTTGTTCACAGAAATGTGAGTAATTTTTTATTCTTTTTCTCTTCGTTATTATTTCCCTGAGATGATGATTGTACCGTTGGTATGTGTGGTTGATGGTCTAAGGCTCTAAGCAATTGATGAAGTCCAAATCTTTATTACTTTTTTGTTAAATCACGGTCTGCATCCATCATCGAGTTGGTCCAACTTATAATTATGTTTGAAACTGTTGGTCTATATTTGCACTAATGTTCGGTAAACAAGAAAGAACTAGAATTATGTTAGAAGAAATTAATTTGGAGTAGTTAAAAGTTGGATTCACAAATTGGGTTTCTACTACCAGTTTTGAAACTGGCCATAGGGGATTTACTTACTCGTACTCAAACTTTAAGAAGCACTTTCTAAACCTAATTTGCGTAGTAGTTTTTTTGTAATTTTTCCAAAACTTATTGTGTATATGGAACTGAAAATCATCAATAATTTAACTTAGGTCACATTTGAAATTTGACTTACACTTTTTGTTTAAAATACATAATTAGTAATAGGATCTTTGATGAATTACGTCAACACGGGTTGTACAAAGGAGAGATGTGAAGCAAATAAAGAAACCCTAACTTCTGAATTATAAACGTTTCTAATAAGAAAACCTGAAAATTTCCGAACAAATATTCGGTTGTGGGGCCAAGAGCAAAAGACTCAGAGTGATTGGCCGGTGGTTAAGTGGGGCCCACATGCAGGATATTGCATGACACTTGTCGGCATATCAAATGAATAATGTGGAGGAAATCGAGGAAATATAGAATGATAAGTGAGGGCAAGTAGTTGCAGCTTGATAGGTTTTGCATGTGATGTCTCACTCACAGTCAGTGTACTTTGATCAAAACATTTTTCTTTTTTTTTTTGGTCAAAAAACATTTTTCAAGTTTACTACTTCCTTTAATACTCTGATAAAATCATTAGAATCAAATTTCATTCTACCTCTAGTTTGGTTGTATGCATATTATTTGAGGAAAAGAAAAAAAATACAATCTAAAAGACATATTTAGTGAATTTGTCATACATATGTTGAAACATAATGTTTATTGTTTATTGTTTATTTTATGACCTTATACAATGCGATTCAGCTGTAATATGTATTCCAATAATTTTTATCATATTATTTTACTGTCTTATTGCCAATAAGTTATTGGATCTAATATTTAGTTTATTATCTTAAAGAAGGAATATGAAATCATATATTCCGTTATTATTTGAAAAAAAATATTGGTTATTACTAGGGTGTTATTTCTTTTAAACAGTACCTTTAATTGGTGTTAATTTTTGTTTAGTTTTTTTTTGACAACAATGAAAACTAAACTATTATCTATGCACGTTATGTCCAGAAAATCAGAACGGGGGCGTAGAATCGATATAGAGCATAGCAGAAGAGGAACTCCTAGCACATCGTGCCAGCTTATCCGATACTAGATTATGTGCCCTCGAAATATGTCGGATCTTGAAAGTAAGGAAGAAAGTCTTACTGCGCTGGAATTCCTTCGAGTGAATAGCAAAAACTGGTCATTCTTTAGGCGATGATATTATTTTCACCAATCGAGAATAATCTGTTACAAAAACTACTTATCAAAAGTTGAGAGTCTTCATGCACTCCATAGCCCATATCAAAGCTTCACATTCAGCATGCAAAGCGGATAAGCTTCTCCGGAGATTCATTACACCCATCATCTTCTCAGTTGAACCGTTCATTCTGCAGAATCACCCTTGTCCTGAGAATTTGTCTTGTGCCCTCCATACTCTATCAACAAAACGGATCTTGGAATCCTCTAGCGATAGGTCATCAGAAGGCATGTGATTTGCCGGATTTGTAGCCGGAGCCATTTGTTTGGCATCTGCCCAAATTACTGTTTCCACTTCTGTTATCCGAAAGATTTCGTGTGGATCACCTGATTTATTTGTTTAGTCAAATAGTTGGTGTTAATCTATGATTAATCATTACCGCGTTTTTGTTTTTTCAATTTATACTTGCAATTTAGTAAAAATATATATATATTTGGCATATATTTTATTTTCGGCTGTTTTTTGTCTCTTCGAATTTATAAACTCGCCGACTATGTTTTTATGTCTGTATAATTTCAAGGCTAAAGTTTGATCATTAATTTTAAAATAAAATTCATTAATTGAAATCTAAAATATTAATTTTTAACTATAACAACAAAATCTATGACGTTAATCTTTTCAATGAGGGAATATAATCTTCTGAGTAAAGAAGTCTTCTACTAGTTGAGTAAACACAAACCAAGACAAGAAACGTGTATAATAAAGACGAAGATTTAGGATCGGATTAGAGATTCGAGGCGCAGTTTCCAAAGGGACCCGCATATATTCTTGCCTCCATCTTCAAGCAAGGCATAAAAGGGTGGATTCCCATGCAGCTCTTTCTTTTTAGCTCTTGTCGTTACTTTTTCTTTCTTAAATCTTCAGAGCTTTTGTTTGATCAAAAAAAAAAAGAAAAATCTTCAGAGCTTTCTTTTGTTTATTTCCACTTTAGTGAAAATTTCTCTCGATTTAAGAAAATAGATTCGTTTTCACGATCTATACTCTATTTATTCATTCATTAAGTTTTTGATTGGTATTATAATGTGCTCTTCTTACGCAAACATGATATTTTATCTGTTTCTTTTTAAAGAAAGTTTTATTTCATCTATATCTAGCTAGTTTCTCAAAAGTAAATTGAACATATGCTTTCAACTCATTACAAAAGTTCAGTTTTAAATACACTATAACTTACAAAAGATAAACTGTCTCAAAAGAAAACTTATCCCCTCTCACAAATAATAATAAACTTCAGTTAAAAAATAACAGTTTTTTTTATTTTATGTGAGGCTTTGAGTTCTGACTGAAAATCCTCAGAATAAGAGTTATTTTTTTATAAAAAAATTGCATACGATTTTTTGGTATATTCCGAATATGTATTGAAAAAATAAAACAATACCATCATCTTACAGATTTTGGTTTGTAGGATTTTGTCATTTTGTAAAGGATGATGTCTTGCGTAGACGAATCAGCGCAGGTTCGCGTGATGGGAGCATCAGAGCTTTCATTTTCAACCGTGGGCCTCTAACAACTTTATTACACTGACTGAAATTAGGCCTATAGTTCGAAGCCGATGGGCTTTAACTTCACAATCAGAATTTAACAAACTGTGATCGATAGTTGCACAAAGGGAAAAAAAAAAAACTATATTCATACATTTTACCGGCAAAAAAGCACAGCAGAACAATTTGGTTTCCATAACCTATGAAAATACCATTCTTTCCTTCTTTTAACGCGGTGCATCACTGCATCCTTCGTATGCTCAAACGCTGCATCTCCATTAGTCATTTAATGGAGAAACCGCCGCCTTGTAGAGTTGTTCCCACTCCATTAATTCGATATCATAAAGCTATCATGATGGAAAGACTAGTTGGTTTCTTTGCACTCCATTGTAATCCGCCTTGTGCTAGCTCGACTTTGAGTTTGTTGTTTACATGAATTATCACGAGAAGTAACAGAAGAGGTTTCATGAAGTCTATTGGAATGATTGAGTTGTAGGGAAGTTCAAGATCCAGAAGGCATGGAGGGAGAGGGACAAGTGAGATGGTAGGTAGAGTGTGGACAGCGTAAAGTTTTTTTTTTAATGTTCTGCTATAACAGTTAGATGTATAATATATGTTCTACAAGCTTTTACGTTTTAGAACTAAATTGATTTATAATTTTGAATAAGAAAGCAAATTAGACGGGGCACAACTTCTACCTGTGCTATCAGTGGACTTTGGATCCATTAACAAGCACCCACATTAAGCCAAAAGTCTCAAACCAATATACACCCAAACACATCAACAGTCTTCAGCTTGTGCAGAAGAGGAAAAAACATCTTTATATCAAAAACAGTGGATAAACAAAATTAAAACATTAATAAATGAAAGATTCAGTACCTTGAATCAAAAATGCCCTTGGTGGCAGAGTTAGAACTCATATATTGTATTATACACATCTCCAAGACTTGGAATCCTGAATTTTGGTCCATATCCATTGTTGTATATGCTCCCATTGAAACCCATCCGTTCATTCCTAAGAAGCTCGGCCATGGATAGAGAGTTCACACTTTGGCCTTCATTCCACTTATCCCAGTGACCATTATTAGACAAAAGCTAGTTCCCTGAAACCATCCCCTTCGTTTAGTCCCAGATCAATTTTTATCTTCCTCGCAAACAACAACCAATTATCCTTGTTTTCTACTTGTACCCGTGCAATAGGATATATCGCATTATCAGCATCACGACCCATAGCAACCAACAACTACCCTTTTAACTTTGACTTTAAGAAACAACCATCTACTCCTATTAGAGACCTACAATTTTCTTTCCAAGTCTTCCTTAGAATGTCGAAGCAGACATAAATTTTTTTAAAAACATCTATACCATCCTCATTTCTCACTAGATCTAACTCAACAGAAGAGTTCACGTTGGAGACCATTATCTCACTGAATTAATCACGGAGGCGTCCGAACTTGCTCGAGGTTGAGCAGTAGATGCGCCAAGAACAACCTTCCCATCACACACAAACTCACGTTTCGTTTTGTCATAACGATTTTGCTTGATGTTCCGACCTGTTCAAGAACATCTTCCTTAAACGTAATTCCACTGATGAAAACTTGGCCTTCATACAAATTTCCACTTCCTCTCTTAATATGGCTGCGCTTGTCCACTTTCCGTTGTATTTCTTTTACATTTTCAACTTCATCTGTTTCAGGATATACATTATCTCTGACTGAACCTTCATCGACAAATTCACAAACATCTTTCTCTATGTTGTAATTGTTACGACATATCCACTTTCCTATTTATATCTGGAGGAACAGAATCGGGATTTGACTGGTCGAATTCAGGCACAATATCCCAATCAATAGGCACATCGTTCCATTGATTCAAAGCCATAGTTGATTTCTGCAAAAATGATGAACACAATTACAAATCACTATCTGACCCGACATAGATAATAAATAGGAAAGTGGATATGTCGATGACAAAACCACCGGAGAAGTGACGACTTTGATAATTGAGAAGTTGTCGCAAGTGAGATGATTTGTTTTTGTCATGTGCTAAGAGCATTTTCAAAAGACATTCTATAACTTTAAATATAAAGTTTTTTGTTCTCCAAAAAGGAACTTCAAAACTTCAAATTTAAAGTTTTGAATAGTGAAACTTCAAATATAGAGTGTCAATATTCAAAACTTCAAATTTGAAGTTTCATCTTTTTCATTGCATTTTGGTTTTTATATTTACATATTATATTTATAATTCTTAAATATTTTGTCTTTTAATTTTTTTAATCCTTCAAAATTTTATAACTCATAAATATTTCAAATTTTCTTTTATAATTTTAATTTCTACAAATAAAAACTTTAAAATACAATATAACTATTTATTATTTATGATTTATTATTTAAATATTTATATTAAGATATGTCAATCGAAAAATCTGTTGCAGTCAAATCAAGAGTATCTTTTTATCATTTATATTTAATATTTAGATAATTTATTATATTCAAAAAATTATAATTTTACTATTATATTCAAAAATGTTGTAGCCTACTCCCTAAATCTTTTGTGTCATATACATTTTATATTTAAATATATGTAATGGAACATGTTAATAAAAAAGTTGTTGCAATCAACTAAAAAGAGATCTATTCCCCTAATTTTATGCCATGTTCGAAAATTCGCTAGGCGTAACGCGTGCGGTTGGGTAGCGCCTAGCGCCGAATTTATTAATCGGAGATTACACGGGAATTAATCGGGGCGTAATTTTATTGATTTTATATATGTTTTAAGGTTATATATTTAACATGTGCATTATAATTGTCGGTAGCACATGGTGCAGTGGTCATGCACCTTTTCTATTTCATTCTAGGGCTGGGTTCAAAGCTTGCGTAGCCCATTTTTATCATTTTTTCCAATTTTTAGGTTAATGAATCGATGAAAGACTAAAATACCCTTGTCTTCAACCTAATTCTCTGCGTTTTTTCATAGAACAACAACCGCTTTCTTTTTTTTCTTTTTGCGATTTCATTGTTTAAACTTGCTCTTCTTGAATATTTTCACCAAAATAGAGCAAATCTAAAAGATATATGTGATTTGGAACATAAGATCTACAAAAACGATGATTTTTGAAGTTTTCCGATTAATACTCCGATTAGCACCAAATCGCGGCGGTGCTCCTCCGGCTCACGTATATCCGGCGATTAACCGGGCGCCGAGGCCGCGTTTTTGAACATGGATTTTATGCATCAATACAACTAAAAGAACAACTACTTTTTTAAGATACCCATAATCTTTCAAAGTATTTACAGGACTGCCACTACTTATTAGTTTAAAATCAATACTATTAAAATACAAGGAGCGTTTTTGAAGACAACTTAAAGTTTTAAAGTATTTACAGCTCCTTGCTATTGTATATTTTTAGTAAATGCTTTTAATTATTATTTTTTAATTAATCAACTAAATAATTTATATACAAACTAATAATACTTATTATTATAGCAAATATCATTTTAAAAAATATATGCTGCGATTTTTAATAGATAATGCTACTTTAATTCAAAAACTTAATATTAATATTAATTTATATTATTAATTACGAAATAATTTATATATTATTTAATAAAAATATTTTAAACATTAAGTAAGATTTTGTTAGATTTTTCTCAACAGATTTTGTTATAATTAAAAATAAATTCAAATTTATAGTTAAAATTATTTATTGTTAATATTTTTATTGATTATTATGTCATATTATGTAATTAATGAAATAGACCTATTATGATTTGCATCACGCATAATCCTTAAACATACGTTGAATTCCTAGAAATATAGACTTCCTCATATAAAAAGAAATACCTACAACAATACATCTCAAAAGCATATTCACGAGTATTTATTTGCCATATCAAAATGTAAATGTGCACCATATTGATACAATATGCATCAAATCAGGTAAAATATATACACATGATTTCACAATACAAATACCTATAGTTTCATTAAAGATCAAATATTCATGAGAATGCTTATTAAATCTAAGTTCAAATTAGATTATTTTAAGTTTTTATCGGATCAATTGTGATGGGTCGAGGTTTGATGGTAGATTTTTAATTAACAATTTTTATTTAAAGTTTGACCAAAATATATATGGGTCACTGCCTGACCACAAATCCAGATAGAATATGAACATTGATTTCAGATTAACAATTAATTAAATATAACCGCATAAGTGTTGGTGAAAAAATAGAAAAAGATTAAAATAAATAAAACTAAAATACTTATGCCTCTGCTTACTAAATCTAAACTAAAATAGGGGTATTTTAAGTTTTTTCCGGATCAATAGTGACGGATCGTAGTTTAACGGTAGATTTTTAATTAATAATTTTTATTAAAGTTAGACCAAGTATTTACAGGTCAGACTATCTGTTCGACCACATATCCATATCAAATATGAACATTGATTCCATCTTAATAATTAATTGAATATAATCGCTTAAGTTTTGGTTAAAAAATAAAATAAGATTAAAATAGATAAAGCCAAATAATTTAAATAATTAAAAATATAATTAAATAAAAAGATATTATATAGAATATGTATTGTCAAAAAGAAAATTTATGCACATTGAAATCTGAAAATATATAAAATATGTCTAATTTTAATATGTTTTAATATATTTTTGATAAATAAAAAATAATTCCGCGCTTTCAAAGCAAGGATCAAAATCTAGTTATATTTATTTAAACAAAAAAAAATTCCTAAAACTACTCCACATGAAAACAATATAATTAAAAGAGAAGATTTTTATTTTGAAAAAAAATATCATTGATTTGTTTTATTTAAATAACTAAATATCAATATATCATAAATTTTAAATGATGTTTGTAAAAGATGTCATGTGTATATGACTTTATTCATATCTATTATATGTACGAGTAACAAAAAATTTTTTTTTGAAAAGAAGTAACAAATTTTTTTCTTTGGACGTAAATAAAACAAACTAAGCTTGCGATTTCGGTTTTCCGAAACCGAACCGAAATTTTGGTTTTCGGTTAACCGGATTTTTAAAACTAATTCCGAAGAAAACCGAAATTAAATTCGGTTCGGATCGGTTTGAAAATCGGTTTTATTCGGTTTTCAATTTAATTTCGAAAATAACCGAATTTTTAAAATAATTAGCAAAATAACCAAATTTTTGGTAACACTTGGTTATCTTCGGTTTTCTCGGTTATATTCGGTTTTCTCGTTTTTTTTTTTTCCGGTTATGCACTGAAAAATCCAAACATATACAGAAAAATCAACGTGTATAGTTTCATCCTTCCCCAATCATAGAAAAAAGATCAAACATTCTAAATCTAACTATCTATGACTCAAACTATCCAATTTAGTTAAAAAAAATGACCAAACAAAACAATTGGAAAGTAAAGGTCGTCCTCATGAGGCTCGCACTCCAACCTGCAACTTATTGAACTTAGAAAATTAGTGAAAAACAGAACATCAATGTACAAAAGACACAAAAAGGAGATAAGAGAAATAAGAACATTACCTTTAATATTGAGATTATCATGGAATTTGCTCTCTCTTTACTTTCGACCAGAAGGACTTTCTCCTGGTTCAGTGCCTTATTCAAGTAGCTCATCATTGTTTCACAATCCACATCTACATAATACGATGATCATTTCAAGTTAGGAAGAGAGAGAGACAGAGAGTATCAACATGTTATCTGCAGATGAACTATCATATGTGCAGATGAACTATCATAATTTGAAGCCACATATGATTTGATCATTTTTTATTTTCTTCAGCTTTTTTCCTGTGATCTCATTTCTTTATAAATGAAACATTTGTCTCATCTTTAAATCTCAGGTAAATGTATTATCTTCGCATTTCATATTTATTTTCTCTATTAGATCTAATCATTCATTGGAATAGTTACAGAAAAATATAGTCGATCAAAGAATCCAAAATTATTTGACATCAACTCTTAAAACACTGTATCGGTACGTTTTTTTATTTTTATTTTCATTTTTAATATAGTACTAGATTTTTACCCGCTCTTAAAAATGGTGGGTATATTTTTTGTTGGAAAATTATTTTACGTAATAAAAATTATGATTTTTGATAAATTATATATTTTAACTTTTTATGAAATTTATCTTAAATTTACTTATATGACTTATTTTTGTTATTTTAAATATGACTAAATTTTAGAAGACTCTAAACAATTCTAATCCGTAATATGATTTTATCTATTTAAACCAAAGTTAAACTTATCTTACACCGATTTTTAATTTAAATAAAAAATATTTTATATCTTCAACACTCTTATAATGAAAAATTCATTTATACGTTTCAAAATATTTTCTATAATTTTATTAAATTTAGTTTATCTGATTTAGTTTTTATTTTAAATGAAATTATTTTTAAGGAGTTGAGATAATTCAGACCCGTATTATGATTTTGTTGATTTAATCAATTGTTATTTCAACTTGATTTTATTTTGAGGTTTCATTTAATAAATGCTTTCTAATAATTAATAATGTGAAATATTTTTTGGAAAGATATGGTGCAAACATTTAAGAAACAAAAAGACTAAGAATTAAATTATATTAAATATTATTTAATGTAATTACAAAATAATGACTTTTGATTGGTTGCTAATAATGTTGGGAAAAAGGTACATGCATTTTTGTAATTACTTAGAAATTTCAGGAGTAGATTCATAAACAGTAATCTACTTTAATATTTTTTTGTTGGAAAATTATTTTATGTAATACAAATTATGATTTTTGATAAATTATATATTTTAACTTTTTTATGAAATTTATCTTAAATTTACTTATATGACTTATTTTTGTTATTTTCAATATGACTAAATTTTAGAAGACTCTAAATAATTTTAACCCGTAGTATGATTTAATTTATTTAAACATAAGTTAAATTTATTTTACACTGATTTTTTAAAATTTAAATAAAATATTTTATATCTTCAACACTCTTGTATCGAAAAATTCATTTGTACGTTTCAAAACATTTTATATAATTTTATTAAATTTAGTTTATGTGATTTAGTTTTTATTTTAAATGAAACTATTTTTTAAGGAGTTGAAAAAATTCAGACCCTTATTATGATTTTGTTGATTTAATCATTTGTTATTTCTATTTGATTTTGTTTTTAGGTTTCATTTAATAAATACTTTCAAATAATTAATAATGTGAAAGATTTTTTGGAAAGATATGGTGCAATCATTTAGGAAACAAAATTTTCAAAAAGGCTAAGAATTAAATTATATTAATATAATTGCAAAATAATAACTTTTGATTTGTTGCAAATAATGTTGGAAAAATGTACAAACAATTTTTGTAATTACTTAGAAATTTCAGGGGCATATTCATAAACATGATTTAAACTAAATTTCAGGGGCAGAAATTTCAGGGGCAGATTTCTCTGCTTTAATAGTATAAACTAGATTTTGACTCGCCTTTAAAAAAGGTGGGTATATTTTTTGTTGGAAAATTATTTTACGTAATAAAAATTATGATTTCTGATAAATTATATATTTTAACTTTTTATGAAATTTATTTTGAATTTACTTATATGACTTATTTTTGTTATTTTAAATATGGCTAAATTTTTGAAGACTCTAAATAATTATAACCCGTAATATGATTTTATTTATTTAAACCGAAGTTAAACTTATTTTACACTGATTTTTTAATTTAAATAAAATATTTTATATCTTCAACACTCTTGTATTGAAAAATTCGTTTGTGCGTTTCAAAAAATTTTCTATAATTTTATTAAATTTAGTTTATGTGACTTAGTTTTTATTTTAAATGAAACTACTTTTTAAAGAGTTGAGATAATTCATATCTGTATTATGATTTTGTTGATTTAATCATTTGTTATTTCAACTTGATTTTATTTTGAGGTTTCATTTAATAAATGCTTTCAAATAATTAATAATGTGAAATATTTTTTGGAAAGATATGGTGCAAACATTTAGGAAACAAAATTTTCAAAAAGGCTAAGAATTGAATTATATTAAATATCCTTTAATTTAATTGCAAAATAATGACTTTTGATTAGTTGCAATAATGCTGGAAAAAAATACAGCCAATTTTTGTAATTACTTAGAAATTTTAGGGGCAGATTCATAAACATGCATCTGCTTTAATAGTATAGATGATGTAAATGCCAAATAAACCAGAACTAGTATTGCTATTTTCTTCTTTTCTTTTGTACTTTTCATTTCTTTCAATTATGTTATTTAACATGTTATCTTTTGTAATGTAAAATACGATTAAATATTTTGTAAGTTTAAAACATAGAGAATATTATGATAAATATTCACGTCGACACTGTTATGAATAGTATTACATTATGACTTGCTGATTTAACTTATTGTTCTTATGTAACATGAAAGTTCAATAACATTATAATTCATAACAGTGTTGTGAGAAAGACTAATGGTAAAGTGTGTCTTTTATTTATATTTAACTTCTTTGGAAACCTATAATGGCATTCTTCTTATTATTTTCAAATAGTTAGTTAAATCATTTAAAGTTTCCAAAGAAAAATGTTAGAAGAGTGCACTTTGCAAAAAAAAAAAGAGTAACCATTTTAAAAGGGTATCATTCTCAATTTTTTTTGAAAATAGGATATTCCAACAAATCGGCCTAATATTTGATATGTGTAATTTGATTCTATATAATTGAATATGTGTAACTAATTTATTTATTATCCAACTATATTAAAATATATTTAGTGTAGTTAATTGTTATTAAATATAATTTTTAATGTATCTTAAACAATCATTACTGTTAAATGTCATTTTATATATCTTAAATAATCATAGTTTTTAATGGCTAATTAATTTCATTTCTAAGTTTTGTTAATTTACTTAATGGTATGCATAATTTGGTATAAACAAAAAATTGAGATTTGAAATGAAAGTCAAACACAAATTGGTGTTTTATGTTGCCTAGGCAAAACAGATGATTTAAATAACGGAAATGTGAAATTGAGACCTTTTATAACCATTTTCCAGTCAAATCATTGAGATGTATCCTTTCGTTTGATCTTAGTTTGATCTTTGAAAAACGTCAACTTTCTTTCTTAGCAATCTATATGAACCTACGTAGATAAACACCGGCTTATATAAAACAAAAGTACTAATTCAAACATTTGTTTTCAACAACATTAGACGTACGTTTTTTATTACAATTTATTCATTAAGATTTCCCACGTAAAAGAGAGAATTTTTAGTTTAGAGCATTCATCTCGTTTTTGAACTTAACCATTGCTATTGTTGGCAACGTAACCATGACTTGAACCCCTCCGACCATCGAAGGTTCTAACCTCGACGCTGGCATGAACATATTAACCATTCTAGCTGTCTCTGGTGGGACCACCGGGACAATATTCACTGGCTCACCCCACCCGAAATCCATCGATCCAAAAATACCAATGTTTCTCCAATCGGTCAAACAAAATAACCCATCTTTTCTACCTGTGATCGTTAAGTTCCAATTAATGATACTTTCAGTGTTGGCAAGCTCTTCTTGGAGATAATCTTTATCGTGAGCCTTTCTCTTTGCTTCTTTTATAAACTTCACAATGTAGGATATGGTATGGTCTTCCACTTCTTTAACGCTTAATGGCACATACATATCTATGTATGCATTACCATAGTATCCATCGGGCAAAGGTGGATTCACTACGTTCCGGATTCCTACAGAGAAACCCAAAACTGTGACTCCGTCTCGGTCCAAACTCAGAGCTTTAACTCTTGACTTCCACAGATAAGCTCCTATGACTTCGAAGGTTGTGACTGTCTCATTAGAGAAGTCACACTCTTTCAATGTAGCTTCTTTTAGCCTTCTTATGCTCTCAGCTCTAATATTTATTTTTTCTGTTACCTAATTACATATATCAAAATGGGTAAAGTTAGAAATATTATTTTGAGTGAATTAGTTTTTTTTTTTTTGTCACAAATTGAGATTATAGAAAAGCCCAAAGGCAAATACAAATACAGGGCCGAAGCCCAACATACTTTTACAAACCTAAAGCCCAAAACCAACTTGGGCAATAAATAAAAGGAAATAAGACCCACGGCCCATTTCAAAACACCACCGACAGTCGACCTCTACGCCGACTCCTGTTCCAAGACTAGTCTGAGACGCCGCCGCCGGAAAAGCTTCCGCCGAGGATGACGACACCGTTGCAGAGCCCGCGTCTCACCAGTCACACCAAGCGCGTCTACCTACGCCATTCACCACTTCACCACCATAGCTTCTTCTCCTCGGGGATAGCGTCGATCGATCTAAGGAGATCGAGATCTAATCCCACATCTTTGAAGCCCCGAAGCTACTCCACTTAAAAACCATCTAAGATACGTCAGATAGCAACCTCGAACTCATCGAAAGCTCATCCAACCACTTCTCCATCTCACGAAAACCCTAGAAACCACCGTCTCCGACACACGGAGACTCCGAACCGACAGAAACCGCCTCCCCCGAGCCAAAAGAAACACCAAACGTCTTCAGCATCAAAGACCACATAAACGGCGAGATGGATCTAAGAGAGCCTCCATCCCCCGGGAACAAGAACCGGCGGCGGCGGAGCTTTCCAAGCCTCCCCCTCCCGGAAGCGATACTACCACGGTAACAACTATCTATTTTTCTTGTTGACTAGAGCCACGGTTGAACTGCACTTGACTGGAAGAACCGGACCGGCGGTGGCTAAGGAAGCCTCTCCGCCGGCCGGAGCAAAACTCTCTTTCTCTCTCTTTTTCTCTCTCTTTCTGACCGAACGATATATGAGAGTGAATTAGTTTAAAACCCTTAAAGAACGATGAAATTAAAAAAAATACATATGATCTGACAACTTTATGTCAATGGAGGAAAGTATGTGTGAAATTTAAGGTATTGGTTTAATTAGGACAAAAATTTAATGTATAGGATACAATATTTTCTTTATTATTTTTGAATTAGAATAAAGAGAATAATTACGGTATAATCATAATCATAAATGTTAAGTAAACGATACTCCCTTCGTTTTTATATGATGTTTTAGAAAATATTTTTGTTTCAATTTGTATGATGTTTTGAAACTTGATATATATGTAAATTTTTAAAAATAATTGATTAAAATATTAAAATTAATATATTGTTTTATTTATTCAGAATAAAAATGATTAATTACTTTTGGTTACATAAACTCGAACGAAAGGTTTCGAAATCATTTGCAGGAAAACACTTTTAGTTAAGCTTCACTAAAAGATTCCCAAAGAAGAGTATTCATAATACTTTAGTTTATTTAGGGAATTTTAATCTTTATTAGTTACCTTCGTCTATATGTAGTTTCTTTCTCCTCTACATTAACAAATCTAATGAATTTTCAAAACGAAGTGATCCTTGTTTGGTACACATACCCAATCATCAGTAGGTAAGTAGGGTGAAGCAGCCGTGTCGCCTCCGGGAACAAAGGGAGCTTTATCGTTTTCTTCAGACCTCCCCACGAGTCTCTCTCTTTCCCAAACCGGCGTCACCGTCGGCTTCTTCTTCCCGCCGGCCAACTCCGTCAATGCACACATGATATGTCCCTCTCCATATCCATCGCACATTGCATGCGACATAGCCATCCCTAAGATGAATCCTCCACATTCAAAGTTGGTCACCTGTCATCATCATTGTAATTCACTAAAGATTTTCTCGGAGAAAATATAGAATAATACCATTTTACTTTGTAATTTACGATTCTATTTTATATTTTTGATATTTTAGGTATTTAGTTATTTACTAATATGGTAAAATCTAAAAGTTTCAAAATACAAATCCACTTACAGTATATATTATTGCGAGAATTTAACATGATAAAAATACTTCATATTTCTTAATGAAACATAATCAATTATACAACATAAGTAGTTATGTTACAAAAAACTTATCTTACAAAAAAAATAATCGTCTAGCTGTTTCTTTTTTCTTTTTATAAAAGACTACGATACGAGCATCTAGTGCCGACATTTTATATATTTTTATAGTGTTCTACATTTAAATAAAAATTATGCCTTATATGTAAATGTTTTATAATTGCTTTTATACAACTAAAACTGTCAAATAAAATCGTGAAACTTTAAAAGTTAAACTAGATTTTGATCTGCGTTTAGAAAACGTCACATCTAGTGCCACGCGGATGTTTGTTCTCAATTTTATATACATTTATATTTCTTTTAGAACATTAGTGGTATATATTATGTTAATAATATATTTAATTATTTAAGTAGCTATTACAAATACAATAGTTGTATAGTATACATGTTGTAATTAATCAATTGTTTAAAACCGTCATATGTATTTTTCGTTTCTTATTATGTATTTATGTTATTGTATTTGCATTTATTTATGGAACAAATTAATATATGCATGAAACAGTATATTTTCAAAATTATTTTCTATGAAATTTATGCTTAATTCTAACCCGTCGATCTTCAAAGCTGAATTAGTTTTTAGCCATATTTTTATGTTTATTCATTTTAGATAATATATTATTGTATATACAAAAATTTAAGTTATGTCAATTTATACATGTATTATATGGTTTTCGAATGTTAAGTCATTTTGTCATCGTATTATATTTTTAGCATAAATATTTATATTTATGAAAATAAAATTTATCAAGTTAATATAATTTTATCATATTTAGTTCAATATACAAATTTTATATTGAACGAAATCTGATAAAGTTATATTAAATTGATAATTTTCATAAATTTTATATTATTAACTTTAATGAAATGCATGCTAATTTTTATACATGTATTATATGTTTGTTAATGTTAACTTGTGTTACCAACATATTATATTTTTAACATAAATACTTATGAAAATAAAATATATAAATTTAACAATTTGATATAATTTTTATTAGCTCAATATAATAATTTTCTCTTCATATGATTGATTAAGATTCTAATAAATAAAAATAGGATATCATTTATATTTTTATTTTATAAAATAATTTAGTGTATAATAATATTACTATGAAATTATTAAATTTATTACATACATTTTTGAAAATTATGATCTTCTGAAAGTTTTTTAAACAGATTTTTTAGATTTTTAATATATATATATATATATATATATATATATATATATATATATATATATATATATATATATATTATTTATATTTAATATGAAAGAAATCAAAAGATATTGTGATTAAAATAGTTCAAAGATTTTATATATTATTAATTTTAATAAAATACATTTAATAAAATTTCTAAAAGATGATCCAAATTTTTTTAAAAAATCACACATGAAAAAAGTCATGACTTCTATTTTACTAGATAAGACTAGATTTTGATCCGCGTTTTCAAATCGCGGATTTATTTTTGGTGCAAACTTTATATAATCTCATTTTCTACATAGGTAAAGTGTGTAATAGCGATGTTTAGTTCATTAATCTCATCAACAAAAGTAACGTTACATCAATTTGCCTCAAGTGATATATTAACGTATGAGATGTACGACATGTTTGATGTAGTTCATTGATTCCAAGCTCGGAATAATACGTTTTTGTAACATATTTATTGATATAGCATATATGTTTGTATATCATGTGTGTTCTATATTTTTTGTTTAACATCTGTTTTATATTTTTGTTTGTTGCAAAATTCAGTAACAAATTAGTATTTTTTTTATCCACGCTTTCAAAACGCAGAATTATTTTTAAACAAAAGTCAAATTTATTTGATATAAATTTTTGATTGTTTATCTACATTTAAATGTTATAAATGAAGTGTTATCTCATTGTTTTAAACCCCACCCAAACCGGCGGTTAAATAGACAAACTCGTGTTTTAATTAGTAATTTGGTTTTGTGTTCAAGTAAACCATTATTGAAAAATTTTCAAAAGCTCGCAAAAATCCAAAAAACCCTCTAAAACCAGAGACTCGACTAACGGTTGAACCGATAGGTGATTTCATATGTAATCTAATTTGACTTAAATTATTATATTTAGACTATTTTGTACTTGTATTTTTTGAAATTTACAATTTTATTTACCTACATTTTGTATTTGTATTTAATATGTGATTTCAACTTCAAGACGTAGTTTTAAAAACATGAGATTCTTTTTTGTTTACAAAAAAATATATTAAGCGAAATTGAAATTTGTATGTACTTTATATTTTTTATTTTCTAATGAGCATATATTTTATTTCCAACATATGGAAATATGATCACTATTAACATTTTTAAGTGGATAACTTTTTTCTATCAAATAATAAATTTTTAAATAAAAATTGTTACTAAATTTTGAGAAAGATAACTTTTAAAAACCCAATCAAACCCGCATTTTCATGCCTAATTTTTCAATGAAAATATGGTCACTAAATCATAATATAAGTATCTATTTACTACCCTTGAGTATATGTTACATACATTAGATTTTAGTTGGAAAACTAAAGAAATCCGAACGTATACTAATATACGTGAATCTATTTATAGTAGACTCATGAATAAATTTTCTAAATCGTGAAAATTAAAATATATATAATTATATAAAATCTAATTTTAAATATAATAGAATCCATAAAATATATTATTATACATAAAATCTTGGTTATTATCGCAACTGTTTAATTTACGGCATTATAATATAATAATTATTCCTTTTATATAACTATATTTTCTACAGATTTTCATTAATTTTCTATTGATTTTTTATGGGATTTAATCTTAGAAATTTTTTTAACTTTATGATTCTTATAAAAAGATATATTGAGACATATGTTGTTACAATATATTAAAAAAAATCATTGGAAATTATTCTTGGACTGTGACAAAAAAAATAAGATCACAATCTTAACTATCCAATTTTGTAAAATAATATTTATTTCCCATATATACATGTAGCTTTTAAAACATGTTTAAGGTATAAAACATGATAATTATGCAACTATGACTCTGGATGTAATAAATTTAACATAAATAAATAATTTATGACTGTGAATATTAAACACTAATATTTCAAATAATTGTTCGTGTAACAAAATTTATATCAAATAAAAGCATGCGAATAATTTTTATTCAAAATTTTGTTTACATATATGTATTGCTTTATAATTTTTTTAAAGTATAGATAAATAACTTAAAAAGTTCTAAATATAATAATATAATTCATTTACATAACCCGCACGTATTAATTTACTTATATTTTAAAGCTTTAAATTATAATACTAATTTATTTTAAATTTCTTATAATGGTAAAATATATTTTTTTATTATGTATTTAACTATATGTCATTCAACCGATCATACTTGGTAAATACATTGAATTATTTTTGAAATTATAATTTAAATATGTATATTAAAATATTAAATTGTTTATTAGTTTTTATATTTTATTTTAATATTTTGTTTTAATACATTGAAATATGTTGCAAAATTCATATAGATATAAATATAAGTTATTATTTTATTTTTAATTTATAAAGTAGTTAATAAATGGATTAATTTACTTTACTTTATTAATTGTGTATTAATTTAATTATGAATATAAATATTATAGGAATGTTATTTCTTGTTCTAAAAACAGAAAGAATTAAAAAAATTTATAATTATATTCAATATTGATTATAAATTTTATTATTTAAAATTAAATATAAAAATAAATGTATATTTACGTTTTAAATAAAAATGAATTAAAATATATTTAAAAATTCAATCTTAGAAAAGATACTTAAGAATGTCCTTTTAGATATTTTATTTTGAAAATAAAATAACAGGAATATATATATATATATCTATATATATATATATTTAATAATAACTAAGTTAGTTGTAAAAGCATAAATAGGAAATTAAATAAATGTAATGATTTAACATAGACTACTTATAACCAGATAGATATTGCTCATGTTTTAAAAGTATTGATGTGATAGAATGAAAAAAGTATAAGAGTTTTAATTATTTTTATATGAATAAATTGAATTCTATTGAAGAATGAAAAAGATTTATTTTAATTATGAAATGTTTTTAGAATAATAGATTAGTTATTTTGTTCCAAATTTTAGGCTAGGTGTATATTGAATTATAATTAATTAAATGTAATTGTCCAACTTAAACTATTTGTAAGTAGATAAAAAGTTTTCATGTTTTAATATTATTGATTTTTGCCTATGTTCCGGACCGTGCTAATCCATGTAATGATTTTTTTCAATAAAAAGTTTATGTAATGTTTGAACGTAATATAAGAGCATCTCCATTGGGAGATTGTAGCGCTTGGGTTCTAAAAATAGATGTGTATGTATATATTATAAATGTGTAAGTAATTACGGGATTCTAAATTTTACGGGAAATCCAACCGAAAGTAAAACTCTACAATTACTTACTTATATATAATATATACATATATGTGTTTTTAGAACATAAGAGCTAGAACCCTCCATTGAAGGTGTTCTAAGGATGCATGTAGCCTTCGGCGTTATATGAAACATAAATGATTAATGTACCTGCAAGGCAAAAGGTGGATAACCATCCTTATCTACTTGAAGCTCTGGCAAGAACTTCAAGGCCGTATCTGAATCAATGTTCTCTAGATACTTCAAAATAGGAAGCTCCGCGTCAGCACTAGCAACCGTAAATGCCACACCGCCTTGGTCGCTGCCACAGGTCAACTGAATCTTACGATCAGTCTCCCGACGCTTCAAAGTCCCCGAAAGAGGGTAGTAGTAGCCAAGAAGAACAGATAAAGCCTCCCTAACCAGATATTCCGGCTGGTTATCATCATCAACGACGTCCCTGGCTTTGTAAACGTAACATGCCTTGTAGATAACTTCGTTGTAAGGATCATTGTCAAGTGTTGAAAAGGAAAGAGTATGCGAAGGTATGTGTTTTGGGGGTTTCACCATTTCGGTGAGTTTTTTGTCGACCACTAAAGGGATCGATGCGCTTATAATTTGAATCGACATGTTTTTTTATTTTTTTCTAGTTGTTTAACGAATAAAACTCGAAGACCGTTTCTTCTTTTATAGAGAATGCATCTGAGTACTGGATTAGTCAGATAAATTTATTTTTTTTGAAAAAAAAAAAACAAACAAATTAGAATGGTTGGCAAGTTAACGTCGAATGTTATAATAAGTTAACGTCGAATGTTATAATAATCTCTTGGCCACGTTGTTTTATTGTTAAAGTATTGGCCACGTTAACCTAACATTTTAACAACTATCATCTATTATTTTTTAAAAAACTTATATTTATATAAACTTTATTGGTTAATGGATTTAAAGTTTATTCTCTAAATTTTATAATGTTATTCGATGATTGATTTTAAATCGTTTATCAAAATCATGTGTTATTGATTATTGTATTTACAATATCTTTGTTAAAAGATTTGAAATCTATGGTTATTAATTGTTTTATTTAGAATATATTCATTAAAATAATTTGAAATCTATTGTTATTCAATTAAAAAATTTAAATGCAAGATTTAAATTCTTGTGTTATTCAAGTTTTGATAAAAATTTACAATTCATTTGACTTGAAATTTTTTGAACGGATTTAGATAGTATCTAATCTATTAATTTAGGGTTCTATTTTTATCTACTATTAACAAGTCATAGTAGGACCACTTAAAATATGACATATTTGATTATTTGTATTAACAATAAACCAACTATAAATATATTAACAATAAACCAACTATAAATTTGATTTTTTAATTATAATAAAATCTGTTGAGAAAGAATCTAACAAAATCTTAGTTTAAAATTTAAATATTTTTTATAAATAACACATTAATATATTTCGAAATTAGTAATATAATATTATTATAAGTAAATTTAACTAAAAATTATTATAAAAAAAATAAAAAAATCTTTATACTAACTTTTTTATAGATTCTATGATATATTCCGTATTATATAAAAATAGAAGTGCTATATGAATTAAATATTAAAAATATATTAAATAGGTAAATTAACAAATTTTTTTAATTTTATTTTTGAACTTAAATAAATTATTGATCATCATTATAATGGATTAAACTTAAAAAACTATATAATACTTTTATATTAAAATAAATGTATTAACATAAGTTAAAATTTTATATTTACAGCCATACATTATCTTTTTTATTTATTTTGAAACTATTAGCAATATATTGCTTAAAAATGTTTATATACAAAAATATAATAGTATATAATAACCTTTAGTTCATATACTATTTAAAAATATGTTATTAGTAAAATATGAAATTTCAGTAATTCATTTAAAATATTAGTTACAAAAATCAAATTTTAATTATAAATTTTATTTTATTTTAATTGTAACAAAATTTGTTGATAAAAGAATTAAAAATATCACCAAAAATTCAAATATTTTATAAAATAATACAGTAATGTAGTACCAAAACAAATTCAAAATTCATGTATTATTCCAAACTCAAATAGTTGTGTAATTTTCCAAAGTTGTCTCGAAAAAATATATTATTTTGAAAATAAATATTCAAACTCAAAATGATAATATTTCAAATTTTACAAAAGACAAAATCATGGATAATAAAGATTAACTTTTTGAAATGTACCTGAAAAAACTAACTATATATGTTGTAAAAATTTAAAGTAACCTAATGTTTTGACGTCTTAATTTAAAAAAAAAAATAGAACTTAATATCATAACATCCAAAACAAATATCATATATAATAAATTTAATAAAATAGTATGATAGATACTACTATGTATAAAGTTTACTAAAACAATAGGATTATATTATTTAAAATAAATAAATCCCGTAAAATACTAAAATGAGATATGTTAAAGTATATTTTCTTAAACACAACATGTAAATATAATTATTTTAGTCATATTTATTTTCTATAATATAAATAAATAAATTTAAAAATGTATTATATGCAAAATGTTTAAATTAAAGAAAACAACATAATTTGAATGGGGTTCTCTATTTGAGTATTTCATATTTTTATTTTATTTTACCTAACTCGAAAATATATTAGTAAGTAATAAAAATCAATAACAAAGTAATTTTTTTAAAAAAAACCATTATATATTAATAATACTGAATAAGAAATATAAACAATAATATGATATAGTAATACAATATATAACACTAAAATAGAAATTATATATTTAAAACATTTTTAATAATATAAAATATATTTAAAAATATAAATATATCCGCACGAACGTGCGGGTTAAAATCTAGTTCTATGTGTAAAATATATGATTCAAAATCTAACCTATTACCACGTGATTTTATAGACAACTTCTGTTTAAACCAAGACTCATCTAGTGGCAAACAATTTCACTTCAAATCAGATTCTATGTACGTAGAAAATATACGAACAATTTTTTTTTAAAAGTCAGCGTCTCCTACTGGCTATTGTGTTTATAAAGTTAGCATCAAGCATTTTTATCGTTAATTTTGTGTTTTTCATTTGATGAAACCTTTAAAATAGCTAGACATGTCAATTAGGACCGAAACCCGCAGCCCGAACCCGTTTGATCTTAAAAATTACCGAGCTTGAAATTAGTTTTATAAGCCCACAAAAATCGGGCCTTTCGGGCTAAGTCCATTTGGACTTTGAATATATTGGGCTTAAACCCGTCTGAGTTAGGACCGACCCGAAAACCCAAAACTTTGTATCTAATCTATTAATTTAAGGTTCTATTTTTATCTACTATTAACAAGTCATAGTAGGACCACTTAAAGAATTAGTCAATATGACATATTTGATTATTTGTATTAACAATAAACCAACTATAAATTTGATTTTTTAGTTATAATAAAATCTGTTGAGAAAGAATCTAACAAAATCTTAGTTTAAAATTTAAATATTTTTTTTATAAATAACACATTAATATATTTCGAAATTAGTAATATAATATTATTATAAGTAAATTTAACTAAAACTTATTATAAAAAAGAAAATAAAAAATTCTTTATACTAACTTTTTTATAGATTCTATGATATATTCCGTATTATATAAAAATAGAAGTGCTATATGAATTAAATATTAAAAATATATTAAATAGGTAAATTAACAAAAAAAATTATTTTATTTTTTAACTTAAATAAATTATTGATCATCATTATAATGGATTAAACTTCGAAAACTATATAATACTTTTATATTAAAATAAATGTATTAACATAAGTTAAAATTTTATATTTACAGCCATACATTATCTTTTTATTTATTTTGAAACTATTAGCAATATATTGCTTAAAAATGTTTATATACAAAAATATAATAGTATATAATAACCTTTAGTTCATATACTATTTAAAAATATGTTATTAGTAAAATATGAAATTTCAGTAATTCATTTAAAATATTAGTGACAAAAATCAAATTTTAATTATAAATTTTATTTTATTTTAATTGTAACCAAATTTGTTGATAAAAGAATTAAAAATATCACCAAAAATTCAAATATTTTATAAAATAATACAGTAATGTAGTACCAAAACAAATTCAAAATTCATGTATTATTCCAAACTCAAATAGTTGTGTAATTTTCCAAAGTTGTCTCGAAAAAATATATTATTTTGAAAATAAATATTCAAACTCAAAATGATAATATTTCAAATTTTACAAAAGACAAAATCATGGATAATAAAGATTAACTTTTTGAAATGTACCTGAAAAAAACTAACTATATATGTTGTAAAAATTTAAAGTAACCTAATGTTTTGACGTCTTAATTTAAAAAAAAATAGAACTTAATATCATAACATCCAAAACAAATATCCTATATAATAAATTTAATAAAATAGTATGATAGATACTACTATGTATAAAGTTTACTAAAACAATAGGATTATATTATTTAAAATAAATAAATGCCGTAAAATACTAAAATGAGATATGTTAAAGTATATTTTCTTAAAAACAACATGTAAATATAATTATTTTAGTCATATTTATTTTCTATAATATAAATAAATAAAATTTAAAAATGTATTATATGCAAAATGTTTAAATTAAAGAAAACAACATAATTTGAATGGGGTTCTCTATTTGAGTATTTCATATTTTTATTTTATTTTACCTAACTCGAAAATATATTAGTAAGTAATAAATATCAATAACAAAGTATTTTTTTTTTAAAAAAACCATTATATATTAATAATACTCAATAAGAAATATAAAAATAATATGATATAGTAATAAAATATATAACACTAAAATAGAAATTATATATTTAAAACATTTTTAATAATATAAAATATATTTAAAAAATATAAATATATCCGCACGAACGTGCGGGTTAAAATCTAGTTTTACTTTAAATACTAGATTCTGACCCGCCCTTTAGAGGGCGGGTATGTTTTTTCTTTTAATTTAATTTTTATATTTGTGTTTCTTTCTGATTATATTTGTACTTTGCTTTATAATCATATTTGTGTGTAAATGTTAATAAAAATATATTTTATTAAATAGTAGAAATTAAAAAAATTGATCCGGTATACGTTCGGTTAGGGCTGGGTTGCCGGTCGAATCCGCCAACCTGCAGATTTCAATTTTGTTTTGGTCAAAAATATGATTCGTACAATCCGCAAACAAATAATTTATACCGCCATCCGCCCCGTTTAATTTTGCGGTTATCTGCGGATTATAAATTTTTAAAAAATAATTATTTAATTTAGTTATTATAAAAAATAAAAATATATTTATAATAAAAATTATATATTACCATATATTTTTAAAAGTGTTTACTTTTCTTTTTACTTTTTTTTTAAATACTTTTCGGGTCGGTGGGTACCCGCAATCCAATATCTACCAACCCGCACCCATCCTGAATAAAATATTCATAACCCGCATCTACAAATTTATTTTTTCAAATAGTTGAACCAAATTTATGGTCCGCCCTTAAAAGCGCAAAATTATTTTTTTGTCGACAAATTTATTAACCCGTCTATTTGTTCAGTAATATTTTTAGTCATGAGCATCAGTTTTGATTCGATCCCAATTTCTTTTTTTATTTTTGGTTTCGGTTCGGTTGTGATTTTTGATTTTTTGGTTCAAGAGAGATATATATAAATCGTTCAATTATTTATAAATTTAGGTTTAATTTTAATTTGATTATTATGTTTCCGGTTAGATCTGGATAATAATGTTAGAACCTAATAAAATTTTGAGTTTAGTTTGGTTTTGCCGTTTTGGTGTGGATTCTGTTTTTTGGATAATTTCGAATAATTCAGTTAAAAATGAAATTTTCGAATTTTTAAGAATAAAAATTAAATATTTTAAAATATTTGGATAAAAATATCTTGATAATTTGGTTCTGCTAGGAAATTAGGATAATTTGTATCTTACATAATCACACTTCTTTTTCACAGTAATATTTTTATCTTTTATAAACCTATTTATACTGAAATTTATTTTAATAATTAAACTAAATTACATTAAAAAAATTCTAACATTATATAATAACTTCAACGCATCTATATATAAAATGTGTAGGTTGTGGCTGTTTATATATTATATGTTGGTTTCAAATTGATAAACATAGTCAATTTAATTTAAGTATCTAAAATCATTTTCTTTCTTGACTTTAAAAATATTAAATATTTATATATATGGTTTACGGTTTTAAGAGAGAGAGATATTTATGGAGATTCATTAATTTAAAATATTGTATTCGTTTGATTATGTTTTATTAAAATAGGTTAGTTATGTTGTTCCATAATTTTAGGCTAGGGTGTAAATTTAATAATAACTAAATTAGATATAAGTAAAAATAATAGAAAAAGTAATTAAATGTAATGGTCCAACATATACTATTTAAAAGTAATTAGGTAATGACTAATATTGACTTTCCCAATAAATATGTAGCGATTCATATCGTAAAGTGTTCCAGCTATATTAATTTTTAAAATATATAAATTTTAATGATTGAGGAGATCTTTATATATTTTATTTTATGAATTTTTAAATAAATATTAAGAAATTTCAGAATTAACTTACATATTCTCAACATTATTAGATTTGAAAATATATAGATTTGATTGTAAGATTTTTAGATAAATAGTAAGTAAATAATGACAATATGGAGGTATAATCCTAACATTGTTTAATTTCGAAAATATAGATTTCAAAATATATAGATTTTTGTATACTGGAGTATTATATTTGGTAACTAAATATTAGTTATGACATAAGTATAGAAGAAAAAATATTATGAAATGATAAGTAATGTATCATTTTATTTGATGGTAAATATTTGCTTTTGAAATCAATATTATAAACATCATGCACTTTAAACATTTTTTTGGGGGTTTATTCACTCAACAATATTTTTTTTGAAAAATGGTTTAATATGTTTGACAGTATTACCTGAAAAATGGTTTAATATGTTTGACAAAATTACCAGCTTCTGAAAGAGAATCTTGACTCTTGTTAACTCTTGTAAGAGAGCTTAAAGAGAGTTGTGATGTAGATTACACGATGACACCTATTGATGTAACCACCGCAGAAGTCACTAATGCTAGTTGCCACTTGACACACCGCTGTGAAACCCACAATGAATCCTATTACAAAAGTCTCCATGTAATGACTGAATCTGAGATTCAAGATCAGATCAGATGAGGAAGAATAATTAAAAGAATAGAGTTTTTTTGCTTATTTTATCGCTAATGATGTATTGAACCATAATTTTATAGGTGTTAATGATAGAGATAAAATCGAATAATAACATATTGATCCATAACTTTGTCGCTGTTATCATCAACTTCGTTATTTATCATTTTTAAAGCCACATCAAACACACAAAAATTTTTTGCAACACAAGTTAGAATAATCATTGCTTACGTCTCACAGATCAAGAAACATAAAGTTCATGTTTTCTCTCGTACCTGCCCAGGAAGATGCCCAGATTGTAGCACCAACAACCAGAAAGAAACCAAACTTTAGGTTAGTGTAACTGATGAATTGAACAAAACGAAATGTTAAAGTTGGTACCTTTAAGCGTATCAATTGTTCGCTCACTTTTAGGTGATCTATACTATTAAAAGAGAAACATTTTGAAAAAATCTACTTATAAAAGGTTGTTGCACCTACTCATAATATTTTGTGGTCTTACCTTTATTTTCTCTAACTATATAAAATATCTATTGAGATGATTTGCTATCGTGTTGTTTCATTAATTTTGCTAGCATAACATGTGGAATATTTGGTTTCCTTGAATACATGTCTTCATTTATTATATATATATATATATATATATATATATATATATTTAATATGCTACATATTACGTTAGCTAGGGTCGTAAACAATAACAATTAAACAAGCAATTGATTTACATCTTTATGTACCATATCACGTAAGCAACTGTACAAAAAACCCAAAAATACAAAAAAAAAATTAATAGAAAGCCAGTTTCAGAAAAGAAAAAAAACTGTACAAAAATTAACAACTAATTCACATGTTTCAAAATCAAGTTTTCTTGCAATCTCAATTATTTTCTTGCAATCTCAATTATGAACATTGATCTTAAATTTTTTTTTTTTTTACTAAAGGCTTGCATTGATCTTCAGTTGAAGCTTGTGCATTAATATTTTTTTAACACGTCAATATTTTACTATGAATATACCTAAACCAAATTATTTTATGTGCTATTCTGTTGTATATGCACCATTATGTATTACAGAAAGGTATTGTCAAAATATTATTTCATGCTAAAATTATCTCATAAAATAGCTTCTTAAATATAAAAATGTAACTTTTTATTTTTAAATTGCATTTTTATAAAATCCTGCAACTTAAAAATTACGAACAAACTTTTTCAAACCTTTAGAATATAAATATACTCCTCAAAATATATTGTCAAAATTTTTGTTGTTTTTATTTTTTTATAAATGATTTCTTGAATATAAAAAAATTGGATGCAGTTTATTTTTAAAATTTTTGTATTTAATAAAAGTGTTGCAAAGATACATAACAAAATTTTAACAATAAAATAAAAACCACACTATATTCTAAAAATAAATTAATATTAGATTTAATAAATCGTAAATTTTCTAAATAAACAGAAAATTTGGAATAACACAAATTGAAGATATCATATATATCAGGATTTTTGTATATATACAATTTAAAATATTATAAATCTATACAATTAAAAGAATTTTTTTTAAAAAAATCTACTTATACAAAATTGTTACATCTTTTCATTAAACTATTAAAATTTTGGTCTTACTTTAAATTTATACTAACAATATGTTACCATATATTTTTCTCACAATATTTAAATCAATTTATTAGACCAATTGGTAACAAACGAATCTAATGAAGATCTTTCTTTTATATTTAGGGGGGTGTATTCAAACTAATTTTAAGTGATTTATATTAAAATGGCAAATTCACTGTTATTCAAACATGAATTTTAAAAACTCATTTACAATTCACTGTTATTGAATTTGACATATCGCAAAGCACTCTGAAATCCACTGTTATTGAAAATATTTTAATTTGTGGAGTTTTATAGTTTTGAGGTGATTTCAGGGTATTTGGATGGAATTTCTTAGTTAAAAAAAAAATTAAAACTCAAATCCCATGATTCTAGATGATATTCTAGATTAGTATAACAAAAATCACTTAAATTTCTGCAACTTATTGAAATCATCTAAAACCTCTTTAGAATCAAATTACATCAAATGTTAAATTGAATACACTCTACTTGAATAACTCTTAGATATTTATTTATCTTTTAGAAAGTTTGTGACATATTTTTCTTTGTCAGCAGAACGTTTGTGACATATTTGGTCTACTAAAAAATATGTCCCTTTAAATACTAACCAAATACCATTTGCAATTTTTTTTTGTATAAATGTGTTCCAAATATTTACAAAATAAAATTTAATACAAACACTTTAGCAAACCATATGTAAAAGCAAAATTATATAATTTCTGTTAAAATATATTTATAAAAATGTTTTAAATAAACTTTTTATTTAATATAAGCTTAAAAATTATTAAAAAAATTTACAAATCTACACTATTAAATTAGCAAAAATCTACCAAATAAATCTTAAGTCTCACGAGCTTAACAAATATAACTCTTATAAAATGATTGCAAAATAATGTGAGAGAGAGTAGGTCTGGGTATCAGGTCTTCTTGTCGGGTACGGATCGGTTCTTTTCAGGTCTAGATTTTTTGGATCTCATGGTCGGGTAAAAATATTTCTTTTCAGGTCTAAGTTTTTCGGATCTTAAATATTTGGACATAACTAGGTATTTATATTTTCAGATCTATAATTCAAATACTTATAATTTTTCGATACGTAACGGGTTCAAATTGATTTGAGATTTTTAGGACTCGAACAAGATTTGAAGTACCTGAAAGCCCAAAAATACTGGACACAAAAATACTCGAAAACACAAAGAAATACATGAAAGTATTTAAATTCCAAAAAAAACAATTACCATAAATCCGACTTGAGAAACCGAAAATACCTAAAAATATTTCCTAATACCCAAATATATTTTTTAATAATTTTACTTGAAACTCGGAACTATAATCGGAAACCTGGATCTAAAACTTAAAAAAATATTCATAACACCGAAGACACATTGGAAATGCCGAATACATATCTGAAGTATACAAATATACCTAATATACACAAACATTTCAAATATTTTGGATACCCGATTAGAACTTGGATAGGACATGGAATCAAACAGAGACCACGGATAAAAAAACAACCAAATATGTACTTCGCCTTGAACATGGACCCAAATTACAACTATATTTCCGGGTCAATTTTAGTATGGTTTTTCGGATTATGTAAAATGTTTAGGCCTAAAATAATTTATATTAGAATGTACATACAAAATTTCACATAAACTAATTTATAAATTATATAATAGTGTAACATAATAATGTAAATCAATTCCAAAATACTTATTTACAAATTTTATTTACAATACGAAGAAAAACCCGCGCTTTCGAAGCGCGGGTCAAAAACTAGTTACTATTAATGAAGAAGAAAGTGGAGTCAATGTAGGTAAATCTTGTTTTGATATTACGTATTAATTAGCAGAATATATAGGAGTTATATTTATTTCAATAATTAACTAACCAAATCAAACGATTTTAAACAAAAGAATGACTTTCCAAAAATGTAAAAGCAACGATTTTTTTTTTAAAAAAACATTAAATAAAAACAATAACCTAAAAATAATTCAATGGCACAAAAAGGTAAATATGGTTGAAACAGAAGGTCACCTCAAAAAAAGGCCTTCTGTTTTAATAGTATTGATTATCATTTTTGTAATCAAAATCTTTATTAGTATTAACATATTATTTTAATATTTCTAGTCCAAACTCTAATAAAAATATAAAAGTTGTTAATGCATCTTATTGTTTGTTCATTACAAATATCATATTTATATTTTGTAAATGTAACTTCTTCTTTTATAACATAGTTTTTTCAACATACTTTGTATGAAACCTTTGATCATATTTATCATAAATTTTGTTCTTTTATATGTTTAGTTTAAATTTATATTTGATTATTTAAATCTTATTAAATTTGGTTAGTTTATAATATGTTTTTAAAGCAAATGAAAAAGTAAAATATTTATGATAAAGAAAAAAAGTTGAAAATCACTACATTTTCTTTAAAGTTCAAACTGATTTTTTTAAATAAAACTCATATGTATTAAAATGGTAAAAATGACAATGACAAATTATTTTCTGAAAAACCCAAAAAAATCTTGAAAAGCCTTATACCCTATAAGAGTCGGACCGGACTTTGATTTCTAGACCCAAAATATTTCCGGGCCGGGACGAATTCAAATGTTTACTGACTTAGTGGGTTTGGGCTGGGCCGGACCACCCCGAATTGACACCCCCTAAAAATAGCTTTCATCATTTGACCAAACCTATATTTTCTTTGCATTATCAAATTCAGTATATATTGGTGATATTTTAATATTAATAATCTGTTTTATTACACAAATTTTGATTGGTATTTCTATTTCAATAATCATAATGTTTCAAATAGTATATTAATATTTTTATATTTTAATAAATACATCACTTTTAGTTATTTTTCAAAATAATATCAGTTAATTAAAACATATAGAACTGTCTATATTGTGTAAGACAAATTGAAAACAACACAATTCAAAATATTAATGTTACACAACACCAATCAATATGTTTTATTGATAGTCAGCTAAATATCTAAATATCAAATATACTGCTAGATAAAACATCAAATTTATTTACTTTAGCATTCATGGTGTGATTTTAACCTCTTTTTCTATATATAATATTTTGTAAAACACTAAATCTGAAGCTCCCCAGTTGTAGTGACTCTTGATAGTACGACATATTGTAAGACTGGACTTGCAAATAAACCAACCTTTTAAGCTTAGACCTTAACTCTTGTTGATATTCTTTGCATAGCAAACTCTTATAGAAAATTGAAATCTTTTCAGTTTGAAAGATCATCTTGCATTGGTTGGTATGAGACTTATTCTAGGAATAAAAATCTGTTTTTCCAGATAACTTCCAGTTATGATTTCGGCTTCAATAATCCGTTATCACTAACATTGTTCTATTGCAAAGTCTTTCTTTTTGATTTATATTCCTTAATAGCATTACCTACAATATTCCATTGCAAAGTCGTTCTCTTTGATTTAAATTCTATAGTAGCATGATCTATGACAACATAACCAATTTTATATGTCGGTAATAACAAACACACATAATCATAATCACATATAAGTATAATAGTCACATTAACTTAGTCACAACATAACATTTATATAAGGTTGGACAAAATATCCGTAATTCTACGAAACAAAGCAAATACGTATATGCAATATCTGAAAGAAACAAAATAAATCACAAATACTAATATTTTTAAGAATTAATATCTGATCTGATACGTTATATGCATATATATACATGTATATATATAAGTTATATAAATATTATATTGTATATAAGTTATATATTATTTTTATTTAAAAAATTTATTAAGTTAATTATTAGAATTTTAAAAGGTAATAATTTTTTATTTTTGTAATAAATATTATTATTATTTTATCTTACTTTTGGAATATTTATTTTATTTTTTAGTTTAACTTATTTTACGGATCGAACCAGATATCCTGTAAAAAAAATCTAAAATTTTATGGATATCCGGGACACCGAATATCCGGGTGGCTATGGATTGAATCGGATCGAATAATTGATTATTCTGAAAAAAATGGATCAGATCAATATATCTCCAAAAGCCCAGATATCTGATTCATGTCAATCCTTACATCTATATGTATAAACACTTAAGTATAATTGTACTAATAACTAATGTACGACAGCATGACAATTATATATTTTTAAAAAAAATTCAACATCAGTTTAATGTGAAGATTAGAATATCTAGTTAGTTCCTCAACATGTAACACCAAAAAAAAAGGATAACACGTGAAGATGTGAAAGGACATGCAGAAAAACTCATATGATATTTTTCTTGTGTCTCTTGACAATAGATGAGAGAGCTTAATCACATATATATATGTGAATAATTATAATTCTTTTTGGTTTATGATTTTTTAAAAAACAATTAGAGAGTTTAATCACATATATAGATGTGAATAATTATAGTTCCTTTTGGTTTATGATTTTTAAATAGGAAAATTAATTATTCATAAAATATATTTGAAATTATTCTGCAAATATTTTTGATTAGAATTTGAAGAAAGGAAAATTACTATTAAACACTCTCTTACAATTTTATTTTTTTATGTTTAAGATTTTAGAAAAAGACATTTACGATCAAATAATTACTATCAAATATTAAAGCATGAACTTGACAGACCTCTCGAATATTAAAGCATGAACTTGATTTCTCTGGTGAAGTGGTTAAGAGCATCTCCAACCCCACTTCAAAACCAACTCCAAACTCCATTTTGCAATAAAATCATCTTCAACCCCACTCCAAAACCCACTCCAAAATAGAGTAATAGACATGATTACTCCAAATATGGAGTAAACCAACTCATTACTCCGAAATAGAGTTAAACTTTTTTATTTATAAAATGGTCATTCACATTTAAGTATTTTCGTTTTTAATAAAATATTATTATAAATAAATATAATAATATTATTTTACTATTAATGTTTATTAATTATATAAACAGCCATCTAATGAAATATTTTATGCAACAAAATATATAATATAAAACAAAAAAGATTTGTAGTGAATAATTATAATAATTCTAATGAATAATTTAATTTGATGTATTATTGTGTTTAAACAATGTAATATAATTTTTAGTGTATTAAATATTTTCTTTTTATATCTTGTTGAGTAATTTTAATTATATAAAAAAAAATTGTGGTTAGTATTGTATTCAATAGAAATGTTATAAAGTAAAAATGGACTATTTTGTAAATAGTATAAATGAAAGGTGATATTACTAATTTTAAAATAAATATAAAACATAAAATATTAAAAATATATAATTTTTAAGTAGAAAATGGAGTAATACATTGGAGCAAAACCCTACTCCATTTTGGAGTTACTTCATTTTTTAGTAGAAAATGGAGTAATACATTGGAGATGCTCTAAAGTGTCAGTATTGAAATCGCTTTAGACCGGATTTGAAGTTTGGTTGGTGAACACGGTGACAGAGATGTGTCCAAGTCGGATATGAGCTGAGCAACCATCATCTTGTTGAAGCTTTTGTGGTTCAAGGTTGGAGCCGCCATGGAGAAAATCTCGATGCAGTCTGCAATCAAAGAATTATAAATTTGCGCATTCGGTACTTGTATTTATGTAAGTCTTCGTTTGTACCTCCAAAATTTTCAAATGTACATCTTTCACTTTAATTGGATCCCAAAATTTTCAAATATGCATTTTAGCCCACGCTTTTATGCAACTATATATGCAAATACATAAAATATGTCTATACTTTTTAGAAAAATAATTCTCAAATTTAACTATTTTCATATCAAAATTACTTTATTAGTTGTCCATAAATTATAGTATTCAATAGTTTGAATATCAAAGATGAAAACAAAGTTTTACAAGAATGAACTTTATTGTCTTTAGCTTTGGGATCTTCTTTCATCAATTTTGACCAAATTTGTTTATTTATATATGACTACAGTTCTATGTCCACACATTTACCGTCCATGTTTATCAGCTACGGCTATTTATCAACGACTCTTTCTTCCATATTTATTAGAAATTAATCAAATTGAGGTTCTCCGTTACAAAAAAAAAAAAAAAAAAAAATCAAATTGAGGTTCTATGCAATTTGAAATTCATATGATTCATATGTACACAAGTTGTGGTAGGTAAGTTGTGGATGGGGGAGATGGGTAAAGGAGATATGTGGACGGGTGGAATGTGTAGAGGGGAGATGTGTACGGGGGATTTGTGTACAAGTGATCTTTCAACGTAATGTTGTGCGGCGTATTAGCTGACCACAGGGGAGTGTGATGGATTTGCATCTTCATCCTTAGAGGTCGGAAGCTGGAGTAGATAGGGCAAAAAGTGTTAAATTAGGAAAGTGACGATTTTTGTGGCAGATATTTTGTCTCATTCACACATTGTGTGACCATACATCACCATCCACACATTATCCATCCACGTATCATTTTTCTGCACATCATTCATCCACGAATCACCCATTCACGAATCTCAGTTAGACAAGTATGACTACTCCAAACGAGTTATTTGATGTTATTTGATTTTAAAGCTTCAGTTTAATCAACTTTGATAGATACTTTACTCTCAAATTAGCTTTTTCCATGTAGATTTTCTTGTTCATATGCAGTGGATTTAGAATTTTTTTTGATTGGGGTCATAATATATAAATTTAATATATAAATTTAATATGTAAACTTTATTTTTAAAGAAATAATTTTTTTTTACAAAATTAATGGACATATGAAAGTTTATACATAAATTAGTGGGGTCAAATGTTAAATTTTAACTAAGTATTGTAATAATTTTAGAAAAAATACACTGAAAAAAAATTTGTCCCCAAATTTTACTGGGGTCACTGTGAGGGGTAAAACTCACACCTAGATTTTAGATCAGGTTTTATGTTTAGAAAAGGTTAGGGAAAGATTATCGCGGGCTGAATCCCGTAAGGACTTGATGAATGAACTTTGATTTGTATTGATATAATAGAAATGAGATGGTTACAAAAGATGATCTTTGATGAATATAAAGATCACGAGAGAATTACAAGTAAGAATGTTTCAATGAATGTTGAGTAAAAATATGAGTAGGATCGGATCCCTTTCTTGGTCTTCGACCTTCTCCTTTTATAGCCTTGGACTCCTTTAGGTTATCTGCAACTGATTTCCGAGATCCTCTCCGCTTGAGGTGGAACCCGCAACAGCTTCTCCTTGACCGGGTCCTGCGCCTCTTCTGGTTGTGACGTGAGCTTCCTCTTCGTCGTGACCTCCTTAGTTAGGATCCTTAGTTTTTAGCCTCCGGCTTCTACTCAGCTCTCCTTAGGCTTAGAACTCGCGATGGGCTCATCGCGGCCCATCATCATCTTCATTATCAAATGATCAGCTACCGGGCCATATTCGGGCCCAACAGTTGCCCCCAGCTCTCGAGATGAGGTTTCGCTATTCTCGGGAGCTAGACCTAGCCGCCCAAGCTAGATTCTTTTGTTGAGATCATGATTACTAGTTATCTCAACCGCATTTATCCTTATCCGATCGGATGGCTGTAATCTATCTTTGGTTAAATCAACGGCTGTGGATTAACGCGAGTTTGAATTTTAATTTCCGACTTTCGAGACGTGATGGGATATAAAGCTGAGGGAATTAACTGCTTGTCTCTCCACTTTCTCCACGCCTCTCGACGGTTTCCAAGGTAATTCACACCTCTCTTCTCTATTTTACCGTTTTTTGTCGTTATTTTTTTTTATCTGCCTCTCGATCAATCTAGTTCTTCATCTTGAACTTCTCTCTGAGAGTCTGCCTTAGATCGATTCTATTCTTTACTTCCTGTTTTCCCTCTCCTTCCCTATCATGAGTCGAAAAGAAGGTTCCGGCGAAGTTCAGATCTCAGCCTCCGGCGCCCGTATTATGAAGGTCAAACAGGAAGCTGGTGAGAAGATGGCGGAAGCCAAGAAGAAAAAGAGTAAAGACTCGATCGGAGCAAGAGTTAAGAGGATGAAGAAGAAAGGCGGCAAAAGCGCCTCCTCCGGTCCTCACTTCCCTTCCCTCTTGAAGGGTCAGGACGTTATCAATCTTGCCGTTCAGGCTCACGGCAAGAGCGATCTAGTTAGAGCTTGTGCTGAAAACGAGAACCCCGAGACCGCTCCGGAGGGTTGGTTCTGCGTTCATGAAAAATAAATCTCCAAGTGCCACCTTAGATTTCCTCTTCCCACCCTTTTGCTGGATCTCTTAGATCATTATCAGCTAGCTCTTCCTCAGCTTTGCCCGTCGGTCATCCGAGTGATAAACGGGTTCATCACTAGAGCCAAGGAGGAAGGAGTTATCGTTGGGTTATCTGAGTTAATGAGTCTCTTCTCGATAAAGGAGAGTACTTCCAAGGATGGCGGGAGCGGTACCTACTATCTCCCCTGTCGTCCAGGGCTAGGCATTTTCAAGTTCTCAGCCAGTGATGACGACTGGCGCAGGAAGTACTTTTATGTCAAGATTGACCCTTCCACGGTTCCTGTAGGCCGTGACCTTAGGAACGCATGGTCTGATATTTCCGGTTAGGATTTTAGGGATATGCTTACATGTTTATTTTTGTTGGTCATGTTATGCTAATCGCCTTTTGACTCTTTTTGCAGAAATCAAAGATCCTGTCAAGTTATCTAGCAAACTTACCAGAGCTCTCTACAGGAAGCTACAGCATAGCCCTAACACTTGGGTAGCTTACACTACTTCGAGAGTTGGATCAGCTAGGTTCCCTGATCGGTACCAAGCGTCCTTCCCTGATTCAGTGACGGTTGCTGGTTTAGAAGGTATCTTTTTATTCACAATTCATGATTTTTACTATCCGAATTTGTCTTATGCGACTAATGGATTTTTTTTATGTCTTAGTTTCTGAAGGTGATTCCATTCTCGAAGTTTCCTCCGGAGCAAGTACTTCTTCGAAGACTCAATCACAGAAAATGCCAATTCAACCTTCCTTCCGTTCCAGGGGTAGATCGACCAAGGCTGCCAGCTCCTCTAGAGGGAGTGATAAGAACCAAGGGGGATCCTTCCTCGACTCTGTGAAGGAGGTTCTTGATGAAGGAGGCTCTGCCCCTGCTAAAGGTGTCGTCTCTTCGGAACCCAAGGTTCAGGAAGTTGGCCTTCCCTCCGAGGTCCCGATGACTGAAGCTGATCCTCAAGTAATGAGGGACCCTCCGGAGTCTGAGCCCCCGAGGAACAAGAGGTCCCGAACCGACCAGGTTGATAGACCTTCGAGGTCTTCCTCCTCCTCCTCTAGAGGAGGAACCGTTGGCTGGACTTTTTCTCATTCAAAGCCTGGATCGGTTTTGGACGATCCGTGGGGTTTGGCTACCCTGATGAGGCACATGAAGAGTCCCGGGTGTCCCCTCCCCTCGATCTCCAATATCACGCACAAGGATGAGTACGTCGATATTGCTCATCACATGGGTCAGGTATGAAGTTTATTTCATTTTTCAGCTTTGTCTTTGGAAGATTTTGCTAAATCGTTTTCCGTTTTCCGCAGCTGGCTGGAGCTATTAACAGAGATCAATTCAAGTTTGAGGACGCTGTACACAATGCTCCTAGCGCTGAGGAATTAGCCCAGGTCACTGAGTTGGTCAAGGCCAATAAGACTGAGCTCAACCAGACTCGGGCTCTGATCTCGGATCTCCAAGCCGAGGTGAAGAGACTTGGCTCTAAGTGTGATGCTCAGCAAGGGACGATCGAGAGCCAGCTAATTGACCTCCAGGTGAAGAATAGGAAGATTGGGGAGTTGGATGCTGCCCGGAAGATAGCCGAGTATCAAGTCAAGGAGCTGATCTCCACATCCCAGAACAGCCAGAAGAACAAGGAAGCTGAGGTCAGGCTAGCCGTCCGGAGGGGAAAGAAGGAGGTAGCTGAAGCCTACAACAAGATTCTGGTTATTGTCAAGGAGAAGTTCTCCAAGAAGAAAGATGAAGTTGACCTCCTGGTTCATGCCCAAGAGATTCAAGCCAACACCGAGCTCCTGAAGGACATACTGGATGGTGAGATTAAGAGTACTCAAGACGAGTATGATAACTTGGTGGCGCTAATGCCGGAAGCTGTTGCGGCGTACGAGAAGGCTCAGGTTTTGGACTTCTCGATCGGCAAGCTCCCTCTTCCCCAACTCTCTGAGAGTTCAGGTACTTTCGAGATTAATATGTTTAACCTCTCCTTTTCCGGAGAGTTCGGTTCTAATTTGGGATTGGTGGGTTCTTACTCAGCCCCAGTCGAAACCGCCTCTGGAGGTAGCGACAAGGAGATGGAGGAGGTTCCTGAGGAGGAAGATCCAGCTGGCAAGGGAGCTGAGAAGAGCTCGGATGACAAGGAAGTTTAAGAACTGATGCTCTTTCGTGTTTTCTAGGATTTCTGCCCGATGGGCTTTGTTTTCATTTGTTTCTCGAACTTATAGCCTGAGGAGGCTTTTAAACCTTTATCTGTTGCATTTTGAATCTTTGTTAGCCTGGGGAGGCTTTTAAACCCTTGTTTAATTTCGAACTCGGTTTTCTTGTTTCGTTTTTAGCTTTTGACTTTAGTCGTGAAATATGACAGCTTGATCATAATCGAATCTTACGATAAGTCTGGAAGACTTTAGTTGTTTTTTTCTTTGTTCCTTAAGAGGATTTCTTGAAGTATCGGGATTAGCTTAGGGTTTTTAGGAACCTAAGTTTAATCTGGACACCTTAGGTGGGGGTTCTTGGGAACCTGAACTTGTTTGTGGGATTTCAAGACCCGTTGAGACTTGCTTAGGATTTTAAGACCTTTGTGATTTGATGAGGATTTTAAGACCTCGAAGATTTATAAGGATTTTAAGACCTTGGAGAATTGTCAAGGATTTTAAGACCTTGGAGATTTGGTAAGGATTTTAAGACCTTAGGTCCAGGTTCGTCGAGACCTGATATTGTCTGAAGGATTTTAAGACCTTAGGTTCAGGTTCGTCGAGACCTGACATTGCTTTGAAGGATTTTAAGACCTTTAGGATTGTTAAGGATTTTAAGACCTTAGGTTCAGGTTTGCAAGGACCTGTTTTGTTAAAGAATTGAGATATCGAAAATGATTTCTTTATTGATAGTTGGATACATGGTATCATAGTAATCATACACTTGCTGTATTATAACGATCATACGTTTGCTGCGTGGGCTATGTGACTTTAGTCAGACATATGCCCCCTTTGATTGTAGTGAATGAAGTGTTGAAATGAGGTTGGGGCTGCACTCATGACGGAGTTGCCTACGTACCCAGTCAAGGGATCAAGCCTAACGTAGTTCAGGAGTTTTAGGTACCTAATGGTAATATCTCTTAAGATTCGTGGCATTCCACGATCTGATTTCAGGTACCCCAGTTCGCACCTTTCGGAGTTTGTAGACGCCAGGTCGTACAACGTGGATGATCTGGTAGGGACCTTCCCAGTTGGTTCCTAACTTCCCAGCGTTTGGTTCTTTGGTTCCTTCGAAAACTTTCCTAAGTACTAGGTCTCCAACAGCGAACTGTCGGAGCCTGACTTTGGAATTGTACTGTCGTGCCATTGCTTGCTGATAGTTCTGAATGCGAATCAAAGCTCGGTCCCGCCTTTCCTCGATTAGATCGAGGCTGTCGGTTAGGAGTTGATCATTAGCTGCGGGATTGGATGTACAAAGTTCCCGGCGTAGGCTACCAGCAATGGTTTCGGCTGGAACGACGGCTTCCATCCCATATGCTAAGGAGAAAGGAGTTTCCTCTGTAGCTTTTCGTGGGGTGGTTCGACATGCCCAAAGTACTTCGAGTAACTTTTCTGACCAGAATTCTTTCTGGGTTCCGAGGCGTTTCTTGAGGTTTGCTAGTATTGATTTATTAGCAGCCTCCGCCTGTCCGTTACCTTGAGGTCGGCGAGGTGATGAGAAGGTCAGGCGGATATTCCACTTGTCACAAAATATTTTGAAATCGTGGGATATGAATTGTCCTCCATTATCGGTTACGATTTCGTACGGGACGCCGTGTCTACATATGATATCTTTCCATACAAATTGCTCGACCTCGAACCTGGTTACCTGCTGGAAAGCTTCGGCCTCTATCCATTTCGTGAAGTAGTCCGTTAAGACTAAGAGGAAGCGTAGCTTCTTCTTTCCACTTCCTGATGGTACTAGTGGCCCCACGATATCCATGGACCATCTCATAAATGGGTAAGGGGCGGATATGTTAGACAGCTTCTCCGCAGGTTGGTGTATAATCGGTGCATGCCTCTGGCATTTGTCGCATGAAGAGGAATAGGCCTCACAATCTGCAATAATGGTAGGCCAGAAATATCCTTGTCTTTTGATTCTGATGGCTAAAGCTCTTCCTCCAGAGTGGTTCCCGCAGGAACCGTCGTGCATTTCCTTCATGAGTCTCATAGCAACGAGGCCATGGACGCATTTTAGGTAAGGTCCGGAAATGCTTCGTTTGAGGAGGACGGATTCAGTTACGCAATATCTCGCGCTTAATGCTTTGAGCTTTCGAGCCTCCCATTTATTGGGTGGAGTCTTTCCCTCCAGGATGTATTGCGTGATTGGAATTCTCCAATCCTCTCTTCCTACAACTTTGTTATGAAGAGACGAGGGAGGTTCCTGTTCGGGACCTGGTGTCGTGGTGCCCCCGGAGGTATTGGTAGGATTGGGCTCCAGGGAGTCTGAATTCCGAGGAATACCTCCAGATGAATTTTGGAGAGCTGTACGGCTTCTGGTTTTAACTCTGCAGATGACTGGGTCTGAGTTGGTGCCCCCGGGGGTATTCTCGAGATCAGGCTCTAAGGAGTCTGAATTTCGAGGAATATCTTCCGTGACTTGGATTATGTTCCCGGAGGTATGCTTTTTTGCGCTGCATATTCTGGTTTTTGGAAACCAAAATGTTGTGAAAACCTGGGTAGCTACCGCTTCAGGGCAGGTACCTTCGGGTTGCGCTTTTAGTTTGCTCTCTTTTTCAGCTTTAGTAGCTATGTCGATGCTTGGTTTCTCGATTCCTTCTACGGGTATGATTCGTTTTACGAGGGGGTCTGATGTGGAAGCTAAAGCAGCCAATGCATCTGCTGAGGAGTTCTCACCTCGTGGGATTCTCGTTAGCTCGAATTTGTCGAACTGCCTAGTGAGGTTCTGGACGACTTCGAGATATGCCCCCATTCTTTCGTCCCTCGTTTCATATTCTCCGTGAAACTGGCTAGCTACTAGCTGTGAATCACTATAAGCGTTTAGCTCTCGGATTCCGAGGCTTAGGGCGAGCTTCAACCCTGCGATTAGTGCTTCATATTCAGCTTCGTTGTTTGAGGCGCTGAATCCGAGCCTATATGACTGCTCGATGGTTTCTCCTGCTGAAGAAGTTAGCCTTAGACCGATACCGGAGCCCTGTTTTGATGAGGCTCCGTCGACGTATAGGCTCCACTTCGGAGATTCCATTTCGGAGTCTAACTGCTCGGATGTCAATTCGATGATAAAGTCAGCGAGGACCTGAGCTTTCGCTGCTGCTCGAGGTCTATACTCAATATCATATTCGCTGAGTTCTATGGCCCATTTAGCCAATCGCCCTGACTGGCTGGGGCTGTGCAGGATCATTCGTAATGGTTGTGAGGTCATTACAACGATCGAATGCGATTGGAAGTAAGGTCGCAATTTTCTGGCAGCTGTTACGACTGCTAGAGCTAGTTTTTCCATCGCAGGGTACCTGGTTTCGGCATCTATCAAACTTTTACTGGTGTAATAGACAGGTCTTTGTTCGTTTTGTTCCTCTTGTACTAGAACGCCGCTGACTGCAGCAGTTGATACAGCGAGATATAGGTACAATGGCTCTCCTACTACTGGTTTAGATAGGATCGGAGGTTCGGAGAGGTAAGCTTTCAATTGCTTGAAGGCTTCCTCACATTTCTCGTCCCATAAGAACTTCTTATTATTTCTTAGAAGCTTGTAAAATGGGAGACATTTATCGGTAGACTTGGATATGAATCGATTCAACGCCGCGATTCGTCCAGTCAGTCTCTGCACCTCCCTGGTCGTCTTAGGTGACGGCATTTCTAGGAAGGTTGCTATCTGCTGCGGGTTGGCTTCAATGCCTCTTTCGGTTACGAGATAGCCTAGGAACTCGCCTGAGGGTACCCCGAAAGTACATTTAGTGGGATTGAGCTTCATATCGTACTTGTTAAGGATATCGAAGCATTCCCTTAAATGGGAGATATGATCTTCCCCAGCTGAGGATTTGACTAGCATGTCGTCGATATAGACCTCCATGGTTTTTCCAAGTTGTCCAGCAAACATCTTATTTACTAGCCTTTGATAGGTAGCTCCTGCGTTCTTTAATCCGAATGGCATAACCTTATAACAATAGGTTCCTCGTTCGGTTATGAATGCAGTTTTCTCCTGGTCCTCAGGATCCATCATGATTTGGTTATATCCTGAGAAGGCATCCATGAAGGATAGGAGTCGATGGCCAGCTGTTGCTTCAACTAGGCGGTCGATGTGAGGTAACGGGAAGCTGTCTTTAGGGCAAGCTTTGTTTAGGTCTGTGAAATCTACACAGATTCTCCACTTCCCGTTTTTCTTCTTTACCACTACTGGGTTAGCTAACCAGTCGGGGTAATGTACCTCTCGAATGGACCCAGCTTTCGTAAGTCGGTCAACTTCGTCGTTAACAGCTTGAGCCTTTTCGAGACCTAGCTTACGACGCTTCTGTTTGATCGGTTTGAAAGTAGGGTCAACTTTTAGCTTATGGGTGGTGACGTTCGGATCTATTCCTTTCATGTCGTTGGTGGACCACGCAAAGGTTTTGACATTGCTTTTCAAAAAATCGATGAGCTCCTTTTTTGTCTCAAGAGGTAGCTCGGACCCGATGCTCACCTGTCTTTCAGGATCTGAGTCGTCGATGCAAACTTTTTCGGTTAGGTTCCTGGGGGGACCTCGAATATTTTGTTGCATTTCGCGACCTTCCTGGATCTGTAATTGCTATTGGGGGGATTTTTTGAGGATTTCGAATCCTCCCAAATAGCAGATCCTGGATATCTTCTGGCTACCGTGTATGGTAGCTATCCCTTCGGGTGTTGGAAATTTTACGCACTGATGGTACGTTGAGGCTACTGCCTTCATTTTGTGGATCCAAGGTCTTCCCAAAATCGCGTGGAACGGGGAAGGTCTATCGATGACTACTAAGTTGGTCATTTTCATTATTCCGCCAGCTATGACTGGGAGCTTGATTGTTCCCAATGAGGTAGCTGTTTCTCCGGAGAAGCCTACGAGATTAGCTTTTTGGCCAATAATTTCGTAGTCGTCTATTTCCATCCCTTTTAGGGTGTTATAGAAAATGAGGTCGACAGAGCTTCCTGTGTCTATCATGAGCTTAGGAACCTCGTATCCTGCGATGTTCAGGGTGACGATCAACGCATCATCATGAGGTCTGTCAAGGTTTGAGGTCTCGCTCTCCCAGAAAGAAATCTTAGTGTTGGATTCAGGATTAGGAGGCTTAGGTCCAGTGTTAGATACAGCCTTCCGCACGTGATTCTTAATGGAATTGACGGAGTCTTGACATATGTCTGATCCTCCAAGGATACAGTCCACCCTCGAGTCGGGGTTCGATTGATGGGAGGGTTTGCTCAAGAGAGCTTCGACTTGTAAACTTTTTCCTTGGGGGAATTTCCCAAGAATCATGTCGACTCTTTTTTTGGGACCTGGAGGTGGCGAATCGGTTTCCTTCTCAGGTGACCTCTCGCGTTTCGGGGAAATGTCCCTGGAACCTCTTTTCTGATAAGGTGGCGGCTTTTTAAGGTCCACGCCCTTTATTTCTCCGGCTGCGAATTTAGCTGCCAGCTGGCGTTGGAGGTCCCAACACTCTTCGGTTGAGTGTCCTTCGCGATCGTGATAAGAGCAATGTTTGCCTTTATCGAAGCCTTTTGACCAGGGAGTTTTGTTTGCTGCTGCAACAGGTTTCTCTTCCTTGTCTTCCTCGATTGCGTAGGAATGTTCTCCCTGAGTTTGATTATTTCGAAGGTTACCCTTTTTATGAGGTCCCTTAGTCTCGGAGGAGTCACCTTTCGAATGATTCTGTGGTTTCTTGTGGAGTTTATCCAGTGCAGCTGTCTCCTCCTCCAAAGTAATATATTTGGTGGCTCTATGAAGAGCGTCATCGATAGTTGGAGGAGCGTTGAGTGTTAACTCTGACCAGAATTTCGATCTATAGAACAGACCTCTCCTAAGGGCCTCGATGGCGACTAGGTCGTTAGGATTCGAGAGCTTAGTTCTTATTGCCCTGAATTTCTCAATGTAGACTCGTAATGAATCTCCCATTCCTTGACTGACCTTCCAAAGGTCGGCCTCGGAGGCTTGCTTCCGGATATGGGTTGAGTATTGCTTCATAAAGGCGTTGGTTAATTGATCAAAGTTGTCTATCGAGGCTGGCTCGAGGCCGGAGAACCACTCAAGGGCTGTTCCGACCAAATTTTCGGCGAATGTTCTACAGTAACCTGCCTCACATTCTTCCTGAGTGAAATGGGCTTTAACAATTGCCAATCGGAAAGCTCTCAATTAGGCCTTCGGGTCGGAGGTCCCATCATACTCAGGAATTCTGATTTTTCGGGTATCTCTTATGTGAGAGCTGGCAATTCTGTCCGTGAATGGAGTTCCACGGGTTTCTTCGATTAAGCTATCAATTTCGGGAGCTGAACTCGTAGCTTTATGGACTTGAGCTCCCAATTTCTGGAGAGCCGCGTGAGTTCTCTCCATATATCTACGAATAGCTTCAGGTCCTTCAAACGGAAGGATATTTGGATCGTTCGCAGGTACCCGATGAGTAGGTTCCTGACGGAATCGAGTTGGCTCATCTTCCCATGCGGTTAGTGGGCTAAGTCGCTCGACATTTCTTGGGTTATCGGAGTTTATCCTTTGATAACCGTCCTCATTCGGGACCGAGCTTCTAGTTTGATAAACCGAAGCTGACGCTCTGCCTCCAGATGGGAAGGATATTCCTGCTCCGGACCTAGGATCAGGTGGCGGAGGAGGTAAACGATTACTTCTGTCAGTGACCTGACCGGGTGTGGAGCTGGTTGTCGCTACGTTACTTCCCATAGCACTGGCATTAGGTGGATTGAACACGGGAACTGTTCCAGTATGAGGTGTCTGGAAAGCAGATCCGCGTCCTTCAGGGGCAGTGCTATCAGGGGAAAAGTTTAAACGTGCTCGGGGAAAGAGGGATCGGTTAATCGATCATGGAAGATGACCCCCGGAGCTTGACGTTGCGGTGGTTGGGTTGTTGCGTTTAGAGATCTAGTTATCTCTTCGAATCGTTGTTGACGTACAGCCAGCTGATGCATCGTGCGCTCACTTTCCTGAGCTCGGTCTACTAATTGTATCATCATCTGGCGGATCTCAGAGAGCTGAGCCTCCGTTTGATTCGGCATGGCTTGCTGCTGAGGATTCTCGGTAACCGGGAGCTCGGAGGTGTTTCCACCTAATGACCTCGGGTTAGTAACTCCGGTTGTAGTTTGGCTCGTTCGAGCATCAACCGGAAGCTGTTGCCCAGATCGGCGGTCGCCACGTTGAGGCTCTGTGATTACGAGACTAGAGCCTCCGTCATTCGGTGAGCCATCGCTCTGAATCGGGAGGTTAAGGTCAGACGGGATTGTTGTCTGATCGGTAGGGTTCATCCTCGAGTTAGAGTAAGGGATTCGATTGTTTCTTCCCCACAGACGGCGCCAATTGTGAGGGGTAAAACTCACACCTAGATTTTAGATCAGGTTTTATGTTTAGAAAAGGTTAGGGAAAGATTATCGCGGGCTGAATCCCGTAAGGACTTGATGAATGAACTTTGATTTGTATTGATATAATAGAAATGAGATGGTTACAAAAGATGATCTTTGATGAATATAAAGATCACGAGAGAATTACAAGTAAGAATGTTTCAATGAATGTTGAGTAAAAATATGAGTAGGATCGGATCCCTTTCTTGGTCTTCGACCTTCTCCTTTTATAGCCTTGGACTCCTTTAGGTTATCTGCAACTGATTTCCGAGATCCTCTCCGCTTGAGGTGGAACCCGCAACAGCTTCCCCTTGACCGGGTCCTGCGCCTCTTCTGGTTGTGACGTGAGCTTCCTCTTCGTCGTGACCTCCTTAGTTAGGATCTTTAGTTTTTAGCCTCCGGCTTCTACTCAGCTCTCCTTAGGCTTAGAACTCGCGATGGGCTCATCGCGGCCCATCATCATCTTCATTATCAAATGATCAGCTACCGGGCCATATTCGGGCCCAACAGTCACCTGACCCCACACCCTCCTCTCTCCCTCCGCCCCTGTTCATGTGTTGTTTCATCCACCCAGAACAAGAGCATTAAACTCTACCTCTTTATTTATCTCACCAACTAATAAAGTTTTAATATCAGTCTTAGAATTTATAGCATGAAATTTTTAGAATCTTTATACTCAACTCCGTCTACACGTTATCCGTCCATACATCATCCATTCACATATATGTTAAGGGAAAAATTGTCCATAAACTATTGTTGGCCCACAACAAAGTGTGTAACATGTAGAAAATGGCTTTGAATGTAAGTATAAATCAAAAAGTGCCTCTAAACGTAATCAACTTAAAATAAATACGATTACGGTAACAAAAGGTTGAATGGGCTCCTCTATCTATCTCTCTTTAAAAAAAAAAGTTCTCTCGACTCTCTCTTGATAAAGTTTGCCATTTTAGGGTTTTCGTGCTTCCCGGCGGCCGTCGTGTCCTTTTAGACGGTCGCCGGAGCTCCATTTCCTCTCCCCTTTTCTGCTCTGTCTCTCCTGTTCATCTGTTGGTCTCCGCTCCTCTCTCTCTCTTCTCCATCTTCTCGGCGGAGGTGGAGCTCATCCGAAAGTTTCTGGTGTCAGATCCGGCGATTCTAGAGGCAGATCTAAGCTGTGTTCGGCGGTTGCGGGGAGGTTAGAGGACGGATTCTCCCTCGTTGGCTCAGTTTTTTAGTTCGCCTTTGAATCTCTGACTGGAAATTTTCTTCTTTTCGGATGGGTTACTTCGAGCTCGACGGCGTAGAGTCGTTGATTAACTCCTTTAGGGTTCGTCTCTGCCGTTGTGGGGCGTATGCTCTTTTGGGTTGGATCTTGTGGGTCTTTGATCTCAGGTTTCCTCTGCTCTTCTTCGGGTTACTCTGGTGGTCTACGGAGTTTACGCATGGGGAGTTGCTGGGGGTTGATTGTCGCCGGCCTTGTAGCGCTTCCATGTGGCGGCGCGTGGTGGTGATGACCTCTCTTGCTGTGTCGAGCCAGTCTCGGTGCGTAAGGGTCATAGCTTTTCCTCGAGGTCGTAGTGGGTTCAGCGGTGTGGCGCTCTTTTCTGTGGGCTCCTTCTCCTACGTTTGCATTTTTGCAGTGGTTGCAGATGTTGTGGGAGTGGTTGGTTTTGTGGCTCTATGTTTGGTGTCAGTTGGGCAATCGGCCTTATTGTTTGTCTGACGGTTGTCTATTCCGGAGGAGGTGTGCCCTTCCGGTCCCTTTGCTTTTGCGCCTTGGGTTAAACGGGTGTATACGGTCCCGGTTTGGTGGTTTGAAGGTAGCAATCTTCGGCTACCTTTCCGAACGACGACATTGTCGGTTGCGGACTCTTCCTCGTGCTGCCGGTTAGATGATGTTGGTCGAACTTGCGGGTCTGATATTGTGATTCCTTTGAGTGTGTGTAGACGTGTGGGTTGATCGGAAGCTGTAGGTGTGCTGTGTGTTTCAAGGTTTGAGGGAGTTTTTCTCTCCAGTGGTTCGTGGCAACTTGATCCCCACTCCACTCTTGCCTCTCCTTGGATTTTCCATTGCTTCATTGACATCAGGAAAAGATCGTGGTTTTGATTCTTTTGCTTTGTCCAATTACATTGTGAAGATGCTCTGGCTTTGTTTAGATTACATTATTGTATTCTGCTACTAGTTGTCTATGTATCTTCTGAAGAAAAAACTGAAAACTTTGGTATAATATTTAACATTTTACCAAAAAAAAAAAATAGGTTGAATGATAGTGGCGAATAACGTAAATACTCTAGTAAATAAAGGTGAATTAATTATTTAGGTTAAGAAGCCAGCATGAAATCTGTGAAAATAAGTTACTAAGTTAGGTATTAAAGGCTACTCTTATAACAAGAACGTATAGTGAAGTGAAATGCAAGCCCATTTCACGTTTTGTTGGGCCTTAACGATTCTTCGGCTCTTTAGCGAGTCAGCTTCGATAGTAAAATATACTACTAATGGTCTGTTTTTCCGTTTGAAGCAATAAGCACAGAAACAGAGAGACACTCTGTTTTTGTAAATTTTTGCAACAAAAAGACTAAAACCTCTTCACCAAAACAATGAGCTCAGCGGTCATAAATGTCCCAAGAGCTTGTTTCACTTTATCTTTCAGAACTAGGGTTTTCAGGTTGCGGCTACAAGCAAAAAAAAAAAGACGGGGTGACGAAACAATGAAGCCAGGTTTCTCTTTTCTCCTCCTTTCTCTGTTCCGGATTCTTCTTCTTCTTCGCGAAATTGATGTACTATGGTTTCATTCTCTGTAACAGTAACTCCTGTGGATGATTCTCTGCCAAAGTTCTTCAGAGTGTACATGCCTGGTATATCTGGAGATGATATGGTAAAAAACAAGACTTCTCTTTGCTCTGTTTTTGTTTTTTCTTTTACAAGTTTGTCTTTAGATCTCTTAGTTTTGGTTGAGACTTGTAATTGCTTTCTTTGCAGGAGTTACCTGATTCTTTCAACAGCTTCTTACCAACGCCTCTGCCTAAATACGTAACCCTTAAAAGTATTTACGGAAAGATTTGGAAAATGGCCTTGAGGAGATGTGTTGGTGACGTTGAGAGAAGATACGTTCTGATTAACGGGTGGAAGAGGATAGCAAAGGACGAGTCTCTGACAAGTGGAAACGTGCTGGAGTTTGAGTTCGACGGCTCGCAGTGTTTCAAGTTCTGTATCTACGAGTCTCCCACCATGTGTAAACGACTCGGAACAACTTCAGTGCAAAGCGAAGAAGAAACAGAAGAGGCTGATGATGTTTTAGTTCTTAGTGATGATGATGATGATGATGATGATGATGATTCTCAAGATGCTGATTACAATTGTGGTGATGATAATGATGTTAATCTCGATGATGTTGCTGATGATGATGATGAAGATGTTGTAGCGCTTGATGGTTCTGATGATGATGATACTGAGGCAAACCATGATGATGAAAGACGATATCTGGATGATCGCAGCAACGCCTTCTTTCCAGTTACAATAAACCCGAAGAAGATAAGCCAACTGGTAAGAAACAAAAAACATGTTTCTTTAAGTGACTAATGATCAGTTTATGCTTTGTTTTTTGATGTTTCTTTCATGATTTGCAGCGCATACCGACTAAGGTTATCAAAGACTACGGCTTAAACTTCTCTGAGAGTATAACTCTCATCGATCCACTCGTGAAGAAGTTCGGGAAGCTGCCGACGAAGATCAAGATTCAGACGAATAACAGTGTGTTTATCAAAGGGTATGGAGCTGTGATAAGAAGGAATGGCCTGACGTCGGCGGACAAAATGATATGCGAGTTAAAGAAGGCCGGTAGTAACAACATGGTTCACACCATCAAGTTTCACATCATCAAGTAGTCTAGTCTGCTCATCTTATATGAGTCTTGTGCCTAGTAGTTGAGTGTGGGTGGGTTACCTAGTGTTTATGGCTTATCATGTTAAGATGTCAAGGTTAAATCAAAACTATGTTTGTGTTGTGTGTTGTTTAGCTACTTTTAGTGGTATCTATCTTATTAATTCAAGACTGTTGTTGTATTGAGTTCGTTGTATGTTGTGTTGTGTGTTGTTTAGCTACTTTTAGTGGTATCTATCTTATTAATTCAAGACTGTTGTTGTATTGAGTTCGTTGTATGTTGTGGTGTGTCTGAGTGTTGTGTTGTTTTTGGCTTGAAAATTAGTATCTCCTTGTCAACAAGGGACAAGTGTCTCCTATTTTCTTTATACAAATAGATTCGTATTGAACTAACATTGTTTGAACAAAGTGTTGTTCATCATCATATATTAATCTATAATAATATGACAAATAGGTTTTGGTTTCTGTTTTTGTTATGAGCCTTCTTCACTCTATGTTACATACAATGGCAAATACAAGTGAAATAGATTTTGGGTGTTGGTTGGTTGGTTGGCCTTGCTTTCATACCTTGATGTCGGCGGAGGAAGCAGGTAAACGTTTATGGTGGTGGTTGTGGGCGATTATTCATGAGATGTTGAAGGGGTTGCTGAGATGCGTGATCAGATGGGTGGATGACAAAGAAACCGGGCATGTTCAGATTGAGGAAGGGGTGAGAAGGATGAAGAGTAGTAGCAGTGGATGAAGAAGGCGGGGGGCGTGTAGCTGAGGGTGAGAATCCTGATGATGCTGCATTTGATGAGTACAGAGGCGATGCAATTGCTGCTGTTGTGGCATCTGTCCTGGCTGAGAAGCTTTGAGGAGAAGGCAACATAAAACCTTTATCTGGTGTTCTTTCCTGGACACAAGAAATGAAATTTTCATTAGCATAGTTTCCATTTAAGTGATGCAGATATATCATTCACGACATAGAGGCCTAACAAGCAAAAACATAATCTCTGTTCAAATATTACAAAAGTAACCACCTGCTTAAAATATCTAATTAGGTCGAGCAAAGTTTGCTATTGTTTTAAAAGCTGTCTATTTCATATGGTGTTCTGATTTTAAACAGAAGGAACAACATTATTTGACTTGAGCAGGTCGTAAATGTGGCAGTGAGACCAAGTTGGACAGAAAAGAAATGTGTGGCTATGGTGTTTTTTTACCATTGGTGAAAAGAACGTAGAAGGATGGAGGACATGGCGGTTGATAAGGTGGTCTGAACCTCTCTTTAACAAATTGAAAGGTGTATCACATGTTGCTGCAGCCATGTGGTTTTCCATCTGTGCAAGGCAAAAAAAAAAAAAAAAACTCATGAAGACGCGAGCTAACTAATGAGAAAGTAGCTTTCTAGTTGCAGGTTTATATGTGGTATAGACAAACAAAACATTTGACAGAGTTCCTTCCACATACCATAACACTGTTAGGGGCATTATGAAGACGGAGAGCGTTATCTTTTTGCTTTGGACCATCTCCCAGTGAAAGAGAGATTCCCAAACTGAGGTCCAGCTTAACATTAGCTATAAAATGAAAATAGCAAACAAGTTAGAAGTAGTAGCTGCTTCTCACATATTGCGGAGAAATGTCAAAATGGCATCAAAACCTGAATGGTATTGACCAGTTAATAATTTAACATTACCTGCCTCGGGAATCATCCGGGATGCATGAGGCTCAATTAAGGAAGCAACCTCCCTTCCACTCCATTTTGTTACTGCCTTGTCATAACCCCTGATTCCATTAAATATATAACCCATAATCAAAAACAGTTTTTTTCCTACTAATATGGTTCTAACAGAACCTACTAGATTAATTAATGAAATATAACCAACTCTTTATCTGAGGCACTTCACTCTTTTTAGACAAAGCACATTCAGACAAAACCATATTCAAAAGCCAAAATTAGATCCGGAGGGAAGTTGATTACATGTTTCCATTGAACTGCTTCATTTGAGCTCCCCACCCACCAATCTTTTGCAAAGCAACTCCTTGATATCTTGAATTACTCCTGGAGAAACCAGAGCTCTGTCGCCGAAGTACTTGCACAAGCTCCTCCTTGGAAAGATTCGCCATCTGCAAAAGGTTCAAAAAAACAAGATAAGAACACATTCATGCCTTTTCGTTACATTCCCAACATGTGTAGAATCAAAAACCTGCTTGAGATCCTCTTCATAATCGCTGATAATGAAATTGATGTCAGCCTCCAGACCCCTGAACTTGACAGCAGCTCGATCATACGCCCTAACACAAAGCAGATATTAAACTTGTGACTGAAAAGTCAAAAAAAAAAAGCAGTTGAGATTATAGCAATTAGATGATCATACAAAACAAAGTGTTACCTAGCTGCAGCATGAGCAGTGTCAAATCCACCTGTTTTTGTTATATTCAAAAACGAAGCTTCATTAAAGAGTTAACATCAAAGCAGAGATCAACCCATAGATTAGAAACCATACCTAAATAAACTTGTTTACCACAATCCCTGCAACCATGAAAATTGACAAAAAAATATTATTACAAGATCTCAAATTCATAAAAATAATAAAAAAAAAACATATCAACAACTGATCAAAAGTGGATATTTACCAGATATGAGACTCCCATCTGCCAGTCCTCCTATAGAAAGTAACACCTCTATACTGAGAACTCTTAGACCTAGGTCCTCTCCTGCTTTTCTTCACCGGCTGTGCTGGTGGCTGCATCACCACCATCGCCGCAGCAGCATCATCGCCTCCACCTCTCTGGAAGGAGATATCAACGGAACTTTGCGCAACAGGAAAGAACTCCTTAGTCATTCTATCTTCGTCTTCTTCTTCTCCTCCTCCTTTCAATATTTCAAACTGAAACTTGACGGCGCGTGTGGTGGAGCAGAGCTCCTCTTCGCCGCCGTCGATGCAGCTTGACGCCGCCTCCGCATTGACCACCGAAGAGTTAGACGTCACCGATTCATCCATCTGAGTAGTAGACTCAGCCGACACGACGTCGTTGAGGTTGAGATCCAGCATCATTTATCTCAAAAGTCAACTAAAAGCGGAAAATAAAAAAAAGTTCTGGTCTTTCACAAGATTAGGACATGGCGAGTTACTCACTAATCCGACCAATTGATTTCACACTGAAGAGAGATCGAAAAGTGCATTAGGACAGGAACATTAGAGACAACAGATTGCGATTAGATTCTGAAATTAACGGCCAGGATTATAAGGATTGGTTTACAGATAAGAGGAAAGACTCTATCACGAAGGAGACATGGTGATACGAATAGCTTAGCCGGACCGAATGAGATTTATCGTCGGCGAGGGAATGATGGGACGTAAGCTTGTGGTTAGTGGCAACAATGAATGGAACTTTATAAATTTAAATTATTTTTATTCCCTCCATCTTTCTCGGCAATTGGATAACCGGTTATGTCGGTCCCGGTTCCATTGGGGGGGGGGGGGGGGGGGGGGGCGCTAGTACTTGTTTGTCTTTTTAAAACATGGTTAAACTCATATTAGTGTAAGAAATAGAAGCATGATTAGTAAATTAATAAGACTGTTTAACTTTAAAGCCATTGCAACAAAACTAGTACTACTATTTTAATGTGATTTCTTTACTAAATCAAGATATGTACTAAATATAAGTTAGATATCACAACGATAAAAAAAAAAGAAGAAAGCAAATCTATTCATTTATACAACTTTGAAGACAAAGCATTTGCATTCATTTATGGGCGGGTCCTATATTTGCAGATATGTTTCTTAACCCAAAAAGGACTATATATAAGAAGACCATGAGACATCATGATCTATATCACCAAGGACAGAATATATGATCCACTTTAGAGCAATGTTAACTGCATCACATGCTTTGTACAAAATACCAAAGCATTAAAATATGAAAACAAAGAGATTATCACATCACATCATCTTTTATTGCATACAATTGACAAAATCAAAAATAAACTGAAAACACATATAGTTAAGTAACATCTAATCATGGAATGGGGTTCGAACTCAGGTTAGCGGTGAAAAATGAGAATGACCACAGCAAATATAGTATTTGATTGATTTTTTTACTCTCTAGGACACTTTTTATCTTATGAATTACTCAATAAGACACTTCATGCTTGCCACACACATTATGGTTGTTGAAAGTCCTTCATATCCTTATTTCTTACTAGACCACACTAACCTAACCAAAGACAAATAATCATAGTTCTCTTTTTTTAATTAAAATTCATTTTCTGTCTCAAAACAAAACACGTCATTTCATAGATCCAGTTTCACTTTCCCAATTTCAAAACCCTTATTTTTGTTTGCTAAGTTGTGATTTGAAATCCCTTTCGATCCACGCCGGTGTTTGGCCACACGCCGGTAGCCTATTCTCCCTTCTCCTCCTCATCGTGGAATGTCGCCGGTGAGCCAGGCCATGGATTCCGAGCTCAAAAGTGTCGTGGATGTTGTGGAGGTGAAGAAGGAACTCGATCTCGTGCCTTCAAGTCTGCAACTTTTCACGTCTTGACATATGTACTCCCTTGAATGTGAAGCCACAGTGACTGAGCAGATCAAGTAAGCTTCTTTACAATTTTTCTCTGTTGTATGTCTTATGTAAGAAGCTTTATTATTTGATAAAGTTCGTGTTTTTCTGGGTTTGTTCCTCTGTTTCTTTTTCACCACAGCCACCATCTCAATGTTCTCCATCCTCACGTCCACATCCATCGTATCCAGCCACCATCTCAAAATTTGCCGTGGATGTTGTGGAGGTGACGAAAGAACTCGATCTCATGCCTTCAAGTCTGCAGCTTTCACGTCTCGACATATGTACTCCCTTGAATGTGAAGCCACAGTGACTGAGCAGATCAAGTAAGCTTCTTTTCAAAATTTCTCTGTTGTATGTCTTATGTAAAAAGCTTTATTATTTGATAAAGTTTGTGTTTTTCTGGGTTTGTTCATCTGTTTCTTGTTCACCACAGCCACCATCTCAATGTTCTCCATCCTCAAGTCCACCTCCATCGTATCCACCACCACCTCTGTATCATGTCTTATGTAAGAAGCTTTATTATTTGATAAAGTTTGTGTTTTTCCCTTGATTACTCTGTTGATAAAGTTCTTTTCTTTTCTCTGTTGAGCAAGTTTGTTTTATTTATTTTCTTGAAGTTTTGTGGATGATGTGGTGTTTGCTGACTTTGATGTATATGGCTGTTGTATTAGCTTCTTGTTGCGTATATGGAGGTGATCCTTACCAGTTTCATGAGTAAAAGACGAAACCTTGTTGAGACATCATAATTGGAACATCTGGTGGCATCAAGGTATGTCTTAAACCAAATAATTCGTTTTTTTGTTTGTTTATGGACTCTCTTGACATTGTATTGTTATTCATTGTAGGATCATACTGAAAGACGAAACCTTGACTTGACTAATCTATAATTTCATGTTGTGGATGTTTTTTTTTAACATGAATTCATGTTTCTTCTCTTGTCCAAATAAGTCATTGTCCACAATAGTTTCTTGATATTCTATCAGTTATCCACATCCACAAATGGTAACAGTGAACTTTCGTCCACATCCACAAACAACAACTATTTTCAGTATCCAACAAACATGTATACACATATGCATATCAGAGAGACTGTTTCAATACGGTAACTCATAGACATATTGTCTTTTGTCAAGGTTCAAATACTCAAAATACGATCTTAGTTAATTTAGTTAATATGAAACCACATTTCTCAAATCAACACTAAGTCATGTTCAATTTTTGTATATATTTATGGTGTCCATGTCCACAATTTTTTTTCATATTCAAATTACAAAAATATACCAAAATGGATCTTAAAATGTAGAGAACAAAAAGACATAATTTATGATAACAAATTTATTTATTTATATATTTTAAATATGTTAAAATAATCACATAAAGAAATAGAAGAGATTGGTAAAAAAATATATTGTTATAATCACTAACTCAAGTCAACAATCACTAACTCAAGGGGAGGGGTACGCGGGTAATAACAAGGGAGGTAAAGTGGTGAGAAGTGTGCCTCATGTAGAAAGTGACTTATCATGTCAAAAAAAAAGAAAATTGTGTCCCTTGGAGTAAGTCACTCTATTTGATTTATGTCCATACGAATCTCTTTTTCTTCTAAATGTTAGTATTGTTAGTGGGGTAGGTGTCGTCAAATGATAAATTTTGACTGGCTTTAGCCGGTTGCCAAAAGTGGAATGTCAGAGAAGATCATGATCTTAACGAGTACAATATAGCCACGTGTACAACAGAGATTACACCCCAGCCATTCAACTACTCTCTGCGTCTTTCCTCATGTGTCTATCCGATCTGACGGCCCACGTCCGTTCTTACTTTCCTAAAATTCAGGGATTCATTTCTACCTAATCTTTGTTCTTTTCCTAACATATTTTTTATAAATAAGTTCTGCTTTATTTTTTTATTTACAAATAGTCTATAGCAAAGTAAAAAAAATTTAAAAATTAAAATTTAAAATCTAAAAAGTAAAAATTGTGTAAATAATCATGACTTAAATATGTTTACGTTTGCCTGAGTTTCAAAGTGAAAAGGATGTTAGAACCAGGATTAGAGCTAGAAATTTGAGTCATTTTATGCGGGTTCTGCCCCGTTTTGACCTCCCGTGGAACAGATGTGGATTGAGTGATTTGAAAAATGATATGCGGATACGAGTGAGTGATTTTAATGCGGGACGGATACGGATCAGCCAAAATTCAACTGCGAATATCCGCCAATCTCCAAAAATAAAATAAAAATGATTTTTATTTTTTTACTATAAAAATATTTATTTAATTATAATAGAAACTAAAAATATTTATTTAATTTTAATAAAATTAAAACATATTTATTTTAACTTTTTGTTATAAATCAATTTTTTATTATTTTTAGTAAAGTATTTAAAATAATAATTTTTATTATTATTAATATTATTTGCGGGTATAGCGGATCACCCCAAGGTTTAAGTAAGGCATATGCGGATTTGATATTTTTTCTTGCAGATCAAGCAGATCAAAATTTTTGAATAAAAAAATCACTTAACCTGCAAATTAGTGAGTTAAATGAGCGGGTTTGATCCGCAATCCAGCCCTAGCGAAAACCGATCCTGGACTAAATCTAATGAAACATTCGATTCAGACCTTCATGACTTTTTGTAATTATTCGTTTATAACTTTTGAAAAAAATTATATAGATATAAACCTCTAAATTTGTAAAAAGAAAAAAAGAATTAGACCGTAAATTATTAAATTCCTTTTTAATTCGGCCCTTAAAATCTGAGGACCCATTCCGGTTACGGCAACCTGCCAAAAGTCGTATTTTGAAACAAAAGCTAGATTCTAACTTCATAGTTAAACATTAGAAAATACTACCATTTATTTGGCATAAAGAAAAAAACACTGTTGCTATATTCTTTTTAATATAGTTGTCACTTTCGTGAGATATATTATCATTCACATTTTTAAAACTATATTTAATCATATAAGGCAGACGAGGTTGTCAGGTTGAATTGAAATACGTGGACGTCGTCCTACCCGTTAAAGGAAAATGTTCTTTTTTTCTGGTAGCAAGCTCTTCATACCTAATATAGTATATTGTTTCTTAGTGCGATGCTACACGGCAAGAACAAGTTGGCCATTCTTTTCTTGCCATTATTAGTTTCAGTTAGGATCAAAATGTAGTTTGTATAAGGAACTGACACATATATATTAAACGGTTCTAAAGTTAGGTTAACCAAACAAGTACGATCCAATGGTTTTGAGGAAACTTCGATGTCAATATGGATTCGAATTCGAATTCCGTTGGCCACTGAGAACAAAAATTAACATCTGGATTCTCCTTGCATTCGGTGACCAAAACATATTTTGGTGGATAATATAGGCTGTTACGGACAATTACTGACTTACCACTAGTGTAGATCACTATGGGATCAAGATACACCTGGTTATTAAAAAAAAAGTTTTGTGTGTGAGGAATCTCAAAACATAATGATTATAAGATGGCTATATACTACCATATGATTGTTATTTAAAAAAAAGTTTTGTGTGTGAGGAAACTCAAAACATAATGATTATAAGATGGCTATATACTACCATATGATTGTTATTTCATTTAAAACAGCATGTTTTACTTGTTCTGATTAAAGAATATTCATGATTTCTTTTAAACAAAACCGAAATGATACCGCATGCAGTGTAACCGTATTGATATCTAATAAGATTGTAGGTACAGACAATATATAGCATCTAACTTTGTAATCTGCTGTAGTATTGTTGTATTATCATTTGGATTCAAATTCGATTGTTGATATAAACAAACAAAGAAAAAATCGGGATGACATCCATGATTTGCCTTTCTTTCTCATCATGAAATTGAAAACCTTGGGAGTTTGACTATGTAAGTGTACGACGGTGTATACATTCTGTTAACGCCATATTATGAGTCATAAGTTCATTATCAACGATTTTGAAGGTGTTCTAATGTACACAATATAAAAATCTGAGGAAAACGAGAATATTGTTAATTAGGACTTGGTTAGGTTTCGTTAATTTAAATTTTGTTTAACTAATTTTTTTGTTTGATTTAATTTAGTTATAGTTTGATTCAGATTAGTTAGGTTTGGTTTTAGTCTGGTGGGTTTGGTTTTAATCAGATTAGACAACAAAAGTCAGAACTTGTCACTTACTAACTGGAAATGCCAACAATTTGTTACAAATTTCTCAACAACCGGACCAGTAGCTCCTGTTGTTAAGGGGGAGAGGTATCTCCCGTTTAGATCGCTTAAAGTTCTTCTGGAGGAGAATGATGACTCAACACGCCATATTATTACTGCCCTTTTGAAGAATTGCAGCTATGAAGTTATTTTTTCTTATTGAATTGCATCTTAATGTTGCTTTTGTACGCAGATTCAAAACAAGAGAAGGTTTGCTCAAATGAGCTTCTATTGATTATTACATATAGAAAGGGAAGCAGTGAGATTTATTGAGCAGATTAAAGGAAATAATAGCTTAGATTGTCACCAAGATATGAAGACTTTCAATTGATTCATAGAAGGAAAGGCAAGGCAGCCAAAGTTAGTCCCATCATCGACATTACACAAATAACAAACCCTAATACAGAGGCTAATAGGACTTATCTATTACAATAGCTTGGGCTCCCATATATGGTCCTAATACTTTTGACCAGCTGTTGTTGAAAATGTAGAAACTTTTGGTCAGTTACTGCTCTACCGATTGTCGTTGAAGCCTGGAGAATCCGAGAAGACGAGAACATGTGCATCGATCTTGTCTTAACGGAGGTTGTTATGCCTGTGAACTCTGGAGCCGGTCTCTTGCGCAAGATTATGAGCCACAAGACAGTTAAGATCATACCTGTCATACGTACTTACATTAAATCCCCCTTTATATTGTCCTGATCTAGTTTCACTTTGTGATGCTCATTTTTGGTGTAACACCTGATGTCATCTCATGGTCTTCAAATGTTTGTCGAATGGGGCTGTTGATTTTCTCGTGAAACCCATTAGGAAGAATGAACTGAAGAATCTTTGGCAGCATGTCTGGAGAAGATGCCACAGTGTAAGAGCTAGCTCCTATTTTTACATGTTTTTTTTTAACTGATATGTTTCTTGCTTTACTAGTCTAGCGGTAGGGGGAGTGAGAGTGGGGTACAGAACAAGAAGTCAGTGAAAGCTGAAAGCACTGAAGGGTCAGAAAATAATGCAAGGATGACAGGAACGAAAATGGGAGCAATGGAGATGGTGGAAGTGATAACGGGAGTGGAACTCAGACTTTGAAGACAAACAATGATGACATGCTGAATCGCTCTTCAGGTAACTCACAATTACAAAGCTAAACACCTTCACCTAACAAAGATGCTTTGCAATCACTCGAGCTAACTCTGACAAAACCAAGCGAGGCTGGAGATCCAGAGTCGGTGGTGGAAGTGTTCTGAGGCATTCAAATCACTCTGCATTTTCAAAGTAAGTTCTTGACCTCAACTGTGAAAGAAATCTTTAACTTGCGACTAAAGGCATCTCCAACCCATACCTATTTTTTTCTCTATAATTCTTACTAAAATAGAATAACTCTATAATAAATTTTGCTCCAATAATTTACTCTATTCTAGAAAGAAAAATAGAGGGATTTCTCTTTTTCAGTCTATATTTGGAGCTGCTGTTTTCTTATATGATACGCAGATATAATAACGGTGCAACTTCTCTAAGGTACCAGAGGTCCATAGCAGGAAGAAACTAGCTGAGCAACGGCCTCTCGTCAAAGGTCAATTCATTCGCAAGTGCGATTCCTACGCTCTTCCTCAGAGTCCTGGATCTTACAGAACATTTTTCCTTTTTAGTAATGTACTCAAATGGATCCATTGCTTTGTAGGAGGGATAATTCTAAATCAGGAAATGAGTGGACTGACGACAGTTGACGTCGAAGTGACATTGTATCTGTAGAAGAGTCTATTCAGTGACCTTTTTTCTCCATTTTATATAATAGAAAAGATTGTTTCCACGAAAAAAAATAAAAGTCATTCCTATAAATAGTTCCAAAAACTAAAATTTTAGCTCTTTAAAGTATATTTCTCTAAAATAAATATTTTTTTAAGAAAAACAATAAATAAATTATATCTTGCCATGAGAATTCCATTGTGTGTAAGCGTTAGAAAATCTTAAACCAATCAATTACTTAATAGGTCATAAAAAGTTCAAAACTATTTATCTACTAAACAACTTTATTTATTGTAATATCTAAAATTATGCAAGATACAAATTTTTATTATCGAATCTAAGATTTTCAACGACTATCGAATTTGTAATTTTCAAAAAAAAAACTATCAATTTTGAAAAGTTTCCTCTTTTTTCTTTGTTATCGCCAAGTTTCTTTTTTTGAACTATCTAAAATTATGCAAGATACAATCAAAATTTAATAAATACAATTAATTTTATTAAAATTTACAATTTATCATTATTATCTATTAAAAATTGCATTGAAAAAAAATACATCTTTTTGAAATAATTTGTTTTTCTAAAACATGAACTAATTTAAAACAGATGGAGTACTATATACTACTAGATTTTTGATCCATGCATCCGCATGAGTACTCTTTTACTTTCAAAAATCACATTAAATTCAGTCGTGGTTTTTATTTTTGTTTGCATTGTGTTAATATTTTGTTTTAGATATTTAATCAAACAAAATGATATGCATTGTTTTAAAAGCTGGACCGGCCAATTGGACCCGTTCAACCATAACTCTTTCACTAAGCCGTGTTGAAGTTGTGTCTAAAACCAGATTAATTGTCTCGAAAAACTGCTAAATGCCATTAGAACCGGTAGCTTAAAACACTCGGTTTACAATTTCTAACATATAGATAATATTAATTAGTTAGAATTGTTATCTATTCTTTGTACATAAAAGAATATACAAGTTTTTAAATTAATGATTTGACTATATCTAAATAGAGAGTGCTCCATCGTTTTTAAAATTTAAAGCAGTTTGAAATCAGAGTTAAAAATAGAACGAAGTGTACAGTATAACCTCTTTAAATTAATAATCGATAGATTAATATCTCTATTAATTAATATAATTTCATAGTCCCAAATTAAGTTTTTGGTTCAATTAGTATTTCGATAAATTAATAATCTCTATAAATTAATAAAAAAATATAGTTTTGGTGTAGTCCCAACATTATTAATTTATAGAGGTTTCACTGTATATTGAATTTAAGTTATCTTGTAATTTTACGGTTAAGTGTATATTAAACTTAAATAATCCTATCATACATAGAATTCGGTCAACTTCAATAGATTGATATGTTTGGATTTGTTTAACATGTAAAAACTAAACACATAGTTTGGGTTCATCTCTCGGATGAACATTTGAGTAGGAATAACATGTAGCACTGGTGAAGCATTCCAATAAATTGACTATAAAAAGATAAATGGTTAGACAAGGCAAGTTTTGTTAGAATATATTGAATATATGTGAAGTTTGATACATCTAAAATAATTATAGAGTACGTTACTTTTACATAAATTGAACAAAATTTTCATGAGATTTGATGTATATTAAATAATCAACATGGGTTATGAATAAATGGTTCAGGTTATAATATTGTGTTGAAGTTATGATAAATGATAAACGTTGATATGTAAGTTGTATCATATGTATTGGTTAGACCGATTCTAGAGTATCTCTAGAATAGTTGTATGATATTTTAAGTAATATGTATTGCTAAATTTAAAATCGTCGTATATATTGATGGAATAAAAAGGGAATATTATTTTATTATGAAGATACAAAAAATAATGTACACAACATTCTAAGAAGAGCACATTTTAAAAATATCACACATGAAAAAATATGACTTCTTTTTTTGGGTCAAAATATGACTTCTCTTTTAATAGAGACTAGCTTTTGACCCGTGCGTCCGCCCGGGTATTTATTTATGTTTATAATTTTTACCAATATCATAAAGATAATTGTTTATGTTCTAGTTATATATTCATATTTTTGACAACATTGTCCTGCTCGATATGTTTAGCATCCATTTATAAATTATAAGATTGTGTTTCTCATTTATAGTGTTTTTATTGTTTCTATTCGGTAAAATAAAATTAAAGTGTAAATGTTAAAGTTTTATTATACTTGTTGGTTTTATGAAATAGTAATATTAATATTTGGACTAAAAGTTGAATATGCTTAATAAATTATATTGCATTTAAAAAAACAAATATATCATTTAAAAAGAAATGTTAAGTATGAAAAATAATATACAAAATAAGGGTATGACTGGTTTCCCTGTTATCATCCACAAACGCAGCTTTTACGATTAGTAGCGGTTGTCAGTGTTTTGAAATAATCACAAAATGGTATAAATTGCTTCAAACTGCTCCAAACCTTTTAAAACCAAAAGCTAGTTCGAGATAACATTTGCGGTTGTGGATTGATAAAGTTTAAAACTTAAAAAATAAAAAGTAAAAAATAGAAATATTCAATAAAAAATATATTGAAATAGTAAAACATACATATTACATTTTAATTTATATTATAAAACTTTAAAAGAAAAATATTTATATAATTTAAAATTAATAATATATTTTTTATTTATTATATTAATTATGATTTTTAATACTTTTATAAATACATAAAGCGTAAATATTGTTAACATATACAATACGTAAGTTATAAAACAATTGTTTTGACTATATTTGGGCAATCAACAATAATAACCCCAATTTGAGCTATCAACAATAACAGCCGAATTATTAGATTAGAGAAAGATTTAGTCAATAGTAGTCGTGCGTAGGGAATGCGTTAAACGACATAGTTTAATTATAGTGGCACAGAACTGTAATTATTTAGGAAAATATAGGGTTAATTCCTATTTGTACTTTAGTTTTAATAATTTAGATATACATAAACTCAAAAACCAGAGTCTCAACATTTACTTTCGAAAAAGTTTTTGGACAAAACTCGACAACAAACAAAGAAACAAGACCAAACTTCTAAAATATAATTAGGGATGACGCCACTCTAAATTTTAAGTGCATGTTATTTTTAAAACTATCTGACCAAATTTAAAGTATATAAAATTTAGTTCAAGTTCTTTTAGATATAGTTTAACTTAAATTGTTTAGGTTATAAAAATTTGACCAAAACTCAATCAAAAATATTTTTATTTAAACTATTTAAGTTCTAGATTAGATCTATTATTAGTCATTTATAAACTAACAATAACTTATAAACTAATCTTTTAAAATCAACTATAATGTTTTAGAGACTGGTTAATGTTTTAATCTCAGGTTTATTGAATGATCCAGATTAATCTCTAAAGAAATATGAAAGTTTAAAGATGGACTCTCTCTCAGTTTAAAGATGGACTATAAAAAGATAAATGGTTAGACAAGGCAAGTTTGTTAGAATATATTGAACATATGTGAAGTTTGGTACATCTAAAATAATTATAGAGTACGTTACTTTTACATAATTGAACAAAAATTTCATGAGATTTAATGTATATTAAATAATCAATATTGGGTATGAATAAATGGTTCAGGTTATAATATTGTGTTGAAGTTATGATAAATCATAAACGTTGATATGTAAGTTGTATTGTATGTATTGTTTAGAGTCTTTAGACCGATTTTAGAGTATCTCTAGAATAGTTGTATGATATTTTAAGTTATATGTATTGTTAAACTTAAAATTGTCGTATATATTGATAGAATAAAAAGGGAATATTATTTTATTATGATTTGATTATGAAGATACAAAAAATAATGCAAACAACATTATAAGAAGGACAGATTTTAAAAATATCATACATGAAAAAATTATGACTTTTTTAGGTCAAAATATGATTTCTATTTTAACAGAGAAGATATACATAAACTCAAAACCCAGAATCTCAACAGTTCGAAAAAGTTTTGGACAAAACTCGACAACAAACAAAGAAACAAGACCAAAACTTCTAAAATGTAATTAGGGATGAAGCCACTCTAAATTTTGAGTTGAGTTTATGATATTTTTAAAACTATCTGACCAAATTTAAAGTATATAAAATTTAGTTCAAGTTCTTTTAGATATAGTTTAACTTAAATTTTTTTAGGTTATAAAAATTTGACCAAAACTCAATCAAAAAAAAAAATTATTTGAACTATTTAAGTTCTAGATTGGATCTATTATTAGACATTTATAAACTAGCAATAACTTATAAACTAATCTTTTAAAATCAACTTTAATGTTTTAGAGACTGGTTAGTTTTTTAATCTCAGGTTTATTGAATGATCCAGATTAATTTCTAAAGAAATGTGAAAGTTTAAAGATGGACTCTCTCTCTCTCTCTCAATATTCAGATGTGACGTAATTAATGAATCCATATTTATGTGACCATACGATGAATTATAGGAGAGTGATTTTAAAGCCAAAACATAACAACTCAAAGCTTGCTTTCATGATAGTGCATTGTCGTTTTCCTCTTTAAGATCATCTTCATTGATGCATTATTTTGAGGGAAAATATCAAAAAATGAGGGAAAAGCTTTCCAATGGTGCATCATTTTGAGTTGTTAATTTTTTATTTATAAATTAATCTTAAAATTTTATATAATTTTGTTTTATATTTAAAAATTCAATATTTTATACTTTTAAAAATTATTAATACTTTCATAATATAATTATAAGTTTATATAAACCTTTGTATTGTTTTGTAGAAATTAAACTTATGTACATAATGAAGAGTTAGTTAAAATAAAATCATACTTGGGTAAAATTTGTAAGTTTTATAAATAGTATGAATTATTTTTGAATTAACAATAATTAATAATATCATAATATATTTGAAATTGCTTTTTTAGAGGAAAGTTAAGGGGAACCATTGGAGCAAAACACAAACTCATTATGAATTTATATCATTTTGAATGAAAAATCATTTTGAAGGAAAAAATGATTTAAACAATTTGAGGTGTCCAGAAGAATCTCATTAATGGAAAAAAATATAACCCAAGAAAAATGGCAACATCTTTTGTTAATATAAGAAATTGTTCTAATCCTAGTGTTCTTGTCTTAGAATAGATCGAACTAAAGAAAGAGAGAGAGAGAGTCGTATGACTTAGAGATGAATGAATTGTTATTCCATGAGTGATGAGTTCCTTATATATGATTACATAGCTTGGAGACAAAGTCTAATAACTTGGAGTAGGGAACAAGTAACTTGGAATAGAAAACAAGTAAATCTAGAACATTCCATAATAAACATCACACAATATTCATAACAGAAATAATTATGACTGCGTCATTCATAATTAACGTTTTGGTTGTGGATTTAAGCCCCATAAATTGATACATAGTATATGGCGGCATGTCCATGATACATTTTTCAGCATCCATGACACATAGCATTGACATGGAAATTAATAGAGAAAAAAACAGAGAGAAAAGGTTTAAAAATTTGGAAGCAAAAGAAAGTAACTATTATATTTGAAACACAGAGAAAGTAAAAAAAAAAATTTTACAGAAAGTAATTACACTAACAGATGTAATAAAAAGGCAGTGTGATTATATGATATGTAAAATGTCAAAGAGGTTTAAAAAATTAACTAGATTATGACCCGCGCTTTGGAAGCGCGGAATATTTTACGATGAATTTTTTTACTAATAACTTAACAAATATTTTGGTAACTTTTAAAGAGTGTATTTAAAATATTTTTGCATTTAAATCAGTGTTTCTAAATTCAACCCGATTGTGATTATACCGGTTAATCCGGAGATCTAACAATTCAATTTAGGTTTTTAAAATATTCATATTAACAAAAATCACTAAAATTCGAGACTAACCGATTGAACTGATGGATGACCAATATGTAATCTCATTTTATTTAAATTGTAATAGTTTCATAATTTGTAATCTTATAATCCAAATTTTAAAGTTTATTATTTTGCAATTTATGAAATTATGATGTTTCTACAAAATTTTAAAGAGAAAATGATAGATATAAAATATTAAGATTAATTATTGTATTGTTTGGAAACATTGATAGTAGTATAAAATATATTGTTTGAAAACATTGATAGTAGTAAGAAATAAGTATATTGTTTGGAAACATGGATAGTAGTATAAAGAAATGAACATTAATGATTTATGTAGGTTTAACTATAAAGTATAAAAGTGTATTTAATTTACAAAACTTACAAAATAAATGTTAGGTCCAACAGAATGTTTCTGTTTTAATAAGATAGATACTAACTGGTTACTAAATATGTATTAGACTATTAGTCGTATCACTGTGTTTGACTGATCATTCTGATTCCTTTTCAGTTTATAAATTGTACAGTAGTTTTTAAATAAATTATTAGCTTCTTTAATCAGTTTGTAGATGATAGTTTAATAATTAATACTAACTGGTAGCTGTTTAGCTCCCCTAGCCTCACCCCTCGCTCCATAAGTTATCCCCATTAAACTTTTGACACATAGGATGACTAGTCTATTGTTAATTTCATCCCCTTGTTTTGTGCAACTGTTAATTTCATCCAGAAAATTGTTTTCATCATTTTAGCCACTCTGTAAATTAGTTAGGATCTGACTGGTTCAGACGCAACGGCTACGGTTGTGGGTGCGGGAGTTTGCGGTTGCGGATGGTTGTGATTTCAAGTGTTATGTGATGTTTTATATGATTTGCATAACGTTTGAAAATTATTGCGTTTGTAGGATATTTATGACTGATTTATTATGAGATATTGCAATGGTTTAATAATAAATTACCAATATAAACATATTATAACATTATAAAAACATAAAAACATACTATTGTGATAAAATATAATAATTATTAAATAATATGATTAATAATAATATTATGTTTGTTTATTTATTTAACTTTTTAATTAGTTGAAGTTACAATTTTAATATATTTTTGAAGATTTATATTAAAACTTTTAAAATAATATTTTTTCGTTTTATATATGTGTATATCTTTATATATGTTTGTATATTAATTTTTAAAAGATTCTAATGAATAGTTAGTTTCAAATTTTTATAAAATAAATTATGATATTGTTTGTGAATTTAGATTAATATATAAAATGTGTATATATTTTATTTATAATATTTTCATTTTTTAATTTTTTATTTTAAATTATTTAGAAAAAAATAAATTTATAGTTTTTTATCCACCCGCAATCGCCCGCAACCGCAAACGCTAACTGAAACAATTTTTGATTTTAAGAGATTTAGAACGGTTTGAAGCGATTTGTAACAATTTATATGATTGTTTTAAAATACTGTCAATCGCTACCAACCGCAAAAGATGCATTTACAGGTGGTAGCGGGGAAACCAGTCAGACCCTTAATTGAACTAATTTTACCAATCCTACCTAACTATGGTATCCTTGAAGTGAAGAAGGTTAATTTAGTACGTAAATTAAATGAAGATAGGACATCCTAATAACTGATACACATATATATCACAAAGGGATAGTGAGAGAATGTTTTGTTTCAAAACATAGTTTGATTATTTGATGTGTTAAAATGATTATGTCAGAGACTGAGAGGGATCATAGGCTTTTTTGGTTTGTTTTTCTTTCTTAAAATAACGTCTATTTTTGGTTCTTGGATTTCCTTTGATTTCCAGTAATAAAGAATTCACACTATTCTGGAATTTAGCAGTTTGTATTTTCCGTAGAGACTAATAATTGAACAGCCATCCAAATTTAACCTATTAATCACGTCTTATACACACATGTAAAATATCATTATCGGGATCTTAAATTTCATTTGGAATTTTTCAGAGTAATTTGCTTTAATCAACAACTGAAAATTCAGAAGAGAAGATGTTTTCTTTGTCGAAAAGGAAGCTAATTCTTTTTTTTTTCTGTATTATGAATATATAGTTATACGAAATTACATTGATATGGATATGTCATACAGAAAACACTATGTTTTTCTATTCCGATACTAATCTCTCTCTCTAATTGTTATTGAATTTTGAAAATTTGGTATTATGTTAACATTTTATTAAAAAAAAAACTTGGTGATGACAAAAGAAAAAAGAGGAAACTTGGCAAAATGGATAGTTTTTTTTTCGAAAATTACAAATTTGATAGTCGTTGAAAATCTTAGATTCAATAATAAAAATTTGTATCTTGCATAATTTTAGATAGTTCAAAACGATTTCCTCATGAATCTATTTCTAGTATTATTTATTGTTTTTTAAATGATCCATACATACACAGAGCCGCTCTATTAGAACACAACACATAATAAGCTCTTCGAAAAGTTTTCAAGTGTTCATCCTCTAACCTCTCTCCCGCTCTGTGTAGTTTTCTCGCAAGAGAGCCTCTCTTTTGTTTAAAGAAAACTCTCAAGAAAGTTATACCTCTCCCCTCATTGCTACGATGAGAAAGTTCTTCTGTTGTCACAAAGGAGAAAGCTCGAAAGGAGTAGAAGAAGCGGAAGAACAAACGCAACCTCTGCAACCATCATCGCAATCAGTGCAAAATCCACATGCCTCCACATCGCTGAGTATTATAGACGAGAACGAAGTCATCTTTGATGAAAACCTCTTTGACGGTAACGAAGGCCTTAACCTCGCTTGGCGCAACCTTTGGAAATCCTACGAAGATGCTAAAGGTTTCTTTCTTTCTTCTTCTTTTTTTGTTTTCTCGTTCTTCAAACACTCTGTTTTTAGGGTTGTTATACTTCCTTTTGAAAATCACAACAATGCTGAACTTGCTTCGCAAGTTATAGCTGTTCTTGTTTTCAGAACAATGTTTGATCTAGGGTTCTTGTTCATCATTTTGTTGTTTCTTGTTTTTCCCCTGTTCTTGAAACGCTCTGTTTTTGGATTTTTTATATTTCGTTTTGAATCACGGAAACCGTATAGTAGTAGAACTGTCGTAACAAGATTGATCTAGGGTTCTCGTTCATCGTTGTTTTTAGAGTTGGTTTACTTAGTTTTAAATCACAACAATTATAAGCATGCGTCGCAAGTTATCGTAGTAAAGCTGTTCTTGTTTTCGAAACTTGATTGTTCTTGTTTACCTCTCTTTATTTAACGTGTTAATCACTCATTCGTTTTATAGCTTCGAGTTCGAGTGATGATCCTTACCCTGGACATAAGATTACATGGAGCGAGATCGTTCAAGGAACCCTAAACTTCCGGAACATTAACTACCTCGGCCGAGGCAACTTCGGTGAAGTCTATCGTTGCGATATACCAAGATTAAACAAGGTTACAAAAATCAAAGTCTTTGTCCTTTATGGTCAAAAAACCGAAACCCATTTGCTAAAAAAATCTTTGTGTTCTTTCAAGGTCGGAGCTGCAAAGGTTCAAAAGAATCAGAGCGAAGAGGCTCATGGCGAGTTCTTGGCAGAGATCACAACGTTACACGCAGCCAACCACCCAAACCTAATCAGTCTTCTCGGCAAATGTTTCCATCAAGACCACCGTGCCATCGTCTACGAGTTCATGCCTAGAGGCTCTCTCGATCACCACCTCTTTCGTAAACAAACAATCCCCATGCATTAATTCAGACATAACTGATTCTACTTTTGTATTTTCCACTAACTTTCCTCTTGTTTTTTTGTAGCAAACACGAGGCCAAGTAGGGGTTGTGGACGTGGTATACTACAGGAATACAAGGTGTTGAGCTGGACCATGAGGCTGAGAATCGCAGTGGGTGTAGCTAAAGGTCTTGTTTATCTACACGAGGAGCTGAAGATGGTTCACAGAGACGTCAAGGTTTCAAACGTTTTGCTTGACAAGAAGTTTGTGCCGAAGCTGACTGATTTTGGATTAGCGAGTGTGATCGTTGAAGACGAGCACGGAGTTGAGAAGAGGAGCGAGATCACTCTGATCAAGGGAACTCCCGGATGCACCGCACCTGAGACAGAGGAGTTAGGTTTGGTTTCGAGCAAGAACGATGTCTACAGCTATGGAGTGTTCCTGTTTGTGCTTTTCACTGGAAAGAAAGCTTTTGATTCTAAGAGATCTTCCGGGAAAGAGAGGCTGATTGATTGGGTATGAATCCGTAACTTTAGGGTATAAACGTTTCGTGTTCCGCAAGTAATTGGATGTTTTTTTGTGAATTTGCAGTTAAGGGCAGTATGTAGCAGAGGAGATAATATTCCACTGGTTGCTGACTCTGCGATGGGTAATAGGTTTCCGGAAGAAGGTTTAATCAAATTATTTGAGACTGCCTTGATGTGTGTCGATGCGCAGCGTCCTGAAATGCGTTTTGTGGAGTCGATGGTTAGTGACGTTGCGGTTTATGAGGTTCCAACGTGTCCAACGTTGACGAGGAGGCATTCGATATAGGAAGCTTTATCCAGGCGGCTTTCATTTTGGCTTTCAGAAACAAATAATTATTATAATCGATGCATGAGTTTGTAATCTTTTCTAAAGATTGAGACGAGATCAGTGTGTGTACTTCTGAGACACTGCCATTTGTACATATAGGTGTTATCAACGTTGGAGGTCTTTTGACTTCATTTCTCTGTTAAGAATCTTTCTTAAAATAGTAGAAAAGTTCTTACCTTTGGGTTTTATTAGATCTTAAGTCCTTTTTAAAAAAAGTATCTCTTTGACTCCCCATGTATAGATTAGGGTTTAAATTAACTGAATCAGATGGATGATTTTGCATCTTTACAAGTCACAAGGAGAACAAAGTTGCGCTTGATCATATATACCACGAGTAGCTTCTTATGCAAGTAAGCTTAACCTATGACTGATTTGGAGTAATTGTTTCTCGTGTGATAATGAGGATACAATAACGGTATATTGTCTACGATGCTTTGTGTTGACTCGTCTTTTGCATAAAAAATAGGGTTCAGGTTTGACCAATTATGATCCTTTGAATCAGCATTCTAGACTAGTTTGATGAAGCTCCGGCTTTAAAAAAAGAGGTCTCCAAAAAGAGTGATGTTTTGAGAAAAATAATATTTCTAAACAAGCCTAAGCTCACTTTCTTGGAGGAAAAGTTATCGCATCTTTGTTGTTTGTTGTTTTGTTTTAGGTAAGGTAACATAGCAGGAAGTAACTAGTAAGTTAATACCTTTTTAAGATTCCTCCCTCTTCCCCAAAGTGTCTAGATTTACAAAACCATTCCTTATTTAGTAATGTACTCACATGGATCCATCATGCCTTTGTAGGAGAGATGAATCTAAATCAGGAATTGAGTGTCCGAGTAGTGACGAACAAAAGTGATATAGGAGAGGTCACTTGACTCACTTCCAAGATATGAAATACAAAAGAAAGCTTCACACAGTAGTGTTGTATCTGTAACAAGAGGGATCTAAGATTTTAGAGGTTTTAAAACATTTTTAAAAACCTTAGAAATTTTAAAAAAAAAATTAGAAGCCTATGGCTATGTAAATTCTTTTTTTTTTAATTAATTTTGGGATCAAACATTGGGTTATGTCAATATCCGGCCTTAATTTGTAACATAGTCTCAATGGCTTTTTGGATTCTTTTATTATATTTTAATAATTGCTTCCCCATTTTGTTTAATAAAGCATAAGTTTTTATTGCCTTGATACATAAGGAAAAGATAATTGCCATGAGAACTTTCCTTGTGTGTGTTAGTAAGTAGTCTTGTTAATCTACAAGAAAATATTATATTGTTGCATGCTGCATGCATGGTATTTGCTTCTCTTCTGGGGTAAAATGCTATTTTTTGTACAAACAGTCATTTACTCGGTAATTATGATTAATATTTTAATAATTAATGAGCTAAAAACGAGTTTCCACATGGACCTAATTTGTGTATAATTACATTTTGCTAATTATTATTAGTTTTTTTTTGAAAAATGATTTATCGAGCCGCTCTATTTTAAACGCATTTGCTCTCTCGTATATATATCCCCTCCTCTCTATCTCTCTCTATCTCTACTCTTCTCTTCTCTCAGAGAGCCTCTTTGTTTAACTGCAACTTTTCCTGGTAAAGACTTTCTCGGAGAGAAGAAAGAAAGTCGCAAGAAAGGTTGATCGCAGCAACGATGAAAAAGGTTTTATGCTGTTTCAAAGGAGAAAGCTCGGGAACTAACAACAACGGCGATGAAGAAGATCCACAACGCCCGTTTGGCGATAACGAGTTCCTAAACAACGCTTGGCTCAACAACCTCGATATCCCTGACGATCGTCTTCCTCCAGGTTCCCCTTTTGCTTTTCTCTGTTTTCAATCTTTCCAAGTATGCTTTCTTGTGCCTCACGCACTCTGTTTCTTAGGAGATTCTTCGTTTTGAGTGACGACAAGTTACGATCTAGTTAACTTGTTAACACTACACGTTCCTATAAGCCATCGTATAGAGTTGTTCTTGTTTTTGCTGCGAGTATTAGATTGAAGCCAATCTCGTTTTCTGGTTTCTTGCGCCACACGCACTCTGTTTCTTAGAGTTACTTCGTTTTGAATCACAGCAATTAGGGTTTATGCAAAGTAATTGTATTAGAGTTGTTCTTGTTTACGAAACAAGTCTGCATCTTGAGAAACTATCTGATTCGCTAATGTAACAAGAGACTGAGTTAGGGTTCTTGTTTATTGTCATCTTTCTTGAACTCCAAGTTAACTCATTTGCAGAACCTCCTCATTTATCTCCACCTCGACTTCCTCATGTCATTCTTCAATGGCAAGAGATCTTAGACGGAACTCAAAACCTCAATGACACTAACTTGCTCGGTGAAGGCAACTTCGGTCAAGTCTATCGCTGCAATTTACCAAGTCTCGATAAGGTTTTTCAAAACCCTAAAGCCTTCTTTCTTCTCCTTTGTGCTAAAAGTAGAAACTTTGTAATGTTCTGCTTTCGATACATTAGGTCGGAGCTGCAAAGTTTCAGAAGATAGGGAACGCAGAGGCTGAAACCGAGTTCGTGGCAGAGACCAAAACGTTGAACAGAGCTAATCACCCGAACGTGATTAACCTCCTCGGCGAATGTGTCACACCCGAGCACCGTGTCATCGTCTACCAGTTCATGCCTAGAGGCTCTCTCGACCACCACCTCTACGGTTAAATAAATCTCTGTTTATTTTGAGTTTTGAATTAAACCGAACCGGTTCTCTTCTTGTGTTTAACCTATAAACCCTTGTTCTGTAGCCGACACGAGGCCAGCTCCGGGTTTACAACAACAGGGACGTACGGTTTTGAGCTGGGAGAGGAGGATGAACATCGCGTTGGGTGTAGCTGAGGCTCTGATCTATCTACACGATGAGCTCAAGACGGTTCACCGAGACCTCAAGGTTGCCAACGTTTTACTCGACGAGGAGTTTGTGCCGAAGCTGACTGACTTTGGACTAGCGACGAGAATGGTTTACGATGCGAACGGGGTTGAGAAAGAGAGCGAGATCGATCCGATCAAGGGAACTCCAGGATGCATCGCACCGGAGACAGAAGAGTCTGGTCTTGTTTCGAGCAAGTCTGATGTCTACAGCTATGGAGTGTTCCTGCTCACGCTTTTCACTGGAAGGAAGGCTTTTGATCGTGCGAGACCTGTTGCTTCAAGGAAAATCAATGACTGGGTATGCATTTTTAACTCTAGGGTTTAATTTTTTCATACGTTTCTTGTTCTGCAAGTTAGTGTATGAATCTTGTGTTTTGTTTTGTTTGTGCAGTTAATGTCAGCATTGAGAAGAGAAGAGTACTTGCCTATCGTTCTCGATATTTCGCTGGGCAATACGTTTTCGGCTGAAGGTTTAAACAGGTTATTTCAGGCTGCAAGGATGTGTATGGACCCAAATGTACTTGTGAGGCCTACTATGCGTTTTGTGGAGACGATGGTTCGTGAGGCTGCAGCCTATGATGCCGTAACGTTGCCCCTAGTGCAGAGGAGGGATTTGGTGTAGGAAGTTTTATCAGACGATTTTATATAGGCTGCTTTTTTTTTTTGGGGGGGGGGGTTCTGTAGCATGAAAAAACATATTATAATACTTGGATGTGTAGCTGATGATTTTGCAGCAACTGTTTCTATGATTTGAGATGAGATCAGTGTGTGAAACTTTGAGATAATGCCATCTGTAAATAGGTGTCGTGTTAATAAACATTTTTAGTCTTTGTTTCTTTGTTTATGAATCCAAATATTTTTTAAAAATTAAATTATTATGGGACAAATGCACCCACAATCCTTTACCCAGGTTCGCCAACGTGTGGAAGAAATAAGAATCTAGTTTTTTTTTTTGGAGAAAAAACGAAACCTAAATTTATTTCGTTGATTTTCCTACTAAGCCCAAATATTTAGGCCCATGTTATGATTTCGGCCCGCTGTTATACTTATGAATATCCAAATTCTGATTAAAAAAATGTAATTTACTTGATCCACTATCTGATCAAGGATTAGACAGTTTATCATTGCAGACACAAGGTTGGACTTCTCTCGAGGCGTCGTTGGACCATTTATCCATGAATATTCTCGACTTTCGGATCACGTTTTCTAGGAATCAAATGCTTGAAAAATACAAGCTAAAGATGATTTATTCTTTTTTTTGAACTAATAATAAAAAAAAGAAGATGATTTTATTCTTTTAACGATGAGGTTGTTCAATTTTCTGTAAAGTCTTTAACAATTGCAAAATGAGTTCGTGATATAAATTGTATACTACTATATTGAATACATAAATCTGAAATAAATGAAGAAAAGTTTGTATACTATATACAGTACTTTACAACATCCATGAACAAATGGAATACCAATTTAATGAACGCATATCAGATTTTCTTTTTATATCATAAAACACATGTATTGTTATTTCATATTCGTGATTATACAATATCTAACGTGACATTCGCCATGAGAGAGAGGTAACCAAAGTTTTCAATTGGAGAAATAAATTATATTGTTTGAAGAGGGACTTTATAATCTATAGTCTATAACGATAGAAGTTAATGCCTTTGGGCCACTATTGCATCCCCACAAACATCTTTTCTTTTGGCGATGTCTTTTCAAAACTTTAGATATAAATTTGGAGATGAATACATAATGGAAATGAATACTATTATGTAGTCGGTGGTAGAACACGTTTGAGCTTGATATCGAATATGTAAAGTGAAACTATTATAATCTTCCACATATAAACGACAAATTTATAGTTGATTGACAAGATCCAAGAGATAAATCCAAGTGCTTCAGTCAAAAAAAAAATCCAAGTGATCGTATATATGCTTTGATCAAACGCATAGTTCTAATGTATGAACAGAGATCATTTAAAAACTCACCCCGGCTTTCAAGTCCGTTTGTCTCCCCGGTCAGATGGACCTAGACCGGACTAATCCGATCCTTTTATTAAACCGGTAGGAACAGTACATAAATCTTTGAAATCTAAAGCCAGTCCAATAAGAAACTAAAGCGTGGATCACGATGGTTTAGTAAAATTTAAAAGTTTTTACACCAAATTTAGAGTTCGATTTTCAAGAACTGCAATTTTTTTTAAAGATCATATGATGAAATGTTTATCAGAAGTTTTAGAGTGTTATCGACGACTTGCATTAGTAAAGCATATAGCTAACATTTCTTCTGAGCTAGAATCAAATTCTTCTTTTGACTATGATTGGATCCTTCAGTGGTAGAATTTCATAAATTGGGCGTACTTAACATCCCACCTTTCTTTAGACATTTTGTTCTTGTATCATTTTTGAAAGACTAATTTTTTGAAAGACTATTTTTTGTTTTGTTTTGGTCGTATGATGTAGAGAGAATATATCTATCGAGAATATCGCCTGTATTGTACATCGATCAGAATAATACAAGGGGAGCTACATCATAAAATCATTATAAACTAGGGTAAATTCGTACGTCCGATAAAAAATAAATAATACAAATTATTTTAAATGTCTACTTTTTTTTTGACTAAAATAGTACTAAAGTTCATAATTGTTATTGAATACAATTATTTATTTTCTTTATTATAGATTTATATATTTTAAACCTTTTATACACAAATTTAAATTAAAATAATTTAGCATACATGTAGATCTATCTGCAGATGATTGATGACGTTAATTACTGAAACTATATTTGTTTAAAAAGTAAATTCTTATTTTAAATATTAAAAATATAAATTTATTAAACTAACTATTCATTTAATTTTTTGATCAAAAGGTTGTTTTAATTTATTAAAAAATATCTATTTAAATATATATATAATTATGATTTAAAAACCAGATAACTTTCAAGAGGTTATTAGGATTTGTGAAGATGATGGTCACGGGATAAACCTTTTTATAGCTAAAATTCACCGTCTCAAAGAAAAAAAAGATGTATTAAATAAAGAATTGTACTTGAGTGTGTCGAAGGAGTTTAGAATATCATTCGATGCAATTAATCAATGTATCCCGTAACGGTTAACGGTTCTAAGGCGAAAAAGCTCATACGAAAAACACGAATGTGGCGTGATTCAGAGATTCGTCCCACACAACTCTCCTAAAACTACATTGTCGTTGATGTAACCAGAGCTTGAAGAACACGGTAAAATTTAAAGGTTGGTGGTCGATTTCTTAAAGACTATGAATATGAACTATGATATTATTTTTAACAGTTCAAATAACAAATATCAAAATCTAACAATTTATACCATGAAGCTCATATCGATAACATGTTTTTTAAAAAGATATTGCACATGTTGCTGATAGTTATCATCATGTTTATATTTAGTAAAAACAGAAATTATACAACAATGTAACTGTACAATAATTCAGTGGTACATGTTCACTTATTAAACTCAGAGTGTACCAGTGTGTATATTTTTGTTTGTGATAAAGGAAGGAGAGCACATGGAAGCAATGATCTAATAATCTATCTGTAAAAAGAGACAGAAAACAAAGTAACTTTTGCTTCAGTTTCCTTTTTTAAAATCATTTTTCTCTAAACACACTCGGCCATTGCAACTGTTTTGTATTTGTATTTTTGTAACCTCAGATCCAAAGTCCTTTCACTTCTTCTTGGATTCTGATTCATTTTCCAAGTCTCTCCTTTCTTTCTTTCTTTACTCTTTCACTTTCCCAAGAAACAAAAATTACAAATTTCCAGAATTTTCTTTTGTCTCTTTCTTCACTCGAAGATCGTTCTCATCTCCCTTTCTTGTTTTTCTTCTCGTCTCATTCTTTCAGATATCACCCAAAAACACTTTCGCTAACTTTCCCGCGAAAATTCTCTTTGATACTCTTTTTTTTCCCGGGAATCAGTTCGAGAAAAGTTTGAGACTTTACTTTCTTTCAATGGCGTCAAGAGAAGTATCAACGATGATCAAACACGGGTTCATCGCAGATCCTTCTCTTTCTTTCTCTCCTTCAAGAACCAACTCACCAGCCAAACACTCCTCCTCTCCTCCACCACCACCACCGTCTCCGCCTCCTCCTCCTCCTCCGCCGTTGAACGAGCCTACTCACTCGAACCCGACCCTTTTCGACATGATGTCAGAGGAGCACCACCGCGAGCATCCGCCGCGGAGGAAGTCCCACGCGCGCGTAGCTCAGATCATGTCCGAGTTCAAGAACGGCGTCGTTTACGACGGCCCCAGCGACGTCAAGCTGACCGTGGTGGGGAGAGACGGGTACAGAGTCACCATGGACGTTCACAGGAAGGTTCTGTCCGAAAAGAGCAGGTTTTTCATGGAGAAGATGAGTTGCAGGAGAGAAAAAGGAGTTTCTCACGTGGTGGAGATTAGCGAGTGCGATGACGTCGAGATCTATGTGGAGACCGTCGTCTTGATGTACTGCGATGATCTCAAGAAGAAGCTGGTCGGTGAGAACGTCGTCAAGATCTTGGCTTTGCTCAAGGTGAGTGCTGCTATATCGTTTGACGAGGGAGTGGTGTCGTGTTTGGAGCATTTGGAAGCTGCTCCTTGGTCTGAAGATGAAGAAGAGATCGTTGTGTCGTGTCTTGACGAGCTTCATCTTCCTGAGGACTCGGTCGCTTTGATTCTTCAGAGAGTTTCGTCTGAACCGAGGAGAGCTAGAACGGATGATGATATCTTCTTGAAGCTTCTCACTGGTGTGCTACAGGCGAAAGATGATAAAGCTAGGCGAGAGATGAAAGTGTTGATCTTCAAGTTGGTTAGAGAAGAAGCTGACCGTGAAGTCTCTAAAGACACTCTCTACGGTCTGTGCCATAGATGTCTCACCTCTCTCGTCCTCTGCTTATCCGAGGTGACCACGCAGATGAATGATCCGGGGAAAGACCGTGGTGCTCTCATGGGAGAGATCGCTAGAGAAGCTGATAACATGCTGTGGATGGTGGATATACTGATTGAGAAGAAGATGTGCGATGAGTTTGTGAAGCTATGGGCGGATCAGAAGGAGCTAGCGGATCTTCACTCGAAGATACCTACCATGTATAGGCACGAGATAAGCAAGATCACTGCGCAGATATGCGTTGGTATTGGTAGAGGGAGGATCTTGGTGAACCGTGAGACTAGGTTTGCGGTTTTGAACACGTGGTTGGAGGCTTTGTATGATGATTTTGGGTGGATGAGACGGTTGTCGTCGAGGTCTCTTGATAGGAAGCTGGTGGAGGATGGACTCAGCCAGACCATATTGACCTTGTCGTTGAGGCAACAGCAGGTGATTCTGATGAAGTGGTTTGATAGGTTTCTGAGCAAAGGTGATGATTGCCCGAATGTTCAAAGAGCCTTTGAGGTCTGGTGGAGAAGAGCTTTCATAAGACAGGTTATAGCAGAGCCGGATGCATCACAGCTGCAGATGACACTCTATGACTAATAACTCAAATAGAATAAGATTGTTACCCCCCTCAAAATGTTATATCTTTGTTTTTTTTTTGTTGGTAAAGTGTTGTTTACTGTTTGTGACTTTCAATGCGAAACAAAGATTCAAAAGAAAAATGCCTCGAAAGATATTTAGTGTCTAAGCATCAGAAGAGAAGAGAAGAAAAGAAAAATATATATGTTCTGCAGCGTGAACTGCCTCTTCAAGAGATGATTGGATCAGGACCATAGTTCAGCTTAGGCAGATCTTTAGTCTCAGGCAGATCTTTAGTCATAGTCCTGTTGATCAAAGTTTAAGAGCACGGTTAGTAAAGGAACTTCCTATGGAAATGGCAAAGACTGAACTAAAAATGGTATATGGCACATGAATTTTCTGAAGACAGGTGAAAAAGGATGAATACTAAGCTTACGCATATGTATTAGCTTCTTCTACATAGTTTTTCTAAATAAAGGAAGGGCTCATGAAACAAGATGAGACGTCACCTTAAGTCTTATCAGATAATATTATTGAGTAATGTCATAAGCAAATCTTACTTTTGGAGGACTTTGAGGATTCCGGTTCCGAGTTTCATTGGTATGCCCATAATCACACATTCTGTAACTCCCTCTATGTTATCAACTTTCCCGCTAATTGCTGCACTAAATAAATGATCTCCAGTCCTCTCAAAAGATGCCTGCATCAGCACACTTTTGTCCATCTTCTGTATCCCGGTTCTTTGTATCCCGAGTACCTCACCCTGATCAAGAAATTTGAAGTGACATGGTTGGCAAAAGAGCTGTTAATAGATATCGTAATAGCAGATTCAAGTATCCTTAGAACTGACCCGGTAAGTCATGACATCAGCCAAAAGCATCATGTGACGAATGTCTATACTCATTCCATGGTTTCCCATAACTGACCCTATTTCATCAATAATTGTCGTCCTTGCAGCCTCAATTCCCAGTGTTTTGCTCACTTCGACGATATTGTTGCTTGTAGTAGTTCTCCCATTGATTCCCGGAGTCCCCATAACAGCCAGGAGGTTTGTTCTGAAACATATACCAAGCCAAAGATTCACAATCTAGGATAACAGGGAAAGAGAGAGAGGAGCAAAACTCAGTTACTCAAAAAGAGTTCCAAACTGTTGTATTTATTCATAGACAGACAATTCACATAAGTGGCTTACTAGAAACAGAAACAAAGACTGGTTAATGAAGTGAATCAACAGTTCATCATCAAAACAAACAATGCCCAAAGGGGGTACATGTACTATCTCCTAAGTTAGATTTTCACGAAGGAAAAAAAGAACAAAGAACAATATCATCTCTTGAAGCTCAGGAAAACTTACCCCTCCACAAAGAGTTTCAACGGCTTCTTCCCATCTTTCTCTTTCTTTTTATCTGTATCCTCTGCTATAACAACTCGCTCAACTGTTTTGATCCCCTATAATAACAATTCCACAGAAGAATTCTTGTAGTTAATGAAAGAGAAATCGAAATAAGTAAACTGTAAAAAGATATATATGCGAGAGAGGGGTATAACGGATATCACATTCACTATAACAGTTGGCAGCACATTCTTCAGATTGTGGAGAGTGAAATGAGTTCCATATTGATCTCCCTTTGGAATAATATCCAATCCCGTATCTAAGACCCTGATATTCTGCATAGTTTACATTGCAAAGAGACTTAGTTAGACCTGTATGCACCACAATGAATACATTTATAACATCTAACGATCCTACCTCATCCTGCAGTTTGATTCTGGTCTTTAGTATGGCATTTTTAACCGACCAGGGGGTTATAGACAAAAACGCCTCCTCGATTATTTTCTTGTCAAGGGTTATCCTCACTGACGCTGATGTTGAAGTCATAAGCACCTCGATACTCTCAGCAACCTGATACAAAAATTTAGGTGGATTTTAATAATCTGATTGGTAAAAACAGATAGTTTCCAACAAGAAGGTGCTGGAAACGAGATCCAATTGTTGATATGTATAAAATGCCACCAGTTTGCAAATACGGACTTATAACAAGCAGCAGCGACTATCAAAAAGAGTGGATATGTATTATAAAGAGAACCTGTCCTAAAGTAGTTTTCTCGATGCGTCCTTTGGCCATTCGTGCACTAGCCTCTACCAGGGGGTTCTCAAGTTCTGCAGAGATGACAGGCGTGCTTATAGTTTTGGTAGCATTTATGATTTCGTTGATTCGAGGAACTCCTTGGGTGATATCTGAAGCAGATTCAGGAAATCAAAACAACAAACTACTCTTGCATGTGGTCTCATAAGCACTAGTTTTGTAGCAAAATTATGAAAAATAAGCATATTCAACAAGGATACTCATGCTAGCAACTCCAGCAAAGTGAAAAGTTTTCAGAGTCATTTGTGTCCCTGGCTCTCCGATACTCTGAGCTCCTATTGGTCCAATTGCAGTCCCAGGTTCTATTGTTTTCCCCCGGTATCGAGATACACAAATTTTTACAAAAACCTGCATGCGTATTTATATATCAGAGACAATGTTTCATACTTAGGGAGATGGAGAACGCACTGAGCATCTTTGTTTGAAGTTACCTCGAGTTGCTTATCAGTCACACCAGATCCTTTAGAGAAAATCTGGCTCGGGCTTGCAGACCTTACTCCGAGCAAACCAACAAATTCTCGAAGAGATTTCACGAAGGCGTCAGTGCAAACCCGACTTGTATCTTGCCTGACTAATTCCTCATCGAACTTTTGCAACAATTCTTCTGAAGAAAGATAACTGTGATGCGATCTAGGAGGACAAGTGGCCTGCAAAATGCAATTAACAATTAGTATGAAAATCTAAAAGAAGAGAGACCAAAACCAATATACAAAAATAGAAAAAATCTACCTGAATTTTCAGAAATAATCTATCGAAATTTAAAGGCTTTCCATCCTTTCCTTCCATTAGTGCTGGGTCCATCCCATCATCCCCATAAGTAAACTGAAGTATGCATCCGCTGGCGTTTCGCACTGTGTGATCATAATGGACTAAGAGATCCTCCAAGGCTTTCATCAGTCTACGGGACATGTAACCTGTACTGGCGGTTTTCACCTGCAATAGTTACAGAAAAAGGTGAAGCTCCATCTTCAGCTCTCTTTCAGTGAGCAACTTTTTCATATTTTCCAGTGGAAAAAGATGGAAAAAAAGAAGGATATATGCATACCGCTGTATCAACTAGACCTTCTCGTCCTCCCATAGTGTGAAAGAAAAACTCTGTGGCACTAAGGCCGTCGTAGAACGAATTAGCAACAAAACCTTTAGCCTGCAATGTCAAGAAGATATGAGATCAGGGCTCCCAAAGCAGAGTAAATATGGTCCAAAAGTTATTGTAATCAGACTCCTATAGTGTGATGGCCTAGAGGCCTACTACAGCTTATTTAGTGGCGAGCAAATGGTTCTCTACTTATTCAAGACACCTCCAAGGAATGGCTCTTTACTTACTTCAGGTGTTCTGGAGTTCCTAGGGAAATGAGGAAGACTTCGATCTATAAATCCATCAGGAGCACGGCTACCATTAACTGACTGCTGACCAACACATGTAACCATCTGACTGATGTTGATAGGGGATCCCTTGGAACCACATTGTGACATAATCAAGGGACTGTTTCTCCAATGTAATCCCTCCATACAGAGCTGTATATCATATACACATAATCACAAAACAAAGCATTAGTATGTAGCTATGTAACTCTAATCTAGATTCATTGCCAATTAAATAAATTGAGACAAACTATCAAACATATTCCTTGACTGTCCAAACCAGCACAAAAAGAAACCTAGATCTTTTCAGTTGTAAAGCCATCTAGCAAAAATATATAACTGAAACAAGATGCGAATCAAGAAATCATGAGCATCTACACCATTAGTCCATTCACGTAGCTTAGTAAATAGTAAGTCACATATGTTCATGCCTAAGAGGAAATAGAAGTTACGTATTCACCTTCCCAGTCTCTTCTCGAATTTTATTAAGAAACCCTGTTAAATCAGCTTCCAGTGTTTTTGCAGCATCTAGATCTCCTTTGACATAATTCTTAATTAATTTATCACAATCACCATATCGTTGATCGACTATTCCTTTTCTTCCCTTTTTCAACTTTTCTCCAGGTTGAACGTCATCGATCCCAATGGAGAAGCCATGGATTCCAATCCACCGAGCACTGCACAAAACAAGAAAAAAAAAGCTACCAATTAGCCAAAGAAAACGATCAACTTACTTGATTCAGCAATGGCAGATAGCAGAGGAAGGTTACAGAAAACACAGCACACACACAGAGCATGAAAGTAGAATTGATGAAATTATTATAGAGATGAAGCAGAAACGAGTGAAGACTGAAATGTTACCGCGAGATCAAGAACAATCAGTTAGGAGAGAGAAGAGAATCCCATATGCAGAGAAACGGACTCACCTCAATTTTGCTAGACGATTCATGCAGACTGCAGCAGCATGGGAGCTGTAATCTCGAAGAAGAATTGAATATAATCCATCCTTGCTTCCATTTCCTGTACGAAAAAAATATCAAGTGCTCAAAAATATAGATAAATAAATTCCAGAGTGAACAGCTATCTAATGCACTTGCAACATATTGGATTCCATCTTCAACCTACCTAACGTAGCCTTCCCAAGTTGTCCTGATATTAGCTCACTGTTTCGAAAATAAACCCATCCATCATTTATGCACATTGTTTCGTCATAATCTTCTCCCCTCTTGAAGTTCTTCTCTTTCACATTAAGAGTAACGTAGACTCTGACACTTGCATTTGGGCGCAGCAAAACATTAAAAACCTGTTTACCCGTCCAAAGCTCTATTGGCTGCATCAAAAGTAACATCCGGATAAGATACCAAACACAAGCAAAGAAAATGCTAAAAATTGGCACTTATTTAACTACACATTAAAATACCAATAACTAGCAATAGCAAAGAAAATGCCAAAAATGGCACTAGGGCAATAATGTAGACAAAAAATTTCAGATTGAGGCAGTAACTTCAACTGGAGAAGATTCTTCAAAACACGTAATATAGGAAAAGGCTTTTAACATTACGGGAAATATCATCCCATTGGACTGACATGGATACCCACAAAGTATGTCTAACCTTGAGCCTCCAGCAAAATAAAGCTAAGCTGGAATAAGTAAAGATACGGATTGCAAAGCTAGGAACTCTTAGCCCTCAGTTTCAGAATCAGTAACGACGGATTACTAGAAGTATGATGGCAAAAAGTCTCATACCTTAAAGATTGTGGGCGTGGGCAAATCTATGGAATCCATGGCATCTCCCATGTAAGAACATATAAGTGAAAAGGCTGCACGGTCATAGAATGTGTCCTTTCTCGTTATCAAATAGGCAGATGTCAAAAAATCCTGTGTTGATGCTACTAACATTTCTCCATTTTTTGGGGTGCATAAATTGTTTTGTACCTGAGACACCAACCAAAAGAGTAAGCATATTATTACCCAGAACAGACTAGGAACACAGTATCGATGAAAATTTTACGCGCTTTGTTCTATCATCCTTCTGTCTATCGAGACTGTTCATATATTCCAATGCGAATATATATTTTTAGGATTTTATCATTCCCTAAATTCCAGAATCTAGGTCTTTTATATTCCTTAAGAAAGCCTAAAGGTTCAGTAGAAAAGCCATTGGTGGGATTTATTAAGCAAGACTCCATCTCATAACCTTCTGCTACTTATGAGTGCATTAATATGATATATAGAGAGTTACATGTAGCCAACAAATGATTGACTATCCAAGAAACTTGCTATGATGCTAAGTAAAAAAGAAAGTACCCCCATCAATGTAATAGCCTCTGTACGAGCCTCCTCTGTTTGTGGTACGTGCATGTTCATCTCATCACCATCAAAATCAGCATTATATGGGTTACAAACCGATTCGTTGAACCTCAATGTTCTCCAAGGCATTATTCTTGCCTGCGAATGCAAAATTAGGATTAATATGAGAATAATAGAAAAGTATGACTAAGAATTCTAAATCAGTACTTACCCTGTGACACATGATAGACATCCGATGCAGACTCGGTTGTCTGTTGAAAAGAACAGCATCCCCATCTTCCAAATGACGGTCAACTATGCATCCAAAGGCCAGTTCATCAGCAATACGCTTCCGATAATCACCGACCAAAGTCCTGAAGGTAAAATGTGTTAGTGCCCCCATATGATCGATAAACACCCAAACACATGCAAATGACCCTATCAGGACGCCAGTTCAGGTGGTATCAGGTTTCTACTTCAGTTCAATAACAGTGTTTATCTATTTTCTTAAAACAACTCTCAGTGGTTTGATTTGGCTTTTGTGTAATTTTACTGTATTCATTTTGACTACAAAACTAGATATCTTGCTATATCAACTCATCAGAATCAGTTTCCTCTCCTTGAAAAGATGTTCATCAACCAAGAAGTGATGAAAGTAGCAATACAACAGTACCTTGAAGAACCATCTGTATATCTGACACTTCTGGCACCAGGGTATTTATTAGGGCCATTACGGACGCATTGCTTCAACTTATCAATATTATGATGGGAAACACATTCAGGAAAAGTTAAGATCCGGGCCATAAGAATAGGAATTCCAACCTGAAAAGTTCATTTACCTTTGCGATAAAGTTACACTGATAATATAAATCACAAAAAGTAACAATCAAAAACCTTCCATGAGAAGTTACCTCTGTAATTTTCAAATTGGGATCAGGTGAAATAACAGTTCTACCAGTAAACTCGACACGCTTTCCTGACAAGTTTGCACGGAAACGTCCCGTTTTTCCTTTCAGACGCTGAAGGAGTCCAGCCAGTAGCTTGGCGTTTGGCATGACCTGGACACCTCGGACTTCACTGTTAATGTATTGGGCAACCTCGCTTTGAAGTGTATCCCATACTTGCTGGAAAATAAACAAATAAGAATAACAGAACTAGTAATAGGTAACTGAACAAAATCTGAATAAAAACGTAAACTTATACTCCTTGTACCATGTTTTTGGGCGATGTGGTAGGCTGACTTAAAATTTTATGAAGAGAAGCATTGTCTTGAATGATTTTCTTTAATCTCTCTGTTATGTCGTTTTCATTACTGCAGCAAAAAGAAAAACACATTCTTTCAAGAAAAACCAGCAGTATAAAATATAATTGACATGAGAAACGATAAACAAAAAATGATAGCTAACCTTTGTGTTCCACCAATCATAACAGACGGTCGGATTGATAAAGGTGGCACGAGCATGCACGTTATGATAAGATTCTCAGGTCTATGAGCAATATAAAGAAGTTCACAGTCCTATTTCAATTTCAGAAAGAGAAAAAAAAATCAGCATGACTGAAATTTTTGAGAATAAGATAATTCCTATATACTAGAGATATGTTTTGAGAGAGAAGAGCATCCTCTAACTAGGTAGAAAAATTCGGAGCACAAGTTAAAAATGCATTATAAGATTTCAAACTCGAAATATACCTTGTCACTCATTCCTTTAAAAAGTCTAAGCACCACGTTAGGATCAAGAACATAGGTAAGAGGATTGATTCCTCCAGCAGACTCTTTTGTGTGGGATATAGCATATTTAAATTCATCAATCTCTCCACCATGGATTCTAGATCGGTCGTGACTTACGCCTATACCCAACTGCCCTGCGACCTTCTTTACCATGCCTGAAAAGGATCAATGATATAAGCACTGTATATAAGCAGAAGAATCCTAATTTTCTGCTACTGCTACTTAAAGTAAATTATATGAATATGAACTAAAAATTTTGCATCTAAGATGAAACACACGAGAACAGAAACCAAGATTACAAAGGTTTTATTTAATCCAAAACCTTTTAGCCAAAAGAAAGATAAAAAAAAAAAAATCATACCCAACCTACCATTGAGGTATCCACATTTTTTGCATGTAATAACTCTCTGGCTAGCCATCGCACTGCACTTCTTGACAACAGCTTTGGCCAACTCAGTCTTCCTCAATGGCTCCGTTCTTGGATTCCGCATCTTCTTCAAGTGATCTTCATACATCTTCTCTTCAATAAGCATGTTGGAACAGCTCTGCGTGAGAAGGGAAGAAAAAAAAACAAATTAGTCATTTTCAACAAGTTCCCATGCTTTATCTTTCCTCTAACTTTTCCCCATTAAACAAAACCAAAAAGGTGGAGCGAGAGAGAGAGGGAGAATCTAGTAACCCTGGGCTACCTTACAGATACACTTCAAAATGTCAAGGATAAAACTCAAGAATCCAACGTTATAAACCGGGAGGTCAAGCTTGAGATAGCCATAGTGTCCAGGACAGTTTTGGAAGTTGCCATGACATGTTGCGCATGTAGACCTTTTGTTTGGAGGACCCTGTACAATAATAATCACCACCATGGTTATAACCATCATTGTTATTAAGAAGCTTAAAACCAAAAAGCTAAGAAAAAAAATTGGATATATATATACCATTCGAGGATCCAACAAGCCGCCTTCAATAGGTTTGAAATTGGACTCGTAGTACATGTTCTTCCAGACCTGAACCTCAGCAGCTTTCATGACTTCAATATCAGAAAGCACTGAGAAGTTTATGCTTTGTCTGCATATCATCAATAGTAATGCTTCAAATCAGATATCACATCACGAAAGGAGTGATTTTTAATTGAGGAGAGGATTGAAAGATTACATTTTGAGAGGACCAACATCTTCGACGTAAGGTTTTTTGGTGAATTCGATCTCCGTCTTGGTCTCCATCTCTCCAATCAAAGAGCTGTAAAAATCAGAACCCGAACAAGTTCAAATCGACGTCAGAGAAAGAAGAAACTGAGGAAGAATGGAGAGGAATCGAACTTACGGTGATGGAGGTTGGGGTTTTAGGGTTTAAGCTGCAGCAGATCGAGTGAGCAGGCGGGAGATACAGAACGGCTGGCAAAAAAAAACGGAGGGGGCGGTGGAGAGTAAAAAACCCTAAAAGAGAATCGAACTCGCGACCTCTGGCTGCTAAAGCTAGGGTACTTTGCCACAGAGGTATATATACTAAATGACTATTAGGTTACACGTTTATATATATAAAGACTATTTATGAGCTTTATTTTTTATTTATTTATTTTTATTTTGAAAATTACCGACAGTTCTTTAAGTCGCCTCCCTCCCTCCCCCTTATAGAGAGATTTGCCCTAATTTTTGTGGAGAGCAGAGCAGGCGGCGATGAAGACGGTGATGGGAAGGGTAACGAGTGAGAGACCGATCAGTCTCTCAAAGGCGGCAACGCTTCTCTCAAGTTTCGTTTCCTCAGAGACAGAGGCCTCTCAAGACGTCGCCGCGTACCTCCGACGCGCCTCCGCTGCCTTCACTGAGCTTAAGAGCTTCCACAGAGAGATTAGATCTACTACCAAGCCTGAATCCGAGGCAAAGGATGAAAAGAAGAAGAGCAGAGAAGAAGAAGATGTTGTTGAGGAGGAGAAGGAGAGTGTGAAGTTGGAAGAGGAGGCAGTGAAGAAAGAGAGAAAGAAGAAGAAGAAGAAGAAGAGCAAAGGTGAAGAAGATGTTGTTGTTGAAGAAAAAGTGGATGTGAAGTTAGAAGAAGAGCAAAGGAACGATGATGAGAGCAAGAAGAAAAAGAAGCACAAAAGGAAGAAAGGTGAAGAGAAGGTGAAGTTAGAAGAAGAGCAAAGGAGTGACGAGAAGAAGAAAGGTGAAGATGTTGTTGACGAGAAGGTGAAGAATGAAGAGAAAAAGAAGAAGAAGCGGAAGAGTGATGGAGAGGTTGGTTCTGAGGAGAAGAAGAAGAGCAAGAAGAAGAGGAAATCAAAGGAGATTGATCCTTGAACTTGCTTTCTTTTGAGACCAATTTTGTAGTGTGATTTTTTTTTTTCAAAAGTTTCGGGTAAGTGTAGGCTTAAGATGTTCCTTATTGACAATTATGATTGATAAAAAGATTTGATTTTGTGGAACTCTTTTTGGTATTGTGATTATTATTGCCTTCTTTGCCGTTACTATATTTTCTATAACTCTTGAATGCAAAAAAGTCAGCAACTTTTTATACAAAACTCTCTTCTGTTTAGGCACTTACTCGTACGCATACAAGTTCTTTGCATCAAGGAAGAAGCTTTTCTTCTTCTTTTTCAATGCAAGGACAGTTGATCCTCAGAACGTCTTGCATGTTTTTTTTTTCTTTTTGTCTATTACAATGGTTCTTTGGTTCAGTTTCATGAGCTAGCAGAACATTTGATTTTATAGACATTATCCCTTGTGAAGTTCTTGAGAATGTCCAAAAAAAAAAAATATTATTGATTCAGGACAAAGTAGGACTTAGATTAGGATATCAACATTTCGATTTTTCAGTCTTGTCCATCTAACAAAGCGATGTCATATTCAATAACTCATACCAGGCGTGTATCTCCAAATGGACACCGTTCTTCACATGAACTTCTGAGAGTAATGTTTTCACTGATGGGCGACCAGCTCTTCGCAGGTGCTTTACTGAAACTTGTGTCTGCGTTCTCTTGCAGATGTGGGTGTTGTATCAATGTTTACATGGACCATCATCGGGTTCAAACAGTCAGTTGTTACTGAGATTCTGATAATAACTATACAAGGTAAGCACAACTTTTGCAAATTAAATTGTATATATATAATTTAGCATGGCTATTACATTACAGTTACAGAAGACAGAGCTTTGCAGCAGAAAATTAACAGAACAGAAATTGACCTCATGTCAAATTATTGAACAGGACTTCTTGACCTCATGTCAAACTGATAAATGGCCGGAAACAAACAAAAAAAAAATACACGAAGCTTGGAAGAAAGAAGAGACAAGAAACAAAAATTAAAAAGAAGGACTTGAATCATGAAGCAAGATTTATCAGCATTTGGGCAAGTCTGCAGGAGGAGGGAGAAGTTTCTGATTAGGCTTATCTCCATCAAGAACAAGCCAAGCCATCCTCAGACCCCAACTGGTATGTACTTCCAAATGACAGTGCATGAACCACACTCCTGTCCAAACATTTTGTAAAATTTAGTTAATACTTTTCATATCAGATTAGACTCATGTAAAGCTATTTTCTCTTACCTGGGTTATCTGCAAGGAACCGAATAGCAGCCCATCCACCAGATGGCACACCAACCGTGTTCCTCTCTATCGGATCAACAAGATTGAAGTTCTTAGGATCCTTGTTCGGGTCAAAGTTCCCAAACCCTTGGCCAACGACAAAGAAGTTGAAACCGTGAAGGTGAAGAGGATGGCTTTCCGCCCCAAGAATGCTAGTGTCTTGCATCACCAGCTCTACACTCGTGTTATAACGCAGAACCATCAAGTTCGTCCCGGTGCTAACCATGGTGTTGTTAGGTGGAGTGCCTGTGTAGTTAAAAGGAACAATGGGATTCCATGGGAAGTTTGGAGAATACACTCCATTGGATTGCCCAGAGTAGTGAGACTGAAGGAGAGCTTTTGTTGGCAGCGTGAAGGAGATGTTGCTGATTGATGCAGCAAACATTGTGGTGTTAGTAGGACCCTGGCACGTCTGGTTGTTCTTATGGTTACACGGGTTTGTTCCCAATCCTACCGTGAAAAAGAACTTCCTATCAACCTTCTGAGGCACGTTCGCCGGGAACTTCTTGCTGTTCAAGCTACGCAGCTTATTACTGAACTTGGTAGCAAAGTTTGTGTCGTTTAGAGCAGGAAGAACCGGTGTGAAGAGCTTAAGATTCTTGATAGAGGTCTTTGCATGTTTAGGTTGTTCATATTCCAAGATGCCTGCGACTGTAGTGTTGTCAAAAGTTCCTTGACCTGTGGCGTATGGTCTAGCGGTCATGAAGAAAGAGGCACTCGGGTAACTTGGTTTGGTCTTAAGCAGGACGTTTGTGGTCTGGCCAGGAGCGATCAAGATGGTGTCCGTCTCGAATGGCTTGACGTAGATGGCATCAGCTTCAACAACTGTAACCGTGTGGTTTGCAATGCTGAAAAAGAGCTCGTCATTAAGTGCAGCGTTGATTATTCTGAGAAGGTATGTCTTTCCTGGCTCCACTCTCAGTCTGAATGTATCTGTTTTTTTAACATTATTGGTTATTGATTCATATTTTTATTAAAAACATGATGAGTTGTAGGAATCAAACACTTACCTTTAGATGAGCAGTTGTATAGTGGACCAGGTAGACCGTTGATGGTGTATGCATCAGAGACATTAGGACCACCTCCTGTCAGGGTAGCTTGGCGGATGATTGCCTCAGTGTCTGTATTGAACCACTCCCCTGAAAATTTTAACCATTAAAAAATCAGTAAATAATGTTTTGAAATCCTCATTAGATTCTCAGTCTGTTTAGTCATCATCCTCACCAAAGACCATGGGAACTTCTTTGTGAGGTTTTGGAAACGGGTAAGGAACACCTTGTTTGGGAAGTATGATAAGAGGACCATAGACTGTTGCTCTGAGCCATGAGATGTGTGCATGGTACCATAGAGTGCCTCTTTGACCAACAATGGTGTAGTTGTATACATAGCTTTGCCCTGTCTGAATAGGACATTGGGTTATGTAAGCTGGTCCATCAGCCCAACCAGACCGTAATTGCCTGATCCCATGCCTGAGATTTTTTTTTCAGGTGTTAGTAATCAATCAAACATTGCTTCTTAACAGTGCTAAAAGTCTTTTAAATTATTACCAGTGGAGAGAGATATTATTTGGCACATGGTTAACAACTTTGATCAGAAGCTGGTCACCTTCTCTAGCAATAATCTTAGGCCCTGGAAACTTCCCGTTTACAGAAACAAGGCTCTTTGTGTGGCAAAGACGTGTCACGTTGTGCATTTTTATCTGCAAAAAAAGTATGAAACATCTTATCATCATCTGCATCCTTTCATGTATAATCTGAACATTTACACAGAATAAACAAATCTTTACATACGTCCAGCGTGTAATGCCTTGTTTTCCCAAATACAGTTTCAGGAAGAAGAAGAACACAAGAGAACACAGCAAAGAGAAGCCAAGACGCCATTTGGTATATATATCTTAGGAAGTTTAAATAAAGCTGGAAGGTCACTTAATACTCTGCCTCTGTTCTTTTTATTGTTTTCCTGTAGATTGTGGATTCATTGTTTCAGCATTTAGTGTATATATAGGAAGGGAAGTTAGGTGCTTGCTTGAGCAGGACATGTAGAAAAACATTTTGTAGTTGTTTATGTAAAAACAAAAAGAAAAGATAATTGGTAGAGAAGTCTATGTAATTCCAGACTCTTGATTTTGACTAGCTGTTAGAGCATACATGATGACAGCTTATCAATGAGTGGTGTCAAAGATAAGTCAAACTCTTTGACCCTCTTAAGCCCCTCAAAATCTCGTAGTTTCTTTTTCAAGATTATGGCATAGAATTAAATATGAAATGCTTTGTCCAAAAAAAAAAGGAATTAAATATGAAATGCAAACTTGCTAACTATAGTTTCTTTAGTATCATAGTTCCTCCTGTTCTGATTCTTTGACAGCTTTGAGCCTTTGAGTATATTAGACTTACAAATTTTTACATGAGGAGGTAAGTAACTCGCACCAAATGTGGCAGTTGATATCGTTAGATATAGTCAGAATTCTGCAAATAATTTAGAACTGTATTGAACTTTTAGAAGGGTAACATTTGTGGTTAACGGTTATGTTTTTAACTCTTTAGTGGATTTCATCATTTCATAAGGCATTTTAAGTCATAAGTACATCTGTTTATTAATTATTTGGTTTTATTTTGCAGGTGGGAACTTTTTAAGGAGATTAATCGACGTGGAGCTAGTCAGAACATTCGTAAGCTAAAATTGCTTGGGGAATAAGCAAAGAGAGGGGGGATGGTAGCTATCAGAGAAGTCACGATTAGGGTTAGATATCAAAATCCATGAAGGTTATTGTCAATATATCGTGGATTAGAAAAACATTGAGGAAACCTCAAAATAAGGTTGGCTTTTTTATTTCCCAAGCAAGTGACCTAACTCCCTTTTAAGTTCGTATCCTCAAAGGCATGCCACATATACATGCTTCTCTCTCTACACAAATTGATATATTGTATATAATATTCATATTTGTTGGAACTATATTGCAATAATAATATGTATATATAGGATTTGTTTGCTTGTTATTCGTCTTTCATATTTATAATTTTGATGGAATTTACAATCAAAATATGATGTAGACAAGGTTTGCTAACAAGTAGGTTTCAACTTATCCCGTAACTATGAGATCGGTAGTTAAAATATATAGTGTTTCTTTATATCATCGTGAAAATGTTTTTTTTTTCTTAACTAATGATGTAGAAATGTAGTTCAGACCATTTGTAGGTTTTTACAGTTATGCCTTTTAACAAAATTTAGTTGGTAACTCACAATCAATAATAGTAAATTTTTTTTTGAAACTCGATAATAGTAAATATAGTTACAGATATTTTTTTTTTTACTAGGCATGTTTCTGTCCCGTGACACGCGAGATCATTATTTTAATCAGGGGTATTTCAAAAATTATTTGTCCGGGTAATTATCTCCCAAATTATTTGATTATGAAGTTCTTGTATGACTAACGATTTCAACTATTGTTTTCTAATACATTTAAAAATTAAAATTTTGATCTTGCAAGTATTCAGAAATCAGACCAGTTTCATCAATCTCCAATTTAAACACAACTAAACTTTTATCCGCGTTTTATAAACGCATGATTTTTTTTCAAAATTTAGTTTAATGAAATTATATATATATATATATATATATTAAATTTATGTTTATATATGTGGATTAGTTTGATTTTTCATTTTTGCAATAATCACATTTACCTTGGTTCGAGGTAAATTTATTGCATTCTAAAAATACAACATACATTTTATATTATTGGATAAGTTTAAATCAATATTCCTATTTTAATAAGATAGGTGACTTAAATTTAGATATAGCTTTCCTAGATACAATTTAAATATTTTCATAATTGTAGGCTTTTTAAATATATTTTGTTCTGTATTTTAAATATTTATGTGATGTTATCCAATTAGTTTGAATTGTCAAGAAGTAAGATAATAATTATAGTTCATTTGATTATTGTTTTCGCCTTAATATCTAGAGAGCAGCCGATTTGCTAAAGATTTTTCTGTAATCTGTTATAAAATCTTCATTTTTAAATTTTCTAAGATTTTGTATTAAAATTACAATATAGCTTCTTAAAATATTTGAAAAAGAAGTAAAACTATTTTTTTGAAAAGGGCTTCAAAAAGAACTAAAAACTTTGATTGTCATCATAACCGATAAGATTTGTAATTCGAATATTAATGATCTATATGAATTAATTCGATCTCAAGGCACATAAAACTTGATGCAAGGTTATATACGCTATATGAATTTGGTTTTACGCTCCTAGTCATCTGACAAATCTTGAACACTATCATGAAGATTTAAGATATTTTTTGAGTTTTATTGCTGATAAAGCAACCCACATTAGAATTCAGTGAGGAAGATAATACTTTTTTTGGAACTCCGTGAGGAAGATAATACAATACATTTATAAAAAACAATTTCTCAGAAAATATTTTTGGTAAAAATTCCAGTGACTTAACACCGTAGAAGTGTTTGGTGACATGTTAACAAACGTTGAAGAAGATGACAAACTCTAGCAAATCACTCATTCATTTTAAGAAATTAAAGGAAGTGGTCAGTTTAAGTACGATCCCAGGTTAATGAGTCAAGGATTGAGAGCATATAAATGATTTGATTAACACATATTAACTGATATCACGAATGGCATCAATATTAATTAATACTAGATCTTAATCCGCGGTTTGCAAACGCGGAATATTTACAATGAAAATTTCACGAATAACTTAACAAATATTTTGTTAATTTGAAAGAGTGTATGTATTTAGAATATTTTTACATTTAAATCAGTGCTTTTTAATTCGACATGGATCTGTTATTATACTGGTTAATTTGGTGATCCAATATAAAAATATTCATATTTTAAAAGTCACTAAAACCCGAAACTAATTGATTGAACCGATGGATGACCGATATGTAATCTAATTTGATTTAAATCGTTATGATTTCATAATTTGTCACCTTTTAATCCAAATTTTAAAATGCATTGTTTTGCAATTTATGAAATTATGATGTTTTTACAAAATTTTGATAGAAAAAATGGTAGATCGAAAATAACTAAGTATGATGTTGTTTGGAAACATAAATAATAGTATAAATAAAGAAGTATATTGTTTAGAAATATGAATAGTAAAATAAAGAAATGAATCTTAATAATTTAATTTAATGTAGGCTTAACTATAAAATAGAAAAGTATATTTAATTTAAAAACTTACAAAATAAAAGTTATATCCAACACAATGTTTCTGTTTTAATGAGATAGATTGGTTAGATTAAAAACATTATATTAAGTCACAACATGTTTAATATGCCTAAATTTAAAATATGTCAAGGTAAATTCAAATAGAACTCTAAATTAATAGATTAGATTAATGTGAATTCTTCAATTTTACCAACTAAATATCAATCTTAAGTTGAAACCTAAATTAATCTTAGGCTTACGGACAATATTAAGTGAATACATATATGAATTGGTAGTCTACTAACAAGATGAAATTATTGGACTTAAGCGCAGACTTAAACATGCTACAAGCATACAACATTAAACACACACTTAGATCCGATGGTGCTTCTTCGTCTTTTCCTTGAATGTTATTTTGGTTGGTGCATATATCCTTTGTAATGATATCTCTTTGAAAAATACTTATATTAAGTTTTTTTTTTAAATTATACAGAAATATTCTGACCCCATATAAATGATCCAGACTAATCACTTGTTGTCATATATTGGTTATATGTCTCTAGCGATGCCGAAATATTAATTCCCCAGTGACCGAGATTATATTAGGTATTAGTGTGTAACCTTTTCGTCTTTCCTTGAATGTTATTTTGGATGGTTTTTTCGTCTTTCCTTGAATGTTATTTTGGTTGGTGCATATATCCTTTGTAATGACATCTCTTTGAAAAATGCTTATATTAGGTATTAGTGTGTAACCTTTTCTTCTGGGTATGAAATTAATGACAAACCAAACCAAAAGCAGGCTTGGATATGCTAAAACATAATAATTATATTTGACATTATCAATTAACATTTTTCGCGTATCAACATACGTAAGATGTAGACATGATGTCAAGAGAGTTTGATTAGATTGGAGAGTATTTGTATTGTACATGTTTTTCGCTTATTTATTTTTTACATATATATTCTAGTTGCACCAACCTTGATTTCTAAAGGCTACATATAAATAGTATAATGTATTTAGGTATGTATACATATAGTAATTAGACAATACGCACATATATACACATATATAGATCAATGTAGACAGTTACTAGCCACCTTTTACGTGAACATATAAAGATCGGAATAATTATAAAGTTCTCTAGGAAAATATGAGTTTTCGTAATAGTAACCAAAATTCGACCTGCACAATTAGCGTTACATATAATAACTCTTTTTATTAGTCTTTCTTGTCTTTTTAATAATCTTTGAATAGAATTGGTGAATAATGATTATTAAGATGCTTTAAATAAACCACGTTGGTAGTGGGGTAGTGGTCTTGAGGTAGTTACGACTCTAATGCAGGACCATGTTTCGAAACTCCGTGTGACCACCCAGGCTAATGTTAAATCGTAAGAATACGTGGAGTGCCGTGGGCCTCGTGGGATTAGTCGGTTGACATCGGTCGCCGGACCCCCATAGTTATAAAAAAAAAGATGCTTTAAATAAATGCTGAAGAAAAGACAATCTTTAATAACGTAAAAAGAAAAAAAAGCAGTGTATTATTCCTTAGGGTTACACAATTATTGAATTCAAATATGCCTGTATCACTATGGTTTACTCTTTTTTTTTTGATAAAATGTTAAAACTTATACTATTTTTTAGATTTTACAAATGTTAATAACAACTTATTACAGAAGAAATTAAAAATCACACACACAACCAACTCACTCAAAATCGAAAAACCTTCAAGGAAACCTAGTAGTACCCGAAAAACAGAACTGCAATAGCGAAGGGAAAGAGTCCTGCGATAGGAACGAGATCAGGAGGTCTCACATAAGACGGTCTAGGGCGCTGGCAGGGATGCGGGAGGTGTTGACACAGCAGTGAAAATACGAGCATTACGCTCTCGCCAAATAAGGTACACTGCTGATTAAAGGATCAGTTTGATGACGAATTGTTGCAGAAAGGAGGCATGACTGATCAAAGCTGAAGCAGAATGAATATCCAGAGGCAAAGTAGGCATAAGCCTGAAGCAAAGTGACGCCAAATGCTGGAAGAATACTCACACTCAAAAAAGAGGTGATGGTGAGTTTCGATGCCTGTAGAGCATATGACACACAGTTCACGGACATTTAGATCCACCTTCGGAGGTGGTCTCTTGTGTGTAGTCTCCAGAGCAAAACCAACCAAGTAACAAAAGCATTCCTAGGTATATGTGTAACGACCCGTCCTCGGAGTGTTTTTAATTTTGAAGAAAATAGAATGCAAGAAGTTTTATTCTACAAGAAGTGTATTTTTCTAAGTGTGAAAACACATGTAATCGTGAAGATTAAGGATAAAAATGTATTTGACTAAGTGTCGGATCTTAAGTGAGCTCATGGAATAAATTTGGAATTGGCGGAGCGATTGTAAACTGATTATCGAACGATTAAAGCATACATAAGGAGATATCAAGACCGCAAGACCAATTAAGGAATGTTTGGCTGTTGGATAATGCGGGTTCCAAGCAAAGGAAAGTTTGATTAGCCATCACTGCGGGATAATGAAAAAGGAAGGTCAGATCTACGGGAGTCAGCTAAGAAAAGTCTTAAGTGACCGGCTTGGTGAGGAAGTCTTTGACCAACCAAATACGGAGACCACACTAAATGTCCGGCTTGGTGAGCAAGTCTGGAAAGTAGTATAAAAAGAGACATTCAGCTCTCATGTCTAGACACAACCAAGAAAAAAATATTTAGAGATAAGTCAGAGCAAGAACGAGTTGGTAGAGAGAGAAGTTTGAGAAGAGGGATCGAACGAGGAGGAGCTAAAGAGTTCTTCGTCAGAAACACTAGGAAGTTTAGAGTCTTCGAATCCTAGAGATTCAGCTAAGGAGAGGATGTGATTCCTGGCATGTCAAATAAGAATTTTTTTCCTGGTTTGATTCATTAGGATCAAATTGTTCTTGAATCAAATTTGTTTATGGAAAGTTCGTTTATCATGTTCTTAGGAAAATGTATGATAGAATTTGTTTATGGAAAGTTCGTTCATGTGTTCTTAAGAAAAGCAAGTTAGAATTGATAGATTGATAACCGAGTTATGTTAGGATGTTTATGTGAGAAATAAATGTTTGATCTTGAGAATCTAAGTCATGAAATTATAATGTGTTTAAGGAAAGTATAATCGAATTGATTTAATTAAAGGAACTGGTCAAGAGGATGTAATGGACATTCAGGACGAAAGTTTAGCTACGGGCCGTAAGAGACCGACGGGTCGGTATGTTTGGTTTCGGCCGCAGGTTTGGCTACAGCCGTAGGATTATTGGCCTTTGGGTCGAATGGTTAAGAAATGTTATAGTAAAGAAATGATGGAACTAGTTAAGTAAAGGAATGATAGAACCGTATGCTAGGGTGTTAATATTGATTGAGTGTTTGGTTATTACTGTGGTGGACGGTAATGAGTTTTCTCACTGAATATTTTTGTATTCTCATGTTTTTTTTTGTGATGCAGGTGATGACTACTAGTTGTTTGGACCGGAGTGCAGAACGATGAAGAACTCATGGCGAGTCATTCATAAACTTGGGATTTTATTTACGAGTTTTAAGAATCTTATTTTTATTATTTTACATTATTTTCGTATTTATTAATAAAGTTGAGGTATTTGCTTAAGTTTATTTGTTCGAAAATCTGCTTTACTTAAAAAATTTCAAGGATTTTAAAAGATTTCGAGTAGCTTCAATAACCTTGGCATCTTTCAGTCCTTCAGTGACTATGGATTACTTGCTAGAGGTGAAACGCTTTCGTTTAGTTAACAAGTATGCATGTAACATGATTAGTTCTAACGCCAAGGAATATTTTGAAGCAATGTAAATTTTGCAATAGTTGTTTGTTCGTGTATCTATTTTCACAAATCTTCAGGTAATTGCATAGAATCTATGTTATAAGATATATATGGATATCTCAATGATTTAGCCTACGTACCAAACTACGTTTTGCTTAAGAGGTTGGACTCCTTTACACTTTGTTCTCATGTTACCTTCTATTCTCCACTTTTATTGCTTTATTTTTCTTACACGATCCACATTCATTTTTGTTTTAAAAATGTTAACTATCGGACATTCTCACTAGTACTCAAATCCTGTGTTAAAATTACGCTTGTGGATTTGTGGTATACATCATTAAAATTGGTTAAAAGTTAAACCTTGAGAAAGATTCAAAAGAAAAAAGTTAAACCTTGAGAAAACTACAAGTAGAAAAAACAAGAAACAAATATTTAAAAAACATATGTTTTGTCACAAAAATAGAAACCTTTCCTAATATCAAACTTGCATTTCCTATACATTACCTATCTATCTGATAAAATAGTAAATTATAGTTCTGTTTTTAGTAATTTTTTTTATTGGTGCACTTGCGTATACTGTAAATATTAGCTTATTAAAAAGGATCGATTTCAAAAATACGGTGAACATTTTGAATTGTCCATTTCTGAGAGTTTTGGCAACAATCAAAAAGACTAATAAGAGAAGAAGAAAAATTAAAGCACAAATGCTTGTTGATATACAAACAATTTTGAGCAAAATATACTCGAGGCTTTTTCTTAATCAAAATGTTACTGTACATTTTACGGGGATAATTACTTTACATTAAGTCACCAACTACTTACAATGTGATCATCAAAATCGGCTTCTTTAGTTCAATAATAGTAATAAGATTAGTTTTGGTACGTAAAACTTGACATGCTTACCAAAATATCAGTTTTCGTTAAAAGTTTTCCTTATGGAAAGTAAAACGAGTGGATGACTCGAGACTAAACTCCTGACAAAGATCTCTAAGTGGTCGAACCAGTGTTGGACTTCCACAGTAGAACACGCCTGAAAGAAAACATGTTAAGAATTGCATGCAGATATAAATAAAATACTTTAAAATAAGAATTTTCAGAATCTTTATGAATAACATAATGAACTTTTTTCACATTTGCACCAAAAAAAAACATAATGAACTTTCAGAAAGTAAAAAATGAAAATAAGAATTACTAAAAAGTGCTTACCTATTCGACATGCTTCGTGTTTGCTTGACAATTCCGAAAAAACCTTCCTCCAATTGGGTCTTGCGAAATGTGTTCGTATCTGATTTGTATTTTAAGAAGTTAAAATTTATAAATTAAACTATTAAAAATTTTATTTTTGCTTAAGAAATAAAATTATCAAGATACATGTAATTGCCTAAGAGTGCTTAATCCCCACCGTCATTAAACCGCACCAACAAGTGTCATTTAGCCTTTATATGTTTAAGATTGATGAACACGAACAGAAAGTTAGGTAGGACTAGTATTTTTTTGTCAACGACTCTAGTGATTAGTTCTTAACATTAACACTTTCTTTTCTAAATCCCTTCAAATATATAGTTAAGAAACTGATGACAAAAAAGTTTTAGTTAAGAAACTAAATCCAATCTTTTTTTTGAGCAACTACTAAACCCAATCTTATAACCAAACCGTACCGATCCAGCTATATAAAATTGCAAATGATTCTATACTTTTTAAACGTCCCAAAAATGCTAAAACGAAAGCTAGAGTGGACACCTCGTTTTTGGTGATTTGTAATTATAAAAATTGAAAACTTACCCGGCTTTCGGAGACAATGTCAACACCGTTCTTGGCATGTTGAAGTTTCTGAACCATTGCGATTAGGGCAGATCTTGCATCTCCTGCTTCGTACATGCTTGTTAAGTAGTTATGCATTTCAATCACATGCTGTCAAAAGAAACAATAAAAATAGACTTTAAATTTTGATTACTGAATTTCATATCTTAAAACCTTGAAAATAGTTGATGCTTTTTTAGCACCTACATTTTTATGAATTGAGAATGTTGAAACTGGTTCAATTTTCATGTATTCATTTAACATGTAAACTGCATTGAACAATAAAAATTAAGATGGACAACTTACGGTTTTATCATACTCGGCGATGTCATCCATAACTCCCTTGAACCAATCAAAGGAAGCTTGTTCTCTTGTCACCCAAAAAAAGTATGCTCTCTGTGGAAACTTCTTGCCTCCTCCACCACTAATACTATCACCTCCTACGCTCTCTCCTCCTACACTTCCTTCGTATTTTTGCCCCTATATTTTCCAATATTCATAATATAGTCCCTCATATTCCATCTTGTTCAACCTCACATATGTATGGATTAAAATGTTTATACTACTTACAACTTTGGGAATTCCGGGTTTTAGATGGTTTAACATGTCTTTCAGTATGCTTATGAATGGAGTTGCCCCAATCCCAAGTCCAACTAGCAAAAGAATATCAAACTTCTGATAATTTTGTGCTGGAGCTCCATACGGTCCTTTGATGAAAATCTTTGGAAACCTGGATTGAAACAAGTGTTAATTATAACATGCCTTTTACACTTTTGATGAGGCACCCAACCATACGGTGCACACAAAAAAAAAGCACCCAACCATACATGTAGGTGTAAGGAAAAAAAACTGATATATAATAGCTTTTTAAGTAATTGTTAGTTTAGTATAATTTCACTTACAAGAGTTGTGATTCTTCAATGTGGGGATTTGCACCTGTTGCTCTTGTTTCCATCCTCATAAGACTATTTGGTTTAGGCTTTGCGGCTGCTTGAGGAGGGGGCTCGCATGTCTGCAAACACAATAGAGAATAATATAATAGTTTACAATTAAACTTAAGAGTTTACTAGTTAAGTATAAGTAACATACTAACATGAAAGACAAATATCACGGCTGTGCTGAAAATAAAGAGTTACAAGAAAGTACCTTTGCGAATGTGTTCCTAAGTTCAGTTGTCCAATCACCTAAGGCTCTTATGTGAACACTTAAATAGTCATCTCCAGGTGCAGAAGTGATGGAGAAAGGATGCCTAAATAAAGAATAATAACAGTAACCGATGGTACTATTTAGTTAGTATTTACCTAAATATTATGATTTAACTTATTTTGTTGTTGAATATATTTAAATAAGTTCATAATTCTGATTTAAAATTTATCTTACAAATGCATTGACTGTTAATATTTAGATTACCATTCGAATTGTGAGAGGTCAGGACACTTGACAAACATGTACATGCCACTTTTGTATTTGAACGCGGGAGGTTTGGTCACGTAAAGTGCAAGAACGTTACCCGAATATACAATAGCCTGTAATAAGATAAAGAAAATAAATATATATTAGAAAAATGAAAATATGTTTTTTACTTAATGTAGACAATATATTAACTTTTTCTTTAATAGAACAAACAAATAGTAACCCTTTTGATTACCTTAATAACGTGGACACGATGGCTGTGGTCTTGAAGAACACGTGAGAAAAGCCTCTCACTTGCGTAAAACAGCATCGGTACGGCCACGTACATCCATGTCTGCATTTCCATTTATCAACAATTTGAAAAAAAATTAAGTTCAAATGCAAAATTAATTACTTTATATTGGTATGTGTATAGATAATAGCTTCAATTACCGTTTTCTCGTACCAAGGCTTCTCGATGATAAGATAGTAACCATGAAGAATGAGAAGAACATAAGCAAGAATCAGCAAATGATGAGCATACCAAAACGCATTAAACCCAGCAAGAACGCTAAACGGTTTAGGCAACTTCACTATGTTCCTTCTAAAATAATGCATCGCGAGCGTAAACGAGAATCCCATGAAGAAAATCATTAAAACCCCCGTGATTGACACTGACGTCATCATCAAACCTAGGTAGCTCGGTTGCGTGTGTCCCAAGGCTGATCCCGCGTACGTCAAGAACACGTCGTAAGAGCACGTACTTAATCTAGGGTAGTTACAGAAAAGGTGGAGCACTGTGTGTAGCAATGCATGGAACGCAATAGCATATGCAATCACCTTGTGGAAGTTAATGTTGTCATCGAATGGGATCATGCGGCTCAAGAACGATGACCTAAGCATAGTCAGGGTTTTCCTACAGACTGGGACCAAAATTAGAGCCATGTTGAATTTAAGCGTTTCGGCCGAACCTTTAGCGGCGCAAACGCAGCGTCCAGTGATGTTGTAGAGAGGGCTTCTCATGAATTCGTTGTACTTCCACATGAATAGATAGACGTTGATGAGGAGCCACAAAGTGAGGACCCATATTTTCTGCCAGTTCTCGTGCATCAGTTCTGTGGTCACTGAAACGTACTTGCTCATGGGCGTCCTGTACCGCTCTGGGATCATCGCGCGAGTCAGCGTTTGAGATTTCTTCATCTTCTCCGTATCAGCGTTTGACACCATCCCTGTTAATAGCACTTCTAACTGCCACATCTGGTTGTATAAACTATAAAATGGTCAGAACAAAACTCTTATGTTTTGAGATAAAGCAAAAAATATAAAAATACAATTTTTCGCAAGAAAACTATAACCTAGACATGGCGGTTAGGCATAGGTAAGTAAAATGTTGGTCTATGATCTCTAGATTTTTTAAAAAGATTTACATTAACATAGACCTCCAGTTTGTATATTCTTTTATCAAAAACTTTTACTAAATTGTTTATAGTTTCCAAAATGTCATGACCAGCTATATCTCTAGAACAGACGATATATTCAAAAATCTATTTATATGAACTGCAATAAGAGATGATTTAAAAAAAAAAGTTTGCCGATAATCAAGATAATTTTTTGGATATGTATTATATAATAAATAGTACGTTGTTAAAACTATTCTCTATACTTAGACGCTAACCAAAACAGATATAAATTTTGAAAAAGAAAAGAAAGTTAAACCTCGATGTATCCCTTGTGATCAGGATCGAGTTCTTCCATGATCAAAGAAGCGTAAGCGGCAGCATTCTTTTTGAGGTTCCCAAGGCGGTTCGCGGCTGCGCTCAAGACAATGACTTCTTTCACTTCATCTTCCGTGAGCTTACCATCTCCGTCCTTGTCACACCTGATCAACAACCACAACCGCAACGGTTAGGCTAAACTCATTAAGATATATGTGAAGATGTATAAGATTATATAAGTAATTACATGTCGAAGAAGATCTGGAGACGACAATCAAGATCTTTCTTGATCATGTCTTCCCAAAACAGCTTAAGTTGTTCTTTATCAATACCACTTTCTGTCTCTATTTGCCTTCTCCGACCCAATGCCTCATAAACTTCTCCCGCAAATTCCATTGTATCTCCCATTCCTACCAATATACACTAACGACGTTATAAATTTCCTTTCCTAACAAAAAATAATAATGTTATTCGTTCGTCAGTAGTTAGTGTATATGCATGGATGCACACTTAATCTTCTTGAAAATAGTCAAAGACGCATTCCAAAATAAATAACCTTTGCACACAATGTATATATCCATTGGTATAGTTTCGTTAATTACCGATGCAGACGCCGAACTTCTCTTTAGGCAATTTGCCGTCAACAGAAAACTGATTAAACCGGTTCTCAATAGATCTCCAAGAATCTCTTTCCTTTCCCGTGACGGTCCGATCAAGGAACCGTAAGCTCTGGAGTCCCCTAGCAGCGCTAGATGTTGTTCTCTCTACTCTTTGTGGACCCATCTTCTTTGGAAGGATCCCGGCACCTGGAGGCCCCAGGTTACCGCTTTTCCTCGTGCTTGGAGACCCAAGATTACCGCTCTTTCTCCAGTTCGAAACGCTCAACGTGCGGATTATTGATCCCACACCCCTTGACGCGGTCTTCTTCAGACCACCTTCGTTCTTCTTGACGTCCGGCTGTTTGGACGAAGTATCACCCATTGAATCGACCTGTACACTCTCTAACATCCATTTTTCATCGTTAGGACTGTTATTTTTCATCATCTTTTTCCGGGATCAGTAATTGATTGAAGAATCGTCGGAGATCTTATAATTCTATCTTATTTCCTAATAGTTTGTCTTGTTTTTTTTCTGGTTTAATCGAACTATTCGACAATGAGAAAAAGTAGGAGAGGCACTGGTTTTTGTATCGTTTGTATCTTTTTATGTTTATTTAGTTAGGAATGAATACGCATGGAGAGATTGCTAAAAATAGAAACTCCCGAGGAAAGCATTTGTTCAGGTCAACCACAGACGACCAATCAAAGACCTATAAAATCAATATTTGACTTATTGTAATCAATTAGTATATATATAAAGTCAGTTCTTGCCCCGTTTGATTCAGTTTCCAAAATTGTCAATAACAAATAGTTTCAAAAGAAAGAATCTGAAGAAGAAAAAATACAAATACAAAATTAAACGCCATGATTAGCGGTCGTGTAACCAACCAGTACCTCCCATAACAAGATAAGAATGGTAGCTATGATGGAAATCAAATCCACTTCAGAAATTAGAGTTAAGATTTAGGCTAATATATTGAGAATAATTAATTTATGATAAGAATGTTTATTGATGATCTTGTGTAAAAAATGTGTGTTATTGATTTTATTAGCTGATACAATTGTGAATAGTTGTAGGGTATATGAAAATGAAATAAGTACAATATCATTTAGCTATAGGTTTGATATGTAAAATTTGGAATGTCTTCTTCTTCTCCTTGGTTCTTCTTTTATAAGAGCAACTCCATTGGTGAACTTCTTATGTGTGATTCTTAGCATTTTATTTTAATTATTTTAATTAATTTTGAAAAGTTAAGGAATTTCAATTTTTTGGGTGTCCATTGGTGAACTCCCAAAAAAGAACAAGCACCACGAGAACTCCCAAAAAATCATCTTACGGTCATCTCCTTGTTCTGAACACAAGTCACAAGAACCGCAACAAAGACTACGAACACAAGAAGCGATTTACATGGATCACCACTATTATGTTTCTCCTGTCCAACAGTCACAATCCCTTCTGGTCTTTCACTTCCTTTTCCAAATTGAAGCACTGGACAAGTGAAGTACCCGTACACGATCCCAGCTACAAGTGCTCCCAGATTTGTCCTGTCATGGCTCACATGTTAGAACCAAAAAACACAGTACCTTTTTTTGATAAGATGAAATATTGGAAGCATACCAATCATCTATAGGACCGAAATGGCTTAATATGAGACCAATCCCTGTCATTACAATGGCCTTCTGAAACAAGTCCTCGTACTCATCTCCTTTGATCATCTCCTTGTTCTGAGATTGGTCCACAAGCCAAGCTCCTATTGTCCTTGCAGAGGAAAACATTTGTCCTGCTTCTATTCCCTGTTGAAGTTCTATGCTGAAAGACATGATCTTTACATGGGAATTCATGGTGAAGAGGGAACAGCGCCATCATAAAAAGCTCCAAATCTGTGTCATCATCATATCACAACATTCCCAAAAGAGAACTGAGTTGGTTTTAGACAAAAGATTGCACTTTTTAACACAAAGACGTGAAGAGCAGTTGAAAAAGCCTATATTGGATTCAAGAAAGGCTGTGATGAAGTAATATCTCACTTGGGCATTTAATCAAACAACATAAGGGCATAACTTTATTATTATTACTATTAGAGCAACGAGTACCAAAACCCAGTTCTTAGAAATAAGAAATCGCTTCTCTTTCCGATAATTTTTTAAGATTACAAAGTCGAGAGAGGAACCATCGGGAAGAATCACAATTACGATCCAAGAAAGTGAAAGATTTACCTTGGGAGAGAAGAAAAGAAGAAGAAAGCTGAGCCTCTATTTGCGTTGCGCAGATCGTAAGATGATTGTGGTAGCTAGGAGGAATGAAAAATTACGGGAGTTTCACTGGTGAACTCCCAAAAAAGAAGCTCCAGCAGCTGATTTAAACAGAGCCACACAAGAACAAGCACCAAGAGCTGATAAGATCATCTTCAAGATCAGAATCTTAGGAGAAGATGGAGTGATCGAGATGGGAGGAGGAAGAAAAACGGATTTCACCGACGAAGGAGAGAGAAAGCGCCTTCATTTCAACGTGCCACGTCATCTAGGATTCACCCCTTAAAATATTTTTAGTGTGAAAAATTAAAAAAATAATGTAAGAGATAAAGTTTAGTAAGAATTAGTAGTGGGATAAGTGGAAGAACCTAGCCAAAACACTTCTTGTCTAATACCCTAGATATACATCTTTCATCACTTTTTCAATTTTTTCTTTTTATTATAATGTTCTAAGATGCATTGAAATACACTGATAAAGATGCTCTTAAAGTTGTTAATTAAGAGGCACCTCTAACCATCCCAATTAATTATATTGTTTTTTAATCAAAACTTGGTAAGAGGCTGGGCTATAAACCCTTTAAAAGCCAGCGATAGAGATGATCTAAAGGATGAAGGTAGATCATAATGGCAAAGTAATATTCGGTGGGTATCAGGTGCTTTTCAAATCACATATATATGGCTTCAGTTTCATTTATGTTTTAGTCTACCTGTGTCAGTTCGGCGCTGTATATCCTTAATGTTCGGAATGAGCTTTTATCTTTCAAAGGCTTAATGTCTTCTTGACGATGGTAGATAGGACTTTTGGACTGGGTATGGAATGGAGTAAAATCCGATTCTAACAGGGTTCATCATCACAAGCAATCTTTGCAATGTCCGAAACAATAGAACTGGAGGCACGTGAAACCAAATCAGTGAAAAAAAAATCAGTGGAATAGTTTGTAACAAGGGGACAATTCTGAGTCTCTGAAAATATTTTCTAACAATACAAAGTTGATAAATTTTAAAATAAATAAAATTAACTAAACCACAGAGGCGTAGTTTATATAATATCACCAAACTATGTTTTATTTGATATGGTTAACTGGAAAGTTTTGGTTATAAATCTTCTCCAGTTCCCCTACACAACAAAGCCATCTCACACAGACGCAGTACGTTCCCCTATGCTCTTGTGCAACCTATCATTACTATGTAAAAAAGTATAATGGCGGATGGGGTAAACATTATGTGTATAAATGAAACAATTTTTTTTACATTGATAACACCAACCACGTCATTATATAATCTCTAAATTTCTTATGTATGATATGATGGCCAATTACTTGCGACATATGTGATATTGATGAATAATGTCATGGGATGATGATAAGCAAGGCAGCATATATCTTGTTAATGTTGAGTATACTTAGATTCCTTCTAAGTGTGGAAGATGTGGTAATTTAGGTCACAAAGGGAAGAGGTGCCTCCTTCCTTCTGAGCCTTTGCAGAATTCTACATTGCCGTCAAATTCAGGAAATATCAGTGCTGACATTCCCATTGTGGATATTGATCGCATCCTTCAACAAAGTGATAATGCTACTTCAGAATCGTCGCCACCTGTCTGTCAAGCAGACCTCAAGGATAATGAAAACATCTCAATTACTACTTCATAATCTGGTGCTGCTGTGCTACAGAATCTTATCACAGAGATGGAAGGTCTCCAGTGTGAACCTGAAACCAATCACGCCTTGCAAGAGGTTTTGGAGGCTAATTCTCAACATGCTTTGCTTACAGATGCTAGTATGGAGTGCCATGGTACAGGAGAATCAAGGTTCAAAACTGACTCATCTTCTTCTCATTTGCAACAAGAGGATGAACCTGCTTCACTTAACTCTTTCGCCACTTTATCCACATTAGTAGATTCACAGTCTACTCCCATTACAACATCAGTTATGGAGGTTTCTCCATCAAACATTATCAACAATGAAGGTTAATATATTGTAATTGTTGATCCCACAACCACAACACCACAAGCAAATGTATTTGAGAGTCCTTCTCGTTTCACAGTGCTAGGAGGTGTGATTGAAGCTGAGACAGAGCCATCAAACTCTCTTAGCTTGACAAGAGGTGGGAGAGAAACAAAACTTCCTATCAAATACCAAGACATGGAGTGGATGACGATTCGAGGGAGAGGAAAACATGACCGATGTGGTCGTGCTTCTTATCACTAGTTATTGTCTTTCATTGCATTGTTGATTGTCAAATCTCAAATTGTTGTTTCATAGGTTTGAAATTCACAATATCATGAAATATTATTTCATGCTAACTTTCTCGAACTATAAGACTTCTGTCTTATCCTTGTAATTTTTATGTTTTTAAATTGAAAGCCCTTTTTCAAAAAAAAAATGTCATGGGATGATGATTTCAAAATGAAGTTCTCCTCGAAATCCTTGTGTTAATAGATGTTCTGCATATACGACATCTTTGACATCTTTGATAGATAAGCTCGGCAGAAAACGACCACAATAAATAGCTCTGTTTACAGAATTATAAAATTTCTGATAAATTTTGCATCTTCTATCTGCAAAAAAATACTAGTAAAATAAATGGCATATGAATCTTCTCACCTAGACATTATTTGCGAAGTGATATGCCACATGTCTTTTCTACAATCGTTTTTACAAAAAAAATATAACATGGCTATTAAGATTGATGACATGTCATATAGTTAAATATGATATGGAAATTGCATTTAATGCTGATATTTTTTGGAAATCTTTTAGAATATGTCAATAACTAATATATGACATTTAATGTTGATTTATACTCCATCCGTTCCTGAAAATAAGATTTTCTAGACAATTCACGGATATTAAAAAAACAATCAATGTTTTCAATTAAACTTTTTATTTATATCTATTATACACTTTCCAATAACTATGAACCAATGATATTTAGTCAATTCAATTGTTTTCAATTAATGTGTTTTAAAAATATCAAAAAGTACCTTAAAATATATAGAACATTTATCATTATGGAACTACACTAAAATCTAAAAAATCATATTTTCAGGAACGGAGGTAGTATTTTGGTAAACTTTTTAGAATATGATAATAACTCATAAATCATTACTAAAATAAATTTATTCAAATATGATATTTTTAATTTCGAAATATTATTTAATTTTAATTTTATAATTATACAATTTTAATTATCCAAAATTTTCAAAAAAATTCTGCATTTTAAAAAAATTATAAATTTTTAATCGTAATATCATTAGTTTGTTTTAGATATCTACAAATTTTATAAATATTTTTTTGTATTATTTTTTGATAACTTTATAACTTTTATATGATTTTTTAGTAATTTTGTACAAGTTGATTTAATACATTTAACCAAAAGTCTAAGATTTTAATTTTAAATATATACATATATATTCTTAAATATAATTTAAAATAAACAAAACAATTTTTTCTTAATTTTATGTTTAATTAAATGATATTTATATTAATTATTGGTCAAAAATAATAAAATATATAATATTACTAAATTACAATTTATAATATAATTTAACTTTTTAAAATTTTATCACTGCATATGCGCAGGAAAATACTTAGTAGTAAAGCAATTATATGGGGACAAAAACTAATTAATAATAAAGGTAATAATAGATTTTGATCCGCACACTCGTGTTGGTGTATATCTCATAAATATATTGCTATTTATTTTTCATGTCAATATCAAAGCTGGATAAAAAAATTCAAATCTGAAGAACCGATCACGATCCGAAAGAATAATACAAAACCCGAACCAAAATTGATTAAATATCTAAATTATTCAAAATTTTGATATTTAAACAACCAAAACCATAACCAATTCGAACCGAAGTATTTTGGATATCAAAATGTATCTGAAAAAAAATTATATACTTATATATATATATATATATTATGGATGTTTTTATATACATTAAACCTAAAAATAATTAATATATATATAAAAATAGTCAAATATAAATATCTAACATAGTGGAAGTACACTCAGAACACCAAAAATATTAAAAATAACTATTGATTTTTGATCCAAAATTTAAACCAACCCAATTTATATGTTAAGTTTAGGTATTATGACATATGTTATTCATATTTATATACAATATATTATTTTATTTATATATTTTAAGAAATTCAAAATATATAATGAATTTTTAAAAATAATTTAAATGGGTTATCCGAATCCGAACTGAACCCGTAAAGATCCCAATATAATTCGAACGGAAATTTAAAAATATCTAAATGGAGCTGAAATTTTTGACCCCGGAAACTCAAAACCCAAACAGATCCGAAACGAACCCGAATGGATACGTGAACGCCCAGCCCTAGTCATAATTAGAACTGAAATTTAGAAATGAAATATATAAAATTTAAATTTTATTTTATGATTATTTTACACAAAATAATATTTTTAGGTAATTAGATTAGTCCGTCTTGTATATTTTAAAACTGATATAATGGATTTCCAATTTTTATTAATAACATAAGCCATTACATTTTTCTTCTTGACATACTTTTATCCATGTTTCAAATTTTTAATCTTTTGCATTAATTTTCTATGAATTATTATTAATTTTATGATATTTGTTTTTTTTGAAAATTGAACTTTTGAAATTTTTATATTTGACTAAACTAAATAAAGTAATAATATTGTTTGTAATTTTTTTTTATGGTATACTATTTATATTTCAGTTTGTATTTTTATTTTCACCATAAAGAATTGTAAATAAAAAGAATTGTAAATATAGTGATAGAATTGTAAATAAAAAGAAATATAGAAAGAAAGTTGTTTAATTTATTGTAAAATGGTTAAATATTTAAATAAAAAAAAGTATTAAATATGTTATTCATGTTTCTAAACAATTCTCTATTAATTTATTGAAAATATAATGGCTAAATATGTAAATAAAAAAAGTACACATGTCTACTATCCATGTTTCCAAACAAATCTCATTTATTTTATTATTTTTGTTTCCAAACAATCCAATTATGTACTTAAACTTTAATAATATAGATATTTTTATTATTTTATTAGGAATGCACAGCTCAACTTCTAGTATTATATTAAGGTGCTGGCTGGTTTTCCCGCTACCACCCGCAAACGCAGCTTTTGCGGTTCATAGCGGTTGTTGGCGTTTCAAAACAATCACAGAAAATGCTACAAATCGCTTCAAACCGCTCCGAACCTCATAAAATCAAAAGCTGGTTCCAGTTAGCATTTGCGGTTGCGGGCGGTTGCGGGAGGGTAAATTTTTCTTCTTTAAAAACAGAATAAATAAAAATAATACTAAAAATATCCAATAAAAATTTTCAATTGAAATAATAGAAATTGTAAAATGTATTCATATTATATTTCAATTTATATTATAAAAATTCAAAACTAAAATATTTTCTATAGATTTTTAAAATTGAATAATATGATTTTATAAATATAAATTTTATATTTATCATATTATTATGATTTTTAATATTTTTATAATTACATAAAATGTAAATATTTTTAAATTATTATTTAACAGATGTTGCGTTTGGTAGTTTACCAGTCATAAGAGTCCCGCAAACGCAACAATTTCAAACAGTTGTACCAATCGTACAAATCTCTAGAAAACGCTTAAAACCGCAACCACCCGCATCCGCAAACTCCCGCAACCGCAACCGCAACCGCTGAGGTTACACCAGTCAGGCCCTAAGTAGAGATTAAAAATTATGTACTGTCGTTTGTCAGCTTCTCCGTATTTATAAAGCGTTATGTTCCAATCATATGACGGATCTATTAGCAAAACAAGCTCTAAGCTGAATCAAACGCTCAGGTACTCCTGCCCGAAAAAAAAGAGCTGAGATACTCCTGCCCGAAACTGCCCGGATTTAGAAATTCATTTATCTTTATTTTTACACGAAAATTTATAAAAAGACAACGAAACCAAGAGAAACTTCTATAATTACAACTCTACCTAGGACTATCCAAACCGGGCCCAGAACCGACCCAAACAAATCGGATATCCACTTCCAGAAATTGAATTCCCTAATACGTTTCCCCTCTCTCCCCATATTGGTTGATTGAAAAGACATAAAGTTCACCGTCTCTCACTAAGTAGAATTTATTCGAGTTATCTGAAAACCCTACTCAATTCGAATCCTCAATCGACAATCAAAAACACAAATCATGATGAATCCAGACGTTACGAAGGCAAAAGAAGACGGCTCGAGTAGTGTAGTAGGAGATGAAGCAAACCCAAGGATTATCGAGAAACCTGTCGGCCCAGGAACCGACCAAAGTCCCAGAGATGCAAATGAAAGCGAAGACAATGCCAGTGGAAATGGAAAAGGGGAAGAGGAAGAATCAAGTAAGAAAAATGAAGGGGAGGAATCAAGAGAAGTAGACGAAGGAGAAAAAGAGAAGGAAGTCGGAGACGAAGGAGAAAAAGAGAAGGAAGCCGGGGACGAAGGAGATGAAGAGAAGGAAGTCGGAGACGAAGGAGAAAAAGAGAAGGAACCCGGAGACGAAATAGAGCCCCGAAGAAACGACGAAGAAGCTGATGAAAGGGAGATAATTCTATTTGGACGACATCATGAAACTGAGTCGCATGCAGATTCGGTAAGTATTGAAATTCAAAACTTTTACATAGATGATTTGAAAGATTAGATAAGTGTGGAAAACTAAGTGGAATTTAGAGTTAGTGATTGCTGAACTAAGTCGAAGTTTGTGAAACTATATGTTGATGGTTGTAAGATGTCGTACGTGATCCGGTTCTCACTTGAGTGCAGGTTGTAGATGACGAAGAAAAGGGCATGCTACCGAAACTACACTTTCCTTCAAGCCAATATCAAAAGTCTTTAAAGCTTTCAGGAAAATGTTACATTGACTCGGCGATAAGAACTATTCAAACGATCCTGAAAGCGAAGGAGGTGGAATGGTTCATAGAGCACCCACAATTCCAGCATTTCTTCCATATTAAAAACCGAAAGCAGAAGTGGATGGGAATGTGGGTTCTCGTTTTGCGATCAGCTTGTGTTGCGAAGAAACATGAGTTATGGTTTGTCGTTAATGGCGTCGCAATCCGATATTCTCTTAGAGAATTAGGACTCATTTCTGGACTATACTGCCATGAGTATCCCCCCAACCATGAGAGGTTGGGTGGTACAACATTCATGAACAAGTATTTTGGAGGGAAAAGGGTAACATACGCTGACCTGGAGAAGCAGATGTTGGCGATGAAATCAAAGCCATCTGAGGATCGTAAGAAGATGGCCGTTCTGTTCTTCTTAGCCAGCATCCTTGTCGGAGGCCGAAAGAGTGGTGAGGGAGCATCACCTGTGGACAGTTTCTTCCTGAGTGTTGTTGATGACCTAGATGCGTGTGTAATGTTCCCTTGGGGGCGGTATGCATTCGAACATAACTTGAAGGATGTCTCTACCTTTTTGGAAAAATGCGACGGGCTTGCGCCGACGAGTTAGGTTTTTACAAGCTTTCCTATCCCTCTGGAGGTATTCTCAAGCTCTCTTCAACATAGTTGTTTAATTGATGTTAATGTCTTTTTGTTGTGTGTTGGTAGTTGTTGGCCTTTGAGGCAATTCCAAGCTTGAGGAACCATTTCCGAGAAGATGTGAATGGTGCAAATAGTAGTTGCCCGCGGATGTGCAAGATGCAGTACAAACGGAAAAGTGGAACCAAGGAATTCAGTCTGAAAGCTGTGAACGATAAACTTGGTAATAATACAAAGGTAATTGATGTTTTATGTGGAGTCGAATTGAGGAGAAGGGACTTATGAGACTTATGAAAACTTGGTGAAACTAAGGTAATTAGTATTTTTGTGTTTTTACCACAGGATATTGAGAGTATCTTGGTAGCAACAGCAGCTGAGGAGGAACTTCTGGAAACCATAGGAATGGACAAGGAGAGTTGTTGGGCCGATGACGCCGATGATGCAGCAGTTGATGGTTGGACGAAGATAATACGGAAAGGGAAGAAACAAGTTTTCTTTGAAGAACAGTTCCGCATTGATTTAGAGTCTCGCACAGGTCAGATTGAAGGTCCCACCAATCCTATCGGAGGACCATCGAATAATGCACAATCTGGTCAGGCTAATGCTGATTCGGTGGAGGTTAGTGGAGCTACTCCTGGAGCTGAGGCTTTAAAAGCTATGGAAGGTCGGCTTATGAATGCAGTCAGAGATGCAGTTCGAGATGCTATCACTACAAGAAAAATTGGTATTAGTAGCACACGAAAAACGCTACCATAGGGTTTTCGTAGCGTTTTTGTAAACGCTCTGACAGCCGCAGCTATGGTAGACCCCCCCATATCATAGCGTATTTTTGTGTGCTATAGAAAATAGATATATTGTAGCATTTATTATGTACTATATTAAGCTGTTTTAATAGCAGCTTATTTTGGCTATTACATTATTTTCTATGGCATTTTTATTTTGTAATAATGTAATTTATAATAACATATTTTCAATGCTACGAAGATTAAAACTAAAATTCATAATTATTCCTGAAAAAAATAAAAATAAAATTGATTATTATTATTAATTTTGAATTTGGTTTAATATTAAAAATGGTTCAAAACTAATTTCGATATACAAATGAAACCGGTTTATATTAAAATTCGGTATACAACTGATTTCTGTTTATAAATTAAACCACATGTTACAAATATTTTCGGTTTACAAATTAAACCGGTTTACATACAAACCGGGTTTAAAAACAAAATCTAAAAAAACCCTAACTCCTTTGCACCACCGCCTCCCCCGATCTGCCTCCGCCGCACAACTTCTATCTATGAATAAGCCGCTACTCTGTCCTCCTTTCATGGTCGCATAGCCGCCATATCCATCACTACAGAGACTTCGCCTTACCTCCTCCTCCTCCTTCAAGCTCCTATGCCTTGTTCGCCTTCTTATTCCTTTGTCTTCGCCTCTTCTGTCTTTTCTTTGTCTCCTGATGTTTTTCATCTTCTGCTTATCCCTGAAACCCAGATTTCAAATCACACAGCAAAGTCAGATTAATTTTACAATGGGAGAAGAAAAATCTTATAAACTCTATCCCAAGTTACTTAATTGCTGACAAACCCAGATGAAGGATAGGCAAAAAAATCAACGCTTTGTGATAAATAAACCATAAGGAGATCGTTAAGTGTATAAATACCCAGATGGAGGAGAAACAAAAAAATCAAAACTTTATGTGTATTAAGCCTAAAGAGATGGTTAAGTGTCAAAATACCCGGAGGCGGAGATGCAAAAGATCACAGCTTTTGAGGAACAAACGGAAATCAAATTCAAAATACAGAGAAAGGAAGAAGACGAACGAGAAAGGGAAAGGAGAGAGTGAGAGATCTGTGAAGATTAGAGTTAGAGGAAGACAGAAGAAAGATACGAGAGGGAGATATGTGAATCGTGAAGAAGAAGACAATCCTTGTAGTCATTTCTGATTGGTGAGAGAGAAACAAATTGACCAATAAGAGAGAAGCACTAGGATAACCAAAAGTTCCATTTCTGACCATTCGATGAAAGTCAATCTATGGCTAAGATTAATCAATTAATTAAAACTGTTTATTTCATTGAATAGTTATTTTAGTAATTATAATTATATTTTTGGCTAACTTCTTATATAACATTAATTTATTCATTTACGTTTTATAAAACTAATGATATAAGATTAGCAAAATGATTAGGTTTCATTTATAAGCAATTTTAAGTTGAATAAAACAAATGATATAAAATTAACAAATTGATTAATGAGTGTTTAGGGTTTGGAATATATGTTTTGAGATATGTGGTGTAGAGTTTAGGGTTAAGATTTTAAATTTTAAGTATATGGTTTAAGTTTAAAAATATAGTTGGAGTTTAAGATTTAGTTTATATTATAAATTTGAAAATATTAGATTTATGATTTTGGTGTGAGGTTGAAGTTTGGGGTTTAGGGTATTATATTTAGGGTGTAGATTTAAGATTTAGTGTTTGGATTTAGAATATAAATTTTAGACTATTTTCTTAATGGTTAAATTTTGAGTTTAGATATAAGATTAGAGTTTGAATATAAAAACATTGAAGTTTTAAAATTTATGTTTAGGGGTTAGGGTTTAACCCTGAAACCTAAACTTTAGAAACAATCCTTAAAACTTAAAATATTTTTTTTGTTTTAATCTCAAATCTTATTCAAATAAAAATTTTAATATTTTTATAAATTTACTTCCAAATATTGATTCTAAACCTCAATCCATAACACTATGCATATATCATACCCCAAATTAATCATGTATCATAAAATATAACTAAAAATCTTAAAATTCTATTTTCATTTTTTAATTTAAAATCTTAAATTTAATCTAAAAGTCTATAATTATATATATTTTTAATTTATTTAAATATGTATTTTATAAATATAAATGATAATTGAATTTTTAAACATAACTTTTTATTTGATTAAATTTTAAAATTTCTGAGCAATCATAAAAAAAATATTTTCAAATCAAATATTTAAGCTTAACCTTTTAAAATATCATTCTTTTTGTTAATCATTCTCCTCTTCATTAGTAAAAATACATTGCATAAATTATAAACTGCAAATTGATTTATAACTAAAATATATATATATATATATATATATATATATATTGCACTAAGTTCATAAAACAGACATTTTTTCATATAATATTTGCAAGTCTTACACTAACATCATATAAGCCTTAAACTAACAACATAAGTTTTTGCCAAGTAAGGTGGACTGCACGTATAGCCTGGAGAACTTCTAAGCCAGCCTTAAGGTTCTTCCCAACCTTGAGCTTTAAGGTTTTAAACCCTTCTTCTCTGTATAAACAATTCTAAGTTCCATCACCAAACACTAGGACCATCTATCTCTCATCCCTCATCTCTGAACCAACTCTATGGAGAACTTCTAAGCCGGCCTTAAGGTTCTTGCCAACCTTGAGCTTTAAGGTTTTAAACCCTTCCTCTCTGTATAAACAATTCTAAGTTCCATCACCAAACACTAGGACCATCTATCTCTCATCCCTCATCTTTGAACCAACTCCATCTTCTCTTCTCTCTCGCTAGACTCCAAATCCATCTAATGTCAACAAAAACAAGAACGACAAAAAATCAAATTCAAAACACAGAGTACAGAGACAGAGAGTAAGAGAGAGCATAAGAAGGCCAGAGGCAAATGATTCAGTAAACACTATCTCCAGCAGATCACAGCTCTACAAGCTTGTTCTTTGAGGTTGCAGAATAAAACTACTTACCAGCTGAAACTCATCCATTGAAATGGGAAGGGGGGGGGGGAGGCGGGGAGGAGGAATCACGAGACAAGAGTCGAGCCTCGTGTAAAGCTTAGTGCTACTTGCGGTAACGGTGAGAGACGCTTTGCTTGCGCTGGTCTGCAACTTTGAACTCTTTGTTCTACCATTTTCTGATAAACTGAGATTTTTTAACCTTTCTCTGAGAAACTGAGATGTTGTTCTTCTCTTTGTCTATGATCAACCCTTGCATACAGCTCTGAGAAAATACATCACAAGATGTCTATGAACATTAAGTGCATCAATCAGGACCACCTTTCTCTTCTTCTTCTTGCTGGCTCTACCTCCACCACCGCTAGCTTCCTCTGCCATCTCCACACCACAGCTTCTTCAGATCCCGCTTAATTCGGTCTTCTTCATCTTCTATCCTCTTCTTCAGAGACGTGGTGGAGTTAGGGAGAACTGTAATCATGTTAAGCAGACTCTGTTGCTCCTTGACCATCAACTATGCACAAATAACAATGGAAGAGAACAAAACAGTATCATCTAATAAGCAGATAGAAAGACCTTGAACTTACTGAAAATGAAAATAATGTACCTGGCACAGATGCAAGACAGATGTTGGGAACTTAATTTCCTGTAAAAAAGGTTTCCCTGGGTCATGAAAATAAACTGGATTATTGTATGTGGTCCGCAAATCTCCAACTTCCGTTACTGCACAACCAAAATTCTTCAAAATTTAAAAGAGAAGAATGGATACCTTCCGTTACTATTAAGGCGAGCGCCAAAGTAAAGAGAAACAGAGAGCAACCACCAGTGACTATGGACAGCAACAAGAGAGAGCCAATCTTTCCTCTGCATACCAAGAGCATGCTCATGAAGCTTAGACTTTACTCTATCATCTTTCCTGAGAATCCAAAAAGACGATAACTTTAGGAACACAAACCCTAAAGTTATCGATGAATCATATCAAAACAGAGAAAGAGAGATTACGACAGAGATAAGAAACTGAAGGAGACGAGGTTGAGATGGGCGACGACTGGGACCGTCGTGATACGCCGTCACGTTCCACAAATAACCACCAGCCTACGTCTTCTCTTCCTCTCTGAGGTAATAGTAACTCGGGATTGAAGTTTCCATTGATTGAGCTCGAACTGAAGCCACCACCGGAGAAGGGAGAATGAGATTGAGGTATTGGTAGTGATGAGGCATCCTACCAGCGGCGAGGGACGGCGGAGATCTCCAGTGGCAACACCGTAGCATTGGTGTTTCAATCAATCCAAGCAAAGAGTAGGTTAGGAAACAACTTTGTTTTGTGGAAGTTGAAGAACGAAACCCTAATCAGAGAAAGAAATTTGATTTCTTAATGCAGGAGAAGAAAGAAAGAGAAGAGGGATGAATGTTACGACAAAACACATGAGTGTTTTTAATGATTTTCTTTTTTTTTGTAAAGAGGAATTGAAATATTTTTTGTAAGCGGCGGAAAAAGTAAATTTTGGCTAAGTATTTTTTTTTTTTTTAACTCAACTTCAACTTTATATTAACCATGAACTTGTCCATACAAAGGTTTATCAACCTCCACAATTGACACTAGCCAAGATGGCGCAATAGAGTACAACCTAGGAACATTATTCATGAAAGAAAAAGTTTCCTGAGCTACCCTATGTGCTGCCTTGTTTCCTTCCCTGTTACGATATTCAACCCTGAGATTTGGAGAAGCGACCATCACCTGATGAATGTCTTGAATCAGTGGTCTTAGGCGTGGCCACACTTGTTCCTCTCCGTTTATCATTTTCACCAGAACCTGCGAATCAGACTCAACAATAACTCGGTGGTATTGGAAAGCCATCATAGTTCTTACAGCCCATTTAATCGCTTCTCCTTCTGCCTCAATGGCTGACCCCAGATTCGAGACCTTTTGTGCTCCTGCCCATAGTATCTTGCCTTCTTCGTTCCTGCTAATCCAACCAATACCTCCATGACATCCCTCTTGTTTCCATGATCCATCTGTATTGCATTTGATCCAACCAAGGGGGGGAGGTTTCCATTTGATTGAAGCTTTTGGCGCTGGGGCTTGATTGGTCTCTTTCTGTTGAACCTCATTCCTGCTTTGCCATTCTTTCACATCCTCGTGGGCTTTTTGGATTAAACTCTGTGCATCAAACTCTTTTCCTCTGTATACTAACTCATTGCGATTTTTCCAGAGTCTCCACAATAACCAAGGAGCTAGTTCCTCATTTATCTCATCATTTGGGTACTGGTTCTTCAGCGTGAGGACGTGATAAATGTTGGAGTACAGAGAGTTAGATATCCAGCCTCCTTGAGGAGTAGGTATTGATGCCCAAGCCCAAACCAGGCGGGCGAGATGACACTGAAACAGGAGGTGGTTAACCGTTTCCGGTTCCTCGGGGCATCGATAGCAACTGTCCTCTTTTGCAATGTGTCTCTTCTTCATATTAGCTGCAACTGCGAGGGTGTTGCTGAGGCACTTCCATAGGAAGTGGTGAACCTTCGGGCTAGTCTTTGTCTTCCAAATCATCTTGTATAATTCATCGAGACTTGGTTGATTGACTAGGGTGTGCTCAGTCGTTGGTTGTATTACATTCTTCTGCACCCAGTAACCCGATTTCACACTGTAATAACCTGTCTTCGTGTAGTCCCAGACATAAGTGTCGCATGTTCTTGGACCTCCTACTCTGACTTTCAGGATTTCCTCTATAGTCTCCACAGGAAAGAGGTTTTGGAGTTTCTGTTGATCCCACTCCTGGGTTCCTGGTCTCATAAGCTCTCTCACCAATAAGTTATCAGAGAGGTTCAGATCTCTAAGATTGCTCTCTGTCCTTGTCGCCTCAATCCCTTTCGCTGGCTTTTGACAGAGCCACTGTTCTCGCCATATGTTAGTGTGTTCCCCGTTACCAACTATCACTCTTGCACCTTGTTTGATCAATTTCTGAGCTGCGTGTATACTTCTCCAAGCGTAAGAGGGGCGAGAGCCAAGTTCGGCTGAGAGGGGATCTGTCTTTGCAAAGTAGCGACTTTTAAATACACGGGCCATCAGGGAGTCTTTATGAGTCAGCATGCGCCACAGTTGCTTCCCGAGAAGGGCTAGGTTAAAAGCTTCCAGGTCTTTAAATCCTAACCCTCCAACTTCTTTCGACTTAGTGAGCTGATCCCAACTTCTCCAATGCATCCCTTTGGTTTCCTTTTTGTTCTTCCACCAGAACTCAGCCATTATTGCCATTATCTTCTTAGTGAGAGTCCTGGGTAGCAAGAAGCAAGCCATCGTGTATGTAGGTAATGCCATAGCCACAGATTTCAGTAGGACTTCCTTTCCCCCTGGTGATAAGAACCTTGTCTGCCACCCTTGAATTCTCTGATTCAGCTTTTCTTTGAGGAAGCTCAAAATAGAGACTTTAGACCCTCCAAACGCTTCAGGCAGTCCGAGATAGGTTCCTTCACCTCCAGAGTTTGTGATTCTCAGCTTTTCCTTGATGATCACTCTTCTCTCCTCTGGAACGAGCCTCCCAAAGTAGATGCTTGATTTTTGGTAATTGATCCGCTGCCCAGAAACCAGACTATATTTCTCCAAAATATGAATTATCTGTCGAAGTTCTTCATCTGATTCTTTGCAGTAGAAGAGGCTGTCATCTGCGTATAGTAGATGGGACACCGAGGGGGCTCCACGCGCTACCTTGAGACCGGTGATTAGCTTCTTTTCTTCTGCTCTTTTAAGCATCTGGACCAGTATCTCTGTGCAAATCACAAACAAGTAGGGCGACAGGGGGTCGCCCTGTCGCAGTCCTCTGGTTGGGGTGATGCACCCGTGTGGTGTTCCATTTATCAGGACTTGATACTTGACCGTTTGCACACACCTCATGATGATAGTACACCATCTCTCTGAATAGCCTAAAGCCTTCATTGCTCTGTGGAGAAAAGTCCATTCGACTCTGTCGTATGCTTTCGAGATGTCTGTCTTGATCGCAATATACTCCTCTGCACATTTGTTCCTGGAGTTCAGAGCATGTAGCATTTCATGGGCCACCAGTATATTGTCTGAAATAAGTCGGCCTTCCACGAATGCTGCTTGGGAATCCGATATCACCGAAGGGAGAGTTCTCTTCAACCTCTTAGCCAGAATCTTGGATATGACTTTGAACACCACGTTGCATAGACTAATCGGTCTGAACTCCGGGAGGGATGTCGGCTTCAGCTTCTTGGGGATCAGACATATGTTAGTCAGATTCATGTCGTCCTCCATATCCCCATTCTGGAAGAAGTTTTGCACCATTTGAGTGAGTTCTGGTCCAACAGCCTCCCAGAATTGTTGATAAAAGAATCCACTCATTCCATCTGGTCCTGGACACTTGTTTGGATTGATGTCAAACACTGCTCTTCTGACCTCCTCCTGAGTTATCTCCTCTAGTAGAGTCGCATTCTGCTCTGCTGATATCCCAACTGGTATATCATCCCAATCTTCTATTACCATACCCACATCTTCAGATCCGAATAGCACCCCGAAGTACTGCTCTGCCAATCTTCCTAGGTCCTTTTCCTCGAACCACTCCTTTCCGGCATCATCGAAGAGACTGTGAATAAAATTCTGTGCTCTCCTGTTCTTCGTGATTGCGTGAAAGAACCTTGTGTTTCGATCCCCTGCTTTCAACCAATCCAGGCGACTCTTCTGTTTCCAGAATATCTCCTCATTGTAATATTCTTCATTGAGCTCTTGTCGAAGCATGGATAGTTCTCCCACCTCTGTGAGCTGTGATCTACTCGCCATGTCAATCTGATGGTGTAGTTCGTGTATACGAAGCGCTGAGTTCGGCTTGGCCCTTCTTTTCCACTCAGATATTGATTTTCGACAGCTTGCAATCCTACCCATGAAGCCCGATTGACCTGAACCACTAGCTTTCCAACTTGAGACCACCGTATCCACAAATCCTTCTCTTTTAACCCATCTCTGATCATACTTGAAACCTGCTCTCTTCCTCCATAAATGGCCTTCCAGCAAAGTTAGGACGGGGCTATGATCTGAGCATATCTTCCGTAGATACTTGGCTTTCGCATAAGGGAACAAATCTCTCCAGTATTGGTTGGCCACCGATCTATCCAGCCTACACTGGACTAGCTTTTCATTTCTAATTCCTGACCAAGAGAATTGATACCCGATATGTTGTATCTCTGTCAACCCGCATGTCTGGAGCATTAGTCTGAAGTCTTGTCCTTCCATCTCATCTCTCTGTGCTCCACCAATTTTCTCTGACTGGTCCACCATTTCATTAAAATCTCCAGTTAGCACCCAGGGTTCGGTTCTGGTTACGCCTATCCGCATCAGTCTCTCCCACACCTCACCCCTTTTGCTTCTAACCGGATCTCCATACACACCAGTAAGAAAAAAATCTTTGTCTTGCCACCTCACTTTGAGGTCCATCATCCTTCGGTTAGCCTGTATTACCTCTATTTGGCATCCATCTTTCCACATTACTGCTAACCCTCCACTTCTTCCTCTTGGTTCTACTGTTCGCAAACCTGAGAAGCCTAGTTTTTCTACAACTCCTTCCATGTACCATCGCTTGTTTTTGGTCTCTGTGAGGAATATTATCTCAGGAAGATACTGACCATGTATCTCCTGTAGATGTCGAACTGTAGGGGCATTCCCCAGCCCCTGACAGTTCCAACTCAATATTTTCATATTGGGCTCGAAGGGTTGGAATTAACCATCAACCCTTCTTCCACAATTTTTCCACTTGTCAATACTATCCGATGGACAGAATGACTGGGAACTGAAGCTGCCACAAGAGCAGAATGAGTCTTATCGCCTGAACTTTTACTTCCTGAGCCTCTCTCCTTCGATCCTGATGAGCCTAATCTCTGGAAGACTGAAATAGGAGTTTGCATCTCCTTCTCCTCCCCAAGTTTTAGCTTCTTTGAGGTTCTCTCATCACTGCAACTGAGTCTCCGTTTCTTCTTAGACACAGAATTAACCTCTTTTTTCCTTCTCTCTGAGGATCTTGGCTAAGTATTATGCCTCCCAAATGATTTTTCAGCAATACTAGTGATTTTTGTCTTCCCACTTAATGAAATTCTATCTTACCACAAATTTAGTGCTATGATAGAGTTGTGATCCGGATTTGATACTTTTGGTAGCAGTTGGTGAATTCGTGCTACCGCGAACTGCTACTAATACTCATATTTCTTGTAGTGTATGAAGGGAGTGAATGAAAAAGTCACTTTATTGTCTACGCAGCTAGGTTTGCTAGAAGAGGAAGTGAAAAGTCTTAGGTTGAGTGTTCCCGGAAGTGACAATCCGGCGGTCCAAGATGATGGTGATGGTAGTGACAATAACGAGTCGGAAGAAGAGGATGGTAGTGACAATAACGAGCCGGAGGAAGAGGATGGTGGTGACAATAACGAGCCGGAGGAAGAGGATGGTGGTGACAATAACGAGCCGGAGGAAGAGGACAATAATGTTGAAGATGCCATTCTCGAAATTTCAAAGGATGTACAGAGGGAATATGGTGATGTTGACGTGGATGATGATGATGCAGAGATGTATGCCCATGCTGCGGAGGTCGAAAAAAAATAATGTCTGTAAACACGAAAAAAAGAGGTCGAGAAAAGATGATGGGAAAGAAACAGTTCCTGTGAAAAAGGTTAAGTTGGTTGGTGAAACTGTGAGGAGTCCCATTCAGCTAAGAAGCAAGGCAGCAGCGAAGGAGGCAGAAGCTGAGAAGGAGGCAGCAGCTAAGAAGAAGGCAGCAGCTAAGAAGAAGGCAGCAGGTAAGAAGAAGGCGGCGGCTAAGAAGAAGCCGAAGACAAAAAAAGTAGGTAAGAAGACGGAGTGAATTCCCAGTATGTGGTTGTTTTAATGTGGATGAACTCGAATTATTCGGTCTGTATGACTTTAAATTCCCGTGACTTTCTTGTTTGATGTTGAAGACTAGTATTTAAGACTTATGTTATATATTGGGTAACTTCTCTCGGTAACTTCGTGAATTTATGATATTTCGTAGATCGTGAAGGAGGGAGAATAGGGAAACTTTAGTAAGTTTCACTTGCAACTTAGTGTAACTTCGTGAATTTATGATATTTCGTAGATCGTGAAGGAGGGAGAATAGGGAAACTTTAGTAAGTTTCACTTGCAACTTAGTGTAACTTCGTGAATTTATGATATTTCGTAGATCGTGAAGGAGGGAGAATAGGAAAACTTTAGTAAGTTTCACTTGCAACTTAGTGTAACTTCGTGAATTTATGATATTTCGTAGATCGTGAAGGAGGGAGAATAGGGAAACTTTAGTAAGTTTCACTTGCAACTTAGTGTAACTTCGTGAATTTATGATATTTCGTAGATCGTGAAGGAGGGAGAATAGGGAAACTTTAGTAAGTTTCACTTGCAACTTAGTGTAACTTCGTGAATTTATGATATTTCGTAGATCGTGAAGGAGGGAGAATAGGGAAACTTTAGTAAGTTTCACTTCCAACTTAGTGTAACTTAAGTAAATCCGAAGAGTCTTGGTAAATCAGAATCTCAAGCAAACAACAAGGGAACATAATCTCAAGCAAACAACAACAAGGGAACATAATCTCAAGCAAACAACAACAACAGATAGTAGACTAATGTCATGGACCGGACGCATCTCATGGAGTGGTGGGATTCTGACGGGTTAGATTATACTTCAGTTCAGCAATCTCTGCAGCCATCGCATCCACGCGCTTCCTTAACATTTCAACCTCTTCCTGGACTCCGAAGACCCATGGTTGACGGAAATGGAAGCCATCATTCTAGACATAAAACGGGAATGTATCAGAATCCGAAAGTATCAATAAAAAATCTGGGCGTTATCTATAAATCTGGGCGTTTTCTATAAATTACCTCATAATTTTTGCAAGTGAAGTATTTTCTCCCCGGTAAAGTATCAAAATCGGTTTGATACTTCAGGTTCCGAGCCACCTCGTTGATGATTGTCCCCCCACAAGGGCATCTGGTCGGAATCCCACACCCGGCATCCGCCACGCAGCCAAGCATGTTGATGTCTCTCTTCAAAGCCTTCATCTGGCTATACTCCTCGTCTGGATGAGTCATGATTTTGAGTAACCTAGATCTAGAAATAAGAGCGACCGATTGTAGAGAGAGATCTAGAGAGAGATTGAATAGTAGAGAGAGATTGGCTGAGGTAAATGGCGAAAACATTAAAAATAATGGGTTTAATACACCTCTACGTCGCCTCCGCATCGATTTTGTGGAAAGTCAAAATTCGAAAAAATGGGCGGGAATTTTTTCGTGTAGGATTTTCGTGCTTATAGTTTCACTTAGTTTGTAGTTATACAAAAACCTTTAAAGTTTTACTTTTCTGATTTTTCCGATTTTGTTGGTTTTACTGTACTTAGATGATTGATTTTATGGTTACACCTGATATATTCTATTTTCTATCAACGTTTTAGATGTGCTCATGCATGATAAAATTTGATTTTGTGACATATGTATCTTTTCTAATCCCACGAGGTAGTGTTTACAAAAAACATAGCTAACAATGATGTATTCTCTTCCCATTCGACAGAACATTGTTAACATTTCGTAAAGTATCAAAATCGTGACATTGTTAGCTAACATAGCTAAAAACATAGCTAACATTGATGTATTCGGATTTCTCAACATAGCTAAAAACATAGCTAAAAACATAGTCATCAACTAACGAAAGGTTACATAACGAAAGTTTCACCAAGTTTTACAATCATAAAACTAAATCACTTTAATCAGGTTTCACTAAGGTTCACATTCATATAACACTTCAGTTCCTTCTGTTCCTTCTGTTCCTTCAGTTCCCTCAGGTCCCTCAGTTCCTTCAGCTCCTTCAGCTCCTTCAGCTCCTTCAGCTCCTTCAGCTCCTTCAGTTCCTTCATTTCCTTCAACTCCTTCAGTTCCTTCAGGACCCTGCGAGCAGTTGAAATAGCTAGCCAGACCCCTATTCGGGATATACTTATTAGGACGGGGACGGGGCCGACTTTCTCCCGCCGAAGGATGCCTTTTTTCCTGATGTCTTCCTTTTTTTTTCTTGTAGTCTGGAGGTAGAGGACACTTCGCCGCCGCGACTTCTTTTGGAAACCAGCCAATGAGTTATATGAGGGACTGGATATATAGTCCTTCGATACGTTTCCGCCCATGTTGTAATGAAGTAATAATTCGAGATGAAATCGTACATGTCACTTAACTGTAATGGTTTATCATGCTGCAAACACTTAATGATAGCTCTTATTGCATGTCTACATGGGTATTTATCTATATCAAACTTCCTGCAACTGCACGTCTTCTGTTGCAAATCCACAGAATAAGTCTTCCCGTCTTCTCCAATAACACTGTATTCAAGCTGAAAACTGTTCAATACAGTCACTGAAAGTTTTGAACATTTCGGTGTTCTCTTATGCAATTTGTTCTCCACCAAAGGAACCAATTTTTGAGATGACGGTCCTTCTGCTGCATCCTTCCTATGTCTGTTGAACCACTCAGACATTTTATCAATAACTGTATCAAGCATAGGCAATAAAGACATCCTTCGCGCCTTTTCAAATAGCGCATTCAAAGACTCCGCACAATTAGAGGTGTCTATAATGTACCTAGCACCGGGGAAATGACACTTCGCCCACCGTTTGACTTCGACACTTTTATCAAGATACCTAGCACACGATGGATATCTCTCCCTAAAATCGTCATACTGCTTTTTAAACTCATGCTCTGAATAAAGACATACAACTTTTCGGAATTGTAGTGCAACCTCGTCCCTGCCTTGATTGACATGAGCTTTCACATTGTGCGATAGATGCCAGATACAATACCCATGTTTAGACATCGGATACACTTCACCAACAGCTTTTATCAGACTTGGATTTCTGTCTGAAACAAACACCAATTCCGTCGAATCCGGTATAACAGTTTATAGCGTCGTGAAAAACCACTTTCAGCTTTCGTTTTTCTCCCCATCAACCACAGCAAAAGCTATTGGATAATGGTGAATGTTTGGATCCTGAGCCGTGGCAATAATTAAACAACCACCTTCAACAGTCTTCAGGAAAGTTGCATCCACAGTGATGACTTTCCTCATGTATTCAAACCCTTCAATGGAGGCTCCCAACGCAACAAATAGGTATCTGAACCGATTGTTTTTATCCACTACCAAACTTGTTTTTGTATCCGGGTTCGCCTTCTCTAACATATACAAATAAGCAGGCAATATTATATATCCCTTCTCCGGATCACCACGAATATCCGCAACAGCTTGTTTTTTTCCTCTCAAACATGTCGTATACGACACTTCCACACCCAGTTTCCTTTGCACCAGACCGACCAGGATTTTCGCTGTTGGTGTCTCATATAGTCCCGGATAATCCTTGTGCACTATAGCTGCAACACATCTTGGTGTAACTTTCCTTTTCTTTCCAGTACTTGAAGTTACGCGAGAGCATGAATGCATATTCATGTATGTTCTAATCGAGAACGCTTCAGATTTATCTATCTTTGTTGCTATCACACTCCATTTACAACCTTCATCTGCTCCCCGACATTTTACCACATATCGACCCCTGTCCGAGTTGCAAATACTGATTCCGAAACAGTTCTCTTGTGATGCTCTATCAATAATATCTTTCACAGCTTATTTACTCTCAAATTCTTGAAACAACTGAAGACCCAAACCATCTTCCCACTCTTTAACCACTGGTTTTTCTTTTGCAACACGTGGGAGCTCAACATAGTACGAACTAGGACGAACACCCATAGAGTTATCCACGTCGCCCTCACTGTCCACGCCCCCTTCCCCGGCTTCTCCATTAACAACATTAATGCCCCTTTCCTCGGCTTCTCCATTAACAACATTAATGCCCCTTTCCTCGGCTTCTCCATTAACAACATTAATGCCCTTTTCCTCGGCTTTTCCATTTATAACAACATTCTCCACCCGTTCAGCCCCCGGCAGATATAGTTTTGCTTCTTCAATGCGAGGAACTAGAGTGAGTGCACCCGGATTACCTTCAACTTCGGGTAATCCACTCGCAAGCTCACTATAGTTCTCACCATATGAGCTTTCTTTCTCAACTACTGATTGTTGCTCTATTTCTTCGATGACCTCTACATGCAAAATACTTCTTCTTCCCTCTTTATCCACTGATGTCAGATACACATACACATCTTCATCATCCAAAATATATGATTGCCTCTTAGGTTTTACTACCAGTGGAATGTAACTCAGATTCATCCTCTTTAAACACGGATCTATCCTCTTCTTCTTGCATATCCTCTCCTTCAAACAGGAATAAGTGATCTCATCCAATGATGATGTCTTAAAGGATATACCATACAAACGACCATCGCTTGGAATCCATTCATAATCATCTCCTGATTTCGCATATTGTCCATCATAGTCAAAATGTATGTTTGTAGAAGAATAACTCATTATCTGTTGTACCAAATAAAAAGTATACAATTGAAGTTAATCTTACTTATACAGTTTTGCTATTATAGTCCTACTAATTTATACTTGTTTACACTTTTTCTCAACAGTAAAGTTTCACCTATTTACACTTTTATAGTCTACTAGTTTCACCCTTTTCATTCCGGATTTCAGTTTTGATTCCCGACATTTCTTGTTCATAATCCAATTCCATAACAAACACACCATACAGCTCTCAATTGACAACACAAAGACCCATATATTCGAAATCTACTGTCTAAAAATCCCAACCTAACGAGCCGCATTGACTTCATTCATTCGATACAGAGAAAGACAATGCTTCACCTGAACTTTATCTGACCTGGGTTGGGGGTCAATTTCAGCACCCAAGCGAGCCGCAATCTCCTTTACAATCGAAACTCACTCAATGATCGCTCTAGCTTTCATTCGCTTTCTTCGTCAATCGTCCGTCGAGAGAGAGACTCGAATTAGGGAGGAGAGAGAAAAATTAAAACTAATTAAGAAAATGAGAAAATCCACCTGGACAGGAGAGAGAGAGATAAACCGCGCTTTTTTTTATTGGTCAAGTAAATGAGCGTTTTTATTGGTCAAATAGAGAGGATTTTCATTGGTCAAGTAGAGAGGGGCACTTTTGACTTTCACCATCGGGTTGAAGAATATGAAAACAAATAAGAATATGGCAGATTACATGAGAGTATGCTAGATCACTTTTTCCCTCATTAAGAGTACCTGAGCACTCGACTCCTATAAGCTTACATGTACTAAACTCAAGTTTCGATATGAGATTAAAAGCGTTGTGACACACACCCCACATCAAGATGTTCCTCTAGCCTTATGTACATTGTTCCAATAATAATGGTTCTTTATGTTCACAAGCTTAGTGTGAACTTACCCAATTCTATATAGGTAAGATATATAGATATAAAATAGTGGATGTTATCAAAATCTGTTTTTTTTATATAAAAAAAAAATCTGTTACATTGCCTCTTTAACCTGTATGTCAAAGTGACATATATAAATATTTGAACTAAGCTAGTCAACCGAATAATTCACGAAATCGTGGGTCTAGCACATTAATATTGTGACATGTAAAGATTACACACGTCCCTATGCTCAGTAATTATTTATTCACTTTTTTTTGCTTAAAATTATGTATTCACTTGACATTGCGAAGCACTCTACGAACAATAAAATTCATATGAAAATTTTCAATCTTAAGTGTTTGTTATGCAATGTGACGCATTACCTCTCTTCTATCTCGATTTTTGTTTGCTGTTTTCAACATAACAAACACGATGTTAAAGACTTAAACAAAAAGAAAAACCATGTTGTAGACTGTAATAAGTTATAGTCAAAAGCAGTATTTTACTATATGTAAAATTTGTCTTGAAAGCTTTTTCACCTCATAGAAGTTTGATTTTCTCTTCTGCTTAAGTTTTACAGATATGTTTTTGGGTTTTCTTTAGCTTATATGTTTTGACTCTCATAAGCAAACTTCTTTCAGCAGAAAAATTTGATGACAAAATATGTAACATAAGTTCATAAGAAAAATTAATAGTTTTAGTTTAAAAAATTAATAGTTTCATTTTATTTAATTATTTCTTTGGCAAATCAGTTTAAATAAAGAACCAAGAGAAAAATTAAAAAGACTATACGGTGAGGAAAGGGAAGACAAAGAAAAGGACAGTAATGGGGAAGGCTTATCTTAGAGAAGGTGCATTTTGCCACACCAATCTTTCTTTGTCATTGTTAGTCAACTTGGCACCACTGTTTCCTCCCTTTAAAATTTTCATTTTCATTTTAAGATTTGACATTGATTTTATGTACTTGACATGAACTAGTGCTTTCAATTAAAGAAATTCGTCTGGGTATTACATCTATCATCTATGTATGTATTACATTTAGTTGATAAATACATTACATTGAAGTGAACTAATAAATTGTTTTTAGTTTGAAAGTTACTACGCATTTTTGCATCCCGCTGACTTTCCAAATCAAAAGAGGTATCATTACGTTCAAAGCCTAACTCTTTTTTTAGCCTAACCCATTTTACCTGTTGTGGAAAGTTACTTCTTCATACTGTTCTTAATTGTGGATTTAAGGTCTTCCTATATCTAGCCTAGTATATATCTCGCTTTATACGTCCACCCATTTATAGATACGTGTAATTTCATCGAGGTCAAGAAATAGATAAAAAAAAACAACGATCAATTTTTGTGTGTTATTAATATTACTATGTAATTTAATTATCTGACAACTAAACTTTGAAAAAAAAGGATAAAAGGAAATTATTTTTTTGGTCAAAAGGAAATTATAAGGTAAAGGAAAACAAATAAAACGAAACTCCAAAGTTTCAAATTTTTACATGCATCGATAGATGAAACGACTGAGTAAAGAAATCAATGGAGAATATGTGAAAATGGCGGAGAAGCTATTGTGCTTGTTGACCTTTTCTCTTTTCCAAAAGATTGGACAAACGCATATATACACATGCACGAGTCTTTAATTAGCAAATTAAAAAAATAACAAAACAACATGATGAGATCACTTAAAAACATCTAAATCACACCGTCCTATTCTTTGATTTATCACGAACATACTTTTCTTTCAACCAAGAAGAGTAACCCTACAAATTTCATTTCTTTTGATCATAAACTCTTTGTGCACTCATTGCCTACATTTATGCTATTATCATTGCTTTCTATAGGCATGGACTATGTAATTTGCATATTGCCATTAATATTTTGTACAATAAATAACTTATCGCATTTTATAGCCCCGGACCCGCTGACCCCTTTTTATTAAGAGTTTACTCAAGTAATGCAGTACTGTTGTAGCTTCGATCGAAATCAGGATTTATGTGGACTTGCATGTGGTAACGCCACTAGACTAATACTTCACTGGACAAAAAAATACACTCAGTAGTCAGTAGGCCAAACAAAAGGACATGAACATACTTATCTGCTCTAGGCTTGGGCGATCTGTGGCATGTTCGATTTCGGTCCGGTTAATTCGGATTTTCGGTACTATACTCATAATTAGCATTCGGGTTTTACTAATTATCGGATCGGGTTCGGTTCGGATCAGATGCTTACCAATGTTTAAAATCGTCTAAAATATATTTTTTAAACTTCAAAAATTGACAATTTTTTTTCAAAAAATATAAATTATTTACAAACCTAATTAAAAAATAGTTAAACTATCTAAATTAACTAAATGTAATCAAAATAAAAAATAAAACAAACTCAAAAATATTTTGAATACTTTAAACATCTAAATCACCTTAACATATTTAACTAATTTCGGATATCTTCGGATCTTAGTTTGAATTTCGGTTCGGTTCGGGTTATAACCAAGCTCATAAATCCCGTTCCGATATTTTTGTATAACAGTTTGGATTTTCCAGTTCAGGTTTAGGTAGGTACTTCGAATTAAGGTAAAAACATCAAGTTCTAATCTGTTCGATATTTACAATATAACTAACACTTAATTTTCTAGTAGTACTATGGTATAAATCTATATTATTAAAATTGAAATACCTTTTGGTACTTAATTTTATTTACAGATTTAGACTTTTTTTATTTACAGATTTAGTTACTGCATTTAAAATAAATTAAATATTTTTCATATTTTTTACGGATTCTGCCACGATCATTTAATCTATACTAAAAGTGAAGTATCTTTGGTATTTTCTTTTATGTACGGATTTAGGCTTCTCTTTATTTACAGATTTAGCTACTGCATTTAAAATAAATTAAATATATTTTTGTACAGAGTTTGCCACAACATCTTAAATCAATAAAAATAATTAATTACAATTTCAAATATTATCTAACTAGATCAATATTCATATCTTGACTGTTAATCATTTTAGTTATGTTGTATTATGTTAATAGCGGCTATAAAAAAATTATGGTTGTTGCTTCTTTGTTGTTAAAATAAAAACACAAACTGAAATATATAGTATATATTATATAAAACAATATTTATATAGTATTACTTTAATTATTTTAGTCAAATATAAATATTTTGAGAGTACAATGTTCAGGAAAACAAAATATCATAAAATTAATAATAATTCATAGAAAATAATGTAATTTTTTAAAAAAAACTGAGTATGTTATTTCAATTTTAAATAAAAAACAAAAACACAAAAAGTTAATATATGAATAGTACAATTACATCAAATTGCATCAAGTTATAAAAAATAAATATTATATAATGTACAGATAAAAAAATTATTATCAGACATCTATATTATAAAATAATATATTTTACTTTAAAATAATTTATAAAATATAAAAATATACATGGACATTTTATAAAACTAGTAGTTTATGTATTTACTTTGAACACAATTTAAATCAAACAACCACGTAAAAACGCGGATAAATTTCTAGTTATTTATTATGTCTCTTGTTATGCTACAAGAGTAAATCCGAAATTCAAGTTTTCAGCATGCAGTGCTGATAGTTAACATGATTTAATCAAATACTAATAATCAGGAAAAGTGAAAATTCAGATAACATATCTAATCATATTTTTTTCTTATAAAAATTAAGTTTAAATGGTGATACACGTATTTCCTACGTAAATCACCATTTAACTTTAACATATGTGATCAGCAATCAGAGTTTTTAGAGATTATATCGTTAAAAACTTTATTATAAGACCATCTCTAATAGTTTACACTATTTTAGAATAATTTTCACTCTAAAATAGTGTTACTCTAAAATAGAGTAGAGTTTTTCTCCAATAGTTTACTCTATGTTTGACACCAAAAGGAAATATTTTACATATATTCTTTTTAATTTTATGACTAATAGCTTTTATTTACAAAACTTACAAATTGATCTTTTAGATTTTATTTTTCACAAAGTTTTCATAAATTATATATCTATATCAAACAATTATAATAATAATTACATTACATTATATTAATAGCATAATACATTTTAACTCAAACATCCCCAATAGTATATCTTTTCACAAATGATCATTAACGAATTTCAGATTGTAAAATGAGTCTTTTATCTTATAAAATTATTTTTAATTTTAGTGCTTGTTTTCTTTGGCTAATAATAATAAAATTTAAATGTTAATATATATATATATATATATTTAAACATAATTATGTGTTATCAGCATAATTAAATTAAATAAATATTTACAAAATAAAAAGATTGAAAAATAAAAGGACTAAAATATAAATAAAAAAAATTCACTCTATAATAGAGTAAAAAATAAAGTTACTCCAAATATAGAGATAAATAGAATTGCACTATTTTAAAGTGGAATATATAGTGGGATTTGAGAAGATTTTACTCTGTAATAAAATTTAGTGTAGAAATAGAATGGGGTTGGAGATGCTCCGAAAAGTTAAAGCATGTGTTGCTACCCCAAATTTTCTGTGGTGCACTTGTCTTGTCCCACACGCTTGCACATTTTAACTAAGTCAAAAGTTAGTAAGAAGTTGAACGTTTAGCTTCCCCTTACTTCAACTGATTAATTTTATTCTGTGTAACAAAGTTGTTTCGATCACTCTAAAGTGTTGAAACAAAATTAGTTAAAATTGGGAAGTGATTTATATTGTTATATACTCTTTTAATGATCATTCAACTCAGACAATGATTAACTCGGTTTCTTAATTGGAGTTCTTAGTTTCGACTAAAAGACGGTTTTTAGCTCCGTTTCTTAAATAAAAGATATAAAAACCGTCTCTTATATAAGAGTTATAAAAACCGTCTCTTACATAAGAGATATAAAAACCATTTTTTAGCCGAAAAATGTTAAAAAGGTAAAAAATATCAAATCATGAGTTAAATATATCGGCTAAGAGAATGGGTTTAATCATGTCTTCTTGTTTTGAAGCGGGTGTTGTTCTCCTAATTGTCACAAACTATCCATAGTTTTTATGGCGTGCTGTCTTTTTCACCTCTTTTAATCTACTGCCACTATCTAGGTACTGATCTGACCGACCTTAAATTCATATTATAGACGTGTTGGTCATATTTATAGGATGTATTTCTTTATTTCACGTACGCAGGATATATATTTCAAATACATCTTTTCACTTCATTTGCTATATATTTTAGCAACTATAATTAATTTGTCTATAAATTTTCAACTACTATATAAGAATACAAAAATTAATATATATCCCCAATTCGTTCGTAGACTCGTAGGTTTCCTGAACCGTTGACCTTGTTAAAACTACAAATAGTTTTTTTTTTTGAAAAATAAAACTACAAATAGTTATAATTGCTGGGTGTCAAATAACCAAAGTGGGCTACTTAAGACATACCAATAATTTTTCAAAGTGAAACAAAGCAAAACATAATAAAAATTATTACAACACACAAACAATTCTTATTGGATCGTTAAAACTTGAACGAGTTATGAACCAACCGTAGCATGAAACGTTTAGTTTTGGTACACTATGCCACAAAGTTTACCATCACAAGGAATAAGTCTTCGCTGTAATCGATTGATCTATAGATTTTGCTTTTGCATGACTTTTCCCATCAACTTGGGGTGATTTGTGTTTCCAGTTAGTCTCGCAGTACATCTATGATCTATCTACTGCAGGAATCGAGATCCTATGTTCTCGTGTAACGATTGCGAATTATTATCGATGCCCCCTCTCTATGTGGGACACAGTTCTATTGACTTTATACTATTTTTAAATTGTCAGCACGTTGCCTAAAAATGTCTACAGTGCAGTAACTGTTTAGATACATATGTAATAGAATGGGACAAGGTTATAAGTTCGTATGTATCTCTTAGTAAAGATAGAAAAAATATCCATAAATATTTGATTCACTCAAAATTTATATGTTCGTTTGGACAAAAAAATGGATATCTCTAACTCTATGAATCAAACCAAATGTTTTGCAATATCAGTAAAAATAAAGCAACACAAATGTTAGACTACATCCTACATACATAATTTTTATCTTTATGTAAGTTTTACAATATTTTTAATAATTAAATTAATTATTTTATTTATATTTATTTTAAACTTTTTAATATTTATTTTATTTGAACAGATTGAATAGAATATTTAGTTAAAACATATAATTGTTTATACATTCTCACGCCGAATATTTAATTATTTAGAAATTGAATCAAATAAAAAAATTTGGCGATCCAAACAAAACAAATAGAATCATAAATACCTCTTAAAAATAGTATAAAGTCAATAGAACTGTTATATGTTTAGATACATATGTAATAGTATAAAGTCAATAGTATAAATGATAGAATCATAAATTTATAGTATATAATTTTGTTAATGATACTCCCACATTTCAATAATGTGAGATGTTTTGGAGAAGTTTTTTTCTATTTCACATTGTAAGGTGTTTTAAATTATATAGTTAACTTTAAATTAAATTAAAAACTGTGTAATTAAAAAAATGAGTAACTAATTGGATTGTGCTATTTGTATTTATAATCAATTAGACTAACTTTAATTTATATTTTAATAAAATTTTTAAGAAAGTTTAGAATTGTAATATATCTTTATTAGGTAAAACATCATATATGAAAAAAATGAAATATTATATATATATACTAGTCGAAAGAGTTTGGAATTTACTAAGCTGTACGTTTTCATATTTAGTTTAAAACTTTTCAAAACCTTCCAAAACATTGACTGCATGTTTAAGTGTTAGTATACAATTCTATACATAGAAATCTTTGTTTTTCCTTTTTTGCTTTCAAACTTTGAGTTAGATTTGATGAAATATTGCCTCCAGCCCAAACTCTGATTAAGATTTCAGAGTAACTAACACCATGTACATTGATTTCAATATTCATTCCATTTTCAACACACTCATTTTTCATGTTTAACAATCTATATCATTTTTCTTTCTTTTACCTAGTTTATTCAACATACATTTCATTTTTAGTCTTTAGAATGGTTTATTTTTAAAAATTCAATACTCTACTTCACTATTTTGTATTTATATAGTTATCTTTTACAATATATTAATTACATATTAGTATGTTGATTGTAATTAGCTTAAAAGCTAAACTAACATAATTTTTAGATTTTTATTTTATTAATATATTTTACAAAAATTAATACTAAAATTAATATTATTAAAATAGTTGATTATAATTAAAAATGATATTTTATGTATCCAAATAAAATGAAAGGAATTTTTATTTATAGATCGTGAAAACCATGAATTTGATATAATTTTTATTTTTCAAGAATTTTATTATAGAATAAATAAGTTTAAATTACTGGATAGGAATGAACAAATAAAAATAATTATTGAATAGAAATAAAAATTAAAAAAATGAATTATTGAATATAAATAAAAATTAATTTTTTTTCATAATTTCTCTGGATTCAGTTGAGTCATGTGGTGAAACAGGTCCACACAAAAAAATTCAACAAGTGAGTGTTTACAATACAGTAATTGCAAATAGATTTCTTCCAAAACTTCAATACGCATAGAGCATCTCCAAATGTTACAACCCTTAGAAAGTTCTTTTTTTTTTTTACAACAATACTCTAAACTACGAGAAATTTCCGATCGGATCGGTGAGCCAAACTGGAAGAGAAGAATCGATATAAATCATAGCCAAAGGAAAACTCTTCGCACCTCATGCAAACTTGTCAGTCATAGTGTTTTGTGCTCTTGGAATTTGTACGATCGAGAATGTATGAAAGAAAATCTTACTGCACCCTTAGAAAGTTCTTAAACAAAAAAAAACTCATATTTAATATAAATTAATTGTTCTATTAAATTTTAAATAGAAAATATCTATTCTACTAAAGTAGATGACTATTTATGAATTTGCCCTTCAAATTTCTAAGTAATTACAAAAAATTCTATACATTTTTCCAGCATTATTTGCAACCAATCAAAAATCATTATTTTGCAATTACATTAAAGAGAATTTAATATAATTTAGTTCCTAAATTTTTTAAAATTTTGTTTCCTAAATGTTTGCACCATATTTTTTCAAAAAAAATCTTTCACATTACTAATTAGTTGAAAGCATTTATTAAATGAAACCTTAAAATAAAATCAAGTTGAAATAACAAATGATTAAACCAACAAAATCATAATACGGATCTGAATTATCTCGACTCCTTAAAAATAGTTTCATTTAAAATAAAACTAAATCACATAAAATAAATTTAATAAAATTATAGAAAATGTTTTGAAACGCACAAATAAATTTTTCAATACAAGAGTGTTGAAGATATAAAATATTTTTATTTAAATTAAAAAAAATCAGTGTAAAATAAGTTTACCTTTGGTTTAAATAAATAAAATCATATTACGGGTTAAAATTATTTAGAATCTTCTAAAATTTAGTCATATTGAAAATAACAAAATAAGTCATATGAGTAAATTTAAAATAAATTTCATAAAACAAAATTAAATATATAATAATCAAAAATCATAATTTTTATTACTTAAAATAATTTTCCACCAAAAAATATACCCGTTTTTTTAAAGGACATGTCAAAATCTAGTAATTACATAAATCACAAATTCACAAACGACCCATAAATTTATAACGGGGTTCTTAAAATCTTTACCTCTCTCATCTCTCCTCTCTCTCTCTTTAATTTTGATTATTTATAAAAAAAATATTATAATATACCCATGTTACATTCCTCCGTTAGAAGTGTTCTTAGAGCATCTTTAACCCTTCCCTATTTTTATCTCTATAATAGCATTTAGAGACAAAATTACCCCAACCTATTTTTATTTCTATCTCTAAAATAGAGATTGATATTTTCTCTTCTATTTATAGAGGAAGAAATAGAGGAAATATTCCTCTATATTTTGCGATATATTTGAAGATCTCTATTTTAAAAAAAATACAATGAAATAAAATACATTTCTATTATAGAATTTTTCTGTTTTAGAGGTAGAAATAGATGAATATATTAGAGATGATCTTAGTAAAAAAGTTCAACAGTAAAGTCCCCTTGTGGGTGGTCTAACGGAGTAAGTTCAGTGATGCTATATTATATATGTACTAGCAAAATGAAGCTAGCTAGATAATTCTGATGGACCTACAGAGCCGATCCTTTAAGTGCAAAAAGATGCTTTCGTTATGCCTTTTACCCCATATGTATAAAATAAAGCTGTATAATTGACGCAGAGGGTTAACATACAGTGATCTCGAAGGGACAATGTTCACATTTATCAATGAACCCATATTATAAATATAGAAATGAAATAGAGAAGAACAATAGAAACATAGACGAAATTTACTTGTGAAAGACTCCTTTATGTAAGGAAAAGCATAAACTAAATTTTACATAAATTAAATTTGTAAGAAATTTTATATGATTTTTATAGTGATAATTAAACGGATCTTACTATTCAAAAGGTGATGATTTATATTTCAGATTATTATCAATTTCATATTTTATATGATAATTTATTAAATCTAGCGAACAAGTAAATATATAATTAAAAGATGAGATGCCATTGATCTACTAAAATTAAATTTCTAATATTTTATGGTTATTCTGTATAAATCTCAAATACTTTTGTTATATAATCATTTAACTTATTTAAGAGTGGAGATAAACCGAATATTTGGTATTTTAGTATACTTAATATTCAATTTAACTTGTAAAGATCTATTTCTCCACGAAAAGTATGAATGCCTACCAAAATTTGATTCCATGCTATTTTTCTTCAAAAATAAAATTTGAAACTTATTTCTCCACCATTTTTTGTTTACCCACGATTTTTGAAAACCAAATTTAAAATCTTGAATTCATACAATAAACCGATTCTCCACCATTTTTTGTTTACCCACGATTTTTGAAAACCAAATTTAAAATCTTGAATTCATACAATAAACCGATGAAAACTAAACCAAGACCAGAAAATACGAGACCAAAACCAAAAATTACCCTGCATAAAAAAAACCACTTCAATTTGATTTCCATCAAGAACACTAAACAAAGTCTGGCTTGCAATCGAAATTTGGAGAAGAAAATGTCAGGTGGTTCGAGTACCACGTCTTGAGCAATAGCTGGAGGGAGTTCTTCTCGTCGTCGAGGTGGAATCATCATATAAATTCCGAAAAATGCTGGTGTGGTGATGAAATTGTTCCTTTGATGTCGAAATCTGACAAAAATCCTTACCGAAGAAGGTATTTTCATTGTGCTTATGCTGTAAAAAGGTCAGTTTTATATTATTACTAAATTATTGTCTTAGGGCACCAACATCACAATTCACTTGATTTCAATTTCTCGATTTTCAATGTGGAGATTTTTCTGTCGAGGGTTTTCAGAGGAGAGTGATACTGAATTGGGTCTTAATCTGGTTGGTCATTGGGTTAACATGGTTTACGGTTTGTTAAAAAGAGTAAACACCATAAACTGATTTTATAGGATTTCGATCTTTAATAGCTGTGGGAAAATTTTAATAGAACTTTACATTGGTGAAGAAATAGGTTCCAAACTTTTTCTCAGGAAAAAATAACAGTCATATTTGGATGGATATTTAGTGTTATATCGTAATTCTCATAGAAAAATAGATCGTTTTTGCTTAAATTTTAGACTTTTACTTAGTTTGTTAAAAATAAGTCTACTTGCTTAGAAAATAACGAACAAATAAGTTATTTGTTTTATTTTATTAAACCATTTGTAATTTATTTGAAAGTATTTGTAAGCTATTTGATAATTTGGTAAAACTTAACGCTAAAAACTTTGTTTTTATTTAAATTATCATTGATTTTTCTATTTTTAGTTAATATCTGAGACAAAATATATAAGAAAAACTCTAAATTACTTCTATTAATATATTACTTATTTACTTGACTTATAAATAAAAATAAAATAAGTTATTTTACTACAGTTTAGGAAATTTATTTTTGTTTATTATTAAAATGAGTAGCAGATCAATAACTTCAAATAATTACTTTTATTTTAATATTAGCAATTTGACAGGCTTATAGTAGACGTTACGTTACAAGTACGGACCACCAAGCAACAAGTAACCGTGTCCTAACTCTATTTGAGTACTTAGACCATGATTAACGGTGTATGCAGTGATTGTCCTTAGCATAAACGTGATTAAAAATAAATGAAATAAATAGAAAAATTAGTGGGACGTCGTTAGCGTAGATACATTTGAGTGCGTCCTTCCCAGCTACGTGTCGTCTCCGGAGTGGGCCGATGAGTTTTCGTGAGGGGAGTCGAGAAAATGGATCGACATTTTCAGTTCTTCGTCTGTTTCGTTCTCAAGCTTGGCGATTGAAAAAGCGATTTCAGGTGAACGGCTCATCTCGTCTCTGACGGTTCTCCTGTCGACGGATCTCCTCCGGAGGCATCTCCTCTCGACTGTGGATATCTCGGTGGTTCTCTCGACGGTTCTCTCGACGGATTTCTCGGTGGTTCTCTCGACGGTTCAGTCGGCGGTTCAATCGACGGTTCACTCGGCGGTTCTCCTCTCTCTTCTCTGCGATTCGAAGGTTAAAGGGTAGGTGTTCCTCCTCCGTATCTGGTTGAATCGATTTGCATGTATTTGGTTATTGTTTTGAATCGATTTGCATGTATTTGGTTATTGTCTTATTAATAGACTGATATGTTATTTGACTCGATTCTGATAGCTTTTTGACTCGAATCTGATAGAATTTTTGACTCGAATCTGATAGCATTTTTTACTCGAATCTGATAGCATTTTTTAGTCGTTGATTTGCTTCGCTTGGTTTGCTAGTTCGTGTTCTGTTTTTTAGTTATTTGTAAACTGAAATGTATTGCTAGTTCGTGTTCTGTTTTTTGATTTGTAAACTGAATCTGAAATGTATTGCTAGTTCGTGCTAGTTCGTGTTCTGTTTTTTGATTTGCTTCTGTTTTTTAGTTATTTGTAAGTAGTTCGTGTTATGTTTTTATAAACTGAAATGTGTTTCTTTTGATTCTGAGGTTATTAGGTGAGGCGAGGCGAGGATCATCAACAACCTGGTTTCAAAGCTGGTGAGGCAAGGATAATCTACAATAACACAGACAATCATTTCGTCCAGAGCACGAGGTAATAAACTTTCTATTCAGACTAGAACGAAATGGTTGGTAGTTAGACTTGAACTCTTTAACTTGAACTTGAACTATTTAGACTTGAACTCTTTAACTTGAACTCTTTAGTTAGACTTGAACTCTTTAGTTAGACTTGAACTCTTTAGACTTGAACTCTTTAGACTTGTCTCTAGTTTGTTTAGACTTGAAGTAATGTGTATTAACTGAGCTGAAGTAAAGTAATGTCTCTTGGTAGTTATATGTCATGTTATTATGGTTGTGTAATGTGTATTAACTGAGTTGTACTTTTGTAGATAGGTCATTATGATTGTCTTAATTAATTTTTTCTTTCTCTCTTCTCTGCTTTAACTCACTCATCTCCCTTCTTACTGCTATTTAACCATCGTGCTAAAAACGATTTTATCACTTAGCCATCATCTTCTTTCTCTCTTCTCTGCTTTCCCTTAGTCATCTCTCTGCTTAATCCTCTTTTCCCATCTCTCTTCTATGGATCCAAGGACACCGTATAGCCAGTCTGCTGGTTATATGGGCCTTCTTCAAAGTCAAGAAGGAAGTCTTCTTAATGATAACTCTCCTGATGAGAGTTATCATTCTGGATCTTCGCAGATCCCTCTGTTCAGTTCACAACAAAGCGAGGCTCCAACTCTACCTACAGACAGTCCCGTGCAGCGTGGAAAGAGACATAAATGGACCCCAGTGGAGGACGAGATGCTGATCAGTGTCTGGTTAAACACTTCTAAAGACCCTATTACCAGCAATTACCAAAAGTCGGGGACATTCTGGAAACGAGTAGGGGATAGTTTCTTCGAAGCTTTGAATGGTGGACCTGGCGGTGACACTTCCGCGCATCAGAATTACAAGCAGAGGTGGCACAAAATAAATGATCTTGTCAACAAGTTTTGTGGTGCATATGCTGCTGCGGAGCGCAGAATTACTAGTGGACAGCATGAGAATGATGTTCTGAAGGGGGCCCACGACATATACTTCGCTGATCAGGGGTATAAATTCACACTTGAACATGCGTGGTGCGTGTTGAGGTATGAGCAGAAATGGCTTAACCTCAACCCCACTGGAGGTTCAAAGAGGAAGGCAGATTCAGAAACTTCAACCACAAGTGAAGGTGTAAAGGCTGCAAAGGCTGTTGAGGAAGCTCAGACAAGACTTGAAGGCGTAAAGGCTGCAAAAGCAAGACGTAGTGCAATGGGTAAGGGGAAGTCTGTTGCTGACTATACAGCGGTTTGGGAAATGAGGAAGGAAGATTTGGACAAGAAAGAAAAACTGACAAAGTTTGCCATCTTAGACAGTCTGATTGCCAAATCCAAAACCACCACACTCACTGAGGCTGAAGAAGTAGCCAAAGAGAAGCTCCTCGCGGAGTATTTCTAGATATTAAGTTGTTTGTTTGGTTGGTTGGTTTGTAAGCTATCTTAAGTTGTGATCGGTCTCTATCTTAAGTTGTTTGTTTGGTTGGTTTGTATGCTTCCTGGTTGTTTTTAATTAATCATAAGTTTGTATGTTTTTAATTAATCATAAGTTGTAATGGTTTTTAAATAATCATAAGTTTTACTTGGTCATTTTTAAAGTTTACTTGCTAGTTTTTAATCTAACCTACTTCTTTATAAATACAAGTTTTATTACACATGGGGCGTTATAGCTATAGCCAACCTTCCCAGTCTGCTACATTTGGTGGGGATGGTGGGGATGGCTCGGACAGTGACTACAACGAAATAGAAGCTCTGGTTCAGCAAGACCAAGCCCAGTTAGAGTACGAGAACCGTCAACAAGTGTACCCTCCCCAGCCTGAAGTAGAATTTGGTTTCCCGCAGACTTGCTATTGTGGGAGTCAACCTCAGATAGCTATGTCTTACAGTAGAACCGACCCTGGACGCAGATACTACACATGCGACAATGTTGATGATGGCGAGTGTCACGTTTGGAAGTGGTGGGACGAGGCTATAATGGAAGAGATGCGAGCGAGGGACAGACAGACACTGCAGTTAGCCGAGAAGGTTGATTCTCTCACCTTGTTGAGTGACTTTGACACTGATCAGAAGCTTCTTAGACTGGAGAGCATGGTGGGTGAGTTGGCTAAGAACAAATCAAACTCTAGCTTTGATTTTATTGTTGCTGTTATGGTGATGGTGGTGATTTTCATAGGTCTCGTCCTCATCTTAAAGTAATGTTTGTGTAATGTTTTATGTTGCAAAACTCTTTGTATTATGTGAAACTCTCTGTTTTATGTTGCAATGACTCTTGTATTATGCAAAACTCTATGTATTATGACATCTAATGTGTAATGTTTTAATGACTCTTGTAATGTTTTATGACATCTAATGTGATAATGTTTTATGACATCTTGTAATGGTCACGAGAAGTGATAATGTTTTATGACATCCAGTCTATTATTTTTCTTCAACCATCTCGTGAGTCTATTATTTGTCTTCAACCATCTCGTGACTCAAGTGTAAGGAAAAGATCAGAAGACAAAGAAAATAAAATCACAAGATGTAATAAGCAAAAGGGTCACAAGACAAACAATATACTACTCCTTGAGCCTATAAATATGAGAAACATATTCTCGTAAAATGCACAACTTCTCTACTTCTCACATTAAAAACAAGTTCTCTACTCTAAGAAAAAAAATATTTTTTTTCTTTAATTTATGGCATCTTCTTCCAATTCTTCCAATTATCATTACCACCACAAAGATGATGAATCAATTTTTGATTCTATGTTTGAAGATTTCTTAGAATTTGCCACAACGCAAGAATCCGTGCGAAAGGATGTTGAGCGTGCCTTCGGAGTCCTCCAAGCTAGATTTGCGATTGTTAGAAATCCATCTAAATTATGGGATAAAAACAAAATAGGAAATATTATGAAAGCATGTATCATACTTCATAATATGATTGTTGAAGATGAACGAGGTTCCTACCTTCACGCTTCAGAATTTCAACAACAAGAAGATGTCGATCCCACTTTTGTAGTCAAACGGACTACAAACCTCCGTACTACACTAGGTCATCGAGCAGAAGTTCGAGATACTCCAGACCATTATCAATTAAAAGAAGATTTGGTTGAACATATATGGACTAAGTTTGGAGATCTACCGAATCACAACAATGATTAAGTTTATTTGAATTCAATATAATGTTTGCTTTTTTTATCTTGTATTTTTTTCTTTATTTTCAACTTTGTAATTTCTCATGTTTTTCTCTATGTTTTCTATTTTTTTAAATTAAAATAATAAATTTAATTTTCTAAGGACTTTACAAAGTCCTACCAATAATCAAATATTTTCAAAATATCCTTAATATTTGTCCCACACCAAAAATAACATTAAACTACTCTAAGGACAAATAATTAGTAGTACCGTTAATGTTGCTCTTATATATGATCACTCAAATAAAGAACAACAAACATAATCACTTAGTTTAAATTTGGATTACTTAAATTGGGTCGGAGTTGGATAAATCAAAGTAATATCATCTAGTAGTATCCAAAATATAGATAATTTTGAAAGAAAGAAAGCGGCGAGTGTCTAAATTATGTACTCTTAACTGTCGATACGATGTGGCTTTGACAGGAGTTATTATGATCTTAATTAAATGAGAGAAGATGTATAATGATGATATGTAGGCCGATCTAGTTACCGACTAAAACGTGTTCCTACTATTCGAATGCCATTCTTGCCTTCTTGGAATGTGATAAATTGTAAAGAAACAAATATCTATAAAATAATAATATATAGTTTACATTAGGGTTAGGTAAAAATATTTGAGATATTTGTTTCGATATGTTACTTAAATCGCTTTTATTCCAACAAGAATCTGGTTAACGTGAAAACACAATAGTCCTTCATCTAATTAAGATATAAACTGTAGTTATGCAAATTCAACAGTCGGCACCACTTTAGAATAACATCCGAGTCTTTAAAATTAGGACTCTAGTTCCAAAACAATAGACATTATGTTTGATTCGCATATACTCCCTCCGTTTCTAATTAATCCAAGTTTTAGAAAAAAATTTTGTTTCAAAAAGATGTATTTTTACTTTTTCAATATAATTTTTAATAAAAAATAATGATAAATTGTTGATTTCAATAAAATTAACTGTATTTACTAAATTTTGATTGGTTGAAAATTATAGAAAAATGTTAATCACAGAAAACTATATATTAATACTATGATTTAATGTATTTTATTAATAAATGTGAAAAAATCCAAAACTAGATTAATTTGAAATAGAGGGAGTACTATATAAAACCACTCAAGATAAATATGTCGGCTGGTTTGCTGAGTACTTAAATTTTGGCTTAACTAGAACGAAAATCGAATGTAAGATGGATCTTTTGTTATGATTTTGATATTGGTTTTAACTTCAATTAACTGCACAAATGTTAGTGTTCATTAAAAAAAACAAATTACGCAAATGTTTTTTTGGTTTGGTAAAAATCGTTCACATTGGAAGTTACACAAAGGAAAGTCTAATATATAAATAAATTAATGGTATAAGATGGTGCCAAGATACTCCACTAAAGGAAAAACACAAGAGATGAATGTGATCCTTAGTTTGAGAGAGTGAATATGAGATATCAAACTAAGTTCCGCATTAAAAGTTAGACAAATGAAAGTCTAATATATAAAAAATATTCAATTCTAATTAATACAAAACCTTTTGAGATGAAACCCAAAAGTAAATTCATGCGAATCAGCTTTTTAGACCTAAAATGAACAATATCTTGTTAATTAGACATAAAAAGTTGGACATAAACTCACGCAATTCCAACATCAAATGTTTTGAATTTTAGGAAATTGTAAGTTTTAATTTGTAAATATTTTAAAACTTTAGTTAATATTGATAGTGACACAATTATAATATATTAATCCAAATCATTTACATTTGAATTTAGGTTTCTCGCTGTTGTCGTTCTGGTTTATTATTTTGACCGGAACTAACCCCTTTGATGTGAACACGACCAAAAACACATCATCATTTTGAGTTTAATTAGTAGAGTATTGATTAACTGTATGATTAATTAGGTGATAAAGTAGAATTGTATGCTGGTCACATGGGTGTGCGTGAAATAATGCTTTTAACCAACTTTTTGTCTCTCCTACGTTTCGAGCTAAAAAGTTAAGCTGTGTCTTTTTATTTATTTAATTTTTCTGTACATTGTTCTTTTGCTATAAGAATGTTGCACGATATATTTTTACTGTTTATATAATATTTTCTTTTTTAGTTAATCTGGGAATATTCCAGATTTATGGAAGCATCCTGAATATTTTCTAAATAAAATTATAATTTATGTATAGACTTTTTCTGCGAGTATGCAAATAGAACGTAAATAGAAATTTATATTTATATAGATATTCAAAATAATGTAATTTAATTTTACTCAATAGATGGATCGAATTTAATAAAAGTCATATTGTTTTCATAATTTCATGTGTATCACAGTATCAGTTGACCACCATGACAATGAATTGCCTCCACCACTGCTCACTATTACTTGACTACAAGGTATCAAACCTCTTTATATAAAAAAAAAAAAAAAATCAAACCTCTTTATATAATCTTTCCCTACGAAAATAATCATGCCATTGTACATATTTTGAATGATAAGAATATATATTTGGGTCTTTAGAAATCTTTTTGTTTAGTTACAATAAACATCGTTTTAGCACTTATGTCCGGATAAGAAAATATGTTAGAATTTGTTAAGCCCTTGCAAAAAAAAAAAAAAATCATTACATAATCTTTATTAATTTTGTTTCAGGTTAGTTAGATTGTTTAAGTCACAATTTACACAGAAATCTAAATATTATTTCCCTGGAAAGGGTAAGACAAAGTTAATATGACATTTAATCTAACATGTGAGCCTATCAAAAAGGTACAAAGAGTCTACAGATTAGAAAACTCAACAAAATGACCATTTTCTTAAATATCATTTTTATTTTAATGGGTAGAGTTTTTGTCTGCATATCTCCTATATATTATTTGGTAATAATTTAAAAAAAATATGAACCTTAGTTTGTAAGAATTAAAAAATGACCTCATTCTATGTGGCATTTGTGTATGCTTTCCAAATCCTATTTCAAAGAATTCTAGAGCACCTTCTATAAACTATAGTATAAAAATTATATTCTCTAGCATTACATTGGTCGCATATATATTTTCTTAAATAAAATCTACGGAATTACCTAATGTGACTAAAATATATATACGACAATTAATAATCTTAAATGATAAAGATTCGATAACAATTTGTATACTTTCTATTATTTTTGTTTAATTTTTTATTATTAAAATAAACTGCAAAATTACATTAATCATATAATAAAAGTAGATTTTTGGTATATGTTGTATTTGGAATTTTTCAAAACAAGTATAAATTACTAAAACTGTTAAAAGTCTCATATAAACTTTTGAGATCAAGGTTTAATTTTTTCTATATTAGAATACAATGATTATAAGACCGTATGAATAAATAATTTTATTTTAATAGGTTTATATATATATATATATATTTCATATCGTTTAAATTAAACTAAACTTCGTATGAAAATACATACTAATATTTTGATATTTGCATTGAACATATATTGAAAAGTTAATATTTTAATTTTGAAATCTTCATTGTTTTTTAAATGATTATAAATCATTGAAACTACTAAACATTCACATTAAAAAAAATTGTTGGTGTAAAGTTTTGTTTCACAAATATGCAAATAATCATAAAATCATATGAGTAGAAACCTCATTTAATACAATCAATATTAAAAGTAATATATATATTAATATCATTTTAAATTTAATTACATATTATATACGACAGATAAGAGTGATTGTTTTGATTTATTACCCTAAAATGATTGCAAAAAACAATAGTGATCATTTGATTTATATGCGCACACCAATTTATTACAGATAGTAATTGATTTCTTAGTTATTTAATATATATAATTATTATTTTATAATTTCATAATTTGCAGAAAAACAGAAAATAAGTAGTAAATATAAAATATTGCACAATATGATACGTGCAATTGATATATGTAGTATATAATTTTCATAAGTTTCAGTAAAGAGAATGTTTGTATTAATTAGAAAGATTGGTGAATAAGCGAAAAAAGGTATAAGATAATTAAAATTTAAAATTATGCAATTAATTTATAAAATTATGATTTATTTATGTTCTTATAAATTATATTTTTGTAACTAAAACAATATTAGAAAAAATCAATTCGATTGAATTAAACAAACAAAATCAAAATAAAACGAACCAAACACAAACTAAACTAAATTAAAACTGAATCGAACAAAATCCAAATCGAAATAAAACCGAACACAAATCAAACCAAACTAATTTGAATTGACTTTGGTTAAGGGTCTCTTAGACCTTAATAAACAAAACCGAACCTAAACCCGTAGTTTTTTTTTTAACAAAACCTAAACATGTAGTTAAACCGACATGTTTACCTCTAATAAAACCGAGATATTGCTGACTTGATTCATTTGTCAATACTATATATTTTAAATATTTATCGTAAAATTCATCATACACAAGACGCATATATTATCCTAGTATAATTGAAAGCTTAACCAGAGCAAAATAGCACACTAAGTCCATGGATCTTGTTCTTTTATTTTGGAAATGTATATTTTAAATTTTTAACTTAAAGTATTCTTTGAATTTAGTTCTCAAAAATTATCAAATGAAGTAAGTTTCAAAAAGCATAAGAAACAAAGCGTGGTCACTAGAAATAAAAGCGGATCAAAAGATATAATACTTAGAGATTGGTTTTGCATCGTCAATCCAAATATGACATGTCTATGATACACTTAATTATAAGCATTTTTAAGAAGGATGGCAGATACCCAAGTTTCCATACATAATGTGATAAGTTCCAACACCTTAACCAGTAAAAAAAAGTAGGGAAAATTGTCAAAACGGAACAAAAATTCAGCATGGTTGTTCCAATATTATAAAATCATTCTTAAATTGTCTATTTAGTATATTTTTCATAATCTCAAAGCTAAACTTTGATTAATTTTATTAAACACATTAAACTAATAGAATTTTTTAAAAATAATTAAAAATGTGTTAAAAGAGAAAATAAAAATAAACTTTAATAAAAATAAAATTTTAAAATACTTTTAATAAAAAAACGGTAAATAAACTTTATAAAAACATTTTAAAATTTTTTGTTTTTATAAAAAGTTTAAAACATTTTTAATAAAAATTTAATAAAAATAAAACTTTACAAAAGGTTTTTAATAAAAAATTTATAATAAACGTTTTTAAAATTGTTTATTTTTATACAAAGTTTAAAAGAATATGTAAACTTTTTTAGTTTTAAATTTTAATAAAAATAAGAGTTTTAAAACGTTTTTATAAAAAAATTAATTAAAAACTTTATAAAAATAAAAAAAAACTATACAAAAAATTTTTAGTAAAAACGTTAAATAAACTTTATAAAACATGTTTTACAAAGTTTTATTTTTATAAAAAGTTTAAAACGGTTGTAAATTTTTTAGTTTTATTAATTTTTTTAGTAAAAAAACAAGAGTTTGTGAAGAAATCATATATCGATGAGAAAGAAAATGAAAATTCATTTTTAATATTTTATCAAAACAATTAAATCTGAACATGTTTTAGGAAGTTAGATTTTTTTTTAACTCAATTTCCTTAATTTTCGCAAAAAAAAAAAAACAGTTTTTGTTATCCCTAAAATACACTTTCTACACTATGTAGAACCATGAAAAAAATCATGAATGCAATTTCTACTTCATGTAGATGTTCGTGTACTTTTTAGGTTTCACATTCCTGATATTTTAGAATACTTCATATAAGTAGAAACTACATTTGACAAGTAGTTTATTACAATTATTAGAATTCGCATTCCAACTATTTAGAATTTTAATTAATAGTGAAGATGGTTTCGGAACCAGAAGAGTGGCCGGCGTTCGCAAGTTATCTGGAGGATATCAGAAGCTTACAAAGTAGTTTCCATAGCTCACAGCTCATCTATGTACCAAGGACGGCAAATTCAAAGGCGGATCGTTTAGCACGCAGTGCCAGACAACAATCGTCTTTTGTCATCCACATGGATACCGAGCTACCAGTTTGGTGTACAGAGTCAATATGAGTCTGTATATTTGATGACAAAAAAAAAGAATTTTAATTAATAGTAGATTTTTTGTTCTAAGAAATAGATGGACTTGTTTAGATTTTGTTTTCTATTAACTTATTTTCCGTAAAAGACGAATTCTAATTTTAGTAGAACAAAATTTAAAAAATTATTTATCAAGTTCTTTAAGAAAAAAAAATTGTGTGTTTGTGTATATGTGTGTTTTATAAATTTTTTATATTTTTTTTGATACATAAAACTATTTATTTCATTAAATTTCATAAATGAAAAGGTAAAATGAAATAAAATAAACAAAAATGAATTTATACCAAAAATACAATCATACTAAATTTTTGTTTAGTTTTAACAATTTTCCCAAAAAGACAATAGATGTAGAATAGTACTAGTTCAATTCTTTGACCAACCTCGGAGCATCTCCATTGGGAGTTCAAACTCCAATCTCTTAAATTTTCCAAAAAAAGAATATTAAAATAATTATGGGTCTCACGCAAAATCATAAACTTGTATTGCGAAAAATCATTTCCTGACTGTTTCACGGGCTCCACGCCATGTAGCGGTCTGCGATTGGTTCGGTATGTATATATATATATATATTTTTTGAATCAAACAAAAAAAACAAATCAAAAAAATCAATTAATTTTTGTGTTAAAAATCGAGCCCAGTTTCACTAATGGGAAGGCTCTCACTTGAACCGTAATGATGGAAACATATTCTAATATGTATTTCATAAATTCAACGGAAAACTCATATATCAATCTCCGCTTGAGCAAATAATTTAGCTAACGTAAAACATCTACATCATTGATAATTAAACAAAATGTTTTTATGTATGATATATAACATTTATTTTTAAAAAGTTAGTTACATAGCATCCTAAAAAAAAAATATTAAGGGATATAAAAGTGCAAAATTAAATTAAAAAATATCAGTGAAACAATATATTACACTTCGTCAGCTCACAATCATTTCCAAATATAGATCATATAGAAAGATAAAAGTATACAATCTGTATAAAACTCCAAATGTCCTCCTTCAAAAAATTCACGTATTTTCATTAATTTTATTAAGCCCCAACACTATTATCATATTATGTTTGACTTTGATAAGCGTGTGAAAGCTAGGATAGGGCATTCAGGGATCAATCGGGTTTGATTTGGGTTCAGCCAGATTTTAGATTTTTGGATTTATAAATTTCAGCCTTTTCAAATATTATAAAAGTTTGATTTAGATTTGGTTTGGGTTTAGTAACATTTTTAAAACCGATTAAATTCAATATAATTTCAGGTTCCGGATCTTAATTGGATTTTGATTCCAACATGATGTTTTGTACTTCGTTAAACTCAAAAACCAAATAATGATTCAATAAACAAAATATCAAAAATAAAATGAAAATGCCATAATCACAGTTTTTTTGGTTCTAGCATTGAAAAAGTAAAATTAGAGAAAAAACAAAAATTATATGCAAATACATCAAAAACAAATTCATTAAGATAAAATCAAAATTCATTAAATAAACCAAAAACACTTGGAATCTGATAAAATCGGTTATAGAAAAAAAAAGGAAAAATCTAAATTCATTAAGATTCAGATTCAGTTCGGATAAATTCATGATCTGAAATATCATAAAACAAATCACATTCTATTTTTGTCAGATTCACTTTGGTTCAGATTTATTTTTATCGGACTGGTTTTGTTCAAGTTTATGAATTCGGTTTATTTATCCACCTCTAGAGAAAACTAAATATTTTTAGAAGATAAACTATGTTTTATTAGTTTTCAATTTTAGTTTAGATTTTCGATCATTTATTAAGTTCTTTTAGATTTAAGTTTATTTTAGATAAAATCTAAGAAATAGAAAATAATGGACGGACTTTTTATATAATAAAGGATGAACTTAAACAAGTTCAAATTGGTCATTTTCGATTTCAATTTCAGAACACGTACGTATCATAATTACACCTCTTTAATGTGACTGAGTAAATAATTGGTAAGAAACGAATTTTCTAAAAGTTGATGTGTTAAACTTAAACCATAAGTAGGGTACACCGCACCTGAACTGAAGTGCCGTTCGGAGCCTTAGAGAAGCGACGTGAAAACGAAAGGCAAACTCTTTCTGAAGATCTAAACTAAAATTGAAAACTAAAGATTCCTTTTAATATAGTAGTCAAAGAAAGTCAACCGTTAAGACAGTTGACCGATGATGACGACAAATGACGTCACCGTCAAGTTTGTCTTCTCCTCCCTCTGTTTAAATAGAAACCAAACCCACTTCGACTCACTCACACACACACACACGAACACATAGATACATAAAACACAACAAGCAACTAAAACCACGCCATGTATGCACATATCAGGAGCTCCATAGCGTCCGGCGATACGTGTCCATGTTTGCTATACTCCGAGGACGTACTGGCTCCTCCTCTGCCGCATGACCACCCCCACCACTTCCTACCACCGCCGCCTCTTATGATGAGCCACCACTCGCTATTTACGGCCGAGGCAGTTTCAGGGTTTGGTTACTTTGATTCCAGCATGAACGGTAGCGGTGGAAGCAGCGGCTGCGACTCGCCGAGCTCGATGGGGAGCGGCGGAGAGAGTCTTATGATGCAGAGGAGTGTGAGTAGCCATAATGGCTTTTTTGGTAATTTACCGACGACGGCCCACGGTTTCGTGAACGATCATGATGGGCCAGTGAGACGGGCCCTAAGCGCCGGAGATCTACCGGTAAGTAATATTATTATACACACTTGCATGACGTAATTTGATATTTCCAACCTATAAGCCACGATTGTGTCTTCTTTTCCATGTTTACGTTTGTGTTTTTCTTTTGGTTACGATGATTAGAATATTACAAGATAAGAACACAAGCACAAAAGATCACAATTGGAGTCTAGCTTCTTATCGTTTCAAGCAATTTCTATTAGTTAGTTTAGTTTACATAGAAACTTTCTCATTTTTATAATTTAATGTAAAAGCAAACAAACGTTTTGGTATATGTGTAGAGGAGTAGCAGAAGAGAGAGCAGTGCGGTGTTGAGTGAGAGCAATGCAATAATAGAAGGAATGAACAAAGCTTACAAGTATAGTCCCGAAGAGAAGAAAGTGAAGATCGATAAATATCGTAGCAAGCGAAACCTTAGGAATTTCAATAAGAGGATCAAGGTAATTTTTTCCATTTCTTTATATGTTTACTCTTAACTGTGTGTAGCATCTATTTGGTTATATGAGTGGATTTATCTTTCAGTTCATTTGTTCTTCAGAGAGTAGAGAAAATGCATGAACAGTTTACACATATATATTCAATATTATTATATGTGTCCCATGGAAACTTTCAAGGACTTGACATGTTGTATGAAACAGTGACATGCACCTGCACATTTATTGATGCTAACTAACCCATTCATTTCAAATCAAGCATATATTTTTCCTATAAATTTCTCCCTTAATCAACTAATAATGAATTTTATTCATTTCAAAAACAAGCATTCACACTATGGCTCTTTTTATATTTCTTAGATCTTAATAATTTTATAAGACACGAATTCACATTTGATATAAAACTAAATGGTTTTTTCTTGATGTCTCAAGAAAGCAAAGGCTTTTTCAAAAAAAAAAAAAAGAAAGCAAAGGTTCGTTGACCAAAAAAACAAATAGGCTCAATATATCAATATCAATAACTATCACTTCAAAAGTAACATTGTATATGCTTTTAATCTTATCTTCAAACATCAATATTAATTTCATTAGCTATACATGAGTATGTGAATTAGAATTAACGTTGTGTCACATCATAGCTGGTATTAAGGAATATTTTGAGATAGACAATCAAGCTCCAAGGTCGCCATAAGTTTATTTTCCCGTTGTTTATCTTTAATGAGAAGGTCCTTAAATATCAAAAACACTAATTGAGAAAAAAACTTAGTGACTTCATCCAGGAACTAAACGATAAATAATCTAACTATCACCTTGGTTTTGAGAAGAATTTAATACATACACATATTTTGTAATTAGTATGAATGCAGGAAGACATTAGCTGACAGTAGGCCAAGAATAAGGGGGAGATTTGCAAGGAATGATGAGATTTCACAAGAAGAACAAGTTGATATTATTGAAGCCGTGGTTGGAGATGTTGACACGTGGGCATCTTTTCTTGATTCTTTCTCTGCTAATCACTTCCTTAATTAGTCTCTTTTAATTATATTTTATGTCTTTCTCTTCTTATATATGTTTATATGGCACTTTCATTTGTTTTGGTTTGAAAGATTTCTCCATGTTGCCTAAACTCATGTAGGTTTTGTGTGAGTTTTCTTTGTAAATAAGTAACATATTTTGTATTTTTATTCGGAGTTCTTTGCTGAATAATCTATATCACATGGCATGGAGGGAGTTCGACACTTCCAACTCTATGTTCTCATCTAGTTGAGATAAAATGGTTTAGTTGATCGTCTAAGGCAAAACAAGATGAAAAGAGTATCACTATATATACAATTTTAACTAAGTGAATCTTGGTCTAGTGATGTTCTTGAAATAAAGGATCATAGTTCGAATCTATTTGGAGGGAAAGGCGCATTCTTTTTTTTTTTGTCGTCTGAGACCAAAGGTCTGAATAATTCAAGAGATACAAAACCATAAAGGCAAAAAACAAAAGACAACAGGAGACAACTACACCAACTCAGCCTTAAAGGAAAGGTTTAAGAGTTGACGATTGGAGCGTCGTTGCGGTCCTTGCGGATAACCTCATGCAGCCAAGAAGGGCCTCCGAGAGCAAGGTAGGATTGGAACCCGCCATCTCAATGTGTATAACGTCGATGTTGTATCTAGTAACATGCTTATGTGAATTGTAGGCGATTTAGAAAAGAGACAAAGGTTGATGTTTGGTTCTATAAATGGAAAAATAATATTAGAACATTTTTTCAACTAAAACAAATTATTTCATTCCGTATCATTATTACTTATGGGTCCCGTAAATAGTTTTATGCATAGTTTATTATGTTCCTTAATGGTCCAAATTTTCTTTTACCAACTTGATTTACAAAAATAATCAGAAAGTAGAAAGATGATAACTTTTAGCATTGAAAAACATGGTCATGTTACTCTGATGATTTCATTACTCTCACGTTAAGTACTCATCGTGCTACTAAGTACTAGCAATCTCCAAAAGTAAGCATACATTAACACCTTAAAAATCCTCATGAAATCAAAGAAGGTTCCACTCTAATAAACTAAAATAAAGTAATCAACCTAACATCAATTGTCTTATTTATAAGAAAAAAATATTCGTATTTTTTTTTCCAAATGAACCACAGCTTGAGCAGTCTTTCTTCTTTAGCAAAGGCTATGGAGAGAGATGTAGGTAGGCCCTCCGGCGACCGTGTCCCCGACTTTTGTCGGCCGGCGGTAGATTTACCGACTCTCCACTCTTTCAGCATGTTATTTAACTTTTTTTCTTTCTTTTTATTATTTTAACTAAAAGCGTTTTTTTTCTTGAGCACGAGGACACGAAGATGCCAAATTACCAACTATAAACTTTATGAATAATTTTTTTGCTTTCTTTTCCCTCACTTATATGATCGGTTCAACAACAAAACCACGAGACTTGCGTACGTTTACAATAATTAATGATCAAAAACTTCACTAGGTTTAAGAGTCATCAACCTCTTCTATGTTTTCGTCTTTTACTGATTCGTTTGAAACGTTGAAGTAGAAAAGGCTTCAAAGGTTGTAGGTGCGGTAATCTAACCCAACTCCTCTTAGCTCGTACCTTACCTGCATTTTCCACCAATGGATTGAAATAACATCAGACTGAAGCTTAGTCCAAAACTTGCGTTAAGGTTTCCAAAATATGAATTTTAGATCCATACCTGATTTTCTGGCATTGTTTCTTTCAGAGGTTTGGACATGGGCTTGTTGATTAGTTTCGGTTTCTGTCTCGCTTTCCTTTGTTATCTCAAAGGTGTTGTTGTATGGCTCTGCCTCACTGGAGTCTAACATTGATACTTGGTCATGGTCTTGTCCAACTGCCTCTGAACTGAGAGAGTTACCTGATTCTTTTAGCAAATCAGTAGTCTCATAGGAGGGTAAGTTAGGAAGATTACTTTCACCTGTTTCATGCTTCTGGTCTTCCATTGTCACCTCCATGTACTCGTCGTGATTTGCTTCCAAGGAAGCATCGATTTTCATCTCATCATCATCATCATTACCAGCAATGGATGCAGAGTGCTCAATCTTAGCATGACCTGAAATAGCTCCTCCTTTGCTGACTCCGTCCAGTGAGACTTCATCATGAACTAGAATAGTTTCCATGTTTGACTTTTCAACAGGACTTCGTGGGAACCCCCGACCGCTTTTTAGCGGCGACATTGATTTATCTTCCGACTCCAACTCAGTCTGTATGTTAACATCAGAAGCTGCAGCTGAATCTGTACATTTTTTAACTGTAAATGATGCAGATTCTTGATCTTGCACCAAAAGCCCATGTCCCTGGCTGGCACTGCATTTCCTCAGGGGGTCAATAGTTGTAGGTACCATTTTGTTGTCATCTTCAGATATCTCAATTTGGCAAATGGTTTCGTTTTCCCGAAGATTATCAACAGACCAAGCAGAATCAGCCATGCATACTTCAGAAACTTGATTCTTGCAGTGCACTGATGCGTCAATCATCTTAGCTGCAGGTGGCTGAGTCGAAGGTTCATTTCCAAGAATTTTAGTGAGCCGGAAACCATGTGATGGCAAGCCTTTACGATCAGAGGTGACATCAATCGCCTTAGAGGATTTGTGCGCCACAGAACGTGTGGTGGCATCAAAAGCCTTTGCGAGATCTTCCAAGCGCATGTCACCTTCGCCACTTGATATGGGATCCCATTTCATGAAATCTCCACTCGTATTCTGTTCGAGGCCCAAGGTATCATCGCTAGAAGAAAGTAACTCAACCTTGACAGCTTCTTTGTGAAACCGCTTCTTCTTTAAAATCTTGGCTATCATATTCCTTAAACCAAATTTTAAAAGACAATAAAATATTAATCTCAACACTGCATCAGACAAACACAACTGCTAGAAAGAACTAAATACATACCTGCAGTTCTTTGAAATGGCAGCTCTGGCTCTTTCAGCAGAGAGTCCAAGCAAGGACATGAGGTTGATAACATCGTTTGGACCTCTGAGTTCAATGACTGAAGGAGAACCACTCGATATAATCAGATTCTTCCCTTTAGTCCAATCCACCAGTAACTAGTAACGCCATATCACAAGAACGTATAAGCATATAACCCAAAAACTCTAACATAATCATCAACTAAGCATATAACATAGTAACATAATCATAAACTAAGCATATAACTAGTTCAATCCACCAATAACAACTAGTAATTCCATATCACAAGAACGTATAAAGCATATAACCAGAAAACTCTTAACATATAACAACAAATATACAATGAGGTAACTGTAGCTTGATGCATCAAGAGTTTCTCACCTTAGCATTAGCTATAACTTGCCTCCTCTTCTCTGCATCCTTCAACAGATCAGAGTACTTGATCTCAAAGTAAACACCTCGCTGAACATATAAAAAAAATGAGTACACACAGACTCTTGTAACAGGAAACAATGTGCGAATCACAAACCTTAATAGCAGCTTTGACAGAGGGATGCATCAATCGAAACGGCAAATTCGAGAAATCAATCGAGATGATATCAACCTACAATGTGCAAGCTAAGATAAGAATCATCTCACACTCAATAAGAAACTTCAATCACACAGAGAGAAGCAGAACAACCTCAGCTTTCGTACAAGCTTGATCGAACGCGTACTGATTCATCGGCCTAACCGCCACGATATCGTAGCTCTTCAGAACCGGATTCCCGGAGTTCAACCCTAGACACTGAGCCTTACTCTCCAATCTAACGGTGACGCGCGTGTACTGCCGAAACGGAGTGGATCGAGGGACGCCGAGCAAGTCGCGATGGAACGCGACGGAGGATGATAGTCGCGGAGCGGCTTTGACGAGAGATCCGAGAGCGAGAAGAGGGATCGTGCAAGAGTCTTTCTCCGTCATTACGCCTCCTCCGATCGAGTGGTTATGTGCGATTCCGACGTAGCCGAGTTCCATGGCTTTCGTGGCGAGCTTTACGCGGAGTTTGTTTACGACGGCGAGTTCTTTACCGCCTGATTGGGAGGGGTAGGTGTACGGTACGTTTAGGTCGAAGAACCCCATGACAGAAGAAGAGATACGGCGGAGAGATTTTTTCCGATTAGGGTTTAAGCGTTGGAGTTTTTGTGCTTCGTCTGTAAACAAATAAACTTACTTTTTGACCCAAGTAAATAAAAAACCTTACTCAGCTTGTGGACCATGACGTGTCGTCGATTTATGAAACGACGTCGTGTAGAAAAAACGAAAATAAGGGGAGTGTTGGTGGAAAACTGAGTCTTAAATGATTTTAAGAATTGATTGTTGCCAAAAAAAAAAATGCAGTCGCAAAGCATTATTAAACATGAAACGAGTAGAGTGGCAGTGGCCACATATACTCTAATTTAAATTACAAAATGTTATATCATCCCAAGGACACTTAAGGTACTATTGCATATACTATATAGTTGAATCCAAGTTATTTTAAAATGCAAACAGATAGAAATCATAGTAATCTGATCATATGTCGACTTCTAGTAATCTGATCATATGATACTAGTACCGAAGTTTTATCTATCCTGGTAGCTGATTAAAAATGTCTTAACATTATTTTCGTTTATGGCTGCGCTGAGCTTTGATGTGGGTGGAGATGGTGTGTAGGCGAATGAACACTTTCCAAAATATATGCACCAAAAAACACTTGAGACATTCATTATATCCGCTGCAAACTCCATATATGTTCTGAAATTTTCTACACAAAAAAACTTTCTTTTTGCAGCTAGTAAGCTATAATACGGACATCGTACCTTTGACATTTTAACAAAAACTCCAGTTCCATAACAGAAGACTATGGGAAGTGGGCATGGAGATTTCAGATTTGTGATAAAGTAAGACCACACAACTTGATTTTTTTCTATAAATTAACAAATCTAACGTCAACAGGTTAATCACAAATAGGTCTAGAGACGAGTAAAAATAATAAGCACATAAAAACATCAACCCTCCAATGTAAAGAACAAGTCAGACCCATGTCTGCTTTTATGATAACAAACACTGATCGAACCAAGGAAAACACCTCAGACAGAAGTGATTACTGAAGCTTTCAAATAATGAAATATTCACCACAGATTCTACTTAGAACTCATAACTAGATAAATTAGGCACAGGCCAAGTAACATAGACAACGTCATTCACAGCAGACGTCAAACATGAAATTACCAAAAAAATACAAAACACAGAACAAGCAATGGTCTTGAAATAGATTCAGAAACATTAAATTGGTATATACCACTTACGTTATCATCAAATTAGAATATTAGAAACCAATTATATATGATCAAACTTAACTTGCCAAAACGAATTTAAGTCTCTAGACGATATAATTAGCAACCCAATTGCATAAGAAGAAGACTTTCAATACAAGTAGGGAGCTTTCAAATCTCAAACGAGATAAAATAGGTTCGAAACATACCAATCGCAGTACTTACAAAACGTGAAATTAAATTGCAAACGAAACCGATACTGAAAAAACAAGAAAGGAACCCTAAAACTCGTAGACTTAGGAGCTGGTGAACTTCGTAACAGCCTTGGTACCCTCAGAAACAGCATGTTTCGCCAACTCTCCAGGAAGCACAAGCCTCACCGCCGTCTGAATCTCCCTCGAAGTGATGGTGGGCTTCTTGTTGTACCTCGCCAGCTTCGACGCCTCGCCGGCGAGCTTCTCGAAGATATCGTTGATGAAACTGTTCATGATCCCCATGGCCTTGCTGGAGATTCCGATGTCGGGGTGAACCTGCTTCAGGACCTTGAAGATATAGATCTTGTACGTCTCGACACTCTTCTTCTTCATCTTCCTCTTCTTGTCGCCGCCTGCGCCTGCCTCCTTGGGAAGCTTCTTCCCGGCCTTCGGTTTCTTCTCCGCCGGAGCTTTCTCGGCGGCTTTCGATTTCTCCTCCGCCGGTTTCTTCTCCGCGGGCTTCTTCTCTGCCTTGGGCGCCATTGATGAGGAAGTTGCGAATCTGAGTTCGATTTAGGTTTAAAAGATGTTTTTTTGTGGTTTGCTTGATGAGTCTCTACAATGACTTTGAGAGATTATTTTTTATATAGATCAAAGGGATTGATGTGATTGGATGGAATAGTTTGACGCGGATCGATGTTTTAACCGTTGGATCTTATTTTTAAAATGGAAAGAGATCTACGGTCTTAAATGGAATCTTAAAAAGAAGGAAAGCTCTCACACGTGATACACTTGGTGGCGGGGACTATTCACGTGTCGAGTTTGGCGCACTTTATGCTTCCTCGTGAAATTTTTCCTTTCCCGCCCCCTCGCGCCTTTCTACATCGGCCCATTTATTACAATAGCTCCAAACTAAGGCCCATATTAAATAAGCGAGACTGAAACGTAACCTTCTAGGACCATACTTGAACCCAAACCGTCCGGTTCTCAGATATCTCGGTCTGTATTAACACATGCAAACGCTACTTTATACCGTCTTTGATGAAGCTCCTCCCCCTCTTATGATTGGATCACTCTCAAGCTCTCATTTAAGACATAGCTGAGGAATGAGATGTCGACACAAAGCTTTTGAAGCCTAACTCCAAACACTGCTGTACAGCTATGTTGAATGATTCTAGCTCGAAATGCTGACCCCTTGTGTAACTTTATAAGTTGAAACATTCCATCACATCTCAATCGGTAGTATTCTTTTAGCATTTTTATCCACCATGTAACAAAGCAGAACAAAGGACGCTCAAAGGAATCATCTTTACACAAAGGATGCAAACACACAGCACAAACTTGAGATAATTTTTCAAATAGATGAAACACTGTTGGGTAACAAAGACACAGAAGACAAGACCAGATAGATAGAATAAAGGGCGTCATGTTTTTATAACAGTCACAGGAAACTGTAAGAGCCAAAGAAGCTTATTCAAAGAGAGAGAGAGAGAGATATTTGTTTTTTTAATTGACACGGCTTTTGAAAACATCAAGATCCATCTCAGTTGGATCGGTTGCTTGAAGCTCCACTTGAATTCCATCAAGTTCACGCTTGAACCTGTCCTTGGAGCTCGCATATATCATCTTGCTTCTCACCTTTGCCACGTCAGGACACCTTTTGGATCCAGAAAACAACATTTAAGAAAAGATACATGCAGATAATAAAAGAAACAGAGAGATGAGAGAATCTTAATTTTGGTTTTACCATGCAATGAAGAAAATCTTGCTCTTCTGGCAATTCTCGGCAGTGACAAAATCAAAGTCATAAATGGCATATCGGCACTCTTCAGCAGGAAGGCTAGCAGCAAAGTCCTCATAGGTTTGAATAGGTTCACCAACCTTCTCGACAACCACTTGCTTCTGCTTCTCCTCGATTTTGTAAACAATGAAACGGTGTGTCCTCTTCGCCTTCAGTTCCAGAAACCTTAGCTTGCAGTCATCATGGACTGCCATTCCCGACGCCGCATTAGCCTGAAACCATCAAACACAACAACAACAACAACAACAAAAGAATCACATTTCCAGATCCCGCAAAGCTAGGCCAGGCTCATACTTGTTATCTGCACAATCCTTAAGACCAACGATGAGTCTAACCGTTAAAATACATCTACAGTAAACTTCAATTGCAACTAGAGTCATCGTGAGAGACGAGACAAATCGATTTCAACATACACACAAGAAGCTCGATGGATCATCGAACAAAAGGAATATTAACGCAGAAACGTTCGATCATTCGCATAGACTAAACCTGAAACACACACGACGAAAGCACCAGATTCTTCCATGATTTCGATTCTGACTAACGACGAACACGAACTACAGTGTTGTGAATTGTTCGCAGGATTTTTTTTTTCGTTCCTAGCCTAAATCAGTAGCGTAGATCACACAACTGACACACGGAATCTCAGAGATCTAATCGGAGAAAACGAATCAATCTTCTAGATCTAGTGAGCTAAAAGATCGTAATCAAATCAGAGATTGAAATATGAGAAGAAGAGAGATCGGAGGGTTCACCATGGCTGAATCAAGACGAGATTACTGCTGAAAGGAGACGCAGAGAGGGTGAATATATTATGTTTTCTTCGAATATGACTCTTTTCCTTTTTCTTCGGCGTTATTTGGAAGCTATATAATCCTACATAATTTAAATTTATTAATGTAGAGAAATTCTTTCAGCCTTGCTTTTTATATTCTTCTATTTATGTGAATGTTACTATATGGTCTGCTTGTTATTTTTCTGTGTTTCGGTCAAACATATAGTATGAACTACTATATGGTCAGCTTGTTAGATTTGTTTTAGTCAACATATAATATGAGCTATAACTATATGGTCAAATTATTATATTTTGTATTTTGTCAACATATAATAAACACATAACCAATTAAATCAGTTTATGATCAAAAATATTACATTGAAATTTGCATATATGTTCTAAGTTTCAAACAGTGCTTAAAAAAAAGTTCCAAGTTTTATTTTTAATTTACTGCATCAAAAACTTCAGAAGGTGTTGGCATCAGCCAACTAACTTGGAATCCTAGAATTTGCATGATTCCATATAGTACATAATCAAATTCCTAATTTATGATAAAAATGTTACATATATGTTCCAACTAGTTTTGTTAAACTCACCAATTTTTTTCACAAAAAGGATTATAAAATGAAAGTTTAAAATATTCAAGACGTAAATCACTCTTTATATAGTGTCATCATATTAATATAAACGTACTAGGCGCGACAAAAGTTTAGTTTATACGACCATCACACCATCAAATACGTGATATACATTTCTCGAGCAACAGATTATGGGTGCACTCATCGGTAACAGGCTCCGTACATGATTGCAGGATTGGCCATTAGATAAAGCTCTCATCTAAGCAATTGTTTACGTTTTTGCACTTCGGTTTCGTTTGTCTACCACGCGAAGCCAGTGATAACAAAAGTAGATGGAATACAGAGATCTGAAGAGTGAAGAGCACAGAAAGTGTCTAGTGGATCTGACTACTAATATAATAAGAGAACAGAAATCTTGCGCTAACTTATTTAGTATTTAGATATGTTTTTTTTTTTTTTGTGAATCTCCGAATCACTGGTTTATAAGCTATTTTGTCAAGTTATATTAATCATCCTAATAATGGAATCACTGGTTTATAAGCTGTTTTGTCAAGTTATATTAATCGTCCTAATAATGGAATCGCTTGTTTCACAAATATGCAAAGACGAAGCGTGCCTATAGGATTCATCTTTGATAAAGGGTTTTACACAAAGGTAAAAGAGCACACGCCAGATCTCTTTAGTTTTAAGACAAGACTGTAAGGACCAAAACAAAATAAAGACAGAGACTGATAAAATGTAGCTGTTTTTGGCAGTTGCCGTCACAGCAAACCTTAGGTAAAAGCATATCACTCGGTAACAATAGAGAAAATAAGTTCGGTTCAACCGTTCCTCAATTGGCTCGGCTTTTGAAAACATCAAGATCCATCTCGGTTGGATCGGTAGCTTGAAGCTCTACTTGAATCCCGTCTAGCTCTCTCTTGAACCTGTCCTTAGAGCTCGCGTAGATCATCTTGCTTCTCACTCTTGCCGTGTCCGGAGACCTTGGCCAAACAAACAACAAAAAGAGATTTTAAGGAACACGAAGAGCGTGAACAGACCGGTATATTAATATGTGAGTTACTTTACCATGCAACGAAGAAGATCTTGCTCTTTTGGCAGTTCTCAGCAGTGACGAAATCAAAATCGAAGATGGCGTATCGGCATTCATCAGCTGGAAGACTCGCTGCAAAGTCGTCATGGGATTGACCAGGCTCTCCGAGTTTCTCAACGACCACTTGCTTCTGCTGCTCCTCGATCTTGTAAACGATGAAACGGTATGTCCTCTTGGCCTTCAATTCAAGAAACTTGAGTTTGCAGTCGTCGTGGACCGCCATTCCTGACGCTGCATTAGCCTGTTGTTACCAACAAAACAAAGAACATTAAGATACGACGACTCACTTCAAACACACATACAGACACTAGTAGACCCTACAGTCTTCACCCATCTCCGTGAAACAGCTTGAACTAAAAACTCCCTAATAACATGTAACTGAAGTATGAACATATACAAAGGTTAATCGAAAGATCGAGTTTGATAGATTGTAGGATGATAGATAACAAATCAGATGACACATTCCATCCAAAACATATCAGAAATGAACAATCTACAGTTTAGCGTATTAGAAATAGACTTAAACTCGATGGATCATCATCATCATGAGTGCTCAACAAACAGTAGACGTAACCCTAAATTCAAATGCAAAACACGTGATTTCGAAATCAATTGGTTTAATCGAAACTAGCAAACTGAAATTGTAGAGTTGATTTTCCGATTACAGGCCTAGATCAGTCCCTCGGAAACTATAAAATCTCAGAGATCTAAACCAGCGAATGAGTTCATCTCCAGATCTAATCAAATTAAACTTTAAGCGAGAACCGAAATCCGAGAGACGATAATGGAACTCGAATCAAGCTTACCATGGCTGAATCAAACTAGTTTCTTGCTGAGACGAAGAAGCTGGAGATGGTGATGATGAAGTCTTTTTTTTTATTCGGTGTGCGTCTTTTCTCTTCCTTTTCCTCAGCTTTCTGCGGAAGCCTATTGTGTTTTGAGGTTTTTATTAAGCATCGGCGCTTTTGATTTTTACTGTTTTACTTTTACATCTGATCAATTTACTTTGTTTTGATACTTATGCATAAAATCATAATATTTCAAAATAACATTATAAAATTTAAGGATTAACTAGATCTTAACTAGTTCAAAAAAAAAAAGAAAAAACTAGATCTTAACTCGTCCGGTAAGTTTAACTTGTAAAAATCTTATCAATTTATACCAAATTGAAAATTATTGGATTTTATAAGATATATTTCACGTTCTTCGCTATCATATAATTGTTATTATATTTAATTTACTTGTAACACGAAAAAATACTAATACATTAGTATATATATATTTTACATTGTTTATTTCATATTGTAACCATAATATAGAAAACGTAATTTATAAATTAATAATGACATATCATATCGTATTAATAGACACAAAATCTTGTTTGAGAGAAATATATTTTTATCTATGCATTATATATTAACTATAAATATCAATAATTATAATAAACCACCAATAATTACAATGGCCCAAAATAATCTAGTAATTAAAATGGATCTTGATAGCAAATTAAATAACTGTTTTTTAAAACATAAATCCAAAATAGATGTTATTTTGTGTCCAGACTAATTTTTTTTTTGTGATTCATATTTTCAAACAAAATTAAAAGGTACTTATATTTTAATAAGATAGATTTATTTAATAAATAGACTATAGCTTCATAAGTTCAGATTATGGAGTGAAGGTCAATATAGTTGTATATTGAAAATATAAACGCAAGTGCCTGCAAAACTTGTGTTCCGAGAGTTTCCTATCATTCTATTGTGTGTTTTAACTCATCAGTGACCAATTTTATAGTGTCATAAACAAATATAATGGTTTGCATTTAGTACTATTGCTATGTCGTTGTATTGATTCATACACATGCGTTGTTGAAAAACACACAAACAAATGTAAAATGATGTGTTCAACAATTAAGTTATCTACTTTAATGTAAGAATGAAATGAATTTAATCATCATAATATTCATATGCTTTATTTTAATTTTCTTGTTATTCAATAGCTAAAACTAAACTATGCGCAAAATTATTATATGATAAACAATGACATAATAAACTACTATATTCTATTTTATGTGTTCACCTATTAAGAATAAATCATAATTTATATACAAACTTTCTCAAAAAAATTATTTATATACATATCCTGCCATTTTTGATAAAAGTATTAAATTAAAATCACGTGACAGGTTACGAGATATACACAATTTTGAAAAGTAAAGAGAAACATGTTTAATAAGGAGATGCATAATCTTTTCTCAAATAAATAGGATTAAGCATATTCTTATTTTTTGAAAATATATGGCTTTTGGAAAATAAGGAGAGACAGAATTAAGAACAACTTTAACTATAACACCTTACTATATATTGATCCGTGCTTCGAAAACGCGAATTTTTTTTGGACTGTAAAAAAGTTCAATATGAATTAGTATTTCGGGTTGTACATCGTTATGTTACAAAATCTGTATTATATCAAAATAGAGAATTTCTTTAAAGTTATATAATTTAGGTATTAGTTTATCTGAGATTTTGTATGTATATCTTATGTAGTTTTTTCCGAAGTATGGAAAATATATTCAGATTCAAAAAACTAAACCGAAACTGACCCAAAAATATATGTTTGGTTCGGATCCAAGTACATGCAAACACATAGTTGCTATTTTTTGGACATGTGTGTCTCGGTTTTGGTCTGGATCCTACCGAGGCCCGATTCAATCCCCAAAGTATGCGAAATATTTTGTGTATATTAGGTTTATTGTGGTACTCCAGATATATTTTTGGTATTACATATATTTTTTTAACTTTCAAGTTCGGGTTTTCGATTATAGTTTTGAGTTTCAGGTAAAATTGTAAAATGTATTTTAGATATTTAGATAATTTTTGGTTCACCAGGTCAGATTTTGGGTAAAATGATTTTTTTTTTACTTTTGGAATATATCGGAGTATTTTCGGGTTTTGAAATATTTTTGGTTATTTTTTTGGGTTTTTGGGTATTTGTTTGGGGTTTGGGTGTTTTGGGGGTTTCCTGGTACTTCAGGCTTTTTTGAGGGCTACATATTGGAACCGATCCAAACCCGATAAAATTATTTACATGTATTTTATCTGTATTAAATTATATGTCCAAACTGATCTAGACACGAAAAGAAACCTACCCCTACCTATCCAAAAGACCCAAATGCTCAAGCTTACTCTCTTTTAATATATTTTGTATGCATTTTATAAACGTTACATTTGTTAAATCGGTAACCTTTAAGATTTTTTTAGCATATTTTCAGTTAACTTAATAGTATAAATTTGTAGGAGTTTCAATATATTAAAACTTATCCTACATAATAAATTTTTAATATTAACATTTTTATAAAAAGTCAATCTAACGTAATATAATAATTTTATTCTAACATATGATTTGTTAAAGTGTTTTTATCATATTGTTTTGTAAATATTCGGATATACTGATAATAATAACATACAAATAAACTTGGATGAGAGAGGTAATTCAAAGTATTGAAAGAAAATTTATATGAAGAAATAACATGTTCATATCAAAATCAATGTATAATACAGTACTTGTCGATTTTTAAACAAAAAAAAAGAATCTACCGAGATATCAAATTATTATTTAAGAAAAAAAGATATCAAATAATAGTAAGAGATCTTAAATTAATGATCGACAAAGTACTATTGTTTCTGTCGTTGTTGTATTCAATGTATCATGCATCAGTATGGTAACTAACAATAATGTTATATAGTTAGAGAAAATAAATGTAGGTTCATAAAACATTAATGAATAAGTCCAAACAACTTTCATAAATTTATTAAAGTTTCACAGGACTTATCCAATATCTAGACCTTCTACTTATATTTTGGAAAGACCTCTTACTTAGCCATGGTGAACGGACTTGGTTTCATCGTAAAAGAAGAAGAAGTAAAAAGACATTCTTTTTAGTTTTTGCTGAGAAAGATAAGAAGTTGTGCTTAACGTCGTAGTGTTACTGTTAACGTTAGTAGCATATAAAGGATGATGAGTGTCTTTGTTAATGTTATTTGATATAATTACGTCGATGAAGGTGTTTATCATATAACAAAGTCTTTCTTACTTGTATGCTTGAGTTAATATAACGTTGTCTAGAGAACTGAAATTGGACTAACAAATTATTAAATCAATTATAATGATAACACCCCATCAAAATTGAGACATAATTAAGCAACACATCAACATGCTTCAATTGTAAATATTACAAAATATAAGGTTACTATTTTTTAAATGATTCTCAATTAATATACAGGGGATTAACTACGAACCGGAAAACAAACAAAAGTTAATTAACATGAGAGAATTATATGGAATAAATGTTTGTTCTCCATGGTGTTTACATATACTAGGGTAATAAATGTTATATAAGACTCTAGTAATATGACCAAGCTTGAAACAAAGTAGAAAATTCTAATGTGCAAAGTAAAAAGAAAGTGTTGATAAGAATTTTTGTTGCTTTTATTGTCGAGTCCATATAGTCTCAGTAGATAGCTTAGAATGTCTTAATTAGCTTGAAGTAAAAGCAAACCTTGCAGTGGTTCACAGTGTGAAACCGATTTTCAATAGCTTCATACGTGTAGGTTGCTGCAGTCATGTTCCCACCAGTGTTTTTCAGCGAGCTACGGAGGTTGTGTCGTAGTCGAACTTGTAACTGCATACATGTTATATGAATGAGAGAAATTTCATGTTTATGTAATGTTCTGAACACTTACACATATATGTATGGTGATGAGAGGAATTTATATGTACCTTGAGCAGCCATAATAGGAACCGTAGGTGAATTAGGTGAAACCCTGGGTTGTATCTGGATTAAGATAAAGGGATGAAGGATCTAATTTATTTGTTTTTTGGTTCAAATTCAAGCAGTAGCAAATGTAAATGGCTGGTAGATTTAGGTAAGGAACATATAGACAGGATGATATAATCTGGATATACCTTGGATACTAGCAGCTCTTTTTCCTACTCATATATGATGGCGAGTAGCCGGAGCAACCTTTCATGAAGGCTCTGCAAATGTAACAATTTCAGTTAACTTTAGGCTCCTTTGATAGAGTAGATTGTTGGTCTAATCTAAGTTGTTTGGTTTTAATTTATTTGTATCGTGTAATAATTAATTGTAATAATAATTCGATATGGTCCATAAATTTTATGTAACACATTAATAAATTTGAAACAATTGAAAACTTAAATAACAATTTCAATAGTAGATAACTTTAAGACTTTATTTATATATATAAAGGAGTACACTGTCGAGCTTTTGAACATAATGTTTCAAAAGATCAATAGTGAACGCAGAAGACAAATCACCAGTTCTAATGCTTGAGACAATTACAGTGGTGTGAAATGTCAAAAAATGCCAAAGCTCATTCGCTCAAAGTTCATGTACACTTAATTTGATCGATTTTTTTTTTTTTGAAAAAAACATGAAAAAACTTCATAGTGTATGGTTCATAAAAGCATGTATTGTTGTCAAAAATAAAAAAATAATAAATGAAAAAATAATAAAAATAATAAAATAATAAAAAGCATGTATATACTCGATATTGAAAGATGTTCTTCCCGTGCGGGATTGGATAAGCGGACTTGTATCATTAAAATTATTTACAATGGGGTGTTTAATAAAATATTCAACAGTTGAATCATTACAATGAGAATGTTGAAAAATGAGAATGTTGAAAAATAAAATCTGATGATGTGAATTAAATATGTTGAAAATATTCAACTAGTTGAATAAGAATAAGAAGAAAATGGAGACCACCAACGACACACTCATTTTTAAAAAGATTTTTGACATTTTCATATTCACTTTGTTATTTAAAACTAATAATCTTGTTATAAATTAAATAATTTATTTTTTCAATACAAAAATTTATCATTTTAAATTCTCTGCCAACATAGACTAAGTTTATTTAATATGAATACTAAGAAAAATAATCATTAAATTGTAAAGTAGAGTGTTGAATTTTATTAAACAAAATCATTGTACTAGGTAAAAATTGAATATGTGTTGAATGATGAGATGCAATAAAGAGAAGATAACGTGGAGTGTTACAAGATGAAGTGAAAGATGTTGAATCTTAAAACCATTATAGATAGTTTGAGTAAAATATTGTATATATTATTTGCGAACATGCACATAGTGTGATGTGGTTCTTAACAAAAAACTTGATATGTTAGTTACTGGTTTCGCACATAAACATCGGCAGTCCCATCAATAAATTTTTCTGGTGTCAAAGCTTAAATATAAAATGTAAAAAGCTTCAAAGAGGAGTTCAAACCCAAGATTTGTGGCTTCAGTCATATAAAGTCAAACCACTTTTGCTGTAGCAGATTGATGTTTATAATCTATAAATCTAATTTTTATTATTTTACTCGTGTCAACTGACCTCACACCTCTTCAAATGCGTCTGCCCCTTCACAACAACTATGTTGGAGTCGGCATATATGCTATGACACTTTTTTATCTATCAACCAATGTTATGTGTTAAAAAAAATAAAAATAAAAAATCAATCAATGTTATGATACTCGTGATGTTAAAATTTCTACATTACAATAGGGTTTTCATTCATTCTAATATTTAATTTATGCTATTTTTAGAATCTTAAGAGTCCTACTCCCTCTGTTTTATATGTAAACTAGTGGTTTTCCGGCGCTACGCGCCGGGTTTGTACGTTATATTCTTTAATAATTTTATAATTTATTTTATGGTTTTAGTAAAAAAAATAATATCAAAAATATGAAGATAAAAATATTTTGAAAGAGAATGATATTTTCGATCTATTTGATAGTGGTTAGTGGTCTTAGTGTATTATTTTATTTTGAAGTTTCTTATATCAAAGATGAATAGCATAGATAGTTGTAACTGATTGATTCAATTAAAGTTGAATTAATAGATGATAGCTGTAACAAAATAAATTTAGTTGAAATTAAAAACATAAAGTAGAGTTGATGTTTGAAAATGAATAATATATGCATGTGTTTGTTTTTGTAATTATCTTTGTTGAAGAAAGATATGTACATTGTTTCATCTTTGATATGTACATTGGCTATTTTCCAAGGATAGCTTATCCAAGTATTCTTTCGTTCTGAACAAACTCTAAGCTTTTATGGATACAAAGAAAAAAAGTATAGTCTCAAGAGGCTTTGTCTTTGTACGGAAAGAATTAAGAGAAGCAAGTTAGTAGAGGCTTTGTCCTTTGATTGAAAAATCATGGTATCTTCTTTCCCTGGGATTTCTTTTGCAACACTTCATTTATTTTCTTCCTACTCTGTTTTACACATTCATTGCGCAACACTACCTTCGTAGCAAGTTTGTGTGTTCGTCTCTTCCGTCAAAACTTGTGTTTGCTTCATGGTGAATAAGCCTCTATTTGTTCATTAGGAGGTACGAATTGATGGTTTCGTATACTATAATATTCATTGCTCAAAACTTGATTTAATGATATTATTGAAGTACACACTGCTGCTCTGTATGGGTCTCTATCAGTTAATAACAGTAACAGAGTGACTAATAAGATTGGCGAGAGCAGGAGAAGTGTGGTGAAAATTATGATAACCTAGACCTAGATTAAATAAATGAATGGTGTTGTAAAGATCTGTCTTGACCATAAACTGGTTATGAAAGGTAGGAAGTGCTGGGAAGTTCAGTTACAAAACAAACTCGTTGTAGATGATTATTTGGAGAAAGAGTTGCATCAGTAGAAGTTTCAACGCTACATGGTATTTAGAAGAAAAAGTCATAAAGGGAAAAAAGAAATTCCAGTAATAGTTCAAGCATCGACCACCACTCCAATTATAAGACAAAACAAAAAACAAAACAAAGGGAAAACAGAACTTGAGAAGATGCTAAAGCCAAACGTTTCTCAAGTTCATTTTGCGGTGGTGCAGCTATACTTAGTACTTATTTCCACTCTTCAGTCCATTTTCACTGGACCAAGTTTGCTGCTTGGTAGATATTGCTGAATCTTTGAAATCCTCACTTGGTGCAACAGCTGATCCTTGTGTGTTCACTTCAGGCCGCTTAGCATGAGGGAAATCTGCACCCCATATTTACACCGTAAAAAAACAGAGATTAAATATTTTTCACAGCATCATATTGAAGACAGAAATGTATACGTACGTCTATAACAAAGGCTGGCACGGGAGGACGCTCTTGCTCAGTAAAAATGCGGGAAATGGTGAAGGTTTGGTGCTTTGAAGCGAAATTGAAAGCAGTTAGCTTGAGCTGGAAGGTGTAGGTGTCTGAAGAATCTCAGCAATGAACCGAGGGAGGTCCCTATCAACTTTAGCACTGACACCTAAAGCCATCTTTAGAAGAAACTATATTTAGAAAATCTTGATTCTTAATAATAGCTAAAGTCAATAGCCAGTCTTTGATAACAGGATATACCACAATATAAGCAGCTTCAGAAGCTTGAGTGTTGGTAATTCTAGCCATCTAAAACAGCTGCACCAGTCTGGTCAGACACAACGAGTTCCACACGACACCTGTGAATAGTGCATCCTAAAGCATTAGCGGGAAAATATGGAAATGGGTTATAATATGAGGGAGAACAAAGTTTCAATATTCCTTACTCAGTACACCACAACATCAGTCTTATTACAAAAGCGACATGTGAATGAAGATATATCTCGCACCAGTTTCTTTGAACGATTTGAGCACCCAATATAACACAAAAATTTATCTGCATGAATTTCATTCACTTTTGCAGTGCAGAGAAAATCAATTATCTGTGAAACACCAAAGAACACGAAAATTAGCTGAGCTGTTTAATTGATTCAATGATACTGCAACGTGATAATTCGTTATTAAATGATATGATAGAAACAAACAGAACTCTTAAAATCCAAAAACATACCAGGTAGTTGTCTGTTGATGTTCCCCAATGTAAGTAATTGGTCGTACGTACAGAATCAGAAAAGTTCCTTTGGTATTGGCTTCACGGATTCCGTCATCTTTTCAAAAGAAGTGCCATCAGTGAAGCGTATAGCGAGGGGAGGATCAGACCATCTGAAATAGTTGTTTCTCCGGTTACGCCTAACTCGCTCATCGTGTACATAGAGCCTTCACTGAAACGCTGCCAGAAGATGCTGAGACGTTCGCACTCACGCATCCGTGCATAAGCTTTGACTGTTGCAGAGAAGCAAATGAAAAAATTACAGTCTCTGTAAAACTGGTATCGTCGAATCACAGTCTCTGTAAAATTAGGAGTGATTACCTTCTCGTCGGTCAGTAGCATGTCCACACCATAAGTTCCCCGCCTCTCTTCACATTATGAGCATCCCAAAACCTCAGAAGATGGACCTCTCGGCTGGGGTTAAATATCAACCGGCTTTCAGATCAGCAAGCAGAGTGAATGAATTCGCCATTGATGGAGGTGATAATGAGAAGAGATGATACTCTTAGTTTTCGTAGATATGAAGGGTCTTCATCTCTGCAACGATCTGCAATTTATAAGAGATCTTTGGCCAGTTACATATGAAGGGTCTGAGTTTGATTTAATGCTGCTTAGTGGGGAGAGTGAAACGAAGAGATGTTAATGCTCGGATTAAAAGAGCAGAATAATTGAAATCCAAGGCGTTTCAGGGTGTTAATCAGAGACGGCTTCAACGAAGATGATATAACCTAAGAATTTTTTTTCTGCTAAACCACTTACCATACTGGGCTTTGACATAAACACACACATGAAAGCCCAAAATTAAAGAAATAGAACGCAGAGGAAAGAAAATATGAGTTTCGTTGGTTTTTAGTTAAGTGACAGGTGTCCAAAAACGCCCCAGCCTCTTTGCTGACGTGGACGCATGAGGTGATAGACAAGTCTACTTTATTATTATAGATAGTTTTAGCAAAAAAATATTATTTCATGTTTGTATAACCCATATCAACTTTTACCTTTATTACATATTGTGTGACCAATTCAATAATCCATGTATTTTATTATTAGTTGAATTTGCGTATTAAATGCTATTTTTTCAAAAGTAACGATTTTATTAATATTAACTTTTTCAACTAAAACTACTTACACATAAAAAGAGTAAGAGAGAGAGAAAATATTATTGTTTTTACTTTGAAGATTTAGGAACTTTAAACTAAATATAAAGTCTTTAAAGTTTTTTATTCCAATCATGTTTTAAACTCCGTAAAATCCTAATAACTTTCTTTAAATGAAAATCTCATAACCAGCATAATTAATTTTACTTTTAAATATCTATTTTAAAAAACCACAATTTCAGACTTTTTTCTATCTCTAAAGTTACTTCTATTTTTAAAAATAAAAAATCGTAACAGTTAAACATAAATTAAAAGCCACAGCCGTAAAAATGTTTAAGCATAAACAATCAGACCCTAAATCTGGTGTGGTGGGTTTAATATAAATTTCTTTAAGTATCCTTAAAAATAAATCGTCTATATTTGTTTTCAATTACTAGTTATATATATAATATATAGTTTTTGGTGTATCTAATCATATATTTCTTAATGTAAGTAGCAAAATTAATCTCCAGAAAAAAAACGAATGCAACGAAAGCGCAAAACTTTCAAAACGAAGACAAAAATTTTGGCGCGATCTCGAAAAACAAGAAAACGTTTCTGATTGGCTAATACAAAAGCGCGAGGATCGCTACCTAATTTATCCTCCACCGTCGATAACACAAAATCCAACGGACACAAATCTCCCCCTTCTTCTATCCCTCCCACCTATAAAACCACTCAGAGAACCGTGAACAAAAACATCACAAATCTCATAACCTCTTCACTGCATTAGAATCATATCACTCGTCTAAATCGATCTTCGCCGCGATGGAAACCACCGGAAAAGTGAAGAAGGCATTCGGAGGAAGGAAAGCCGGCGGACCAAAAACCAAATCGGTTTCGAAATCGATCAAAGCCGGCCTCCAATTCCCGGTCGGAAGAATCACTCGTTTTCTGAAGAAGGGACGGTACGCACAGAGACTCGGCGGTGGAGCTCCGGTTTACATGGCCGCCGTTCTCGAGTACCTCGCAGCCGAAGTAAGCGTCTCTTCTTTCGGATCTGATTTGTTTATTAACAAAAATCATTTTCTGATTTTAATATTTTCTTGTTTGTTTGGAAATTAGGTTTTGGAGCTTGCTGGTAACGCGGCGAGAGACAACAAGAAGTCGAGGATCATCCCGAGGCATCTTCTTTTGGCGATTAGGAACGATGAGGAGTTGGGGAAGCTTCTGAGTGGTGTCACGATCGCTCACGGTGGTGTGTTGCCTAACATCAACTCCGTTTTGCTGCCTAAGAAGTCTTCTGCTAAGTCGACCGAGGAACCTGCGTCCAAGTCACCGGCTAAGTCTCCTAAGAAGGCTTAAGCCACACGAGTGTTGGTTTTTTATTTGTGTTCTTTGTGTTGAAGATTGGTGAATGCATATGTAGAAAATCTCTTAGCTTTTTTTCTTTTAAGTTTTATTTATGTAATTTGGGGTTTGGTTTCTCTTCAGATCCAACTTTCTAAGTTTGATAATTTATAAAATCTTTGCAGTTTGCTTATCTTTTCGTGTACTTCTTACTAATCCCCAGCAGACCATTTATCATACATTATAAATTGTTCACATTTCCCATATAAGTCCAATTCCCATAGATATTATCGTCCTGATTATGAATATTATCGGTTAGGTTTAGATCATTTGTATGTCGTAGAACAGAAGATTGACACGGTTCCTATCTATAACGAGTTTAAAAGTGCAAGCACCATTGCAAGCTTAGCTATGATAATAACGAACCTGTTTTGAAGAATTAAAATTGAATTGTATGGTCCAGTTTTACTAGGTATAAACGGTACGAGATCTGTTACTCTCTTCTGCAGAATTACTTTATGGTTCTGTGCTATTTGATTCAGAATTAGCTGCTGCGTAAGCCTTAGCTCCCATAAGCAAATCAGGATTGTACATAACCAATTCAAAGAAAAGACATTCAAACAAAACGTTTTACAACTTATATAATCACATACATAAGTCCTGACTTTGATTTTGTTTAGTTTCTTGAAAGCAGACAGATCAGAGTCAGATACGCTTCAAACCAAATGAGGTTTACATGAGAAATGATTGTAGGTTTTAAAACTGAAAGGAACCATCATAACTCAAGAAACTACATTCACTCTTTCGAAATGCAACAGTGTAAAATGATTTTGGTGGAAGAGTCTTAACTCGTTTTGTAATGAGCCTGTGTGTTCTCTTCAAACTTTGGTTACTGTGTTCACATCTGTTGGTGTTGGTTCTTCTTTCGCAGCCTCTACGAATATCAATCTGCCATCAACAATCTGAAAACAAATAAACCAAATGTAAATCTCAGTCCTAATTTTTTTGAAAGATATAGGCCAAGAATTGTTTTTTTTTTCTGATTCAAGACTAGTTCAGTTTCATATTAAAAAAAATACAGAGTCAAGAATTAGATCGTCACGTTACCTTGCCATCCAAAGCCTTCATCGCCTTTTGCGCATCAACCTCGGACTCAAAAGTGACAAAGCCAAATCCTTTAGGTCTCTTTGTTTGCGAATCCTTAATAAGACGAGCTATCATAATAAACACACGCACAAAGACAACAGAATCAGCTTAGACACACAATCAGGAGAATGAGACATTAGAAGGTCAATACCTTCTCTAATCTGACCAAAGGGTGAAAACAGCTGCCTCAACGACTGATCTGTGGTGTAACCAGAGAGTCCTTGCAAAATCACAAAAAAAAAATTGAGAAGCAGAAAATAAAAATGCAGAGAATCTGAGATGAGAAAATGAATTTATCATACTGCTAACAAAGAGCTGTGTTGTGAACCTCTTAGCCATCGTGATTACACAGGAAGGAAAACAACACAAGTGAAACCTCCTGATGCGAGCATAAGCTACAAGGATAACGGCTAGAAAGATGATTAGCCTGTAGGGTTCCTCTCTCAACAGCCAATCCATTTACCGGCGGCAGGCGTTTGTTCTCAATGAGTGACGATCCGGTTAACGTTTGATTTCGGTTCAATTCGGTTTTCGCACGATATGTGCTATAACTCAATCTATACCGTTCAATTCCTACACAATTGGGAAGGATACAACGGAGGTTTTATAAAAGGCCTAATTTTTTGTCACTGTAAGGCCCAATAAGGTTTAACTGCTACATCGTTGGCCCATTAAATTAAACCTAGATCTCTTAACCCTTCTTAAACGAGGCGCAAAGGCGCCGGCAAAAAACCCTGATTCACTTAGTGTCTTCGTCGTTAGCTAGCTGGAGAAGTTTGAGCGGCTGCTACTTCGATTTCGAGGTTAGAAAACTCTCCAGAACATCGTACTCTAGCTTCTCCGATCTGCTTTTGTGTTAATATCTCTCTAGATTCTTAGTTTGGAAATTTGAGCTTGAGCATACTGATAGTATTGGAACAAGATCCGTTCTAGATCTATCGAATCTTTGTTTTACGTCCATTGTGATCTCTAACACTGTATTAAAATTCATGTGAAGATGCTACTATAGATATGCACCGAAGCAGAAATGAATTGTGTAGTTTGTATCTCTCTCGCTTGTTGAGATTTGTCTTTATTAATTTTGTGCTTTTGAAAGTTTGATTTAAGCTCAGATATGTTTTTTGGTTTCAGTCTTTTGAGCTTTTGAAGAATGGTGAGAATCAGCGTGCTTAACGATGCTCTCAAGAGTATGTTCAACGCGGAGAAGAGAGGGAAGAGGCAGGTTATGATCAGGCCTTCTTCCAAAGTCATCATCAAGTTTCTCATCGTCATGCAGAAACACGGTATAGTGTCTTAAGCTTATATTCCTTTTTGTTTGTTTTTTTTTTGTTTTTTTGTTTCTTGTGTTCTTGCTCACCTGTTTCATGAAACTAAACTGCAGGTTACATTGGTGAGTTCGAGTACGTTGATGACCACAGGTCTGGAAAGATTGTGGTGGAGCTTAATGGAAGACTGAACAAATGTGGTGTCATCAGCCCTCGTTTCGACGTTGGTGTTAAGGAGATTGAAAGCTGGACCGCTCGTCTTCTTCCTTCCCGACAGGTCTGTCTTTAGTCCTTTTTATGGTTTGTGGTACTTGTCTTATGATTTGTTTCTGACTATTGGTTTTGTTGAACTGTGCAGTTTGGTTACATTGTTCTTACAACCTCTGCCGGTATCATGGACCACGAAGAAGCAAGGAGGAAGAATGTTGGTGGCAAGGTTCTTGGATTCTTTTACTGAAAAGCCATATCTTTGTCCTGGTTATACTTTGCTTCTCCTTTTGGTGAGATGAGGAATTCGATTGAGCCCAGAGTCAAGAGAGGGTAGTAAGAGTTTTTGATGCGTTCGTTTTCTTAGATAATCATTTTGTTTGTTTTGCGCCAATGTAGACAGTATGACGTGCTTATTTTGAGTCGATCATTTTATCTTCCCTTTGCTAGACACTTGTACCCTCTTGTTTCGATGGTTAAAGCATCATAATCAATTTTCTAAATCAATAAACCTTTGATACTCTATATTGTACTATTACCACCCTATTAATCTACAAACTACCCCACATTTCATGCATATAAATAAAAGCTTTACTTTTAGTAGTTGAAATTAAAAGTACATTATTTCGTTTATAGTCAATATCTTTCACATTTCCATACAAACATATTCAAACTCATTATTTCATACGCCAACCACCATTGTAATATTTTTGTGTATAATAGATATGATGTATATGAAGATTATCTTCAAAACATGTTCAAGGACATTTGGGATGGCCTTTGGAGTTTTTCATATCCCTGTAACAGGGGCATTCATCTTTGTTTCCATAAGTGCCGGAGGGAACACAGTAGTTACACTTCTCACAACATATATTGCAATACTTGAGACACCGATCTTGTCTTCCTGCCTTTGAACATCTCGCATTGCATTTTCCGTCGCATGGTGCTAGTTTATGTATCATTTCCAAATACATAATTGATATTTTATCACCCACCGAGATTAAAAAAATAGAACTGTTAAATAAGTAAATAAATTATGTATACTTACAGGCTTCTGAAAGCATGAACAAAGAAGATGAGAGGAGTAGGGAGATGATGACGAACGTTACAACAGCGAGTTTCATTTTCATTCTTAGCGAGGTTGAAATTATTCTAATCTGATTCGATGAGGTTTGTTTCTTTGGTAAGATGAAGACAAAAGCTCAAGAGTTTCCGCACAATGCAAAAGAAGTGATGGTTTGGGCTGAGCACAAAGTAAGTTATATATGCTGAAACAATCTTGGAGTAGGTGAAACGCTTCTTTATGGATTGTGTATTTGAAAACTCAATTACAAAAATAAATTTTACTAATTGACATTGTATCATATACATGTTAATTTCAAGTTAGTAATACTTGATGTCCAAAAGAACAAGATAGATCGATGGTACTGGTAAGGACTATTCACTATTTGCATATTTATTTGTATTACATTGGTTTAAAGAAATAGAAACTATATGTTATATTCGCTTCTAACAAATCATAATATTAGTAAACTGTTTTTGTAATGAAATTAGATATATCTATGTACATCAAAGATTATTATTTTGCTTAAAGTGAGAAATACGGAGACACAATGTCGTTCACGTTGAGCGACCATCGCGTTAAAGCTATAACAAGAGTGACACACGTAATGGGAACTAGGGGGAGCGTCTAGAGCTTTCTTCCCTCAAAGTTGTAGTTTGACGCAATGCATGCATGATGCATCTACTTATACCTCAAAACCAAAATGCTAGATGTGATCGCAATAAGATCTTGAGATTGAACTAAAGTCATGGACCACCCAGTTCAACACTATAAACAAAGTGTGTTTTTGTCACGAAACTTGCTAAACTAGATCTCATCCTTAAACGAATGTAGTCCAATATATAGGCTAACAAATGGGATGGATTCAACAATATGTTTATTTATTTATTTAAAATTATTAGAATTCTCGCTTATATTTTTGTTTTTTTTTTAAATTTATTTATTTGTCAAGAAACTTCCTTCACTCTCGTTATTTATATCTTCGGGCTAATAATCCATTCTATGTATGCGTGTGTAATGTGTATTATGCACTAATGTACAGATACATTAATTCAACAGAAAATCATTGAAAAAATTTTAAATTAACAAAATTAATTGTAAAACTGTAACTTAACACATCAAGTCATTGTAGTTGAAGAAATCTCCGAAGTGGAATTTGGTTGGCAAAAGAGTAGCTTAAAAGGCATATCTATACCTCACCCAAGTTGCCTCAAATTGTGTATTTACGAGAGTTTATAAAAAGGCCCATAAGGCTTCATGCTTTCTGGGCCAGACTCTGCTATCTCTCTCTCCCTCCCTCTCTTCGCGGTTTCAGCTGCTAACTTACGCCGGAGGTAATATCGAATAAGAAGGGCGTTTAATAAAGAAGCAGAAGTTTAGCCATCAGAACAAGCGTATTTTAGCCTTCTCCCCATTTCAAAAACACTCTCTCTCTCTCGTTCTTCTTCTCTGCATTTGTATTTGATGAAACAAAGCTATTAGGTCTAATCTCGGAGTTTATTTCCCCCCTTGAATAGATTCGATGGCTGCACCACCTGCTAGGGCTAGAGCCGATTACGACTATCTCATCAAGCTTCTCCTTATCGGTGATAGCGGTACGAATCTTCCCCCTCCTTCATGATCCAAAGCGATCAATTTCGAAATCGCCGAATGAATCTATACAATGTGGTAGTGTGCGTGTTTTTAGATTACATAGGGATTGTGGTGGTGTTGGTGCAGGTGTGGGTAAAAGCTGTTTGCTGTTAAGGTTCTCTGATGGATCCTTCACCACTAGCTTCATCACCACCATTGGGTTTGTCTTTTGTTTCTTCTTCTTCTAAAGAGATATTAGATCTCTCTTTGTGTGTTCACTGAGTAGTTAATCATGTGGATGACAGAATTGATTTTAAGATAAGAACAATTGAGCTAGATGATAAACGCATCAAGCTCCAGATTTGGGACACTGCTGGTCAGGAACGTTTTCGCACCATCACCACTGGTCAGTCAGTTCATATTCACCTACTGTGCTTGCTTCTATAGTATTTTTTTGTCAGTACACGTTTTGAGAATATTCAGTTGTTTAAGATGATGATAAGCACCCTTTTTTTCTTTTGCACCAGAATTTATGTTTACTTCATTTACACTTTTTTTTTTTGCAGCTTATTACCGTGGTGCAATGGGCATTTTGCTGGTGTATGATGTCACTGACGAAACATCCTTCAACAGTAACTCTTCTCTTCTTTGCTCTTTACATTTCTCTGCTTTGTTCTCGATCTGTTTTCTTTAACCTTTTTATTTGCAGACATCAGGAACTGGATTCGTAATATCGAACAGCACGCTTCAGATAATGTCAACAAGATCTTGGTTGGGAACAAAGCTGATATGGACGAGAGCAAGAGGGTAATCTACACGCTTAGCTCTTTTTTTTTTATTTTTACAAACTGCCTGATCCACAACTAATCAAATGATTAGCGTTTTTTGGTAATCTTTTTTTTTTGGGGGCAGGCTGTGCCAACATCAAGGGGTCAAGCACTTGCTGACGAATACGGAATCAAGTTCTTTGAAACAGTAAGCTAAACCTTGTCTCATCAGAAACAACTTTGGTCGTTGCTTACAATTGCTAATAAGTCATAATTCATATGTCAAGAGTGCTAGAACAAACCTAAATGTGGAAGAAGTTTTCTTCTCGTTAGCAAAGGACATTAAGCAGAGACTCACAGATACCGACTCCAGAGCAGAGGTTATTTAGTTACATTATCCTTGAGCAATTCTTTTTATTTTTCACATCTTTGTGTACAAAAAACATCTCTTCTGTTGTTTGTCACAACTCCACCATTGTTGATTGCAGCCTGCGACGATTAGGATGAGCCAAACAGACCAGGCGTCTGGATCCGGACAAGCCACGCAGAGCTCTGCTTGCTGTGGAACTTAACAAGTCTTTCTGAAGCTGAAGTGTGAGTGAAAAGGAAGTAAAGAACACTGATTTGTCTGGGGTGCTTTGTAATTCGTCTTTCATTGTTCATGAGGGTAGTAGAAACTTGAAGAAATCGTTCCTTCTCAGATAGATTTGATATAAACTATTGCTCATTGCTTTCTTTGTTACATCATCGATTCTTAAAGCTTTTCCCGTTTAGCACAAACTTACTTAAAGTTCTCTATATACACAATTAAAGCAAAAAAAAAAAGTTTATACATTGAAGATCCAGTAAAAACGTTTACAATCTTACAAATCTCCGCAATAATATAATATTTATACTTAAGACAAAAAGAAATATACAATCTTAAAAGCAACGCTCTTCTTTGCCATAGATACGCTGAAGTTCCCGAGTTGCTGCTTGGAATGATTCTGATCCAAAACATTAAAAAACAGTTCAGACAGAAAGTCAAAAAGACAATGCAAATCAATGAGGAAGAAGAAGAAGAACATTAGTAGACCTTTCCATATGCGGAATGCTTTCTGGTTGATAGGAGAGCCAAAAACAGTCTGAACAACGTCAAACAACATAGTCTCTGGAGTGTTCCTAAGTTCCTGAACTATCTGATAAATAGTCTTCCCGTTTTCAAAGTAAATATGATTGTTTGGATGCTTCGTCTTACATCCCGCGTGTCTCTCAAATGCATACGCATTAAGCACCTTCAATGATCAAAAAAACCAAATCATTAAATCAGTCAGGACTCCACAACAGAGAGATCTTTTAATGTTGACTCACCTTTGTATAATCGCAAGCTTGACACCCACAGAGATAGCCTGACCCTTTGATAACTCCTCGAAGCTCCTGAGAGATTTTAGATTTGTTACAATACGGCAAAAAGCTTTTAAAAATAAGTTGAGAGATGAGACATTAAAGTAAGTGTTTAACCTCACGCGAGAGAGCAACGTACTTCACAGGAACGCCGTCCAGCATACCAGTTGATATCAAGCTTCTAACATTCGAAGGAAAGCTTGTGGAAGCAGCTTCCTTCTTTGAAGGCTTATTATACTCTGGTTTACTCTTTGGAAGAGATTCCAAACTCTGTTTACCCACTTGCTGCTGTTGCTCACTCACAACTTCGCTGCTGTTCTGCTGTTGTGCGGTTTCTTGGCCATAAACCATATCTGGATCTTGAACATAAGACTGATGATAGTTCCCAACCACATTGGCACTGGAGTCAACACCGTTAAGTTCACCAAACGTGATCCCATGAGCATCATCCTCGCCGCCGTAAGGATGCCCACCACCCTCCATCGCGAAATTCACAAAGCTACCACTACTACTACTCTCGTTCTCCCTCCCACAAGCTCTTATCGTCTCCTTGACACGGCTAACCTGAAGCTTTCTACTCCCACCATCACCACCACCACCGAAACCAACCTCCACGCCGTTAGATATAGACAACTCAACAGACCTGTCTTCCACCATATAACTCTTGGGCTCTGTTCTACTATCTCTGTTGTCACCAAACAAAAGGGGTCTAGGCATTTCGGTTCCGAGAAGCCTCTCCATGAACCCGTTGGAGACGGACTGAAAAACAGAGGTGGTTTCCCATAGAGGGAGACCTACTACTACGTTTGACTTCCCTGGATCTTGCACAACGGCTTGCTTCTTGTTTGGGAAAGTCTCGGAGCGAGAAGAAGAAGAAGAAGAGTCGACGAACCAAGGATGAGGACGCTTCGCATCGTCTCTAGGTGGATGATGGTCGTTATAAACAGAGTCTTCCTCTTCCTGGCTTGCATTCTCATTGTTCTTCAGAACCCAGAAACCTTTGCTTTCATATGACTTGAAAACAAAAAAATCAATGCAATAAGTTTCATGAAATGTAAAAACCTTAATTTAATATGCAAAAGACTTTACCATTTTTTTTTTGATTCAAGACGTCGAACCCTAGGAAGCTGGAGCTTTTGTCAAGATCAAACCTTTTTGAAATAAATTCGAATGTTAATAAGAAACTGAAACCTAATTGCTCAGTGAAAGAGTGTTGAAATCGTGAAACCGATTTGGAAATTCGAAAGAGTCGATTTAGAATGGGGCTGAGGATTTGGAGGAATCGGAAGATTGGGTACCTCGATTTGATGGTCGGGAACTCGATCGCCGGTGAGGAAGAGAGTGATTTCGTCGGAGGAGAAAGTTTTAGTCGGATGATGATAGGGTGCGCGAGAAGCACCCGAACTTTGCTTCGACTTTTTTTTTTTTTGATCTGATGTAATGGGTACCACGAAGCTTATCTTACTGATGTCTGATCTTGACCGTTCATCTCTCTACAAGGCTTGTCGGCCCAAATTTCTTACTATTTTATTTTGATGTCATTAATAGTTAGATTTAAGCCCAATTCACGTTCAGTGCCTGTTTTTTACGAGAAAAGAAAACTGATTTGCAATTTGGTTTCAGTTTGGGTTTAGTTCGGTTTTAATTCTGGGATAATTGAACCAAAATAAAAACGGAATTGATCCTTTCCTTGGTTGATTTTTAATTTTATTATCCCAACTACACCAATGTGAACCGAATACTTGAATGCCTATGTGTATTACTGTGTATAAACACCATTCATATGCGACTTTTCTTCATTTAGCAGTTAGCACCAAGTCTAGAGTGCTTCACTAGTCCAATTCTGAATGAATCACTTGCCTTTTTCGTTTGTCAAAATATGTAATACTTTCTCACGGCTTATAGTTGGTATATCTAGCTTGCAAAAGATATAATATATAACAAATCTCCAATGCTAAATAAAATATATACACTAGTAAAGAAAATATTACACCCAATGAAAGTTTCCTAAATCTGCAGATTTATGTATCAGTCTAAAATATTAAGGAAAAATTCAAAGAATGAGAGAGACTAACTTAATATATCCAGAAAAAAAATAAACAAGAATCAATAAACTGTTCTTCCAAGCTCCAGCTTGAGATTCAAATTCTCCACCATCCCCAAGCTCAGATCAAGACAAGCCACCCTCTTCCCACTGCTCGACTTCTTCAACGTCGTCACCGTCGGCTCCGGCAATAACGCTCGTGTAACCAACGTGACGCCGCCGCCTCCTCCATTCTCGTTCCTATGTTTCCTCATGTGTCCTCCAAGAGCTTGTCCCATTGGAAACTCGACTCCGCATATGGGACAAGGATGCGACGACGGCGTTTTCGCCTTCTTTATCAGACCAGATAGATTCTCGTTGTTAGGCTTCTTGTGGCTTGCACGGTGACCTCCCAACGCTTGAAACGAATGGAACTCCTTCAAACACGTCTTACATGTGAAAACTCGTTTTGTATCTCCACCGTTTTCCTGTCCTACTCTTGATAAAAGCATCAGACAGTTCGACGCCGTAGCCTCCACCGTTGACTTAAACTCCGCAACCATTTTTCTTGTTTTTTCAGATGAATGATAAAACTAAACAGTTAAATGATGTTTGTGTATGTGTTTTGGTGTGAATGTTGTTGTTGTGTTTTGTGTCTGGTCGGGATGTATTTATAGAGATCGAGTTGTGTGGGGACTAAAGACGTGTGAAGATAAGGAATATGACCTTGTGACTTGCTTGGTAAGGAAGTGGCAGCGTATTAGTGTGCTATTATCGTAATTACGTGGCGAAAGCAAGGGTAAAGAGAGAAGATGCTCACGATTGCGAAACCGCGTAGCTTTGGGAGACTGATAGATAGTACGAAATAGTCGTTTTTCTTTTGTAGAAAAAAAGTCGTTTTGATGAGAATCTTCGTCGCGCTATCTCCAACCCTTTTTAGATATCTTTATTACTAACTAAAACTCTGAGTTTGATTTATTTACCACGCGCGGCGCGTGATTTATTCAGCCGTCTTCTAGATTGTATATTGATTTTTTTTATAAAATCAATGGAGACATGTATATATATAATTCTAGAGAAACTTCTGAGTTCTTTTTTTTCGACAAAAGGCTTAGGTACCTCTAAGTTATTTGATGTCTTTGACATTTTGTAACCATAACGGTTATAAACATATTTTGTGTTTTGTTTTCTGTAGTTTAGTTTTGTGTACAAATGTCTTAGCAAATAATAAAATTCTAATTTTAAATTGGAATAGTTTAGCTAGAAAAAGCAGTTCTTATTATTCCAAAGAAAAGCAATTCGTTTTCTAATGTTTTTTTTTCAAAACTGGCGTCAGCAATGAGCATTGTAACAATCCCAGCGAATAGGCCTGGGCGCGGATCGGATATCCGGGTTTGTAAAGGTATTTGTGATTTGCTTCGAATGTTACGGATATCTAATTTTCCGATTTGCTTTGCTTCGGAAAACTACGGATATTCGGAAAAACGGATATCCGAAAAATAAATAAATATTTGCGGATATTTGCGGATACTTACGGATATCTCATTTATTTTGATTAATACAAATAATCTTAAAAATTCGATACAAATTTGTTTTGTAAAATATTTTTTGCATGATATAAAAGAAAAAATTAAAAGATATAGTGAATCAACATATTTTGTAAATTTTTAAACTTAAGTTAACAATTATAATAACACAAAACTTAAGAACAAAATTATAATTTTCATAATTTGTTTCTTTTCCTTTTATGTAATACTTTTATATAAGTAATAATGTGAATAGAATTTGTCAAATCATATGTTAGAATAATAATTATATAATTTTATACATTTAAAACTTTAAATATAATCAAAATATACATGTATATATATATTGACGGATCGGATCGGATATTCGCTTTCCAAAATTTTAATATTTGTGATTTGCTTCGATTTTAACGGATATTGAATTTTAGTATTTGCTTTGCTTCGGAAGCTTACGGATATTCGAAATTTTCGGATCGAATAGCAACGAATATCGAATCGAATCAAATTTCACGGATAAAATGCCCAGCCCTACCAGCGAAGGCATTACAACGAAGAAAAAGCGTGAAACGTACGCGTTTGAAGGCTGTGTGTGGAGTGGGGAGAGTGAGAGTAAATAAGTAGCGGATATGTACGGAAACTTGATGGAAACGTGAGAAGCAAGTAGAAGAGATAAGAGAGAATTGTGGCTCTTCCTCAGTTAAACGATAAGAGTCGATTATAAAACAGTTTATATAATTGGACAAGTCACAAGTTACAAGTACCTGGTTGGTCATTTATAATATTACCGAGTACCGACCAATGTATCCCCTAGAGAAATATTTAAAATATTATAACTTGTAATTTAATACTAATTAAAAGTGCAATATTGAGCGTAACTGTAGTGTTAATTTTATTTATGTGGCGGTTTGAAAATCAATTGAGAATTTTGTTAGTGCAAAATTAAATTGATAGAGAATATTATATTAATAAATTTCATTTATTAAATTGAAATTTTAAAAAATGAACAGTAAACATTTTTTTTCTAGAATACTCGAGTGTCTAATGTGTATATTTTTAGTTACATATTGGGATGAAGTAACATGCATGTGTCTTTTCTGCAGTTAGCACCAAGTGGTCAAGTACTTTTGAATGTATCAATTGCCTTATTTTTCGTGTATGTCACTATGTATTATTTTCCGACGGGTTAACCGGTTTTTAGTTGGTATATTATATCTAGCTTGCAAAAGATATATTCCTTCTGTTTTTTTAAAGATCTATGTTCTAGAAAAAAAATTTGTTTTAAAAAGATACATTTTTTACTTTTTCAATGTATTATTTAATGAAAATCTGTTAACTTCAAGAAAATTAATTGTGTTTATTGAATTTTTATTGGTTAAAGGTTATGGAAAATTTTTATTCACAAAAATCAATGCATTTTTAATATGATTTCTTAATATATGTGAAAAGTCTAAAATACGTACACTTTAAAAAACAGAGGGAGTAATTTATTACAAATCTCCAATGCTAAATAAAATATATACACCAGTAAAGAAACTCTATGAAAGTTTCCTAAATCTGCAGATTTATGTATCAATCTAAAATATTAATGAAAAACTAGAATTGAACCCGAACGTTCGTGCGGATAAGTATTAGTTTTTAAAATAATATTTAAAATAGAAAATAAATTATGATTTATGTAACCAAATATTATTTCGAAAATAATACATATCGGAAATTTATTTTGGATAAAAATGTACTAATCATATATGCACCACATATTTTTATTTATTTATTTAAAATGCAGTATTCTATTAATAGTTTTTATAAACATTATTTTTATATGAATTATTCCTAATTTTTTAGTTGTATTCTAAAAAAATTTTTATGTACTAAATAAAATTAGTTAATATTATATTTGAAAATATTTTTTATTTAATGTATTATATCTTAGTTTTCTGTTGTATTTACTATAAAATGAAATGTATAATGATACAACAAATAAATTATTATCTTTTTTGTTATATAAAATTTTAATATGATAACTTTTACCAGAAATGTTATTGTTTGGATCTATATTGCCTTTTATTAGGAAAATATTATATCATACATGCATAAATTTAGGATATACTGTTAAATTTTAGTTAGTGATCTAACATAGGCTCTCACTGGTAACCACAATAGGAATAAAAGGAATAGGAAAAAAGGAATAAGAAGGAATAAAATAAAAGGAAAAGCCATTCCTCTCCTAATTTGATAAGGAATAATTGTAGTCTTTTATTCCTTAAATCTTAGGGAATGTTAAGGAATCATATGTAACAAATATTCCTTGTAAATGGTGTAAATTGTAAGGAATGTTAAGGAATTAGCTATTCCCATACATTCCTTTGGTCACCATTTGGAGCCATAGACTTTTTTATGGTTGATAAAATTATGACTCTATTTTAATATAGTTGATTCAAAAATGAGAGAAACTAACTAATATATCCAGAAGAAAAAACTAGAATCAATAAACAGTTCTTCCAAGCTCCAACTTGAGATTCAAGTTTTCAACCATCCCCAAACTCAGATCAAGACAAGCCACCCTCTTCCCACTGCTCGACCTTTTCAACGTCGTCACCGTCGGCTCCGGCAATAACGCTCGTGTAACCAACGTGACTCCACCGCCATTCTCGTTCCTATGTTTCCTCATGTGTCCTCCAAGAGCTTGTCCCATCGGAAACTCCACTCCGCATATCGGACAAGGATGTGGCGACGGCGTTTTTGGTTTCTTTATAAGACCAGATAGATTCTCGTTGTTAGGCTTCTTGTGACTCGCACGGTGACCTCCCAACGCTTGAAACGAATGAAACTCCTTCAAACACGTCTTACATGTGAAAACGCGTTTTGTATCTTCTTGTCCGACTCTCGATAAAAGCATCAGACAGTTCGCCGCCGTAGCCTCCACCGTTGACTTAATATCCGCAACCATTTTTCTTTTCTTCTGATAATAAAACTAAACAGTTAAAGTGATGTTTGTTTATGCGTTTTGGTTGTGAATGTTGTTGTTATGTTTTTGTATCTGTTTGGGATGTATTTATAGATATCGAGTTGTGTGGTGGATTGAAGACGTGTGAAGATGACAAATAAGACCTTGTGACTTGCTTGGTAAGGAAGTGGCAGCGTATGAGTGTGGTCTTATCGTAATTACGTGGCGAAATTAAGGGCAAGAGCTCACGATCTGCAAAACCGCGTAGCTTTGAGAGACAAATGAAAAAGTCATTTGGATGAGAATCTTCGTTGTGCTTTCTAGAACGCTTTTATTCGATAACTTAACTTAACTAATAAAACTCTGACTTTGATCTTCTATTTACCACGCACGGCGCGTGATTTTCTCAGCCGTCTTTTAGATATTTTTATAGAATATTTTATAAGATCAACGGTTGATAATCAACCAACGCCTTGTATATGGTTCTCTAGATTTTATAAGCAAACACAATTTGTTTAAGAACAAACCGGTCGTCAGCAATGAGGCATGACAAAACAAAAAGCGTGAAGTATACGCGTTGGACGGCTGCGTGTGGAGTGGGGGAGTAGTGAGAGTAGAAAGATAAGAGAGAGCGACTCTTCTTACCTTAAGATTCTTGTTTTCACACTATCGATGCTTCTTCTAATTTTCATAACTAGTCGATAGTCAAATAATAAAACGGTTTATATGATTGGACAAGTCTTTATATGGTTGGTGTGGTCTATAAAATAAAACATACGACCGACTTCTTAATATTTGCAATGGAAAAAGTATTATATCATCAAAATTTAATTAAACTATAACTGTTCAAAGTGCAATTTAGGCCAATATTATTGGTCTCGAACGGGCCGTTGACCCTTATCCATATATATCACATTGTATTGATCCGTTTATCTTTTGTGTATTATTTCCAAGTGTATATTATACTATATGTTTAAACTATACGAAGATGACATTCAAGGTTAATATCGATAGTCAGGTGTAAATTAACCTACTTACTTTTGAAAATACTTTCATTTAATTAAATTATTATCTACCATTAAAACGGGTTAAAATTTGTTAACTATGTAATATTCTTATACAAAAATAAAATTATTAACATAGGTTAAACTTTTTATTGATAACTATATATTTTCAAAATTTATATTTTAAAAAAGATTTTTATTTGATTATTTCAGATTATAGATTATCGTACTAACTTGAAAACGTAATAACAATTAATAAAAAATAAAAAATACAAAATAAACCACTATATATTAAATATAATGAAAAACCTAAGCAATAAATTAGTTAATGAGTTAAACAATATATACTTAAATATAAAGATCATATCTAAAACATTAATGATAATATTAAAATTTAACATTTATAAAATAAAAAATACCCGCACGGTATGATTGTTTTATGGCATAAAATAACATAATACAAAATGTTCTGCAGATTTTAAAAAATAAAATAAAAATAAAAAACAAACGAAATGTTCTGCATATGTGAATAATTCTAATAGTTATCACTTTATGTTATACCATATGATTGTTTTGTATAAAACCATATAATTGTTTTACTCTATGTGAGAATCAACATTATTATTATACAAAATCTATGAATTATAATTATGCATTGTAAATGAAAACCAGAATCTATATACTAGCTTAAAATACGATCCACAAAATTCAAAATCTATAACCGAGATGTTTCTTTTGGTTTGGTCACATCATAACCAATATATAATGTAATGCTTACCATAGTTAGGATATATTCTAGGATAAGTTGCTTTTACTATTAAGGTTCTAATCGTATAACATATGTTATACAGTATATTTTTAATTTCTAACTTAGAAAGAAGTTGTGTTTAAATTTGTGATTTTGTTTTATTAGCATTGATTGGTTTCGGTTTTATAAGTGTATGGATTTGGCTCCAAATTTGAAATTATTTTCGCTACCGAAAAATTATACTATACATAAAAGATAGATAGAAAACATAATTTATTTTAGTGTACTAATGTCACGTAAACAACTATTTAAGTTACAAATATTGGTAAAAATAAATCTTTGGCTAACGTAACTCCAAGAAATGGGGAGATAAAAAATGAAGATCCTATCAGTCTCTTTTTTTAGTTACATGCTTAGAGTTGAAAAGGGGAGAGCAGGCTTTATTTGCTAAAATCACTCAACCGATCTTCGATAGTAAGTTAAGATCATGCGTGATTCTATATCATTTACCAAATATAGACTGAGAGAAAAGAGAGAATCATGGAAACGTTTTTGTATATGAGTGTGTGATGAGAAGAAAGTGAGTAACATTTAGCCATAATACAAAATGTTCTTCCAAAGTTTATCTCTTCTTATTCTCATCGCCACTCTCCTTTGCTCTCCTGCCCTTGCTCTTAAAAAGGTTCTATCTTTCTCTTAGTCTTCCATATATATATTTTTTTGGCTTTTACGATATGCACATGTTTAATTGTTTAATTGTGTACAGTCTTATATAGTATACTTGGGATCTCACGCACATCCTCCTCATCACATCTCTCACGCTCATCTCGACCGTGTTGCTCATTCACATCGCACTTTTCTCGCTTCTTTCTTGGGAAGGTATCATCCCTCAAATTTATCTATTGATTGAGAAAGTAAAAAAAGACAAAGGTTTTTGATTATTTATTTCTCAAAATCACTGCATCAAACAAACTGCCTTTCAATATTGCAGCCATCAAAGTGCAGAAGACGCCATCTTTTACTCATACAAGAGACATGTCAATGGCTTCGCCGCTGTTCTTGACGACAGTGCAGCTGCAGAAATCGCCAGTGAGATCATCGATCCTCAAATTCTGCTTGCTTTTCTCATCCCCTTTGGTCTCACCTAACAAACATATTAATAAGTTTAATGTTTAAATGTAGAGCATCCAAATGTAGTATCTATATTCTTAAACAAAGGAAGGAAACTGCATACCACTCATTCATGGGATTTCATGCTTCTTGAGAAACATGGCGTCGTTCACAAGTCTTCTCTGTGGAAGAAAGCAGGATTCGGAGAAGGCACAATCATAGCCAATCTTGACACAGGTAAACTCACAAAGAAAGGAGTCTATCTATTACAATCATGCATGCTTCATAATAATTATGAATATATTAATTATAATCTTCAAAGACCGTATCAAAATATTGATGAGTGGACATCTTTTTTCTCTGTTTTTCTTTATATTTTTTGGAAGATTTTAGAATATGTATATTGATGAAGGTGTGTGGCCTGAGTCAAAAAGCTTCAGCGATGAAGGGTATGGAGATGTTCCGGCTAGGTGGAAAGGCAGTTGCCACGGTGATGTTCCTTGCAACAGGTTCACATCACCTCGCTTACTATTACAAACTTAATTTAAATTTATTTGATTAATTATTGTTTGGTTCATTACATTTAACCAGGAAGCTCATTGGAGCAAAATACTTCAACAAAGGTTACTTAGCGTACGCAAAATTCCCCTCTAACTCTACCTTTGAAACCCCTCGTGACCTCGACGGTCACGGCACCCATACTCTCTCCACAGCGGGAGGAAACTTTGTACCCGGAGCCAACGTCTTTGGACTTGGCAACGGGACAGCTAGTGGCGGTTCTCCTAGGGCTAGAGTCGCCTCTTACAAAGTGTGTTGGCCGCCTTTTAAAGGTGCCGAGTGCTTTGACGCCGATATCTTGGCAGCGATTGATGCAGCGATCGGTGACGGTGTGGATGTTATATCGGCTTCAGTGGGCGGAGATGCTGGAAATTATATGGAGGATGGCATGCCCATTGGTTCCTTCGTAGCGGTCAAGAACGGTGTGACGGTTGTGTGTTCCGCTGGGAACTCGGGGCCTAAACCTGGAACTGTCTCAAACGTTGCACCGTGGATTATCACCGTCGGAGCTAGCTCCATTGATCGGGAGTTTCAAGCATTTGTAGAGCTCAGCAACGGCTCACGCTTCGAGGTTTTGATCTTAATTAACCTAATATTTCGTTATTACTTGTGCTACAAGTCTTGGTTTGAACGCAGGGAACAAGCCTCTCCAGGCCTTTGCCTGAAAAAAAGATGTACGATCTGATCAGTGCCGCGGACGGCAAAGCAGCAAATGCATCAGCGTCACAAGCGTAAGTTTAAGCTATGTCCGTTTTTTTTGGAATGTGTGTAATTAACTAGTTCTTTGAATATATATATATATATATATATATATATATATATATAGATTGCTATGCAAGAAAGATAGCCTAGACCCGGAGAAAGTGAAAGGCAAGATCGTCGTGTGTCTAAGAGGAGACAACGCACGTGTGGACAAGGGACACCAAGCAGCCACTGCTGGTGCTGTAGGAATGATACTATGCAACGACAAGGCTAGCGGAAACGAGATCATCGCAGACGCACACGTTCTTCCCGCTTCTCAGATTAACTACCAAGATGGTGAAGCCGTGTTTTCATACCTAAACTCCACAAAAGACCCCAAAGGCTACATAACTGCACCAACCACTCAGCTCCACACAAAGCCAGCTCCATTCATGGCCTCGTTTTCTTCCAGAGGTCCCAACACCATCACACCAGGAATCCTCAAGCCAGACATTACCGCGCCAGGTGTCAACATCCTAGCCGCCTTCACGGAAGCCACAAGCCCTTCAGACATAGAATCCGACAACCGTAGAACTCCTTTCAACATCGAATCGGGAACATCCATGTCTTGTCCTCACATCTCCGGCATCGTCGGTCTCTTGAAAACGCTCCGCCCTCAGTGGAGCCCCGCCGCGATCCGCTCCGCCATCATGACTACTTCGAGAACGAGAGACAACACTCGAAAGCCCATGGTCGACGCGACTTTCCACAAAGCCACTCCTTTCGGCTACGGGTCGGGCCATGTCCAGCCCAATAAAGCCTCCCACCCGGGCCTTGTCTACGATCTCAACACTGGAGACTACCTAGACTTCCTCTGCGCTATCGGTTACGCCAACAAGGTCGTTCAACTCTTTGCCGATGATCCGCTATACACATGCCGCACTGGAGCTAACCTTTTGGACTTCAACTACCCTTCGATCACTGTCCCTAAACTCACTGACTCTGTCACGATCACTCGTAAGCTCACGAACGTTGGACCTCCTTCCACGTACAGAGCCTATTTCCGAGCGCCTGCTGGAGTTGAAGTCTCTGTAGAGCCGAAACTGCTCGCGTTCGGTAAAGTCGGTGAGGAGAAGATGTTTCAGATGACTCTCAGGGCCACGTCAGCGAAGGCTTTAGGGTACGTCTTTGGAGAGCTGACGTGGACTGATACCAAACACCATGTTAGGAGTCCCATTGTCGTTGAGCTTTCAAGCTAGTCAGCTTTATTCGTCACTCTACTCTTTATCTTTTGGCGTCTATTTTTTATTTTTATATCAAAACATTCTATAAGTTCGGATATTATTTGAATGTTAAATTAAATTTGGCAAATTAATACTCTCTCTATTTTTTAATATATGACATTGTTGACTGAATGTACATAGATCAAAAATCTTCATTTTTCTAAAAAATATTTTTAAAGATATAATTTTAACATATTTCAACTAATTATAAAAATAATTTGTAAAATATTTCTTTAGAGAAGAAAATAATTTCTGTAGAGGGGTAATAATGTAGTTTCACATAGTTATATGCAACCTAATGTTTTGCCAATTTATAGAAGAAGCGAAAGAAAACAAAAAGTAACTTGGAGATGGGGAAAGGGAAGCGATACTGGCTACTGAAAACAGAGCCAAGCGAGTGGTCATGGTCAGACCAAGAAGCCAACGGCGGCGTGAGCAAATGGGACGGGGTCAAGAACAAACAAGCCCAGAAGAATCTCAGATCCATGACTTTAGGCGACCTCTGTTTCTTCTACCATTCCGGTGCGAAATCGAGGTGCGTCGTGGGTGTGGTGGAGGTGGCTCGCGAATGGTACGAAGATGACGATGATGAAGGAGAAGGAGAACGAGCGGTCGACGTCAAAGCTGTCGGAGAGATGAGGAGGTTTGTCGATTTGAAGGAGATGAAAGGAGACAAAGGGATTAAGGATTTCGTTTTGTTCAGACAGCCGAGGTTGTCTGTTGTTCCGGTGGAAGTTGATGTTTGGCAAAAGATTTGTGAATTGGGAGATGGGTTTTCTGGAGATGGTAAAGAAGATCGTGAAAGCAGCAGCAGCGACGAATCTTGAGTTGTTTATTCTGGTTTAGGTTTTGAGATTGGTCTGAGTATTGACTAGTCACGCCATTGATTTTTTTCTATGTGTTTTTATTTATTTCTAACGGCATAAAGTCGTGTATTGTTAACTTAATTATGGTTTTAGGGTTATGATAAATTAAAAAAATGTTTTGCCAAGTGCAATTTTGCGTGTCCAGCGACAAGTAGGCATGATTAGCATTAATCATGTCTTATGTGCAATGGAAGTGTATAATTGGGATCAAAGTAGAGATCTTTTGTGTTACATTGCTCTTGGTTGTTGCTTGGAAGACGGATCTTAGAGAACTATTAAAGTACTTTATCGAGCCATGGACTGGTAGAGAGTTTCCATCTCTATAACCTGTTCAAAGACACTTTGGCTGGAGAAGTAGGTGACAGAAGGGTTTGTGAAGGATCCAGAACAAACCAGGTCTGTTGATCTAGGTTTGAAATTTCAGAAGCTTATGCTTTTACAATATCAGAGTGGCCATTTCAAAGATTTCGCTTTACCTGATGGATGGATCATTGAGGGGAGAAACTCCGGTCAAATAGACAAGGTACATACATGTGGTTATCTTTGGTTTGTGTTTTATGGTCAGGTCCTGTTTTTCTCAAATCCGTTAGTGCTCTTTGTTTGCAGTTTTACATCGAGCCAGGAACGGTGAAGAACTTTCGTTCTTTGGCTGCTGTTGAGAGTTACTTGAACGGCACATTGATTCCGGCGGCTTTCGGTAAAGTTTCTGAAGTTCTATATCATTCAGAGGTACTAGGAACCGGTTCTACACCAGGTTGTACCGGTTTGAAGATGTTTAATATATTGATTTAACACGTTTCCAGAACGGTATCGGAGTTCAGAGCGTGGTTATTGATTGTTAGTGTCAGAGACGTCTCTAGGTCTGACAAACAGGCATGGTCTGAAGGTTTTGTCTCACTCATCCAAGACCGGTTTTAACCACTATCTGATTTCTTGATGTGGTCGGTTTAATCAGTTTTAGTTTACTGTTTAAACAAGCTATTCCGGTCGGGTAGCCTCTCCCAAATTGTTCATATGTCGGTCTAGTTTTACATAACTGATCTGAATAATCCGGTTTTGCCAGATTTTCCTTGTACATGATTTGTATATTAGTGCTTAATTACTGTTCACATCATACCGTCTGTTGAGAGTTATGGATATAATCACCAAAGTAATGATGTAATTGTTCTGGTTTCGCTTCGTGACAAGTAGTACTTTCATAATATCAGGAAAGTAATAATATTAAATTTCTTATAATGTTTGTGTTAACGTGACTAAACGAAATAATATTATTTAATTTCGCACAAACAATGTTTATGCAAATTTAGTACTAATAATATTTTGACAAGTGTTTAGTGCAAGTGAGCGAGACAAAAGGATTGGTGCTTTATGCGGGCCAAGTGACAAAAAGGGGTAACGACGTACTACATAAAGTGCGAGGTGTAATTGGCTTGAGAACTAAGCCTCTCACTCGGGTTATCGAATTACACCCGGCAACGAAAAGAGATATGCAGACGAGACCTTCAGACGACCTTGTCCCTCTCGTCAAGTTTCCGGCGCGACACCGTCGCGAACCCCAACTCTATATCGTGAACCCCACTTCGTCTCGCAGGAAAGGAAGAAGTGCCGACACGGTAAGTGGAAAAGCTGACCTTTTAGATCTCTTGCGATCGTAGAATTTATTGGGTCTATACTTGAATGAAAGACGGATCTTTGAGTGTTATCTTCTGACATAAAAATATCATCTTTCCTATTTTTTTTGGTGTGGGTAGAAGCGCTTTAACGAGTCAGGGACTGGTAGAGAGCTAGTATCTGTTCAAAGACACTTGGTTGGAGAAGTAGATGAGAGACGCTTGTCTCGAAGTGTAAAGTTTTATGAAAAACGCAGAACCGAACAGGTCCGCTGATATTAGATTTGATATTGCACACAAGCATTAAGGTTCTTTGTCTCAAATCCAGTGTTTTTGGATTTTGGCAGGACCATCGCAAAAGGTCCAAGGATTTCGTTTTGCCTCAAGGATGGACCGTTGAGGCGATTCAGAGGAGAGACTGTTCTCAAATTGATAAGGTGCTACTTAATGAGAGAAGAATCCTATGTTGTTGTCTTGTTGATTAGTTTGAGAATCACTGAGCATAATGTGCTAATCGGACCGTCTTGTAATTGGTTCCTTGCAGTACTATACTGAGCAAGAAACGGGAAAGCGGTTCCGTTCCCTTGTTTCCGCTGAGAGGTACTTGAACTCTGTCTGGAACGATACACTTACTTCGGTTTCTAATGTGCAATCTGAGCGGGTTCCGGTGAGTTTCTCTACGCTTGTCATCATTTTAGAGGTGCAGAAGATTTTAACAGCATGTACCGGTTTTGACGTTGGTTTTCTTCTTCAACACCTGTTTCAGCTTTTGGCGATTTGCAATGGTACTGGATCTGAGAACGTGGTTATTGACCCAAACCCACCAGAGAAAGTTAAATGGGTACTTACTGGTCCGGAGGGAGACATGTTTAGTGCCAATGTTATGGGCTCCGACGTCTCTAGCTCTGTCAAACAGACTTGGTCCGAGACTTTTGTCTCTTTGATCCAAGACCGCTGTTAACCAAAAATCTGAATCCTAGTTTTGGCGTTTTTGTGGCCGGTTTTGGTAAATACTATAACAAGATTTCCCGGTCTGTAGTCTCTCGAAGCTGTTCATGTTTCGGTCTATGTTCATAACTGACCGACCTGAGTAATTGGTTTTACCAGATTTTCTAAGTGCATAGTTGCTGGGAACCGGATATCGGGTAATATCGGTTAGGTCTATGTTTTTAATCTTGAAATGCTTACAAGTCTCCAAATCTTGAAATGTGTATTTAAAACAGAGATATGTTATTTTTTTCGCTAATTCTTACATCTGTTTATCAACTTCTACTATAATCACCAAATATACAATGTGAAGAACCATACTGACATTTCTTGAATCTACTTCTAAATGAAACATTTTGGTACGGTTAAACTCAAACGTGGACCCTTGATCGGTTAAACAAACTGTAACATTGAAATTTTCAGGACTTTCTTTGTGTAGATCGTTGTTACCAACAGGTAAACTTAGTAGCTCTCACGTTTGTATCTTGAATTGAGAGGGTTTATTTGATTCTTCTATGTCAAGTTTATCTTATTCCATGTGACTGTGAGCTATAATTAGTACATCTCGTAACCGGTTTATGCAGTGAGATTGGGGGGAAAATATGGAACTGTAAGCATATAATACGAGAGCCGTGAAGTACACATGTGTACACGCAATGAGAGCTCTTTTTACCAAAACATAAATTTACTCCAGTTACCTACTGCAAGATCTTATATATGTACTAGTGGTTTGTCCGCGCTTCGCGCGGAAATATTATCTTTGTGTTTACTTTTCTACAATTAAAATTTAGTTAATGTAGAGTATAATGTGAATGCTAATGCTTTACCAATCATGATCTAAGATACTGAATGATATGACTTATTTAGTTTTGGGACGAAAATAGTTTTCATGTAATTGTATATAATTGTATATAATATATATCTTAAATTTTAAAAAGAGACGAAATTATTGCATAATAATATATTATGGTATGAAAACTTTTTTGTCAACTGGTATGAAAACTTAAAAGCATGTTTCTTAGACGTATGCAAAAAAAAAAAACTAATATAATACATAGCGCTAGTGTTAAATCAGTGAGTTAAATAATCCACTAAAAACAAAAAAAAAAAAGATGAAAAACACCAATGACGATTCAAAATTATTATACAAAGAACAAATGGAAAGAGTGTGAGGTTGTGACACTTCTTCATTTCTCTTACAGTCTTATAGATTTGCAGTAGAGAATGACCATGAAATAACAATGAGGAACACCATAACTAAATTTTCTCTTGCTTCCTCAAATGAATAATTTTGACTTGTTTTGATTGAGAAACTGTGGTGATGCTATGTGTGATGTCTTAAATTGTTGACTCTCTTCTGGGTTTTGTTTTGTTCCTTGAATATCAAATACTACTTTCTGATGTATCATTAGTTTATTTGGTTGCTATTTGATGCAATAAGCCATTTCTCTCCTTTAGTTTTTTTTTCTCTTTTCGGGAGCAAAAAGAATGATTGTGAAAGCTTAGTACGCACGTTTCACATTTCATAGAGAGAGAGAAAAGCATAAGAGTTGCAGAAGCGTGTTTAAGATATACGATCTTAACTAGGTAATAACCCGTGCCTTGCACGGGATGAGATTATTGATTTTGTTATTTTTTTAATAGGTATGGGTATTCGGGTATACCCGGGTCGATTCTTTCGGATATCGGATTTTTCGAGTTTGAAAATTAAGTTCAGTTCGGATATTACAACTGAGTCGGGTTATTCCGGATTCGGGTGGATTCGATTTTGATGTAAAAATCTGAAAATAACCGAATAACTAAAGTATCTGAAACAGGTTTGGATAATAGTACCCAAAGTAACCATATAACACAATTGGTTCGGATATTTTGTATCCAAACCATCCAAAGGAACCAAAAATAACTAAAATTACTCATTAGACACGGTTTTTTGAGTTTTTCTATCCAAACTATCATATTTTATCCAAAAATACACAAAAATAATTAATATATTTATTTTTAATCATAATTTTAATTTTTAAAATAATTATACATATAATTATAAATAATATTTTTAAATATTTATTTACAATTTGGATATCTTCGGATACTCATTCGGTTCTTGGTTCTGATCGGGTTGAGTACTGGTTCTTCGGATACATCAATTTAGGATCCATTTGGTTATTTATCCCGGATCTAATCGAGTTCAGGACCCTGATTTTCGGTCGGTTCTTCAGTTTCAGATATTTTTCCCAGCACTATTTTTAAGTTAAAAAGACATTATGTCTGTTTAATCTGGATATTCGTTCGGTTTTACGTTTTTTTTTCTAACCTACTAAAATATAAATAACATTCTAAATCCATATTTATTTTGTTTTGTTCAGTTGAAATGATCGAGGTTTTTCAATTTTTGGTGATAAACCTAAAACTATTATATTTGTTTGGTTTCATGTAATATGAATTTTTGACGGTTCTTATGACGAACCAATGGTTTCATTTTTTAATTTTTAAATGCTTGCAAAATCAAATAACATCTAAATAATAGTTTAAAAAAAGACATCAAATATTATTTGTATTGTTTGTACAAACAATGTTGGTGACATTTTAAGATTGTGTATTTTATATAAGATAATCTAATATTATTTGTGTTGTTTGAACTTTCATATATGTTAGACATAATATAAAAAGTTGTATATTTATATTCACAGAAATTAGTTTTTGTTGAGTTTAATAATTCTTTAGTAAATTTGCCTAAAAATTCATAGGCAAATTTTGTATTACCTTACTCAATTGACTACATTCAATATCTTCTATATTCATTTTCTGTTTGAATATGATTTAGTAACTTATATAAACTTCCTAGTCAAGCTAAAAACCACACTAATTCATTAACTAAATATTTATTTAATATTATTATACATACATTTCAAAAAGACAACTATAAATATATGTCAAATTGGTTTAGACTAAATCAATTTTGTACTTTGGTTTAGGCTAAATCATTTTTGACTTTGTTATATGGTTTGGATTATATAGATATATAGTGACTGAGTCAAAATTCACCTGTTCGACAAAACATGCACCCCTTTTCTAATTTTTTAATAATATCAAAATTGATTTTCCAAAATGATTAAAAAGAAAAAAATTGGTAACATCCAGCCACCCATCGACTTATTTGATTATTATGAACTTATTAATATATTTAAGTTTTTTTAACTTATAAAGAAAAAGTAAAATACATCCAAACAACCATGCATGTAAAGCTTAAGCAAAAAAAAAAAACCATGCATGCATACGTCAACATGAATGCAACACTTGAAAATTCGTTTTGCTATACGCTTGCAACCATGAACACATACGTTTTATTCTTTTTTCTTTATATATGTTTGTTAATTTGCATATGTGTACATATGTTTTGTTCATTTCTCTTCGCAACTTATTTTTTTTTTAATATCAACTTAGCCACATCGAAGAACCCACATCGCCTGACCACATGTACAAAATTTAGATTTTGATGGTGATGATGAGAAGGTAGATGGAGGAAACAGGAAAGAAGAAGAAGGTGAGAGGCGGTCGTTGTCCAAGAAGAGCAAGGGAAAGCAGAGGTCGAAATCTGATTCTGCCAGTCACAGTGAAGCTTCTGTGTCTGAAAAATATAGTAGTGACGGCTCTGAATCATCTGGAGAGAGTAGCTCGGGATACAGTTCATCGTCTGAATCAGAGGAGGAGGAGAAGGAGATAATACCCTATGCCATATAGTTGTATTATCTCGAAATATATAATACCCTATGCCATATAGTTGCAATATTATGGTTAATACGAAAGGAAATAACAACGTAAATGCTAAATTACATTATGTTAAATAGATATTCTATAAATTCGAACATATGATATTATCTTCTTTTCTTACTTATTTGAAACTTGGTAAGCAAGATATGCCATATAGTTGAAATATTATTGCTAATAAAAAAGGAAATAAGAAAGTAAATGCAAAATTAGATTATGTTAAATAGATATATTATAAGTTCGTACATTAGATATTTAACATTTTTTCTGATTTGAGACTTGGTAAGCAAGACAAATATATTAGTTAACTTTAATCTTTAATAAATAATAAATGTTATCTTTAATAACCAAAAGGGTCGTAAATAAAATTAAACACAACAATTTACATGCACAACGTCCTCTTAAACGGAAAACAAAACAATGTGTTTTACTCCAGATTTCAAAATTATTATCATGCAATGTTATCCTAAGCTAACGTGATGCGTCAAATTAATAACTACCGCAAAAGTTCAACCAAATCCACCCATGTCTGAATAGCTTCCTTCTATAATGTTGTGAACGTCTATATAGCTTCCTTCTATAACGTTGTTTGACAAAAAGAGAAGAGAACAAACATTATTTGAAGCTGTTGTTTCGGTTATGAAACTTCCGCGAAGAAGAAACACATAATTCAAAAGAGACATATATGAACATTGTGGTCGAGAAGGAAGCTTAGTTTGAGTTCGAGAAGGAAGCGTAGTTTGAGTTCAGTTTGTTTATTTGCTATAACGACGTTGTACCTTTGGCCTCTAATCAAGACCACATGTCGGGTGAACAGAGCGACAGAGCAATATAGATATGCTCTTAAGCTCACGCAAAGTTGGGTGAACAGAGCGACAGAGCAATATAGATATGTTTGTATATTTTTAGTTTGAGTTCAAGAAGGAAGCATAGTTTGATAACTCTGTTCAAGTCGGGTGAACAGAGCAATATAGATATGCTCTATACTTCTGTCAATAACATTATTTATTCATCTCTCTTACCTTACACACGCGCACAGATTACACAAATATATAATACATTCACAGATATGTACAATACTAACATTACATGGGTGCATGCATCTCATAAATACTTGAGTGTTTTATTTTTCATCAGTAAACCCAAATATCTCGCCAATACACCTCAATTAAGAATTTTTTTTTTTTAATGTTTTATTGTACATCTTTTCTATCATATCTTATTTATGTACATAGACGAATGTTTTTTTTTTGCTAAAAACATAGACGAATGTTGTAACATGTAATACTTGATAGTATATGTGTTTGTAAATTTTCATACTTTGATTGATTACATAAATATATCAACTCGCATTGACTAATCAACCTTTTGCAGGTTGCAGTTCAGTTTCTTTTGGTCTAACGGAGTCTAAAAGCTTACTTCTTGATCTCCAGTTTATAGCTTTAGTTTAATTCTGTTATTTTAGGCTAAACCTAATTATGTATCCAAGTGTTTTTTTCAGAGATCTATAATATCCCAAACTTTTTTGTCACAAAATAGATCACGATGAAAAAATATAAAAGGTTTAAAAGCACATAATACCTTTTGGGTTAATTAGTCTAAAATTATGTTATAACTTTTTGTGATTAGATATTATATGATTTGAGGATTAGAGTTTAGAGTATACAATTTAAGAATTAATATAAAATTTAAAATGATAAATTCTTAAATAAATATTTTAAAAATATTTATTTAAATTAGATGTATTATTTTTTAATGATATTAATTTAAATTAAATGTATTATTCATTCATGGTAATTTATTTTTGGATCCTTAATAAAAAAATTTGGATATTTTTTTTCTTGTGGGTTATTTTGATCATTAAAACTTATTTTAGGGTGTCTAAGAGACTTCCTTTTAAAAAAAAAAATCTTTCTGGAGTTACTTAAAAAAGAATGTGCTCAGCTTTATATACAAGATCTCTTGTGTTTCTTTGCCATTTCATTGAAACGTATTTGGCAAAATTAAAAAATAAAATCGCACAGTTAAATTTCTTACTACCAACTTTTTCTTAAACTTTCTTTGATTAATTTGGCAGGGATTTGAAGAAGTTTTATTGCATGGAAAACACTAATCATGATGACGCTGTTGAACTTAAGTTTTTCTTAATCAGGTCTTCTAAGCATAGTTCTATTACATTATTATAGTGTTATATTATAGAGATCTATATTATTAAAATAAAAGTAACCATATAAAATATCTTTTAGTTTTCAGTGTTATTTACAATAGGGCATGCCACTGAAAATTAAATATAATTTCTTATTTTAATGCTTGTGTTTTACTGTTTCATTAATGCATTTTTCTAAACTAAAGTACAATAAATTAAGTGTCATTTATTTTTAGAAATACTTCCTATAATATAGCTAAACATTAAATTATATTTAATCAATGCCAAAAATGTTAAAAATATCTATTATTATGGTTAGTTATCTTAATTTTGGTATAATTAACTAAGTCAAGAAATATAAGAAAATGCTATAAAATACATAATATAAAACACAAAATGTAAATGATATATTGAATTTTATATCATATAAAACAAATATAATCATAGATAACAACTTTATTTTACATTAAAATTTTGATCCATAAAAAATACATTCACACGAACATATGAGTCATATTTTAAATATATAGATGATACAATTGACCGAGCAAAAAAATATTTATTATTGATTGTAAAATTATTTTTTAAATGCTAAAAGTTATTTAATAAAGATAATGTTAAATATTTAAATATATTTAAATTGATATATATTTAAACTTAAATATATTTATCTTATATTTAAATTTTTATAAGATAAATATATATTTTTAAAAAATACATGTGTGAGTGATAATTCAATTGATGGTTTGTTTTGTTTTACTTTGCAGTTTTGTTTCCAATGTTTCATATTTTACAAATTTTTGAAAGTGTATTAATTTTTTTCCTATAAATATTATACCTAATTTATAAACTTAGTATACCATTCTAACTCATTTTTTCGTATTGTCAAATTCAAAAAAAAAATCTATATAGACTTACATAGCTCTAATATAGTACTGTCAAATTATATATATATATAACTCTAATTATATATATTGGACTGTTTGTATGATATTAAACAACAACTACATAATATAATATTTCTTCATATTTATAATTCATAACTGTAGTCTTTAGACATCATATCCAATATTCTAATTACATGTATATATGTTCGATTTGTTTATATGATATCGAATATTCGTCATACAAAAAATGGTTAAAGACGCAAAAAAAACATTACTTACTGAATATAATAAGATCAAATAATGACAACAATGTGCAAGAGATTACATAGTCTACATGCTATATAACATGTTATTTGGACAGTTTATTTGCGTTTCACATAAGCGTTTGCGCTCTCGGACGCAGCCAAGGTTGTTTCATCACATTACAAACAAACTCCGCTAACACTACAACTCTTGAAACTCAACGAACATCCACACAAGAAAAAAAACAGAGAATGAACGGCTGATTCGATTTCACCGTCCATAGACTCAGCAATCTCTCTGAACGACTCGCTATGGAGATGCCTAGTGAAGCTAGTGGTGGTATCCAAGAAATAAAGAATCGACGACATCATACAGCAACACACAAACATAGGGATGGGACCGAAGTTCCACAGGAAGAGCGGGAAGGAGAAGTAGAAAGCTCGCAATCCAAGAGACCAGAAGTAGCTAGCTCTGTTCAGGTTTCTAGACACGTACTCACAGTGCACTCTCTTCCCTCTCGAGTCGGGAACCGTGATGAGGAAACTCACATGAGCGTAGTACCTGATGGACTGGACGTTGCAGAGAAAGGCCATGAGGAAATAGATTTCTAAAAGCCCGTATGTTTTTAGGTTTTTTATACTTATTAAAAAAAACATAAAATTTTAGTTACCAATGCATTATTTTTTTTTAAAGAATATCCCATATAATTTCTAACCAATAAAATTTTAATAAATTTAATTATATTTTTTGAAATGTACAGTATATCATTAATATATGTATTGAAAGCATAAAAATATATCTTTTTTAAACAATTTTTTTTCAAAACATGGATATTTTAAGAACGGAGGGAGTAGACAATTTTGAGGACAATATTGGTCATTGGTACAAGAAATATTTGTGTTATTATAGAGGTTTATTGGTCATGGTATGGTATGGAGAAGCTGGCGAATGAGCTATATGGAGACTCGAGCTCAGGGTCGTGTGGACTGTGGAGGTCTGTGATTGTGTACGGTGGGTGGGATGTGTGCAAACTGGTTTGTAAATAGTGATCCAAATTTTGCTAACTTGTGAATAAAGTGCCTCTGCCTTCTGCAAAAGAAGATACTATAAACATTATTAGGCGTAGTAGTAGGATTTTTGTCCTCGAGAAGTAATCAATCACCTGCAGGAGATAATGGTTTGTGTGAAAACCTATAAAAATCATTTTTGCATTATCAATATCGTCATAATAGAACCCAAGTTGATTAATAAACAGATCAAAACAGAGTCGTAAGATGTTTCAATTACCTTGACAATTTGATAAGCTGTGGAGACGACAACTGATCCACAAAGGGTGTCTCTGTGTCCCGTTGTAATTCCGTTATCATGGGATCATCAAAATACAAAGCTTTTCCCCTGAAACATGGTTTAGAGGGAGAAAGAGAAAGATGCAGTGATGCTTCATCGCCATGCAAAATTGCTCGAGGAAACTGATGACGATTGTAGCTTACTTCTAGAAGACCGCGACGAGGCTTCACCATTGACCTAAGAAAAGTTTTATGTAATATAAGTAAATAAGGTAAGAAAGTAAAGAATTAAATGATCCGTTTTTCTTAAAATCGCTCACAGAGTGACACGTGGAATGGAGCCTTCTCATGCATTCTCACCAAAATCGTTTAAGTAAAGCCTTAAAAATGCTTCTTCTTTAATATATAGGGGATTAGCCGGTAGCTTTGACGGAGATCAATTCGTAATATTTATCTAAGTTGTAAGGAGTAAATAAATGTATGCACGTTCAAAATGACAGTAGAAAACAAAATAAGGCAATGGACATTAAATCAAACCCCATCATATTGTTTATATCACTTACCAAATCTATGTAATACACTATCAGGCATTATTAAAGGAACTCAGGAAATGAACACAAATCAATAATCAGGAAAAAAATAAAGCAAATATATGACTTCTTGACAGCACATACAGCACATTCACCGTTGAACAATAGAGAGTTTGTTCATCAGATCAATGACATGCTTGGAGTCTTTCAAGCTTCATAGTTGCCTTCTTACTTTTTAGGTTTCTTCTCTCTTCTTCTTCCTTTCCTTTGCCTCTTTCGCTTTTGCTATATATCTCCTCCTCCAACTGATGCTTCTCCTTCATCTCTGGATAGTCTTTTGTTTTCTCTTCTCTTCTTCTTTCTTTCTTAATCAACTCTTCTTTCTCTTTGGTTAACTTAGGTAGCTTCTCTTATTCTTGTTCTTCTTCTTCCTTTGTTGCTGGCTTCTCTCCTCTTTCTACTTTTCTAGACACAAATTCCTTGACAAATGGTGGAGGCTGGACTCGCTTTACGGACTTGATAGATTTTGTGGTCTAGGTCTTCTGCTCGATGGTTCTGGAACAGCCTTTACACTGTTTTCACTTTCATATTCAGTTCTAACAGAAGCTATATAATATGAAGAAAGTTTCTATGCGTTGTTCCAAATAGGAAAAAAAATTGCTATACTGATTAGAGGTGAGTATGTTATTATCATTGTTCTAAGCATACTTCTCAGGTTTAGTTAGGTGAAAGATGAGATTAACTGACCAGTAAGAAGGTTGTCTATGGCGAGGATCGTAGCCTCCAAAAAATCTCTTTTGTCACCTAGTTGATTTCTTTGAGATCACGGGGTGTTTCTTTTATAATCTTCTTCTTTCAAATTCTTAAAATGTTCTACATCTTCTTCTTCCTCCATTGGATCCCTTTGGACCACCATGTTCCTGCATAACCGGAGAAAGACTCATTGGATAACGGATGAAACACAACGATAAAGGTGGTCGTGCCTTTGGAACCTCAGAAATAAGGAAAAGGCGCCCATAAGTATACTTTGGTAGCTGCTATAACGCGACATAGTCAAGTATATAAAAGTAATCTTAATTTAGAGATAACACGCAAATAATCATTACAGTGATTTGACACCATCACTCTTTATGTGTTAACATCACTAATCAAGATCACTAAAAGGAGTATACGCCAACAATTAAAAACCAACTCTGCGATCTACCAAATTTAAGGGTAATACCTCATGATGAACTAATATTAAATTGACGTGATGGAAATATAGGAAAACAGAAGCTTTAAAATTTAGCTTGCCTTGGAAGAATTCATGGCAGGGAAGTAAAAATTTGGAATATGCTGACAATCTTCTTCTTGGAACGGAGGGCAACCTCCCGCAAATTGGTTAATGCTAGTAACGGAGGTGATTGAATGTGTTCCATGGATGGATGAACCTTGGAAGAGAGGTGAACGAAAACAATAAAAGAGTGAATATTATGAGTTTTAGTTAAAACGATTGTAGAAACTTATCACACAGACACATACCTTTTCAAATCGCAAGTCTGAAGCTGGAAGGTTGTCATCGTATCGTGGTTTGGTTTCTTTGGAAGCTTTGGTTTGGTTAGGAAATTGCTGAATGAAATTGTGAGGAAGATGGAGGGTAACATGCCTACTTATAGTCACTCCCTATCTGAAGCTCAAGGAGGAGATATGAATATTTAATTAGACTTAGTGGGAGGTTTCAGCTTGAGGCCATAAATGCGAAGGTTTATGAGGAGTTTTGATATTGCATCAGAGGCGTTGCAATATCTGTATCCTGGAGGTGGAGGGAAGTTTATTGATGGGATTAGTGGAGGAGTTAAACAAAAAGTGAATATGTTACACAGTTTGATCGGATTCAATGGATACTCAAAGGGTCACAGCGCATCCTTCCAGGAGATGCCGTTTCATCTTGCCAAAAACCCTAGATAATCCCGGACCAGGCTAATGAAATAAATTAAAGCCCAACAAATACAGAACCCAATTCGTCAATTGCCCTCAGCGAGAGAACAGAAATAGAAGCTGAAGATATGCTGCCACGTGTCTTCATTTAGAGATAGGTACGCTGACGTGGCTGAATGTGGAGAGTTTCATGTCAACTTTATTAATATAGATTTGTATGGTCCCTATCTATTCTTGAATGTACATCAACAAGTCTGACTCTTTAACAGACTATATTCTACACAGTTTTTTTTTGTTGTTGTGCAAAAGATTTTTAGTTTATTTAAAGTTGGTCTAAAGTTTCTTTCAATTTATAGATGAAAAATTACAAACAGTATATGAATTGAAATGTATTTAGCAAATGATCATGTCTACAGTGGGTGTCTAATTCGAGAGAGAAAGAAGACTGATCCATGTAAATTATGTAATATTTCTAGCAATATATACCTATTTGGCCAACCGATCTATGATACCTATATTAAGAACCTTAGGATCTAACCTAAATTAGTTACTTGTAAATGAATTATAATTATTTTAATAACGTATAACTCTATATTTCATCTCATTCCGACAGGGAACTGGAAAAATAATAAATACTGACACTAAAAACCAAAGAAGGTCACCCAAACAAGTTATATGTTTATATCCTTAATGTTATTTAGCCAGTCATTATAGTTGTTCTTGTTTCACTATTTGATAGCACGATTCATCTCTTAACTCCTAAGTATAACTAGCTACGTACAGTGGCGGACCCAGGATTAGCTTTTACCTGGGTCAAACCATGAAAAAAAATTAGAAAGTGTCAACTATGAGATTTGAACCTAGGTTTAGGGGTGTCATCAAGGGTATTTTACCAACAGAGCTAGAGATATTTCATTGTTCATCCATACAAAATCAATATTTATCCAGATTTAAGGTGTGTCATGTGACACCCTATTCTCTCAAGTGGATCCGCCTCTGGCTACGTACCCATCTGGTCGGGTGGATATTCATTCCTCTTATTATAATCTAAATCAAAATAGAAAAGAAATAGATAATTTAGTGATATCTATGCTACTAAAATAAAATAGTTTTAATTTGTGATATATATTAGGAATATTTTTTAAAAAATATATATTTATATGCTTGGTCTATTTCTTACAACTATAGCTTAGTTGATGAGTAATTGTGAAGGATGGACTAAACTACTTTAAAAACCATTGACCCACTTTATATTCATCTATTTATGTTTTACATATGTAGGGTGTTAGAATATAAAAATGTAATGATCACATCTAAGATTCAAAAATTTATGAAGTTATAGACATGTATGATATAATGGTGAGCAAACATGTAGGGTGTTGGAATAAAAAATGTAATGATTCACATCTAAATGAAAGTTTATCCCACAATTCACATATGAAATTGTCCACACAATTAATCTACCTACATTAAATAGGTGTACTTTTATATTCTAAAAAAAATTATGAAGAAGAATATGAAAATTTTAGTTTCAAAAAAAAAAAATAATATGAAAATTTACTGATACACACCTACCTAAATTAAAGTTTATACTCACAGTTCTTCCATGAATTTTGTTGATCACCATTTGTCTACGCAAATTAGATTGTGCGTAAGAAAAATTGTCATCTACACTATGAGTCTATGAACTAACATGCATACATGATTTAAATGATACAATCTAATTTAAATCAGTACAATTTAATAGTGGACCAGTTATTTTATAACCCTGTCGAAATATTAGAAAAGTACAATTAATTAGTTTTGTTATAAACATAGATTATAAGGTGTATTAAATTTAAAAATTTACAAAACAATAGTTAAGTCCAAGATAATGTTTTGTTTTAAAAAGAGAAATGGATGTTCACTCTAATAAATTCTATTGTGGAGTTTTACTATGAGTATGATGTATGTGCTCTACTGCTCCACCACATGGAAAAAAAGACTTTGAAAAGCAGTGCTACTGAAGACTTCTAGATATAGGTAAATGGAAACTTCTAAGTTTTCATAGTCAAAAGACAACATTGTATTGACATTGTTGGTTATTGAAACTTCTCTTGGTATGATTTTAAAACTATTTTTTTTTTTTGCCATCTAAAAAATTTATTAAGGTCAAAGTCTAAACATTGAGTCCAGCCCAAACTAAACAAAAGCAGAAGAGCCATCAGGCCCGATTACAACAGTAAAAACCCGACATGAAGGGTAAATGAACTTGGGCCTAGCCCAAACTAGAAAGGAAAAACGGTGACTCTGCCATACGTGTGAAGTCTTCCCGTGACCATCCACGTGTCCACTCCAACCACCGCTTGAACCGTGCGTCTCCTTTTCACCAGATCGAGGTCCAAACGCCGGAAAAAAGCATCCGGCCGCCGACCTCCCGAATCGAACCCAACCATTTATATATGCTAGGATTTCAAATATTTATATATGATTTTTAATTTATTTATACATGCTAGAATTTAAAATCGTGTTATACATGCCAAAAGTACAAATAAGCTATAATTAAAGGTCAATAGATACTTTTCTGAATTATAAATTTGTAACCTCAAGGCACCACCCCAACATTGCCCCGCTGTTTTATAATCTCAAGACAAATATCACTTTACTACATTTCAAGGGCACTTATTCCATATACTATTTATGATTTCGATGTAATTTCAAGTAACAAATATTTGACTCCCCTAACAAATCACGCCAAGCAAGTCAATTTGTATGTATATAAGTACATGCTAAACTGTAAAAAATATTAGTATTTTCACACAGAGTTGTCAATTGAATCTAACTGAAAGTTATAAGCGAGATTCCCAATAACTAAGAGGTCCAATAAAACGAGTCTGAAATTAACCTCAAAGTACACCTAGGCTCAAACTACAAGATTTTTATATGTACCCATCAATGTTTACTCTTTAACTTTTTGGCAACCACTGCGGTTTTTAGTAGTTACCCACACATGTCATAATGCTTACAACTACTAATCATTCTCTATTCTTCTTTTTTTTGTTCTTAAACCCACAATAAGCTTGTTAGACTCCGTGCCGCTTCATTGCAGATTTGTTATCACTGATGCACACCATTGTTCCTTAGAGCCACCGACTTTGGTTTCCTCGGAATACACTTAGCTCGAACCGCCTCTTCTTCATCAATCTCAGTCGTTGGTCCCATTTTTGAACTCCTAATACATTTTCAAATATTGAACTATCATTATACCTTCCCAAAAAATTCATAATTATCTTGAAAAGAAATCTACTATGAAGACACGTTCGAAAGACGCACCAAAACGTACTTCTATACTTTTTACTATTTTCAGCTCTTCAATCAACAACCCACGCTATAACCAAATTATTGGCATGTACGGGAAGTAAATATAACAAAAACGAAGCAAACTACATGCCGTTTCATATAGATGCTAGCAAACTGCTGGACGTTTTCAAATCCATTAATTTGTTTTTTTTACCTGTCAGCATTGTAAGAAGAAGATCTTTGCAGAGCAGGAACAAGCTCCTTCTTGGTCTCAATCACACTTCCGCTAAAATACTCCTTATCTTCCAGTTTTACCCTTCCAAAACTCTCTAATTCCTTCTCTGCCCTCTCCAGACCGTTATCCCCTGCCCCTCTCGTTACCGTGCACCCGCTACGCCCAGTCAACGACAACCCGTGATCTTTCAACAAAACAGGCCCACATTCCTTAAACGACATCGTACCGCACGATAACAGCTGCATCAACACAGCCGAAGCCCTCATCCTCCCGCTCGACAAACTCTCCACCGTCCGATGATCGCCAGCGCTCTCGTCTTGACGCAATATCAGCCGTCCGTCCGCTTTGATCAGATTCTCCAACGTCTCGGGGCTCGAATCCGACGGCGGAGGAGAGATCTCGTCTCTGCTCAGCTCGGTGCTCCGATTCTCGTAGCTCGCCGGACTTTCCACCTCCTCTTTCGCCGGAGTCTTTCTCCGCCGCCTTCGATCCTCCGTCTGCGTAGAAGCGTCCGCGCCGAGTCTCCGAGTCGACTCGGCGGTGGACTCGGCTGCTGCTTTGTAGACCTTGTACTCGCTGAGATCGACAGAGCTCCACGACTGGTTACGCCGGCGATGTATCACCGGCGGCGGGACATCATCGCCGGAGGTTTTATCGGGGTTTAGAGATCTCGGGTCCCTAAACGACGTCGTTCCGAGGAGGCTCCTGGGGTTTGAGAGAAGGCAAGAATCAAGAACCTCGGAGCCTTTGAGTACGTATTCTTGACCTTGAACGGGGAAGATGAAGTCGTCCTCTGATAAATCGTGCCAAACAAATCCATTTTTGTAGCTCCTGAAAAAAAAAAAGAATAAAAAAGTTTTTAGAAGATCAGAACAGAGGATTTATAGCTTCGACGGTGGAGGAGAATCTGTTACCTTTTGGAAGACCAAGAATAGAGAGATGCCATGCCTTTCCCTCTGAGATCATTCAAGCGGTTTATCACATCTGATAAAAATTGGAATAAACATTAAAAAGAAAATTAAACTTTCAGAGAAGTTTTTGAAGATATAATTCGAAAAGTTGCCGCCTTTATCACTGTTGTTAAGTTCCAGTAATAGTAAAGTGTAAACAGCCAAAGAGAACAGAGAGTTTTAAAACCTTTTGAACTCAAAAAGCAACTTTCTTTTTTCTTTTTCATTTTTCAAAAGAGTTTACAAAAAAAGTTGAAATTATTACCTTTGAGGTAGAGACCATCAGTGGAGGAGAGAGTGACTTCGATGAAATGAGGATGGTCGAGCTGACCATTGCGGCAGAGATAATAGACGACGGGAACTTTTCGGTTTACAATCGGTTTGTGACGAGGCTCGGTCCAGATTCGGTTCCGGTCAGGACTGGTGTCTTGCTGGTCTCTAGATCTCCTTGGGACCAAGTAGTTGTTATCTGGTGTTGCTCTGAACGCTCTTGAACTCATCGTTTTTGTGTCGTTTGTTGGAAGTGAAGGGAAGAAAATAGAGGGAATAACACGAAGTAGGAGTTATTGGGGAGAGTTATGAGGGAAGTGATGTTGATGGGAAGACATAAAATCTTTTGTTTATGAGTTTGGATTTATAGAAAGTAAAATGAAAGAAGAGAGAACAGAGGAGAGAGAGAGAGAGAGGAGTTTTTTGAAAAATGGGATGCGAGAGACAAAGACTACACAACAAATGAAACTTTGCTCTCTCAGTCTCTCTCTCTTCTGGCTTTTCTGATATCAGCTCTTACTTACGCCAGTAGAAAAGCATTTTCTAAAGTCAATTTCATTTAAATTCCTGCCATGACTAATTATATTCTAGGAGATTTTAGGGGAGTTTTTTCTTTTTCAAATTTGAAAATTTGTATTAGGGTTTGGTAGAGATTTTTGAATAAGTATCTAATCATTTCTTTGTTAGACTAATGTTTGTCTGTTGAACTAGGGTAATTATTCAATCTCTATTAGAATAACAGTAGGTTTTGAAGGCTACCCCCAAAAGAAACATCAGATTTTAGAAGAATTTTCAAAATTTCAGCTATTTCAAATTAGAAGAACACTAAATTTCAGTTTAAGGGACCTTTCTTCTTATTTGTGTTTTTTTTTGTAAAGAACATTAACTAACAAAAAAACTTACAAATTCGTAAGTCTGGTGTACGTTTTTGTATAAGTTCATAATGTTATTAGATTGGAAGATCATCGACTTAAGAATGATCCTTTTATGTCATTTTATTCTATTTAACTATTACTAATATAATATGCCTACAAATTATGTACAATTGACCAATAAATTTACGTAATTACGAGATATAACATAGCTTCTTCTTTTTTGTCAACGAGATATAATAAAGTTTATGTACATGTTTGATAACACTTAAATATAACTACAAAAGACAAAACTTATGTACTGCTTTTAGAATTAAAAGTGGTCTATGTGAATAAACCAAATTACCGGACGCATAACTACATTAAGTGAACTAATTTAGTAAGGTTTGTGGGGGTATATCGAGTCAAGCATCGCTGTTAAAAGCGTGTCAGTGTAGTTATAAGATTTTAAAAATGTTAATGAAGTTGACTAAAGGAGACCAATTAAAGTCTTCTTCACACCTAACTTTGACTACAGATATGAAACCGACGATTTTAAATGTGTTGTCCGTTTCAACAACTTGCTTTCCGCTACTACTTGGCATATCCTCATAAGCTTGCTGCTTACAGAACAAATGAACAAAACAAAAAAAATGAAAACCATAGGTCAATATCCTTGCAACTAGGATCTTTATGCAGACAATTCTAAGGAAGGTAGGCTTATTAGGTTCCAAACTTAAGTCTCGAATGTTTTCAAACACACATACATAAGTTAATACAGCATCATCCTCGCAGCCATGACGAGCAATTGTTTCACCTTCATGTTGCAAGTCTACAAGCCACCACAATAAAGTTCAAATTTTAGGTGCAGGCCACAATGAACTGAATCCATGACTTGTGTTTTGTCATTTGAAAATCATATAGATTTCTCTTTTTCATTTAAATGTTCATGTCTTGCTCAAAGGAAAAAGGTTATACTTTGACTTTTTTTTATCATGACAGTGAGTTCACGGACAATGGATCAATGTGGTCCTTTAATTATATCTTTTGATCAATTGTTTCTTTCATCAGCTGCATTATTATTATGTTATTGTATACTATCACTCACTGGACATAGGTACGGTTATAAAGTCCAAATATTTTCTTTCTCATCGAATGGCTCTCGTACCATGACTTAGATTTTTCAATACACCGCTTGTTTATAATACACAAACATCCACAATTATTTTTCTTTGGATTGGTATTTTGTTTGGTCAATAAATAACGTAACTAATGAATATAAACACTGTTGTAGCATCTGAGAACAAAACTAGATATTCGACAAAAAAAAATTTTGCTTTTAGATTCCAGTGTATAGTGAAATAAGTTTAAGGCATAGTTTTAAATAATATGACAAAATATCAAAGGGGTGCATAACAATGGCCAACAAAAATAAAATAAAAACAAAACTGCGGTCGGTCGTCCATTCCATTTTTGTTTACTTCACGTGGGAACTTAAACATATGGAGTAGTGCTGTTTATTTACAAATAAATTACTATTCACATAACTAATAAACATGTGTTTCTATTAGAACTGAAAAAAATGAATATCCATAACTCTACAAAAAAATAAAATAATATACAACAATCGTAAGAAACGAAACAAAACACGAATATTAATATTTTCCGTAACGAATATCCGATTTATCCATTATATGCCTATAAAATATTCATATATTTAAGAATTATATATAACTTATATAAATATTATATTTTATAGTATTATTATTATTAAATTATTTATTATATTTTTAAAAAAATTAAAGATTTTTATTTTATTTTGTAGAAAACTGTTATTATTTTATATTATTTTAGAATATTTTCTTTTATTTTACGGATCGAATCGAATATCCGGTCAAAAATCTAAAAATTATCAGGATACCTGATAGGGAGTTAACCATAACTTAAATCATAATGTTAAATATTTAACTAGTTAAATAGCATAGTTATAAAAGCGGAGGGGGGGGGGGGTCTTTTTTTTATAACTTCAATTTCATTTAATCTTGGCGTGAAACAATATAATTTTCATGAAGAAGATTAGTAATTACAACTGGGACATAGGAATGAAAATAGAAAGAAGAAATTGACGGTAACATTGTTTTTGCTAGTTTATCAGCCGGTCTGTTATCTTCTCGTCGAACCCATTGAAATGTAATCTCTTCAAATCTCTGAGACCACCATCGAATTTCACGTGTCCAATTATAAACAGCAAAGTGAAGGAGTTTACCATTGAATATATCAATGGCCTTCTTACAGTCCCTTTCAATGACAATTTGATGATGACCTTGGATCCAACAATGCTGTAACACCATTAAGATAGCTTGCAACTCACTCTCTAAAGTCATAGTGACCGTTTTTCCTTTTGCTTTGACTGCTCCTTTATATTGTCCTTTTGCATTCCGATAAACCCACCCTACTATAGCCTCTGTATTTCCATCCCTACTATAGCCTCTGACTGTATTTCCATCTCTAAACGAACCATCAACATTACATTTCATTCTTCCAAGTATATAGTTATATATTTTCCTTTGCATATATATTTATATAGTTTTACCAAAAAGTTACATATATAAAAGAAGAATAAGCTAGTTGCAAAAAAAGAATAAGAATAAGCAGCCGTGTGGATGTGCCTAGGTTTTTTGTTCAAATAAGGATTCATTGTTGTTGTCCAAAGAAAGAAGGATTTTACTGAAATTTTAATGTGAGCGTGGAAAGCAGAAAACATCGGAAAACAAAATGCTAAAAGTGAATCCGATCTCTTATAAAGTTATAGAGACACGGATGCATAGCTTTCGCACCAAGTATGTGTTGCATTGCATAGCAACTGAGTTCGATGCATATAGTCCAGTCCTGGTTCTTTTAACGATCGAAAAAATAAAAAAGGAGGTTTGATGATCAGGTACATTTTATATAGATCTCTTGTGTTCAGATTTTGTTTACTAAGGAAAAATAATTTAATAACATATTCATTTTATTTTTACTGGAAATATAAATATAATGAAATAGTTTTAAATAAGGGGGAAAGCTTTGATTTTAGCTTCTAAACCAAAATCATTCATGAATTTAGAGAAAATAAATGAATACGGAGAGGAAACAATAATAGTGACTGATTCACTATCAATATGAGCTGGAAGATTGAGATCGATGAGTCTCATGATCTACTTGGATCACTAAAGTCCTGCGTTCTTGGTTCTCATGAAAGGTGATCTCTTGTGACCCAACAAAGGTTTGTCAGGATTTAAATACAACCACCACCACCACTTGCTTTCTTGACTATTGTTGGTTTAGTATGAATTTTGATAGTTCGGTTTGTGTATGCACAAGAATTAGTCTCCAAGCTATTCTGATCACCACTATTTTACATAGATTTAGTGAACTCATACTTGATTTTCTTCGTGTCATATAATTAGGTGGAGTGGCTTAGTTACGAACAAACTGTCAAGGAAACAAAACAAACAAAGGTTCACATTGTCAAGCAAAAAAAGGTTTTCAGCTCAAGATAAAAAAAAATGGTTTGGTCCTCATCCTCCGGATCTTCCACACCTGTAACCAATAGCAGTTAACATAAAGCCCCAAACTAATTCTGGAACGCTAATCAAAGTGAACTTGAGTGGAAGCGATAAGTGTACTCATGATCTGCTAACCCAGATAAGGCCAGACAATCTATATATGCTATTTCCATTTCTCTCAGCTTCCTGAAGAGCTACCATCATTTTTTCGTTCTTCTTCAAGGGCATCCACACCTGGGCACATTCCTGAGTCTCATCATATGTTTCATATTCGTCTTCATCCTCGTATACATAACTCCAGCTCCCATAATCCCATGGTCATGACTTCATTGTTCATGGTCAGCATCATATTCATACTACCCACTCCTTAAACTCAAAAACATACAAAACACGATATTGAATAATCCACAAAATCTTGGAAACAACCACTCTAAAAACACGATATCGATCATCGAGAGAATGCCTGAAGGCTGATGTAGTGGACATTGATCGCTTTGTTGGTAAGCAATTATAGAATGGTTTTGTAGATGAAATGGTAACGGTTGGGTTGAGGTTGCAGATGAATGACGCGGATAAATTGAAGATTTTTCTTGTGACATTTTTCAGTAATCAGAAACGAACGGTGATGATGAAGTGGAAGAGACGACGGTTGCAAGTTTGCAACGATCATCGTGTTTAGGAGGAGAGTTGGGTTTGTGACAAAAAAGAAAAGGAGAGTTGGGCTGATTTAAAATGGGCCATTCTGAATTATTGTAAGCCCAAGCCGAGAAGAACGGTATTTTCACTCTCGACCAAAGAGCATGACGTGGCAAAATAGTAGTTTGGCCGATTTTCTCAACTGATACGAACAGTCTTTTTTTCCACTGTATCTTAAATATAGATAGTCCATCAACCATCAATTTAAGAGCGATTTGCATGGAAAATAAATACTCAATAACTATAAAACTTGCAATAAGTAAAATGATGAAAAATCATGCTAAGATCCAAATCATATAAGAGTAAAAAGATGCACCTAACCCTATTATTAGTTGCACAAAGTCTATAGCTAGTTTTACGAGAAAAAAAACAGATGAGTTTATTGATTAGTCCAATATTTGTATATTTCTCTAATATATTTGTTTATAATCCAATTTTGTCTTTTTTCTTGGAAAACTATATTCATCATAATTGCATAAATCATCGTCACTACAGACGAAAAAATAAAAATGTCATTTTTGCTTAGTATGTACTCATTCCTCTATTTGGAAGATAGAGCAATTAGAGCATGTTTAATGAAAATTTCTTATTTAAAAGCTGGTTCTTAGTTGTTTTAGTTAAAAGTTAAGAAACGGTTTCTTATATTCCGTTAAAAATCTCACCCTAAGAACTTCTCATTAAACATGTTCTTAAAGCTTAACTGTTCAATAGCCAATAGTGATCCAACACTTTCGAATAAAAAAGAAAAAAACTATTTTTGAAGCCAATTATACAAATGAGTACATACCACTAGCAGAAAGCCAGGTATGATTAAATATCTAAATAAAAGTCGTATCAACACTATAGAGCTGATCAGTTTGTTTAATATGTGACGCCTATAAGAAAAAAAATATCGTACGTATATTAGGATAAAAGGCTGATGAAAGCCTTATCTTTCTAGTTGATCATGAAAGCTAAAGCTAGTGACTGCTTGATGCTTAATTGGAGAACACTTTCTATCTAAGTAATAATTTTAAATGTGAAATAACTTATTTAGGAAAAACGAGAAAATGTATAATATTTTAATGTCTGGATAATCAAAGAAATTATTCTAACTATTTTGCTAAAGTGATGATTGCATGATTCGTCTAAATTCCAAAGTAAGGAATAATCCAGTGTCGACTTAACGATATGTAATATTTCTGAAGCCAGTTACAAAAAAAAAGATATGTAATATTTCTTTTCGTGGTGGTAATTTATTATTTTGTAGGATTCTAAACTTCCAATTAGACTCAATGTGATATTAAATAGGGAGAATTGGAAAAAATAGACACTTTGAATTTTTGTTTGTCCATTTAGGATTTTTCATACTTTTGGCAATTTTTGACATGTCTTATCCTTCGTTCATGGAAAAAATAGTAAACATAACTTTAAAAATGTAAAAAATATGAAAATGATAAGAAACATAGGTATGATAATTTATATATTTAAATTTATTTTTTTAAATGGAGAATTATATTTTATTTTCTCTTCTAACCAAAATAGAATACACATTCTGTTAGTCTACTTAATCCAGAAAACAGATATTAAGTTTAATACATAAATATATCTAGGGTATATATCGTAAACTAAGTTTTTTTCTTCCTTATATCTGAGCTAGAATTAGTTATGTCACAATCTAGCAATATGTCTTCAGTGTACCAGCAGATATATAACGACATATAGTCTGAACTCTATGATGTACTTTACTTAGATGTTGTGTCATAGACTCTTCTGCATTTTACATTATATGACGCCTAAGGAAGAATAAGCATTGCACGTGTTGTACTGTATTATGGGTTAGGTATATTGCGTATTCTAGTCAAATCCGAAAAATATGGAAACTTCTATTTTCTGTTATAGATGTTTCCTAAATCTTATACCAAATCTTCCTTAAATCTTCCACAATCTTTGAATTAATTAAAATTCGAACAACAGTAAAAAGGAGATACTCTGTGGTTTTGAACCCACCACCTATGACAATTTTACAAGGACTTTAACCAATATGACACAAAGACTTTTGTTATTTTTGATCCAGAATTTAAATATAGTTATTTTCACTAAAATATGTTTGGATTATCTTGTGCTCCTTCTCCATCATCCAAATCACCACCTATGATATACGTATGAGCTCATTAGATTCCACTGTTTTGGGTAGATACACTAGGACTTGCATCAATAAACTGACATTTGCTACTAAAGAAAGTCCCTTTTCTTTTTGTCCATTCTAACATTTTGATAGTGGTTTTCACTTATATTTTTTTAACTGATATGTGGGTTTGATTGTAGGGAGCATGACACACTAGTCCAGGACCAAAAACCAGAGGAGAGAGATATGTCATGTTAGAAAGATAGATTAATGGGTAACCTCTTGAACAAGAAAATTATTACCAGAAGACTAAGCTCATACCAGCACTGAAAGCAACGTAATCATTACTGAGACACACATGATATAACAGTGCACCATAAACTACAACTTGTCAGGATTGTAATAGAAAAACCAAACCCAGCGTCATGTTCGGTAATATCTGCACAACACAGATGTATCATATACTTCCTTTTAAGATATACATGGCAGAAGATCAACGAACAAAGAGCAAAACGAAAGCTTACAGAACAAGAAACAAAGCCCTAATCTCTTACCCATGGAAGAGGGATCAAAATTGGAACATACATGTAGCCACAAACGAAGGCGCAATACAATTCACGCATATAGCTTTGTTCTGTCTCCCCTTTACTCTTCACCCCATATTCATCAATCTCATACAGAGTACAGCAAGAACAAACCTTATCACCTTTTCCTTCAACTCCCACACCAGACGATGACACTCTTAGGCTTCACAAAGAAGTATACAAGATTAGCCCTATAATACTTATCATCACAGATCCGTAACGCCGGAAGATCAGGACCGGACAACAACAAGTCTAAGATTTCAAGTCCCGTATTTTCTCCTCTCCAAAAACCTTAATCAATATTCTACAAATACAAATAAAAAACATTAACATGCAAAGACTTAATCGTGGTGTATAAGATGATTAACCAATCCGAGAAACAAATATACTTTAAGAAACATGACAAATCGGGTTAAAAAAATCTAGGTTAAATGGAAGAACACTTTAATTTCAGTTTAGATGAGAACCAATAGAGGTAATCGAATACCTTGTGTGAAGATTTGTGAGATTTCGTCGAAATTGATGGAAGAAGATTTGATTTCGAAAAGATGAACAACACTTGGACTTCATTGTATCTTCAGTGAGATCATAGAGAAAAATGACGAAAACGAGATTAGAGATTATGGGCAGATGAAACACCGAAGAACAAGATTTTTCTCTGCTGAAACCTAAATCACCATGGAAAAGCATTCTACGGCTGAGAAGACAAGAAGGGTATCGACTACCCCTCTTTCCTTTTGTCTATTTTTTCTGTTTTTTTAACTTTTTACTATTTTAACATTTTAAATCAATTACGAAAATTACAAACTATAATTATAAATCAACTCAATAGAAAAATTAAGGGTAATATGGTATTTAAAGAAAATCAAAATCTTATTTTCCTAAAACATCTTCTAGAAATTCTAAAGTGACAAATACAAGATGAGAGTGTTTCTTTTTTATAATTTTCTCTATTAAATAACTGTTTTAAGTTTTATTCAACTTTCTCACTTTAATACAATATTACCCAACTCATTAATTTTAGGTAATAGTTTGCAAAGTAGTAGCGTGTTAATCACTTAACTTGTATTCTAGTTACCAGTTTGGATTTTCGAATTGGTGATAAATGCATAACTGTTTAGTTAAAAAAAGAACATAACTGTGTAGTTATTATTGGTACAAAAAAGTAGTAACGTGTATACTAGTACTGTACCTTAGGATACAAATTAAGATACGGTTTGTTCCTTGTTATTATTGTTTTCATTCCACAAATTTCATATTCAAAACAATATAAGCATGATGCATGTACGTAGAATCCTATTACGGATATTTGCAGGCAGCTTAAATTGTACGTTGTGGAAGCGTTTGACGTGCTTTTAAGGGGTTGACTGATATACCATAGAAGTTGCGGATGTGATTAATACGGATGGTTGCGGTTTTATCGATTTTTACAGATTTGTACGATAAGAACAGAGGTTAGAAATTACTGCGTTTGGAAGACTCTAATGACTTGTTAATTACCAAATACAACATCTGTTAAATAATAAATAAATTAACAATATTTATATTTTATATAATTATAAAAGTATTAAAATTATAATATAATAAATATAAAATTATATTTATAAAATCACACTATTAAATTTTAAAAATTATAGAAAATATTTTTGTTTTAAAGTTTTATAATATAAATTAAAATATAAGGTTTATACATTTTACAATTTCTGTTATTTCAATTTAAAATTTTACTGAATTTTTAATTTATTTTATTATTTTTTTTTTTTTAAAAAAATTTACCCTTCGCAACCGATAATGCTAGCTTGTACCAACTTTTGCTTTTAAAAAGTTAGCAACGATTTAAAATGATTTATAGTGTTTTCTGTGATTGTTTTAAAACACTAAAATCCGCTATTAACCGCCAAAATTGCGTTTGCTAATGGTTGAAGAGAAACCAATCATGTCTTAGGTCTTGTATAGGTCTTGTATGATATTAGATTTCGTGTCGTAAGTAATAAGATCATTACATGAAATATGATATAAAAGCTTCCAGTGATATAACAAATATGACGCATTCCTAACGACAAATATCAATTTAATTATCCTATGCGATGTTTATCTAAGATTAGTTTGATATGTGTGGGTTAAGCTATTCAAGATAAATTAGCTAGTGGAGTTTCAAGATTGGGCACTAGGACTACTGGACTAGACAACAGCCTCATAAATAGCGGTGGCAAGGTTTCAAGATGTCGCTATAGAGGAATATATAATCTATTCTCTTAAAGTAATTTGCCAAAAGACAAATGAATATTTTTGTATTTTAGTTTTCCTAAAGCACTAGCATTATTATATTGTTGATGTATAATAATATTATTCCCATAGGTGGATCACTCATGGCGTACGTTAACGTTAATTAAGTGAGAATGATCTCGAGAGAGAGAGTCCTCGATATTATTGACAAGTAGTCTCCATGCCATACCACCTTTTCACATACGTAAAAAATTATAAAGAAAGTGCACCTCAATATCTCAGGTAAGATGATCTCAATATCTTAACTCTGATTCCTTTTGACTCTAGAAGAATCGGTTGGTTCTTGCTGGCTTTAGACTCTGAAAGTATTTGTTACTTGTCAGCTTAGCATTTCACAAATGTATTCTTGTTGTATCCTTTCAAAGTTCAATGAAATTTCCAGCGTAAAAAAAAAGATGATCTCATTGCCGAGGAAGGGACTAATTGCTAACCTGTTCTGGCTACCGGCCCATGAAAACCATGATAGCCCTGATGAGGCCTTTATTACAAAACATATATTGAATTTAATGTTAACACACTGCCGTCCATTTGTTAAAACGTGTGTAGATACTTGACTGAATAACTTTTATGAACATATGTGTATGTGTGTGTTGAATAGATGTCATGCATGCGCACGAGTACATGGTGACAAGTAATTCGTGTGTTAGAGTGGTTAGTGAATGTTCTTATTGACTCAAACCAGCACTTTACTCCCAAATACGGAAGCTGTAATGAGTTAGTGGTCTGGTTTTGATAAGTCTTGTAGCTAATCCCTACTGCATGTAGATATGCATGCATGATAACTGCTTGCATTTAGAATGAAAACATGTAAGAGATAGTCAGATAGATTATATCCCTCCACAAGTCTTATAAAATAAGAAATCGATCTGTCAGATCAGCCTAAATAGTTGGGTTAAGTTAGTGGTTCCTGGCCAAGTAACGGTTTGGGCCAGCTTTTCGCTCGGCGTCACAAAAAAGCGCGCCAGCTCAACCCAAAAGGGTCAATCGGCCCATCTGTTTGACCTGACCATAATAAACTCATTAGGTCAGACCATCTAGAAATGGGCGATAAATGAGCATCTATATAAAGAGAGGAAGGAGAGACAAGAGGAAAATCCAAACATATACATATATACTTAACGTCCAGAATTAGGTTTTTACTATCTTGTATTCTTACCGACTTGTACTTTCCTGGTAAAAGTTCCCCGAACACCAATTTACGTTCCAATCAATTTTTTTATTTGTAATCAAATCGTTCGCCGATTTAATAAAACGTCTTTGAATTAATCCATCAACGAGTTTCGTCTCTATTATTGATATCCGACCAAACTCGGTTCAAACAACACACATGTAAGGCAATCAAACAAATTGAATCAAAGCATAGATCAAAGGATTCTGAAGCTATGTTATGATGTAATAAAAGAAAAACAGATAGTATGAGATCAAAAGGTTTTTTTATCTTAAACTCCGCAAGTCACGAGGCAGAAGAATTTAAGGGGGAAAAATCTATCTTAGTGGAGTGGCCACAACGGAAGTGGTGGCGTCCACGTAACTCAGTCTTACATCTGTCTGCTTACTTCACTCTAATCTCTTCAGAATTTTGGGTCCTCCATTACAAAGACAACTTCAAAAAGAAGGCCCAATACTCGAATTCTGCAATTTTACACGACTTGTGATAATATTAATATATATTATATTGTAGAAAGAATAATATGGTCAGTATGCTCATTAATTGGCACATCTCTACTGTATAATTCTATTTTTTCTCTTTCAAAAAAAAAAATTTCAAAGGGAGTTAAATTTTATTATAACAATATTTCATTTTTGAATGGAAAATAAAATAATGAATAAAAAGGAAAAATGGATATAATTATTTTATTTATCAAGTAGAAATTTTGTATTTTATTTTATATTTACTTTATTTTAAGTGGAAAGACAGAGTTAGAGATGTGGACCAAATCTTTAAAACTGGTTAGTTAAGGTTTATGTTTTTCCCTATGTAGTGTCTAGACAACCTATTAATAGCATCCACTAAATATTTATAAAAAATGTTATTAAAAGTATTATCTTCAATAAAAATACACGTTTTAATATTTTCTTCAGAAAATACATTTTTACTTGTGCTATTACTTAACGTTAAATTGTAAATTTAAAAAATAATAGTGTGTCATTGAAATTTTATTGGTTAAAATTTATGGAAATATTTAATTACAGAAAATAATATATTAATAATCAAAATTTAATAAATGTGAAATTTTTAATTTTACATTTTATTAAAACATAGAAAGTATTAAAAATTAGAAAATATATCAAAATTTAGAAATCTTAAAAACTAATCAAATTGTGTAGATTGTCCGAACTAGCTCCGATTAACGTGGATATATATATATATATATAAATAATGTTTATAAATTTAACTAGAAAAATACGGTTTCGATTACAAGTCGACTGAACAAATTTATACAATTTATTTTTTTCCAAAATAGTTTTTCAACTCATTATTCTGACGCGTTCCACTAGACTAAAACTAAAATTTTTGAATATTGTTTGATGTTCTCAACCATTGACAAGAAACCACAGGATTCATCTCATTTTCTCGGATGACGGGATTTATCTGTCGCTTGCAGATTAGATGGCTCTTAGTAAACTCATCGAAGTTTATAATCTTTAACGACTTTGAAGCACAAGCAAACAGAAGACGGCGAAACCAAGCTACACACTCGCCTCTTTTGCCAAAACAATGCAAGAACTGGATTGAAGAGCAAGCCTTCACTTTCTCGCAACGATAGATGAAATCCGGCAGGGATCCAAACGACAAGAAAACCATTATACTCTATGAACCTTAAAAGCTGATTACCACCATGAGCCATCACTTTCACATCCTCGCCGAAAAGCCATAAATAAATGAGACCGCCACTGGAATCAACACCCCTTGCAAGCAGAGCTCTCACCTGAAATAAACTTTATCCAAGATTTATGAACACATCGGAAGAAAAGTGAGAAGTTCATAAAATAACAAAAGAAAAGTTAGAGAAGCGACTAAAATGTGTTTTTGGCGACGGCACCCACCAGACATTTACTATTCTTTTTACTTCAGTCATCTACTAGCATATTCTTCCAAATGTAGTAATCTAACTGTCACTCATTATTTACTGCTTATTTTAAATGATCAGATCCAACTACTATTAAATCGATGGCTCAGATCAATAATGATAATGTAGTATCTTTGGTATTGCGGTGTGTAGAATTTTATAAGGGCTAATTGGACAATACGAGAAAATTTGAAAACAACAGGCAAAAACATTAGAACCCTTAGAATCTTCCACACATCTATATTATTAAAATAGAAATACACTTTGAAAATACCCCTAAATTTTTGTAGTTATTTATATTAGAATGCCACTGAAGTAATAAATTAATTTTCCTTAATTATAGTTGTCTTTTCTGATTTATAAATGCATTTTTCTTAACTATAGTTGTCTTTATTGAACCTATATTTAAGTATGCTTGTCTTTTCCTATATTTAAGTATACTTGTTTTTATTGAACCTATATTTAAGTATGCTTATCTTTTTCTAATTTAAATAATAGATTTAAGCATTTAATGTATTTTCTTAATTTAAATAATAGATTTTCTTAATCAAATATTTACGAAAATAGATTTCCCAATATACTTCGTTTTAACATGTTAAATATTTTTAATATTTATTGGTATAAATAATAAAACAAAAAAATCACACATCATAATCAATTTATATAATATATAAATAAAATATAAAATAATTTATTCATATATTATTAGTATAATGGTTTCATAATATAAATATAATAAGTTATAAATGTTGGATTTGTTTATATGATACACGGTGATATAATAGACGATCAAAATCACAAAATATAATTATTCAACGTAATAAATAAAATTGTTATGTTTTAAAATGTTTAATTAATAATTATGTAATACATTTTAATTTATATATATATATATATATATTATACCATTAGTACAAATAAAAATTTAAAATGAAAGCAAATATTTATACGGTCACGGGTCAAACTCTAGAAATAAACAACAACATCGCTAAATTATTTTTCTTTAACAAATTTATTTTGATAGAAATATTGTTCCAAATATGGTTTATATATTTTATGTATTTATAAATTTATTTTATTGGGATGCTAAGATTTTGAAATTGGAAAAAATATGATCCACCTCTATATTATTTTTATTAAGAAATTTAAATTATGTATCAAAATATTTTATTAAGCTTTTAATTTTAAGTTTTATTATAACTGAAAAAATTAATTTTCAATCGGAATTTATGTGCAAATATTATAAATTCATCATTTAATATAAACACAAAATTTAAAAATAGAAAATAAATACTCACCCGGTCGGGCGGGTCAAAGTTTAGTATATATTTAAAGTATTACAAGCACAACCACATAATCCTTTAGGAAACAAGAAAAAGAAGTGAAAACCATATACAGTAACAAGATTTTTTTCTTTTTTTTTTGGATAAGCAAATCTTGTAACTCAATTTGATAGGGCTAATTAACGGTATCTTTCTACCATGTAACTTTCGTAATGACCTAGTTGGTGCAATTATTGCGAATCAAATACGGAATATCCATGTAAGTTTCCTTCTCGGAAAAATAAGAGAATATGTTCTTGCTCTCAAGAGTCTCTATCCAAAAACTAAAATTGGAATTATAGAATTATTTTTAGGTTCATTGACCAATAGTATTTTGTTAGTTTATATTCAATATTTTTAAAAAATCAAATATTGTTAAATTAAATTATGTTTTTAAAATAAAAAGGTAAAAGTAAATAAAAATAGTAGTAGTTGCAATTTTTTTTTAAATATTTTTAACGTTTCCGCAAAACATAAATCCTAAACCCTAAATTTTTGGGTAAACACTAAACACTTGGATAAATCATAAACCATAAATAAAATTATTAAACACTGAATCTTAAAAATACTAAACAAGGATTTCTAAAGAAGATGTCAAAACGCCACTATAGTGGTAAAATTTGACATTTTTTCTCCAATGCGGCAAACTCGACGGTATTATAGTGTTTTTTTTTTTGTAATAGTATAACACTAAATATATTGTGATACTGTAGCAAGGGGATAGCTTTTTTGAATCTAATCTATTAATTTAGGGTTCTATTTTTATCTACTATTAACAAGTCATAGTAGGACCACTTAAAGAATTAGTCAATATGACATATTTGATTATTTGTATTAACAATAAACCAACTATAAATATATTAACAATAAACCAACTATAAATTTGATTTTTTTAATTATAATAAAATCTGTTGAGAAAAAATCTAACAAAATCTTAGTTTAAAATTTAAATATTTTTTTATAAATAACACATTAATATATTTCGAAATTAGTAATATAATATTATTATAAGTAAATTTAACTAAAACTTATTATAAAAAAGAAAATAAAAAATTCTTTATGATAACTTTTTTATAGATTCTATGATATATTCCGTATTATATAAAAATAGAAGTGCTATATGAATTAAATATTAAAAATATATTAAATAGGTAAATTAACAATAAAAATTTATTTTATTTTTTAACTTAAATAAATTATTGATCATCATTATAATGGATTAAACTTCGAAAACTATATAATACTTTTATACTAAAATAAATGTATTAACATAAGTTAAAATTTTATATTTACAGCCATACATTATCTTTTTATTTATTTTGAAACTATTAGCAATATATTGCTTAAAAATGTTTATATACAAAAATATAATAGTATATAATAACCTTTAGTTCATATACTATTTAAAAATATGTTATTAGTAAAATATGAAATTTCAGTAATTCATTTAAAATATTAGTGACAAAAATCAAATTTTAATTATAAATTTTATTTTATTTTAATTGTAACAAAATTTGTTGATAAAAGAATTAAAAATATTACCAAAAATTCAAATATTTTATAAAATAATACAGTAATGTAGTACCAAAACAAATTCAAAATTCATGTATTATTCCAAACACAAATAGTTGTGTAATTTTCCAAAGTTGTCTCGAAAAAAATATATTATTTTGAAAATAAATATTCAAACTCAAAATGATAATATTTCAAATTTTACAAAAGACAAAATCATAGATAATAAAGATTAACTTTTTGAAATGTACCTGAAAAAAACTAATTATATATGTTGTAAAAATTTAAAGTAACCTAATGTTTTGACGTCTTAATTTTAAAAAAAATAGAACTTAATATCATAACATCCAAAACAAATATCCTATATAATAAATTTAATAAAATAGTATGATAGATACTACTATGTATAAAGTTTACTAAAACAATAGGATTATATTATTTAAAATAAATAAATCCCGTAAAATACTAAAATGAGATATGTTAAAGTATATTTTCTTAAACACAACATGTAAATATAATTATTTTAGTCATATTTATTTTCTATAATATAAATAAATAAAATTTAAAAATGTATTATATGCAAAATGTTTAAATTAAAGAAAACAACATAATTTGAATGGGGTTCTCTATTTGAGTATTTCATATTTTTATTTTATTTTACCTAACTCGAAAATATATTAGTAAGTAATAAAAATCAATAACAAAGTAATTTTTTTAAGAACCATTATATATTAATAATACTGAATAAGAAATATAAACAATAATATGATATAGTAATACAATATATAACACTAAAATAGAAATTATATATTTAAAACATTTTTAATAATATAAAATATATTTAAAAAATATAAATATATCCGCACGAACGTGCGGGTTAAAATCTAGTTTTTATTATTTTTAACTAGTTTAGTTGATTATGTTACTTTTACAAAACTAAAGATAAAATTCACTGTTGTGTAATTATGATATTAAATTTACTTACTACAAATCTTTATGTATTTTAAAAAATTTAGTTAATATAAATTATTAATTGATGTAATACATAAAATAGATTTAAAAGACATAATTTAAAATACATAAAAATACCCAAGTAAACACCAAACAAACATAAAAAAGTACATACAAGAAAATAAATTTGCAAAAAAAATTGGAAAAGATCAGATAAACTAACACAATAGTCTAATAGTCCAGAAAATTATTATCAACTCCATCAAAATAATTATAATACGGGTATAATGTTCTTGATCATTTGGTTTGATTTTCACCTTGAAGGTGTTCTCTTTAAGATGGTTCTCCTTCAGCTTGATTTCTTTGATATTGTGATTTTTCAATATTGTGATCCATGATATTGGTATTGGACACCTTCTCCTTGTTCATCAGATTGACTTGTTTGAGCTCGTTTTCTTAAAAAAAAATATTTTTTTTACTTTCGATGTAATCATGAATCAAATCTGCGAATACTATTTATTCTCTTCTTTCCTTTTTGCTACCTCAAATCTACAAATCTTCGAAGATATGTTTTTAGTTATTTTAATTTCATATATATGTATTCTATAGTATTATTCAATAACTATAATTATTGTTTTAAATTTGTTAGTCTAGCTCTTATCAAAAATAGTTACTTGTGTATTAAGAATAGTGAGTATTAAAATATTAAATAATTAAGAGAAAATTTTATTTAATAATATGATAATAGAGAATATTTTTTTAGTGTGATATTTGGTATTGTGGGTGAGATGAAAAGAAAATTTATGCTAAATTACACTAAGATGGTGTAGTTTTGATACTAAAATAGTGTAGTGGTTAGAGATGGCCTATCTTTTAAATCGTTGGATAAAAATAAATAAAAAATAGTAGTAGTTGCTAAAAAAAGTTTTTTTAAAAAAAAAATTTTTAACGCCGTCAGCAAAATAATTAACCCTAAATAGTAAACACTAAATCTTAAAAATTAAACTCTAAACCTTTTGATAAACCATAAACCCTAGATTTTAAGATTTATCCAAGGGTTTAGAGATAATGGTTAGTGTTTTTAGTGTTTTGCTGACAGTATTCAAAATATTAATTTTCTTGCAACTACTATTATTTTATTTTAAAAACATAATATATAGCCTAATTTTTTTACAGTTTTTATTGTTACTTTGTTAACATAAGAGATATAAAATGGATTCTAATCAAATATGTAACATAATAAAACACATGTAACATAATAAAATTTTAAATATTTTCCTAGTTTTAAATAAAAAGAAATAGAAAGATAATTTTTAGAACTAATAAATTTTTATTAGTATTTAAGGATAATGTAAAATTTAATTCTTCGGCTATCATTTAGGATCTATTTTTTAGTTTTGTACTAGACCTGAAATATCTCATGATCGGCACTGGTTGGTGATCGGCACTGGTTGGTTAGGGGTGAACCCAAAAATAACTTGTAATTAGGTGTATACTTTGGAAGGCTGTAGAAGATATATAGTCTTGTTCTTTTTTGAAACTTTATATAGTCTTGTTTTCTAACGTAGATTTTGAGCTTTCGGGTTTTAGTTATATCTTTGAAAAGCGCAAACACATAAAAAATTTCAAAATGATTCAGATTTGAGTTATTACAACCAAAAAAATCTTAATACAGTAATTTACGATCCAAATTGAAGAAGGGAACTAAGAATAGGGATGTCATGACCTTGGTAAATCAGTAATTATTTTCCACGGCCTTAAAACAAGTTTTTCCATCTTAGATTCTTAAAAGCCGGAACCTTTTAAGTATTTCGGCATATTACTGCTTCTACGTAAAAAGGACTATGCAACATCAATCTGCATATAACTCTCTCAGATTCCTGTAGGTCATTTCCAGAGCTTTACACAGAACAAAACAATTTGAAGAATCTTGGGAACTCTTTGCCAATTAAAGCTATATGCTAAGAAAAGAATGATATACCATGAGCGCAGAATTCTAAGGCGGGGAGTTTGCATATAGTACAAGAAAACAATTTTCGTTTGTTGTTTATATGAATGCGGAATAATCAGTGTAGTTTGCAGAGTTTATATGAATCTTTTTAAGCTACTGACAAAAAAAATGATATATATATGCTCCTTATTGTCTGCTTCTATGGGCCAGCACATTAGGTACTTACACACACAGATTCAGAACCCTGTCTACGCTGCTTAATCCATGCATCTAGAAGGCGTAAGCCACATAAATTGCAAACTTGAGCAAATTGTGGAAGATAAATGAAATTCCAATAAATAATATCTTTATATATAAACAAGTATTGCCAGTGACTGAACTTAGGTTTTGAAAGATTATGGACTAAAAATCCAAGCTGTCCTAGAGAAAACAGAGTGCCAAGGGGCACATCACAATATAAAGGCAAATCAAATTGGCCTTTCTCATCTACTAAATAAATAAGTTATTGGGTCTCTAAATGAACTCCTAATTCTAAAAACAATATCTAAAGTATCTAACTTTCATTCTTAATGTTAAAAAAAATTGACAAAAAAACGTTTAAAAAGAAAAACTTTCAATCTCAAGTGCTGCTGCTAAAGCCACTTATCAGACACCAAAAACAATTCGACTCCTTTTACATATGATTCTTTTTAATAAGAATTTCTCGTTTCTTTGCCTTTTACATAAGCTTCTACAGTGATATCTAGATTAACCTTTACTAAAGTCAAGGGACAAATTGCAATTATAACCTCACAAAATAGTATAAAAATGTCTAGAGCCTTCTTTTTCTCACACATATTTCTTCCATATTGTTGAAATCTTGAGATTAGAGAAAACTAATAATGTGTATGTGAAAAAATAATAATAATAATAATAATAATGTGTATGTATAATATTTATATACTTCTTCGTTTTAGATAACAAAGGATTATATATATATATATATATATATAGTTTACCTTACTTACTCTTCTGGTTTGATTTTGGGATGCTGCTGAATATTTTACCGACAGGCGAGAGAGAGAGTGCAATTGAAACTATTAGGACCTGCCAAAATAATTTAGAGTATACGAAAGTGTTCTTATTGTAACACACAAAAAGACAGAGAAAAGGCAGCATTAGTGGGAGTATTGCATCAATCGCCTATTAACGACCATTTCCTTTTTTTTTATATTCTTCTCTAATGGCTTGATGGCATCATAAAAACAAGAGACCCCACATTATTCATCAGCAAAATCGCTCACCATATGGACGGTAAAGATTATAAAAACAAATCATTAGAGAATTTTAATAATGTAAGTGTTATATCGCGTAGACACAACAGTGTTCAAGTTGGCTTATATAAACATTTGTCTAGAGTATGCCATAGATTCCCATAAAAACAAGCTGAGAAGTAACTCTTATATTCAGAGAGAGAGAAAAGAAAGAGAGCGAGAGATGAAGAATGTCCAAGCTGAATACCGTAAAGGACCGTGGACAGAACAAGAGGACATCCTCTTGGTCAACTTTGTCCACATGTTCGGAGATCGAAGATGGGATTTTGTAGCAAAAGTTTCAGGTTTGAAGGTGGAGGGAGAAACATAGGAATAGGTATAGGGCTTGTGTTTGGAAAAATGGTTGGTCTTTGCAAAGGACCTTCCATTAAAGATATGACCTGGTTTTGGTTGTAGGTTTAAATAGAACAGGAAAGAGTTGCAGGCTAAGGTGGGTTAATTACCTACATCCCGGTCTTAAACGTGGTAAGATGACTCCTGACGAAGAGCGTCTTGTCCTTGAGCTTCACGCCAAATGGGGAAACAGGTCAGAAAGAAATCTTCAAGAAACAGAGAAACCCTATAAAAAATGTTTTCTAAAATCTTTCTTCTTTTTATTTTTGGTTGCTGTATGAACATTGCTAATATTATTTATACGCAGGTGGTCGAAAATAGCCCGGAAATTACCGGGTCGAACCGATAATGAGATAAAGAATTATTGGAGGACTCATATGAGGAAAAAGGCACAAGAGAAGAAGCGGCCTATGTCGCCAGCTTCCTCATCTTCAAACTTCTGCTCATCATCTATGACCACCGCAACTACTCAAGACACTGGAGGATCTAAAGGGAAAATGAATCAAGAATGTGAAGACGGATACTACTCTATGGATGACATATGGAGAGAGATTGATCAATCTGGTGAAAGCATTACCAAACCGGTAGAGCAAAGCTGCTACTTGAACTTCCCTCCTCTGGCTTCTCCAGCATGGGAAAGCTCCTTGGAGTCTATATGGAACATCGATGCAGATGAAAGTAAGATGTCTTCCTTTGCCATTGATCAGTTTCCTCTCACTTTTGAGCATGGTAGATCATCGTGGTCGTCTTTAGTCTAGGATTTTTAACATTTTAATGTTTATATGTGCTGCCTATATATATTGTCAAACGACTGTTGTAGTATTCCATGACTTACATAAGAAAACACCACCCACTGTACTAATATCACGTGTAGTCAGAATCATCATCCTATGTCATCTCCTTCATGTATGTTAGTTTGTAGAGTGCGTGAAAAAAAAATCATATCCATCTCTTCTTCTTACACGGATGCCTTTGCATCATTGCATGGATACTAATGTATAATACAAGTAAAAATTCTATTTCCAAAATAAATAGACTTCGATGTTTTCTTTGTGAAAGTTTGTATAGAAATTAATGTTGATCCATCAGAGAGATGTGAGTATCCAATATTAAAAGTTCAAAACCATGTAGTGAAGGAAGAAAAATGGAATAAGCAAGTCGAAATATGATTAGAACAAGGCATATTCATCTGCTAAATAATCAAAGATAATAGGTTTGACTTGTAAAGCTTAAGCCAACTTTGTGAAAAAAAGAATGTATTCTTCTGCTTTATTATCTTATTGATAAAATCGAGTAAGTTCTTTTTATCTGTTTAAGAAAATGCACCATGATAATAATAAAAAGGCCAGTTCCCACTATAGTCTTTATGGTAAGATATCATTCTTTATTTCATGTATAATATGAGCAATTCAAGAGACTTCAACGTTTCCTTGAAAATATTTAAAATTTCAATGAATTAGAAAAAAAACGAAAAGAAGAAAAGGATGGCTGCTTAAAAGCATGCAAGCAACTATTTATCAATTAAAAACTGGAGAAAGGAGCATTAAGGATAATCAGCTCAAATAAAGAAAAATTAACAAATAGTAAGGGATAAGCAAATATTAAAAATGACTGGTTGATTTCTCACTAGACAAGTTTTCTGAATCTTTTGATAGGCGTATATATCAACAATTAGAGCAGATATCTTTCCTAATCTGATTTTACCTGCCCCACTAAGAAGAAGAAAGAACAAATGGATGGGGATAGATTAAGATCCGCATGCAGAGTAATAATCCGACTAATTAAAAGTCCTAATCTTACCATAAATCAGTCAATAAAAAAATATTATAAGCAAAACCCAACAAAACCACCCCCTTTCCACCCAAAGTTATTGGAAGAGTATGTTAAAAAAAAACAAGTTGATATGAATCCATGCATATCTTACAATCACAAGGAGATTATCAAAATATATCATTATTAATCACACTCCTAAACGAAAAGAGCCAAATTATTTACTACTAGCAACAACTACAAGGATTGCGTTTGTGTCCGTCTCATTATAGAAAGGATGTTTAAGTTAACTTTATATAGTTTTGGTGTTACATCGAAACTAAAAGTTAATTCAGGGGTGCGTTAGTGTAAAATATGAAAATATTCAAATTAGCTGAAACATTAACCAACGTAACTGTACGAGTGACTCAGGGCCACGCAATCATGTGACGTCACTCCAACCTCTCTTAACCCGCCGTCGAAATGCTTATCCACACGAACGAGCAGCCACTACTATTCGAGCCTCCGCCCGCCGGATTACAAATCGCCGATCGTCTAGAGTACAGTTTTACTCGTAGATGTCGTCGTCGTCGGCGTTGGTGAAGTCTTATCTCTTCGCTTACAATTTTCTCCAAGCTTCGTCATGGTATGGTATCTCTCTCTCTCTTCGCTTCCACACTCTCTCGCCTTCTTTCGTCTGTTTATTCAATGAGATTTTGTGTGTTCTTCGAGCACAGGACGATTTCGCTTCTGAGTATGATTAGCAGCGTTTTGTCGAACAAGACGATCAGTGGCGGTTACGCTGCCGCTGGATATTTGATAAGTGAGAGATATCCTCTGTATCGCTTATAATTGTTTCGATCTTATCTTATTAAAGCTTTTGATCGGTGCTTGATTGTGTTATGGATTGGGTTCAGGTGTGATGCAAACTGCTGCTGTACTTGAAGTTCTTCACGGAGCCATAGGTACTCTTTGATGTTTGTGATTTAATTGGAGTGAGAGAGTTATGAATCGCAACGCTGATTGATTGATTGATTCTCTTTGAAATGTTAAACAAGGAATTGTGCCGAGCGGTTTCTTGTCTCCTTTGATGCAATGGAGTGGAAGAACACACTTCATATTAGCCATTGTTGGACAGATCACTGAGGTTTTTTTTTTGTGATTTTTTTACTCTTGGAATTGCTTTACCGTAAGCTGCGAAGATGTTACACCAAAGCTGGCAGTGTGATTCTGTTTTGACATTCATCTTTTCAGGTTCAGGATTCGCCGTGGCTGGCAATGACACTAGTAGCTTGGTGTATCGGGGAGGTGAGTTTGATTGATCTTCAAACTAGTGACAGTTAAAAAGAAACATGTGATCTCAATGTTCTGGTATGAGAGAATATCCAGGAGACCTTTGAACATACGTTAGCAGCGGTTTGTGTAGATTGAGAGATATATATTTTTAGCTGAATGGAGCACTATCGAGGTGGAACAATGACTAGTTGTATTACTATTACTCTTTATGTGTAAGCTGAGGGATTGAATTGGATGCAGATGATCAGATATCCTCACTATGCTTTAACTTGCCTTGGTAAATGTCCCTATTGGCTAACCTATCTCAGGTACTGAATCAAGCTTTAATCACTGTTTTTGATCTGAAACATTCTTATGACAGCATTTTTTTTTTCTTTTGGAGTTGAACTGATTGCGTAATGTGTTTTTATTACCATCCAGGTACACTGGATTCATCATGATCTATCCAACGGGACTAGTGGGTGAATGTGAGTGCTTTGAAAAGTATAACCTGTAATTGTTCTGAAGACTTCTTTCGTTTCTTGTTTTTGACTTTGACCAATGTTTCTGCAGTGTTAGTCATGTACCAAGCGCTTCCACATGTTAAAGAAAGGAACCTTTATGCGAATTTTTTCTCTGTTTTCCCCTTCAGTTACTACGATTTCCTTTGGGTATGTTCTTCTTCTCCATCAACAATACCCCTTTGGCTTTAAGTATCGTTTATGGATATCCTAATGAAGCTAAGCTGTGCACGTTATTTTTTAAGCAGCTTTTTGTAGATTCTGTTTCAGAAAACGTTTATCTCTCTTGAATCTTCATGGCCTTCTGTTCTTCATATGCTTATGGCGTTTTTATTCAGGCCGTCCTCTTGGTATACCCGTTCCTTTGGTTGAAGCTGTATCTCCAGCTGTTCAAACAAAGAAAGTCTAAACTTGGAAAAGCAGAGAAGCATCAGGGCAAGAGAAAGAGAATATGAAACTCCCTTCAATCATCTCCTCAGATATGTCTTATGTTATCGCTCTATGTGCTTTTAGTTTTTTATTCCTTTTACAAAAAGTTCAAATAATTTAATTATGGTTTCTTCGACAATAATTTAATTATGGTTTGAATAATTTAATTATGCCATATTATCAATTTGTCATATTTCCTTTTTATAATTATTTGTAAAGTTATCATAGTTAATGAAAGTGAAGGAAAAAAAGAAACTCCTAATTATTTTTCTATTTAAAAAAGTAAATTCTCCTTCCATTTCAATTTAGTTGTTGTTATAGATTAAAATTTTCTTTTGAAAATAAATGTTGTAAAAATTTATTGATTTCATATATTATTTTATTTTTTATTGGTTAAAATGTTGTTAAATATATAAACAAAAATTAAATATTTTCTTATGTGTACAAACTTTAAACGACCTCTAAAATGAAAAAGAGGGAATAATTGTTACTGAGAAAACACTGAGTAGTATAAATATATCACTATCCCCCACAGTTCAAAATCACACATATTTGTTAGTCCTTCTCTTGTCAATATTAGTTATTGTACAATGGCAATGGCAATGGCTCCCTTTTCCATGTCGATCATGTTCAATGCTTTACAACACATTCGTTTCTCTAAAGGAATCTCTGGTTCCATGCCTCCTCCTGGATTCGTCCCACGCGCTTCCGCTATATCAGATATTCGCTTAAACGCGCTGTTTAACTAACCTAATGACTAGCGGCGAAGGTGTGACCCAGTTTAAAGAGATTATCTCAAAGTTAGATCGGAAAGAGCTTTGGATCATGGTGTCGTTGCTCACGTCAGACTCCGATTACTTCATGGAGATCGTCAGAAACAAGTACGGGTCGAGACGCGTGCAGAAGCTCCTTGGTATTCAGATGACGTGGACGCGTTTTTCTACGCTGCTATTTTGCGTCGCTTCTTCCGCATCATAACCGACAAGTACGCATCCTATGTGGCGATACCTACGGTCGTATTCGACCAGGTGAAGAAAAATGTAATGTTCGCTCGACATGGCGCTTAATCAGTACGCCTGCATCGCTCTTCATAACTGACGCGGATGAACCTTTCTACAGAAACCTGCTACTTGACGTAGTCGTGCGCAATGCTCTCTGCCTAAGCAACAACCCTTCAGGGAACTTTGTTGTCCAACACGTACTTAAATTGGATGACATTCGTGGAAGCTAGCTTCTCAAACCACAATATTTCATCTTTGGAAACAGAGGAATAACCTTATGCATAATCAGATCGTGGTGTCTCCTGAGGCGATCTTTTATGCCATTGATAAAGATTTGAGGAACATTATTTCAGTTAGAAGACCAAGAAAGCACTTTCACTCTCTCATGTTGTTGTGGCTGTCATAAGCTCCTTGTTGCTAGTATCCTCCATGTTCCATCTTATTTTTTTTTCTTTTTTTGCCAAGATGGTTCATAAACTCTTAAGATCTTCTTGTAAAATATTTTCCTTTCATATATGATATTTACATTTTAGCAAAAAAAAAATTGGATGACATGCGTTGCACGCTTAACGTTACTGTTAGTCTTCGTGATGTTCGTTGTGCTGATCATATACGGAAGCTATATCGTAGAAAAGCGTCTTGAGGCGGAGGAGTCGATGGCTGTAGTGGTTTTGGAGTTCTTAGAGTGCGACGGAGACAGATTGATGAGGCTGGCAAGGAATGAGTTTGAAAATTTCGTGGTGCTCAAGGATATGAGAGCCACGCAAGAGATGTCTAGGGTTGATCTGTTTCGGGGTTTGGTGCACAAGCTCATTCCGTTTCTCCACCTCTTGCGTAGGTCACACGGAAGCAACATTGCAAACATCTTGGAGTCGACTATTTAAGTTACAATGCTCAAATTTTGCAGATTATGTTTTAGGTTCGAATTCAAGATATTTTGTAAGTGCTTCGTAAGAAATGTTTTCTGAAGAAGAGTTGCAAATTGTAAACGAGAATGTTCATCAAAAACTTTCTTTAAAATTGCATATTACGCGTAACACACGTTTACATGTTGGAAGGTAAGAAAGTTTTATTACCAGTTTTCATAACAATCATTATCGAACAATTTGAGAAGAATCATTTAGTGTACATGCATAGTATCTCCATGCACAGCGTAGAATTCATGTAGTGTATAACTTATGCTCCAATCATTTTCCCTCTTTTTAGAATAAAGGAACATATAGTTACAAAAAAAAAGAATAAAGGAACATATGCGAGTATACGACATATCGTACTGAACATTCATATATATTTTTTTTTAAAATACTAAGAGGTTTAAACCTGAAAGCATTTACATTTCCGTATGACCGAAGCTCAAACCAAGTCAAATTAACTTTCTTTAAGAAATCATATCCTTTCTAACGGAATCGAACTCTTAAATCATTACTAGATGATCTAAAAATTTATCCACTAATCTAATTCCTCGTTTGTTAATAATTTATGGGTTTTCTTTAAACTGGAATCACATCATAAATCCAAAAGTCAGAATAACAAGACTTCGTATCCAGTCTAATTAGCTAGACCATAAAAGAGTCTTCAGTCAGACTAATTAAATTGTTTTTATTTTCCTTCTAAGAGAACTTCTATTAGGGAGTTTTTAACATAGGATTCTTGATATATACTCTCTCCGTTTCGATTTAATTGTCGTTGTATGGAAAAAAATCGTTTCAAAATAAGTGTGTTTTAGAGTTTCAATGCAAAATTTATTAATTTTCTATTGGTTGAACTGTGATTAGATATACATGTAATTATGTTTTTATCTTGGAAATATACAAAATCATATGTTTTCTTAATCTGTGTATATAAACCTAGAACGACAATTAAAATGAAACGGAGAGAGTACATAAATGTAAATATGTAAAAATGATAATATTTCATGGGGAACTATGAATGGAGAACCACATGCTAAAAATATCTTAAATGATATTCCATTTGTTTATGAATAAGTGTCACTTTAACATTTTTCACATATATTAAAAATAACAGAAATATATGTAAATATTATTAATTACACATCTCTGATCATTAGCATTTGAAACAAATAAAATTATTTAGAAAATCAATGTAGTTTGCAATTAATTTCAGTTGAAAGTAAGTATAATTTGCATTAAAATTTTAAAGTGACACTTTTTGTGTAACAAGAAAAAAAATTTAGAGTGACACCTATTATGAAACTGATGGAGTATTTTTAGATATCCATGAGAAACTCTCTTCACAAATGTCAATTCGCAAAGGTTTGATTTTATAAAATATTTAAACTTAATCAAGTAATTTAATTTCATTAGAATACTAATATTACTTTTTTGTGTCATATTAAGTGTCGTTTTAGACTTCTGCACACAGATTAAGAAATCATTTAATTTTGCATATTTTCAATATAAAAATATCATTATCCATATACTTATTCATATTTCAACCAATAAAAAATAAACAGAAAAATAAAGTTAATAAATTATACATTGAAATTCTAAAACAACACCATTTTACAACGAAAAATTTTCACTACAACGACATTTAATATGAAACGGAACCTTAATATGAAACGGGGCGAGTATCAAGTTAGAACCTCAATCTGAGAACCATACCAATAACGTTGCTCCACTCCAAATTTCATAGAGAAACATGTTTTCCTCTGCTGCAGCATTGATTACCAGTCAACTACTCGTGTACCTCAAGGAATGTGTTCGCAATTAATACCGAAAAAGTTCTCAAACTTTATATTTTGAAAAACATTAAGTTTCAAGATTTCAAACCCTTGGACCGACTTTAATGATAAGAGTTGTTATCACAAAAGGGTCTTATTTATTGGCCGGAACCACCAATGAGCATAACTAAAGTTGTGTCAAAATGTAAATCATCTTGGACTGGATGATAACCAACATAGTTAACAAAAGCACTCAAGTTTTGTGAAAGATCTAATTATCGAACCAATACACCAAGTGACTGCTGAATGATCAAATCATACTATTTTTGTCTATTAAGTCGTTAAATTGTCATTTTTCTTATATGCTATACAAGTTTGATTTCAAGCAGACGTTTCGTTTTTGCATAATTTTTTTTCGACATGTTTGAAATTTTTACAGATGTTTTTGTTCTTTCATATAGACAGTAGATGAAATCGATCTAATAGTCAAGCAAATATGGTTGGAGCTGAACCATCCGACAGCGAAAATGGTTGTGATAGAAAGCAAACTGTGCCAACTGTCGTGGACCACAACCATTCTCTCTCTAGTTATTAACCTCTGCCTTCTCACTAGACTTCTCACCGTCAGTTTTCTCGGTTCCGGCCGGCGGCTCCGGCTATTTAGCCACCGCCGGTCCGGCTATAGTTTTTCTATTGTTTCCTTTTCTTTCTTTCTTAGTTTGCGGCCATGCACATGTTCTTCCGGTGGTGGTCCGTCTTAGATCTTCCGGGAAACGGTGGCTCGCGCACCGTCGTTCGCCGGCACTTGACTCTGGGGCCGTACCGTTCCGTCTTCGGTATTGGTCGCCGGCTTCTGCTTCTCACAGATGGTGTTCGAGCTGAGAGTATGGTGTCTTGTTATGGTGGGTGGTGGCCGAATTCAGATGAGCTCTCGGAGTCTCCGATGGAAGTCAACTGAAGTTCGGGCCTTTGGTGAAAATCGCCGAAGCCTATACCTTTAATACAGTCGTTAGAGGTGGTTTCGGCGATTAGTGATTATCGTCCCGGTGTTTCCGGTGGTTATGTATTTGATTGGTTCAGCGTCGACCTCTGCATGAGATGAAGCTGGTGACTCGCATTTCCGGTGAAGTTGCGGATTCCGGCCCCGGAGATGAGCTCTCGCCGTTTGAGATGCCGAAGCTTCAACGGCCGACACGCATCCCTTCGGTGTTTAGGTTATAACACGTGGACGGTGTGGTGTGCGGTGAGCGGTGGAGTCTTTTGGGCCTCGAATTTTCTTTTTTGGGCTTGAGTTTGCCTTGTCTAGTGGTGTGGGCTTTCGGTCTAGTTTGTATGGGTTGTTTTTGGGCCCGGTTTGTAAAGTACCTCTTGTATAATAATATTCAAGTTGGCAAAAAAAAAAAAATGTTTTGTGACACACATTTGAAGATAAGTTCAAACTGATTGGATTTGGTAGTCAAAGCATTTAGTATCCTCAAGTCGACTATTAGACGAATCATTCAGAAGTGAAGACACGTGTATTATAGTTTTCAATTTACGGTCCAAGTCATGAAAGATGATAATCGTCTATATATGACTTGTATCTGTTGGTATGTGCCGTCCTAGAAAATACCAACATCACGAGTTCCATAAGGTTTGATAGGCCAACTAAAAACAATATGGCAAGTTAATAATTTATCGCTCATAGAAAAATTGTAAAACATTACTGATTTAGTTTATTTGATCGGGTTTGTATATAGATTAGGATTAAAAAGTCTTAATGTCTATTCTCTTTGTCACTATATGGTATGTATTTTATTCATTTATATAAATTTTGTATAGATATATTCGATTTTTTTACTTATTGGTTAAGTTCATTACAACTTCAAGTCTTTTTTGTCGAATACTAGTGTTACAGTAGTGTATATATATTATTATTTTTACCAGTAAATGACTTTCTATTAAAGTAGAGAAAGTTTCATAAATTCTTCTTTAAGAAAACTTTTTTTTTTGAAACTCAAGAAAACATTAATTAAAACAAGAGTTCAAGTTTTTTTCAAGAAAAAAAACAAGAGTTCAAGTTCATGATTTAAGAGGACTGTTAACGTCAAAAGCAAATTGTGAGCCGTTTAGAAGTTTATAATAGAGTTATTGCAGTTTTCATGTTTTTATTATAATACTAGGCAGTTTCAACTACTGAGGTAGTTTTTTCTAACTAAAACCAAAAAATAGTTAACTAAATTAATTCATGTGACCAAAATAGTTTCACACTTTGAAACTTGCATTATCTCTCTTCTTTCTATCTAATTATCACTCTATCTAATTATCACCACGTTTTTTTCTCTTCAACTTGCATTATCTCTCTCTTTTCTTCTTTTTCTCATTCGTTTTCTTCCTCATCCATTCTCTATTTTTTCAGAAAATTCATATTTGATTCTTAAATTTTTTTTTTCAAATTTTTTTTATGAAATCGTTTTCTCCATCACTTGATCTATCTTTTGAGATCTGTGAAGCTATAGTTTTGAGATATATGTTAGATGCCCAACATGTTCTAAAGTTGTGTACATTCATTAGTGTACATGTGCACAATAAAGATTAATGTGTAAAGTTGTATATAGTTGTGTACATTCGTTAGTATATATGTGTATATTCGTTAGTGTACATGTGTACATTCATTATTGCTCAAAAACAAAAAAATGGTGTTACATGTGAGTGTCTATGCATCGGTGTACAAGTGGACACAATTATTTAAGTGAATCATTGTACATGATAGTAATATTTGTATGTACATGAACATCATTTGGTTGTACATCATTTGGTAGTACACATGTATGCAGGGATGAAAGTTTTGTTTGTAAATGTTACTCTTTGTATTGAGAATTGATTTTGATTTGTGTACATATAATGGAAAGTTTTCCATTGATAATAGTAGAGGTGCACAATATAAATGTTGTACACAAATAAGTGTGTACATGTGTACTATGTTGCATGTTTATCTATGTGCACAATGTGTCAAATTATATATGGGTTTGTACACATGTACACCCTGAAAATTAAGAGCCGAATTGAAACACCTAAAAAGTTCAAAGACCCATTTTTGTAATTATGAAAAATATGGCATGTACAATTAAAAAGTATGAAATCAATTTGAAATGATATATTTGCAAATCGAAACGTATGGGTCAGAAATGAATATATCCAAAATGTCTAGGGACCAGATGTGCAATAAAATCAAAATTGGCAATTGTTGCTCATCGAGCTTTTACAACGAAGGCGGCGAGATGGAGGAGATGATAACGACAAGACCGAGGTGACGACGAGAAACAAGCGACGAAGACGATGAAAAAAAAGAAGCGACGAAGACGATGAAAAAAGGAAGCGACGAAGACGATGACGAGAAGGATGCGACAAACACGGCGACGAGAAGGAGACAGATAACGAAGCAACAGAGGAGACATGGCCGTAAAGAAAGGAAGTCGTGACGGATTGAAAGCTGATGACGGCTGAGACTCAAGGTGGCTTGGACATAAGAATTTGTGGGTCTGGGTTGCAGAAGAAGAAGCTAGTAGAGTGATGGAAGATGATGTTACAATTTGAGGTCCAAAAGATTTTTTTTTTAGATTCGTTTTGGGTCCGAAAGTGTATGTACACTATTATATATGGTATTGTACAACTAGTAGTAATAAAAGCATGCTTTCATATTTTATAGAAAACAACAATCTTAATACATCATTTTGAGCAAGTTACCCTTGGTTTCTCGATTTGTTTTCTTCATTATCTTTGTAGATAATGAGATAAGACTTGTATAAAACATGTATACATTCATGGACATTCATGGGCGTACCCATGGATAATAATGTGTATGTTCACATGTATATTTTGTTAACATTATCTTGAGTTCATAAAATCGTAAAATCTTAGTTATTTAAATAGAAAACTTACAAAAAAAACAAAAAAGTGTACACAATTACATCGATGTATAATATAAAATTAGGTGTACACATGTACAATTTGAATGTAATGTACATACAATTTTTATTTTTCATTAATGTTGCAAAATTACGAAAACAACCTCATCTTCTTCCTTAGTCATTGTCGACCAGAAACCCTAATCTCCGTCTATCTTGCATATTTTCCATGATTCTTTATATTCTCTACTTATTTTTATGTATTTTTACCCAGATGTAATATCTTTCAATCATAATTCATGGCTTTAATCTTAAAAGTTCGAACAAAAGTGATTTTTTTTTGTTTCTGATTTGTTGAACGATTTATTCCATCAAAAATATAGCTTGACATATCTCAAAAGATAGATTGGATAACAAAGATACTGATTATAAATATATTTTCTTTTAAAAACATTCAGAAAAAAAATATTCATTTTACAAAAAGAAATATGAAACTCAAAAAAAAAGAAATAAAGAAGATAATGCATGGGACCCACTTCCTTTTGTTTGATATAAAGAATTGTAAATAATAAATACCATAAAAATCAGATTGTAAGCTTTTTTAGTTAGTTTATAACTAAGAAATGAGTTTGGTTAAGAAAAAGTACTCTGGTAGCACAAACTGCCTCAAAGTGTAAAATAAACTCAGAAATTGCCTCTGAGTGTAATTCTTTCTTTATAATATTTGAAGTGGAAGTAAAATCGTGAAGCGGCCTGTTGTCGTGCGATTTAATAATTTAGATAGGCGTTCAATTAATTGGAAAAAAACTTTTAAAGTTCTACCATAAAACCTCTATAAATTAATACCCGATAAGTTAATAACTTTTATAAATTAATAAATTTTACCGACTTAACTTAACCTAGTTCAAAATTTGACATAAATCGATAAAAGAATAAATTAATATATTTTTAGAAATTCTATATAAATATGTGGTCCCATTAAAATTATAATTAATAATTTATATGTATACATATTTTATATAAGTAATAATCTATTATTATATTAATTTTTATATTCATAATAAAATTATTTTATATTTTCTTAATACTTAATGTATTTTGATGATATTTATTAATATTATATCTAAAATCACATTCAAGTTCTATGCAATATATATTACATACACCAAATAATATATTAAAATTAATATAAATGTAAAATTTCAAGAAATAAAAATTAATGTCTATATACTAAAATCAAATATTTTTCTTATCTTAGAATAAATATATCTTAAAATAAGAAATCTTATCAAACAAAAAAAATATATTAATACATCTATAAACTAATAACATTTTCAAAGGTCCATTATTGTTATTATTATTCTGTAGAGCTTCTACTGTATATCATCTAATCTATTAAAAGTGAAGTATAAATTAGAATTAACCTTTAGTTTTTCTAAATAATTACAGTTGACTGCCACTGATATTAATTCTATGGATTGACTAATTAAAAAGAAAACTTTCACGCCATAATACAAAAGATTAGAGAAGTCCATTAACATGTATATGAGCCAATAATTGAATTTGTACCTTTCGAACCATAAAAAATGGGATTCACCTTACATATCACCACAATTCCAATATCTGCATGAAATGGTTTGAATAAATGAGTAAACAGAGATTGTTAAATAAATGCCAAAATATTATCTGCATGAAATGGTTTGAATAAACGAGTAAACCGAGATTGTTAAATAAATGCCAAAATATAATTGAATTAATATTACAAACCAGAACTATTACAAAACATTGGTAATATATTTATTGAGAACATCTATACTGGATTATATGTATAACATGATTTAGATACAATTATAAAATCACTCGGTTTAGTATATATTAATTGTAAATAAATGTGATTCTAATAAAAAGTGCCAATTTATATAATTATTTTCCTCATAGCATATTAAACAAATAAAAAAAGTACAAACATATTCAAAATTACAATATGTCAAAATCTTTATACAAGATTATAATCGAATAGAAAAATTAGAACTATTTTATTTGAGTAATCAGTATCACTTATTTTTATATCAATTTATTTCAAGGAATAAAATACCAGCCCGGTCGGGCGGGTCGGTATCTAGCTTACACTAAAACTACAAGTTTAGCAAGGACAAACATGTAAATCACAAGAAAAATGTTGTACCCACTCTAAAATCTGTCATTTCTATTTCATTAACTTAAAAATGAAAATTAGCCCCAAAACACATTGTCTAACCTTCAAACTGACATAGGTCAAACTGAAGACATGTGCGACTACTAAAGAGTCACTAACCATTAGGCCACACTTAAACAGCATGTAATAGGAACATATTTAATATATAATCCTTAAACTTATATCAAATCTTTAAAAATACTTTCTGCTTAATCCTGTTTAATCCTCGATTTATTGATTCCGCTCTAGATTCCATCCAAATGTACATTTTTATGCCTAGCGTAGTTTTGAACATTGGTACACTATCAAATAAAAGTTAATGTTCTTTTTTGAAGTGGAGCATATTGCAATTCCTTAAAAACATGGAAAATAATACCACGAAGCTCGATAAGAATGTTTTGTATATTAGTGGTTTTGAGTATTATGTGCGTAAAGAATATTTGAAATTGAGTGTACGGTCGACATTAAAGCTAGCTAACGTAAGGACTAGAGATATATTACAAGTAAATACATACGCATACGCTTATCGTCGAAAAAAATAAAACTGTCGCATTAGATATCAAATATATTTCTTGGGCAGTCCACAAGCCAATCTAGCACAAGTATTTTATTAAGTTTGCATACAAACAAATATGCATATATTACAAGAATATAATACGGCCTAAATTGGACCTGTCTGAATTTACATATCTTTTTGTAAGTTTGTGCACAAGAATCCGCTGCATTGCAATTACTGGGTAATAAAATGGATAGATGTTAAGTAATTAGGACTCTGTAATAAGAATTTACCTCAATATATTATTTACTGTAAGTTTCAGAATTTTTTTTCCTAATTATGAGCAGTCGTGTAGGAAATCTGTATGAGCCTTATGGTTAATTAGTTAATTTGTTAAGTCGATTCACACAAAATTTTGAATTTCTTTATTTAAAACTGAAATTTTTAGTTTATATGTTTTCAATAACAGAGAACTCTTTTCACGTCTAATAATAAATAAATAAAATATCTAATTCATGTCCCACAAAAAAAATACAATAGACATCTTATACCGTGTCTTTGACTATGGTTTTCTTTAGTCTTAAGTAACACTCATCTACTTCTCTGTATAGTGTAAGAAATTCTAAAATAATTAAAATGGACTGTTGTAGTGCCACCAATGTTCCCCTGCGTTTTGGTGGTATGTATATATGCATATTTGAATATGTAAATGCAAACTTGTAGCTTTAAGAAATGAGTTTAGATATGAAAATATAAAACCAAAGTCTTTTCTTTCTTTGTTCTATTTTTGTAATTGGCTTTAACCGAAGTCTTTCTTTCTCAAGTATCTGAATTAAATCAAAGTTCAACAATAACTTTACATTTTTAGTTGTTGTCGTTTTCTCTGTCCTACATGAGTCAATGACTTTTTGAAAGATATTCCATAGAAAAGTCCAGAAAAGTAAACCAAGCAATGCACTGATATTTTACTCTCTTTTTTTAGACTAAACTGATATTTTACATTGGGAAAATTGTCTTTTAAATCACGAACTTTCAAATTTGGTTGAAAAAAAGCCTGAACTTTCTCTTGGACCATTTAAAGCATCAATTTAATTTGACTAGCCATTTTAAACATCAATTTAGTTTGACTAAACCAAATTAAGCACGACGTTAACTCGGATAACAGAATGATTAAACAGAGTTAAATGTCGTCTCTAATCTCCGTTAAGTCCAAAACGACGTCGTTTAAAAATCTTTTAAAAATATGCATTTGAGTGGAATCGAACCCGTGACAATAGACACACACATGTAAGGCTCAAACCACTAGACCACTTAAATATTTTTTAACATGATTGACTAGTAATAGTTAGTATTGTGAAACCTCCAAATCATCTTATTCAACCCTAAATCCCTAATTAATTTTATAAATATTAAAAATTGTAAATAAATTATTAACTATTCAAAAATTTGTGAACATTACTAAAAATATTAAACTTATAATAATTATTAACTTAACTATAATATTAAGTTTTATTTACAAGTATTATTAAAAATACTACTTATAATAAAAATCATTTTGTTTTATTAGTAATTAAAAATCATCTAGTAATTAAAATTATAATTAACAATCATTTGGTATACTATTAATTAAAAATTATAATTAATTATTATTATAAATCAGACAAGTTATTATTAACTATAATTGTTTATTATAATTTTTAATAATACTAAAAGATTATATTTTTAAAAATCATAATTTAAAATCATTTTGTATTATTATTAGTTAAAAAATATAATTAAAAATCATTTAGTTATTTATACTCACAAAATTTCAAATAACTAATAAGCTATTTACAAGTTTTAATATTTATAAAATCATTTAGGGATTTAGAGTGGAAGAAGATGATTTGGAGGTTTCACAATAATAGGTATTATTAGTCAATAAAGTTCAAAAAGTGCAAGTAGTCTAGTGGTTTGCGCGTTACATGTGTGTGTCTTTGGTAACAGGTTCGATCCACCCAGATGCGATTTTTTAAAAGATTTCTAAACGACGTCGTTTTGAACTTAACGGAGATTAGAGACGGCATTTAACTCTGTTTAATCATTCTGTTATCCGAGTTAACGTCGTGCTTAATTTGGTTTAGTCAAACTAAATTAATGTTTAAAATGGCTAGTCAAATTAAATTGGTGCTTTAAATGGTCCAAGGGAAAGTTCAGGCTTTTATTCAACCAAATTTGAAAGTTCGTGATTTAAAAGACAATTTTCCCATTTTACATTGATTCTTCTTCTTTTTTACATTGATTCTATGTATACTATATATAGGGTTAAAGAACCCCACTAAAATCATTGTTTTCTTAAGTCTTACACAGAGTATAACAAAACACAGACACTCATCAATGGATAACTTTTATTCTTCTATCTGGCTTCATCAAGAGGTATCATCATTACATGTTTTATTTCTTTTGGTATGTGGCAGTTTTCTTTGTTTCTATAATATTGAATTGTTTACCATTTTTTTGAGATGCAGAGCTTTGATGAGATGAGACAGAATCTGCAAAACACTCTGTTCGAGCTAGAGACACTGAAAATGGAAGCTAATGAGAAATCAAGAACACATAACGAAGAAGTCAACCAGCTTCTCACTCTCCTCAAATCCACTCAACAAGAACGGGATGAAGCTAGACAACAACTATCTCAGTTTCTCATCCGAACCCAAAACTCTAATTCAAGAAGCATCACTGAGTCAAACAGCTTCTCTCGTGATGGATCTTCTTCTCCTTCTTCCTCAGAACTCTCAAGCTTACTGAACATTCATCTCCCTCAGCCGTCGATGATCCTCGAAGATCCAACGGCTCATAAACATCATCAGTCAGATCCTATGGACGCCCTCGTCATGGGGAAATCTTATCCTGAAACGGGGAAGCTATTAAAAGCGGTGGTGGAAGCTGGACCGCTTCTTCAAACGCTTCTCGTGGCGGGACCGCTGCCAAAATGGGTAAACCCACCGCCTCAAACGCAATCGCAGCGTTTTGAATTACCTCCTCCATTCTCGCTTAAAGCGTCTGAGGTTAATTACAGCTCGCTAACTTGTTCTGGTTCGGTTATGAGATTTGGGCTGGGTTCGAGTTCGGTTATCGATCAAACGATGTTAACCGGAAAGAGGCAGAGATTAGAGTAGCTGATCGATCATTTCACGAGATTTATCAAAGTAGTATTGTTAGTTGGGTGATTATTTTTTGTCCCTTCTTTTATGATCCTATCTCCGGTTTGACCGGTTCAGTTAGTATATCAAATCTGGTTCCGGGTAATAATAAATTTGTTTTCTGTACCATTCACGGGTTCTTTACCACTTTGATTCAATTTCAAAAATGTTCTATTTGTATCTAAATGATTATGAGAATAGAAAAGAATTAATGGACTGGAAGTGCAATTCAGTCGCAAATAACAAACGTTATTTATGTAAGACTAATCATATGGTTTATCCAGACTAGAAAAGCGACAATACAAACTTGTTCAACTGAAACTTCTTGTCTAAACCAAACAAGACATTTTAACCCAAACCAGTTTAGCGATCTAAGATTCAACTAAATGTTGTTGGGCCCACTTAAAAGTGGGACCCCCCAAAAATAGGCGTATGCCACTTGGCGTGGAGAGCACACGGTATTCTTTAGTAAAAGGCGAAAGAATAGTTCGCTTTGTGCTCACCACATGGCTGCGTGATTTGCTAAGACGGAAGAAGACCTCTATTTATACTCCGACTTCTGCTTCTATTTCTCTTACTTCACCGATGTGGGACTCTTAAACGAAAGACCACAAAAAGCGCTGCTGGTGGGCTTTGATGGACCATCTATAAATTTGGGCTTTTACATTTAATTATATGTGTATATAAATCGATTAACAAATAAAATACAAAATCGTTTTTTTTATTTCAAAATCAAAAGCTTATGGTCAAACCAATGGCTGATTAGTATCATCAGAGATGTAAATGTGACCCATCTTCTTGCGTTTGGTCTCCATGTATCTTCTGTTCTCATTGGTGATCGGTGTCACCACCGGCACACGCCCAACTACGGCCAGTCCATACCCTTTCAATCCTGTGAACTTCGCCGGATTATTCGTCATCAGCCTCATTGTTCTCACTCCTATATCCCGAAGCATCTACATTTTGGACCAATTTTTTTCCAAAAGCAAATGAAAAAATAATATTATCTTTATACTAACTCCGAACGAAAAAAAACATTTAAACCAAAACCAAATCAAAATATAATATGGCTGACCTGGGCACCAATGCCGTATTCACGAGCATCAATAGCCAGACCAAGTTCAAGATTAGCCTGAACAGTGTCATGTCCTTCGTCTTGCAAGTTATAAGCTCTAAGTTTGTGACCAAGGCCAATCCCTCTTCCTTCGTGTCCCCTAAGATACACAACCACACCTCTTCCCTCTTTCTCGATTAGCTGCATGGCTAACTCCAACTGGTTTCCACAGTCACACCGTGCTGAACCGAAAATATCTCCGGTTAAGCACTCTGAATGCACTCTTACCAGAATATCCTGACCGTTTCCAATGTTTCCCTGGTTTAGATTCAGACAGAAACAACACAACACTAGTCTTATTATAACCAAAACTGATCAAGAGTTTGATCTAAAGCAAGTGGTGTTTGATGTGAACCTTAACAAGTGCTATATTTTCAGTTCCATCAAGTTTTGATCGATAGCAATAAGCTTGGAAAAGACCCCATTTGGTAGGCAAACGAGACACGGTGATTCTCTCCACTAGCTTATCTCGCTTTCTTCGATATCTATAACATTGGCCAAAGTTTAATTAGCAGTTTACTCTCTTCAATACATTTTCACTATTCTGATTCATTTACCTGATTAGATCGGTCAAGGATACGATGGGAATGTCATGTTCCGAAGCAAGCTTTTTAATATACGGTAGCGAAGCTATAGACCCATCCTCTTGATCGAGAATGGCTGAAAGAACAGAGACTGGACGTAAACCAGCCAATATCATTAGATCAACCGAAGCTTCAGTGTGATCGGCTCTCCTCAAAACTCCACCGTCTCTGTACTTTAGAGGGAACACATGACCTGGTCTCCTGAAATCATCTGGTTTAGCTTCAAGAGAGGCAAGCGTGAGAACCGTCATGGCCCTGTCTGAAGCTGATACTCCTGTTGATGTTCCTGATTTTGCATCCTGTAACCAACAACTTTATTAGAAAGCTGAAACCCTCTAGAGAATCATATATTTTATTATTTTTGCAAAATGCTTACGACGGTGATGGTGAAAGTTGGTGCAGAGGAATCTTCGTCTTCCATTTCAGGTGACATGAGTGTAAGGTTTAATCTTCCAAGGTCTTGTTGCTTCATACCAACCGAGACAATCCCGGAACCATTCTTGATCAGAAAGGCTATGTCTTTTGGACTAGTTAGAGTTGCCGACATGATCAGGTTCCCTTCAACGTCCCCGTTCTCATCGTCAACAACGATCACAAACTGATCAAGAAAGAAAGAATAAAGACCGAGTCTACACAACAGATAAACCATTAATGGGGTCTTCATCAAGATTGAACAAACCTTGCCTTGTGGTAGAGATTGAAGAGCGAGTTCGATAGAGGAGTAGCCCTGAGTAGGACAATCAGGATCACCTTCTGCGTCACTCACGAAAAAATCAACAGTTTCTGCAGGCGTGATCTCCGCGTCAACATGATCAAAGAAAGACCCATCATCTGTTCCTCTGAGAGGAGTATCATTGCCATCACTATTCCCAATAGCCTTTGTCTCCCAAGATGAACCGTTAACCAATCTCCAGCAAGTACTAGTTCTACCTGCAAACCTAGGCGACCTGTACAAGTAAGCCACTGTTTTGACAACACACGTACGAAAAACAACAACATATATAAGAAAAGGGGCCATGTTAATTATCATCAAAACCTTGAACTAATGAAGTTGTGTGCGAAAAAGATGCGAGAAGACAAAGCAGAATCCATCTACTGGGACATGAAAATAACGATCGGTACGCTGCTTCTCGTCTCCTTAATTTAGGAAAAATAAAAATAAATAAAGCAGACATTTTACAAGGATGTAAACAGAAACGAAATCACGACCACGAGTTTTGGATTAGGACTTATCTTCTTTCTTTTCGTTTCTGTCATTAGAGCAAGTGCAACGCAGAGCTTTACCAAATCCTTAACGCGGATTTTTAGAAAAAAAATATTAAAATATTGTTGTGTTTGGTTTTTGTGTCCAGATTGTGAGAAAAAGTCCTTCGCTAAGAGCATGTGCATTGCAGACGCTTAAGACATTGCTTAGCCTAATTTTCATTAAAAAGAAAATCAAAAAGATTTAATAATAGAAGCTTTGTTGCTTAATTAAGGTCCAAAAATACGGTTGCTTGCAGACACGTGTGGGCAAGTGAATGGAGAGAGAGGAGAGGTGGCTTCGCGCAAAAGGTCTCTGATGATCCGAGCCATGAGTCGAAGAGGTGGATTTCGAGGCGGGAGAAGTCGTCGGCGGAGGTTACGGGGGAGAAGGAGCCGGCAGACGCGTTGAAGCGGAAGGAGGAGCAGAGGTGGGATGACGAATCTGGAGCTTGTTGAGGGTGTTTTGGAGATTCTCGAGTTTTGGGGTTCGGGAAAGTAGCTAGGAGAGCTATGACGGCGATGCCGCCGGCGATGACTCTGCACCAGCTGTACTCGGTGTCTCCGACGGGTCAGGTTGTGGGAAAGAGAGAGATTGTGTTGATTCCAATAAACCCATATAAAACTAAAATTGCTTAACAAAATTGCTTCCTAGATTTTAATAATTAAAAATTGATTAAGCAACAAATAAGATTGTTTGCAATGCACATGCTCTAAGGATTAATTTTCATCGAGTCCGTTACTGTGTCGCGGGCCCCACGACACGTGGCGGCCCTCGATTAATTTTTTTTTTTTTTTTTTTTTTTAAAAAAAAATCGATGAAAAAGAAAAGAAAATTAATAAAATAATAGTTGGAAATCGTGCCATTCGATACCAGCGTTGCTGGTGCTCTTACACATCATCATCATCATCGTACTGACAAGAGTCGAGTTTCTCATGGGCCACACGTTTGTTTAAAATTTTTTATATACGTTTAAATAAATATTTCTTTAAACGGAAACCCTCTAGTTCGTCTGGAAGGTCTCATTGACCTTCTTGACTCGGGTGCTGACGTGGCGGTTCCTTACAAAACCCCCCAACGAACTGTACTTTGGAAAGGACAGGAAGGGAGAGAAAGACGGTGGAGCAAAAACCGGATCTAGTCGGAGATTCGCCGGAGATTCTGTTTCGGAGATAGAGACATAAGTTTCTCCGATCTCACTAGATCGGTCGTTGCATTGTATCCGTTCGTCGTGTAAGTTTGAAAATCTTAAGCTTCAAAAATGTGTAGTTACCGTAGCTTCGCACGCCTCTGTATTTATTATGTGATTCGTGTTTGGTTAATGTGAGCTAGGTTTCATGTTCTTCAGGAATAATCGAGGTGGTGGATGGGGACATGGCTGAGCCGGAGGAGACAGTAAACGGAGTGAAGGAGAACAAATTATGGAAAGGTGTGTTCGCAGTTTCGGGCATTATGTCTACTCTTGTCATCTATGGTGTTCTTCAGGTCTGTCTTGTCATGTATCCTACAGTTTCTGTACGGTGGAATCTAGTTAAACTTTCTTTGTGGTTTTTGTTTTTGTTTTTGGTTTTGTAGGAGAAGATAATGAGAGTTCCTTATGGACTGAACAAAGAGTTCTTTAAGTACTCTTTGTTTCTTGTTTTCTGCAACCGGCTCACTACATCAGCTGTTTCTGCTGGTGCTTTATTGGTAGACCAGCAATATCTCAACTTGTGTTTTATTATTATTCATACTTAATTACCAAAGTTTGAAGAACTCTGTTTTTTAAAAAAAAAATTTGTAGGCAAGCAAGAAGGTTTTGGATCCTGTAGCTCCGGTTTACAAGTATTGCCTTATTTCAGTGACTAACATCTTAACCACAACATGCCAATATGAGGTACGGTTCTTATCTTTGAACTTAGTGTGTCGACATTTAATAACTATTGTTTATATGCATGTGTAATGCCTCTAGGCTCTCAAGTATGTGAGCTTCCCTGTCCAAACTCTAGCAAAATGTGCCAAAATGATACCAGTTATGGTAAGTTGTTAAAATCTTCTTTTTTTCTTCCCCCGGTTGAGGCATTTGAGTTTAGCATCACCATTTCTTATATATATGGCTCTGTACAGGTATGGGGAACTCTCATCATGCAGAAAAAGTACAAGGGATTTGACTATCTAGTGGCTTTTCTGGTCACCCTGGGGTGCTCTGTCTTCATTCTTTTCCCGGTACAAATCTGCACTACACTCAGTTCCTAGCTATGGTTAAGAGTATCACAATTACCATGAACAATAAGGTAAGGTGTACTGATTTTTGTTTACGACAAAACGTGAGCCCTAGGCAGGAGATGATGTTAGTCCGTACAATAAGGGAAGGGAAAATACTGTTTGGGGTGTTTCCCTAATGGCTGGCTATCTCGGGTATGTGTCTATCTCTGTGTTACTCGTCACACTGTTTATGTTGATCATTCTGAGATTATGTTGTTAACTAATCATGATTGTGTATTTTTGTCTAACAGGTTTGATGGCTTTACAAGCACTTTCCAAGACAAACTCTTTAAAGGGTATAATATGGAGATACACAACCAAATATTCTACACAACACTTTGTTCTTGTGTTCTCAGTTTCTCTGGTGAGAATCTTACTTATGGATGCTGTCTTTACTGTAATAATTGCATCTTCTTATGTCAATCATGCTCTTTACTTATGATTTTGTAAAACAAATTTTTTTTTTTTTGTAGGACTTGTACTGCAAGGCCATTTACTACTAGCTGTAGATTTTGTTTCTCGGCATAGAGATTGTTTAGTGGACATCGCTCTTCTTTCCACAGTAAGTTTCAGTTTCCTCTACTGTTATATTTAGTCACTGCAATAACATGTTTTGTCCTTAATTAGTCTTACGTTTATGTAGTCTCAGAGGTACTTTAGTTTGTACTAAACCACTATGATTCTATGATCCCAAAAGCTTCGAGGACATACATCTCATGATACAATCTTCCTTTATTGTCTCTTTAATTCCCACTGAACTTACCAGAGAATAATGTGCAGGTTGCAACAGCAAGCCAGTTCTTCATTTCTTACACCATTAGGACATTTGGTGCTTTAACATTTGCTGCAATCATGACAACGAGACAGGTAAACAAAAAACAAACCTGACTCAATCCTATTAATCCGTATTAATAACTAACGCCACATCCCTTTCTCATTCTGTCTTAATAAAGCTTGCAAGCATCATGCTCTCATGCATTTGGTTCTCTCATCCGCTTAGCTGGGAGCAATGTATCGGATCGGTATATCTTTTGATTCTCTCGTACATGCAACGGAACTTGAAACATTAGATTCGATAAAAGCTTAGGCACTCCAATTACTAATTTACTATAACGTTATAGTTTTTATATTTTGACTAACCAAAGTTCATTCAATGATGATCAGGTCATTGTTTTTGGGTCTTTATACGCTAAGAACTTACTGAACAATAACAAGAAATCAGAAAAGCAACCGCCTCAGCCTCCAGAGCTTCCGCAGTATGAAAAGCCTGAGGGCTCTTAAGACGCGAACCTTTTCAACACCAGTCGATAAAGAATAGGTTTCATATTGTCCACTCTCTGCATTTTTCATTTTTTTATGTATTTCATTTTGTTGGATCGCTTGTAGGATTATATTATATTAATATACATAATGCATATGTGTTTCGATGACATCTGATGTAGCCACTGATAGATCGGACTAATTCCCAGTAGAAGACTTATTCAACGGAGAAGAATTGTTCTAGTTAACACCTGAACATTATGATAAGGTTCTTCTCTTACATGTGTGTGTTTTACGGTGCTGACTCTGAGGAGTATCAGTCTTATATACATCACGTGGACCAGTTCTTAATTTGTACTAGATCATGACCCGCGCGCCTGCGCGGATTTATCTTTCGATTCACATATTTTATATACGTGTTATATATTATTTAAGATTTATAATATAAAAAAGTTAAAATGATCTGGAACCAAAAAAATCGATCCGGACAAAAAAAAATCAAATATCTACTTAGATCCAAATGTTGAGAACTCGAAGAACTCATACCTAAAATGAATAGATTTATACCGAACCCAGTGAACTAAATTTCAAACATAATATTTTAATTCTTTTTTTGGGTTGGTGAGATTTACTATTTATTCGGAAGATTTCTGGCTAACTTAATGATATATATTCGTAGGTCTCTTTTTTTCTGAACAGGAAAAAAAAAAAGATTTGGGTCTTTGATTAAATTTATCTTATATAACAAATTACTGCTATAAATATTTTTTATAAAAACTAATTTGAAACAGTAATATCTTTTTTGTTATAAATTAGTATATCATGGTTTATAGGTCCAAAGTATATAGTTAGTCGTCTTCGTAGTATTGCTAATATTGATAGATGCAAGTTAATGAATACAGATAATATATTGTATTATTAGTAATATGCCGTATAGTATTATATGTTAGTAAATGTATTATTAATAATCTATCTTATAGTATAATATGCTAGTGGATGTATCTAGCTTATAGTAAAATATATGTAATATAAGGAAACATGCGTGATGGATATAATAATAAGGTAAGAAGTGAAAAACTATGGTAATGGTTGATATTAATTATTTATAAAAAGGCATGTCTAATAATAAGTAGATTAATATAACATTAATTACATAAGGTCCAACTTAAAAATCCACCTAGAAGAAGTTGTAATGTTTCTGTTTTAATAAGATAGATTCATACTTGAATACTTCAAACGAGAGATAATCCTTCTTATTTATCAATTATGTTGTAAAGGGTGATCAGTAATAGGTTAGCCGGTTAATTGTCTATAAATAATTTATTCACGAAGTGAAAAATAATTAATAAAATGTGTGCAATCGAATAATATTGTAGTCAATAACTGTCTATAACGTTCACGGGTTTAACCAAATAACCTGTTGAACCTATAGTTCACCAAAGACCACTTGCTTTTAGAGAAATATCTTCAAATGATTTACCGTTAGTTGTTAACGTTAGCAAAAATAATTTATATTCAGTCAGATGTTGGCTCTGTTAGACTGAGTCCATAACCTGAAAGAATGATCTGCTTTCATAAGGTTTTGATCTATATTTTGTAGAACACTAGGAAGAGATTCAGCATTACCAGCTATTAGTAGAAACATAATACTCTCTAAGTTTCGTACTAGATGTAACATTACACTAACATTCACATTAAAACCAAAAAGCTGAGAGAGTCTGATTCGATTACAGGGTATAAGTGTATAACGTCGGCATTGAAATTATCCCATAATCGTTATTGGTTAATTTGATATGAATGCTCTCTCTCTCTCTCTCTCTCTCTCTCTCTCTCTCTCTCTCTCTCTCTCTCTCTCTCTCTCTCTCTCTCTCTCTCTCTCTCTCTCTCTCTCTCTCTCTCTCTCTCTCTCTCTCTCTCTCTCTCTCTCTCTCTCTCTCTCTCTCTCTCTCTCTCTCTCTCTCTCTCTCTCTCTCTCTCTCTCTCTCTCTCTCTCTCTCTCTCTCTCTCTCTCTCTCTCTCTCTCTCTCTCTCTCTCTCTCTCTCTCTCTCTCTCTCTCTCTCTCTCTCTCTCTCTCTCTCTCTCTCTCTCTCTCTCTCTCTCTCTCTCTCTCTCTCTCTCTCTCTCTCTCTCTCTCTCTCTCTCTCTCTCTCTCTCTCTCTCTCTCTCTCTCTCTCTCTCTCTCTCTCTCTCTCTCTCTCTCTCTCTCTCTCTCTCTCTCTCTCTCTCTCTCTCTCTCTCTCATAATCGTTATTGGTTATTGGATTATCCCATAATCGTTATTGGTTATTGGATTATTATTGGCTAAAAGCTGTTGAAAATTGAAAATTACAGAAAACAATAAATTTATTATAGTGATTTAATGCGTTTTCTTAATATATATGTGAAAACACTAAAAAGTATATCTTTTAAAAACGGAAGGAATAATAGTGTTGGGGACAATTTTGTCTGTAAAAGTGAATAAGATAACATATAACATACTCCATCAGTTTCAAATTAGTTGTCATTTTAGGATTAAAATTTTGTTTCATTTTAATTGTTATATTCTGTTTTGAGTGCATTTATTTACTACTCCATTTCATAATAAGTGTTACTTTAAAGTTTTGCGCATATATTAAGAAATCATCTAAAATTCTATTTTATCATTTGTTCACACACTAAATAAATTTTCATTTCTAATTAATACATTAAAATAATAGAGATAAGACTGAATTTTATTAAAAAAATATGCACTGTACATACAATACGAGATTCTTTATGAAACAAAAATAAAATTTTAGAACGATACTCTTTGCAAAACGGATGGAGTAGTTTTTTGAGTTTTGTCTTTACCCTCTTAGCTCACTAATTAACACTGTCAAGTAAAGTAATATACTCTCTCTTTATCATTTTAAGTGGTGTTTAATGATTTTTTTATTGCAAAATAATTGATGTTCTCACTATTCTAAATACTCCATCTGTTTCAAAGTGTAAAATAGTTTAGATTAAAAGAACTAATATTAAGAAAATTGTTACTTTAAAAAATATATTTAACTAATAAGTTAAATCAATTATAAAAATATACATGATTTGATTGGCTATATTATATCTAATAAATGTAAAAGACATAAATATGTGTGAATTACTTATATTTTGAAACAATTGTTTTCCTAAACTACTCACAATAAGAAACGGAGGGAGTAAAATTTAATAGCATTTGAATTTTGCGACCAATTACAAAATAATGTTTATTTTTGATCGGTCGAACAAATTTTATTTAATAATATTTTTAGATAAGCAATGTAATTTGTTTAAAAACTTGTACTTTCTTAATCTACTTAAATCCCTTAAAAACCACTCCCTCCGTTTCGAATTATTTGTCGTTTAGAGGAAAATTTTTGTTTCAAAATAAGTGTCGTTTTCAGTTTTCAATACAAAATTTATTGACAATATTCTCTATTCTATTTTTCTATTGGTTGATATATGGTTAGGTGTATTGGTAATAGTGTTTTTATTTTGGAAATATGTAAAATTAAATGTTTTCTTAATTTGTGTGTATAAACTTAGAATGACAAGTAATATGAAACGGAGGGAGTAATTATATTGATATTGGGAGAATTTTCAAAAATACCACTTTGAAAGTACCTTTATTTCTTAATTAGGCAATTTCCCTTGATACAAAGTGAGTATTAATTAGGAGTAAAATATAAATTTAATAATTTCTTAAATTTTGTGTGAAAAGACCTATAAAAGTGAACCCATAAGAGCTTCGGAAATGGAGGAACGATTTGGGTTATGCATAAGCTTTGGGTCTTGTTTCAATAAATGTGGAGGGTCTCTGCTTTGGTTCGTGACAAGAGTGTCTTCTCCGGTTTTCATGAAGATCCAAATGGTGTTATTTGTGTTACGATACGGCTGGAGCCAATAGAAGTACCGGCTTATGGTTGTGCGAGCTTTGAGGTCTCCGCTAAATTGGTTCTTTGGTTCTTTGGATAGAAAATTTCTTCAAGTCATCAAACAAGGTCCCTTAACTTGTTTCTATCCGTTGTTTGAAGATTGGTATACTCTTCCCCAATGGTCGCTATCATCAGGACATCCACTTCGGTTTCTATTTATGAGGTTCTCTGCTTATGTTTTAATAATTCATCTTTTCGTTCTTTTGTATCTTGTAGTTTTATCTGGCTCCAGAAAGATTGTGATCCTTGCCGGCTTATATGGCTCCGAAATGATGGTTCCTTGTCGGCTTGTGTTGTGTAAAAACGTTCAAGTTATCAATATAATCCAACAAATGACAAAAAAAGATCTATAAAAGTGAAAATGGAAGGAGTATACACTATTGTTTAAGAAGTCCCGTGACATGTAGCCCAGCCACTTAGGTGAAACCGTCCTTATATACGCCTCGTTTGACTTTGATTTTGTGAGTTGAACGAAACTATACGCATCACGCAAAATCTTGCTTATTGAAACTTTCCTATAATATTTTGGGTATTCGAAGACCAAAATACATATAAGTTTTTATATGAAAACGTTCCAATTAATCAAATATATGCGAATCTGTGATGTGATATAAATTATTTTCAAATATTCACTCTGGAACACGGTGAGAAGTATGGACATTTCTTTCTTTTTGAAGCCCTCTTATGTTTTACGAATTAATAACTTCATCAAGAAAACGCCTTAGGTCTTTTTTTTTTTTTTGATAAAAAAAAACGACTTAGGTCTTACTATAGCGTTTTTTGTTATATTTTCGGTCATGGTCATATGAGATAATTCGACTGCAAACATTTTATTATTATTTTTTCAGTTCGTGGATAAAATGTTCAACAGGTTGTTTGTATAGAGACTCGTAAACAAACGCTGGACCCGATTTCCATCCAAAAATATATATTTGTATAATTTTATATTTCATTTGCGTACAATTTATATAATTTTAGTTACTATATAGATTTTTAGAATACTATGTTTTATTATATTAAATATATGAAAACATATTCTTTTCACTAATTTAGTATTTTTTTTAAAAAAGTTAGGACCCTTGCATAAAGCAAAATGATTCCTATTAAAATAAAATGTTTATAAAAATGTGCTTAGGTTGAGCGGGACAAGCTTTTGTATGTGTTTTTTTTGTAAGGTCAAAGTCTTCCTACATTATTATATGTCATCGGACAAAAACAAAAACTAAGTCTAAGTGGTCTTTTTCTTTTCGAAAGAAAGCAAGTCGGTCGGCTTTAGGGTGTATATTCCAAATCACTAGGGGCCTTGGAGAATAACCAGACGTACATTTTTAAAATGGCTCTTTGGTTTTATCCCTTGTCGGTAAAAGCAATTTCATTCGGTATAGAACCTCAAATAAGTTTCTCATATAGTTAGAACAACCCCAATGATGGGTTCTCATCATTGAGTTTTCAATATATATGCATTTTGACAATCTAATAGTGAAAACCCACTATTGGAGTTTCTCTTGATAATAAGTACCACTCAACCACGTGCTACTTCATTTTTATTGTCTTTAATTTCCTGGTTAGAATTATTTTCTTCTCCACCACAAAAGAAAATTACGGATTGTATTTTCCAGCTAGGTGGTAACTAACTTCGTGAACAAATCATTTGTAAAAGTATTCTTCAAGCATATAATTAAATTTTTTTACATCACGTTAAACTTTGTAACTTCCATTTCATTTGGCTGTCGGTTGATTGATACTATCATTCTATATAATTTCTTATGAAATTACATAGATATAGGCATAAAACTATAAGACAAACCAGTTTCCGGAACATCTAAACAAATACGATTAGGAGACGACTAATTATGATTGAAATCAAAATGTAAAAGCTTAAATTTAGCATATATATACCATTAGAATATTTCCAATGTAAACTTTCATTTTTTCTTCTAAATTAGAGTAAAAGTGATTATAGAGAAAAATGTTTCAAGCTTTTCTTACTCCATAATGGAATAATGAACAAAAAGATAATAGATTATTCCATTTATAAAGTACAATTCATTATGAAGTAAGATATACTGGAGTTTAAACATGTGTTACTCAATCAATTTTATTCCATTTTGAAAGAAAAAATAAAATAAAGTTGGAAATGCTCTTAAATGTTAAAACTGAAGGTTTTTTAATCATCAAATGTATTTTTACCTCTAAATTTGTATTTGTTGACAAAAGAGGTTTTGAGTATTTATGATATTTAAAATTTCGAAGACTAGAGAGTAGAGAGTCTAGAGACATGTCTTGCGGTTATAATTCTTTTTCTTTTTGGGATATTTGCTTAGTTATATTCCCTTTATTGATAAAATTTTAAATGCTTACAGATGAATTTTTTTGTATTGTGTTCTCAACCCAGGTGCTGAGCATAATTAATTAAAAATGGTGAAAAATGAATTAGTAGTCGTATCAAGGCAGTTTAGTATCTTTGAACTTTTGAAACCTATGGACCTTTTTCGCTTATATGGCGGCATGACGCAAATTAACATACAACAGGGAACCTTCCTCACAGATCTCCGTTTCGAAAAAGCCAAAATAGTGGGGATAAATGACATTGTATTGTAGAAAGCTAATTAACATGAGTTACAAACATACTCCACTTGTTTAATTTTCATTCGATATTTACAGAAAATAATAGCATACGTACAAATAAATGAAAACTGTCAAAACGTAATAAATGTATCAATTTATGACAGACGGACCAACATGAACGTGATACAATCCGCATCGCATAAGATAGTGAAATGCTATTTTGTCGAAAGAAATATATCATTACTCGAAAGTTCCAAACCTTTTCAAGAACTTTTAAGTTCAAGTTCAACTACTAGCCTAAAACAACTATTCGACACGGTTGGTTTATATAGCTATTTACCAGTGTTGTTAAAACCGGACCGGCAAGCGAACCAAATTTTTTTTGGGTCATGGGTTAATGTGGTTCGACCGGGTTCGATCCGGATTTGATTAGACTAAACTGAATTTAATAATATTTTGAATATGTATATTCTTACAAAGATAAAGATCATATCAAATAAAATATTTCAAAAATCAATATGTTTAAAAAAACTTAAAAAGTATCAAACTGAAAATGTAATAAAAATAATAAAACAATGTAATAGTTCAAATCTAAAATCCATAGAAAAAACACATTTAAATTTTATTCTCCAGGCCTTTTTCACTACAAATCTTCACCACCTTTAAAAAAAAATTATAGACACATTAGTTAAAAATTTATACTCTAAAATAAAATTAAAATTATTACCATGATTGAGTTCTTCGTCATCTTTAGGATATTCTTCGAGAAGTTAATTTTAAAAGGAAATGTTAATTGTTTTATTAATAAATTTTTGGTTTATATAAGAACCATGGTTTAGCCGGTTCGTTGGGTTGCCGGTTCACGGGTTTTTCACGGTTCGATAAGGGTTTTTAACCGGTTCAACTATAGTTGGGTTTTGGATTTAACTCAACCCGCATTTGTGTCCGGTTCGTGGTTGAACCTGGTCCGACCGCCGGTTCGGTCCGGGTTTAATAACACTGCTATTTACCCAAAATTCATGTTACGAATTCAAAAAAAAACTCTATGCATTTGTATTTGGCTATTTGCAACTTTCCTTTGGTGCATACCGTGCATCCTGTGCCTCCGGTTACTAGAAAATTACAGCTAACTAGATGTTTTCATGTACTATGTGCAACAATAAAACTTTTATATTTAAATTATATTCAAAAAATAAAATTATGAATATTTTAGATTTTGTTATTTTCCTATTAACGTTTTAATATAATTTTTAACTTAGTTAAACAAAAATTAAGATAATATAACATTTTGATTTATTTTAAATTATATTTAAGAAATATTTTTTTTTAACTATAATTTTAGATAGATTTCATTTCTTTCTTTTGGTTAATATATTAAATCAATATCTATAAAGTTTCTTTAAAAATCATATTTAAAAAATATTATTATCAAGAAATAAAATTAAATAGAATTTCAAAAATTTAAAATTTAAAACTTATAAATAAAGGAAACAAATTGTATTACTATTAAAATTTTATATTTTAAAAAAAAATTGAATAAAATCATGAAAATTTTGTTTAATAATAAAAATTACTAGAAAATTATTTTTCTTTACCGTTCATCCGGTGCATCCAATTACTAGAAAATTACAGCTAATAGTAGTACATACTTTGTTGCATAAAACTACAATTAATACTCTTCCGCATTTAAATTTGAAACGGTAACTTGAGAAAGAATTACAGTTGCAGATGAACAAGGCAACTTGGTTCAGAAGTCTGACTTTAAACAATGTCATGTCGTATTTGACGTAACCGCGTTTGACTAATGAACATTTCTCCTTCACACAACTATATGTACACATTCACAACTATTTATAACATATTTTTTTTTGTAAGCTATTTATAACATATTTTATATACATATTCCTCTATATATAGACCCTCTATCTGCTTTACTTGGATTACAAACAACAAACCAGAAGTTTATTTCATCTTTAAAATAAAGTATACTCTTCACATAAATACAGAGAGGCTTGGAAACGAAATAGAAATAAACAGAGCAAACACAAAACAGAGTTTCAGGAATGGGGAAGCACTTGTTCGGGACATCTCCTCCTCCGGAGAAACAACCAGCTCACCAATCCCTCGCCGAGTTATCTCTACAAGAGTGTACGAGCAACATCGACACCGTCATATCCAAATGGACTTCTTCTTCCCACGAGTTCCTCTTTTCCACCAACAGCCGTCGCGAAGCAGAGGAGTTCGTTGAAGCCGTTAAACATCTGCAGAGCACCATGCACCGTCTGGTTACCATCAACGCCTCCTCGGAGAAGCTCGTGTACGCTCATAATCTGATGAAGTCGGCGATGAAGCTTCTCGAATCAGAGTTTCGCCGCGTGTTGAACTCGAACCGGGACTACCTCGACCCCGAAAGCGTCTCCGTACGGTCGTCTCACAGATCTTCAAGACTCAGCACTTCCACCACGACTAGCGTCTCCGACTCCGAAGACGAAATCTCCTACGAGGAAAACCACCCGGACGATCATAGATTCTCCGGAGGAGACTCCGACGCCATGGACGATCTAAAAACCATCGCGGACTGTATGATCTCCACGGGATACGCCAAGGAGTGCGTCAAAGTTTACAAAACCGTAAGAAAATCAATAGTGGAGGAGACGCTCCACAACTTAGCCGTGGAGAGACTCACTCTCCACCAGGTTCAGAAGATGGACTGGGAGACTCTCGAGTCCAAGATCAAGTCGTGGATACGAGCCGCGAAGCTAGCGGTCCGGTCCCTCTTTTTCGGCGAGAGGCTCCTCGCCGACCATGTCTTCTCCTCCTCCCTCAACATAGTCGAATCCTCCTTCACGGACATCACGCAAGAAGGAGCTCTGACGCTCTTCGCCTTCCCCGAAAACGCAGCCAAGATAAAGAAACTATCGCCGGAGAAAATGTTCCGGTTTCTTGACATGTACGAAACCCTAGCGAACCTTTACGTGGAGATCGAAACGATCTTCTACTTCGACTCGGCCGCAGCCGTCAGGTCTCAGGTGATCACCTCGCTGGCGAGACTCGGGGACGCGGCGAGGACGATGATGACGGCGTTCGAGACGGCGATTCAGAAAGAAACGTCTCGAACGCCGGTCGCCGGGGGAGGCGTTCATCCACTCACACGTTACGTCATGAACTACCTCTCCTTCCTCGCGGACTACGGCGAGTCCATCGCCGTAATCTTCGAGAACTGGCAGGTGACCGCTCCGTCCGGAGACGACGCTGATCCAGAGGAGCTCTGCTCGTCGTCTCCGGCGTCCGCGCGGATCGCGTGGGTGATTCTTCTCACGCTGTGCAAAATCGACGGCAAAGCGCAGCCGTACAAGGACGTGGCTCTGTCTTACCTCTTCCTCGCTAACAATCTCCAATACGTCGTCGTAAAGGTCAGAACGTCTAGCGTGAAGCACCTCTTAGGGGAGGATTGGGTGGTGAGGCACGAGGGGAAGGTGAAGCAGTACGCGGATAAGTTCGAGAGGCTCGCGTGGGGGAAAGTGCTGACGCCTTTGCCGGAATATACGGCGGAGGAGATCACGCCGGAGGTGGCTGAAGAGTTGTTCGCGAGGTTCGACGACGAGTTCGAGGTGGCGTACCGGAAACAGATGTCGTGGGTCGTACCCGACCCGAAACTTAGGGATCATATCAAAGTCTCGCTGAGTGATAAACTGATGCTGGTTTGCAACGAGTTATGCGAGATAAACCGGTTCGGTTCGGGAGGAGATGGGTTTAATGTCAGATATGCCCCTGAAGATATAGGAAATTACTTGTCGGATCTTTACTTTGGAAGCAGGGGGTCAGGGTCAGGGAGTGTCTCGACAAAAGGTTCCGGTTCTGGAACCGGTTCGTCGAGTACCGGTAAATCTCGGGGTTGACGTGTACATATGTATGTTAAACTGTTACTGGTTGAATTCTCCTTTTTATCATATAGTGATCCTTTTTGTTTTTTGGATTTTTGTGTTTATAAGCGACAAAATAAATACGATGATTATTTCCGACGCTTCGAGATTTAATAAGCACAAAGACGAGTTATAAGTAGCTATCACTAATCACTCGTTGCTAGTTGTAATTTGATATTGTGTTCCTAGTCTTTTGACTAATTGTGATTTGGTGGTGTATATAACTCCAAGTTGGTTATTAATACGAGTTCACATGGTTACGAGACAATGCAGGTAGAAGAATATTAAATACGAATTGAATGGCAGATTGCTTACCGAATAAGCACGAAGCATTCATTTAATTTGTAAGTCGTAACGAGACAGAGAGGTTGAGAACGATCACGAATCTTATCATACTACTCATTAATGTTTTTCATTAGACGACTTGGTATATGCAACCTCACGTTGTAATTTCGTAGAAACGTCAAAGACATCTAAGGTCCGCTTATATAAATTCAAAGATATAACTCCTCTTGTTATATTTAAACCAAGTTTTAGTCGATAGAAAAATACTTGTATGTCTGGTTTACATAAGAAAATCCTAATCTTGTCATCCTAGTCTCTTTTGTTAGTAAATTTGTAAAGATATTTTTTTGCTCATGCGATATAGATCAAGTTTGTATTCTCAAGGCCAATTGACTACTTAAAGTTTGACCACAAAATTTAGGTAGTCAATTTAGATTCGGATCGCGAGATTTGCATTTCTCTCACACAATGTAGCCCAAAACAATCATTCTATCTCGGCATATAAAGCTGAAATTATGAAGTCCAAATGATTTACCATCCATTTAATCACTAAGACTCTATTCTGAATTACTAACGGTCACACGATCATTCCATAAAACATGACAAGTTGAAATTTAGGGAATTTAAAAGAGACCGTCTCAAAAAATTCGTTTGAAGGATCATTGAAATCCTCCTCCTCTTTAAAGTTTGCTTTCTTTCAATATTTTGATTCAAGAGAAGCAGGCTGCAAATTTTTTTTTTTTTTTAAGAAAAGAAGCAGGCTGCAAAATTTGACAGAAAAAAAAGTATTTTTCCATCAATTTTTTAATCGTCTCTCGCCTACCAAATAATCTGCGGGAAGATGTGCAGTTGTGGTTCTAAAAGAACCATCTCCTTGTCCGAAGACCCATGTTTTGATTTATAGACGTTTTAAGTTTAAACAAACGTCAAAGATATTTAAGGCTCGCATGAGGTTTCAACATCAAATAAGATTTCAAATTCTTACGCGTTCGTCTTGATTTGATTTTATCAGAGTAAGCTTCGAATATTGTATGCTTATATAAACATTCATTTATTCATTACAATAGTCTTATCATGATTTATAAATAAAGAAAGAAAGACCACACGAACTTTTGTACGCAAACACACGTTTTATTCCACACACTCCAAGTCATCAATTTTCATTATCACGATTCACGGACAATGGCTTTAGCCTGAGATATCAATAGACTTGACTTCAGGCTTCTTCTCAGGCGCTTTTGGTACCATAACCGTGAGCACACCATTCTCCATTGTCGCCTTCACTTCTTCCATCTTCGCATTCTCAGGCAACTTGAACCTCCTCATAAACTTCCCACTGGCCCTCTCCACACGGTGCCACTTGTCGTTCTTCTCTTCGCTCTCCTTGCTCCTCTCTCCGCTTATCTGAAGTATATTCTTGTCTTCAACCTCAACCTTCACTTCTTCTTTCTTCAGCCCCGGCAAGTCCGCTTTGAAGACGTGTGCCTCCGGTGTCTCCTTCCAGTCCAATCTTGCGTTTGTGAATGCTGCCATGTCACGAGCGGAGGAAGGCGTGAAGAGTCCTTCAAATGGATCCCATGCATCTAGCGAGAACGGATCAAAAACGTTTGATCTTCGTCCTCCGAAAAGGCTCGGAACTAGAGACATTGTTGTTTTCTCGAGTGACTTAACTTCGCTTTGGTTCTTGATTTTCTTGTTTCTATGATCTGATTTAGAGATCAGAGAAGGGGTCCATATATATAGCGTAGTGGGGGGTGACGAAGAGAGAACATTCTTCGAGTTTCTTAAACTAGAAAGTGCTCTTTTTCTAAAACCTTCGTATATTGTCCAAAGTCTAAAAGTGACCGGATTTTTCTTGGCATTTCAAGAAGTTTCGTTTGTTGAAACAAGACGACGTGCATTCCTCGGCTAGAGAGTTAAACGACGTGCCGGTTTTGCATAGTGAAGTTTGCCTTCTTTGATAAAGGCCCATCTCGCTTAAGATCCTAATCAAGAATATATCTATATAGCCCAAGATCTAGCTCTTGTATATAAATAGATAAGACAATAAATCAGCTAACCTTTGCATTTAAATGTAAATGGCTACATTATTCATCGTTTGTAACTGGTGTGTTCATAAGTTATAGCTAACCTTTAATGCATTACCCATGTTTTTCTGTTGAATAAGTCGAGCAAAAACATTGGCACGAACTCTGTTTTATGTTGTCAATATATAAAACAGAGTAAACTGTTACTCTGTGTGTCATACAATATGCTCACCATATATTATCTGTAAACAAACAAATTTCAACCACCGAAGAACTCAGTATTTTTGTTTCAGACATGACTTATGGATTCATATAGTTCTTAGTAGGGATGTCCAAACGGGTTTTCACTACCCATTTACGTCCAAACCCATTTAAATTTTCTGTCCATTTAGAGCCCGTTTAAGTAATAATATTAAATGGGCTTCGCCGGGTTTGTCCACTTTTGTCCATTTAAATAACGGGTTTCAATGAAAATAATTGGGCAGCCCGTTTAACTTTTTTTTCTCCTCTCCTGTAAACGACGTTGTTTCTGGTGTTACATCTCTAACCTATTTTTTTTTGGGATCGTTCTTCACTTCTCTGCCTCCTTTCGAGATATCAAACTGCTCCTTCTAAAGTCGCTCTTCACTTCTCTGCCTCTTCTCGAGAATTCAAACTAACCTTTTTGGAATCGTTCTTCTTCACTCTCTCTTCCTCGCATCTATTCACAGTCAAGGTTCGTTTTAAACTTGTTTTGATTATTAGGGTCCAGTTCGTGTTTCAAACTGATTTTGTTGTTAGTTTTGATTGTAGGGTCTTTAATTTGTCAAAAGCTTGTTGCTTGTGCTTTTTCATTGGTATTTGCTTAGCACATTAGTTCACGCTTTGTATAATATTGTTATTTCAATTCTTCCATTACTAAAGTAGTAAAGTGTATGAGTCTGTAATCTGTATGTCTTAAACTAGTTTTATATTACTAACTAGTCTGGAATGATTTTAAGAATATAAGTTGTATTAATACTCACTTTGTTTCATTTTTTTTTGCAGGGATGGACTCTGAATATGTGCACACTATGGTGCTTCTTGAAGCTCAACGTGAATACATGGATATGAATGATGAAGATGCTGAATTTGAGGAAGATGAAGATGCTGAATTTGATGTCGATGAGGAGTTGCCAGAAGCAGACGTTCAGTGTGAAACACAAGCTACTGCATCAACACAAGCAGTGAAACCTCAACGTAAGCGTAGAAAAACCTCTGCTGTTTGGAAAGATTTTGAACCAGTGGGGATAGAGGATGATGGAAAAGAAAGAGCTAGGTACATTCAGTGTGATTCAAAATTAGTTTGTAGTAATACTCATGGTACAAATTAGTTGAAGCGACATTTAGATTTTTGTTCTAAGATGCCTAAGAAGGTATATAGGCATGTGTATGATCATATGGTAGATCGTGAGATGGTTACTGAGTCTATCATTTATCATGATCTACCATTTCGATATGTGGAGTATGAGAAGGTTCGAAAGAGAGATAGGTATTTAAATCCTGATGTTAAGCATATAAGTAGACAGACTGCTGCTCTTGATGTCTATAGGAAATATGAAATAGAGAAAGAGAAGTTGAAAGGGTTGTTTGTGAAGCACAGTGGCAGGGTCTGTCTCACTGCTGATTTATGGGTTGCTCGTCCTCAAAACCTGGGATATATCTGCTTAACTTGTCATTACGTTGATGATGATTGGAGATTGAACAGCAAAATCTTGGAATTTTGTGAGATGAAGTCTCCGCATACTGGTGAGGAAATCGCTAATAAGATCTTTGAATCCTTGAGAGGATGGGGTTTGGAGAAGAAGGTCTTCTCAATGACGTTGGACAACGCAACCAACAACAACAGTATGTTGAGAATCCTCAAAGGCAAGCTCCAGATGATTGGTGGAAGCGATGGGGGTTTGATGTGAGATGTTGTGCTCATATTCTAAACCTCATTGTCAAAAGTGGTTTAGAATTAGCGAACAGTCTTTTGCATAAGATCAGAGAGAGTGTAAGATATGTGAAATCATCCCCACAGAGAAGTGAAGCATTTGCAGCATGTGTAGAGAGAGTAAAAAATACAAGTGGATTGGGGTTATCACTTGATGCTTCTACTCGTTGGAACTCTACATATGTGATGCTTTTCAGAGCTCTCAAGTTTAAGGCTGCATTTGCTAGTTTGGAGTTGTATGATCCGAAGTATAAGACGTTGCCTACAGAAGATGAGTGGAAACGGGGGGAAATAATCTGTGCCTTTCTGAAGCCATTCAATGCTATTACAACTTACTTTTCAGGTTCAAAATATCCTACTTCTAATGTCTACTTCACCCAAGTATGGAGGATACAGTTGTTATTGAAGACATATGCAGTTTGTGATGATGATGGAGTGAGAGAAATGGCTAGAGACATGCAAGTTAAGTTTGATAAATACTGGAAAAGTTACAGTGTAATTTTGGCTATGGCAGCAGTTTTAGATCCAAGAATAAAGATTGAAATGCTTGAAGCTGCTTATAATGAATTGGATCCTTCTACTTCAAGTTCAAAGACTGAAGAACTCAAGGAAAGTTTGTCTTCACTCTACAAAGACTATCAGAAACGGTCTCAGCCAAGTTCTTCAGGTGTTTCACTTACTCCTAACTCCACAAGAGATAGTCACAGAGTTTCCACTTGAAGATGACTATGATAATGTAAGTAAATTAATATAATTTTAAATAATCTCAATCATTCATTATCTTGAAATTGTTTATCTGATATAAGTTTTCATATTGAAGGATTTCTTTGAGTTGGAAAAGAGCATTGGAGGTGGAGCTAGCGAACCAAAGACACATTTGGACATCTATTTGGGAGAGCCAAGGCTAAATAGAAGGGTTAACAAGGATTTGGATGTCTTGAACTATTGGAAAGAGAACCAACACCGGTTTGGAGATTTAGCATCTATGGCACGTGACATCCTCAGCATTCCGATCACCACCGTAGCTTCTGAGTCTGCTTTTAGCATTGGATCCCGGGTTTTAACTTCTTACCGAAACCGTTTTTTGCCTAAAAATGTCCAAGCTCTTCTTTGTACTAAGAATTGGTTGTGCGGTTTTGCTGAGTACAAAGGTAAAGCTTAAAGTCATTTCATGACTAATATTTTTCTTAAAACTAATTCATATAATGATTTGTAGGTGTCATTGAAGATCTTTTTGATGAAAATGAAAATGATAAGAAGAAAGCAAATAGTTCTAGAGTGGAGTCTTCAACATAAAAATGATATACTTGATGGATGGTATATAATGTTCTAGCTATGTTTTACATCAGTTTATAAATAGTTTGATAAAAATATATATTGATAGACTGATAGACTATGTTTTAATCATGGACAGATCCTGGTAGTTCAAGAAGGAAAAGAGTAACTTATGGACACTTACTGTGAAGTAGAACTTTATATTTGAGTTATGTTGTGATTTGTAATTTGTAAACTTTGAGTGTTTAACGGACTTTAAATGAGTTTGATGTTAAATGGCAAACGGACTTTAAATGGAAATCTATTAAACGGGCTTGGACATATATGGGGTTGGACGTAAACGGGCCGGATAGCCCGTTTGGACATCCCTAGTTCTTAGCATACTTGACACCAAAAATAGAACATACATTATACCACAACTCAGCCACGTTCTGGTTTACACAAACACCAATTACTAAACAAGTATACTGAAATATTTGATTCGGTTATTGCGACCAAAAATCAAGTTATTTACTCGTTCTTGTCATGCCTGGTCACCAGACTGTCTAAATATCATTTATTAAAAACAGAAAATAAGAAGAAAATTAACTTTGGTTACCTTTTATGGCAGAAATATGAGGTCAAATTTTGAAAATTGTGAAGATTGTTTACTTAACAATGGAGCTTGCATGCAGGAAAAGAGAGAAAAAAAAGCTTTACATTGTAAAGATGCTAATAATTGAACAAACCTACTTGAAGTCAATGCTGCACCAAGCTTGGTCTCTTCTCCATGTGCTCATACTGGACAACAAAATGTTCCTGCAATAAACCATCCCCAAAGATACACAAACTAAGTACACTGGAAACTCAAAGATACCAAGAAATGCATATATTCCTGCAAATAACATTTGATCTACCTTTCTGACTGTTTTGAAGGAGTTTGGATCTAGGCACTCGTATGTTCCTCTTTCATATACAGCTGTTCTGACCAACGGTTCCCCAACTCTGAAGAACCATAATTTGTGTTCCTTATGGTAAAACCAACCTCTTTCGTAACTGTACAATATCAATCAAACTCATCAGCCTTAAGAGAGCTGAGTAAACAGACAAAGAAAGTTATGGAAGGGAGAAAACATACAGTTCATCTGCTGCGTATAGTTGTGCTTCGTCTTTTGGCATACTGAAACAAAAGTTAGAGCAAAGTAAATTTGTTAAATTGGGCAGGGATGATCTACGGTTTGGCAAATGAGATGTTGAATGATGATCTCTTAACATACCTGTAAAATGTGTAAAACAATAACTCGAAGGAGAACCTTCTGAAACTTGCTCGCTGCAACCAACGGAAATGATTAACTCATATGTTAAAAAAAAATCGAGAAAGTGGAAAACAGAATGCATACTTGGTGCTAGTCACAAGATCACAAGGAAACTTACAGTTAGAGGCGGAGGTGGCGTTGCGTAGTAACAATTTGGCACTGTGAACTCGACCTCTGTCTTTGCAGGTTCATTAGTCCAAGGGGAAGCAAATGTCTTGTAGAGTTTTCCAGTTGAATTCAAATCCAATCCTAGCGTTGTTAAGTCGATGCCGAGAGCAAGAGAGGTTAAATCAGGTTTGGTCCCGTTTAGTACGTCTAACAAGCCAAGCAAACAGAAAGGATCTGCTTCCGACTTAATCTCAGAATCTCTAAATTGGTTGATGGATGACATTTGTTGCACAGGGAACTGGGATTGATTTTGTTGCTGCTGATACTGCTGAATAAGCTGATCATAACCGTTACTGGAAACTGAATTGGGCGAGTTTAGAGGTCTCAAGCCAAGACCTTGTAGCCCACCAGATGAAGTATGTTGTGGCTGTTGCTGTGTACGATGTGATGGATATGTTCCCCCTAAGTTGAAACCACCAGATCTAGGTATCTGCAAATTTGCAATACCAGCATAAACGACCCCATCAAATAACCATACCAACAGCAAAAAGTGGTAAAACATTTTCCTAATTTCAAAACTGTCTAAAACTTACAGAAAAGTTTTGAGAGTGCATCATTGACATAGCACTGTCATGGAGTTGTTCTTTCTGATGCAAATCCATAGGATAATCAGAACTACCACCTGCAAAAATCTACTACGCTTGTGAATGGTCCAGCAGGTTTAGCTTATAACATTCAGAAACAAATATGCCGGGAACATTTTATGATCTTTCTGATGCAATACACTACAATATGAAAGCAGAAAATAAATGTATGAACCTCCACTGAAGACGATAATAAACCAGCACCTTTATATCCAGGGAGAGCCGGAAAGTCTTCATTTTGGATGCTGAACTCTTGATGTTGTTGGACAATTGGGACTCCTAAACCTTGTTTCCTCAAAGAGCCTAGAAAGCCCACCACAAGAGTATGAGAGAACAAGACATGAAATGGGAATATGTTTTTTTATATATTAAGTATGCGAATTTCAATAGATCTTCAGACAGATTGACTACCCAGTTGTCCTTGAGTGCCACTAGCAGAACCAGGACGACTTGTCAGCTGGGGGAAATCGTTATTGATGTCAAAAAGAGAACTGTCGTTAGAGTGATCACTGAGCATCATATTGTTAACATGGTTCTGCGAAAGTTGGCCGCCACCAGCATGGTAGGAGTTCCCCAGCATAGACATGACCTGAGATCCTGTACATTAAAATTTACAATCATATTTGAACTGATATATCTACATATAGCACTTGCTAGCTTATTGCATGTTTCAAAAGTATGATTTTAAAGTGCAAAGTAATCAGGCTCGTCTTACAAACTCTATACAAAGTATGTAAGCTGAAAACAAAATATGCTTCCTCATATGAGTCTGGAAAAGTATAGATCATGATAGCAAAAAAAAGTTCAATTGCTGATATAATCCGTTCCTTAAATAACTACTTAATTTAAATTGCTACTTTGCAACTTACTTTATTTACATAATTTACAAAGCAATTCCTAGTTACTGTACCAAAGAGCCATAATCATTAAAGTATAAAGGGTGACTTCCATAGTTCCATAGAACAAGATAAAAAGGCTTAAGTATCTCGACTTAAAGAAAAAGAACCCCAAAGACCGAAACGGAAAGAAGTGGATACCTTGAGGAAGTCCTCCACCCAGCATTCGGTTCTGTCCTTGAACATTTAATCCTGATCCGCTATTAGCTGCCATATTTAGCCTTGAAGAAAGACCAGGCATAGACAATCCACCAGAGCTAATATTTCTCCCCAAGTTAACACCACCAACCATGTTTCCCATTGCATTAGTTATCCGAGGACCTGCGTTCCCCAACAGCTGGGACATTCCAATATTTGAAACACTATTCCTGCTACTGAGTCCAGCAGATGTGGAGAGAATCCCAGTAAGAGAACCACCAACTCCATTTGCGTTACTACTATATCCAGGGTTGCCAACGTTAATACCCCCTCTATTTGGTATTCCAGAATGCCCATGTGAGTTACCATGAGACAGCTAAAAACAATATTATCGTATAACATAAGATACAGATCAAGATCAAGACCAAGAGAGCAGTTGTTTTCACAAAAATGTCAAGCCACATGCACCTGAGCGAGAGCAACAGGTAGGTTATTTGAAGAAAACCTTCCGCTAGAAAAACTCCCATTAGCTTGTTGTACACCACCGGGAGATGGTAGACTATTCATACTTGAGTTTCTTGACGAAAGTGTACCTTGCATGTTCCCGACATTATAGCTACCATGAAGATTATGAAGTCCCTGAAGACTTCCTACAATGGTGAAGCTAATGTAAGTTCATAACAGAGCAAACAATAAAAAAAAAAGGTTTCAAGATAATTATCACACGGACGCACCACCAGCATGATGAAAACCGGGAGAGGGTGCACCAGATTGACCAGTATAGGAAGAAGCAAAAGATCTTCCCGAACCATCCGGTAAATTCGAAGCTGAACCATTGAGAGATGACTGCAAAGGACAACAACACAAGAATCGATTTCACATAATTAAGCAAATGATATCTTTAAAGGTTAAAAAAATATTTAGATGATTAGGGAGAGAGGGAGAGTGGGATATACATGAAGGTTTGACATTGCAGGAGGAGCTGACAATGACGCGAAGACAAAAAAATAATTGGGTGACAAAGACTCGAACCGCCCACAATCTGAGAACGAAATCAATAGCCTGATAAGGAGAAGTTCAACAAAGCTGAATACTCAACCTACAATCTTAATAGCTATGATGATTAAACTATCAGAGGATCCAAAATTAAAGTCAATCAACGGAAAAGCGTAAATTCAGAGGCAGTAATTTAGTAACAGACTGAGAAACAACCACAGGCCCTGGATTCAACTAGCGCGATGTGATTTTCAATAGTAGCAAAATTGAACTCCGAAAAACCCAAGAATCGCGAGTTCTCTCAGCTCACACTCACAGTACAAAGGAGAAGAGTGCGTACACGGAGGATGGCACTGGCCAATTCGCAAACCTTGGGAGTTAGATCAAGAGAGGATTGAGAGAATCCGAGGGAGATTTTGTGAAGATTCGGTTTAATTGGGAAAGGCGGGGCGGAGATTTTAGATTTTTTTTTCTTTTTGTGTTGAGAGATTTGTGCCCTAAATCGAAAACGGATATGGAAAGGAGGAGACGGAGCTTTGATTTACAAAATGGGATCCCAAAATGATAAAATAATATTTTTCTGGTCTGAATGATTGGACAGTCGGGATGTCATGTGGGGCCCACAAAAGCCTCTAAACGAACAAGAGGGTTTCCGTAGAAAAGCTATAGTTGCCAATCTATGTTTGGGCCCAGTCGAACAGGCCCATAACTTTTGGTTATTCAGATTCTCTAAAAGTTATTTGGACTTAACCTGCTGAATGGACTACGAAATTGACGGAAGAGAGGACAGCTTGAGCAGATCGTGAATCAGTCTTTACGGGGTAAGATTAGGGTCATACATTCATACTGATTCGATCAGGGATTTCTGTGAAACAGAGGAGGATTAGCTTACAATGGAGTCGATTGGCCACCAGTGGAAGATGTCTTGTGGAATCTTGAGTATGCTTTGCAGCTGTCATAGATTGTGATCAAGATGATAACAGCGCGAACATTATTGGCCAGTTACCTTTACGGTTCTGTGACCACAACAACGACGATGACACCAGCATCAACGTCGGTGTAGTAGCCAGAGATGGACGGTTAGAAGAACATGTCATATGTTTCCATGAGTAAAGTTGTCTCACAGACCAGCTCAAGTGGGAAAAAAAAAACTACTAACTAAAACCAGAATTTAGACCGTTGTCCTTCTTAGGCTTTTGTCTGTACATGATTAACGTTTAGACATGAATTTCAATTCAATAAAGAAAGTCCAGATTCATAAACTCGAACACATTCATAGATAAAATGCGTAATTACATTACATGTAACGAAACGCTACCGCAACACACAAAGACCGTACCCAAACAGAATTAAAAACGCAAACACTGGATAACACGATTTGATTAGAAATTTCCAGAAGAACACGCCTAAATGAAACCCAGAAACGCAAACGCGAATCTAAAAAGACACTTAACCGCCAAACCCGTAAAGGGTCCTCCCTTGCCTCTTCAACGCATAGACGACATCCATGGCCGTCACAGTCTTCCTCCTGGCGTGCTCGGTGTAGGTCACGGCGTCACGGATGACGTTCTCCAAAAAGATCTTGAGGACTCCACGTGTCTCCTCGTAGATCAGACCACTGATACGCTTGACTCCACCTCTACGAGCCAACCTCCTAATCGCCGGTTTGGTGATTCCCTGGATGTTGTCTCTCAGAACCTTCCTGTGACGCTTGGCTCCTCCTTTGCCTAAACCCTTTCCTCCCTTTCCACGACCCGACATTTCTTTCCGATGGGAATTGGATGTTTTTTTTTCCTTGAGAAAATAAAGAAGATTCTCAGTTGTAGTTTATTTGAGTTGAGAATGTGAAATTGATTTTATAGGGAAGATGGGGAACCTTGTGACCTGAGCAATTAGATCGCATAGTAGATCTGACGGCTGAGATATCGATCCGTGTGTACAGTCAAAAATGTATGAACCGTCGATATTTTTCAATCAACGGTGTAAATCAGCGATCCGCGTGGTAGCTGTGATAGCCAATAAGAATCATTTTGGTTTTTACACGAGGCGCCACGAGTTTGGGCAATGTAGCGCCAACTTTTTTAGTACACGTAATTAAAGCTCAATTTTGCGCCAAAAGAGAGATTTGAAATTTTTTCATGACATGCGTTCACAAAAGGATTAGTTACACATTTGTATAATAAAAAATTCAATATATATTTTTAGAATAACAATGAGATATGATAGTTCAACATATAAATCTAATCATTGCTTTTACATAGTACTAATGTTATAATTGATTTAGATTATTAGTTGTAGAATTACTTTTTTTATATTTTAATCTGCGAAAAAATAAAAATACCCTAATCTTCAAGAAAGGAAAAAAACATTTTTGTGTATCTCCAAAATGATAATTAGAGATTTCCGTAACTCCGACAGTAATTTTGCAGATTTTTTTTTTTACAAAAAAAAAACTAAACTAAGATAAATGTTTTACCGGTGAGATAGAATCAACATAAAACATAGTTGAAAGAGAACTCTAAACACCTCGTGCAAGCTTGTCCGCTATTAGATTAGTTGCTCTTGGTATATGTCTAAACTTTAAGGTATGAAGAAAGTCTTATTGCGTCGAAACTCATCCAAGTGTGAAGCAAAATATGGCCATTCGTCAGATGACTCAGATCAGTGCCAGTCCGGACATATATGGCGCCTAAAGCATTTAAGAAAATGTTACTATTTTATCATAATTAATTATTTTATTTTTTATATTTTGAATTTTAATAAATAATACAAAATTATTAAGCATGGTTTATTTTGAAAAATAAAGTACAAAGTATCATAACAATATTAAATGAAAAGTTATTCATTGATTTGAAAAAAAAAAATCTTATAACAATTTTATGTTTGTTCTAATTTCAATTTTTTAGAACAAAAAAAACAAAACCTTACAAAAAACAAAGGGACAAACGAAGACACACATGGTAGAGCAATGTATTCCAAAAACGAACAGAGTAATCAACAATGAACAAGATATAAGAATAATTGATAATTTAAAATAATTTACCAAAAATGGACAATATACGGTTAAATCAGGTTACGAGGTGGAAAGGGTTTACCCAGATAAAGAAAAGCAACTACCTTTCTATGGACCGACGGTAGATACTTTGAAAGCTTTTTGTTGGCAGGTCAAGTGCCCACCAAAGATGAAGCATTTTCTATGGCAGATTGTCTCAGGATGTGTTGCGGTCAAAAAGAATTTAAAATCACGAGGAATGCAAGGGGAAATTAATTGTGACAGATGTGGAAGTGCTGAGGAATCTTTAAATCATGTATTTTTTTGAATGTCCTCCAGCACGGCAAATATGGGCATTATCAGCTATACCAACAAATCCAAATGTTTTCCCCTCGGAATCATTGTTTACTAATATGGATCATTTATTCTGGAGAGTCTTACCCAAAATGACTGATCATCAGTTTGTGTGGATCCTATGGTATATTTGGAAAGCAAGGAATAGCAAAGTTTTTAGCAACCTGGATGTTGATGCCAGGGATACGCTAAAATTGGCTGAGACGGAATCTACTATGTGGGCTGCGGCCCAAGAGTTGCCTATCCGACATTCCATATCACCGCAGGTACATCAGCCTCCCTCAATTCCAGGGAGATGGTGCTTCACAGATGGTTCGTGGAAGGATAAGGACTCTTTTTCGGGACAAGGCTGGTTCAGTACTCTGGAAGGTTATGAAGGATTAATGGGGGCCCAAAATGTGCGGGCAAGTTTGTCTCCCCTCCACTCGGAGGTGGAAGCATTGATTTGGGCGATGGAATGTATGAGGAATCTACGTCAGTTTCAAGTTACGTTTGCAACGAATTGTTCTCAGTTGGTTAAGATGGTTTCGGAACCAGAAGAGTGGCCGGCGTTTGCAAGTTATCTGGAGGATATCAAGAGTTTACAAAGTGGCTTCCACAGCTCACAGATCATTCATGTACCAAGGACGGCAAATTTAAGGGCGGATCGTTTAGCACGCAGTGCCAGACAACAATCGTCTTTTGTCATTCACATGGATGCCGAGCTACCGGTTTGGTATACAGAGCCAGTATGAGTCTGTATTTTGATGACAAAAAAAAAAAATAATTGGTATATATTCTCTTGTGAACATAACTATTATAACAAATATCTACCGCGGGATATAGAAAAGCAGTTTGAAAAGACAAATGCCGAACAATAACAAGGGAGATTTAGCTCAGTATCTCTATTAGAAGTTTAAATTAACCAATTGCACATGGTACGAAAGAAACAGTTTGAGACATGCATTTTGTTGCTAGGACTTCCGAAATTATCCTCATCCACGAATGGTTGAATACACTGACACAGCAGTAGCTGAAAGATTGTCTGGCCGTTTTTTTTTCTTTGGCAGCATTTTTTTTTTGCAGTTTTTTTGACAGTTTTTTAATGTTGAGCATATCTTATGCATATATTATATATTTGATACGGTTTATATGTATATGATCAACATTATCATCATTTTATTTAAATTTTTGTTTTATCAATAGTGATCACTCACTATATAATAATATACACTCATTTTTTGAAATCAAACTATTCACTAATGATGTTGAGAAAAAATATTCATCAACTAACAAACTATGTATCAAATAAAAATCATGTCTCATATAACAAATTATCTATCAAACAAAATATGGACTCACAAATCATGTAAAAATCCATTTTGCAGCTAATAAAATATCAATTTTGGACAAGTCTTGTAACATCTTATCTATTATTTATGATTATTTAGTGTCAGTTTAGGCTCCAACTTTCAAATCATATACGAGATAACAAATCATTTATCATCTAACCCACCATTTATCAAACTATGCATCAAATAATGTATTATCTAACTAATCATTTATCAGTTAACAGAAAATGTATCAACTAACCACAACTATTTGGTAACATCAAACCATTTACCAATTAGTGACAATATACATAATAGATAATAGTGATTATTCATTCTTTGGTAGTACACACAAAAATGATGGTATCAAAACAATGTGTGAGCTAACGAGAATATGTATCAGATAACAAATCATTTATCATCTAACCCACATTTATCAAACTATGTATCATCTAACTAATCATTCTATCATCTAACAAAAAATGTATCAACTAACAACACATATTTGATAACATCAAACCATTTACCAATTAGTGGCAACGTACATAATAGATAATAGTGATTATTCATTCTTTGGTAATATACATAAAAGTGATGGTATCAAAACAATGTGTGAGCTAATGAGAATATGTATCAGATAACAAACCATTTATCAGCAAACAACTTTGTATGAAAACGATGTTACAACAAACAAATAATGTATCAAATTATTTACCACCTAACAAACAATTTATCAGCTTAAAATATTTATTTGTAAAATCCAATTAGCAGAAATTTTTGGTAACGACTAACAAAACATGTATCTCATACGGAAATATATAATTGATGTTTTGCTAAACCATAATTAATATCATATACAAAATTAAAAATGGCTAACATTGTTGTTATACAAATAAAACAGTTTTACTAATGGTTTTGTTTTTTCACGAAGGAATTTTGGAAAATTAAGTCGGAACTTATATCAAAGGCGAGGAACTCCGTAGATCTGGGTTTTTTCGGCTCCGCCTCAAAAATATGTGGTTTGGACGGTCACAAATGCAGAGGATTGCAGACACGTGACAAAGTCAATCGATTCCCCGATTGTATATACGGTCTGGCTGGTTCAAAATTGATGATGGAAAAACTATACGTTGTCGGTTGAGAAGATCAACGTTGCGATAGCCAGAGCCGGTCCTGAAAATTTTAGGGCTAGAAGCAAACTAAAAAAATTGGCTGTTTTTAAAGCATTTCGAACCCAGGTTACTAGTACTAAGTTTCTGGTAAAAAACTTTTGCCACTAAATCAAAGGAATATCTTGGAAAATGTGGCCGAAATTTTTCTATAAATTGAACGGCCGGAAGCATAAGCTTCCTTTGCTTGCATCAAGGGCCGGCACTGGAGATAGCAATACATGAAACAAGAATTTTAGGTGATTAATAGATGAGATGGTGGGGATGATGGTGGGGATCTCGACTAATGATTTAGAATTGGAGAAAAAAAAGGCAGTTGTAGAAGAAGAAAAAATCAGAGAAAACACAGAGAGGAAAGAGAATTATGAAAACATACACAGACGTATTTTTAGGTTTTAAGCTCACATGCTTGACACGTACTGACACAGATATTAGGAGGTGGAATATGCTGTATAGGGTTAAAATGAGTATGGTTTAACTGGTTAGAGAAGCAAGGGTAATCTTCTAATTATTTGCTAAAATACGGGTATGCAGGCCAGTTATCTTTAATAATAAAACAAAAAGGATTATCAATAAGTTCTGTAAAAATAGATAACCAGATCGTAAAACAAGGGTTATCTTTAATAATAAAGCAAAAAGGAATCAAATCTTAGTTGTTATTAATATCGTAAAACAAATAAAAAACAAACGGTGGACTAGTACTTCCAATCTGCCGGTTCAAGGACAGTTTACTAGACCACTACGCTAAAGAGAATTTACCACGAAGTTTGGGGCCCCTTATATATATATATTCCATGGCGCTTAAATCCTTTGTCTCACGGACTTTAGCTCAGGACCGACCCTGCATCAGGTGGTGAAAACACTATCTTCACTAATTAAAAACAGTTTGTTGCAAAAACTACGTATGGATAATCATGGATCTTTATGTTCTTCATAGCTCATATCAAATTTTCATATTCATACACTCCATAGTACATATTTGTTTTAGTTGTGTCTTTTATTTGTTTGGTTATTTTAAATTTATTTTATATTTCTTCAGATCCGTTTAAAGAAACAAAATTAAATCAACATAGTTGTATATATATATATATATATTGATAAATTAAAAATATTAAAAATTACATATATTTCTATTCTTCAAATTTGCTTTTGGAAATAAAAATAATCATGTACTTGTTTAAAACAGACAGGTCAAAAGTTTTTAATGTTAATTAATAACTCCATTTTTTGTTGTGATTGTGTGTAACTCCATAGCAAGATAATTTAGAGATCAAAATATTCACTCTGACTGTTGCTATTATTTCACCAAATGGAAAGTATTTAACAAAATCCAAGAAGGAATATATTCTTTTCAAAATAAAACGAATGAATTGCAAACAATTATTCTAAAAATATATCATCATCTCTACGTTTTTACTTACGTAAATCTTGCTAAATGTACTATTGTTATTTAACACAACGCATTGTGCCATATATGCACTTTCATCTATAAATATATTTCGCAGTATGAATTATTTCCCCAGGGATTATTTCTAAGCTTCTAAAACTTTTTTGGCATGAACATGCACATATCAGAACACACCATGTTAACAATAAGGTAACCACTCAACATATATATGTAAGTCACGAAACCACAATTGAAAAATAAAATTTTGACAATTCACACATTAATAAAAACACTGGATGCATGACAAATAAAAAGTCACAAGAACATTAATAAGCTAAGTGATTGATGGGCAATGTGATTTGAACACAACCTATCTTGCCTTGAGGAAGGGGGGTGGGGGGTAGTCATCCCGTTACCGTTCTTATCTTCACTTCAACATAACTCAGAAAGTCCACGCAAGTTTTCAGACGCAAGACAATCTTTTAGTTTGATAACAACATCAGACATGGGTGGTCGTTTCGCTGAGGAAGGATCCGTGCATGAAATTGCTAGTGTAAGAGCATTCCAAACAGAAGGAGAGTTGTAATCTGCACAGAGGTTTGGATCCATGATTTTAGTAACTTCTCCCCGCTCGAGCTCCAGCCTCACCCATTGTGCTATGCCAGACATTTCACGAACGCCATCAACATCAATAACTGGTTTGTTCGTGATCATTTCTAGCAGCAAAATTCCGAAACTATAGACATCACTCTTAGTAGACAACCGAGATGTACTGTGATATCTGCAAAAGGGTACACCATGATATTCTCTACAGTCATTGACTCATTGGAAAAGGACATCATTAACATTTTTGGTGCATTTAATTGTACTAACAATACGTACTCGGGATCGAGGTATCCAGGAGTACCAGCGACCACCGTCAAAACATGTGATTCCCCTGCAACCGGGGAAGATCTAGAGAGCCCAAAATCTGCAATCTTCGCTTGAAAATCCTCACATAATAATATGTTTGCAGTTTTAACATCTCTATGAATCATGGAGGGTTTGCATCCCTCATGTAAATACTCCAATCCTATATGCAATTGAGTATTTTATATTGCTTACTTGTCAAAAAACTAATCAAATCAACTCTTATAACATGAATTAACCTTGTGAAACCTCCATGGCGATTTTTAGCCGCATCCCCCAATTGATTATAGGTCTCCCTTGTTTTCCTGCATATAGAATTATAGATCATTAGACACTATCACTTTATGCATTTCTTTGAGTTTATTTCCTTTCATTTTATCTCCCGAAACTTTAACTCTGAAGCTGATTGTGTGGCAAAATCAGTACTTGCTTCTTCTGTAACAAACCCCTTCATGGTGGATAGAACTCTTTAGTTTAATGCAATGCTTGTTTGATCAAAAAAAGACACCAACGAAGATTTTTAAGTTTCATAATACAATACACTAAGTAGTGGACTGCGTTTTGCGCATGGTGAAATAATTTTAAAATATTAATGTTACATAAATGAAATTTTGTTAAAAAAATTAGTCTTATAATATGGATTTTTCAGTTTATAAAGTTTAGTTATTTTGGTTTATAACAAACTTATATTATATAAAGAAACTTTCATTGCCATATAAGAATATAAAATTAATTATTACATACTAATTTTTAGCTATATATTTGCTGTCATTGATACATATAATACTACGTGATTAGTTTACTGCAATATTGTTGCTCAAGTGTATTATATATGCATATTTTAAAACTATGGAGACGATTATAATTTTTTGAAGAAGAGATTCGTCGATGAGATAATTGTTATATATAGGTATACAAAAATAGTTTAACTTTTAGATCCTTCATGATGCTTATATTTTTCTTGTTACATAATGCTCTGCTTTTGAAATGACTACTTTAAGGAGTGTTATTAGATTGAATAATTCATTAAAAATTCTAGTTTGAAGTATTCTAATGGACTTAAATGTACTTTTAAATATGTGATGGATTATATTGTTTAATTTTAATTCATATGATGGATATTAAGGGAATCTTTATAATTCTTTTACGTGAATCTTCGCAGGACCGTCTAATATGTAAATGGAATGGTCGAACAAGATCCGAGTTGAAAAATAAAAAAATTAAGAATTTTTGAAAATAAATATATAAGATAATATAAAACTTTAAACTTTTAGAAAATAAATATATATGAGATGTGAAAATGATTCTTGTGATGACACATCAGTATAATAACATTTAATATGTAAGGGATGCATGCTTATTAGAAAATGTTACCTGACAAATGTTCTTTTAAGTCGCCATTGGGTACAAACTCGTAGACGAGAACCAAGTGATTTCCTTCATCGCAATATCCGACAAGGTTTACCAGATATTTATGGTGAGCTCTAAGAAGAATATCAACCTAACTCACCAATGTGAAAAATGATAAACAAAAATTCCATAGCGTTTTGATGCCAAAACATGTCATGTTGGAAAGGTTACAATTACTTCTACCTCTGCTTTAAACTGTTTAAGGAATTGAGGTGATGATTCATTGCATACTTTAACGGCCACCTGTTCAGAATCATTTAGAGTACCGCGGTACACTTTACCGAACCCTCCTTCACCTAAAGCTCTCTGGAAGTTATTCGTCATCGTAATAACTTCTGAATAAGTAAATCTTTTATTTCTCGGTGACATTCTCTGTCGTAGTGGATCTGTGGATAAGAGAAACTAGGAGTTGTAAACAAGACTATTCGCGAAGAGACTTCAAATAATTTGTCGATCAGGTGAGAATTTACCATCCACGGTCGATACTTTTTTCTTTCTGAAAACAATAAAAAGAACTAGAGCAGCAATGAGAATGACCACAGTAGCAACAGATGCAACGATCGCCACAGGAAATTTCTTGCTAGGTGGTTTTGAGAATGATGTGCCAGGATGGAGAAGCCTTGGGTTTCCATTAAGACTACAGGATGACAAGGATTTAAAGTTTCATGTTTATGTTTTCAAGTGGCTAACAACAAAGGTTGAGCAGAATATTAAAAACTCTTACATTACGTCTTTCCTCTGAAGAGTTTCAGGTATTGACCCATTGAGATTGTTCCAGCTTAGGTTTCTGTTTAAAAAATAAATAAATTATTTTACATCTTGATTCGAGGTGGAATTTGAAAAAGCATTGAGAAGTATGTTCGAGTGAAACTTACATGAACAACAATGATCTTATGTTGCCAAGAAATTCAGGCAACTCTCCAGTCAAGTTGTTATTTGACAAATCCCTAAAATTTTCAAGTTATAATAAAGTTAAATTTGAGATTCGCCTAATTTTATTTCTCCTAACCATATAATAACAATATATTTTTGTCACTGAAAACAATGGTATATACTTACAGCTTTTCAAGTTGGTCAAGATTTTGGATGGCAGCTGCTATGGTTCCGTTTAAACCAATGGAAGACAGATTTCTGGTGATATGTTCAAAACCACATTCAAAGAGCTAATGATCATGTGATTTACTAACACATTTAACGACTGGAGATAGGACTTACAAAGAAGTGATTCTTGGTGGTATGGAGATATCTGTGGAGCTGCAGTTTAAACTGTCCCACATAAAGTGTCGAGGGAGACATGGATCACCTTGCCAGTTGATTCTTTTCAATTCATAGGCATCTGTGATATTTTTTACAGCAACCACTGAAATAAAAATTATGATGTTGTTAGAACTAGTACATTAACTAACTAAGTTTTGTTGAAACATACAAAAACATACCGTCTTTTTCGTTTGTTTCAGATTGTGTAAATTGGATGACTCTATAGATTTCGTAAGCGTTAAGTAGAGGTGGAAGAGTAGATCTCCAGGTTCTTGTCAGTTGCAAACTGCATTTCCCTCCTTCACACGTCGTAGGGGTCTGACTTTCGATAGTTGTTATTTCTAACTTTCCAGGAGTTACAGGGTCAGAAAAACTATGTCCGTTCAAGAACACGATGAATTCCCTGGTTTCATTGGCCTGCAAGTCTTGGATCTCTGCCAGGTGTTCATACATGTAATATTGGTCATTAGGATTTTCTGAAGTCCATTCAATCGTCAATGAGTCACTAGCATTAGTTGGCGTGGCGGCATTTTGTCGCACGGCTTTTGGTAGATTGTAACTGCCACCCCCAGAGACATCGCTAGTGGTGGATATGTGGGTCAACCACAACCGAGAATGCGCAGTCCATTGCCGATCATATGCATCGTCCGAGTACCTAAGAGTGGGAACGATATTCTTTAGTAAAAAGTAAGGTTGATATGATCATTTTCGTTCGAATGGATTGATGAAATCTTAACAAAAGGACTATCTCAAAAACATAAACATCACATATTTCACTTTGTTTACTTGAATAGTCCTTTCTTTGAAAGAGGAGAACAGAGGATCCTAAACAGAGCACTAAGAAGAGAAAATGTTGGTTATAGACTTATAGTTAGGTTACCTTATGTGATTCCCTGAATTGCTATAATATATTCGTCCTATAAGTTTGAGAGAACCGGACTTAGTACTATAAAAATCGTTTGCCAACGGCCGTAATTCCAAAGAGGATATTAACGGTGTAGTTTTCCCATTTTTAACAAGACAAATCTGCAACGAGTTTGATGTTGAATTGTGTAACATCTCTTCACTTGTAGGATCATTGAATAGCTTTTGCATATCCACCGTGGCCCATAGATTTGGTCCAAGATACATATGAAACTTGGGTTTAATGTCAAGACCATCATAATTTCCATATCTAAACCAAGCTTTGATTAAATAGATCCTTCCCTTCTCGACGGGTATATCGTAGCAGTTCCTTGTTCCATTTGGAAAATATCTCAGCGTAGTGTATGGCTTCAACGGGGTCGTCAGATATGTTTGGATTTTACCCGTTTCTCCGCTTTGGATGAACTTTGCGTCCGAAGAGAAATTTAATCCGGTTACCGATTCAATGTAAGAAGGCGGTTCACTCTCAGGTAATCCGCAGTCCAAACTAATAAACCCTGTTAGCATATACCGTTTTAAAGCTGTACATATCAATAACCAAAGCTTTGACAAGAGGAGGAGAAGAAAAAGAAAGAAGAGTACCTAGTTTGTCCTGAGCATGAACAAGATGAATGATGGCCATAGTTGCAGTGAGCGCCAGCAAAAGGCCAAGAGATCTCTCCATACTCAACTACCAAGGAAATGTCAAGAAAATCACTAGCCAGGCTATCGTAGATAAAGAGCGGTAAAAAGAAAACACGTCCACGTGACAAAAGCCGTAGATTGTGGGAAGTAAAAAAGAAAGGGAAATCTGCTTGTCTAGCGTCAATTAAATTGGACGTAAAGTCAAGTGAATAAATAGTAAGAGCACAAATTCAATGGACTTGGAGTTTATAGAATTCATAGATTGGTGTTTGCCATCTAAAAAGTAGAGACTTTCTTGTCGTTTTGTATTTTGCAGCCATTGAAAAAACGGAGCTCCACTCCAAAGGCAAATGTCATGATTAGCAGTTTCATAAAGCTTCTGGAGAAAATAGAAAAAGAGAAGAAAAGGAGGCAAGTATATCTTCCACAGGTAAACTAAATATATTATATAAATAAAACTATCACAAGAACACCCTTCATTCCTTCAATCAGTTTAGTAACTATTTTATTTTATACATAATTTTTTTTAAACCAATAAGCACACAAAACACACACGGAACTTCTTGTCCTTGTGATACGTGCGACACACACTATCTTGCTCTGGGAATCATACCACTATCAAAGGTCATGCTCACTTCATTTGAGCTCAGTGAATCCATTCTCCGACTCATATTTCTCCTCGAGTTTTCAGATACAAGACACTCTTTTAGTTCGATAACAACATGAGACATGGTTGGTCGTTTTGCTGAAGTTGGATCCGCGCACGACATTGCCAGCTCAAGAGCTCTCCAGGCAGAGAGAGAATCATAATCTCCGTGAAGATTTGGATCCATGATCTTTGCAATATTCCCTCCGTTGAGCTCAGACCCAACCCATTGTGTTATGTGAGAATTTCTGCGGTTTCGATCAATCACTGGTTGGTTGGTGATTATTTCCAGTAACACAATGCCGAAACTGTAAACGTCACTTTTCTCACCCAACCGGCCTGTATGGTAATACCTACAAGGCAAGAAAATGGTATAATTCTCAAGCATCGGAGACGGAAACAGATTATAACACATTATAATGTTAATAATCATGTACTTACTCAGGATCGAGGTAACCAGGAGTACCAGCGACCACCGTCGAAACATGAGACTCACTTCCAACTGGAAAAGACCTAGAGAGCCCAAAATCAGCCAGTTTGGCCTTGTAGTGCTCGTCCAACAATATGTTTGTAGTTTTGACATCTCTGTGTACCATTGGTGGTGTGCATCCAATGTGTAAGTACTCCAAACCTATTTTAGCGATTCTTTTATATTATATGATAATTGCAAAACCAATCGAGTAAAATTAAAGTTCTATGGTTTAACTTAGTACAAACCTAGTGCTGCTTCCACAGCTATTCTTAGCCGAATACCCCAATTTACTACAGATTTGCCTCCTTTTCCTGTGCATTAGATCATTAGATATCCTCTCAAGGTTTCACGAAGACATCTGTTTTATGAACTTATGATAAATAAATCCACTAGAAAACTGACACACAAAACTTACCCGATAGATGCTGTCTTAAGTCTCCATTAGGTATAAACTCATAGATGAGGGCCAAATTGTCTCCTTCATCGCAATATCCAACTAGGCTTACCAAATTTGTATGGTGAACTCTCAGTAGAAGATCAACCTATAATTCACCAAACAAGAAGTGTATAACATTTGTGATGGATTAAAACATTATATTAGTTGGAGAGATTGTACTACAAGTACCTCTGCTTTGAACTCTTTATAGCCTTGAGTTGATGATTGAGATAGTAGCTTAACAGCTACCTGTTCACCATTGACAGTACCGTGACAGACAACACCAAACCCCCCTTCCCCTACAACTCTTTCGAAATTGTTTGTCATTTTTATAACCTCTGAATAAGTGAACCTTCTCTTCTTCGTCTCGATTGATGGCTCAGGTGAGTTAGCATTTGTTACATTCACAGTAGGCCTACTTGGTGGCCGGCGAACAACTGTTTGATCATAACGTAGCGGTCAGATTAAAAAAACAATTTCATGAGATTTTATGGATTCCTTATTTGATGGCATCTCTTGAAAATTACCTTCAACAGTCGGCTGCTTTGTCTTTCTGAGAACAAGATAAAGAACCAATGCGGCAATAAGGATAGATACAGAACCAACAGATGCAACAATTGGCACTAAAAGGGTCTTTTTGTGTGTTTTTTCAGGTGAACCAGATGATGGAAAAAGCCTTGGATTTCCTTCAAGACTACAAGAAAACAAATGTTGTTTCATCACATCAAACGTACAAAGAAAAGTTCACAAAGAGCAATGAAGGAAGTTTAGTTTCTCACGATAGCTCGATTCCTTTCCTTTGTAAAGATTGAGGAATTGAACCATTGAGATCATTCCCGCTTAAGTTTCTGCGTAAAAAGAGCAATGAACTAGATCCCAAGTGGAATAGAAAAGCATCATAAAATAAGTTTTTTTTTTTGATACATATAACATCAACATGCTCTGATGTGGAAAGCATGTCTAAGAAAAACTTACATCACCAACAATTGTTTCATGTTGCCTAGAAACTCAGGCACTTCTCCGGTCAAGCTATTATTTGACAGATCCCTAAAGTTTGTAGGAGGGAATATAATTTGAAATTAGATCAGATTTTTTGCACACATATAACAAGTGTTGCCTTCGAATGGACATTCTTACAGTTTTTCTAGTAGAGTAAGGTTTTGAATGGCAGCTGCTATGTTTCCAGTTAAACCACTTGAAGACAAGTTTCTGGTGACAGAAACCATATACAAAGTGTTAATGACCACAATAACTATCAGAGATTGAAGACTAAATGTGTGTGAATGTGTGCTAGTGAACTTATGACTTACAAAGAAGTGATTCTCGGTGGTGTGGAGATATCCACGTGGCTGCAGTTTAAAGCGTCCCACATAAGGTGTAAAGGGACACATGGATCGCCTTGCCAGTTGATTCTACTCAATCCATAAGTGGCTTCAATGTTTCTAATAGCAACCACTGACATAAATATTTTCAAGATTATTAGAAATAGAAAAAAACAAAAGAATCGACCTTACATGAATAAAACTATTTATGTTGGAAACACACTGAAACTTACCTTCGTTTTCATTTGTTTCAGACTGTGGAAACTGGATAACTGTGTAGACTTCAAAAGCGTTAAGTAGAGGTGGAAGGGTTGATCTGTTGGTTCTTTTCAGCTGAAAAGTGCATTCCCCTTTAGCACAGGTTCTTGGCGTCACGCTTAAGATGGTAGTTATCTTTAACTGGTCAGGAATTATAGGGTCAGTCGACATAAGTTCCCCATTCCACACCATGTTGAATTCCCTGGTTTCATTAGTTTGCAAGTCTTGGATCTCAGCAAAGTGTCTATACAAGTAATATAGGTCATCAGGTTTCTCTGTATTAGTCCAGTAAATTGTCAATGGCTCACTAGCATTAGTAGGTATTGCTGCAGTTGCAAGTGCTGCTTTTGGTGGTTCGTAGTTGTTGGAGTTTCCCACACTGCTTGTGGTGGTAATCTGAGTCCACTCTTTCCGAAAATAAGCAGTCCATAGACGATCATAGATATCTTCCGGGTACCTTAGGGTGGAAGACAGTAATGTTTAGCAGTGAAATAAGCAAATAAGAATTGATAACAATATGTAAATGTTTAGTAACAATCTAGGCTTCCAATTAAGTGGTCTATTCGTTAGGCCTTGAATCACAACCAGCTTAGAGCATAGCTCTTGAATACTGTAATCAAAATCATCTCGAATTATTTATGGACTATGTTAAAAAATATATTAATGGTATAATTAACATGTAATGAAATAGTTTAAATTTTTTATAAATTTATTTATATATATGACATGTTTTTGAAATTATCAGTTTTAAATTTAGTAATATATCTAAAAGTTTAAAGTTTTATATCATAACTTATATATTTAACTCTACCGCTCAACCTGCACGTACAGATGGCCCGGACTGTAATATTATTTTAGTCAGTTATAATATCATCAAATTGCTCTGTTTCACTTTTTCTGTCTTGTTTAGTGTCCAGAAATAATCTTACACCTTGACAAAGCTATTGAGTGTTAGGGTTAAGTTGTACATAGCCACACAAAGCAGAGCAAAAGAAAGAGACATTGTTATGTTGGAGTTGAGTTACCTTAGCGTTGTCGTTGATTCACTAAGATATACCCGAAAGAAAAGATTCAGAGAACCAGATTGAGTGCTATAAGAATCATTTCCCATGGGCCGTACTTCCAAGGTCGAGATCAACGGTGTAGTCGTCCCAGTCTTAACAAGACAGACCTGCAACTTGTTTGATGTTGGGATGTGAATGATCTCTTCTCGTGTACCATTCACTAGCCTACGCAAATCTATAGTGGTCCATGGATTAGGTCCAATATAGAGATCAAACGTGGGGTTATTGTCAAGGCCATCATAGTTTCCATACAAAAACCTGGCCCTGATCAGATGATTTCTCCCCTTCTCGACGGGTAGGTTGTAGCAATTTCGTGTTCCATCAGGAAAGTATCTCAGCGTTGTGTATGGCTTCAGCAATCTACTCGCCAGAGTTGGCTGAATTCTACCAGTTTTTCCACTCTGGATGAATGTTGCATCTGAAGAGAACTGTAACCCTGTTGACTCATCTTTATAAGGAGATGGTTCATTTGTTGGTAGCCCACAGTCCAAACTGATGAACCCTTTTAAGCGATACATAGCAGAATTAAACGTTAAAAGAGAGAAGAACCAAAACGGTAATGAGGAGAAGCAGAAAACACATATGTTTTTTTGTCAATTAAGACGCGTATACCTTGTTGGCTCTGAGCTTGAACCATATGAATAATAGCCAAGGTTTTGATTATCAGCAACAAAAGTCCATGACACCTCGCCATATTCTCCTTACGAATAATCAAGAAAACCATTGGCTGAGGAGGATAAAAGGAGACTATATAAAGCAAACCCAAATCCGAAACTGACAAAGAAAAGACTCTTCCAAGTCAATAAAAAGAATGAGTAAATGTGTTTTCTAGTGCAACTTCACCATTAGAAGAGGAATAGGATAATATAAAACAATGTTCAACCATCGCTAATATGAAGTTGAATGAGGTCATTTGTGGAATAGTACATCAGTATAATTTCTTGGTCAGACAATAATGCATCTTACTCCCTGAGAACCTTTCAATCACACAAAAAAAATTGCTACCACTACCAGTCTCACCACAATGATGCATGAAGAAATGTTCACAAAGAGTTGACATTCTAATGGTGGTTGAATTTTATATTTAGTAAACGTGGTTCTGTTTCAATCCATATCCAGTATAAAGCTTTAGACGACAATGATTTATATGCTGACTAAATACCAAGATTAGTAAGATGAATAATTTAACATGAGCTTGAAGAAGATGAATTATGATAAAGAGGTGAATGAAACTGTCCGTAGTCTCTGTTATTTCTAATGCTACTTTACCATATGAAGAAAGAACTAAAAGGGTAAATAATGTTGTAACATCACTATGAGTCTGTATAGTACTTTAGTTTCCTGGTCAGACAATATGCAACTTGCTTTAAATATATTAACTCCAAAGAATGTATCAAAGTACGCAAAAAAGATACTTGGCCTTAATTACCCACTAGACTCAAGCACCATTACGCACGAAGAAAATCTGAGAATTAGTCAATTGGTCGCTGACTTTAATTTGTTTCGTAAAGACAACCTCTCCAACTTCCATTCAGATGACTAGTTGACATTTCTTTTGGTTGGTTTCATCATGAATATACAGCTTAAAACCCACAGCAAATGAAAGGCTTCAAACTTAAAAGTTTAGACTCAGGGTATGACTATGTGCTTAATAGAGTAAAACTTTACTCTGGATTTGACATTTACTCTCGTTCCAACTTTTTTCACTAATCAAGTGAAATGTAAAATAAGATAAAAGTGCATTGGTGAACTATCTCTCTACTAAAATGAAGTAGAAATGAGACTAACACATTTTCTCCACTTTTCATTTTCTCTTTTTATTTCCACTAAGTTACGCTATTTGTCACCAATACGCGCCCAATGATTTACGCTAACGATGATAAATGATTCCGGACAAGCAGTACCATCAGAGCTCTATACTCATTTCCTAAGAGTAAAAAAGTTGAAAAAATGGATGTTCATCCAGTTCACTGCCATCTATTTAACAATGGACATTACATACAGTTTTTCTAGCTGCCTATAATTCTTAATGCCATAGTTTCAGTTAATCCGCTTGAAAAGCGTTTTCTTGTATCTTGCTAAGTGCATCCAGGGATAATACAACTAGGTCTGGGAATCAATCCGTATTAATCGGCTAATAACTCGTAACAAAGATAAACCGCGCTTTGCACGGAATAAGTTTTTTTTTAAATATGTTATATTTAAATATTATAAACAATATATATTTTTATCAATAACTTCTTTTACATTTGATTAGGGATAGACATTCAGATACCATTTAGTTCAATTATGTTATGTTCTATTTGGATCTTTCAAGGTTTGGTTCAAATGTTTGTAGGTTTGATTTTGGGTTTAGGTTTGGATAACCTATTTATTTTATTTAAAAAAATTAAAGTTCATATATACTTTAAATTTCACAAAATCTAAAAATAAAATATAATATAAATTTGAATGATTTATGCCAAAATACTTAAACTTAATATAACAGTTGGGTTAACTTAAATATTTAGATAGAAAATCAATAGATATTATAAGTATTTTTGGTATTGTTTAGCTATTTTAAGCATGCGCTTTTAACTATTTATATATATTTCTAAGTATTTTAGACAATTTAAAAACATTTTATGTATTTTGTATTCTCTTTTAGATACTAAATTTTAAAATAATTAATATATTTAAGTACATAAATCTGGTTCGAATATACTCAGATACCCGAAATATTTTGTTTCAGATCAGCTTCGGTCTGGTTCTCTAGATATCAAAATTTTGAACTCGTTTGGGTATATAAACAATTTGGTTAAAATTTTGTACAACTTTTTCGGATTGAATTTGGTTCGGTTATTTGGATTCAGATATTTGCGCAACCCTATGTTTTTTAATGTAACAAAAATTTAAACGAAAGTGATGATGGTTCATACTGATTTTGGGTATGCAACAATTTTTAAATAAAACATATTCTAATATGTATGTGACTCATTCAGTTAATCATTAAAAAAATTCAAAGTCAATTAAAGATAAACAACATGCTGAAATAAAAAACGTTACCATAATACCATTAATCACAAAAATTTCAGTGTGAGATTTTTACTGTTTATAGTCATTTAAAAAAAAATCAAAAGTAACATATAAGAAAAAAATCTAATTTTCATTAAATATTTAATGTAATTGTTTAATTTATTTTAATAATACAAAATAAAATAAAAATATGGATGATAAAACCATTGTTATCAAATGTTTATTATTCATAATCATTAGTTGTGATATATATGTTAATCATAATAGGTAGTTTTAAAAAAATGTTAATCATATTAGATAATTTTATAGTTTTTATTTAAAAATAATAGAAAATATTATTTTGTACACTACCAATTAATATGATAGATAATCTAATAAAAAATATAATATATGTTTAGATGAACCGATCTAATTTTGATAATCATTTTTATGATTGGCTAAAAAAAATGTTGTAATGTTTCATGATCAATATACAGAGGACTCGGCTTGAAAAATCAAGTAACTTGTCTTTCCACACTGGCAATTTTACGAATTTTGCTAAGTATGTAAATAACAAATTTATTTGTTGAGTCTGTATTGGTACTACAGGTGTACAACACTCAAAACTATCTTGCCCCAGGAACTAGCGAAGTATCCAAGCTAATGTTAATTTCTTGAGATTCTAAGCCTTGATTGTTACTCATCCTCTAGTTTTCACACGCAATACATTCTTTTAGCTCGTTGATAACCTGAGACATGACTGGTCGCTTTGAGGAAGAAGTATCAGTACATGACACTGCCAGCTCAAGAGCTCTCCATGCAGAATTATAGTCATAACCCCCACAAAGGTTTGGATCCATGATCTCAGTTATATCACATTGGTTAAGCTTAGTGCCAACCCATTCTGCTATGTGATACTCTTCAGAGATCACGGGTTTGTTTGTGATCATCTCCAATAACACGACCCCATAACTATATACATCACTCTTTTCAGCCAACCGGTTTGTACGGTAATACCTATACAAGACAAGAACACGGTAAAACTATCTCTAACCATTTAAAATGCATAGAAAATTTCAGAACAAGCGTGTGTGTGTGTGTAAACTACTTACTCGGGATCAATGTATCCATGAGTACCAGCAACTTCCGTGAATTCCTGAGCTTCGCATCCACCGAAAGATCTTGAGATTCCAAAATCAGCAAGTTTAGCCTTAAAATTCTCATCTAGCAATATGTTGGCAGTTTTGACATCTCTATGAACCATCGGTGGTGTGCATCCAATATGTAAGTACTCCAATCCTATGCAATAGAATCATCTATATCAACTGATTTGATGCAAACACAATTGAATTGATATCTTGTACTTGTTTTTTTTTAACTTATTAACCTAGAGCTGTCTCCAAAGCTATTCGTAGACGAATACTCCAGTTGATGATGGATCTACCTCCTTTTCCTGCATACATAAATATCATTCAAATCATTCTGAGTTTCATGAGTCACTGCTACACGTGAAATCACTATAAAAAAGTCACCTGACAAATGTTGTTTTAAGTCTCCATTGGGCAGATTCTCGTAAATGAGGGCCAGATGATCTCCTTCATAGCAATAACCGACGAGACTCACCAAATTTGTATGGTGAACTCTCAGAAGAAGATCAACCTAAGGCAAGACACATATCAAGAAAATATTTAAATCTATAACCCATTAACCCTAGTGAATGTAGAAACAGATCATATAGTTTAACTAGGAAGGCTAAAGAATTATGAAAACCTCTGCTTTGAATTGTTTGTAGCCTTGTGTTGAAGTTTGAGAGAGTAGTTTAACAGCCACTTCGGCACCATTTACAGTACCTTGATACACCATACAGGAACCTCCTTTGCCTATAACTCTTTGGAAGTTATTTGTCATTTCGACGACCTCAGAATATGTGAACCTTCTGCTTTTCTTATTGGCAAATGTATCATTCATCGTAGGTGTACCTGAAGGCAGGGGGGTAGATCTATAACCAGCATAAAGACGTTACCATATCGGTTTCTATATGTTATGAAAATTACAAGAACCGTTAGGTTTTCTTATTTTTAAAGTCTCTCTAGAAAGTACCTTCTACCGTTGCTGATTTTTTCTTTCTCAGTACAAGGAAAAGAACCAATACAGCAATGATTACAGCTACAGAAGCAACTGATGCAACAATTGGCACAAAAATGTTCTTCTTAGGTCGTTTTCTACATGCATTAGAGAGACAAAGCATGGGGTTTCCTTCAATCCTACAAGAAGCCAAGGGTTGTTTAGGACACAATTGCACAACACAAAAGGGCTTGTGGATTGTTACTGAATATATTTGAGAAGATATGACTTAAGTTTTCTTACAATAGCTCTAGTCCTTTCCTTTGTAGAGCTTGTGGAATTGAGCCACTAAGATTGTTCCTACTCAAGTTTCTGTGAAATATGACCATGATATGAAGTGAAATTCAGAAAGCATCAGAAAATATGTTGAGAGAAACTTACATGAACATCAAGGATTTTATGTTGCCGAGAAACTCTGGCACTTCTCCAGTCAAGCTATTATTTGACAAGTCCCTAATGTAGCAAGTGAGAGTATGGTAACCATATCTTAGCCAATGTATCCCATCTAACAACGGTTCATCTCTAATCAGCAATAAAAATACTTACAGTTTTTCTAGTTGTGGAAGATTTTGAACGGCAGCTGCTATGTTTCCAGTTAAACCACTTGAAGATAAGTTTCTAGGCATTGTTGAAAATTACATTCAAGTGTGTTAATGATCACAATTAAATACTAAGAGATCTTGAAGAGTGAATGCGCATGCAAGTGTCCTAGTGAACTCACGACTTACAAAGAAGTGATTCTCGGCGGTATAGACATATCCGTGTTACTACAGTTTAACCCGTCCCACAAAAACTGTCTAGGGACGCATGGATCGCCTTGCCAATTGGTTCTACTCAAGCTATAGTTGCCCTCAATGTTTTTAATAGCAGCCACTTTACATCAAAAACGTTTTGATGGTGTTATAAACTAATATATGAACTGCCACAAGTACTATAATTATATTTATGATTTGTTTCGACATACCATCGTTTTCATCTGATTCAGATTGCAGAAATCGGATGCTTGTGAAGATCTCCAAGGCATTAATTAGAGGTGGAAGAGTTGATCTGCTGGTTCTTGTAAGCTGCAAAATGCATTCCCTTCCTTGGCAAGTTCCCACGCTTGAGACAGTAGTTATATCAAGCTTCTTAGGAACGATAGGGTCAGATAAAACTTCTCCGTTCAATGAGATGTTGAATTCTCTGGTATCATTTGCCTGCAAGTCTTGGATCTCGGCAAAGTGTGCGTACAAGTAGTACTCTTCACCAGAACCTCCTGAAGGCAAAACAATCGTGAATGGCGCACTAGCATCAGTAACCGTGGCAGCATTTATCAGCACATCTTTTGGTGGAAGATATTTGTTGGAATTGTTCACTTCGAGAGCGGTGGAAATATTACTCCATTCCTTTTGAAAGTATTCTCCATATGACACCCATTCGCGATCGTAGACGTCTTTCATGTACCTTTTGAATAGTGTTGTTTTAGCAGTACGATAGGTAAATAAGATGAAAAGAAACTCACTCCTTTTTACATTAAGTGTCATTTTAGAATAACTTTTTGTTACAAATATAAATATCATTTTATAATTTTAATGCAATTTTGGTAATTAACTTATCTATTTTTAATCTTTATTACATTGGACGATAAAAAAAACTTATCTATTGTTATTCCTTATTAAATGAAAAAAGAACAAGAAATGCTTTAGAATTTCAATAGTCAAATACTGGTAAAATTGAACATTTAATTTGTTTTTCTTATTTTGTTTCAAATGCTTTAAACAACATCAGAATTTGAAACGGATGAACTGGGAGTATCCAAAATCTAAAAAACTGGGAGTATCCTATTCTTTGTTTTTATACAGAAGCAAACCAGAGCTTTAAAGTTTGTTAAGCTTGAAGTGACTTTTACCTTATATTAGATCCTGACTTGCTAAAGTATCTCCGCGAGAGACGCTTCAAGGAACCAGACTTAGTGATATAAGAATCGTTTCCCAGTGCCCGTATCTCCAAAGCCGAAATAAACGGTGTAGCTTCACCAGTCTTGACAAGACAAATCTGCAACGAATCTGACGTTGGCATGTGTAAGATCTCTTCGGAAGTACTATTCGTCCCTAGTGTTTGCAGATCTATTGTGGTCCATAGATTAGGTCCAAGATACAGATCAAACTTCGGTTTAACGTCAGAACCATCGTAATTTCCATATACGAACCTAGCCACGATCATATGCATCCTGCCTTTCTCAACTTTTAGACTGTAGCAGTTCCGTTTCCCATCTGGAAAATATCTCAGCGTCGTGTATGGCTTCGCGAATCCCTCAGGATTGTTTAGGATTCGACCATTTCTTCCGCTACGTATGAACGTTTCGTCCGAAGAGAACAGCAGTTTAGTGTAACTCTCTTCATAAGGAGACGCTTCAGTGGTGGGTAAGCCGCAATCCAAACTGATGAATCCTGTTAACGGACATTGTAATATTCCACTTCTGAGAACCAAAACGTTTATATGTCAAAAATATATATATTTTATGATACCTTGTTGGCCTTGAGCTTGAATAATATGAATGATGGCGATTAGTGGCAGCAAAACTCCAAGATTTTTTTTCATATTCTCTTACCTGCCAAGAAAATATCAAGAAAATCATTCCCAGGCTGATGAAAATAAATACTTTGTCAAGTCGTTTCTAAAAATAGACTTTGACAAGTCAACATAACGCGTTTTCAAGACTTGTAGTGCAACTCCACCAATGGAATTAAGGGACAAGAGTGGCCCAACACCTCTATCATCAACGTATTCATGGAAAATATGGACCAGACATAGAATTACGTTACGAAGGAACTGTTGCATGATAAAAGACGACTCAATTATATAAGGCTAGTCCAACAGGAATCAACTTTCTTTGTTTGACTAGTCACATATTAGTTCGTTTAAGGGCAGAGATAAATCAAAGCAAGAGATTACAAACCGTTTTCTGTTTCTTTAGTTTTTCCTGATAGAGAAGTTGATGTAGGACCGTGTCACATTTGGGACAACAGTAGTTTCTTTGATGTCACAGTTCCTTCGCGTAACGTGATTCCGTTTCTTCTTCATATCTATTGGTTTATAGTGGTTTATATTATCGGTTTGTTCGGTTTACAGTTTTGATTTAGATTAGTTGGTTAAACCACGTTTGTATATATACACTTGTAAATCATCATTTTATTCAACAAGAGATATTTTACATGAATCTTCTTCTTCTCTCCAAAGCTAACTGATCGTAATATGGTATCAGAGCCCATGGTGAAAGCCCAGCAGATGATTTCCCATATAAATAGTTGTCTACCTATGTAGCCTATAAAAATGTCCCATCTTGCTGTGGTATGTCCGAGATGTTGGGCTTGAACTGTTTCCGTTGGACCCTTTCCCACCCACATCTCGAGAGGGGCTATTAGTTGTCCCACATCGGAAACATATGTGATCCTTGGGCAATATATATGTGTATGGGCAATCCTCCACTCTTGAGCTAGCTTTTGGGTGTGAGTTAGGCCCATCACTAATATTGAGCTCGATTTACGCTTGATTTTCTTCGATCGAGCTCGTATTACGTGTGTTCTCTAGCTACGATGGTTTCCGTGAAGAAGATTCCCCGTCAATCGACTCGTGTGGCGAACCGTACAGCTCCGACTGCTTCTCCGGCAATTACTGGTCCGGATCTCCAGGCCTCGCGAGCTCTTATTGGCGCTGATCATGCTGAGTCGATCCACTCTCCGTTCTTCATGCACACTTCCGATCATCCTGGTTTGTTACTCATCTCCATTAAGCTTGATGGTGCAAACTTTGATGATTGGGAAGCGGCGATGAAGATAGCTCTCGATGCGAAGAATAAGATCGGTTTCGTGGATGGATCACTACCTCGTCCTCCAGAATCTGATCCAAACTTTCACATCTGGTCACGATGCAACAGCCTTGTCAAGTCCTGGATTCTTAACTCGGTAACAACTCAGATCTATCATAGTATCCTACGTTTAAGTGATGCTACAGATGTATGGAATGATTTGCATAGCAGGTTTCATATGACGAACTTGCCGAGAACTTACAACCTCACACAAGAGATTCAGGATCTCCGTCAAGGTTCACTCACACTCTCGGACTACTACACTAAGCTTAAAACTCTGTGGAGTAATCTGGAGAACTGTGAAGAACCTGATGATCCTTGTGTGTGTGGGAAAGCAACTCAGCTTCAACAAAAGGCTGAACGTGCTAAGATTGTTAAATTCTTGGCGGGCTTGAATGAATCATATGCAGTCATTAGACGTCAGATCATTATGAAGAAGACTTTACCATCTCTAACTGAGGTCTATAACATACTTGATCAGGATGATAGCCAGAAGAGCTTTGCTACTGCAATCTCACCTGCTGCATTCCAAGTCTCTGAGACCTCTGCTCTGCCTCTGCAAACTTCAAACGTGTGTTATGTGCAGTCTGGAGCTCACAAAGGGAAGCCTATCTGTTCCTTTTGCAACAGGATTGGTCATATTGCCGAAAGGTGTTACAAGAAACATGGATTTCCTCCAGGTTACACTCCAAGAGGCAAAGCGCCTGAGAAGTTTCAGAAGCCTCAATCTGCAACTTCTTCAACTGCTTTGTCTACTAAACCTGAGTCGAAACCTGCTGCTCTTGATAACCTGATTGGCAATCTCTCAAAGGATCAAATCCAGCAGTTCATTGCTCTGTTTAGCTCACAACTTCAGAGTACAAACACAGGAAATGTTTCTGGTGCAGGCGAAGCTTCTACGTCTCAGAGTACTAATGAGATTTCGGGTATCAATTTCTCACCATCTACCTTTTGTTTCATTAGTATTCTCACAGTATCACAGAGAATTCTCAACATTGGTTCATGGATACTTGATTCTGGTGCTACGCATCATGTATCTCATGACAGAGAATTATTTGTATCTATAGATACTAGCATCATCAGTTCTGTCAACCTTCCTAATGGCTCTATGATCAAGATCAGTGGTGTTGGCAGTATACAACTGAATGAACACATTCTACTTCAGAATGTCTTGTTCATTCCAGAGTTTCGCTTAAACCTCATCAGTATAAGCTCGTTAACATCAACTCTTGACTCCAGAGTTATTTTTGATCCCTCTACTTGTGAAATACAGGATCGTACCAAGGTCTCGATGATTGGTCAGGGTAGGAGGATTGGGAATCTGTATGTGCTGGATATCAAGGAAGCATCTGTGAGAGTGAACGCAGTGGTGGATATTGGTACCTGGCACAACAGAATGGGTCATGCTTCCTACTCAAGGCTTGACCTGATAGCTCACAACTTGGGCACTAAGAAGTTGAAGAATAAAGGAAGCGCTTACTGTCATATTTGTCACTTGGCAAAACAGAAGAAGCTTTCATTTCCTTCTCCAAACAACATATGTAATTCAAACTTTGAACTTTTACATATTGATGTTTGGGGACCTTTTTCGGTTGAAACAGTGGATGGATACAAGTATTTTCTGACAATAGTGGATGATCATTCTCGTGCTACTTGGGTTTATTTAATGCGTTCAAAGGATGAAGTTCTTACGGTGTTTCCAGCTTTTGTTGCACAAGTTGAAAACCAATACAACGTGAGAGTTAAAGCAGTACGATCTGATAACGCACCAGAGCTAAGATTCTCTAAGTTGTTTCAAGACAAGGGCATCATATCGTTTCATTCTTGCCCTGAGACACCAGAACAGAATTCCGTAGTAGAACGTAAGCACCAACACCTGCTGAACGTAGCTCGAGCCTTCATGTTTCAGTCCCAACTTCCGCTTGAGTATTGGGGAGACAGTATCTTGACTGCAGTCTTCGTTATCAATCGCACTCCCTCACCTGTTATTGGTAACAAGACTCCTTTTGAGGTACTAAATGGAAAGGTTCCTGTTTATGATCAGTTGAGAACATTTGGATGTTTATGCTATGCGTCTACTTCACCTAAACAGAGGAACAAGTTCCAGCCTAGATCTAGAGCGTGTGTTCTGTTGGGTTACCCTTCCGGTGTCAAAGGTTATAAGCTCTTGGATTTGGAATCATATCAGATTGTAGTCTCAAGGAATGTCATCTTTCACGAAGACATGTTTCCGCTGGCCTCTACACAACCTACTGATGACAGCTTGAGACTCTTCACACCATCTTCTCCTTTGCCCTCAGATGATAACAATCCACATACTACATCAAAAATTTCTCCATCTTCTTCTCTTCCATCACAAATTTCTTCTCGTACACGTAAACCTCCTGCTCACTTGCAGGATTATCATTGTTACAATTTAAACTCCACCACTACTCACCCTATTTATTCTTCTCTTTCATATTCAAAATTATCTCCTTCTTACTTGTCTTATATCAACTCCATTACCAAAATCCCAATCCCTCAATGTTACTCTGAGGCAAAGGACTCTAAAGAATGGTGTGAGGCGGTAGACAAAGAATTTGGAGCGATGGAATCAACAGGAACTTGGGAAGTAGCTACATTACCAGCTGGGAAGAAAGCAGTGGGGTGTAAGGTTTTGTATTCTCTGAAGTTTAATGCTGACGGTTCTCTTGAGAGGCGTAAAGTTCGTGTAGTTGCGAAGGGATTTACACAAAAGGAAGGCTTGGATTATACTGAGACTTTCTCCCCTGTAGCCAAACTCACAACTGTTCGTTTCTTATTGAAAGTTGCAGCATCTAGAAACTGGTTTCTTCATCAGCTTGATATCTCCAATGCGTTCTTGAATGGAGACCTGGATGAAGAAATATATATGAAGATACCTGATGGATATGCAGAGAGGAAAGGAATAACATTGAATAAGACTGATGTTTTTCGCTTGAAGAAGTCTATATATGGGTTGAAACAGGCGTCTAGACAATGGTTTCTTAAATTCTCCTCTGCTCTGTTGCGTTTGGGATTTGTTACTGGTACAAGTGATCATACTCTCTTCTTGAAAACGTTTGATGATGGTCACTTCCTTGCAGCATTGGTATATGTGGACGACATTATTTTTGCTGGTTCAAATGATCAAAATTCAAGACAGTTAATTCATGATCTTTCACAACAGTTCAAGCTTCGTGATCTTGGTGCTCTGAAGTATTTTCTAGGCTTGGAGATTGCTCGAACAAGTCAAGGAATCTCATTGTGTCAACGTAAATATGCACTTGAGATACTGACTGCTACGGGTATGTTAGGCTGCAAACCTGTTTCTACACCTATGGTTCCTAACTTGCATCTTGCTTTGAAAGATGGTGATCTGATTGATGAGCCTGGGAGATACCGAAGCCTTGTTGGAAGATTGATGTACTTGACTATTACACGTCCAGATATTACATATGCTGTTAACAAGCTATGCCAATTCTCCTCTGCTCCTCGTACTACTCATCTCAATGCTGCTTACCGAGTACTGCAGTACATTAAGGGAACTGTGGGACAGGGACTCTTCTATTCGGCATCTGCTGACTTGACCTTAAAAGGTTTTGCTGATGCTGATTGGTCATCTTGCCGAGATAGTAGACGTTCCACTACAGGCTTATCAATGTTTCTTGGAGACTCTCTGATTTCATGGCGGTCCAAGAAGCAGGATACAGTTTCCTGTTCGTCTGCAGAAGCAGAGTATCGGGCATTGAATAGTGCTTCAAAGGAGATGATTTGGCTTATCAAACTGATGAATGATCTGAAGGTACCACGAACTCAAACTCCCATTCTCTTCTCTGATAGTACTGCAGCGATCTACATAGCTACAAACCCGGTTTTTCATGAAAGGACTAAACATATTGAAAATGATTGTCACTTTGTCCGGCAATGGCTTGATCGCAAGGTTCTAAAGAGTTTTCATGTTCGTACAGCTGATCAAGTAGCTGACATTATGACTAAGGCTCTGTTTCCTCATCAATTTTATCATCTTATGTCCAAGATGAGTCTTCATAATATCTATGGAAGCTCATCTTGAGAGGGCCTATTGGTTTATAGTGGTTTATATTACCGGTTTGTTCGGTTTACAGTTTTGATTTAGATTAGTTGGTTAAACCACGTTTGTATATATACACTTGTAAATCATCATTTTATTCAACAAGAGATATTTTACATGAATTTTCTTCTTCTCTCCCAAGCTAACTGATCGTAATAATATCTTCCATGAATACGTTGATGATAGTGATGTTTCTTGGGTCACACACGATATGAAGGAGCTATCAATCAAACAAAAATATATAAGAAGAAACAAGTTCCAGATGGGAAACACGATTTATTAACAAATGTTATCACAACTCATACTTTCTTTTGGGTCAAATTATCACAAATCATACTTAGAAGTTCAAATTCTCTCAGGAACTTGAGTCTAGGTAACTCGTCAGCAGTACTCTTAAGACAAATTAAATTTTGACCCGCCCTTAAAAAGGCGGGTATATTTTTGTTAACAAATTTATTAATATTTGTGTTAGTTCACTAATGTGTTTAAGCATGAGAGTTTAATTTTCAATTTGAATACCAATTTGGTGTTCATATTTTTTAACAAAAACCTGCAATATAGAAGTTAAATTATTTATGCGATTAAGGGATCCATAACTTAAATACGAATTTGAATTTGAGAATATTTTGTTTGATTCCTGAAATATTCTTTCTCTGTTATGTACATACGTAGTTAAAAAATAGGTATGGGCGTGTTAGTAGCTAGCAATCAAATATTAGTAACATAGAAACAATCATTAAAATATAACCTTGTTGTCACCTTTGAGAGATATACGTTCCACTACATGAAATTTGAAGGAGTTTGTGTGGAGGGTGCTGTAATTTCTGATTTCATCATGCTGTAACTCTTATTCATTTGTTTGATTATTATTGGACCAATATAAAAACTCATAAAACTTTGCTAAGATATAACTAAATTATATCATGTCCATTCTCTTATATGATAGACCAATTCGTGTATTTTATATTATTTTAATTTAAGCCCAATCGTGAAGTTAATTTTAGATAGAACTTATCTATGTATCCAAACAATCTTTTTTTTTTAAGTCTGGTATTACTATATCCAAACATTTCAAATGGTACTTCTACTTTAATAAGATAGATTGACATGTACTCAAGACACGACGAAACCAAAAATCACCAAAGGACATAGAATATGAGATTTTTCAATTTCTCAAAGTCAAATGACTAATTGATTTGTTAATTCCATACTGGTACAACAGGTCGACAACATCAAAACTATCTTGCTCCAGGACCCACCGAAGTATCCAAGACAATGCTCATTTGTTGAGGTTCTAGGCCTCCATTCTTATTCATTCTCGAGTTTTCACACACAATGCACTCTTTTAGCTCGCTAATAACCTGAGACATGGTTGGTCGTTTTGAGGAAAAAGGATCAGCGCATGCCATTGCCAGCTCAACAGCTCTCCACGCAGATTTAGAGTCATAAGCCCCGCCAAGGTTTGGATCCATGATCTTAGTTATATCACCTCTCTTAAGCGTAGAGCCAACCCATTCTGTTATGTGAAACTTTTCAGAGATCACAGGTTGGTTTGTGATCATCTCCAATAACACGACCCCGTAACCATAGACATCACTCTTCTCAGCCAACCTACGTGTACAAACATATCTGCAAGACAGGAATACGGTATATACTATTTTAACCATTGAGGAAGGTATAGAAAAATTAAGATTAAACATGTGTTAGTTTGTATATGAAAGCTAAAAAGAAACTTACTCAGGATCAAGGTATCCATGAGTACCAGCAATCACTGTTAATTCATGAGACTCGTCACCACCTTGAAAAGATCTTGAGAGCCCAAAATCAGCGAGTTTTGCCTTGAAACTCTCGTCCAACAATATGTTTGCAGTTTTGACATCTCTATGAACCATCGGCGGTGTGCACCCAGTATGTAAGTACTCCAGTCCTGTGAAAAGGAATAATGTATTGACTGATTCGTTGTAATCCCAGTTGTATAGATATCTTATCCTAAGGTTTAATAAGTTAGTACAAACCTAGTGCTGCCTCCAAAGCTATTTGTAGTCGAATTCTCCAGTTGATGATGGATCTACCTTCTTTTCCTGTATATTAGATTATCACATCTACTTCTAGATTCATAAGTTAATGCAACACGTGAAATAATAATAAAAAAAAAATCTACCTGTCAAATGTTGTTTCAAGTCTCCATTGGGCATAAACTCATAGATGAGGGCCAAGTGATGTCCTTCAAAGCAATACCCGACGAGGCTCACCAAATTTGTATGGTGAACTCTTAGAAGAAGATCAACCTAAGGTAATATATTCATTTCAATAGACGATTTACATTCATAACTGATGCTAAAAACATATAATACCTCTGCTTTGAATTCTTTATAGCCTTGAGTTGAAGATTGAGAGAGTAGTTTAACGGCCACTTGTTCAGAGCCATTAATAGAGCCGTGATACACCATGCCGAATCCTCCTTTACCTAAAACTCTTTGGAAGTTATTTGTCATTTTGGTGACCTCTAAATATGTGAACCTTCTGCTGTTCGTTGTAGCAAATGCATCATTCACAGTAGGCGTACTTTGTAGCGGAGGTAGATCTGTTCATCAGAATAAGAACGTTACCATATCTTTCTTAGTCTGCATCTCTTTTTCTAATGTAAAGGAGAAATGGCATTCAAAAGATTATAAGTTTTCTTATTTGATTGTCTCTCATGAAAATACCTTCTTCCGTCTTTGATCTTTTCTTTCTGAATACAAGAAATAGAACCAATACAGCAATGGCAATGGCTGCAGAAGCAACTGATGCAATAATTGGCACATAAACGTTATTCTTAAGTGGTTTTCCACTTGAATCGGAGACACGAAGCCTTGGGTTTCCTTTGACACTGTAGTTAAGGACATCAAATGCACCAAAGTGTTATAGAGATAATGATAACTGATACATTTTCAAAAGCTATGTGGAAAGTTTTGGTTATCTTACGATAGCTCTAGTCCGTTCCTTTGTAAGGCTTGAGGAAGTGAACCATTAAGATTGTTCCCGCTTAAATTTCTGTTAAAAAAATGACTATTTATCTGAGTTGAATTTTTTGAAAAATAATAGAAAATATATTGAGGAGAAACTTACATGACCAACAACGATTTCATGTTGCCTAGAAACTCTGGCACTCCTCCAGTCAAGTTATTATTCGACAAGTCCCTAATGATAGCAAGAAGTAATAAAGACATGAAGGTTGATCAAGTTCATTCCAATCCCATTATATAATATCAATTTCTCGTTCTCCTTACTTAACAATGGTCATACTTACAGTTTTTCTAGTTGCGTAAGACTTTGAATGGCAGTTGCTATGGTTCCAGTTAAACCACTTGAAGACAAGTTTCTAGTGAAATGTTCAAAATCGCATTCAAAGTGTCAATTATTAGCAGAACTTAAGGCGTGTGTGAGCGTGTGTGCAGTGTACTACTAAAAATTTCAACTTACAAAGTAGTGATTCTTGGTGGGATCGACACAACCGTGTTGGTGCAGTTTAAACCGTCCCACCTAAGCCTCTGAGGGACGCATGGATCACCTTGCCAGTTGATTCTACTTAATGCATAGCTTGCGGCGATGCTTCTAATAGCACTCACTGACATCGGAAAGGTTTTAATGTATTTAATTATCTGTTGTATAGTAAGAACGCATAGAACTGGAAAAAGAAAGTCACGCACCGTCACTTTCATCCGTTGCGGACTGCCGAAACTGAATGACGGTATAGACTTCATAAGCATTAAGTAGAGGTGGATGAGTTGATCTGTTGGTTCGTATCAGCTGAACACTGCATTTCCCTCCATCGCAAGTTCTCGGTGAACGGCTAGAGATAGTATTTATTCCTAACTTTGAAGGAGTTAGAGGGCCAAAAGATGTTTGTCCATTCCGTACCAAGTTGAATTCCCTGGTTTGGTTTGCTTGCAAGTCTTGGATCTCAGAATAGTGTGTGTACAAGTAATACTGGTCATCAGGATTTTCTAAACTCCATTCAACCGTCAATGGCGCACTGGCATTAGTAGGTGTGGCAGCATTTTTTAGTGCATCTTTCGGTGGAGCATATTTGTTGGTATTATCCACGTCAAGAGTGGTGGAAATATTGGTCCATTCTATCTGAAAGTATGATTCCCATATGCGATCATATATATCGCTAGAGTACCTGGCAACAAATGTTGTTTCAGAAATTGATTATGTCAGTCTATTATTCGTGTACAAGTTCTTTGATAATAGGTACAAAAGAAAACATATCGAATGAGAACAAAAACAGAGAAATAAATCAAGAAGAGTCATTCTTCAGCTGATGCTGACTCACCTTAGATTAGATCCTGACTTTCTAAGATAACTCCGATGGTGTAGATTCAAGGAGCCAGAACTAGTGGTATAACAACCATTTTCTATTGGCCGTAATTCCAAAGTCGATATTAGCGGTGTAGTTTCGCCGGTTTTAACAAGACAAATCTGCAACGAGTTTGATGTTGGCCTGTGTAAAACTTCTACCCTTGAACCATTCACCATTTTTTTCAAATCTATCTCGGTCCATCGATTAGGTCCAAGGTAAAGATCGAACACTGGTTGAACGTTAAGACCATCGTAATTTCCGTAAGTAAATGTAGCCCTGATCAAATATCTACGCCATGACTGCACATTCAGACTGTAGCAGTTCCGTGTTCCATCTGGAAAATATCTCACCGTTGTGTATGGCTTCATTAATCTACCCACCGTACTTGCCTGAATCTTACCAAATTTCCCACTCTGGATGAATGTTGCATCCGAGGAGAAGTTCAGCCCCGTGGTAGTCTCAATATAAGGAGACTGTTCGTTCGCAGGTAGCCCACAATCCAAACTGATAAACCCTGTTGAGTATTAAAATTTTTACCATAAAAACCAGAGTGCATTTCTGAGTACTAAAATAAAATTCGTCAAGTAGCCAAAAACAAAAATGTCTGTAGAAGACGTATATAGATAAAATAAGATACCTTGTTGGTCTTGAGCTTGAACACAATGAAAGATGGCCAACGTTGCAAGTAACACCAACCGAAGCACAAGAGAACTCTCCATATTTTCTCAACTCCCAAGGAAAAAAATGAAGAAAACCAGTGGCTAAGCTATGGTAGATAAATATATAGTATACTAGGGTCGACCCGCCCTTCGGGCGGGATGTTTATTATGTTCTAAAATTCATAACTTTAATTTTTTATAGTATTAAACAATCTTACGCATTATAATTTTACGTTTTATCATTGGCTGTAAAAAACTATTAAATAAATTATTAAAAAAAAACGAAAAGAAATCAAAATCACTCGGAGAAGCACTATTAAACAATCTTATGCATGATAAATTTGATCGTGTATGATCGGCTGTAAAGGTTCGCAAAGTAAAATAACCAAAAATGGAAAAACAAACAAAAATCACTTTCGATAAGCAATATAGTTCACAAACATTTGCAACCTTGTTTTCACAACACACGGAATACTCACATTGTTTTCCAATTCATCGACTGGCAACCGACCATGATCCTTAGCAACACGCGTTATCGTGAATGTCTTATGATGCTGGGTGAAGTTGTACGCGTTGACTCTCACCTGGAAAGTGTAGGTCCTTCCCTCCATTTCTGCAATAAACGGTGGTATCATCGTCTCCTCAGGGTTCACCCCGTCTGCAGCCTGGTTACCAAAAACAAAACAGAGTTGAGAATCGCATCAAACGTGTGAACAGAGTCATGCATGTAAACAGGGATGTATTATACCAGCATATGTGCAGCTTCGCTTGCTCTGAGGCTATGCAGCTTCGTCAGTACCCCGTCAAACCAAACGAATGTTCCCTCGGCAGTATCATCAGATATTGCCATCTCCACACGATAGCTATACGAATGCAGCAGAGGCAATGTCAAAAAAAAAAAAAAAAAAAAAAAAAAACAGTCAAATGTATAGTGAAGTTATTTATCCAGGAAAACGCTACTTACCGAAGGGCTCAAACAGCGTGGGAATTATTACACCTCTCACACGTAAAAGCGGAGACAGTCCCTTCAATTTCTAGCTGCATACAGAGCAAGCCACATAACACCACCCCTTGAAACCGAAGACCAACATCGATGAAACCGAAGACATTCATGGTAGATACCGAAGACTTCTTTTTAGGTTTCGTTTTTCTTAATTACTATAAAACAGCTTAGGGCCAGACAACGTGACGAAGCCCAACGTGAGCCCAGTAAGAGTATTTGTGTGCAATTAAATGAATCGATGAATTAAATGACGAAGCCCAACATGAACAATTAAATGAATCTGACGTGTCAAGCAAAGAAGGCTCCTGTTTCCAGGCTGGAATCTGATGTGGCACAATATGGAGAGAGTCAAGTGAATTATATATAAATAGATAAGTCAGCATAACCCAAATCGCACAGTAAGAGAAGTTCTTGTTTGTTGACAAGTCATTAATTCCATGCAACGAGTAGGGAATAAACAACCAAACCCAAATCATACACTAAAAAGAAAGACCTTGTTAGGTCAATGGTGAAAATGTGTTTTCTTGTGCCAGATTCACCCGGGGAAGAAGGAAACAATATTATGTCCAAGAATGTATGGAGTTGACCCAGAAGCACGTTATGGATCATATTGTTACATCAAGGTATAATCAATTCCAAGCGTAATTTCCTTTTCTTTTCTCACTAAATTACCCGAACCGCAAGCAGACAACTCTGCAAATATTTGTTAGTGGACACGTCCTGGCCATATGTTAATTACTACAGAACCTAAATTTTCCCAGGGAATATCCAAGTGGCCAAGCTCATGTCCAAGCTTCATAATAGTAAAAATTTTATGGGTTCTCTTTTGGTTTGGGGCCATACTTCTATATCCAAAAGCGTAATCATTAACAACAGTCATGGCATGTCACTACGATTTGTACAGTCAGTGATTATACGATTCATATACAAATCAGTATCAGATCCTAAAGAGTCAAACACATTTTACAAATGAGCAAATCATAAAGAAACTGATCCTCTTACATATTATTATTACATGGTCATGGGCCGTGTTACGTTGTAGCACATACAAAACTATCTTGCCGTGGGAAATATCCCAGTGTAAAAGCTCATGCTCACTTCAGGCTTACACTGTAATCACAACTCATACTTGAAATGTAAAATTCTCTCGGAACTTGAGTTTAGGTAACTCACAAGCAGTATTCTTAAAACAAATTGACATGTACAGTACTCAAGACACCATGAAACCAAAAATCACCAAAAACATAGAATATGAGATTTGTCAATTTCTCAAAGCCAAATGACTAATTGATTTGTTAATTCCATACTGGTACAACAGGTAGACAACAACAAAACTATCTTGCTCCAGGACCCACCGAAGTATCCAAGGTAATGCTCATCTGTTGAGATTCTAGGCCTCTATTGTTATTCATCCTCGAGTTTTCACACACAATACACTCTTTCAGCTCACTAATAACCTGAGACATGGTTGGTCGTTTTGAGGAAAAAGGATCAGAGCATGACATTGCCAGCTCAACAGCTCTCCACGCAGAGTTAGAGTCATAAGCCCCGCCAAGGTTTGGATCCATTATCTCAGTTATATCACCTCTCTTAAGCGTAGAGCCAACCCATTCTGATATGTGAGACATTTCAGAGATCACAGGTTGGTTTGTGATCATCTCCAATAACACGACCCCGTAACCATAGACATCACTCTTGTCAGACAACCTACGTGTATAAACATATCTGCAAGACAAGAAGATGGTATATACTCTTTAACCATTGAGGAAGGTATAGAAAAATTAAGATCAAGCGTGTGTTTGTATTTGAAATCTAAAAAGAAACTTACTCAGGATCAAGGTATCCATGAGTACCAGCAATCACTGTTAAATCACGAGACTCGTCTCCGCCTAGGAAAGATCTTGAGAGCCCAAAATCAGCGAGTTTTGCCTTGAAACTCTCGTCCAACAATATGTTTGCAGTTTTGACATCTCTATGAACCATCGGCGGTGTGCATCCAGTATGTAAGTACTCCAGTCCTGTGAAATGGAATCATGTATTGACTGAATTTGCTGTAAACCCAATTGAATCGATATCTTGTACTACAGTTTTTAACTTAGTACAAACCTAGTGCTGCCTCCAAAGCTATTTGTAGTCGAATTCTCCAGTTGATGATGGATCTACGTCCTTTTCCTGTATATTAGATTGTTATATACATTAGAATTTTCTGATCAGTTCCATAAGTAAATGCTACATGTAGAAAAATATTACCTGAAAAATGTTGTTTCAAGTCTCCATTTGCAAGAAACTCATAGATGAGGGCCAAGTGATCTCCTTCATAGCAATACCCGACGAGGCTCACCAAATTTGTATGGTGAACTCTTAGAAGAAGATCAACCTAAGGTAATATTCATGTCAGGAAAATATTTTTCATTCATTTCTGATGCTAAAAACAGATATCATATTTTAGTTGGGAAGATTACAGAACTATGAATACCTCTGCTTTGAATTCTTTATAGCCTTGAGTTGAAGATTGAGAGACTACTTTAACAGCTACTTGTTGAGAACCGTTTATAGAGCCGTGATACACCATGCCGAACCCTCCTTTACCTAAAACTCTTTGGAAGTTATTTGTCATTTTGATGACCTCTGAATATGTGAACCTTATGCTGTTCTTAGCAAATGTATCATTCACCGTTGGCGTACTTTGTGGCCGGGGTAGATCTGTACATCATAATAAGGACGTTACGGTATATATATATATATATATATTTTTTTTTTTTTTTAAAACTGCACCTCTTCTTTTAATGTAAAGGAGCAAGGACATTCAAAAGATTATAAGTTTTCTTATTTGACGTCATGAAAATATACCTTGTACAGTCTTTGATGTTTTCTTTCTGAGTACAAGGAAAAGAACCAATACAGCCATGACAATGGCTGCAGAAGCAACTGATGCAACAACTGGCACAAAAACTTTATCCTTCAGTGGTTTTCTACTTGAGTTGGAGACACGAAGCCCTGGGTTTCCTTTGACACTGTTGTTATGGACATCAAATGCAGCAAGGTGTTAAAGATAATGACTGATAAATTTTCAAAAGCTATGTGGAAAGTTTTGTTATCTTACGATAGCTCTAGTCCGTTCCTTTGTAAGGCTTGAGGAAGTGAACCATTAAGATTGTTCCCGCTTAAATTTCTGTCGAAAGAATTCTATGATCTGAGTTGAATTTTGAAAAGCATTATATAGTATGTTGAGAGAAACTTACATGACCATCAAAGATTTCATGTTGCCTAGAAACTCTGGCACTCCTCCAGTCAAGTTATTATTCGACAAGTCCCTAATGATAGCAAGAAGTAATAAAGACATGAAGGTTGATCAAGTTTATTCCCATCCATACATGTAAAGCCAATTTCTCCCTAGCCGTACTTAACAACGGTCATACTTACAGTTTTTCTAGTTGCGTAAGACTTTGAATGGCAGCTGCTATGGTTCCAGTTAAACCACTTGAAGACAAGTTCCTAGTGAAATGTTCAAAATCGCATTCAATTGTTAATTACTAGCAGAACGTTAAGAGTGTGTTATACTAAACTATTTTTTTACTTACAAAGAAGTGATTCTTGGTGGAATGGACATATCCGCGTTTGTGCAGTTTAAACCGTCCCACCTAAGCAGCCGAGGGAAGCATGGATCACCTTGCCAGTTGATTCTACTTAATGCATAGCTAGCGGCAATGCTTCTTATAGCACTCACTGACATCAGAAAGGTTTTAATATCTCTGAGTTCTCTACTGTATAATAAGAGCATAGAACTGGAAAAGGAAATTCACGCACCGTCGCTTTCATCGGTTTCGGACTGTGGAAACTGAACGACTGTGTAGACTTCATAAGCATTAAGCAGAGGTGGAAGAGTTGATCTGTTGGTCCGTATCAGCTAAAAACTGCATTTCCCTTGATCGCAAGTTCTCGGTGACTCGCTAGAGATAGTAGTTGTTCCTAACTTTAAAGGAGTTAGAGAGTCATAGTAAAGTTTTCCATTCCAATACATGTTGAATTCCCTGGTTTCATTTGCCTGCAAGTCTTGGATCTCAGAAAAGTGTGTGTACAAGTGATACTGGGCATCAGAATTTTCTGAACTCCATTCAATCGTCAATGGCGCACTGGCATTAGCTGGCTTGGCAGCATTTTTTTGCGCATCTTTCGGTGGTTCATATTTGTTGGCATTATCCACATCAAGAGTGGTGGAAATCTGGGTCCATTCCATCTTAAAGTACGAATTCCAAACGCGATCATAGGTATCGCTAGAGTACCTGGAAACAATGGTATTTAACAAAATTGATTATTGTGAATTTTTTTTTTGATTACTGTGTATTATTCATGTAAATGTTATTTAACAAATCACAGCACAACGGTACAAGCACACAAGTAAAAAAAAAAAGAATTAAAACAAACAAGAGAAGCAGTTTCTTGGGTTGAAGTTCGACTCACCTTAGATTAGATCCTGACTTTCTAAGAGAACGCCGGTGGTGTAGATACAGGGAGTCAGATTTAGTGATATAAGAACCATTGTCCAGTGGCCGTAATTCCAAAGACGATATTAGCGGTGTCGTTTCGCCAGTCTTAACAAGGCAAATATTCAACGAGTTTGATGTTGGGATGTGTAAGATTTCTTTCCGTGTACCATTCACATCTGTTTCGAAATCTATAGTGGCCCATAGATTAGGTCCCAGGTAAAGATCGAAGACCGGTTGCACGTTAAGACCATCGTGATTTCCATATGTAAAGGTAGCCCTGATCAAATATCTACGCAACGACGGCAAATATTGTAGCAGTTCCTTGTTCCATGTGGAAAATACCTCAGCGTTTGGTATGGCTTTCTTAATGTACCCACCGAACTTGCCTGAATACTACCAGTTTCTCCACTCTGGATGAATGTTGCGTCCGAGGAGAAGTTCAACCCCGTGGTAGTCTCCCTATAAGGAGACTGTTCGTTCTCAGGTAGCCCACAATCCAAACTGATAAACCCTGTCGAGTGTTAAAAATTTTACCATAAAAACCAGTGCATTTCTGAGTACTAATATAAAATTCTCAAGCAGCCGAAAACAAAAATCGTGTGAAGAAGAAATAGAAAGGAAGTATATCAGATAAAGTAAGATACCTTGTTGGTCTTGAGCTTGAGCACTATGAATAATTGCCAAAGTTGCAAGTAACACCAACCAAAGCACAAGAGAATTCTCCATATGATCTCTCAACGATCCCAAGGAAAAAAGTGAAGAAAATCAGTGGCTAAGCTATGGCAGATAAATAGCATATAAATCAGCATAACCCAAATCGTGTCAACGATATCAAGAATATACACTTTCCTCATTCTCTCCATCGTATCAATTAGAGTTAATGTATAGGAATATTCTAACTTGCTCAACACTACTACTTGTGTATAAATGTACTACTCTTGTATCAATAGAAAATCATCCTTCGATCATATGGTATCAGAGCGTACGATCTAACCTAGACCTAAATTTTTTTTTCCAGCCTCTCTCTTACGATCTCTCCCTTCTTCCCCTACTCTTCCCCTATTCTTCTACCTTCCCTAACCATCAATGGCGACCACTGCACCCACCACGACAGCAAACCTTGATACCCTTGTCACCAACAATGGTTCTCTCCTCAACGTCAACACCTCCAATGTCACCAAGCTCAACACCTCCAACTACCTGATGTGGAGCCGCCAAATCCAGGCGCTGCTTGATGGCTACGATCTGTCTTCCTACCTCGACGGATCTAAACCAATCCCACCAGCAGTCATCACGGTTGGTGACAAAGAAACACCCAACCCGGAGTTCCTGGTTCACAACCGTCAAGACAGGCTTATCTTCAGCTCTCTCTTAGGAGCTATCTCTCAAACCATTCAGCCGATTCTCTCGAAAGCCAACACCTCTGCAGAGATCTGGACTATCCTAGCATCCACCTATGCCAAACCAAGCAGAGGTCACATCAAACAAGTCCAAAACCAGTTGAAAAATTGGAAGAAGGATACAAAGACCATCTCTGAGTACCTTCAAGGCATCTCTGCTCGTGTGGATCAACTGGCGCTACTTGGCAAAGTTCTTGATCTTGAAGATCAAATCGAGCTTGCTCTGGAGGGATTACCTGCTGACTACAAGCAAGTGGTGGACCAGATCGAGAGCCGTGACACTCCACCAACGTTCAATGAACTCCATGAAAAGTTGTTGAACCATGAAGCACGACTTCTCTCTGTCCAAGCCTCTCAGTCGTTTCCAGTCACTGCGAATGTTGCATCTAACAACTACCGTCCGTACCAGAAGAACAACAACACTCGCAACACACAGTGGCAAACCCCCAATCACCACAACCCTACTGGATCTCGTCCTCCGCGTCCGTATCTTGGCAGATGCCAAATCTGTGGGCTCCAAGGACATAGTGCTCGTCGTTGTAACCAACTGGCGCAACATACTGGTCTGCTCCCTGCGCCTAGAGGCTATCAACCTCGAGCAAACTATGCCTCTCCTAATCCGTGGCTTCTTGACTCAGGCGCAACTCACCACATAGCGTCGGACTTAGCAAACCTCTCACTGCACCAGCCATACTCGGGTGGAGAAGAGGTTATTGTGGGAAACGGAGCAGCCTTGCCAATCAACCAAACTGGTTCAACTCTCTTAAAAACTTCTACTCGCCCTCTTCATCTAAATAATATTCTTCATGTTCCTGCAATACATAAGAATCTTATTTCAGTATACAAACTATGCAATGCTAACCAAGTCTCGGTTCAATTTTATCCCTCTTGTTTTCAGGTGAGGGATCTCAGAACGGGGGTCCCGTTACTCCAAGGCAATGCCAAGAATGAGCTATATGAGTGGCCTATCTCCCTGCCTGTCGCCTCTACCTTCCACACAGCCACCCATAACCTCAAAACCACCATCTCAGACTGGCATTCAAGACTAGGCCACCCATCCTACCCTATCCTTAAAACTATTTTATCTCAATTTTCTTTGCCTTATTTCAGTTCTATGTCTCAGTCTTTATCTTGCAGTGATTGTTCTATTAATAAAACCCATAAACTATCTTTTTCAGAAAGTTCTATCTCCTCTTCTCGTCCACTACAATATCTTTTCTCTGATGTATGGACATCACCTATTCTTTCAATCGACAATTACAAATACTATCTCATCATTGTCGATCACTACTCTAGATATATATGGCTATACCCTCTCAAACTCAAATCTCAAGTAAAAGAAACCTTCATTCGATTCACTGCCCTAGCTGAAAACAAATTCCAAGTTAAAGTTGGTACCTTATTTTCTGATAATGGAGGAGAGTTCATTGCACTCCGTGACTTCCTCGCCTCCAAAGGTATCAGCCACCTCACCTCCCCGCCCCACACCCCTGAACACAATGGCCTCGCAGAGAGACGACACCGCCACATTGTGGAAACCGGTCTCACTCTCCTCACCACCGCCAAACTTCCTCTCCAATACTGGACCTACGCCCTCTCCACTGCCGTGTACCTCATCAATAGGATGCCTACCCAAACCTTATCAAACCAATCTCCCTACCAAACCATCTTCAAGGAAAAACCCAATTACACAAAACTCAAAATCTTCGGATGCCTTTGCTTCCCATGGCTCCGGCCGTATACACCTCACAAACTAGCTCCACGCTCTATCCCTTGTATCTTCCTTGGCTACTCCTTAACCCAAAGCGCCTACCTCTGTTTGGATCAAACCACGAATCGAGTCTATGTTTCTCGACACGTGAAATTTGATGAAACGACCTTTCCTTATACCCCTCCTGCTCCACCGTCTTCCTCCATCAATTCTGAAACTCAAACCGCTCATCACTCCCCACCAACCCATATACCGATACCCACTCCGCCGCTCAATATGGCTCACTCGGCACCCTTAGGAGGAACGGCAACTCCGGACTCTGGTTCGTCGCCTGAAGCAACACCGGAACCGGCACAACCACCGTCGCCAGCAGCTTCTCTGAACAAAACGACTCCGATCAGACCTCGTCGTCTCACAACGACGACAACGAAGCTCTCCCTTCTGCAGAAGATAACTCTTCCTTAAGTGGATCACAAAGTCTGGGCCCAGATTCTAATATGGCCCAATCACCTCAGCCCACAGCTCAGTCTCAGGCCCAAGCTACATCAAACTCAAGCCCAGGAATATCTCAGCCCAATCCGCCTTCTCCTCCACCGTCTCCTCCAGCGACTGTCTCTGCTCCCATTCAAAACCAACATCCGATGCAGACTCGTGCTAAGAATCAAATTCGAAAACCCAACCAACGCTTTGGTCTCTCAGCGCTCATTCACGCCGGCGGAGAAACGGAACCCACAACAATCACTCAAGCTCTCAGACACGACAAATGGAGAGCCTCTGCTTCTGCTGAATTTGATGCTCAAGTTCGAAACCGCACATGGGATTTAGTTCCCCCATCTCCGAAGCAGCATGTGATTGATTGCAAATGGCTTTTCCGACTCAAGTACTTCCCTGATGGCACCATTGACAAACGAAAGTCGAGACTGGTCACAAGAGGCTACAAACAACAAGCTGGGATTGATTACTTTGAGACTTTCAGCCCTGTGATCAAGTCCACTACGATCCGAACGGTACTCAATGTTGCTGCAAGTAGAGACTGGTGTCTTCGTCAAATCGACGTCAACAATGCTTTTCTCCAAGCCACCTTGACTGAGGAAGTCTACATGACGCAACCCCCTGGTTTCGTTGACCCCGACAAGCCCAACCATGTCTGTCGTCTGAACAAAGCCATCTATGGCCTCAAGCAGGCTCCCCGCGCGTGGTACGACGAGCTTCGGACCTTCCTACTTCAGCTGGGATTCAAAAATTCAGTCGCAGACACGGCCCTGTTTGTTCTCCAACACGGTACCACACTGATCTATCTACTTGTTTACGTAGATGACATTGTCGTAACTGGAAACAATCAGACAGTAGTAGAAAAAGTTCTCTCAAGTCTTGCCAACAGATTCTCTCTCAAAGACATGGGTGAACTGTCCTACTTTCTTGGTATTGAAGTTGTACGCAGCTCACATGGACTTCATCTCAGCCAAAGAAAGTATATCTACGATCTCTTACAGAAGTTTCAGATGCAGGATGCCAAACCAGCCTCGACACCGATCGCAACAAATCCAAAGCTCACACTGTCTGGTCAGAAACACGACAACCTCACAGAGTACAGAACTCTAGTCGGCAGTCTCCAGTACCTTGCATTCACCAGACCAGACATTGCTTATGCGGTCAACAAGCTCTCACAGTTTATGCATTCTCCAACCACTGATCATTGGCAAGCTGCCAAGAGAGTGCTGCGATACCTAGCTGGGACGCCTACCTACGGACTGTTCTATAGCAAGTCTAATCCTCTCTCCCTACATGCGTTTTCAGATGCAGATTGGGCAGGAGATTCAGATGACTACGTCTCAACAAATGCCTACATTGTCTACCTTGGAAAACATGCTATCTCTTGGTCAGCCAAGAAGCAAAATGGTGTTGCTAGATCATCAACTGAGGCTGAGTATAGAGCGGTTGCAAACACGGCAAGTGAGCTCAACTGGACTGGTCATTTGCTCCATGAGCTCGGGATTCAACAGCATGCTTCTCCTACTATCTACTGTGACAACATTGGCACCACCTATCTCTGTGCAAACCCTGTTTTCCACTCAAGAATGAAGCACCTAGCACTTGACTACCACTTCATACGGAATCAGGTACAAGCCAACAAGCTCAGAGTGTCACACGTCTCCACCAAGGACCAACTAGCTGATGGACTTACAAAGCCACTTACCAGACAACGCTTCACGCTTCTACGTGACAAGATCGGCGTCACTAAAGGTCCTTGATCTTGCGGGAGGATGTCAACGATATCAAGAATATACACTTTCCTCATTCTCTCCATCGTATCAATTAGAGTTAATGTATAGGAATATTCTAACTTGCTCAACACTACTACTTGTGTATAAATGTACTACTCTTGTATCAATAGAAAATCATCCTTCGATCATAAATCGCACACTACGAGAATTTTTTTTTTTTTTTGACAAGTCAATAATGTGTTTCCACCATGCAACGAGTAAGGAATAAACAACCAAACCCAAATCATACACTAAAAAGAAAGACTTTGTTAGGTCAATGGTGAAAATATGTTTTCTTGTGCCAGATTCACCCGGGGAAGAAGTAAACAATATTATGTCCAAGAATATATGGAGTACCCAGAACCAGAAGTACGTAGGGTACATTGTTGGACATTGTTCCAAGCGTAATTTCCTTTTCTTTTCTCACTGAATTACCCGAACCGCAAGCAGATAACTCTGCAAAGATTTGTTGGAGGACACGTACTGACCGGCCATATGTTAAATACTCGCAACCTAATTTTTTCACAAGGAATATCCAAGCGGCCATATGTCAATCTCATATGACCGGCCATATGTCAATCTCATGTTCAAAAGTTCTTCAAAACATCTATGGGTTCTCTTTTGGTTTGGGGCCATTCTTCTATATCCAAAAGCGTAACCATTAACAACAGTCACGGCATGTCACTACGGTTTGTACAGTCAGTGATTATAAGACTCATATACAAATCAGGTTCAGATCCAAAATAGTCAAACACATTTTACAAATAACCAAATCATAAAGAAACTGATCCCGTTACATATTATTACATGGTCATGGGCCGTGTTACTTTGTAGCAGATACAAACTATCTTGCCTTGGGAAACATCCCAGTGCCAAAGCTCATGCTCACTTCAGGCGTACTTTGAGAATCCATATTCATATTTCTCCTGGAGTTTGCAGATACAAGACACTCTTTCAGTTCATTAGCAATTTGAGACATGTTTGGTCGGTTTATCAGAGAAGGATTCACACACGACATTGCCAGTTCAAGAGCTCTCCATACAAGAAATGGAAATGTGGATGAATCAAATGTGTCCCTGTGCAGGTTTGAACCCATCATGATCTTAGTAATATATCCTCGGTTAGGCTCAAACCCAGCCCATTGTGTTATGTGAGACTTTTGACGGGATTGGTAAATCACGGCTGGTTTGTGATCATCTCATATAACACAATACCGAAGCTGTACACATCACTTTCCTCACCCAGCCAACTAGTTAGATAGTACCAGCGGACATATTTTTGTTTTAATTTTTCTTGAAAATTTTAATTTTTATATTTATGTTATTTTTTAATCATATTAGTGTTTAATATTAATTTAATTTAATATAATTTTTGGTAACTATATTAATTATGTCAAGTTTCATAACTATATATATATACCATATGCATTTCATAAATTACCTTTAAATTTTATTTCTAAAGTTTACATTATATTATATTTTCTTACTAGTTACCTAACATAATTAGTCGACAAGAATATTTGTACCCAAAAAAATCGATTCGGAATCGACCAAAAAATCAAAGTCTTATACTCTATTAGATCTAGACTATATACTCAGGATTCTTAAAATGTTATATCTGAAAACAACATCAAATCCAATCCACGCCGAAAACTGAACATTTTTTTTGAGAAAAATAAATTTTAATATATTCTGATATATATATATGTAAATGAGTTAATACTTAATATAGTATTCACTGACTTTAAGTAAAATCACATTTAATAAATATGTTTTAATCAAATAACCTATTTAAAACCCATTGAACTAAAACCCATAGAATATATTTTTATTAAATAATACTTCCATACAATTTAAATTAGATATTGGGCATATAATTAGGTACCAAATAGAAGATGGATATGTTATATATTTAGATGAGAATAAGTAGATCTCGATTATTATACTGAAGTGGTGGTTACATCCGCAATATATAATTTGATGCAGTTAATATTTTCTTAAATATAGAGAGTTGAAAATAATTAGCTGGTCATATTTTTTAATTTAACAGAACCGATTATACTCATTTTCAACCACCGCAGAAGAAAATGAGAACTCATTTTCAGCACATTGTAGTTGGTTGACTACTGATTGATATTACACTGGATCAAGGTATCCATTTTACACATAACCAAATCATCTGATTCTGTTATAAATACTAGTTATATTGGGCCGGTTTTGAGTGGGCCACTTAAAATCTTTGATCGGCCCATGAATTTGGATCCAATATAAGTCACGTATCACACTCGTCACTTTTATCGTCTAACGCGAAGCAGTCAACAGGAGCCGAAGTTTTAGAGAGAGTATAGAGATGAGGTTGTTCGATCCATGGCCAGTGTTCTTCAAGAGGGAATGGAAACGTTGCTGGCCGTTTCTCACCGGTTTCGCCGTAACCGGCGTCCTCATCACCAAGCTCACCGCTGGATTCACTGGTAACTCTTTTCAGATCTGTCCGTATTTTGTGGAATCAGATCGGATTTATCCGAGACTTTGTTATGTATTGTCGATTGTTGGGTCGATTGCTGTGGGAACCCTAATTCATTTGATTGATTTGCAGAGGAAGACGCCAAGAACTCAAAGTTCGTCCAACAACACAGGCGGTAATGTTCTTACTCTTTCGAATCAATCATTAGTGTCGCGTTTCAATGTTCATTTTACGATTTGGGAAATGAATTAGAAACTGAATGTGATTTGATTTCTCTGCATCTGTTAACAGCTCGTGATATTGTAATACTTATCAATCTTAACTCGTGATTTTGTCCTATGAAGTAACTATCGTCTTAACTAGCATTTTGTCTCATATCTCAGTGCCTAATGTTCGATTCTCTGCATAATCTGTTTTATGAGCCAATTTGACTATGTATTATATACTTCATGTAGATTTACTATAGGTGCTTGATCAGACTCATCTGTAAACTACCCTATTAATTATGACAAAAAGTCAAACCCTTGATTGGTTTGGTTATAAAACACTAACAATTCTCTTCACGTGTTCATGTTTGCTTTGAGTTTCAGGTGATCACTTGTGTTTATGAAAACTATTCCGCCAGCGCTTCTGCTTTCAAACCTATTCCAATAACATCAGAAGAGAGACTCTTCTCTTTTCCTTTCATATTTTTTTTTCACAACTCCTGAAACAAGCTTTTAAATAAAGCCTTACATTTGCGAATGATTGAATTCATCAACAAATCATTTTGGTTCCTAGCTACGCATTCCTCATTTGCTTTAAAATTTGTGCCGTCTGTTATTGAATTGAAAACTTGGTTTGGTTAAACAATAGAATTCAGTACAAACACCAAATATCATTTACCATCATTAGTGGCAAATCTCATCACAAGAGTTTAGTTAAGAAAACCATAAAACCTCAGAGCTTTCAGCATACGTCAGTAGCAATAGAACCTAGCATTAACCAGTTTGAGAAAAACCTAATCAATCGAGTTCAAGAATGCGGCAATTCTGTTAGAGTAAGAGCCACGCAAGAGATCACGAAAAGGCCTGAGCTTATTCACCAGATCCCAAAACAGATCAGCCGTAGCATTAACCTCCTCCGCCTGCGTGCCTTGTACACCACGAAATTGCCATACGTACCCCTGGCTAGTCTCATCAACCTGTCTCTTTGGCACTCCAAGAGCTCTTCCACCACCACAACCATCGACTCCTTCGTACTCAAAAGCTTCTCCACGATGTAGCTCCCATACTTCTGGAACAAAAGCCCAACGCAATGGCCACGTAGACTAACCGCAATGTCACGCGTGCAATGCAAGTCGTTCAGGTCAAGCACGTGTTGGACCACGAAGTTACCATAAGCATGGTAGCTGAAGGGGACGGCGTTCACCACGACCGCGTGCAAGAAAAAGGTTCTGAAGTGAGGATCGTCGTCCAACAGGGTTATGCAAAGGTTGAGCGCGACGCAGCCGTGTTGGTCACAGGCCAGATCAACCGCGTGCTCGAGAATGTGGGGGAACAATGCCTCTTTCATCACGTTGCTGAACACTCGCAGCCCTTGAGTGACAACTTTGGACGCCTCCTTGTCGGTCATGATCTCGAGGAAACTGCGGAAGAAAGCGGCGAAGAAGAAGGTATCCGCGTCGGTCGTTTTACCGAGGAGCTCCTGTAGGAGGAGGGAGCCGTTCTTGTTTCTTGCGATGCTCAAGAAGTAACGGAGTTTGACGTTAGGAACGAAGCCATCTTCCGAAGATCGGCTGCGTCTAACTCTGAGATCACTTCTCTAAACTGAGACGCACCACCGGTCATTAAGTTGCCCAACGATTGCATGAACGTGTCCGTTTCTTGAGGTGTAGTGGTGGCCGAGCGAAGTGCGTTGATTAAAGATCGATTATCTTCAGTGAGATTGACGACTCTTCTTGGAGGAGGAGGAGGAGGAACCATCGGAGACTCTTGTTCGAGGGATGATCTTGCGGCGGCAGAACGAGGCGTTGTCGTCATCGGAAAGGGATCGGCGCCGCCGTTCCGCAGTATATATACGTTAACTCTCTACGGAGTTAGTAAGGGTTTTTGTGGTGTGATTGTAGAGAATGAGAAAGTGTTGAGATCTGTACGTGGAGTGTTGATGCTTATTAAAGGAAAAGTAAAAAAAAATATATATATATGCATGGCGAGGTCGTTGGATTAATTTTTTTGGCAATGGTGAGGTAAAAGGCAAAGAGTGTATGGCTTTTCATTTTTGTGCCAAGTTTTTTTTTGAGTTTTATTTGTTTTATGTAAAGTTGGTTTTCTTCGTAATGCCCTGTCGTTTTTGCCTCACTTGCATATATCACTCACATGGTTTTATTTGTGATGATATGTTTGGTTTTATTATTACTCATGGATTTTTCTTCTCTGTGGGCGATTTTGTGGTGTTATATTCATGTTGTTTTCTGTAGGAATTTGCAAAGATTACATCCCAACTGTTTTTATTATATTTTCGTGTTTGTGAATTTTATCTTTGTCTTCAAAAAGAATATTCTAATGGAGATATGTTATTTGAGACCGAGTGATTGTGGTCTAGTGGTAAGGAGACGGAACTGGGACGCTAACACGTTTCATGGTTGATTCACCTGCTGCGCGAAACTAAGTCACAATTATCTTGGTCACCTTACACGGATATAGGCTTATGTTTTAGGATCCATTTGAATACCCGGAGAAAGGGTCTATCCATGGGTTGCACCTCCTCTTGGAAATTAGTCTGGGCCTCTCCATAGACTTGAGATACCCTCAGATTAATAAAAAAAATGTTATTTGAAGAAAAAATCATATACAAGCGAAAGAAAAAAAACAATGCAATATAATTTAAAAGATTGTTACAATATAAATTTCAAATAAACGCATAATTTATTATTATCATCATTATTTAGAAGATTGGTACAATACTTTATTATTCTTATTTATATTATAACCACAAAATTGAAAAATAAATGACTTAAAGTACAAGGTACAGAAATTCAGCTTCATAAATACTAGTCTCAAAAGAAAAGAAGAAATACACTATATGCCCTCCATATTGTCATTCTTTAGTCCAAGTAAAGAATTCTTTGGCCGGTTCTTTATTTTTCATTAAGGAAACGCCTTTAACTTCAGCAATATATTCGCGTATCTGACCGCATCGAGCTCGGGCAGCTCCTCTATATGCCCTCCATATTGTAAGATAAATTCCACTCTTTTTATCCCATAATCGACATTTCCATACTATTCTCGGTGATCCTTTCTCGTTAACCAAAAGACCGTTGATTGAATTGGGTAATACCATAAGGGTACCATGGGTTTCGCGTCTGTTTGACCAGCAGTTTACAGTGAGTACATGACCATTTCCAAATCGGTTTCTAAATAGTAAACTGTTTGGAGCGCATCCAAAACTCTCTTTAAATCCAAAACACATAGCAAGAACTAACATTAAAATGTGACGATTCATTTTTCTATCTAAAAACTCAATGACCTAATGTGTAGTATTTATATTTTTTTTTGTGTGATAAATAAGGTAATTGGCTAAATATAGACACACATATATAAACCAACTACTTATGGTCGGATGAGCATTCAGTGTCAGAAAAGTAAGGTAATTCCATAAGATCAGATCAGATAATTTAAACTTGCAATTTAATGTTGATCACTATAATTAAAGAAACCAAAAAGTCTAAGATCGTCGAAAAATTATGCAAGTGTAATACCGAGAAAGTCTCTTCGCATCACTTACTCTCTTCTTGGTAACAGAATGTATTTCATATGCTGGTCTTTAGCTCGCATGGATTCTTGTCTAATCTAAAACCAACTATCAGTTGCGAATAAGATGAATGAAGCAAACATTAATTCCAATTTGAATGGTTCAACAAAAATCCTAGACCAACTCTCATTGCAAATGAATTTCTAGTCCAACAAGATTCAGGTTTCGTTTATCGTTTACACTCTCGTGTTTCTCAATTGTCCTATGACCCTACGTTCTTTCTAGTTAATTACTCTAGATCATAGTATCACAAGCTATGCTGATGTAGAAATCTATGAATAACCCTAAAAATCAATGATTATCAGTTTGACATTAAGCTTATGAAATTTTTTAATTAATCTAACAAGTTGTTTACTCATATATAATAAAAGAAACATAAATCATAGACAGAATAACTGTATATAATATAGCTCGAGAAAGAAATACTCGAGTTCCAATTAATCTCTCTAAAGGTGTTTACTGATCTTCTTTTCAAAATTTTCTAATATAAAAAAAGACAATAATAATAATAAAAAAATAAAGCGTAGCTCAAACAGTTGGTTAAAAACATAATACCATCCACAATGAAGATGTTGAAGTTTGGAACATATCTATGTGGCATCAACAAGTGTTGTAAACTTTCAACAGCTGAAACTTTCTTTGTGTGGGTCTATGTCGCCACATGACTTAATTGGATTGGGAGAAATTGTTGGACAAATTTTTTAATTTTTTTTTTCACCCAATAATTCAAACTTATTTAATTTATAATAGAATTATTTTTTAGAAAAATAAAAATTATATCAAAATTCATGATTATTTGTGATCTATAAATATATATTATTTTCATTTCATTTGGATATAGAGAAAAAACGTCATTTTATTATTATAATCAACTATTTTAGTTTTTTTTTAATAATACTAATTATCACATAAATTTGTTTTAAAACGACATGTACATAAATAAAATAAAAAACTATTTAAAATATGTTATTTTAGATTTGAAGTTAATTATAATCAAATTATTAATATGTAATAATTATATTGCAAATGATAAATATAGAAATTAAAAATAGTGGGGTAGGGTGTTGAATCTTTTAAAACAAATTATTGTAGATGTTAAAAATGAGATGAGTATTGAATAAGTTAGGTGGAAGAAAGAGAAGATGATGTGGAATGTTAAAAAGAAAGAATGAGGGTGTTAAAAATGAAATGAGTGTTGAAAGCAATGACATGGTCTAATATAGGTCTACAACTTGTAGGAGTTTCTTTGCAAATACTGAAAACTTTGGACTAACTTGTAGTTCTGTAAACTTGTGTTGGCTGGCTCCAAAAGTAAGGGTGTCAAGCGACACTCATGAGGAATCGATCAACACTCAATCAAAATCACGACTTCGACTTCAATAATGAATGACAAATCTCATTACGAGAGTTTAGTTAATAAAAAACTTAAAAACTTTCAGCATATATCGTAGAACCTAGTAGGGAGCAGAGGCAGCTAACAAGGAGGGGGGGTCGTCAGCTGACCCCATTACTTAAAGTGTTTGATCAGACTGCTATAGATACATGTAGCTCAGTTTGAATCCTTAATGGATTTTGGATTTCACAGAATCTAAAACACTAACCATCTTCTGCATTTTTTCATGGTTAGTTTGAAATTTCGGCTGATCTGTAGAAGCTGAAAATACATAGCTGATTGCAATCATATATTTTTTTTTAGAATAAAAGGGTTAAACCCAGATCTATTAAAAATACAGATCTAACTCCGGGTGGAAGTACAGCCCACAGATAGACATTTTACTAGGCATTCAAAATGAACCGAAAATAATAGCCCATATCAGTGTAGCCAGTTGAGTTTAAACTCATATTCGCCGTATTGAGTTTTTAATTCCCTAGTGCCACTAGCCCACCACCACTGGTTTGCAACCATAAATTCCAAGCAGAAATATAATGATCTTCTAAATTATCGCGAGACAATTAAGCCGTTACACTTAATCTTGACTATGTGAAATCTTCGAAGTCTTATATGCACTTGAAGTTTGACCTCGTATGTTTTATTATCTAGTAGCTTATGTTCCAAGCAACTCAAAATGTTTGAACCCTTTGGCACATCTTGGTCAAGATTCTCTTATCCTGTTTCCTTAACCAACATTGTTATGGCTGATTTAATATACACCGTTAATTTGTGTATGTAGGAAATCGACTTCCAGACCATTTTCTTTCAGGACAGGGAAAAAAAACAAAGAAGAACGCAGAATTGATTTGATAACTGTTTGATGAAAAAACTAAGTAAATAGTTAGCAACTAGTAACGAAACCTATTTAACTGCAATAATAATTTTACTGAGCAAGATATATCTCCAATAGTGTTTCTAGAGTAGAGAGGAAATTAACTAATCATGATCCATCCGTTGCACATTGGAAGTTGGTCTTCATCACGTGTCAACTCTTGGGTCCACTCTTCATCCAGTTCTGTCAGTATAGATATGTCTCCAAGACGAGCATGAGGAGCGGATGCTGGTGGTTTTTGATCCTTGGAATCAATGATCGTGGTGAGAACAGCTTCTAATCCCTTTGACGCGTATATTTCCATGAGATCTTCTATCCAATCTCCTTCTTCTATATCCATGGCTTCGACTTGTTCATCCTTCTCGATCATGGTTTCTGTTGGTGGGGCCGTTTTCTCCTCTTCCACGGGTGCGGCAAAACAGATATGTTGTAAAGCATTAAGCATCGTCGACGTTGAAAAAGAATCCACGCTTGCCATCGTGTATTAGTTTTTTTTTTTCAAATTTGTATCAGACCACCGGTGTGCTGGGTTAGTGGCGTAGGGGTTTTGTTCTGTTGTGCTCCTAGTTCGAGTCTGGGTCGGATGCAAAGGCTGGTTCTGGGAAGCTCCTCCTGGAATTAAAAGAAAATTGTATGTGTTAAGATTTCTGTAGTGATGCGTATTTATACTACTTTAAGCTTTTTTTTTTTTGAATGACTAAGCTTTTTGTTTTAATACGTATTACCTTCTCCAGTAGGAAAATAAAGGTTAAAAGGTTTCCTTTCTTCTCCTGTAAATCATATATAGGATTTCCTTTATCGATTGTTTTTTTTATAGCAGATAATGAAGTTGTTATTTACTACTAGGACTAGGTTATATATAGGATTAACACAAATGATAGAGAATTGGGGATCAATGTCACTTTCCATGGAGTTTTCAACTCATATCCTGATACTTAATGCCGGAAGGCTAACCAATGGCATAATTGTGAAACTGAAATCCATTTTTTTTTAACAATGGTTAATATCTTACAACAAACAATATGAAAATAAACTCCTGATCACTTTTTTTTATTATAGGTAAATCACCACTACCTTATCATATAATCTATAATCCTATTGGATATGATAATCAACTAGCTAGCTATAACATATGCATTGATGAATAATTTTACTAATAATGATTCATGATGAAATTTTCCTTAAAACACTTACATTGAGAGACGATTCTGCATATAATATATTTTCGATAAACCTAGTCTTTTCGTAGCAAACGACCACAACAAATAATTCTGCTTACATTACTTTGAAACCTTCGATATACTTGATACTTTACAACCTATATTCAAAAAACAATGTATTGCCTGAGATTCAAACTCCATTTTTTAAACTAAAATTGCATTGTTTGGAATTCAAAACTATTGTAAATCATGATCTCTTCTATACAAAAGACTATTGCTTTCATGAAACAATATTCTATAAGATTATACACGTTCTCAACGCTTTTAGAGACAAAATCTTTAATGGCTTGAAAGAAACATGAGAATATCTAAACCAAGCTAAGAAGAAGACATTTCACTGCAATATTCGAGATTGTTTATTATTGCAAGCCAAGATCTTTTTTCAACTGAGCTAGCGTTGCTTCGATCTCATCAATATTGTCTTCTATACTGTTCTTCGTGCTATTACTACTATTCCCTGGTGATTTCCCCGTTGAGGAGCGTTCATCAAAATCAAATCTTTCTCCTTTTTTGCTTGATCCATCATTGTCTTCATCGGTTATGTTTAGTTCTTTCTCAAGAAACTCCACAAACTCTTCCCCAATTTCCTGATGACAAAAAAATAATGATAAGGTTTTAGTCTACATTCATCAGAAGTTCAGAACAAAGTTCCCAGGGTCAATAAAAAATCTAAAGTATACACATTACCATAACAAATCAGAGGAACTAGGTTTCTATAGAATCTGTAGTCTTTAGTTACAAGGTTTATTGAAGAAACTAAAACCATTTTGATCAGTAGTTTTGGGGCTTACCGCTAGTTCTTCCCAAAGACTTTTAGGTTTTCCTTGTGAAGACGCACTAGCTTCCCAGTTCTTGAACTCTTCTTGAAGATCTTTGAAGAAATCCCCTGTCAAATACCCCCACAGACAGAAAGTGAGCTTCTAAGTAAACAATTATACGATGTCCTGTGCATCAATAACTCTAGACGTGCCAAAAAAAAAAAGAAGAAAAAATCTAATTACAGAAAGAAAATAGATTTAACAAGGTTGCATCTACCGATTGTTATTTGAACATCCTTCACGAATTCACCTGCATTATAAAGTGTGCTGTGCATAAGATCACACTGACCTCAATCAACCCTAACTCCCCCCCCACCCCCACACCCATAAAACAACACATGAGAGAACAACACCTCACAACATTTACTTCTAACCACCAGCCACTAACGGCTTGAAAGCGTGGGTGCCTCAAATTCAGATTAAATTTCCCAAACACTGCACATCTTCACATATACTCTATTCAGCATTTATGTGAATACTTAAACCATTATGCTTCACATAAAAAAGTTTCCCACTTTACAAATCAGGATCCATTAGAAAGAAAAAAACCACATTTCATTACAACTTAATAGTGGTGTATTCAATGGGTTAGTCAGGGTTGGTGTTTTTACCAAGTCCATAGAAATCTTCCTCGACTTGACTGTTGCTGCTTTTCCGGCTTGTTTGTTGACCCGTAGAGTAACCAGACGACGCACGAGTATCTGAACCGTACTTACGCCGTGACTCAGAGTTAATCAAAATGGTGTACGCATGCTTTATCCTCAGAAACTTCTCCTGCGCATTTGCCTGTAACAGTGTACATACACCAAAGACAGAGATCCACTTAATACACATCAAAATGATACAAACATATAAGAGCATAGTTCCAGTTCGATAAGTAACCTCTTTATTAACATCAGGGTGATACTTGAGAGCAAGTTTGCGGTAAGCCCTCTTTATATCTTGAGGAGTCGCTGATGGAGACACACCAAGAACCTCGTAAGGAGATGCTCTAGCTCTCGGCACCATGATTCGATTCCTCTGTCGTCGTCTTTCATCGCAGCTCCGTCGGTTATACAACGAACCGCCGCCGCCATAGCACCGGTTCGTTACGGGAAAACCCAGAAATTTAATCCGATAAAGGAACTGGATTTGAGGAAGATGAGAGGAAAGGAAGAGACTTTGTGGTGTTGGAGACAGAACCGAAGATGTTGCGGCATACATCTGGTCTGTAGTTTGTCTCGATGGATCGAATGTCTGGTCTCCCTTGTTGGACAAATCGAATGCTGGTTTTCTCTTAACCGCTCTTCCGGTTTATTCTTAACCGTACCGTTCTTGTCTAACTTATAACCGCTAAACTCTGTTTCTTGTTTGAATAAAGTTCGAAGCTTTGACCTTCTTCACCCATGAACAGATTGCTCGTTTTCCGAGGAAGAAAGCTTCATGATCATCTAGTGGCATCTCTGTTGATGCGAATTGCAGCTAAGCTTGTTGGATGGAATGTGGGAAAGTTGCAGACGCTAAGAAGGTGTTCGATGAAATGCCTAAGAGAGACATTAGTGGTTATTTTGCTAATTTTAGAGAAATGAATGAAGAAGGTATAAATTTTGATGCTTTCATCGTTCCTAGTCTTTTTAATCTGCTTGGTCAAGAATTTGAGAAGATGATACATTGTACGCTGCTCAAGTGTTCGTTTGAGTCTGATGCTTTTATAGTTGTTAGCTCGCTTATTTGATATGTACTCGAAGTTTGGGGAGGCAGAGAATGCGGTGATCAGCGATTTGGTTGTGTTCAATGCTACGATCTCTGGTTAAGCTATTTTTTTTTTTGAATTATACAGAGGTATCCTGGCCCCACATAAGTGGTCCAGACTAGTCACGTGTTGCCACATGTCGGTCCTCTGTCCCTGGCGATGCCGAAATGTTAATTCCCCAGTAGCCGGGATTCGAACCCAGGTGGCGGAACTCACAGCTGTGAACCCTTTACCAACTGAGCTAGAAGCTCCGGTTAATCTCTGGTTAAGCTAACAATAGTCAAGCAGATGAGATTGGTGAAAGATATGTTTGTGGGAATGCTCTGATTGCAGGAGTTTCGCCTATGGGAAATGAAGAGAACGTACGTGAGGATCTTGAGATTGATGTGTTTGGATGGGTCACAAGCCCGACGTTGTGTCCTGAACGTCTACTATATCAGGCCTTGTATATAACTTTCACAATGTGAAAGCCTTTGAGCTTTTAAACAGATATTAATAGATGGTTTTAAACAGATTGGAGCTATATGCTTGTATGGTGGGTCTTCTGGGCCGAGCAGGGAAGCTTGTTGAAGCCTATGAGATGCTCAAGGCTATTGCTAATGCAGCCAGATTTGTTTGTGTGGGGGTGCTTTGTTAGGCGCGTGTAGGAATCATGGGAGATTGCAGATCACGGTTGGCAGAGCTCGAACCAGAGAACTCAGGGAATGAGTTACTTCTGTCCAATGCTGGTAGTTGGGAATGTGTTGTAAGAATGAAGAAGAAGACAATAAAGAAGAAAAGTAGAAGAAGTTGAGAAGGTTTGTTGGCTATTATTTTCGTATATAGACTTTAATTAGAAAAAAGACAAAGTAAGACTTTAACTGAAAGTCCAGCCATGGGCCACGTGTGTTTGTGCATGTGCTGGTCCTTCCTTACAGTTACCAATTAATAAAAAGCTTTCGGTTTCATTCTAATTATGAATAAAGAAACTAATAAAATCTTTAGAGCAGAGAAACAGCGAATGTCTCAACCTATATATCAGATTCAGACCAGATCAAGGTGAAAGTATTGAGAGAATGGAGGAAAAGCGAGTGAAGAGAAGGATCGTTTTAGTTCCAGTTCCAGCACAAGGTCATGTCACTCCTATTATGCAACTCGGGAAAGCTCTTCACTCCAAAGGCTTCTCCATCACCGTTGTTCAGACACAGTATAATCGAGTTACCTCTTCCAAAGACTTCTCTGATTTTCACTTTCTCACCATCCCAGGTAGTTTAACCGAGTCTGATCTCAAAAACCTCGGTATACTCCAGTTTCTGGTGAAGCTCAATCGAATCTGTGAGGCGTCTTTCAAGCAATGCTTAGGTCAAATGCTGGAGGAACAAGGTGACGGTGATGAGGTTGTTTGTGTTGTCTATGACGAGTACATGCATTTCTCAAAAGCTGCAGCTATGGAGTTTCAGCTTCCTAGTGTTGTCATGAAAGGTAACCAAGATTCTTAGCCTTTTTCCGAACCGGACCGAACTGAATTTTTTAGTTGTCGGTTGCATTACGGTTTTGAGTTTGTTTTAGTTCAGTATGACTTTGAAAAATAATTAGGTTTTGCTTGGTTTGAAATTTTCAAAATAAAAAACTGAAAAATAAAAAAATAAAATGAAATAACCGAAAGTATTCTAATCTTTAAATAGCTATACCAAAATCTAACCGAAATCCCAAAATCGGTTATTTTTGGAAAATTATAAAACCAAAAATAACTAAATACTGAACCAAACCAATTTTATTTTCGGTTCGATTATGGCTAAACCGAATTAACCGAAACCAAAAATACCCAAACCGAAAAAAACTAGGCCTAGTTTTTACATTCGTTTTTAAATCCATTAAGAGACCACAGTCTAAATGCTGTTTGGTTTTGTCTACTATGCAGATATTGATATGCAAGACAAGTTGTTTCCAGGGTTGCATCCTCTAAGGTACAAAGATCTACCAACTTCAGCATTTGGACCAATAGAGAGTATGCTCAGGGTTTACACTCAAACTGTTAACACTGGAACAGCTTCCGCTGTTATCATTAACTCAGCGAGCTGTCTTGAAAGCTCTTCTTTGGCACGGTTGCAAGAAGAACTACAAGTTCCAGTATATCCCATTGGTCCGCTTCACATTGCAGCTTCTGCACCTTCTAGTTTGTTTGAAGAGGACAGAAGCTGCATCGAGTGGTTGAACATGCAGAAACCAAGATCAGTTATATACATAAGCTTAGGGAGCTTAGCTCTAATGGAAACCAAAGACGCCTTGGAGATGGCTTGGGGGTTGAGTAATAGCAACCAACCTTTCTTGTGGGTGATCAGACCAGGTTCCATTCCTCCCTCGGAGTGGACAGAGTCCTTACCAGAGGAGTTCAGCAAGTTAGTTTCAGAGAGAGGTTACATTGTGAAATGGGCACCGCAGATGGAAGTTCTCAGACATCCTGCAGTGGGAGGGTTTTGGAGTCACTGTGGATGGAACTCGACACTAGAGAGCATTGGGGAAGGTGTTCCAATGATTTGTAGGCCTTTCACAGGTGATCAGAAAGTGAATGCGAGGTACTTAGAGAGAGCTTGGAGAAATGGGGTTCAGTTGGAGGGGGAGCTGGATAAAGAAGCTGTGGAGAGAGCTGTGAAGAGATTGCTTGTGGATGAAGAAGGAGCAGAAATGAGGAAGAGTATTGTTAATTTGAAAGAGAAGCTAGAAGCCTCTGTTAGAAGTGGAGGTTCATCGTGCAGCTCATTAGACAACTTTGTTAAGTCCTTGAAAACGAAGAATTTCAAGCAGCAAAGAGATAATTCATGTTCATAGTCAGAAGTGTATCAGAAGAGGTTCATTTAGCATTATATATCAATTGGCATAAAGAAAAAAAAGGACATTATTCTAATTTCTATTTGAAGTGTAATGATTTGGCAGTTATCACTAAATAAAAGAGTTGAAAAGCTTGAGCTTCTCTATTACAGTTGCTAAAGTTATTTTCACTTTGACACCAAAGACGGGGGAAGTTTCAAGGCCAGTTAGATTCAGTTGTTACATGTGTCATCTACCATGAAGATCTTGTTCTCTGCTAAAGCTGCTCTGAGCTTACTAATGGTAGAAGGAGAGAGTATGAAGAGAAGATCATGTCCCCTCAGGGTTAAGCCTCTTTGTAAAGGACACTGTGACAATCATGAAGTTAACATAGCAACATTACTAGTTCCTAGAAATTTGCACCATATCTAAATCTGAAAATTATTGTTGGATTGATCCAACAAAGATTCCTCCACTGAAGAATCTTCAGAAGAAAGAGTGGATGATTGAGTTTAGATATGAACCTGGTTCTTGATAGCAGGAATCTATGTCGAATCAATCCAAGATTCTTGCTACTTTTAATGTAAGTATATGAGGTGGAAAGAGCTTATTGTGGAAATGATACATTACTGGCTAAACTACTAACTCTTTAATAACAAAAATACTACTAACTAACTATTCGTGGACAAAGAAAAGGAAAACATAATGCCTTCGCTTCTAGTTGGAATGTCACTTTCTTCCTCTTGTTGGGATTTATTGGTGTGTACCCTTCGACATAATCAAAGCATAATATTTACTAATCAAGCAAGAGAAACGTGCCAATAGTTTTTTCCCGTTCATGAGCGTCTTCCATGCCCGCTTACTCGGTTCATATCTCATTCTATTCCATTCCATGCGAGGATTGATGCGTTAATTTTTCTAAAGTTCAAAAAATTGTTTACTAAATATGCAATCATCATAAGATCTTTTTTTTCTGCTTTGGCCTCATTTACGATATTGCGAATAATTTCTTGGTAGATCATCTATCTTTAAATATTACTCCAGTTAAAACATATTTTATAAATGGATGTAGGTGTGGGCAACCGGGGTCCCATTCGGGTTTCGGTTTAGTCCATTCGGATTTCGGATTTTTTTATACCAAAGAAACAGCCCCATTCGGTTTTTTAAAAAGTTCGGTTCGGGATCGGTTCGGGGTCATGCGGGTTCGGGTCGGTTTTGGTAACTTAGCAAGGTATCGGTACACCCCGGTATACTCTCGGGTTTTGGTTTTTAATCGGACTTTCGGTTCTTTGGTTCTTGATTTGTAGTGCTTTGTACCCAATTAATACAGTTAAACGAAAACAGAACATAAGTCAAACAGATGTGTAACTAACTTTAACAACTTCAGAGAATTGAGTGAAGCAAAACATGAAGTTGATTCAAACTTAAATAGATAAGAAAGCATAGAAACTGAAACAATCTTTATTGAAATGAAGAAAATCAACTAACAAACAAGTTTGATTCTCGTAAACAAAAGAAAGCAGAGAAACTGAGAAAAAAAAACCAAACTCTCAAGTAATGCAAAACAATGAAACATTATTCAAAGAAAAAAACGAAATTCATAAGAAATAAAACTTCAAACGCCAATCTTCATCTCAGCCTTCAACCTTCAAGCTCCAATCTTCAATCATCCAGACTTTGAGCTTGAAACTCTGAAACACAAACCAAATGACACGAAGTTAAACATTCATTACAGAAGCTGATAAAGAAAAACAAAGTGAAGAGGAACACAAACCTTTCTCAAGCTTGTCAAGCAGTTCCACATCGGCAAGCATCTGCTCGTTTGTGGGGACTTGTTCAGTTAACTTGATATCAGCATGCATCCACTGCTCAGTACACATGAGCACTTCAATCATATAATGGGTTAAGCAACTCCGATGAGGCTCCAAGATCCTTCCACTTGTGCTAAAAGCACTTTCTGAAGCAACAGATGAAACCTGCATGGCGAGAAGATCTCTAGCCATTTCTGCAAGAACAGGATACTTCATCCTGTGAACCTTCCACCATGAAAGAATGTCGAAGTCAATGCCAATCAAGAGCTTCGGATTTTCAACTGGATCCTTCAAGTACACCTCTAGCTCATCTCTTGTATCCTCTCCCTTTTCAGCAACCGTCTCCTTGTACACACAATCCATCCTCTCATAACCAAAATCTTCAACCACCAGCTTCATTGTATCCATACCTTGTTCTAGAGACTCTTGACTTGCATGAGAAGGTGCTTGATTCGGCTGAGAGGGTTGTCCAATAGAGCCTCTGAAACGAGTGTTGTACTCGTTGAACATGCTGTTGAGAAGATCACCAACAGTTTGAAGCATCCCTTTAGCTTCAACGCTGTCATTCCCATAAAGCTTTTCAAAGCAAAGCTTTGCAAAATGCATCTTCTTCCTGGGATCAAACACAGTCGCCAATATCAGCATCCGGTTGAAATTCTTCATGCCGTCCCAATACTTGAGGAACTTCTGTAGCATATCCGATGCTTTCACCTTCAACTCAGCATCGAAATTGTTAGCTAGTGCGGTCAGGTTCCTCTCAATTGTCACTATCTCACCATAGCACTTGTAGGAGTTGACCTTTGATGAGGCAGAGATCACCAGAGTGCTGTTGTAGAACATCACCAGAAATCGCTTGAGCTTCTCAACAGCACTCCAGTCTGCAGAAGTAGGTGGTCCACACCTCTTAGCTCCATTATCAGTCTCCATGAAGTAGTCATTATAGAGCCGATCTTCAGCTTCCATCCTATCAAATGCCACTCTGAACTGAAGAGCCCTAGACAGCATGAGGAAAGTCGAGTTCCACCTAGTCTTAATATCTAGAGGCAAGCTACCACGGCTCATTCTACCAGTAGTGACTCTAAGATCAAATGCATTCAGCCTACTGGTGGAAGAGCGCACGTACTGAACAGCATTCCTAATCGCTAACACATTATCCCCCACCTCAGTCAAACCCTCCTTAGCTATCAAGTTGATGATATGAGCAGAGCATCTCATGTGCAAAAAGTTTCCATCTAAAACTAAAGCATCAGGAGCAACCTCACGAAATTCCCTATCAAACCTCCCTAAAGCCGAAGTATTAGCTGTGACATTATCTACGGTAATGCAAAATACCTTCTCAATACCCCAGTCAGCGAGACACTCCAAGAGGACATTACAGATGGTCAGACCTTTATGGTCCATCACGTACTTGAAGCCGATGATTAGCTTCTGCAGCTGCCATGTAGCGTCAATGAAATGGGCAGTTATTACCATATAACTTGCACCTGAAACAAAAAATGAAACCAAGAAAACGTGTAAGCATCAGAGTGTCAATAACTTGCGAGACCCATATATTAATCAATTGACAAGTAAATTAGTTATAAGTATGATACCTGTGACGTGAGAAACCCATATATCAGTTGTCAGTGAAACTCTTTGTTTGGTTGAGCGGAGGATGTTTTTCAGAGACTCCTTCCTCATCACATACATTTCAACAATGTCTCTAGTTGCAGTCCTTCTCGAGTGAGGCTTGTAAAGGTTAACCTTGCAAGTGAAGAGAGGAAACATGTCAGTACAAGTATATAAACACAGAATATTAAAAAGGATCAGGGTTAAGGAAATTTATTACCTTTCTGCAGAAGTGTTTCCACGCCATGCTTTCAATGAATGAAAGAGGCAACTCTGCCACAACAATCAACTCATTAGAAGCCTCTCTGAAAACCGTCTCTGAGACTTTTGAGGAGTTCAGATTGCCTTCAGTGTTAATCACGGCTTGATTCTTTCCTTGACTTGTCAACCATGACTGGTAGGATTTGCAGATCGTCAGATGCTTTTGGAGGTTTGATGTTCCTGACTTGGTAGCACAGGAGAAGACCTTCTGACAATAGTGACAGATGCACTTGTCACGGCTGTCTTTGGTTCTGGTGTAATGCTTCCACACACCAGACCTAGGCACAACTGTTTTCTTCACCTTCTTCGACTGAGAACAGACTCCAGGAGTTGCATTTGCATCTTCTTCGTATTGCATTTCAACATCCATGCTGTCTTCGTCAACTTGTGGAAGCTTGGACTTGGAGGATGATGCAACCATCTGCAAAAGAAGAGACAACTCGTTAGAATCATTTATCTCCAATATGAACCAAACACAGTTTGCTATGTACAAGAAAACTATAAAGAAAAATACAGACTTGCTCTTACACGAAGCATGTAAAACATTCAAACACATTTGGCTGTCTATTAAAACACATCAAGAGATGAACTACCGTTTGCTTTTAAAGGAAAAATATGTATTACTCTATGACTCTTTCTTTCAAAATTCAAACACACTCCGCTATCTCTTAACGGATACTTTAAAAATACAGAAGCACTTAAAACGTTCAGACTAATTTGGTCCTCTACTAAAACGCATCAAACACAATCGGATTGACTTGAAGTCAACGAGAAACAACCTAAGATTACTAGTTGATGAGATTAAAAAGGTAAAAAAAAATTGAAATTTAACCCATAGAAATCAAAATATGTATCGAATTCGAAAACGTTAAAGAAAAAAAAAACAGACTTCTCAAAGTCTCAAACAAGTATCGACTACTCCAAATATGAGTACCTTTGATCGATTACTTGAGCTGTGTGAAGGAAGAGAGACGATGAGGTAAGAGACATTTATAGGATCGTCTAATTAGGGTTTCGGATTCAAATCGAGCAAGAAGATCGGTGTGAGATACGAGAATCGGTTAGGATATTGTATAATCGAAGCAAGGAAACGAGTTTTGTGAGAATATTTAGGGATTTCAAGCTTTGGAAAGTTTCAGATATGTCGCAGAGGATGAGATTTGTTAAGATGTGAGGTGAAAGGATAAGAGGAAAGGGGGTTAGGGTTCGCAAGTCTCGGGACCCCGAAATAACCATTCGGTTTCGCGGGTTTAAACCGATCCGACCTGAGACCCGTTATACCAAAATATTAGGCCCATTCGGTTTTTCAGCAAGATCCGGTACCGACCCATATCACTTATAACGGACCGGGTTCGGTTCGGGTTTTCGGGTTCGGGCTTTTTGCCCAGGCCTAAATGGATGTGTGACCGCAAAAATAAAAACACTTTTTAACATATAAATAATCAAATCAATTCCTTTTATATCTTTCCATACATCATAATCAGGAATATTATAATTCACCATTTTTCAAAGAACCTCTTGTTAGTCCAAGATTGTTACCATATATCCACACTCGTTTTAAGTTAGGCTTTATAAAGCTCACATTCTCAACAACATCCTAACTCCAAAGACTGAACTAAACATAAAATTTAAATATTGGTACAAATATAGTTTAATATCCAACAACTAGAGAACATATAAGAGAATTCTCAAGAACAGTTGAACATATATATAGCACATAAATCCTCGTGAAATCATTAATAATTAGGATGTTAAAACACACCTAGCAACCGAGTAAAATTTAGCAGTAAGGAACAATAATGAATAGCCCAAGACTTATTATGTACCATAGACCTTTTAGATATTTTTTCTTGTTGTTGGCACTATCACCACCAACTGTGAAGGAAAAGTCACCAGAGACGAACCTACCTTATGAGTAGATGTGGAAGTTGTCAACCATTATCTTTTTAATCAGAATAATTTTATACTAAGTTTTAAAAATGTCTCAAATAAAAATTTAAATTTGTCAATATATTAATAGTGTTTTTTAGTTGTTTCGAGATCTGCCACTAAAAGTCACCATTGGATTCCAGCAAAGAAAAACAGTCAAAACCCTAACCGCCAGAGAGAAAAAAGGAGATATTTTGTGATCTTGAGCCGGTGGCTTTTTTAAGCATTGGCGCTGAAACATATTTTGTGACCTTGAGCCGGTGACTTTTTTAAAAAATTTTCTTTTTTGTTTTCCAGTATTATGGTTTTATTCTGGATTTTTTTCCTATGTTTTCAGTGATATTATCGTTTTCTGTCGGCTTTTATAGTCAGAGATATACTAGCCTTACTCCGTTATTTGTTGTAATGGTTATCACAAATTGTTAGATGGGTTCAAAAATAAACTTTTCGAAAGGGATCTATTCCGGAACAGTTTTAACCAAAGAAAAAAATCTATTTTAATCTAGAGAATTTTTTTCGTGTAGGTAACGCAAGTGACTGCAACCGTTGTAATACGAAAAAGTACTTTGATTATTAACATTTGATTATTAACAAGCGCGAAACAAAATCAACTTGAGATATCAATGTATTGTCACCATCCAACCAATATTAGGTCTAGATTTCATCATTGATTTCTCTTGTAGTTGTAATTATCAGATCATATTTTCTTTCGGTTAGATTGTTTCTCAAGAATTTGTTTTGACTTTCTTAATGCGATGTATTATATTAGTTGTAATATTATTGTGTTTGATAGACCGAATAAAAGAAGCCTTAGAAGAAAGAAAAAAATAGAAGCCACCATTGATCCAACTTATTCGGCTGCATCATATATGGTTTGACGAGTGAGGCACGATGACGGAGATAAGTTGCGATCCTTCTAGAAATTGCTCTTTTCATCACCAAATGATTTAACAAATGCTGTTTTTCTATATGAAAACGAAATTCTCATACAAACTTCTACACACTTTTACAAAATCTCATTTCTACGAACTTTGCAAACAGTTAAGGCCCTAGTATTTTACTTAGTGGGCCGTAAATAAGCCCATTGTTTATTTACATCCGCCACGAGTATCCATCTTCCATTCCATATCTTCGCATACGAGCGAGTCGCCGGTTTCGCATCGCTTCAGGACTCAGGAGTCAGAACTCATAATCACCAAACTCAGCCCCAATGTCTCACTGAGTCCACCCGGGGTGCTTCGTATTCCAAATTCTGTCTTGTTCCATCGTCCTCTCGTATTTTCGTTTCTAATTGTAAGTCTTTTATCTCTGTTATTCCTCGAAGGTTTTTTTTTCTCGATCTCAAAGTAGACAGACAGATCTAAGATCGGTAAATGTAGTTGGTCCTGCTCTAATCATAGAAACTTCATTGTGATGTTTAGGTAATGCAATCGTTGCAGAAACCCTAATTTCGGAGGGTTGTGTAAAAAGTAGCAATGGTTAAAAACGAAATTAGTGATGGTGAGTGGACAGTGGTGTTACCTAGTAAACGAAGACAGGGGAAAATAAAACCTAAACCTAAGATTCAAGAAGAAGAAGAAGAAGAGAAGCCGTGGAAGTCTGATGATCTTGAAGTTGATCTGCAGAGGCAAGCAAGAGTAAAGCAGAAGATGGAAAACTCTATCAAGAAAGTCGAGAGCTCAAAATTCTACGCAGCATTCTTAGAAAAACTCAAATGCCCCGAGGTTTCGGACCAGTTTCGCCTGGTGTTGGGAACCGAAACACAGCTTCAGATGGTGATGTATGGTATAGGAAGCATCGAGTCCTACGAATCTCCAAGGTTTCAGCTCAGCGTTGCAATCTTGATGAAGAGGGAGTTTGAATGGGTCGGTAACATTGAAGTATTTGATCCAGTCCTCTCGGGGACTGAATCTAGTGTCCTGGAATCTCTGGGGTGTACTGTTTTGTCTGTGAACGAGCAAGGTCGTAGGGAAGCTTTGAAGCCTACTCTTTTCTTCATGCCACACTGCGAGGCTAATCTGTATAGCAACCTGTTGCAAGCGAACTGGAGGATGGATCGGTTGCGCAGGATTGCATTGTTTGGGAACAGCTTTCAGATGTATGAGGAGCAGGTGACGTTTAAACCGAATGTCATCCGTGCTACCAAACGGATCATAGCTGCACGGGGATTCACTAGTGAGTTTGCTATTGAGACTGTATCTGATGATTATTTTCCAGCGTTCCATGATTCGAGCTGGCATTTTTTCAGCCCCGGTTTAGATTCGGAGCTGCCATTGTTGGTTTCAGAGGGATTATAGATCATTGCTTTTTTGCATTTGTCAGGTCTTTGTGTTTGCTATCTGTTCTAAGTTTAACCATTGAAGTTGTTGACTTATCATTGGTTTAATATTTGCTTGAAACAATGAAATATGTTATCACAAATTTTCATAATCTCTTCAGTAAGTTGTATTTAGTTTTCACAGCTAAGTTGTTGTTCTTGGCTATATTTGTGTTTGTTCTGACTCCAAGTTGTGGTATTCAGTTGGTAGAATTGCAATTTGTCTGTTTTCATTAGTTGCCAACAAATTAGAGGAGACAAAGACAAAAGTTAGTTGAGCAATATCAGTCTTTCTTTAACTATAATATTAAAAAGACCAATTACAAAAGGTTTTCATGTATGTATAATGTATTTTATCAACTTGGCACCTATGTACTAGTATCAATTAGTCAAATGCATATATAGATACGAGTTGGTTTTAGGTAATGTATTTTATCAGTTTATTGAGCCACCAACGTGTAAGAAATCTAATTTTCTAAGGTATCTACCTTCCACCTCATTGCCAAACATTATAGCCAGATTATAGCATGTCACATATTGTTTTACTTAACTAACAAATGTAAAGTACAGCATTTAAGTTATAAAAAGTGATAGAATTATTAAGCAAGTCAGCACACTTTTGCTTGTGTCATGATTTACAGGCCGAAACGATGTCGTCTGATGGCTATTTTCCCAGAAAAAACGGAGATCAAATGGGTTCCACATTAAGGCCCACAAACAGCGGACACGGCGCTACTTTTGACTTTTCTTCAAAAACGTTCAGCGTTTGGTCAAAACACCTTATAGACGCATCGAACGTTCCTCTTCTAGACATAACGACTGTTTATACCTCCGCTATCTTCTACCCAGTCAAACACTTGCCACGTGTCTAATTACCGTCTAATCCAACGTCGTTAAATCCGCTCCCACGACCGCCTTATAAACCGCATTTTCATTTTCTCATTTCTCAAATTCTCTCATTTAATTCTCTCAGATCCTCTTAGCGAGTCAGAAAGTTTCAAAAGATGCCGTCAACGCCCCCGACAACACCCATCACGACGTCGTATTGGTGTTACAGCTGTACACGATTCGTCAGCGTCTGGGCCGAACACGGCACCACCGACGGCCTCGCTTGTCCACACTGCGACGGCGGTTTCATCGAAGAAGTAACCGAATCCTCCTCCCCCGCCGCCGCCGCCGGATTAACCACCCCAGTTTCCGACGAAGTTAGATCCGTAAACAGCAGCCGTAGATCCGTGATCAGACGGCGGAGATCCAGTCGCCGCCCCTCTTTTAACCCCGTCATCGTCCTCCAAGGCGGAGGCGCCGGCGAGGGAGAAGAAGGAGACGCCGCGGCTAGGGAACGGCGCGCTTTCGAGTTCTACTACGACGACGGATCCGGATCGGGTCTCAGGCCCCTTCCTGATTCCGTGTCGGAGATCCTGATGGGATCCGGATTCGAGCGGTTGCTCGAGCAGCTGAGTCAGATCGAGGCGACGGGCGGCGGAATCGGGAGATCCGGGAACCCGCCGGCGTCGAAATCGGCGATTGAGTCTTTGCCGAGAATCGAAATCTCCGGTTGCCATTTGACGGCGGAGGCGAACTGCGCGGTTTGCACGGAGGTTTTCGAGGCGGAGGAGACGGAGGCGCGTGAGATGCCGTGTAAGCATATTTTTCACGAGGACTGTATAGTGCCGTGGCTATCGATACGGAACTCGTGCCCCGTCTGCAGATTCGAGATACCTTCGGAGACTAACCAACGGAGCAGCGGGGGCAACGAGGAGGAGGATAACGCTGTTGGGATGACGATATGGAGACTACCCGGAGGGGGGTTTGCTGTCGGGAGGTTTAACGCGGCGATGAGAGATGGGGAGAGAGTGTTGCCGGTGGTTTTGACGGAGATGGATGGTGGTGGGCTTGGTGGTAACAGCGAGGGTCCTAGACGGATCTCGTGGGTTAGAGGTAACGGGGGAGTTGAATCAGATGGCAGTAACGGTGGTGGATCCGGGTCGGGAGGGAGGTTGAGACGGATGGTTCGTGGAGTTGTGTCTTTGATGAGGAGAGTGAGACCTAACCGTGGGTCTAATAATTCCTCTTCTGCTGCTGTGTCGTCTTCGGACAGTGAAGTGGAATCTAGGGTTATGGATCGGTCGAATTCAGTGCTGAGGAGATACTTTGGGAGGAACAGAAGTAACAGAGGTTCTTCAGTTCTGCATTGATATATATGTAATGGTTTGTTTGTTCATTATTCAAGAGTGTATATATAATATTGCAACTCCTTTTATTTTAGAATTTGATTGATTCTTCGTATGTTACATTACATTACATCAAAATGTCTAATGTTCATTCAAGTTTTCATCTTTTTTTGTTTTGTTTAGCTTTAGCTTTTGTCTCCTCGAAAGTTTTACCGAGATTTTGGCTGTTTTGGTTTCCGAGAAAATCCGAGAAAGTAATAAGAATGCTTGTCGTTTAAGCTTTATTTTTTCCTCGGATGCTGAGAGACTTAATAGTGGGGCCTAGCTGAGAAATGAGAATTGATTGTTAAGTTGCCAAATTTGAATTCAAATTCAACTTCAAGTCACCTTCTCATTCATACCTCGACCGTGCCGTTCTATTTCGGTCCGAACGGTTGACCGGGTCAAAAATGTTAAGTTCAAACACTTAATTACGACAAGTTACTTAGTGTGTGTCCGTGACAGAGAGACATTTTCCATGTAATCCGTCAGACATAGTCAGAAATCCACAAGAAAACAGACATGTTCGGTCCCACACACTAATGATCAACCGTCGGTTCTCAATCTTCCCTTTTTTCATTCTTAATTTTGCTTTATGTTTTCTTCTAACCAAACAAGAAACATCTTGCAGCTGATAACGAATTAGAAGTTTGTAAGCGTGGATCATACGGAGCTGGCGAATGGACAAAGACCAAGGATCTCGGTAGCAAGCTTTTTAGCTCAAGTAAACGTCCCAATTTCTCCATTTTATGGACTGGTGAAAGAGCTCGAGTCTGAAGTTAACCATCCAAATACAGAGACATAAACCATAAAAGAATACACAGAAGGATCCTTTGTGAAAGGTCTCGATGGTGAAAATCCCATCTGTTCGAAGTTCAGCATATGGAAGCAAAACCACAGCAAAATAATTTGTGTGTTTCTTAGCAGAAACTACTCTGTTCTTAGCAACAAAAAAAAAAACTACTCTGTTCTTGGCTCTTGTAGTTAAACCATGTAGCAAATATAAAAAGAATAGCGTCTCTGCAGTGTGCGTATATGTGTTTGAGCTAGTCTGTATTTTTGATCTTTATACTTAAGCCATATGTAACAGACTACATATCAGAATTCATTGCAATTATTTGATCCAAAGATTCAAAACTTTATTTTCTTACTACCTCTTCAGCTCATGTCTGAGAACTGAGACAACGAAGATTTTTTTCAGTTACCATCAAGAGTATAGTATACCACAGCAGTTTTGAATTTGATTACTTGATACGATAACGAATTTATGGATAGCTCAACCGGTGTACTAGCTGACCGGGAGACAGCTTAGACATCCATTTAATTCCTTCTGGTCCAAAACTTCTTGGAAACTGTTAAGGTAAATCCAATAACAATAGATAGATCCAGTCAGAGAACTTACTGAGAACTCGAGAACCGGTAATAGATCACGAAAAAAGAAGGATCAACCGAAAGAACAGAGATGATTCAATGGTGGATGATAAAGAACATGAACAGAGAGAGAGTTAGGGTTTAGAATATCTACAATTATTTATGCTCGGTTTCGTCATGCCCTCCATCACCAGCTGATTATGTAAATATTTTATTTATCTAATATATTACAAAGGTACTGGCCATATAAACACTTGTTTTCCTTCAATTTCTTATAAGATTTCTTGGCTTTATGGACGTTACACTTTGTCCTACACACATACAGAGAGGCTCCATATCAAACCCTAAATCGAAACCTAAGCGATTATGAACTTACTGCATTAAAAGGTATGTATAATTGGGAAGCAAAATAAAAACAAAAACAAACAGATTGTCAACAAACACGAGTCAGGCAACCACCTTTTCTTTTGTGTTGCCTTGATCTGGAGTCGGGTAAAACCATCTCAAGTTTACCTCTATTTTAACCTCTATGTTTCTCCTAAAATAGAGGAATTCTATTATAAAAAAAAAATTGTTCCAATGTATAACTCTATAACTTTATAATAGAGTTTTTGTATTTAAGGAAAAATATAGATAATTGATATTTTCATCTCTAAATATAGAAGCAAAAAATATAAATTTTTATTTTTATTTTCTAAAATAAAAAAACTCTATTATATAGACATATACTTTGGAGAATATCCATCTTTGTAATAAAGAAAAATATAAAAGGTATATCGGAGATGCTATAACTGGAGGTGGAGGTCCGCTAGAACATTATTTTACCATGGACTGGACTTCTATTGTTCAGGTTTTGGTCAAGAACGACAAGAATGTCCGGAATCGTCTCATTCTGCTAGTCAACTCTTACGAGAAGAGCAACATGAGGGGTTTCTTTGGCTTTGCACTTGATGTTTGTAAAAAAATTAATGAAAATACAATTTGACATTATTAGAAAAAAATAATCCCACATCCATATTAAATTATTTACGTAAATAATTCTGTCGATAAGTATTGAAGAAGTAAAACGAGTCTACTTAATTCAATGTATTTTATATATTATCATTATATTATATGGACGAAAGATAGATTGATGTTATGATATACCTGTCATTATGCTCGGATTCGTCATGCACGCCATCACCAACTAAATATTTGAGTATTAATTTTATAATTTGATAGATCATTATTTTATCAAATTATAGATAATCAAAGAACGGGCACGGTCTCGGTCTATATAATAGTCTTTTTCAATTTCTATGCAAGATGTGATGGTTTTGTGGACGTGTTACCCTTTGACGCAAGGTTGCTTAAAACCACAATCAGAACTTGGATGATTCGGAACTTAATGCACTATTAAGTCTTGCATTGTTGGATAACACGGCACCATGCATGATTGCGTAAAATCATAGCATAAAAAGTGAAATAATATGAGATGAGATCACTGATCAAAGTTGTAAATTAGGAGACGTGCGAGGCTATAATAACACACCCTGTTTGAGGCTGAAATTGTGTATCAAAGTCTGTATGACCGACAAACATACAAAACTAGCTAGAAGATTACAGAGCAGTTGTCTTGGCCAAAATGCGTAGATCTTTTGAGTCTTTGACGTATAATTTTTGCAAAAATCATTTGTAATCTCTGACCAATAAAAAAGAAAGGAAGAGGCAGGGGGGGATCTAGAAACACTTGGAGTTTGGGGCACTACAATAATTTTGGAAGGAGTTGGGGGCATTTTCATTGAATTTAAGCTAATTACACTGAATAAATTAAAGGTATTGTACTAATTATTCAAGAAAACTAAATTTTTAGTTGGGGGTATAACCCCGCACGCTACAACATGCATCCGTCCCTGGGAAGAGGATCAGCTGTTGTCTTCGTTGGTAATGCATATATATGAGTCATATGACTGAATAACCGATAATATCAGTTGCGGAGCCAGATTTTTTTTTTTTTTTTTACAAAAAAAATTATAAATAATATTACTCAACTAAAACATATGATGCATTCATTGTAAAAAAAAGTTTTTGAATTGAATAAATTTAACTTTCATTAACAAAAAAAAATGCAGGATCGAAAAGATCACATCAACAAAAGTAGATACAAGGAGACAACATAAAATCAACTTAAATGTATAACGTACATTAGAACAAATTTTACCACATTTTTACTGAAATTTTAACAAATTTTAGCACTTAAACCGTGTAATTTTATAATGACAACAAATAGACAAATTATTTCAATATTTAGGGAGCGGCTGCCCCTACCCTCCTCCCTCCCTCTGCCACTGGAATATAGGATCTCGAAGAGTTGAAATCTTATTCTTCTGTTTTATGCTTCTATTTAAATTTTAAATATTAACTAGATCTCGACCCGCACAACCGTGCGGGTAATTATTTTCATTTTTATACATGTAACTATCTAGTTTACATTGGTGATATATAATTTTAATATTTACCAAATTATTAATAGTTTTATAGCATTTTCAAATATAACAATTTTATAGTTTGCATGCAGTAATTTATTATTTTGTTTCAAATTATTAGTGATATCTCTCTTATTAAAACATGAACACTAATTAAAATATTGCATTATTTGATATTTACGATAAAATCCATTCAAATTAATATTAACTTAGATATTAATTTCCTTAAAAGTATACTTGTATTTTAGGTTTTGATCATACATATATGTTAATCAAATTATTTGTATGATTTAAATATTTGACTGAATAAATGTAATTTATGCTAATGACAAAATTTGGTATAATATCTATTGTATTTTCAAAATTGCACAAGATAAAAAATACAAAACAATCACATTAATGAATAGTATATGAATATGGTTTATATAAAAATAAACTTGATTATATTTTTGTAAATGAAATAGTCATATACTTCTATTATCGAAATATGAAATAAAACCATCTATTATATTTAATAACATTTAAAATAGCACTTAAAATAGAAACTGAATGCACTTTTAAATAAAATTTGTAGACCTATTGTTCATATTGATGACATATTTTTCAATCATGTGATACAAATATTAACAAATCTTAATTGTTAGAGATCAAAGATTTAATTGAAAAATATTATATAAATTTATATCACAAACTAATACAAAATTGTACATAGGTTTAATATAATTACAAAATTAATTAGATACTTAAAGTGTTTATTTTAATAAAAATAAAATATACATCGAGTCTATTATTAATTACGAAATTAATTAAATATTTAAAAGATTTGTAAAGTGAAAAACGAATTATAACATTAATATTTTAAATAAAAACGAATATATATTTATATAGTAAATAAATAGATTTGAAAAGATTTTATTTGGATGTAATTAAGAGAAAATCTAGGAATATTTATTTATAACATATTAAGGAAACAAATATGTTTATGTATATCATTAATGATTGAAAAATGTTATGTGACCAAGTCTTGTAAGTAGTCCATTTTTTAAAATATCACACATAAATGAAAAGTCATGACTTCTCTTTTAATAGATTAGATGCTATATTTTTTTTAAATAACCGGGAAAAACCGTTTGGGACCCTTGATAACTCGACTGTGTTTTTTTTGGTCTAACTCAAAAGTAGCTGTTATGAACTCGTGACTCATAAACGGGCCTGGTCATAGACACAGAAAAGGTTTTTGACAGAAAAAAAGACATAGAAAAGGAAACAATGGTCTAAAACCCTTAACTATTTTAAAGGTAATATATTAAACATTTTTTTTCAAAAAGAAAATATATATATTAAACATTTACATGGATGCTTCATCGGACATTTTCGCTTCCCGCTTCGGAATCGGAATCTTGTGAAATTTTAAAGAATCTTGCTTTCAAAACGCTTTTTAAATATCATATTTAAAAATATGTTAAAAACTTACCATTCCATTTTGGAATTACGATTCCATTTAGAAAAAAATACAATGTCAGAAGTAAATAAAAAATATAAAAATTGTTTTGTTTTTAATATAAATCTAAAATTTAATAGAAGTAAAATAGATTATATAAATATACAAATATTAGAACTAATACTACAAATTATCTCTATGCATTGAGGATTTATTTGAGATTTATAATATATATTCAAATATATTGTGTCAATTATTTATGAAATATTAAAAAAATAATTTGTATAATTATTTTTTATAAACTTAATTTATGTATATTTTCACGGGTTTAACATGAAATCATTTAAAATTACTATAAATGAATTAATAAGTGCTTTATTTTAATTTGAATCATATAATTTTAGTTGTATTTGTAATTTATTATATATACATATATAAATATATGCTTTCTTGCGAGAAGTACCTACTTCTTAATTTTTAAAAAGTCTCGCTTCTACGCTTTCATACGATTCTTCTTTCGTGTATCCGCTTCCGTTTCAATGTAATATAGCTTCAAACTATTAAAAACAAATTTAATTAATTTTAGATAAATTGTCTATAACTTGTACGTGGATCTTAATCATTACAGATGATAGAGTTTCCAAATTCGTACTAATTACGTAATAGTATAAGTGTATAACTGATAAATCCCCTAAAAGATAAAAAAAAATCTAGAGATCTCTTAAATACATGCTGACAGTAAACGAGATACAGATACAGTGATACACAATCCATATTCATCCTGCCTATTTCAAGCAGTGCCGTGCGAAGAGTTATAGGGGCCTAAGGCAAGTTTTTAAAATAAACTTATTTATAGCTGTGAAAACAATTTTCAAATAAAATATATCATTTTTCACCAAATATACAAATCTAACAGAATAAATTTATCATGTGCTATATTATGTCATATAGAAAACAAATATACATGAATTCAGAAGGTGAGTTAGTTAGTCAACTCTAGGTGGAAAATATTTTTTTTTAAACTAAATCTAAACCACTAAAACATAAATTGATTAAAATTTTGGGGTTCTAAGAGTGTTATATAAATTGGGGGCCTGAGGCGAATGCCTTTTCCAATACACTATAGGCACGCCTCTGATTTCAAGACTCATATGAATCAATAAATTTGACATATTTTGCATAAATTTGAAATTTTAATCCATTTTCAGGATTCAGAACTCAGACATATCAATATTTCTGTCATTTTTCAAAAACATTGATAAAGCAATAAACCAATCTAAAGAAAGCTTTCATAAAAAAATTGAATACTACTTTTTGTCAACGTTATGATTCTAATAATTATAAATATACAATGATTGTATCCGGTACAGGGTATTTCACAAGGAACCAGCTCTTCGGTCGCCGGCTATTAGTTTTGTAGTACAACTTCCGAATGATATTACCGTTGTACTGTCACAGAAAATCTCTTACAATAAAGTCAACACTGTACTACAAACACAACCATATATATACATAAGTCCATACACTATTTAAGTTCATGAAGTGAAAAAAGTACAACACAAACAAGACTAATGGCTTTCTCTTCCAAAACCCTAAGGTCAACTCTCTTCTTCCTCTCTATTCTCTTCCTTTGTTTTTCCCTAATCCTAGCTCACGGCGGCTCAGACCACAACGAAGAGGAGGAGGCTGCTAACCAACCACCTCCGGCCGCTGGCACAACCGCCGTGGATCTCCGGTCCAAGAGCTTAGTGCGTGTGAAGATCTACTGTCTTATAATACTCTTCTTTAGCACATTCTTGGCGGGAATTTCTCCTTACTTTTACCGGTGGAATGAGTCTTTTCTCCTTCTCGGAACTCAATTCTCCGGCGGTATATTCCTCGCCACCGCTCTAATTCATTTCCTCAGCGATGCCAACGAGACTTTCCGAGGGTTGAAACACAAAGAGTATCCTTACGCCTTTATGTTAGCAGCCGGTGGATATTGCCTTACGATGCTAGCAGATGTGGCGGTTGCGTTTGTAGCGGCTGGGAGTAGTAAACACAATCACAACGGGGCTAGTGGAGCCGGAGAGTCGAGAGTGGATGATGCCTTGGAGGTGAAGGAAGAAGGTCGCCGTCAGACTGGAAGTAATGTTGATGTGAATCAAACGATTTTGCGTACGAGTGGATTTGGAGACACGGCTTTGCTTATTGTTGCGCTTTGTTTTCACTCCGTCTTCGAGGGAATCGCTATTGGTGTGTCAGGTAACAAATACTGAAACACGCTTCTTGATTGAACAACGTTAACCAAGTGGATATGTACTTATATCTAGATGGATTGGTGTAGTAATTATAATTGCTTTAGGTAAACCTAAGCTATATGATCCCCTAAGATTTCATTCAGTTTATGCAGTTTGGGTAGTCTACTATATGCATGGTTAGATAGAGGAAAGTTATTTATAGGCAGCGTACATAACTTTAGAATTACGTCTCATGTCCTTTTTTCTGCGTTTACATTTGGGATTTCATGTTTTTTTTTTGGTGATTTCATGTTATATATACACGCAAATGGAAACGAAACAAGCGTGGCTTAGCCGAGACACTCTTGTTAAGTGTCACTTTCTGCTACAAGACAATTATATATGACCTATTGTTACTAGTGTTCTGAATTATACATAAATTCAATTAGCTATTTTTAAATTCACGGAACCTTGTTAATAACATTACACAAGCTTTAAATGGCTACCTAGTATTAGCTTATTCTAGCTAAATACTACTATCCAACGATAATATAAATTTAAGTTGGATCCAGTGTAGGTATATAATACTATAGATATAAAGTCTGATACCTAAATCCTTTTAATTTATAAAGTTATCTAATGACCATATATTGAACAGACACTAAACGCGACGCATGGAGAAACCTATGGACAATATCTCTGCACAAGATCTTTGCGGCCGTAGCAATGGGAATAGCTCTCCTCAAGCTAATCCCTAAACGACCATTCTTCCTCACAGCTGTCTATTCCTTTGCCTTCGGGATTTCGAGTCCTTTAGGCGTGGGGATTGGCATCGGCATCAATGCTACGAGCCAAGGAGCCGCAGGTGATTGGACTTACGCAATATCAATGAGCATTGCATGTGGAGTCTTCATGTATGTTTCGATTCATCACCTTATCGCAAAAGGCTATAAGCCTCGTGAGGAGTGTCACTTCGACAAGCCAATCTACAAGTTTCTTGCTGTCTTCCTCGGTGTTATCGTGCTCTCTATTGTTATGATTTGGGATTGATTTTGTTCACACTTTTAGTTTCACCAATTCCTTTGTTAAATCTGTTTCATCATCTTTCAAGTTCATTTTCGAGAAATTTAACAATTCAATGTATATCAAATTCAATGTAAATCATTGAAAAAAGTTTGTATCACTCTCTTAGTTCCACTTGCATTTGTCTCTTCAGGAACTTGCTAAACCTTCTTTAAGTTCTCTAAGTGTTTTTATCTTCTTTGTGCACTTAGAAACCATCAAGCTATTAAAGCAAAATAGGATCCAAGCTTCTACATTGTATATCAACCATTCGTTTTCATTAATGATACTCACATTTAAAAAAAAAAGATTTGAGTGTACCACTCATAAAACCTAGCAATTGGTTAATTATCATCACATACATGTTTTCTGTTTGGTCCATCACATAATTGTTCGGCAAATGCAAAGTGTGACACAAGCCCAACAATGCAAATCAACCAAAAGGAACAAAAAGCAATGTTGGTTAATTTGCTAACGGTTCTTTTAAAAAAAAAACTTACTAACAGGTATATCTAGGGGATGGTATTTTATTTGTTAAATCTGATTTATCTGTAAGATGGACCGACATATATAAAATGCGAACAGTGGAGCGGAACACCGGTACAGTTTTGTTTATGTCTTTTAAATTCCCAATGTTTCAGAGGGTATCTTTCTCACTTCAATACAACTATACAAGCACACAATAATTAGAAGAAAATGATTACAAAATACTCGTGTGAAAGTATAGCTTGAGCTTAATTTTTTGTGGGTTCATAATATAATTTTTTTTATTAAAGTGTCATTTGGTGGACTCCTTGTTCGGGAATACGTTAGGCGCTACGCGTGCGCTCGGGTAGCGCCTAGCGATTAATGAAAAAATCGGAGACTAATCGAAGATTAATCGGGAATTAATTTTAGGGCATCTATCAAAACAGAAGAGTTATATTAAAAATATGTCTGTGAATCCCGAAGATTAGTTGGGGTCTAGTGGTCTGCTCCCTTCTATAAGTTTCAATCAACCAGGGTTCAAATCTCAGTGTTGCCTTTTTTTGTTTTTTTCACTGCTAGGTTAAATAAAATGGGAAAAGACAAAACTGTCCCCATCTTCAACCTAAGGCCCTGCGTTTTTTTGGCTGCCGTTTTATTTTTTTTTCTTGCGATTTCATCTTTGTCACATCTCTATAAGGAATTCTAGGCGTGTTTGTGCCAACATACGAGCATGGAAACGCAGCGTTTCAAGATGTAGAAGCGGGACATATGCTCCTTCGCTACATTACGACACTTTCGGGTCACGGAAGCGCCTCTTTGAGACAAGCTCCGAGAGATGGAGCACTTGGTAGCTGTGTCAGCTTGGCCTTTCGTCGAACTGCTTCTAGATAGAAACGGAAGTTTCCTTTTTTTTTTTGTGACACCGTTCATTCATTAAAATTAAAAAGCCTCAGGTCCAAGTCATTCCCAAAAGATCCATTACAGAGAAAGATGAAAAGTCTGTTTTGCCAAAAAATCGGCATCACAGTTGTGCAAACGAGAAATATGAGAGAAGGTTATCGCGACAAAAGCAGAGGTCATTTGTTGGATGTCTTTCACGATTCCAAAGATTTCCGAAACCTGCGTGTCGTTAGAGATTGCTCTGATGAGCGTTTTGTTGTCGGAGAACAGTTTGAGATGTGTAATCTCACGGTCCACCGCAGAGAGGATTGCTGATCTGAGGGCTAGTGCTTCAGCAATTAGAGGAGATCCGATGGAGTCCTGGGCTGTAGAGCCTTGTCCGATCTTGGTACCTGTTGAGTCCGTGAAGATCCAGGCGAGACCTACTCGTTTTGATGTATTGTCAAAAGCCGCATCTGATTTGCATGTCTTGAACGGCGTTGCTTCCAGTTGATCCATCATTGAGCGGGAGATGGCAGGTAATATAACTGTTGATTTGCCTTTCTTCTCTTGTGCAAAGTTCCATTCTCTCGCTAATCTGAGCCCTCTTGTTGCTACCTCCATTGGTGACAGATATCTTTTCTCGAAGAGTGCAAGATTTCTGGTTGTCCAAATCGCCCAACAAATCCAAAAAACGGAAGTTTCTTAGGAGTGGGTTTTGGAGAGAAACTCTCCCTAAAGATGGGCTCTAAAGAAGAATACGAAGTACATTTTCTCGAGAAACTTCTTGGCAAGATGGGTTTTGAAGAAGAAGAAGAAGAAGTAGCTTTTCTTGAGAAGCTTCGTCTGAAAAAGTCGGGTTTTGAAAAAAAATGAGTTGTCTCGAATATGGAATCTTTCTTGGAAACTCTCCACAACTTTACATCATCCATGAATGATGAATCAAGAATGGATGTCTCGGTACTTTCGATCCAATTAACTCTGTATATAGATGCACACTAATGTAGAATGTGTGTTGTTTGATGTTTGAAAATAGAGCTAGGAAATTGATAGAGAACTTGGAATGAAATAGGTCAAAGCTTTTGAAACACTTCTTATAATAGTATAGAGCAAAATAGAGATAGGTGTACTGTGTACATACACATATTTAATACTCATTCTTTTTCAATATATTTGATGTTTTGGTTGTATGCACAATAATTAAGGTAAACACTCTTTCCTAAAAAGTAACATTAAAAGTATAAATCAAAACTAATTCAGCAAATTCTTTAAAATAAGTACTAAACATTATTGGTCACACAGTTTTCTATAAACTAAGAATAATATAAAAATATCAAAACATCAACTATTTTGAAACATAAAAAACTCTCTAAAACATCATGTATTTTGAAACGGAGGGAGTATATCTAAAACAAAAGTTGAAACATTGTAGTTTAGAGATTCGTTTTGACCAAAAACAAAGGGTTTCACCCTTTTTCTTTTAACAATTGTTATAGTTTTAGTAAAATACAATTTCGTTCTATAGCTAACTTGGTAAGCAACTAAATTCCAACTTGATACATATGAGCTGTTTCGAAATTTTAAGCAATTCCTATTTAAAATAGCCTACCTAGTTCGTGATAAGCTACGCTGGGTGACATATTGATGAATGATACCAGTACAAAATCAGTAGACTACATGTAGTGTTATTTGTTGCCAAGCGTGTTTATATGATGGATAACCAATATAGGATATGTGGAGTTTCGATATAAATTCCAACATATTATAAGTTTTCTCTTCACAATTACCATGGCATAAATCGAGATTATGGTTGCTCGATCTTCATATAAAAATACCAAGCACAGAATCTTATTTAACAATTTGTTGACGTCATTACTTACTTTTTGTTGACGTTAATTACTTAAAAAAGGCAGGTTAATTGATTTTTTTAGGAATTGGGGACCATAAGTGTACGATTTAGCAAAAAGAAACTCATCTACAAATATCTTTTAGAAATGTAAAACAAACAGCAACTGAAATTGGAATTTACTTTTTCCAACTAAACCCACCAACTTATGTAGGATTTGAAAATTCAATATGCATTTATTTCCAGTGAAACTTTCAAAGATGTTATTATTTTCATCAATACCATTAAAACAGGATCATTCCTGAATTATACCTTTAATGAATATTTTTAGTTTTCTAAAAATATCTTTAATGACATGAACAAACAAAAAAAATCATTAATGGTATTAGTGTCTTTTGATTTTATGGGCTTATTTCAACATTTAGATGGACTTGCTAACTAATTAAATAAGTTGTGTTTTTATATAATCAAATTCAAATTCCATAAACTTTTTAATATCAATACCACAAATTAAAGTCTGCAATAATTTTAATAAGTTGATATTAAAGATTGAAATTTTGTAACTACACGGGATAAGACTTAATCAAAAATATTATTGATCAGTTTATATGTTTAGCAATATTTTATATAAATTATAAATCTTTAAAATTATATAATAGCCCAAATAAAAATTTCGGATAACAATGTTTTGAAAACTGACCCGAACACTGAACCGGAAAATTTACCGGGTTACTGGGTCATTGAGTCGACTACAGGTAAACCGCGGGTGAAACGTAATAAATGAATTAATTTTATTATATAATAATATATTAGCTAATAAAATAAAAAAATAAAATATATAAAACTAAACTTACTACTTTCTAAATATATTTAAAACATAAAATAATAGTTTGGATATGTATATATTTTATGTTTAATAAACATTTAGAATACTTAACTTAACTTTTTATATTTTTATTTTCATTTGATATACAACTAAAAAAATATTCTACTGGTTCAACCGATAGTTCAACTGGTACCGGGTTTTGGGTTTTAGTGGGTTTGAGCGGGTTTTTGCGAGTTTTTAAATTTTGGGTTTTGTACCCGAATTTATTTCAGGTCACCGGGTTTTCCGTTTCAACTGCGGGTCCGGATCAGATTTCAAAATACTGGATAAAACTATTGTTTAACTTATTTACAAACATAAAACGGCTGGAGCGCATTTTAAATTTCGTCATACAGTACACACTATAACAAACCCGCATAATTGAAACTTGATCATGTCACAGTTTATATAATTAAAACGAAGAATTATCAATCTTTTATATTGAAAAAACAACAGAAAAAATATCCGCCCTTTTAAGGGCGGGTCAGAATCTAGTTCTCTATTAATTTTCCCCCAAGTAAAACTTGTTTTAACAAGGAAATTGTGCCTCGAGATTCATATGATCCATGTGGAAAAATGTTTTATTTGTCATTATCGGGTCAAAGAAACTATATAATTACATATATACCTTGGGAACCATACGCAAGGAACTGACCAAAGAACATTTATGGACCATTTACACATGTGACCATGTGAGTTCCCACATAGAATAACCACAAGAGACTTCTCACTTCTGAGGTCTACTGTAGTCTGTACTTTTTCCAACTAAACCCACAAACCAATAACCACAAGAGCCATTCATTATAGAATCATATCAAGGTCTACTGTACTTTAAAATATAATGGGTACACGATTTTTGATAGTTTTTAAGCATGTGTGGGATCCGTTGACAGCTCTACATGTGAATGGTTTTGCCAAACAACAAAATCAAGAAAGAAACATCATCATCGTAAGGATATTTCACAATATGGGCGTGATCAAGAAATTATGAAAGAGTCGGAAACAAGAAAAAGAGACTTTACCTTCTGTTTTTAGTCCTTTTCGGCAAGACATCTTTACTTTCTTCATTACAGAACGAGAAGCCATGTATATGCTGATGCAGCATCATCAAGATTCTCATTCGAGATGACCCCTTTGTTTTCGAATAGAGAGGTGAAAACAAAAGAAACTACATCTGTTGTGAATCTTAATGATGCTGCATCTGCAAGTACCGGCTGTTAGCAACTATCTCACGCTAGATTCTAAGTCTTTTTCATCAGAACCCATAAAAACAACCACAAACGAAAGACCCTTATCGGTTAGAGTGATTCAGAAAGCAAATCAATCATCAAGATGATCTGGGGGGTAAGCAACTAAGAGAGAGAGAGGTGCATGAATATATAAACTACTTGGTCGATGTAAAATCACTTGGAAAGGGACATAACTAGCATGAGGAGGAAACCTATCTGATGATTAACTATTGAAAGGAAGAGAGAGAGATATATCACATCAATATTACACAAGCCCACTTCATAAGCAATATCTGAAAATCTCGAGTGTGTTTATACACAAACTGACAAACCTCAAAACTTTTTTTTATCTCCAAAGTGATATGAAGAAGTCATTAAAGAAACATTTCCAGGTGGAAATGGCTAATGGGTTGCAAATGCAAAGGGCGACAAATTAAAGGTTTATCAAGGATGGAAGAAATTATTTAAAATAATCTTTGATTGATTAGTGTGGAACAAGTGGGATTAGGAAAAGTATTAGATTAGCAATGGTCACTTACTCACTTTATTAAACTAACTAATCATGATTAAGATTGTTTCCTTTGCGGTTTCTTACGTGTAAAGGAGAAAACAGTCAGAAAGCAAACAGCTTTAGGTTTTTAACTGGAGGTATTCATACACTTTAAGTTTGATTCGCCTGAACTCTTAAACTAAAATAATCACTGAGAAATATCCTGAACTGGAGGTTAAGAGAAGCCACGAATAGTACAAACGCATATCTTTTTCATAAGCCTAACATTCCAATAAAAATGAAAAAAATAAAATACAACTCAACTTCATTCATACATCTTTGACGGATAGATACCAGATAATTAGACACAAGTCACACAACACATGATCTTCTAAAGCAATAATAAACAAAAGGAACGAACTTGTGCCTAACCTTATCAGCATAATCCGAATAGTTTTCCCAAAAACTCTCCACCATTTTAACTCTTCCTTTAGCTTTGCCTTCTTATGTAGTAAACCAAACAAACCGCTACAAGAAACAACAGGCTCGAAGGCGCACACAGGGCAGTTCAGTATGTCTCGAAAAGAAGCATTTATAGGATGTCTGTTCCATCAATAAGGACCAAACTGCATAAGCATTGTAACCACAATCAAAACCCATATCTCTACATTAACCCAACCACCGTTCAATATAATCGTTGAAATAAGCAGGAGGCACAAGTGTAAGCTATGTGAAGACTGAAGTTACAATACTAGGTATTAGCTTTACCGTGAGATTCTTGTACATCTTCCCCGCTCGGCGATTGAGAATGGGCCTATAAGCTATGAGAGTATGGTCCAATGGGCTACTCTGAAAATAGTCAAAAGGTCTTTCAAGAAAAAGACCGTCGAAGGTTCTAATATCTAGTTGTGTTCACTTTAACACCGGCAGGTCCTTCTCATGGAAACTAGGGGTCTCAATTCGGGCTGGTTCGGTCCGACCCGGTTTTTTTAGGACTATAGGATTTTTCAGTTTTTTGAGTTTTTCGAAAAATAATTTGTTATTGTCACTTCTACCGTTTTAATACATATAAATTTCATAAAAAAATCAGTTTGAACTTTAAAAAAAAATGTAAAGTGATTTTCAACTTTTCTTTTTTTTTATCAAAAATATTTTACTTTTTCGTATGTTTTAAAAAACATATTATAAATGAACCAAATTTAATAAGATTTAAATAATCAAATATAAATTTAAACTAAACATATAAGAGAACAAAATTTATGGTAAACATGATCACACGTTTCATACTTTCCATGTTGAAAAAACTATGTTATAAAAGAAGAAGTTGCATTTGTAAAATTTAAAATATGACATTTGTAATGATCAAACAATAAGGTGTATTAACAAATTTTATAGATTTTTATTAGAATTTGGATTAAAGAGATTAAAATAATATGTTAATACTAATAAATGTTTTAATTGCAAGAATGATAATATTTAAAGTAAAATACAAAGTTTTGGATTTTCGGCCCGGCTCTAGTTCAGACGAACTTATGTTCAATATATCCAAAACCTAAATGGGCTTAGCCCGAAAGATCCGATTATTTTTGGGTTTATAAAATTAAGGTTGCCAGTAATTTTTAGGATCAGGTAGATCTGGACTGTAGGTTTCGGTCCTAATTGACATGTCTAGTGGAAACCGACTGGTTGCACACGGATCAGCTGGGAAGAGAAGTTGCTTCCAAGTGTTATTTTCCAACGTGAAAAACATGCAACTATTTACATTAGTATGAAAAGAGAAAATATATAAAAGGAATCAAACCCTTTTACAAGTTCATTACTGAAAAATGAAACAAAGATAGAAAACGTTACAGAATAAAAAAATATAAAGGAATCACAAAATGTTTTTTTTTGCTTAAACTACAAAATGGTTTTCAATAAAGGAATCAACTACAAAATCTTTTTGTGACAGGCCACCCGTATTTTTGTACGAATATCTCACAAGTATTTTGTAGTTCATTTGTCTTAAATCATATGAAAAACGTGACATGATCAAGAGAATAATGTACAACTATTGACGTGGGACTTTATGATCTGCCTTCTTTTTTAAGTATTCATCTATTTTTGACTCAGAAAAAAAGGCATTCATCTACTGACGCGCGGACTTTAAATTATAGAATATTTGCATTCTACACATAAACAAAATCCTATAATTAGGTAAATACACTTTTCAGAATTACTTAGATATTGTCGACAATTCTATGACCAAATTACCCCTATCTCTTATCTAATCATAACCTAATGTATCTCTATTTCTATATTTCTATATTTTATTTATTTTCTCACTGTTATCACTTCGTTTCGTAATTTCCTTATTATTGTAAAATTTCGAGTTTATACGGAAAAAAATAAATCAGTCGAGATTCATAAGTACGAAGCTCTGTCTCCTGAGCATTATATTTCGCCTTTGTCATCTAATTCAATTACATCTCTGTATTTCCTTGGGAACCTTCTCAAGAACGAGAAAGTTTTAAGTTTCTAAGAATTTTATCACATGGAGCCGCGGCGAAGACGATCTTCCGAGGAGGTAAACAGAAGTTAGGATATAGACTACTCAGGCGCGGAGCGATAAGCTTCCACCTCCGAAGCCTCAGTTACTAGTGTAGTAGTTCGTAACAGTCTGCTCCACCGTTTTGGTCTGACCGACCTGTTTGATTCAGTTTTTCGCCGCGCCGGTGAGCTTTGGCATACCCAGATCTTAACTGGTTTAGCCAATCACATTTCCAGATTCTCATCTCCCATGGAACCAGTTCCATTGCCGCCTCCTCTTCCTCCTTTGAGTCGGTTAATTAGAGTTATATTTGTTTTCGTCTTTGCTGGTGCTTGAGTGTTTGTTTAATCTTGACGCATTTCTTTTTTAGATTTTTTTTAGATTTGTGACATGGTGGCTGTTGATCGGCTATTGAACCTCACTCGTATTTCCTGAGGTTGACAAAACATCTTTTTGGGCTGATCCTTGGTACTGATCTCTCATGTTTGATCATACAACTTAATTGTTTTCTTGCGTTAGTAGATTGTTGATGAAAGTAGATTGTTGATGAAAGTAGATTGTTGATGAAAGTTTTGATGTAATGGTGTGGTGCCTAACGTTCCAAGAAATGGGTTTTCTTTGTTATATCGATTGGTGTCTGCCCCTTGATATTAACTATAAAGGATGCTGATTCTACAACAGAGAAACAGAATGAGGTATTCAAAATCCTATAAGCCTCAATCTTAGTCTTCAGTTCTCCTGCTGGCAAAGTTTTTTTTTTTTTATGTTGGTAATCTTTTCAGTTTCCTCTAACAGATAACTCAAGACTTAACCATCTAATTAACTTATTTTCAAGAAAAATCTATAGTTATTTTGTCTAGTGACTGTGGCTTGTGTTGTGATGCATTTGCAGGATCTGATGCAGTGTCTTCTCAGCCAAATGAAAATAGTCAAGTATGTGCTACGGATTTACGGGAAGTTTGAATTTTTTTTCTTTTTTCTATTAGCTTTTGTAGCTTACTTACACTCATTGTTTGACATTCTACCATTCTTGGTTCATTTTTGCAGGCAGGTTACAGTGTCAAAGATAATTTAACGAAAGTGAATATCTGAGATAGTGGCTGCTTTTGTTGGACAGACATTTACATATTTTTCGAGACAATACCAATTTTAGCTAGATATTATTGTACATGCCAAATCCAGTTGACAAAATCAATACATAGACGGATATCATTTCAGATTATCTATTCAAATTCATTATTAGACGGCTAACAATATTTAATTATGTATAACAATTAAGTTATCAGTCGAATTATGCAAAATATTTTAAAACTATGCCATTTCTAACCATTTCTAACCATTTCTAACCATTTATAAATTGTTTTAGCTCGCTAATTATTATAATATCGGAGTATGCTTTTTGGTATAGAAGTAGTGTGATTTCTCAAACTCATCTCAAAATCGTTTGACATAATATTTCATGTCCAACAAATAAAAGTCAAGACTGTGTAATAAAATGTAACGATTTATTAGTTTGCTAACATGTTTAATAGCACAAACACCTATTGTTAAACGGCTAACAATTTTAATGGCTCAAAAGACAATTTTGTTTCTCGAGATTCAGCATCATTTGGTCCACCAAATGATAGCCAAGAAAAAATCATCCACCATGAACAGCATGAAGTTTAGTAGATGGCTCTTCTGTTCTAATCATCATCCAATCAACCAACAACAACAACACACCTTTTTAGTTTTTCACAAGTTTTCAAAATAAAAGATATCAATCTGAAAGCACAACAACAATCACTATTTTACGGTGAGGAAGTTTTCACAGTTTTGGCCTTTTGGTATGAAATATTGATTAGTGTTTCCTCTAACATTTCCAAGTATATGTCTGAAGTTTGATATAGGCAACAACTTGAAAATAAGACAATTTCATTATATGAGAATATATTACATCATCAATTACAAAAAAGTTTAACAAGCTAAAAGTGGAAAAAAGATGCTAAATTTTCAGATTACCGGTTTAGTAAAAGCCTTCCACGATTACACAAGAATTATCAACCCAAAAATAAACTTAATCAGGCTAAGCTTGATTATATACATCTATTTCACAATAGAAAGGCCAAATCAACTCTTGGATTTAGAAATCTCCACACCCATCACTGGCTCCAATTCCATCACGTGAGGAAGAAGAAGATCCCAATTACAGAAATGTATACAAATTCATCTAAAGCTTGAAGGTTTCACCTTTTGCTAGAACCAGTAGGTTGTCCGCTCATCTCCTTAACTCCATCCCCCCCCTCCCTCAGCAACTGTCTCTACTAAGTTGGCTAACAGTGAAAGAAGAAGGTCCGGAAACAAAATCCAGGGATGCCGTTCTTGGTCGCCGTTGTTCTTTCAGTTACCTTATAGCGGGCACACTGAACCATTTCTTTAAAAAGTACACAATGAATATTATTCAGAAACAAAACAAGAACACAAAGTCACCACAATTTGGTCGAGAACTATATTTCAGTAAAAATAAAAAAAAGAAACACAGGAAGAAGATGGAGAAGAAGATAAGAAGAGAGAGAGAGAGAGAGAGAAAGAGATCTTTTTTTGTTTAATTTTTAGAAATCGTAATCTGTACCAAATCTTTATAATATTTTTAAATATATGTGACAGCTAATAACCTATAAACTTAACCCGTAGACAATATATCAGAGGGTTTGATTGTAATTTTGTATACTCTTTAACCCCGTACTTTATTGTGTTGGGTATATTCCTAATTTCCCATTTCTTTATGGATTTTAAGCTAATTGACTCTAAATTATATGCCTATTGAATAGTTTATTATACTAATTCATTACTTTTTTGAATTGCACATCAACGGGTATCACGATAACAGTTTTGTACTCTTTTTGTTTATAACTACAATAATGCACTCGATTAAACAAAGAATATAGAGACATAAATAAACTCTTTTTCTTCTCTCTCTTCTCTCCCTTCCATCTCTACGAACAACTAAACCTTATCTTCTTCCGTTCAACTCCGGCGTCGGAGGCTCGGATTCTCGTCCGGTGCTCGCGTTAGCTTCGGCGCCGGAGACTCCTCTCCTCGTTTTTTCCTTTGCTTCTCTGGTTGTCTTGTCCTACTTACCGCCTTGCTTGTTGCTCTGTGTTTGAAGCTCTTCCTGCGGCGTCTTCGCTCGAGAGAAGAAACGCTGCTGGTCCGAGTCTATTAGACATGGTGCTGCGGCGCGGTGGGTGCTGGCGGGTGCTATTGGAGGAGTCGGCGTTTTAGGGTTTTGGAGGCGGTCCCTTAAGCTGCTTCCAGAGTTGGCGGCGCGTGGAGGTGTGACCCGGGCTCCTGTTGCAGATCTGACCTTCGGTCCTCTAGATCCGAGGTTTCTACTGGTCTGTGATGTTGCGGCGGAGGCTACAGTTCAGTTGCTCTATCCTCGGTGTCTTGGTAAGGGTGCGTCCTGTTTTGTCTTCATCTATGGTGTATCGGAGCTTTCTCTAGTTCGATTGCGAGCTTAGCCAAGGGCGGTGGTGCGTATCTCTGCTTGCGGTGTTGGCTTGTGGTGGGTTCAGTGGCGTGGTGTTGGCGTTGGTCGTCTATGGCCGCTCCGAGACGTCCCTGTGACCTCCCTCTTATCTGGCCTCTCTCTTCCTAGTTCGTATTCAGGACCAGTCCCTTGAAGCTTTGTCGACTGGCTTCTTTGGTCTTGCTCGTGTGATTATTTGGTCTAGATTGTCCGTTGTCACCGGTCGCAATCTCCGGCAGTGATAAAGCTGTTCGCTTTAGGTTCTCTAAGGCGACGTTTGGCGATGGTGCTAAAGACTCGTGTGGTCTGCGGGTTTCTTTGGTATTGTCGGTGACTCCAGACGGTGTTGCGCACATCCCGATACCGGGGCGTCCCCTTGGTTGCTCTCGGTAGTGTTAGCATCACTAATGCTTTTTGCAGGTCTCCGAGCAGTTCTGATATACGTGCAGCTTCCTTCTCATTCCCAAGTTTTTCGTACTGCTCTTGGTGTGGAGACTTTGTTTCTCTATGCCATTGATCGGTTGGGCGCTTTTGGAGATTGTACAGAGGGACATGGATCAATTTTCAATGGTATGTGCTCTATTTCCCTTCTTCGATAGCGTCTGTGCGTAAGGAGGTGACGATTATAAGCTTCGAGGAGATCATCGAGATCTAGCTACTCCGTAGACGACACGAGAATTCCCGGCATCCATGGAAACAAGGAGAACCTCACTTTTCCGTGGTTATCGTCGAGGGTTGAGAACAGAAATCGATTTCTAATGTTTACTAAAATCAGATTAGCGGATTGTGCCGGGTTAAGTGGGTGGGCGAAGCTATTTCTTGTAATACGTAGACTTGGAAGCTTTTGTTTGAATCAAGCATGTAACCAAAACTATTTCCCGTTTACGGGTTGATTTATAATATATATTTAAAAAAAAAAAAAAAAAAAAAAAAAATAAACAAAGAATATAGAGTACCTGTCGTCTGTTCATTAATAGTGAGTTTAGCTGCACGCGTTTAGCTGTTTCTTATATAATCATATCTGCACTCTCTTCTTCTCTTCATCAAATAGTTTTTCTTCATCATCGTTTCTCTCCGTCTATTATTTCATCTCTTCTTTTGTTTGAAGTAACTTCTTTTAAACCACGAGATCTTGCAGTTTTCTGGAAAATGGAATTCGTGAATAGCTCCACACCAAGATATGGCTGTCTCCTCTTTGGTAAGAAGTGCTTTGTAAAATGTGTTTTCTATATAAACATGAAAAAATTGTAAGTAATATTTATTGATCTGTCTTTTTGTTTGTTTCCAATATATAGATTTGGATGATACTCTTTATCCTCTAAGCTCTGGTTTATCACAATCATGCGCCAACAACATCATAGGTATATAAATATATAGTTTTCCTTCAAATTTCACAATTAATATATTTACTATTTCATATAGAGGGAAAAAATCTTTAAAATAAACCAATTACCCTTCTCTTGTGCAGAATTCATGGTTGAAAAGCTTGGAATAGATGAAGAAGGAGTTGTTGAACTAAACCAAATTCTCTACAAAAAGTATGGAACTTCAATGGCTGGTCTAAAGGTAATTAATTTACCATTATGTTGACCAAAATTGATTTATCACTAGAATCATGCATATATATACACAATTTCACCACCATATAATTAATCGCATGACAATGCATGATTTATTGGTTAACTAAACTGATAATTAATGCAGGCTGTTGGTTATGAATTCGACAATGATGAGTATCACAGTTTTGTTCATGGAAGATTACCTTATGAGAACCTTAAACCGGACTGGGTTCTGAGAAATCTCCTCCTTACTCTACCTTTGCGAAAATTGGTACGTATATCTTTTTGCTTAATTTAAGTTTACAAATATATATATATATATATTAGTCTAATTATGGGTTATGTTTTTCTTGTGTTAAGGTTTTCTCGAACGGAGATGAGGCTCATGTGACCAAGGCTCTAAAGAGGCTCGGCATCGAAGATTGTTTTGAGAAAATCATAAGTTTCGAGACCTTAAACCCTAAGATCAATGAGACTTTAGATTACCTTCCTGAGATCCCGGTTGTCTGTAAACCAGCAGAGATTGCTTTTGAGAAAGCCTTCAACATTGCACAGCTCAATCCTAACACAACCGTAAGCTTCAAGAACTAATTAATCAGTAAATAAAATACAAACAAACTTCTATCTTATCTTTTAATTAATGTTATTAATGAATCTTGGTTCAGTTGTTCTTCGACGACAGCGTCCGTAACATCCAAACAGGAAAAGCCATGGGTCTCCATACAGTCCTGGTAAGAGTGGGATAAAATCTTGAACCAAACCAACTAAAACCGATTTTATTATCTCTCAAACATGTGTTGAAGACGTGCATGTATAACCAAACTTTTAAAAACATAACTAATCGATCGAAAACATAATTTTGAAATATATTTTAGGTTGGTAAATCGGAAAAAGTGGAAGGAAGTGATCATGCGTTAAAAAGCATTCACAACATGAAAGAAGCATTCCCGGAGTTATGGTCGGAATCCATTAACAACAACATGAACAAAAAATCTGAAAGAATTGGTTACGCTACACAGATCTCGATTGAAACTTATGTTCAAGCTTAACTAATTTAACATGTTTATTTTTACTTTCCTAAAAAGTTTACATATATAAATAATGTATAATAAAATAACAGTATCCAAGACATACACCGTTTATTGTTGCTGCAACGGTTGATATACAAGGTCTCTATGTATTTGAACAATAAAAACATGTATTCTATGCTTTTGTAACACTTTCGTTAACTAGAAAAACCAAGTGGTGGCCTAGTGGTAAAAAATTTACAACTATGAATACCGCTTTAAGTTTGATTTTTCTTACCCACTAGAACATCCTAAGGTGTAAGAAAACAAGGATCCTCCGAACCTCGGGTTTTGTGGTGATTAGTCTTTAAGTTTAAAAAGCTTTGGGATCATACCACGGTTATCACAAATAAAATCTAGAAAACAAATGGTTAAGTTTTACTTACTGTCATTTAGACAGTTTTCATATATATTAAAAAATGACTAGAATATTTAAGTCGTTATAGTTACACGTTTTTTAATCAATAATATTCAAGATAGGTAAATTATTTATAAAATCAATGTATTTTGTAATTAATATGAAATTTAAAATAAAATATAAATTGTATAGAAATTCAAAAATAACAATTTTTGTGTAACAATAAAAGTATCAAAATAAAATATTTTTGTGAACTGAGGAATAGTTGAGGATGGAGGCATTCTGCGCATGTTGCCGACTGCTGATTAGTGATTATGGGCGGGCCTGTTACATCTTGAACAAAGTAAACAGTTTCTGAATAAAAGAAGGTGCATCTTAATTTTTGAATAAGTGTTCTTGACCTTTACGTTCATCTATACCAAGTTTCTGAGTAATATACTCAAAAATGGCAGCAACAACAACGACAGGTTCCAGGTATTACTTGCGCCTTGCATTTCGCTTTATAAAGTGACCAACATCAATCCTCAGAACTCAGAATGAACACAACCAAATCTCTACGTCTCTCTCTCTCTCTCTCTTTTGTTCATTTTACCTAATCAAAAAAGCTTAATAAGTTCCAAAAATTCATTGTACGTAATTTCAGTTGTTCTTAGATGACAGCAACCGTAAATATTCAACCCGGGAAACGTGTGGGTGTCCACACCGTATGTGTGTTTATGATCTCATACAATGAACAAGGGGTAGATATTGCATTCACAACAAACGTGGAGCTCTTCCTCAGCTATATGTGAAAGCTGTTTCCTACAAAGCCGTGGAGATTAGATACATGCAAAAAGGTCGCCATTGAAACAATTGCTTTAAAAACATTTCTCAAGCTGATAGTAGCTTAAAAATATAAAATTTCGAGATCACAGAACTGTGAAATGGAAATGTAATGAAACAAATTGAGTTTTATTTAATTGATAATATATGAGACGACCAGAATTATTTACGAGTGACGAAACGCACCGTTTAGCAAAGGGCGAAAAAAAAAGGCGATATTGGCGATCGAAACTTCGGAGATGGATACGGCGGATCCGCCGGGTTTAGCTAGAGATTCGACGTTGGTAAAGGCTAATCAGATACAGCAGACTGAGATCGTTGATGGGGAAAAACAGTTAGAAGGATCGGATGGTTTGGAAAAGGGTCAAGAGAATGAGGTGTTGAAGAAAGCTGAGATTGTGGGTATGGGTAAACAGCTAGAAAAATCGGATGATTTGGAAATGGGTCAAGAGATAGAGGTTTCGAAGAAAGTTGAGATCATCGAAGGACAAGAGGGAAATGAATCGAGAAATCAAAAAGGAACGGAAAACTTTTCGAGGGGATCTGGAAAAGGAGGTTCATGGGCTGAAGTTACGCAAGAAAAAAAAGTGTTGAAGAAGTATGATTTACAGATCACAGAAAAGGAGGGAGAGAAGATGGTTGAGATACCGGATGATGTTATTGAGAGGGGAAATCCACTATGGGAAGACTACTTGATTGGGAAGTTCTTGGATACAGCTCCACATGTAGCTCGTGTTCATGCTACGGTAAACAAAATATGGACGCAAGGAGAGCATAAGATAGATGTTCATATTGTGGATGACACAACTATGAAGTTCAAAGTTTCAAATCCAGCGATGCGAGCTCGAATCTTGAGAAGAGGCATGTGGAACATAGGGAATGTGCCGTTGGTTGTGACAAAATGGACACCGGATGAGTTGAAAGAGAAGCCTGAAATCAAGGCAATTCCTATGTGGGTCTATCTAAAGAACGTGCCGATGAACATGTTCTCGTGGGAAGGGTTAAGTTTCATCACGAGTGCAGCGGGGTTTCCAGTCAGATTACATCCAGAGACGGCTTCCTGTTCAAATTTCAAGTTAGCCAAGATTTTCGTCAATGTTGACTTATCAAAGGAGCTACCAGATAAAATAAACTTTACAAAGAATGGCAAATCATCTCTAGTAGAGTTTATTTACCCATGGCTTCCTCATCGATGTGGAGTGTGCAGTAAATGGGGACACATAGCGAAGAGTTGTGTTTTGAGTAAGAATGATGGTACAGAGAAGTTTGTACAAGATGGAGATGTGGGAAATGATAAAGAAGTAAAGGGCAATATGGAGGATGAAAAGAAGGAAGATAATGTGGAAGTTCAGAAGGAGATAAACAAAAAAATGAGAAAAAGAAAGAGAAGGAGAAGGAAGAAGGTGAACTAGTAGAAGATTGGTTGGATGTAACACCAGAGAAAGCAAGTAACAGAAGCTTAAATGATCTGAAGTATGGCCAGGTGGAAATCTTGACTCCTTCTCGATTTTCAACTCTGCTTGAAGTGGATGAGCAAGGGGATATGATAAACTCAATAGAAATTGAGGAAGTTTTGAGCATTGAAAAGGAAATTCTAGAAGAGGGGGAAGAAAGAAATGAGAAAGGAGAAGGAAAAGAAGAAGGAAAAGAAGATATGAAAGAAAGTTATGAGAATATGGAAGAGAAAGAAGTAAATGAAGCTGAAGAAAGTCAGGATCAGGGTATTGCTGGGCTGCAGAATACGCTTGAACACTGGCCTGATTTGGCAAGTGCTACAAGAGTACGGCCTTCTTTACCAAGGAAATCAAAAACACTGCATCGAGTTGTCAAAGAGAAGCCTGGAAATCAGGGTAAAAAAAGTAACCTCAATCCTTCTCAATGACAGGTTTTTTCTGGAATGTGAGAGGATTTAATAAAAATTCAAAACACAGAGTAGTAAGTGATTGGATTCATAATAAAGGTCTTCAGTTTGGGGGTTTATTGGAGACAAGGGTTAAGGAAAGCAAGTCAGCTCAAATTGTTTCTTCTGTTTTCCAAGGTTGGTCTTTCATCAATAATTATGAGTTTAGTAGGAAGGGTAGAATCTGGGTGCTGTGGAGTTCTCAGGTCAGATTGACTCCGGTATTCAAATCTGATCAAATTATCACTGTTTCGGTCATGTTGGAGGGTGAGAAGGAGGAATTTCTTTGCTCGTTTGTCTACGCAGAAAATAGTTCAGAGAAAAGGAAAGAGTTATGGAGAGATATCAAGATTCATCAAGATGCTAGAATGTTCTGGAAGAAGGAATGGGTTATTATGGGAGATTTTAATGAGGTTTTAGATGGTGAAGAGCATTCAAGTCATCAAGAGTCAGGTTTAATTACGTCGGGGATGCGAGATTTTGAGAATGTGATTCAGTACTGCAGTTTATTGGATATGGGATATCAGGGACCGAAATTTACTTGGTGCAACAAGAGAGATGAAGGTACTATTAGTAAAAAACTGGATCGCATCCTGGTGAACGAAACTTGGTTGAATAATCGTACTCAGGCTTATGGAGTTTTTGAGGCTGGGGGAATCTCAGATCACTTAAGAGGGAGATTTCATTTGAAGGTGGAGGCAGTTGGAAAGCGTAGGCCTTTTAAATTTACAAATGTAGTAGCAGAAGCACCAGAGTTCATGGAGGTAATCACAAACTACTGGAAAGACACTCAACCTTTGTTTCAGTCTACCTCGGCTCTTTATAGGTTCTCCAAATATCTTAAAGGGTTGAAACCTCACATTCGATCACTGAGTAAAAATAGGCTTGGTCTTCTCGCAAAAAAGGTGAAAGAAGCTTTAAATGATCTGTGTGAGAAGCAAGAAAGAATGATAGCAAATCCTACTCCAGCAAACGTTCAAGCAGAACACGAGGCAGCTATGAAATGGCAACGTATTTCAGAGATTGAGGAGAAGGTATTAAAACAAAGATCGAAGTTACACTGGTTACAAGTTGGAGACAAGAATAACAAAGCTTTCTATAATGCTGCAAAAGTCAGAGAAACCAGGAATGCAATCAGAGAAATAAAGTGTCAAGATGGTAGAGTGGTAACTACTCAAGAGGACATCAAGAAGGAAGCTGAGAGTTTCTTTAATGAGTTTCTTACTTTTGAGCCTGAAGATGTAGTAACTGCAACTGTGGAGGAAATTCAAGATATCTTGCCTTTTCGATGCAATGAGGAAGACAGAGCAAAACTTATAAAGGTAGTTACAGAGGAGGAAATCAGAGAAGTGGTCTTCAAGATGCCGAGTAATAAGTCTCCGGGGCCAGATGGCTATACAACTGAATTTTTCAAAGCCTCTTGGAGCATCATTGGGAAGGATTGTACTGCTGCGGTTCAGTCTTTTTTCAGTAAAGGTTTTCTGCCAAAGGGTCTTAACTCTACTATTTTGGCTCTTATTCCCAAGAAGGAGAATGCGCAAGGGATAAGGGATTATAGGCCGATATCTTGTTGCAACGTTTTATATAAAGTAATCTCCAAGATTATAGCAAACCGGTTAAAAGGTACACTTCCCCAATGCATCTCTTACAACCAGTCTGCTTTCGTTAAAGATAGGCTTCTTGTTGAAAATCTTTTATTGGCAACAGAGATAGTGAAAGATTACCATAAGGAGGATGTTTCTCCACGTTGTGCAATGAAGATTGACATTGCTAAAGCTTTCGACTCAGTGCACTGGCCTTTCTTGTTGAATACACTAAAAGCTCTTAATCTGCCTGAGGAATTTATTCATTGGATCAAGTTGTGTGTTTGTACGGCTTCTTTTTCGGTACAAGTAAATGGAGAGCTGGCGGGTTTTTTTCAGAGTAAGAGAGGCTTGAGGCAAGGTTGTGCTTTATCTCCTTATCTTTTTGTAATCTGCATGAATGTATTATCTGGTATGATTGATCAAGCAGTTGAACGGGAGCAAATTGGTTATCATCCTAGATGCAAAAACATTACGCTATCGCATTTATGTTTTGCAGATGATTTACTGGTTTTTACTGATGGTACTAAAAGATCAGTTGAAGGGATTCTTAAGGTTTTTGAAGAGTTTGCAGGCATCTCAGGGCTTAAGATCAGTCTGGAAAAATCTACGTTATACACAGCAGGCATTCAAAAGAGTACAAAGGTGGACATTCTCAGGGCGTTTCCTTTTTCTTCAGGGCAGTTGCCAGTTCGCTATTTAGGACTACCTCTCCTCACCAAGCGTATGACAGTGAGTGACTACTTGCCTTTGGTAGAGAAAATTAGAAAGAGAATGGGTTCTTGGACTGGAAGATTTTTGTCTCGTGTGGGTCGGTTGCAACTCATAAGCTCTGTTATCACAAGCTTGGCTAATTTCTGGATGGCTGCTTTTAGACTTCCTGGAAGTTGCCTAAAAGAGATAGAAAGTTTGTGCTCTGCTTTTTTATGGTCTGGTCCTGATCTCAAGACAACTAAAGCTAAAGTCAGTTGGAAAGATATTTGCTGTCCAAAGAATGAAGGAGGTTTGGGACTAAGATCTTTGAAGGAAATAAATAAGGTTTATGGTCTGAAGCTAGTTTGGAGATTACATTCGGAATCATCTCTTTGGGTTAGATGGGTGAAATGTTATCTGATTCGGAAAAGCACTTTCTGGTCAATAAAAGAAACTACAAGCACAGGGTCATGGGTTTGGAGGAAATTACTCAAGCTAAGAGACCTTGCAAAGATTTTTCTCAGGAAGGAAGTAAGGAATGGGGAGAGTATATCTTTCTGGTATGATAGATGGTCTCGTTTTGACACTTTAAAAGAGATACTTGGTGAAAGAGGTCCTCTAGATATGGGTATTCCAGATAGCTACTCTGTTGCGGAAGTTTTGAAAATGCGAAGAAGAAGAAATCATAGAGTGGAGATTCTTAATCAAGTGGAGGAGGAGATTAGGAAGCTTGGTAACCACCAAGATGAAGATATCACGCTCTGGAAATATGCTGATAGTAAATACATGGATAAATTCTCCACAGCTAAAACATGGGATCAAATCCGTATCATCAAGCCTGTTTGTGAATGGAGTAAAGGAGTCTGGTTCTCCCAGTCTACTCCAAAATATTCTTTCATGATGTGGATCGTGCTAAAAGGGAGACTGCAAACGATGGATAGAATGCAGCACTGGAATAATGTCATAAACACAACATGTATCCTCTGCAATGACACGCCTGAATCATGTGCCCATCTCTTCTTTGAATGCAGATACTCTATTCATGTTTGGAGAAAACTGGTTGCAGGGCTTATGCAAGATGAGTTCACAGCAGATTTGAACTCCTTGGTTTTGATAGTCTCAAAGAAATGGCAGACCCCTATAAAGACTTTCATCCTTAGATATGTTTTGCAAGCTACAATGCATACAATTTGGTGGGAGAGAAATGCGCGCAGGCATGGAGAGAAGGCTAAAGATATGGCAAGTTTGATACAATTTGTGGATAAAAATGTGAGACTGAAGCTTCTATCAGTTAAAGGGAAGGGGAAATATTTTGAAGATGGTTTGGTTACTTGGTTTGGGACAAGAGGTTGAAGAATCAGTTTGGTCCACCTTGTTGGATGGCGGATAATTTGTGCCAAAGGAGTAATAGTTTGATCTATAATATAGTCCCCTAGCCATGAGATTCTTACTCTTTTTCCCCCATTAGAGTTTTGTCCCATTTGGGTTTTCTCTAATGAGGGTTTTAATGAGGAGAGTCTCATGGCATTTCCAAACTCAACTTGTTTCATATGGTTAGTTTGAGGGGGGATTTGGTTTATTGATTTTGAGAAGTGGTGTTTTAAATGAGTTTAGCAAGTTGAGAAGAAGATTGTAATAGGTTTTTATTTCGTTTTGGAGTTTCTTTAGTAGTCTCAAACACGTTGCACAAGTTGTAAAAAAGTTTTTGTTTGAATAAATTTTACATTCATTCAAAAAAAAAAATAATATATGAGACCAAACATCTTCTTTTTTTTTGTAATCATTTTTACAAAGCCAACAAGTACATGACTTTATCATGACAACTTTTTATCATTCACTTGCTTTTCTTCTCCTTTTTTCCAATACAAAAGAATCTGACTCATGATAATACCATTGGTGAAAACAGCAAGAACAACACCCACAACCATACTAAACGGAGCATTCACCTGAACGCTAGTGAAAACCCTCGCCATGGACCCACCCAAGTTCATCAAACAAGTCAAGAAACTAAGCTGCCCAGTGCTCTTACTCCCGAAATTCTTCCAGATCTGAGGCACCCTCGCAGACAAAAAAATCAAATGCTTCGAAGCGTAGAGAGCTTCAAAGACAAAACCATCAATCTTCCCAGCGAACAAAGCGGGGGCCAAGGCAAAGTACACAACCGCTCTGACCCAAGTCGAAACAGAGAGAGGCTTTGAGGAGAAATAATAGATGCAAGCCATCAAGATCAAAGCTTGGACCAGAAGAAACGCGAGTTCGCCGAAAGACGAGAAGGGAAGCTTCTTGTGGAGACAGTAGGCGAGGGAGATCGTGTAGCCAACGACTTCTAGCTCGAATGCTGTGACGCTGAGGCCTCTTACGCTCTTCTTGTCCACTATTTTCATTATCTAATAAACAGAGTTATAAAGTTAGAGACTTTTTATTTTTTTTTGGAAATATGAATCTTGGAACCTGAGGAAGCTTGACGGTCATTGAAGCAGCGACGAGGAAGTAACTGAGGAGGTTCGTGAGGAGAGGGAAGAGGCAATCTTTTGTCGGAAAGTGGCCGTGCCGGAAGGAATTAGTGGCGCAGAGAAGGTCGATTCCGAGATAATCCATCGCTTTCTCCATCGTTGGGGCTCAAACGAGAGGAGGACATATGTTGACTTGGTTTTGGTTTGTTATTATAGCCAAAAAAAAATAAACCAATTCGATTTCGGTTTGGTTATTATTTAATTTTTAATTTGGTACGGTTCGAACCGGTTACGGAGCTTGTTGAAATCAGAAATTAAACCTAATTTACACGAAATCACTCGAGCTGTTGTTCTTCCTCCTCCTCCTCTCCGGCACCGGGTAAGTAGACTATGGCGAAGAGAGAGATTAGTAGCACTCTGAGAAACCTAAAGGTATGTTCTTTGTCAATCAGTATGTACACATGATTGATTGCCTTCTATAAAAAAAGCTAACCTTTGGAGCTTAGCGCAAGTTATAGAGTTGATTTGGGGAACAAAGTTGCAAACTTTCAACCTTCTAGTGATTGGTGGCTCTTTGTGTGTAGTTTATGCAAAGGTCTGCTCTGAAAGAGGAGGAGAAAAAGAAGAAGACTGATGAAGAGCCTAACGGGAGTTTACCTTCCCTTGGTACTGTTGTTGCGAAGAAGAAGTGGTACTTGTTCGTTTAGCTTACTTGTATGATTCATGTTTTGTTTTTGTATGTGTTGAGATCTTGATTGATTACTTCTCTGTGTTCATGAATCATAACAGTAGTTCTTATAGTTTTGTCATGTATGTTTGGTTGTGTTTTGTGAAATCTTGAATTGTGTGATTTTTTTTATTTCCAATGCAGTGTGGTCATAACAGACTGGGAACCTCAGCCAGGAGGAGCATTGTTAGGACGCATGTCGTTTCAATCTTTCAACCCCTCTATTGAGGTCTGTGTCTGTGGTGTGCTAATGCCTGATGATGTTCCTCTTCCCTTTTGGCTTTTTCTATAATAATAAAAAAAGTCTCTTTCTTTCTTTCTTTTAGAAACTAAATGAAGAGGCGATAAGCAGAGGTGGAGAAACAGATGCTCCTCCCACAAGCTCTAGCGGCGGAAGAATGTCTTTTAGGTACTGTTACCCTCCGCTATCAACAAATTAGTTTCATAAGAGAATATGCATCAGTGCGAATGTAATCCTCTTTCAGTGGACCGAACAAGGTTGAGAGAAGCCGGGAAACAACAAATGGTGGTGGTGACTTCAAAAGGAAACAGCCTGAGGAACAACAACACCATCCAAGCAAGTCCATGAGGAGCAGTGACAAACCATCACCCAGCAACAGACAAACCGATGGTTTCAAGAAACCCAAGAGCTGGAGCGGTTTGAAACCACCAAAAACTCAAACCAAAAATTAGCTTAAGCGCAGCGAACCTAGTTCACATGTTTTAGTAGATCATGTTTGTATCATCAATTCATTCACATGGTGTTGATGCTTGTTTTATGCTTGTGTTTAGCTCCAGATATATGATGAAACAGTTTTTTCTTTTGTCTTTTCAATTAAGATTTACTACAAGTACCATTCATGTGATCAAACAAACTCTACTATACCCTTGGTAAACAAAGTAACAATTTTTTTTTCAAATGATTAGATCAATGGAAATTTTTTTTTCAAATGATTAGATCAATGGCGTTAAGTTTTTTTTTTTTTGTAGTCTTGGATATCTGGGTATTGCTCTGTTTCGTTGTTATGATTCGACATGTAAGCTTCACTAGTGATACAGCTGATGACGGATGGTGGGGGTCACTTGTTTTGATATACAACTAGATCGGGCAGGTATTTTTTATGTTTTTAGTTTTTTGTTTATATTTAATTATGTATTTGTAATATTTAGATTTAAATATAGATTGAAAATTAATCTTTGCAGTTATAATAAAAAAGAAAATTAAAAGTTTACTAAAATATTTTGATATCATTTTTTAATTTCCTAACTAAAATAATATAGGGGTAGATCATAATTTTTTTCAATTCCAAAATCCTACCATCGTTTAAGAACAAATAAAATAAATTTATAAATACATAAAATATATAAACATATTTAGAACTATAATTCTATTAAAATAAATTTGTTAAAGAAAAATAATCTTGCATTGTTGTTGTTCATTTCTATAGTTCGATCCGTGACCGTATAAATATTTTTTTCGTATAAATATTTTTTTCACTTTAAACTTTTTCTTTGTACTAAAGGTATAATATATATATCAGATAAAACCATTTCTAGGCTTTCATCAGCGTAAGGTGGGTTATCCATTAGTAATTAGTTTCACTTGAACACATCCCTTATCTTTATATGATTTGAGATCGTTGATCAAATGTAAAACTTTGTTAGTAAACATGAATCTTTTCAGATGAATATATAGTGGAGACCTAAAACCCTAGAGTAGAACAAATATTTTAAATTCAAAGAATATTATGTTCATTGCGTTTTATGTTTAAAAGCCTATAATATAGGAAATACAAATATATGGTTGGTATTATTTTGAATTTTGTGATTGTTTATGGTATGTTTTGATTTGACCATAGAAATAGGAAATGGTAAGATTTGCTTGGTTTTTATGGTCAAATTTGTTATCCAATTTAAAATTTGAATTTACTATTGTTTGAATTCGATAATAAAGTTTAAGATTTTGTTACTGATACGAAAATTGTAGGTGCAATTGTGTTTGATCTTAGCAATATTGACACAAAAAGTTGAAAGTAAAAATATCTACTCGTTTGTGTTTGAGGTGTGGCATTATACGGTAAAATCATATTGAAATAGACCCATGTTTTGAAAAATTATTAAAAACGTATTGAATTATTCATAATGTTTACCATACTTTTATGTTTGTTTAGGTCATATAAAGCAGAAGAAAATACCAAGGACATGTAAAGTATCTTCGATAGTGGAACATAGATAATATTCAAAGTGGAGGTAAGTGATGCGTTTTTTTAGCTAGAATTGATCACTTTTGGAAAATATTTAATAGCTGGAAAAGACAAGTTTTTTAATTGTTTATTTAATTAAATTTTCAGTGGCATTAGATTGTAAATATTGTACAATTTTTAAGGTTAGTTTATATGTGTACTTCTGTTTTAATAAAGTAGATTCATCATCATATCTCTACAAAGGCAAAATTTCTACTAATCGTAATAATTTCTTTTAGAAAACAAATCTTGAGAAGTCACTTAACGATTGAATCCATTAATACAAGTTGCCAAATAATACAAATAACATAGCAAATAATGATTGATGATAACTCATTGTAGAATCATAGAAAGAAATATATTGTTTCATCTATTTGTTTATTTTTATCAATTATTTATTTATAATTATATAAATACTTAAATATTTTTTACAGAAATAAATATAGTGGTTGTATATTCTTACAAAAAAAATATTTTATGTACTGCATTATTAGAACTTTTGATGTTTATAAAACCCACACATGATTTATAAATAATTTATAAATATTTTGAAAATTTTTAAGAACATTTTATATTGAAAAAAGATAAAGATAGAAGTAAACCAAATTTTTGTCACAAAAATAGCATCATAAGAAAGAAAATGACCAAATTTTTTTTTTATTGAAGGATAAATATACATTTATAACTTTTGGGTTAATTAATTTTTTTTTTGTCATCAGCAGAAAAACAAACACACTCTCATCCGGTCTCTGAAAACCATGCCGGCAACTCTGCATCCATGTGAACAACAAAAGACGGTTGTGTCCTGGCACTACGTGCTAGTCGATCCGCCTGCATATTCTGCTGTCTTGGTACATGAATAATCTCTGAGTTGATAAAACCGTCTTTAAGGGTCTTTATATCTTCCAAATAACTTGCAAAAGCTGGTCATTCCTCTGGTTCCGAAACCATCTTTACCAATTGAGAACAGTCCGTTGCAAACGTAACCCTGAACTGACGCAAATTTTTCATACTTTCCATTGCCCATATCAGAGCCTCTACCTCCGAGTGGAGGGGAGAAAGACTTGCTCTGACATTCCGTGCTCCCATCAAACTGTCGAAACCTTCTAAAGTACTATACCAACCTTGGCCGAAGAAACTGTCTTTGTCTTTCCACGAACCATCTATGAAACACCAACGTCCTAGGATTGCCGTCTGTGGTGCTACCTCAACTTGTCGCACCAAATTCTGTGTATCTGCGTTTTGTGCCTCCATCCAGAGTGCTGATTCTGTCTCTGCCAGTTTCAAAGTATCTCTCGGATCCACATCTAAGTTACTGAAAACCTTATTATTCATTCTTTTCCAGATGTACCATAGAATCCAAGCATACTGATGAGTTTTCATCTTCGGATCAATTCTCCAAAATAAATAATCCATATTTGTAAAAAGACCTTGATAAAGGAAAATAGCTGGACTGGAAGGGATCTGCGAAAGAGCCCATACCTGACGCGCTGGTGGACACTCAAAAACACATGATTTATAGATTCTTCGGGAGCGCTGCACCTATCACAACATATGTCCCATTTTATCCTTCTTGCCTGCAAATTCTTTCTCACTGCTATGCACCCTGATACCAATTGCCATAGGAAATGTTTAAGCTTTGGTGGGCATCTTACTTTCCAGCAAAATGATTTCAAAGCATCAACTGAAGGTCCAAATACTGCTAATGGTTTCTCCTTATCAGGATAAACTCTCTCTACTTGGTATCCTGACTTCACCGTATATTTTCCGTTGTTTGTGAAATGCCATCCATCCCTTCCTCCAATCGGTTCCGGCTAAGCGGTATACTTTCAATAATTTGTACATCCTGAGGATCTACCAAAGTCCGAAGTGCCTGCGAATCCCAAGTTCTTGTAGTTGAATCAATTAAAGAATCCACTGTAAGATCTGGGTAGTTAGTGTGAAGATTTTTGTTTGCTGGTCTCGGGCGAGTGGATGGGATCGATGGATCATTCCATACTGAGATAGAAGATCTTGTTCCCACCTTTTTGATTAGTCCTTTACTAACCAGAGATCTAGCAGAGGTAATACTCCTCCAGCCGTACGACGGGGAGTATGATTGGATCGGTTCTAGGGGTGAAGCATTCCTAAAGTATCGTCCTTTAAAGACCTGTGAGAATAAAGTCTTGGGTTTCTCAATCAGTCGCCATAGCTGCTTTCCAAGCATTGCCGTATTAAAATTTGTAAGGTCTTTGAAGTCCAAGCCTCCATCCTCCTTATTTAACACTAGTTTGTCCCAAGATTTCCAATGCATGCCTTTTGTACTCCCTCCTGGGCTCCACCAAAATTGCGCAACCGCACTCGTTAATTTCTTTGCAGTCGTCTTTGGTAACCTATAACACGACATCACATGATTTGGTAATGCCGTTACCACGGATTTAATGATCACCTCCTTTCCACCTTTAGTAAAAAAATTGAAAGTCCAACCATTTACCCTACTGTTCAACCTTTCCTGTATAAACCCAAAGACTTGTATTTTGGATCCACCAATATTCTCCGGAAATCCCAGGTAAGAGCCCATTCCTCCTAGATTTTGAATTACTAAAATATCTCTTAATTCCTGCCTGCTGGCTTCTTCTATTTTGTGTCCAAATTGTATAGAAGATTTCTGAAAGTTTATTTGTTGACCTGATACCGCCTCATACTCCTTTAGAATCCTAAAAATAGTTTGACACTCTTCCTTCTGCGCCTTGCAGAAAAACAGACTATCATCTGCAAAAAGCAAATGAGATATGGATGGACAAGCTCTAGCAACCTTCATACCCGTAAATTGTTTATCCCTCTCAGCCTTTTTTATATTCGCAATCAACGCTTCAGTACACATAATAAATAAATATTGCGATAAGGGATCCCCTTGGCGTAAACCTCTCTGGGGGCCTATTAGACCTCGAGGTTGGCCATTTAACAATACCTGGTACTACACTGATGATATACACCCCATCATCAATTTTATCCAATGTGAATCAAAACCCATTTTATGGAGAAGAGCCTGAATAAAGTCCCACTCCACTCTATCATATGCTTTACTCATGTCCGTTTTGATTGCCATAAACTTTCCTTGACATGCTTTATTGGTCCTTAGTCCATGAAACATTTCCTGAGCGATAAGAATATTATCGGAAATCAACCTTCCTGCCACAAAAGCCGATTGGGTTTCCGATATAAGTTTTGGGAGACAAAGTTTCAATCTCTGGCATAAGACTTTCAATATAATCTTATATCCAACATTACACAAACTTATAGGTCTTATCTCTGTCATCCTTGTCGGTCTTTCCGTCTTTGATATCATACAAATATTAGTAATATTTAACCTTGAATCCATATCTCCTGAGACCAAAAACTCATTTACCATTTCAACGATATCGTTCTTAATTATATGCCAAGAGTGCTGAAAGAACATAGTAGTCATTCCATCCGGACCCGGTGCTTTTTCAGGGTGCATCATAAACAAGGCTTGTCTTACCTCTTCCTCTGTCGCCATCTTTATCAACATTTGATTCATCGGATACGTAATAGTTGGCGTAATCTCTTCCAGAAAATTATCAAATTCTGAGGGAGAGGTAGTAGTAAATAAATCATCAATAGCTACCTTCTCAATCCCTTGCTCCTCCGTAATCAAGTTTCCTCCTTCATCATAGAGACCCACAATCCTATTACGAGCCCTACGTTGCTTAGTTAAAGCATGATAGAATTTAGTACTGCGATCCCCAGCCGTATTCCACATATTCCTGCTTTTCTGTTGCCAATACTCTTCTTCATCCTTATATGCGTCTTGCAGTTTTTCCGATATCTCCAAGATTTCCTCTTGGGTCCTATTGTCATCCGTTTGAACCTCTTCAAAAGCCTTTTGAAGATCTGCTACATATGGCGGATTATTCTTCCGCCATTTAGCCATCTCATGTCGACAGTTACTGATTCTCGCAACAATATCCACCGTATCATCTCCCTCATCTTCCTTCCATCCCCTAGTGATAGATTCCATTAGTCCCTCTTGTCCTATCCACCGTTTATCGAAACGAAATTGTCTCTTTCTTTTTGGTACCTTGTCCTCCAGAAAGGCCACTACTGTACAATGATCCGATCCTATCAAGCCCAAATATTCAGTATAAGAAGCTGGGAAAATTGTATGCCAATCCTCATTTGCTAATGCACGATCCAATCTACATCTGATTGTCGTGGCCCCTTTCCCTTTACCTCTTCTTCCTTGCCATGACATTTTGTTTCCCCGAGCCGGGAACTCTAATAATCCACAATTCCGTATCATGTTATGGAAAGGGACAAAGGAGGCTGCACTACGTAAAGTACCTCCCTCTTTTTCATGATTTCCAGTAATTTCATTCAGATCTCTAATGATAAACCAAGGGTCGCTTCTTGCAATCCCATACCTAGTAAGCCTTTCTCAGACTTGTTCTCTTAACTTTTGGACAGGATCACCATACACAAAAGTTAAGAAAACTCGCTTCCCCTTAACCTCTGCTTCCACATCTATCATACGGTTACTCGTACAGGTAAGGGGTGGGTTTTAGGAATGGATTCAATTTTTTTTAAAAATAAAAATAAATATTAAAATTTTCAAAACAAAAAGATGATATTTTAGTCTTTTTATTTTTTGAATACTATTTTGTGATAAAAACTTAAAAAGTGTTATTTGAGAGAATTGACCTTTTATATTCTAGCTTACAAAATCATTTTATTAGAGTTCATGTATAGTTTATAATACTTTTATTAGATTATTTATATTTGTTTATAATACATTTATTAAATTATTTCTAAGACTTATAAAATGTTATAGGATCATTTGTAAATGTTTCTAAATCTATTTATTATTCTAAAAATGTATATTTATAATGATTTATATAAATCATCATTAATGATTTATATAAATAAAAAACTATTTCACATTTCTTATTTATTTATTTATTTATTTATGTTTTTATGAAATACACTATGATTATAGGTGAAATCTTAAAAATTGTGATGATTTTGATAGGATTTTAGATTTGACTTTTTATCGATTCTAAAATAAATTTAATTATAAAATCAACTATTTCAACTTTTAAATTGAAGTACAAATTTTTTTCACTTAAATTATGGATTGTACTATTAAGTCATGTAAATAAAGAGTTGTAAACAAGGTGAACAACAAAACCTTATAAACTTGAAGCTAATTGTATGTAAATGGTTATACATATATATTTTAATTGTATAAATGAACATTTATAAGGATTTAAAACATATATAATTATATCACACTTTTTATTATATATTAAAAGTTAATAAGGGACTTTGTTACAGGTTCATAAATGAAATCATAAAAATTGTTACAATTTCAATAGTTAATGAGTTTAGATTTTTATTTATTTTTATCAGTGCTAAATGAAAAGTAATTATACAATCAATTATCTGCATTTTTTTTAAATTTAAATACCTTATTCATATCGACAAATAAAATGTTATTAAATTTAATCATATCCAAAACCGATTTTGAAAAATATTTTGAAAGACACATAAAAGAACAACTATGTTTTTGTTAAATTTAAAATAAGTTAAAAATAATCAAACGAATAAAAATCGTAAATAAAAAAATTCAGCAAATCTGATGTCGGAGCTATAGAAGCGTCCGACCATCATCTTGGAGATATTAAAAAGTGCTTTTATTTCTCTAAAAGACAGAGCATTTACGATTTTCACGTATCAAAATAAAATAAAAGTTAATTCTGCAACCAATTACCTGAACCAATTATATTTGTTTTCATGTAAGAAGAAGTTTTTTTAGTGATTCAGATTTATGTCGTTGAAATATCTTAAATTTCACATCTCTTCTAAAAATATATGTTGATTTTTTTCTGTTATCAAATTATTTAAAGTTAAAACTTTAATATTTTAAGTTATTATTCAATAACTATAACATTGTAAATATAATATATATTTTTCGAATAATATTACTCTCCGGGAAATCGCGGCAAACACCTAGGGGATGTATTCAATTTAGCATTTGATGTGATTTGATTTTTAATGGAGTTTTAGATGATTTTAATAAGTTGCAGAGATTTAGGTGATTTTTGTTAAACTACTCTAGAATATCACCTAAAACAATGGGATTTGAGTTTTATTTATTTTAACTAAGAAACTCCACCCAAACACCCTAAAATCACCTCAAAACTTTAAAATCCCACAATTTAAAATATTTTCAATAACAGTAGATTTCAGAGTACTTTACGAAATGTCAAGTTCAATAACAGTGGATTTTAAATGAGTTTTTAAAATTCATGTTTGAATAACAGTGGATTTGTCATTTTAATACAAATCACCTGAAACTCTCAGTTGAATACACCCCCCCCCTAGTCTTTTGTTATTTAACCTGTTTACTTCTTTAACCTAAATCTCCAACGGAGTTTCCTGTTCGAAACAAAAAAAAAACAGAAAAAGAGATTAGCAAATTATGGAAGATTTAATTGGGAAATATAGGTATATAACACAAACGGATTCAAGTAGGGAATTTTGTGACTTCGTGTTCCTCGGCCACAAGCTTATCCCTCAAATCATATTCAACAAAGCTTCTCCTTGATCTCGACGCTATCATCGTGGAGACATCATCCTGTCATTGATTCAGAGGTCTTCCTCCATGCTTTCATCTCGAAATTAAAGCATGTTCACATAGATAAAAACAAATAATAATTGTGTGAATTAAAATTGTAAAAGACATGATATAAATGTTAAATTTATATGTATTTTTTAATAGAGAAAAAGTTTCGATGTTACTCATCAGTAATTAGTAGCAGCAACTCCATAGAACTAGCCAAAATGTCTTAAAACTGATATTAGTTGATGTGTTTATGTTTATTGATGGTAATTTTATCGATGCGAAATATAATGAAAGCTTGAAAATATAAATGATTTTACATACAAGACACAGAAATTTCAGCCTCATAAATATCTATACTATTAAAATTGAAGTACAAAATTAAAATGTTTGAAAACAATAATACTAGATTAAATGGGGATTATTTGGAAACATGAATTATAGATTAAATACTTTTTATTTATTTATACATTTAGCTTTTAAATTTATAATAAATTAATTATTTTTGTATTTCTTTTTTATTTGTAGATTTTTCCACTTCATTTAAAATCAAATATTAAAATTAATTAATTATAATGAGAAAGAAATAAACAAAGCACTTAATTTATTAATATAGATGTTTTTGGATCTGACAAAGGAATATACTCGGTTATGCTTAATTGATTTGAAATCATTATTTTTCCAGAAATAATTACATGTAAAAAACTAATCTACTGTGATTTTCTACAAATCTAACATTTCAATTTAGATTTTGATTTGTTTTTATATAAAATAATCTAACCCAACTCTTTAAATAATGGACATATTAATTTTTATATAAAATAAAGTGAACTGCAATATTTTTTGTGCAATTTATGGTTGTTGTTTCTTTCCAGTAAAAATAAAAAAAAAACATAAACTGTAATATATAGTATATATTAATTTGCTACATAAAATTAAAAAAAAAACAAAATATCAGAAAATTAATAATAATTCATAGAAAACTACTGTAAAAATAAATAATTTTTATTCTTAAAAGAAGAAGACAAAAAAAGAAAAAATACACTATTTAGTCCAATGAAAAAATTCTTTGGCCGGTTTATTATTTTTCATTAATGAAACACCTTTAAGTTCAACGATATATTCGCGTATCTGACGACATCGAGAAGTGGAGGCTCCTCTATATGCTCTCCATATTACAAGATGAGCCTTATTCTTTATATCCCTTAATTCACATTTCCATACTATTCTCCCTTTTCCTTTTTCGTCAACCATGAAGCTGTGTGTTTCATTGAACGATACATTTTTGATACCTTTGTTTTCGCCTCTGTTGGACCAGCAGTTTACAGTTAGTACATGAGCAGCTCCAAGTTGGTTTTTAAATCGTAAAATGTTTGGAGCGCATATAGAACTTTCTTTAAAACTAAAACACATAGCAAGAACTAACATAAAAATAATAAAATGATTCATTTTTGGATCTGAAGACTCAGTGACTCAAAATGTAGTATTTATAATTTATTTTAAGTTGAAAAATAAGGTAATAGGCTAAATATAGGCACGCAAATATAGACCAACTAAACTTATGGTCGGATGAGCATTAAGTGTCGAAAAGCAAGGTAATTCCATAAGATCAGATCAAATAACTTTAAACTTGCAAATTAATGTTGTCCACTATAACTAAAGAAACCAAGAATTCTACGATTGTCAAAAAATTATGCAAGTGTAAGAGCATCTCCAACCCCACTCCATAATTTACTCTAAATTGAGAAATAGAGTTGAAAATGGAGTGAAAAATGGAGTGATGATCAAAAATTAAAACATTACTCTATTTATGGAGTAATGCTTTTATTTTTTGGTCATCACTCTATTTTCCACTCCATTTTTAACTCCATTTTTTAATTTGGAGTAAATTATGGAGTGGGGTTGGAGACGCCCTAATAGCAAGAAGGTCTCTACGCATCACTTACTCTCTTCTTGGTAATATAATGTATTTCATATGCTGGTCTGCAGAATGCATGATTAACATAATAATATTATAGAGATTGCATTATTTTTTTTCTTTTGCTTGTATATAAATTTTCTCGTCAAATAACCTATCTCCGCTCGAATATTCTCTTTGAAGACAAGATAAAATTTAGAGAAAATTATCCAGAATAACTCTTTTTTTTGTTAATTACTAATCTAACTCTACATCATCGAAACATGTTAGTATGTGTGGCTAAAGACCAAATAACCTTAATTGTTCCTTTTTATTACAATATTGCTATTTCTAATATATTTCATTAATAATTTTTAAAAAGAAAATAGAAACCACTAATCCCTATGGTATCGTATTATTATTTGTCGAAGAACAATAAAGTAGAAGGTCAAAATGTTCTCCATAAACTTTGTAATTATCAGTTACAAAAAAAAAATGTTCTCCAGAAAATAAACAATTTTTATTTGTGCCATAAGAAAAGAAAGAAGAAAATAGACGTCAGTCTAAAAACGCCATTAACGTCAATCAAGGTAATCACGTGTAAGAGTGATTTGTAGATTAGGGCTTTTCTCTTTGTTTGGTTTAAATTAAGTTTGGTTTGGTTTAATTAGATAAATTTGGTTTACATGCTTTTGATTCAAATTATGGTTGGTTTGGAATGTTTTGGTTTAGATTACTGGTATATAAAATAATTTCAGAACTAACTAGGCCTGGGCATTTTACCCGGACCCGAAGACCCGACCCGAAACCGACCCGAAAAAACCCGGTCTGGGTAGGAATCGATCCGATCAAATTACCCTATCGGGTTTTGTTGTAGAGGACCCGCTGGTCTTGGATCCGACCCGGACCGAACCCAAAACCCGACGGGTACCCGAATTAATAATGTAAATTATATAAAATGAATTGAGGGGGAGTCGAAGACGGGTTATTTGTCTATAGAGCAAGGGGGTTAGCCACTAGGATACAACCAATTATTGTTCTATCTCGCATAATTTAGTATATATACACATTTTAATATAATAAAAACACAAATTTTAAATAAAATTTTAATTATTTTCGGATATATAAATATTTTCAGTTTTTTTTTGTATTTTTAGGTATATTTTAGGTCGAACCCGAACCGAACCCGACCCGAACCCGACCCAGAACCGAACCGATAAATTCTAATTAGCCGAATGGGTCCAACTATATAAGACCCGACCCGACCCGGACCCGGTACGACCCGAACCGACCCGAAACTGAAAATTTGAAATTACCCTATCGGGTCCTAAGCTCCTAGACCCGAAAGACACGGACCCGAAAGGACCCGGCCCGAACCCGACCCGACGACCCGAATGCCCAGGCCTAGAACTAACAGTGTAATCTGGTTTGCCAAAAATTAAAAAAATCTGTGGCCAAATAATAAATAAATTTGTGGCTTGAGTTTAAATAAATCTGTCAAATTGTAACAAATCAGTTGTCAAATAATAAATAAATCTATCAAATTCTAGCTAAATCTGTGAAATTCTAATAAATCTGTGGCCAAAGACTAAATAAGTTTATCATATCCTAATTAAGTCTGTCAAAATTAAGTAAATTTGTGGCTAAAGAATAATTAATAATAAATCAATCAAATCAAAATTAAGTCTATCAAAAACAAGTAAATTTGTGGCTAAACAAAAATAAATCTATCAAATTCTACATAAATCTGTTTAAATTAAATAAATCTGTGGCTCGACAAATTAAATCTATCATTATTTAATAAATTTGTGGTCAAACGTGACAGATTTGTTGTAACAAGTCTGTAGAAATCTTATTAAGTCTATCATTTTTTTAAATAATCTATGGCTTAAGAAGAATATATTTAAGTTTGTGGCTACATAAAACGTAGACAAAATAAATCTGTGGATGATAAAATTATAAATATTTCGAAAATTCAATAATGGCATTTTTGTAATTATCTTTTTACTAACAAAGAGAATAAAGGTAAATTAGGTATGAAAAATAAACTAGCAATTAAAATTAATTTAGAGTTAAACTAGTAATTAATTGATAAATAAAGGTTAAATTAGTTTTTTCCCTAAAATTTATTGGCAAAAAAATAAAAATAAAAAAGTTTGGATTAATCTTCGCAAATTCCCAAAAAAATCAACATGAAAATAACACCAAAAAGTCACAACATAGAAGAAAAATTCATGAGTAATAATAAAACCAAACATATGAGTAATAATCACCACATAGAAGAAAATGAGAGGAAATCAAGTCTTGCACAAATAAAACCATGTGAATGACATGGAGCCACTCACTAAGCTTTTTTTTTTCTTTTACAAAATTTGAATATAAAGTTGGGTTACAAAATAGGTTAAGACAAAGCGTTTTAGGGCAAAAAAAAGAAGAAGATAAAAACCATAAAGAAATTTGAGTACGTAATCTATCCTAGGAGGTTAGATTAGAGATTAGACAAAGCTTTTTATTTGATTCATTAAGAAAATCCATTGTGTGGCCTACTTACTATCTTGCTTGCTTTAACGGTTGAATAAGGTTGGCCTTTTCCTTATGTTCCAAAATAAATAAACTTTCTTTGAGGTAAATCCTCTCTTCTCTGCGACAAAAACGCAAGAAACAAGATCTAGATTACTATACGGGTTGCTTGGATATCAACATCTCTTTCGTTTGTTATTCACCAATAGCCTTCAAAATCAAGCTTTTTTGGCTCTTCCATCTTAGACTTTTTGTCCTGTTGGCTCTCCAACAACATAGACACTGCCTGAACTGTGATCATGTATCTCTCTAGATTTGCTCTCACCACTACTTTTCTTCACCCTTGAGATTTCAAAAAACCAAGACTTGTCAAACATTAGTTCTTGAAAATGACATTGACATAATATAAGAGCTACTTTAGCATTTCGTAGACACAAAAGTACAAGACAATTGAAAATTGAAAAGTTCCATGTCCGAGAAGAAAAGCTTCGTCACTGAATAAAGTCTTCATCTTTTACTAGTCAAAAAATGATGTCCATAACTTGTTAAAGGCAAACAAAGATGTGTATATCCCATTATCATATTACAGTACAACTTAACTAAAATCATGTGAAGCAAAACATCACCCAGTCAAAATAGCCCTACTACCATCTCCGTTAATCTTTCAATAGATGCAATCATATCATGCAACAACCCCCAAAAAAAATCGCCACCTTGTAAATCATCTACTTGGGTTTTTGGTAGTGATGACTGTAAAGGCAGTGCACCAATCTCGTCTCACTGAGTCTTGAACCTTGCCGTCCCCAACAAAAGGCGTCCAAGCTTCTTCTCCTGCGTTTTCCATACACCAGCTTACCTTCTCTGGTGCATCCTCAAAATCAAACTTCAATGGCGGCAATGGCAATGGCGACGGCTCTTTAGCCTTTCTGCTGGATTTATTCCTTCCTTTCGCTTCCAAATGCTTCTGCAAATACAAGATTTCCATATGTAATCACGAGCATGAAAAATGTGAAAGGTTCAAACTTGTGAACTCACGCCTGAACTGGAAACGGTGTTCTTTGCTTTCTTGCTTCCTTTCTTAGGGGTGGTTCCATGTTCCAAGTAGTAAAGTACTTCGGTCCTGGACCGAAACTTACGCCCTGTGATTGGTTCGAGATAGTACTACAAAAGCCAGAATATAAGATATAATGTCATAACTCTTTAACAAAAAAAAATCAATCTCTGCACATGCCATATCTGCATTAGACGTTACAAAATCACCAGAGGAACTCTAACTAACGATAAGCACATTTATAATAGCCTTAGCACATCTATTATAACCATACTAATTCAACAACTTTCTTATCAAATAACATTTATTGTAACAGCGGTAAATCCACAAATTGATACACACCTTGTCCACGGTGCCAGCTGTAGCACCGGAGGTTCGAACCTTGTCTTCAACTCTCCAGCCAGGAGGCAGCCAGTTGTCTAACGGCGCCGAACGCTTCCGCGACTTCGATTCCGAGTTATCCGGCGACGGATCCGACCTCCCGATTGCTTCGCTTCCTCCCTGAATCGGCGGCTGCGTTCCTCCTCCTAGGGTTCCGTCGCCGGCGGGGGTGGGCGAGGAGATGAAGGAGCCGGTGGAGAGAAGCGGATCGGGAGGGAAATCGCCGGCGATGGATCCGGGTTGGATTGCGCGATCCGAGATTGACATAGGAGTTAAGGTAATGCTTCGATGTGATTCGTCGTTTCTGTTTTCTCTGGGTTTCGAGTTGGGTCAAAGTTAAACCCGAAATCGAATACTATATCACTCTCTTATCTGTATTACAACTATTACTATCCGCACTGTACCGAACCGTCCTCGTTTCACAATGTCACGTACCAACCAAAAAAAAAAGATAATAATAACAAGAGCCAATTGGGATGTAATGTTTAGACCATTTTCGATGTATTTTGCTATTTTTGACTTTAAACTATAGAAATTTTATAATACATGTGGAGTTTGTTTCAATGTATTTTCTAAATAATAATTTCTAGTTATATAATAAAAATAATTGCTATTTCTTTCTTTATTTATAAAGAAAAATAGCAATTTTAATTTTAGAAAAAAGGAAGTAAATTGAAATAAATTTATCTCTAAGTATTATTATAGAAGTACATATAGAATGAAGCCGAAGATGTTCTAACAAAATATTAGAATTCCAGCTGGTCCACAAGTCATATGGTTTGAGTTTGGAGACCACGGTTTTCTTGTTTAACGAAAACTCTAATTCTTTAAGTATCTAAGTTTTGAAACTGTAAATGGACGAACAGAATCTTGTGGTCTAGTAGTGGACGGATTTTGGATGCAAATATATTTCAGTTCGATCCTTGCAGAAATTAGGTCACATTATTTTCACCAAAGCTGCGGATCCGTATAAATATCCATGAGAGAATTCGTTGTGGACTACATCTCTCATCTGGAGATTAGATATTTGTTTTTAATAGATATGGGTTTAGTCCGTCTTTTAACAAAAAAAAACTGTAAAAAGATGATTGAGTGTTTGTTAACTCTTACTCTTCAATTCTTGACATGATATTTGTATCAAGTTAATCTTCTTTTAGTTATATTCTTGCAAATTCACAACGTAGTTGTAAGTACAGTAGGAGGGGAAAATTTTGAAAATTATACGAGGAAAATAAATAAATGAAGAGATTAATCAAAATCAGAAAGACAATAAAAAGAAACACTATTGATATGGTATACATAATTATTAAAGAATTTTACTGACATTGGTTAAGTTGCTTCGAAACAAAATTACAAAGAACAATTTGCATAAAAATGTAACTAAACAAAAATTGCAATTGGTAGAAAAAAATCGAAATGTTTTAAGATTTTTTTTGACAACGTTTTTTCTTTCACTTTGGATATCATTCGCATGAGTTGTTTGATTAGAAACACTTTCTATGCACAATTGATGGTCCAGATTCATCGTACTCCGCTTTCGCAATCCACATCTATAAATTAAATTGCAATATTTAGATCACAGAGAAAATATTTAAAATGTTAATATTAAAAATGTTAATTATGTTATGTTTTCACCTGTTGGAAAGTACTGAGTGAAGCCAATATAGAACCACCGATCCAAACACTGTACTTCCTTTCTGGTGGAGCCACGACCTTAATCTTCATACTACTAGGAGCCAAGGCCGTAATCTCTTTGCTCATTCTATCACCAATCCCACCAAACATTGTGGTTCCACCACTTAGCACAATGTTCCCATACAAATCTTTCCTAATATCCACATCACATTTCATGATAGAATTATATGTGGTTTCATGGATTCCTGGATTTTCCATTCCAATCAGTGATGGCTGAAACAGAACTTCTGGACACCGGAACCGCTCTGCTCCAATAGTTATCACTTGTCCGTCAGGTAGCTCGAAGCTTTTTTCAACTGAAGAGCTTGTGTTGGAAGTCTCTAGCTCTTGTTCGTAATCTAAAGCAATGTAAGAGAGCTTCTCTTTCATGTCTCTAACGATTTCACGTTCAGCACTCGTGGTGAAAGAGTAGCCACGCTCTGTCAGGATTTTCATAAGGTAGTCGGTTAGGTCACGACCCGCTAGGTCAAGACGTAAGATTGCGTGTGGAAGAGCGTAACCCTCGTAGATTGGTACCGTGTGGCTCACACCATCTCCAGAGTCCAAAACAATACCTAAACCACCAATTGCAAAAGAACCAATTAGTGTGACCATTAAAACCGAGTTTGATTTAAAAAAAATCCATATCTGACTGAACAGTTACAATGTTTTTATCCAAGCCAAAGCATAAATAGAGCAAATAGAAAATAATCAAGTATACTGGAATTAGTATTAAGCTAAACGAAATACCAGACTAAAACCAAACGTATGTAACAAAACCAAATAAACCTAAAATCACTGTAATTTATATGCACTAGAAATAAAATACAATATAAAAGTTTTTTTTCAATACAAAACAGACTGGTTCAATGCCCTAGCCGAGGACCAACCAAATCAATAGTGAATTCATCAAGCATAAACCTAACTGAACTAATGCAATGGTTCAGAAAATTAATTACCAGTTGTACGACCACTGGCATAGAGTGAGAGAACAGCTTGAATGGCAACATACATAGCTGGAGCATTGAATGTCTCAAACATGATCTGAGTCATCTTCTCACGGTTAGCTTTTGGATTAAGAGGAGCTTCGGTTAAGAGAACTGGATGTTCTTCAGGGGCGACACGAAGCTCGTTATAGAAAGTGTGATGCCAAATCTTCTCCATGTCATCCCAATTGTTAACAATTCCATGCTCAATGGGGTATTTGAGAGTCAAGATACCACGTTTTGACTGAGCCTCGTCTCCAACATAAGCATCCTTTTGTCCCATCCCAACCATCACACCCGTGTGACGAGGGCGGCCTACAATGCTCGGGAAAACCGCTCTTGGTGCATCATCACCCGCAAACCCCGCCTAGACCATAATATCTTGCTTAAGCATATTTTATGGTATATTTATGCGACACATAACATTTATAGAAACTTTACCTTAACCATTCCAGTTCCATTATCACAAACAAGTGGTTGAATGTCTTCACCGTCAGCCATCTTGAAGTACTATCTGTATATAAATCAAGACCAGTGACAAAAACATTTTGGGTCGCAAAAATAATTCTCGTAGAAGTGAATATGTTTATAACCGAATCCATGGCCACGTAAATTCATATTGAACATATTATCTATGGCCACGTTCAATACTTTTTCGATTATAAATTTCATTAAACTATTCCTATATCTGTTCCAAAAGACTATTCCTAAATCCATAATATTCAATTCGTTATCAATCATTTATGCCATGAAAACCCCCAAAGAATGTTTCATATACGAGCCCTGTTAAATGAAAATGATTTACAACACTTTTTTTAAATAAAAACTTAAATGATATAAAACACATTCAAGTAAAGTATTCTGAAACGTACTAGACATTTCGGTGTGTCTTAACAATTTCGATGGAAGTAAACCAAAACTGATACTAAAATGCCAAATAACAAAAGGTAATCACTCACCTGGTGGATTCAACGACGAAGAGATCCTGAAGAACCCGTTCTGAATAGGTTCAAAATTTCTGAAAATATCAAATGAGCTTTCCTTTATATCGCTCGAATGCTAACAGATCCTTGGTTGTTCTCGTTTTCGCTGGAACCTATATCTAAGGGTATGATGACAAGTGTACACCTATTTTTGGACTAGGGAATAAATTACAGCCAAACCTGTACGCAAACTACGGTTTTGGTCCTGGTTCTCCGGAATAATCGGGTCGGTGAAAACTCGTTACTGAAATAGCCTTGTCAAAATATGGATCATTGGGTGATAAAATTACTGAGAGACGATAACGGTGACGTTTTAACAACTAACCTCTTTCATGTTCATTCATGTTTCAAGGACAATAGGGCAGATGATTAGTTTTATAGCGGTTTTGGATTATAAAAGGGTTTAATCGTGTTTTCAAATAGCGGAATTTTACTTAAATCCAAAATTAATTATATACGGATTATTTTATTTAGCGATTTGTCCGCACTGCGGATTTAGATTGGATATGAAAACACTAAGACACAACTAATATAAATGTATTAAGTTGCAAAATTTTAAAACACATAATCTTATAGTTACCAAATATATTTCTATATCTTATAAATAAGAATTTTTTTTTTAAAAGAAAATCTCGCGCTTCCAAAATGCGGATTAAAGTCTAGTGAGATATTTAAAACAACATCAATGGTAAATATCTCAAAATCAGGTTCTAATCTCAAAAGTAATAATAATTTAGTCAATGAATAATTTTGTAATTTAAATTTATTTATGTTAAGAAAAATAAACCAATTAACCGTTGACATATGACAACTCAATATTAGAAGCGATTTTGGATGTTTATATTTAAGCATCATATTTCTATTTTTTTACTCCTTTTTCATTATTTTAATATATTTATAATTTAAGAGCTTCAATGAGAAACACTTGATGGACAAACTCTTAAAATATTTGTACTGCAGTGATGAGAAAGAATATCTTAAAAATTAGATACAAATTGCAGCATCAACAATGAGAGATTGCCAGAATTCTAAGATAGTTAAAAAAAGTTTTTATATATAATTAATATTTTTAATTTTCTTTAAATATAAAAGCCAACAAATAAATGACACATGTAGAATTAGTATCTAAAAACTTTTTGCATAGAACTCTCCCTTTTTCTCCTACGTGATTTTAGATTATTTTTTTACATACATGATTTATTTTTAATTTTTAATAGGAATTTTTTTTTTTAAATATCATTGTTGGACTTGCTCTATGAAACAAGATCTAGAGTAAGCATCTCCAAACTTGGAAAAAAATCCAAACTCTTTTCATTCTAATAGCATATGTTTATTTGTAATGGTACAGCTGTAAATTTAGTAAACCTTGATTGAATAAGTAATTAGAAATATTAATATTAATTGGATTATAAACTTATTTGAGAAATTCCACCGATACAGATAGATGATCTAAATTTATGTTTTTCTTCTCACCAAGAGTCCAAGACCTGTTTATGTCCAGCTTATTAATGTCCACAAAACCATGGATATGGTTAATCTATCTCAATCAAGAAGTTGACGTTTTGAATATCTTGATTGAGATAGATTAACCATATCCATGGTTTTATGGACATTAATAAGCTTAGGATTTTTATCAAAAGTAAGGTAATGAGGAAACGTTGACATTTTGAATATCTTGGGCGTTAGGGAACTTTACGATTGAATCAGGCAATTTTCAGTGAAATATATTTGACTTTTTCCCTCCAACCCCACAAAAGCAAACATGCGTCCGTGTTGATCATCCCCACAGTTATCTTATCGTTACGAAAATATTCCTCTCTCGAGGTAAATCTCACTTTATATATATTGTTTCTTTATATTTAATATTAAAACTAGATATTGACAGTGCGAGTAATACTTTAATATGGTTACATTTACTTTTTATTTAAAGTAGATATGGGCATAAATTGCTAATCCAGATTCCAAACTGATCCAAACTAAAAAACACTTAATCTATACTCGGTCAAAAATGTAAGAAATACAAAAATTGATCTTGAAGTTATTTAGTTCCGTATTGTAGGCTATGGTATATATTTTAAAATAATTAAGTTAGATATTATTAAAAATAATATGAAACCTAATTAAAATTAAATGTAATGGTTAAGCCTATAAAAACATCATTACCTATAGATCTAATCATATTTCAATAATAATAAAATAAACTAGAACATATTGTTAATATTTTTTTCATTAAAATTCTAAAACGACATTTATTTTGAAACAAAAATTTTACTCTACAACGAAAATTAAACTAAAACGGAAAGAGTATATATATGTGTACAATAAGCTAAGGATCTGTTGTACTGGTACATTAGAGGAGAGAAACAAAAACTAAGGGTCTAACTAGTTCAAACTCATCGGTTGCGGTTGCAGGTGGTTGTGATTTCAAACGTTATTAACTTGATGATAATAGACTGCTAGCGAAGCATCCTTATGCGAGCAAGTTGTAAAGAAGGTCCGTCGGGGGCAGTTACGACTGATCGGCTAGTTGTCTTGTTGCTAGAGCGCAGTAAAGAATACCTCTGCCGGAACCTAAACTCCAAGTCCTTCGGCTGTTTCAGGAGCTGCAGAAACGAATGTTTTAGTTGTTAAGGCGTTGACGAGTTCAACTCTCGATTGTTCAAGCTTAGATACCTCTTTGATTTGGAATTAGCGTTTTGTATGATTAGCATACAATATAATGTGTGGAAGTTATTGCGTTTGCGGGTCATTTCTGTCTTGTTTACCCATGAACATGTGTACCATCTATGTCTCAATGCAAGCAACATAGGGCATTGATAACATCACTAAATTTTGTTGTAACAGTCCATTGTGAATTTGTGCGACTTGAAATTCTTCTGCTATGCTCTTTTGTGATGGGTTATGTCCCAATTTTTTTAGAGATTATACCTAAAGCAACCTCAGCTCTTATCCAATGAGTTTTTAAATCGTATGATTTTAGTATATTTAAGAGTTTAAATAAAAGTAACCTCAGAAGCCATGTGAAGTCGTTCAAATAAATTATTATTGTAGTGCTATAATATCAATCAATAAATGACTGACCTCAGAAAAATTCACTGAGAACTAAAATCAAACAGAAACAAAAGAAGGTACTCATAGTCAAAAGTAAAATGCAAACATAAAAATACAATTCCCATGAAAAGAAAAACTAACGCTAATCATCAAAAAGTCGTTATGGGACTCCTTTGTTTGAATGTGTGTTAGATGTAAAGGATGTCATATGTTCTAGAATACCATTTCGGTCTTCCATGGTCGCAGCAATACGATCGAGCGTGGAGTCCATTGTATGTGAATAGTTTTTTTTTTTTTTGTCATCTGAAATTTCATTAATTTTAACCCAAACATGAGTTGATACAAGTCTGAAACATTACAAACCCAAACATGGCCAAGTCGGAATAACACCTAAAAACCAAAGCCACAAGCCGGCAGTTGCTAAAGAAACACCCCAGAACCTTGATAAAACTCCCAAAAGAGATTGGAGTTTAAGACAAATACAGACAACACAAAGACTAAAACCCTAGATGGTAATCAGACTGAGAATGAGAGAAGCCAACACGGTTGGTTAGTAAACGAAACCGTAGCTGTAAGTACCCACCAACTCCAACTAGACTCGCCATCGGACCTTGGACGGGCTCCCCACGCGCCTCCTATGCGCCACCACACCACGGCAAAGCTTACAGCTTTCCGTTCACAGACCTTATTAAAACAGCCGGTAACCGAATACTAGCCACCACAGACCACCACAGACCACCAGATCTGTTAAGATTGGAGTCCGCATAGATCAAATTGAAACTCTCTGATTTAGATCTGAGATTCGACCCTCCAAAACAGACGTAGAGTACCATCTAGAAGAAGAAAACAAAGGGATCTAAGACTATTTAAAACACAAGATTCACCTTCTCGCAGTACGACCGACGAGATGCCGTCGACTGGAGAAGGCGAAGACGCCAAGTTCTCTTGTTTTTTCTCTCGCTCTCTGTTTTTTTTTTTGGGTTATGAATTGTATGTGAATAGTTAGGATACAGGAAATCCAAAATCTAATTTAAAGTTTGATATTTATTTTTCCAATGGCAACAATGGCAAACGTTTGTGGGAAGTATCTTTTTGTTTGGAGTGGTACAAAGCGGTTCAAAACGATAAAACGGTTTGTATGATTGTTTCGAAACGTTGTACCAATCGCAAAAACTGCATTTACGGGTAGTAGTGGGAAACCAGTCAACCTCTAAAACACACATCCTAGAGTTTTTTTTAACACAAACTTGCTTTCATTAGATCTTAAACTTCTTCACTACAATAAAAAGGGAATATTCATAATCTTTTGACCATAAACATAAACTACAAAGGAAACATAAGTTAAAAGAGATAAGTTTTCAATCGAAGATTACAGCAAATTTGAGACGAAGCTTGAATGCGTCGGGAGAGTTTTCACAACAAAGTTGAGCAGCTGGAGAATAGTCACATAATAAACAAACTGATGGGGAAACTGAAACACACGCTCGGCAATGAGGCCGTGTAATCATATCTTTCTAAAGAAAGAGGGTATGATGGTAAAGACTTCTCCTCAGACAAGAAAGATGATCGAAATAAAACCGAACCCGGTGAACCCACCAGTAAATTCTTCAAGAAAGAGAAACAGAGTAATATTCACAGAATAAAGGTCTTAGTTAATCCACTGAAAATCCTTTCAACCTTTGCCACACCAATTAAATCATCACAATCCATAACCATGGACTTGAGGTTTGGTGGGTCAATATGTGGGCTGACATAAGAAGAATCCATTGAAGCCCAGGTCCACATAGCTAAAACTCTCGGCATGTCAAGAAATCGCCGTTTGGTCGGGAGCAGGGACTCCTTTAATACATCGTATCTTACTGAATCCAGAGGCTTTCAAAACAGAGACCTGTCGGGATAGGGATCAAGGTTGTCGTTCTGTTCAAACTATGCACTTCCAAATAGAGACGACGGGTCCTGCGTGGAGCCCCACAGACACGATCGTCTGTTCATCTGTAGCGAAAGGAGAGAAGAGAACCTGCAGTGAGATGGAGATAGATTTACGGTGAAAGTCTTTGGTGAGGAACCTCTGTGTGGCATTGAAGAATACTTGACTCTCGATGACCATATTCAGTTATGAAAATTATCCGCATATTCAGTTAGTGTCATGGATCATCTAATATTTCTTTGCCATAAAACGAAAGGAACTCATCATAGAAATTTGTGAAATATAAGTTTTAAGTCACCATCCTAATAACATAAAATATCGAAAACCAAAGCCAAAACTGTTTCAAACAAATATAAAATTTATTTTTCGATAAAAATATAATTTAACTATTTTTTTATATAAACTCTCATCCTAGTTAGTTAAAAACGACGAACTGGACAAGAAGTGAAAGACGGAACTGGAAAGCCACTCACTGCAGAAGATAATGCCTATCTCGGATAGGATTGAGTCTTATACAATGGCAAATAAGTTAATCCAACTGAATCTGAACGAAACCACAATAACATAATTGTTTAGTTAAGTTGTCTTTTCATACATACTGGCATAGATTATCTTAATTAGATACTAATTAGTAATGGCAGTTGGTCATATTTCTTGTTTGTCGGCAGCACTGGTCATTTAGGAACTGACTCCTGCAGTATAATTATTATGGCACGTCGTATATTCAAACGGTATTAAAGTATTAACAATTTCAAATAAAGGATTACTCATGCTCATAAAAGAGCATGAAAAAATAGAAAACAAAAATGTGAATGATATGTTTATTTGAGGAGTTTATACCTCTATTGTGCAAGAAAATAAGAAATAGAAAGAGTTACTTAAACACCAAAAGGCTAAAGAAGTAAAGAAGTTCGACTAATATTTCACAAAAGGAGAGGTAAGACAAATATTTACACTACTCTAGCGACTTGAATAAAACCTTAAGCACGTGGGTTTCATTAGGCTTGTTGCATATAATGGGGCTAGATGGTTTAATACTAAAGTGTACGGAATAGTTTTTTTATAACTATATTAAAAAGTTATATGCAGAACACAGTTAGGACAAGTATCACAGTATAAGAGGCCATTGTTTAGAAATAAAGCAAGCAAAATATAAGCTTTAAAGATTTTCCTAGAATGCAGGTTTGAGTTTTATGACGCAATCAATATTCAGGTTGCTATCGTTATACGACCATGGTTAGATTTTGAGGGCCTATTGCAATGTCTATATAAAGAATTCTGGAGCTTAAAAATTTTTTTTTGGGGTTTATGTCTATATAGTTTTTTTCAAAAATTTCGAGGATTTTTTGCAAATGTTTTATTACACATGGTCCAGGGCCGATCTTTGTATACGACAAAGTTGTAAATAATCTTTGGGTGTTTGATTCCTTGTGCTTATTGAATTATCAAGCAGAATAGCAATATGGGGATGTAGGAACTGTTGCATACTAGGAATAATGTCACAACTTACAATGGACACGAAGTACTTTGTTGTAGCTCTGTCACATTTTACCCAAAAAAGGTTGCTGCAAAACTTTATCACAAAATAAATGATGCCATGCAGTGTTTAGTAATCACTTTCTACCCAATGCCAAAAAAGGAAATATTTAATGTGTTAGTCAAAAGAAAAAAGATATTTAGGGGGGTGTATTCAACTGAGAATTTCAGGTAATTTGTATTAAAATGACAAATCCACTGTTATTCAAACATGAATTTTAAAAATTCATTTAAAATCCACTGTTATTGAATTTGACATTTCGTAAAGTACTCTGAAATCCACTGTTATTGAAAATATTTTAAGTTGTGGGATTTTAAAGTTTTGAGGTGATTTTAGGGTGTTTGGGTGGAGTTTCTTAGTTAAAAAAAATAAAACTAAAATCCCATTGTTTTAGGTGATATTCTAGAGTAGTTTAACAAAAATCACCTAAATCTCTGCAACTTATTAAAATCATCTAAAACTCCATTAAAAATCAATTCACATCAAATGCTAAATTGAATACATCCCCCTTAATGTGCAGAAAATGTTTACCTCTTTGATCAATATGAGGTGTAGCCTGCAAAAGTTAAAGAAATGAGGGTAATTTCACAAATTTTGCATCTTAACAAAAAACAATTATGGATCTTGATTCGTGTTCAGGTTGAATACGACGAATCGGTTATTGACTTAGTCTTACTGTATCTAGTAATTTGCTCTACGAACGTATAATAAGTTTCAATGTGGATATAGTCTTGATTATTTTAAAACTGAATGATAATGTTAACATGTGATGAGTTGAATTATTTCCAAGTGTCATCGGTGAAGATTATGCTTCGTCACTCAGTTGTATTGGTTAAATATTAAAATTTGATTATCGAAATTGGAATCTCTGTATATTTTTGGTGGTGTTTGTCTTCATATGTAATTTATTGGTTAGAACATTAGAAGATGTTATAGCATTTGATATATAACTTGCTAACACGATATTTTATTCAAGGGTTAACAAATAAATCATAGTTAATTATGAATATTTGGCAAAATTGGGCTCCAGTGTCCAAAGCGAATTTCGAAATTAACAATTAAGGTGGGACTCAAGATGTTGACGAGTGTTCTCGGCCCCTTCTCCTTTTCTTGTCTCTTTGAGTTTGGTTCTTTCACGTGCCGCCATGTTCACATTTGTCATCAAATATGTAGATACATACGTATTGGCAGTATGATTAACGTATATTGTACACATATACGTACAATTTTCCCTATTGCATAAGGATATATGTACGTGTACTTTAACAGAATACATTTTCGTTTTTTTTATACATACAGGGTTTGACAATGGTAGTATTTTTGCTGCATTTTCTGATTCAAATAAAATTTTGAGATATAAACAACACTGTAGTGATTTTAAAATTTGTTTTGTTTTCATCACCTATTCACCAATTTTATGTTCTTTTATTCAAATAAACATTCAAAAGTAAACAGTTGTTGTGCTGTCGCTAACATCCATTTTGTCATATTGATTGAAGATAACAGATTTTGTGACGAGAAAAGTGTCGCTACCTCACCGCTAATAAAGTCTTACCAGTTGTTACTGTTGGACCAAATAATTGTGAAAAGAAATCAACTTGGGCTGAGATATAATAAAGCCCAAACTTGATTAAATGAGAGTATTTCTCAAATGTCCCATATTGGTTGTGAGAGACAAAATGGAGTTGCATATATATGTCTTTGAGACATGAGAGGATAATCAGCTCAGGGGAAGGAAGAGCTCCCCACGCGCGCGCCGCCGCCGCCGTCCGTCCGGCTCGGCTCGGCGTGGGCTTGGGCTTGGGCTTGGGCTTGGGCCTTGGGCCTTGGGTCTTGGGTCTTGGTGGAGGGCCTCCGGCCCGTTAAGACTATTCTTTTTGGACCAAGTTAAGCTCAACGTTTTGCTATTTAGTTAAGATCTTGCGGAGAAAGTTTCTCAACTCAACTCCCTCGATTTCCGCGAGATCGTCGCCCACGTGCAGCATCTGTTGCGGGAAGTGGGTCGTCTTCGTCTCTTTAAATATCGCCTCCTCTCTTCCTTCATTACTCACTTATTTTTCATCACAACAAAAATCCCCTAGCGTAAGTCTTTAGTTTCGAGAGTGTTTCGTAGCGTCTATAGTTCGATAGGGCGTTCACGAGTGAAGCGTGAATCGTCGCCATGGTTTTATCCTGGGACTCTATATTCGTACAGTCCCGTCTCACTACGGAGCGAATATAAAGAGTTAAGGAAAGAGATATCATATCTCGACTCCATGAACGTTTTCTTATCGGGTTTCATTTCGTCTATTCAATCGTTTCTTTCCTTAACATCTCGCTTTTATTATATCGTTTATTTGATTCGGTTTTCCGGCTTCTACAATCTTAACTCTTTATCGCTTTATGTCTAAAGCTTTAATCGGATTGAAAAACGATTTATGAAACGGGTTTTAAGGTTTTGTAAACGGTTTCAAAAACGTGTTTGCGATCTGCTCTCTAGCACTTCCGCGAAACGTTTAAGATACTTTGTTATTCAAAACGTTATGTATTCGAATCGTTTCCACGAACGCTTCATAAAGCGAGTTTGTCAAACGATCTAAAAGTCTACACAAACGGTTTCTGCGAACGCTTTAAGCGAGTTTGCAAAACGTTTTCTCAGACTTAAATCGATATGATTTGGTTCAAACACCAAAAATGAAAATCGATTTAGATTATTATTTTTATTATTATATTAATAATAATTTGTTATTGTTGAATGGAGTTCTAATCCGTTTTCATGTTTTCTCAACAGAAAAATGACGGATGCAAACAACACCCCCATTGACACTACCATCGTGCAAACTCCAATCAACGTTGCTGCAACTGATGTATCTGGTGTGACAACCGCTGGAAACATCCCTGCTTCCTCAACCGCTGCAGCAACAACAACCACTACCCTTCCTGCGGGAAACAGTGCTGATGAAACCACGCGCCGTAGCTTGTTCGGTGCTGGCCTTTATCAAACGGGTTCAGGTCTAGGAACCTCAAGTGGTCCGGTTGCAGTACCAACTCCTCCGTCTGTGCCCAGCCTGTTCACTCAAGGACTGATGCCAGACCAGTTTGATGGCAAAAACTTCAAAACATGGCAGAAGAAGATGATGTTCTTCCTAACAACGATGAAGCTGGACAAGTTCATCCAGGAGGACAAGCCCCTTGTCCCTTACGGGATTGATGATGTGCACACTCTCGCAAGTGTTGACATTTGGGTGCATTCTGACTTCGTCTGCAAAGGCTACATTTTGGGTCGCCTCATTGACCCATTGTACCGTGTCTACTGTGACATTCCAACGGCGAAGGAGCTATGGAGATCACTTGACAAGAAGTACAGAGGTGAGGACGCTGGCTGCCAGAAGTATGTGGTTGCAAAATTTCATGACTTCAAAATGGTGGATTCAAAACCCATCATGGATCAGGTGGAAGCGTTCCAGCTCATTTGCCATGAAATCAAAGCTGAAGGGATGTCCATCTGCGAGACATTCACAACTCTCAGCTTCATTGAAAAGCTTCCTCCAAGCTATGCGGATTTCAAGAACTACCTGAAACACAAGAAGAAGAAGATGGGCCTTGAGGAGCTTATCATGAGGCTTCAGATGGAATCCAGGAACCGAATTGCTGACAAGATCAATGCTAAGGAGCATAGTGTCAACATGGCTGAGCACAAAGGCAAAGGAAAGGCACACGCCCATTCTCCAGCAAAGCCTTCGAAAACTGCTGCAGCACTGAAGGCTACTGGAAAAAACTTCAAGAACAAAGGTATTGAAATCAATGCGAATGTGGAGAGATTCAAGGGGAAGTGTCACTACTGCAACAAAGTGGGACACAAGACTGCTGAGTGTCGCAAGAAGATCAAAGATGAGAAGGCTCAGGCGAATCTCACTGAGGAGGATCTTGTTGCTGTGGTGACTGAAGCCAACATGGTTGAAAGCAACAACCCCAGGGAATGGTGGTATGACACTGGTGCAACCACCCACATTTGCACGGATAGGGCGATGTTCAGCACCTATCAGAAAAGCAAGACTCAGGAGAAGCTCAGGATGGGAAACACTGCAGTCTCCAAGATTGAAGGACGCGGCAATGTGATTTTGAAGATGACATCTGGACGTGAGGTCACTCTGACAAATGTGAAGCATGTGCCTGACATGAGGAAAAACCTGGTCTCGGGAACCTTGCTCAGCAAGAATGGATTCGCCACAAGTTTTGAGGCGGATAAGCTCGTGATTAGGAAGAATGGGATGTATTTGGGAAAGGGGTATGTTAAGGATGGACTGGTCAAGTTGAATGTAATGACCGTCCCTCCGAAAATTGTAGCTCCAAAAGTTTCAATGAATAAGAAAGAGCCAGTTGCTTATTTGGTTGAGTCTTTTAATATATGGCATGAAAGATTAGGCCATGTAAATAATAAATCTATACAAAGATTGATGAATTTAAATTTAATTCCCAAATTTAAAACAAGTAAACAAAAATGTGAAGTTTGCGTACAGGCTAAGCTCACAAAAACGCCCTCACCTCGTGTTGAAAGAACTAATAAACCTCTAGATTTAATTCACACTGATTTATGTGATTTAAAATACATGCCAACTAGAGGTGGGAAAAAGTACTTTGTGACCTTCATAGATGACTGCACAAAATATTGTTATGTTTATCTTTTACATAGCAAAGATGAAACCTTGGATAAATTCAAAGAATTTAAACTCGAGGTCGAAAATCAGCTTAAAACAACTATTAAGGTAGTTAGAAGCGACAGAGGAGGCGAGTATGATGGTCCATTCAATTCATTTTGTAAGGAACATGGAATAATACATCAAACTACAGCCCCTTATTCACCAGAATCTAATGGAGTTGCTGAACGAAAAAATCGAACTCTTAAAGAGATGATGAATGCAATGTTGCAGGAATCTGGGTCACCCCAGAACATGTGGGGGGAAGCGTTGCTTACCACTAATTATATCCTCAACAAGATTCCACACAAAATAACTGGCAAAACTCCATATGAATTATGGAAAGGTAATTTACCTTCGTATAAATACCTCAAAGTGTGGGGGTGCTTGGCAAAAGTTGCAGTACCGCCACCAAAGAAGGTCACTATTGGACCTAAAACAGTGGATTGCATTTTCATCGGATATGCACATAATAGTACTGCGTATCGGTTTCTGGTACATGAATCTGAAATATCAGACATCCATAAAAATTCAGTCATGGAGTCTAGAAATGCATCTTTCTTCGAAAATATTTTTCCATACAAGGAAAAACATGGTTCAAAACGAACTCGAGAAGAAAGAGACAACGACAAGGACTCAGAAATTGAGACAAATGTTGAAGTTTCTATAAATGATATCTCAGAAAATGAAGAAAAAGATGAACCTCGGAGAAGCAAAAGAGCTCGAAAGGAGAAATCTTTTGGTGATGATTTCCTAATGGCATTTCTAGTAGAAAATGTTCCAAAAACTTTGGCAGAAGCTATGGCTTCACCCGAAGCTCCGTTTTGGAATGAAGCTGTCAAAAGTGAATTCGATTCTATCATGCAAAATTACACATGGTACGTAACGGATTTACCACCTGGCTGCAAAGCATTAGGTAATAGATGGATAATGACACGAAAACCTGGTGGAAAATATAAAGCTAGGCTTGTAGTTCAAGGGTTTCGACAAAGGGAAGGCTTTGACTATTTTGATACATATTCTCCAGTAACCAGAATAACATCTATAAGGTCGATGATAGCTATCGCAGCCTTAAGAGATTTAGAAATCCATCAAATGGATGTAAAAACAGCTTTTCTAAATGGTGATTTAGAAGAAGAAATTTACATGAAACAACCTGAGGGTCATGTCATTCCTGGACAGGAAGACAAAGTATGCCGACTTGTAAAGTCACTTTATGGGCTTAAACAAGCTCCTAAACAATGGCACGAAAAATTTGACAACACAATGATGTCAAATGGTTTCAAAATTAATGAATGTGATAAATGCATATACTACAAAATTACCAAAAATGCGTATGTTTTGTTATGTTTATATGTAGATGATATGCTCATTATTGGGAGCAATAAAGACATTATCAATCAAACAAAAAACATGCTCAAAGGGAAATTTGAGATGAAAGATCTGGGATTAGCAGATGTTATTCTCGGGGTTAAAATCATAAGAAATCCAAATGGAATTACTTTAACTCAATCTCATTATGCTGAAACAATATTAGAGAGATTTAAAAACTACTCTAATAGTACTGCAAAAACTCCGTTAGATCCCCAAATGCACTTGACAAAGAATTCAGGTGAAGCGGTTTCACAAAACGAGTATGCACGTGTGATCGGAAGTCTCATGTACTTGACCAATTGTACAAGACCAGATCTAGCGCATGCAGTAAACGTACTTAGTCGATATACAAGTAATCCAGGTCATACACACTGGAAAGCTATAACGAGAGTACTCAATTACTTGCGCTACACCAAAGATTTTGGGCTTCACTATGGTAAAGAACCAGCAGTTTTAGAAGGATACAGTGACGCTAACTGGATATCAGATTCTAAAAACTCAAAATCCACAAGTGGATATGTTTTTACACTAGGAGGAGCGGCAATATCTTGGAAATCTACCAAACAAACAGTGCTAGCTAGGTCAACTATGGAATCTGAGTTCATAGCATTAGACAAAGCAGCAGAAGAAGCTGAATGGCTTAGAAATTTTTTGGAAGATGTTCCTATGTGGGAGAAACCTGTACCAGCTATAAGAATACATTGTGATAGTCAATCAGCTATAGCTCGGGCTCAGAATAATCTCTACAATGGTAAATCTCGTCACATTAGAAGACGACATAAAACCATTAGACAACTTATCTCAACTGGTGTAATCACAATAGACTACATCAAATCGGCTGACAACCTAGCGGATCCATTTACTAAAGGTTTGCCACGAGATGTTGTTGCTAAATCATCAAAAGGAATGGGTTTAAAGCCTATAACTAATGAGGATGCTTGACTGCAACCCTACCTATCATGACTGGAGATCCCAAGACGTAGGTTCAAAGGGAAAACAAAATCAAGCAGAATCTAACCAAAGCACTTTGAGACAAAGTAGTCTCATCCCAGCTCCTAAAGATGATAAGTGCTAACGAATGAGAGAAGGATAAGCATATGCTTTTAATGATTCCATAGCTTCTAAAGCGAAGTATTACTCAATACTTTTCATGGTCAATCACCTAATGAGTGTGAAATGGGGCCGTTTCTAGGAGAATGAATGCAAGGCTATATTCTCTAAGTTCACTCATGAAAACCAGGAATAGTTCAGGGCCACAATGAACACAATAGAGAACTAAGTTCTACGAGAAAATGAAGCTGCGTTGTGCCTGTTGTCTCGGTCTACATAAAACACCGGTTGGTTCAAGACATCATGTTCACCTTCTGGTAAAGTAAACCCGACAGATATTAACTATGAGTGGTTCAAGGCTTAAAAATGCCACCTACTCAAACACAGTGAATTTTTCGCAAACACTCTCGATAAGTATGTCTAGTCTAGTCAGGATTAGAATAAGTTTTATTTTTTTAGAGTCTATCGAGTCTGCATTTATTCTGCATAGGTTTAGAGTGATTTCTATTCATGTGGGGGATTGTTGGACCAAATAATTGTGAAAAGAAATCAACTTGGGCTGAGATATAATAAAGCCCAAACTTGATTAAATGAGAGTATTTCTCAAATGTCCCACATTGGTTGTGAGAGACAAAATGGAGTTGCATATATATGTCTTTGAGACATGAGAGGATAATCAGCTCAGTGGAAGGAAGAGCTCCCCACGCGCGCGCCGCCGCCGCCGTCCGTCCGGCTCGGCTCGGCGTGGGCTTGGGCTTGGGCTTGGGCTTGGGTCTTGGGTCTTGGGTCTTGGGTCTTGGGTCTTGGTGGAGGGCCTCCGGCCCGTTAAGACTATTCTTTTTGGACCAAGTTAAGCTCAACGTTTTGCTATTTAATTTCTTAAAAACGGCATGACGTTCATGTGTAAACGGTGCGGTGTTCGTCTGAAAACGACACGACGTTTATCAGTTCGCCCAAAGATGAGAACGAGTCAAAAGAGAAGATCTTGCGGAGAAAGTTTCTCAACTCAACTCCCTCGATTTCCGCGAGATCGTCGCCCACGTGCAGCATCTGTTGCGGGAAGTGGGTCGTCTTCGTCTCTTTAAATATCGCCTCCTCTCTTCCTTCATTACTCACTTATTTTTCATCACAACAAAAATCCCCTAGCGTAAGTCTTTAGTTTCGAGAGTGTTTCGTAGCGTCTATAGTTCGATAGGGCGTTCACGAGTGAAGCGTGAATCGTCGCCATGGTTTTATCCTGGGACTCTATATTCGTACAGTCCCGTCTCACTACGGAGCGAATATAAAGAGTTAAGGAAAGAGATATCATATCTCGACTCCATGAACGTTTTCTTATCGGGTTTCATTTCGTCTATTCAATCGTTTCTTTCCTTAACATCTCGCTTTTATTATATCGTTTATTTGATTCGGTTTTCCGGCTTCTACAGTTACGTGGTCCTATAAGACTCTTTGGCACTTCAAGTAAAATTTTCATGCTTGGAAATTCTTATATAAGTTTGTTGTCATATTCTCTGTTCGATTTATTATACAGAAACCGCTAGTAAATTAATTGATAGCTAACTAATCTTATCTTTTGGTAGCTTAAACCTGGAATCAAACACACCTGTTAAATGTTGATAGGTATCTATATTCCTGAAAGAAAACTTTGGAAAATGCAAATGAAAATAAAACAAACCTTTCGGCGATACATCGCGTGATGCCATGAACTTTTCTAGTTCAGACAACAAAAAAAGGTGTATATATTTGTTTCTTACAAGTTTCAATTCATTCACATAGTCTAAATGTAAATTTAAACATAAAGCATCAAACTAAATAATAATCATTAATCAAAAGTGTGGGTTTGCTTTCCTCCTAAAAGAAAAAAAATCACATGTGTGGAAGAAAAGATTTATTCATGATATATTATATGCCATAATTTCCGGGATTAAAAAGCATTTGTTGTCCTAATTATATCAAAGAACATTGCACTTTTAACCCTTGTTCAAAAACTCGGCCGAGTTGGAGACTAAGCGGCCGGTTAAACGTGACTCGGGTGATGAACGTGGCGAGTTGGACCTCTTCGGTTGAATTATGCGGAAGGCCGAGTAAGGAGCGTGGAATACGTAGAAGTTAAAACTCGTCCGTTAGGCGGACGTGGACTGCGTTCTTGAGTTTCTATTAAAGTGCGAAGTTGATATTGCGATGGAAAATTGTTTCAGATTCGTGGTGGAAACGGACGGTGGGGACAGAGAAGAGATGAAAGCTTATATGGTGGAGATCCATCCGGGTATTATCAAGATCATTGTGAGCTTTGGGTTTGTTAATGAGTTAGAGCTTGATGTCTGGCGTTTTAGGCGGAGTCGACAAAGCTTGAGCTTGTTTGTTTTCTGTTTGTATGATGATGATGATGATGATGGTGGTGGTGGTGGTTTCGAGAAGGTGTGGGAAGTGGGAGGCTAATTCTTTTCTGTAAAATCAAGCAATATTGCTTTAGAAAAATACAGTTTGTGTGATAATGTTTTTTTTTTTTGATCAAGTGTGATAATGTTTAATAAATCTAAAAATTTACCTTAGAATCTGTGTACATTTTGTATATACAAACTGATGAACCAAAGGCAAAACATGAATGCACAACATGACAACATCAATATATTAACACATAACAAAAAATTTTAAATAAACAATATTGTGTATGTAAAAAAACATATATTATACATAAAATTTTGTAATATACGTATAAATACATATAAAATACAAAAATTTCGCCCCGCGTATTCCCCGATTTTTTTCCGTTTTTTCAATAAATCGCTAGGCGTAGGTGTACCGCACGCGTTACGCCTAACAAGTTTCCGAACAAGGATTTTAACATTTAGTTGAAATAGTAACATTTTAATCAAACTGGAAAGATAAAAGAACTTAAGAAGGCTGAAAATTTCAAACTTGTGGCGCCGTAAAGATTTAAATTATTAACCCCAATTTCAAAAAAACCTAACACCAATTTTATTTTAACTTATTTCCCAAAAGCTATATACAATTTACAACTTTTTGTTTTAACTTTTTTCTTCAAACGAAATTCAAACAAGCATCTGAAGACTTTCCAGATTGGTTACGCACAGACGAAATCATTCCCAAAGAAAGGAAAGATGAATCACATTTCACACAACTAAAATTGAAATTCTTATAAAATTTCAACCAAAAAAATAAAAATTAAAGCAAGAGAGGTCTAAATACTAAACAACCAGTGCAAATGATTTCTGGTCTAACGTTCTAAGATTTTGTACCTGATGAAGTACGAAACGACACCGTTTCAACAGATTCTTGATTACTCTGTTTCTTCTCTCTGTTCACCGTCGCAGGAGTCATGAACTTCAAGAACGAACCTTCTGACGTAATCGAAAGCTCCTGTTTCTGCTCCCTCCTCTTGGCTTCTTCGATCATTCTCCTCCTCAGCTTATCTTCCGCGTCTCTCAGGAACTTGAACTTCGGCGGAGGCGAAGAAGAAGACGACCTGAAAAACTTGTTAAACTCGAGCTCACCCTCTGTTTCGAACAGAGGATTGAACTCATGGTGTGAGTAAGACCCCAAAGGTGTCGACTTTATTGTTGCCGGAGAAGCCAATGGTGTGAGTCCAGGGGTATTACAGTCATTTACTCCAGCCGGAACATCGCTCAAGCTCCTCGTCCTCGATCTCGACTTCCCATCATCAGATTCCAAATCAGCTTTCGTCTCTTCCATGATTGTGAAGAGAAACCTCTGGTTATGTAGCTTCATGAGCTCTGCTTCGAACCCTTCTCCTTCCAGATGTTTCATCAGGCCAAGCTCCAAATCTTGATTCCTCGAGACTTCTTCTCCTTCTCTTCCACCATCGTTGTTGGCATGTAAAGACTGAGGCTTTTTGAAGCAGAAGAGCTGGATGAGTTCCTTAGCGTACCCAGTTTGTTGTTGCTCTTCTTCTTTCTCTTCTTCACTCTCTTGGCTGGTGACTCTCTTCTTGTGCTTCTTCCATCTCAGAAGGTAATAGACTTCTGCAATAAGTGCTAAGAGAAGAAACCCAAACACCAAACTCAACCCAATCCCTAACCCAATTATAGTCTTCATTTCTTTCTCACCCAAAATGCTCACATCACATGGGAAGAACAAACAAAAAAACCCCTAATTTTTGGGTCCTTTGTGTGAAATTACAGAGGAATGAAGCAGATTTAGTTACCCTTTGGCAAGATATTTTAGTAGCAATTAATATTGTTAGAGGAGCAAAAATATGGAAACTTGCCTTGATGGTGAGAAAAAATTACGGTTGAAAGAGAAAGATTAGATTTTGCGCGTGCGTGTGTGTGTGTGTGTGTGTGTGATATAGATAGAAAAACTTCTCTTTCAAAGCAATTTTGGTTTCACAAGTTGGGTACCCTTGTGAATACTTGGCACATGAGGGGGCCAAGTCTTGGTGCCTTTAACGCAACAATTTGAAATAAAGAAAGCACTTTATGTTTTAGAGTAACAAAATCGGTTCTACGATCCTCTCACCCTTTTCCTCGTCGCCAGATTTGCTCGCTATTACATTATCAATGCGCTTCCATCACATTAAGCCCTTTCAAGCATCAACATTTCTTCACAGACTAAATTTCAGATTCACCTAGTTTTTTTGGTAAGTCTTATTGGGGTTAAAGCGAGTGTTCTTGTTTCAGCGCCAAATAAGGTTAGATCGAACTCTGTACTCCCAATGTTAATTACGGTCTTGGAGCTTCTCACCTTAAGTTCTTACTAATCAACATTCCAACTTCTTTTTATAGGTGTATTAACGTCGTTTTCGACTATCAATTGTTCTTTAGAACAATCGCCATGGGAACAAAAGTAGAATTTTCTTTTGGGTTTTTTCATTTCGCTGAACATGACTTGTTCCTAAATGATTTTATCTTTAGTTGTTTTGTAATGTCTTTTAGCTTCACTTTACCGTCGAGCATGGCTCCAGTATCTTCTGTTTCAATTGTAAACGTTGATGTTCATTGAGCCTTGTATAATATAAGTTGTTATTGAAAACTAAATTTAGATGTCAAACAATTGCAACCGTTAGAAAGTAGGTTTTACAGATTAGTCATGTTTATCTTTATAATATTTATTTAAAATGTCAGTTAACTACGTATTACGCTAACGTTAATTATATTACAATGATAATGAAAACCTTAATGTATCAAATATACATGATTTTTATTATTAAAAAGTATTTTATTTTATTTTAATTTTCTGTCAGCAAATTAAACAGATCCCCTTAGTATTAATAGATGAGCAATTAAAATAAACAACTTTTAAAGAGTAGAATTATTACTATGTTGCCATTTTGCATAGGTGTCTTCCTCACAATTCATCTCAACCTTTCTATGCATTAATCCTTAAATTACTAGATTATTTACATCAGTTACCATTGGTATGTCACAAATTTACAGCATGATTTTTCATTACATTTTGACTAACAAAATTGATTTTTGTTCTTGGTGACCTAAACTATGTAACATAGTGGTAACTGAAACTATGCGGTTTCTTCTTGACATTTTAAATGCATTTACGTGCACCAAATTAATGATTGACCGTGTAGAGACAAATAGCAAACTATTTCTATAATTACGACCATGACTTATTCAAAATGTAAATGTTAATGTGTCTCGCTCTCTCTCTTACTTTTAGATTGTTAAAATTTTTACAATACGAAAATCTCCTTATTATTAATCAAGACTAGATTTATTACATCAAATGCCATTGGTACTACTAATATTTAGTGCATTGTATTTTATATCATTTATCATGGGAATTGAATTTTAATATAGCGTATGTGATACCTTTTACGTGGATTGACATGTTAGAAGTATCTGCATATACAAAAAATCAGTATGATAGCTATAGGAAAATGGAAAAATATCTCTGATATATTAACATGTTATATGCTACAGAATTTTATATGTATCTTTTTATATTTATGCTTCGGTGTATATAAATTCAGTAAGGTATTAGGGATCCTCTTCTCTCTAAACTATAAGTTCTAAAATGTAAATTTTTTCCACGAAAACGATCTTATTGTATATCCCTCAAATGGGAGTTTAAACAACTTACATGAATATAACAAATTTGTTAGTATCATAACTATAGCTAAAAATTTTATTTTTTTGTCCTTACATAAACATGTTTCTAAAAGGTTATCGATCCTCAGCTGTCAAACTTTTGAACCAGAATGTGAATGAATTTTGTTACACATAATAGATATAAACGTGTAAATCTGGCTTATCCTATATATTAACAGATAAATAATATTGTATATATTAACATTAACATTATATTGTATATTGTATATAAATTTATTGATATTGATTTAAATATTTGAAGGCTATTGTTCTTGCAAAACCCTTTCCCAGTTTTGTGACGACATACAATTTGATTCGAAAATTGTATGATTGATTCAAAAATATTATTTGGGGTTCATATGAGTTAATGTAATTTTTAAACTGTTTTCTATAAATTGTTTTTATCATTAAAGACTATTAGTCAATATTTTTGATTCCTAATATTAAGCTGCCATGATAAGTGCTACAATTATGATTGATTATAGCGTTTTTTTTAAACAAGATTGATTGTAGCTTTTTGTTTCCTAATCCATGTTATTTTTTTGTATTCAGACTTAGATATTAAATCACGCAAAACTTGATTCACAAGTTTAATCTTTAAAACATTTAATAATTAGTCCAAGATTGACGCTAAATTAACACTATTCACGCAAAGTAATTTCGTATTCAAAAGAAAAAGCAAATATGACATAAACTGATTTAGTAGTCAATCACATTATAAACTGATTTCGTATTCCCTTAAATTGTATATGCAATTTTATTGTTTAAGCAACTGCTTTACTAGATATACACATATGTGGGAGGAGACCCATATATCACTCAGCTTTTATCGTTTTCATATACTTTATTTTTCAAAATGACCAGACTTTATTTCGTTTCTTAAAAAATTGTCTAAACATTTTTCTGAAAAAAAAATTTCCAATTTTTTTAATCATATTACCGGCTTCATATATTTAAGTGACCCATTTTGAAAAAAATTGATAGATTTGTTTATACTTAAATGAACCCAAATCTATACTAATATAATTTTATACAATCTTGTCCTGGTGTCCACCTACAATTTGTCTACAAAAGATATGATATTATATTTTCTAATTCGTAATGTATGTTTTTGCGTTATCTTTTTTATTCTTACGTTACTTTACGTCTGCATACAATATATATTGATAAATATGTTATTTTAATAATGATATATTAAATTCATCCCGTATCTACTTATAGATTTTATTGTATATAAATTAAAAATATGCTGTCCTTTTGTTAAAAAAATTATGTTTTTTTATTTTTTGTTCAAAAAAATTTAAAATATAATGTACATTTAAATATTAAATATTTCTCTCACTCCACGCAAGGCGCGGATCATATCCTAGTTTATATAGATTCTCCAAACCAAATTGGTATCTTCACATCCATTGGATGGACAACAAACGATAGTTGCTTTTTTGCATTACGTACGAGATTATTCGCCTTTTAATTTTGCGTTCATGGTATATGAAGGAGCTCTGAATTGTTGAAACTTCTCTTCAAAATCTTTATATCTTCCAAATAACTTGCAAAGGCTAGTTATTCTTTTAATTCTGAAACCGTCTTTATCAACTGAGAACAATCCGTTGCAAATGTACCAGTAAACTGTCTTAGATTCCTCATGCATTTCATTGCCTAAATGATGACTTCTATTTCTAAGTGAAGTATTGACTGATTCGCTCTTGTATTCCTCACTCCAATTAAACCATATATAATAAAAACATTATTTTATTTTTCCTTTTTAGGTTTCTTTTTTTCAAATAACATATATAATAAAGAAAATTTCAAAAACGAAAATTATTATTTTATATATAGTGTGATTCATAAGAAGGAAAGTTCACAAAAGAATATTGATTTTAAAGTAAAGAAATAATGTTCTATTTGAAAAGATAATCTTAGACAACATAATATATATATTAAAAGTAATAAGTATTTTACTCAAATCGATATATTTCTAAAATTATCACGCATAAAAACATAACCGATAAATTTTAAAGGGAATATTATTTCTTTACTTTAATATTAAGATTATATTTCTAAATTTCCTTTTTATGAAATCAAATTATGTATAAATACTTTTTGGTTTAAATTTTATAAATGTTTTCCTTGTTATATATGTTATTAGGAACAATATTATAGAGACACATATTCTTACTAAACTATTATTCAGATCTAAGAGAAGAATCAGACTAAATACAAATAACAAAGTTTATCAAATTTATAATCTATAGAACAAAAATATCATGGTTGAATCGAAAAAGTAAATATTCTCTTATATATCCAAATAATAACTAAACATACAAAGATATATATTTCTAAAATTATATTTATAACTAAATAATATAATAGTTTTTGAAATTAATAATGCATAATGATTACAATGTAAATATATTATTTCTTTACTTTAAAATCAGTATTATTTTGTGAACTTTCCTTTTATGGATCACAATATATATAAAAAAATAATAATTTTCCTTTTTGAAATTTTGAAAATTTTGAATTTTTCTTTATTATATTAGTTATTTTAAAAAAGAAAACCTAAATTAAAAGGAAAAAATAATAATGACAATTATGTATATTTGATTCATAAAAGATAATCCTAGACAACATAATATATATTTTTAGATTAATAAGTATTTTATTTAAATCAATATGTTTCTAAAATTACTACGCATAAAAAAATAACCAATAAGTTTTAAAGGGAAGATTATTTCTTTACTTTAATATCAATATTATATTTCTAAGTTTTCCTTTTTTATAAAATCAAATTATGTATAAATAATATTTTAGGTTTAAATTTTATAAATGGTTTCCTTATTATATATGTTATCTGGAAACAACATTATAGAGACACATGATCTTACTAATTATATTTACAAATCTACGAGAAGAATCAAAATAAATACAAATAACAAAATTAATTAAAGTTATAATCTATAGAATAAAAATATCATGGTTGAATCAAAAAATTAAATGTTCTCTCATATATCCAAATAATAACTAAACATACAAAGAAATATATTTCCAGAATCATTATATCTAAAAATAAGTATTTAAAATTTAAATAAATATTTTTTGACATGCACCAGACCTTTGCAACCACTCTCAAACCATACATGTCTCTATCCTTTAGACCATGCAAGTTGTAATGAAAACATAAAAGCTGCTGCTTCTCCTTGACAAGCTGAGTGAATGTTCTCAGCTACACTTTTTACTAAAATGAGTGAATGCCATTAAAACCTTTACCAAGTTTCATACTTTGAACTTTTAAAGTTATAATATAACTACTTCAGGAAAACAAACCTTTTCTTTATTGGAAGGAAAGAATAGATGCGCTCTTAAGAATTTTTCTGCTTATACATTGAAAAGTAGACCCTTGATTTTCCATCCTCGTTATGTCTTCCACAACTTTACACATCTCTATATAGACATATGGGCATACGTTTATATTTCAAGGTTAGTGTATTTAAAATGCAGTATAATGTTATCATCTCAATTAAAAATGTTGTAAGTTAGTAAAAAGGTTATGTGAATCAGTGAATGTTTATTCAGTTGATTGGCATAATTATAATACATTTGATCGGGTGTGTGAATTATCAAACTAGTAAGGATACAAATTTGACTGATCTCTACTATTAAGTGAATATATACTATTAGAGAAATAAATAAATTAACAAGATTCTACAATGACCATTTTACGTTATATATGGTGAAGATGTAAGATGTTTGTCCAAGTGGTGAACACCATCTGGATACAAGTTGCTGACCTGTAATCGTGTAGACTTGAAGAGTAAGTGTGTATTTTGAAAAAAAAAAGAAAAAATGAATAAATTTGGTAAACAAGTTTATAACTTAAGGAAAAAAAATAAGTGTATTCCAAAAAAAGAAAATTACACTTATTGTTATGAAAAATATTTATATAATGAGTTCTTTAGAGATTAGGATTTCAGGAACGTGGAAAATAATATAAGATAGCTTTGGAATCATATGTAGAGAGAGACATAGAGGTTGATTTTATAGAAAGGAAAAAACTCTTGTAACGTGCTGAAGCAGTGACTGAAGTATTTGACGAAAAAAGTATAAACGGATAACTTAAGAATCTTTGAATAGCGTCTGTTAGGATATTAACACTAAACATCTAAAAAATGAATTAAGCATATCTTATAATAAGTTGTTTAAAGAATATTCTAATAAACCATAGTGGTTGTTTGTATTGTTTTATCTTTGGGTTTATTTTCTGGAGTACTATTGTGTTTGTATCCTGCACTAACGTACGGCTGTGAGAAATAAAGCTTAAGCGCTTAAATCTTGGGCTCACGAATTAGGCATACGCTCGTTTCTAGAAAAAAATGTTATGCAAACTATATCTTTATTTTCTACAGTTAGAGTTAAACGTGCTTAACTACTGCAATATGGAAATTTTAGCACAAAAAAACCCTGGAATATGGGAAGCCTTTATGAGTGACTGATTAGAATTTGGTGTTGCTTGTACAATAAACTTGTAAAAGGAAAACGTATTATTCAGAGAAAATATAGCAAAGTTTTTAAAATGAATAATAAGTGGAGATGCCAGGAGGGGAGCCCAGGAAATATTATTGAATAAGATAATAAATAGACAACCCTCGCCATCATCACACCAGCATGTCTTGCTACTCAACCTTTTCCTCCAATAGCTTCATCAATTTCAAATAAATTTTGGAAATGAGAGAATTCAATAGACCCAGCCGTCTCACAGCTCCACCATCTCCAGAATCCATCTTCATCAACTAGCTCTTTTTCAAGACAATGCTTAATATCTGTTCCAACTTTGAGGTTTCTAAAGCTAGAATCATCAAGCCCTCTAAAATTATCCTTTGTGAGTAATTTTAGTCAAACTTCCTCTCGACAGGACCGAAAGAGATCTTTCACCAGTTCCTCTTTATCAAAGGAGAGAATCCTTCCACTACAATCCTTCAATTCAAGCGTTGTCACCAATAGGTCAGTGGTGTTATATCGAAAGGCTTCAACAACTTCCTCCTTAGCCAGGGAGAGACTATTTTCATCTTCCTTTTTTGTTAAGGAAGAGATCACTTTTGTCTTTCTTCCTTACCCGGAAAAGACTATTACAAGCGACAGCCTCCTTTGTGGCATCGCCTATTAGTGCGGAAACTTTGGCGTTGCGAAAAACCATGAACTTTGCTTTTCAGTGTGGGATTAACGCTCTTTTGATCTTCTCGGGACATTCAGAGATCGCTGTTCTTCTCAACGACATCAAGTTCCTATTTGCTCTATTTCGTGCTGTTGATTTTAAGTTTATCTTTAGACTAGCTAATTTTAGAGTTGACCTTGTGGCCATTCAAGCTCTATGTTTATTGTACCAATTCTAAGTTATGAAATGAATTGTTTTACAACAAAAAAAAAGACAACCCTCGCCCACGAACTCATTATAGCTGTTTGTTATCCCCTCTTGTAGTCTTGTTTCTGTTCCATTAACATCGGTTGTTTTTTAACTAACATAAAGACAGAATGTTTGTTTTAATATTGGTTGATTTTTTTGTTGTGTGTGTATTTTTTTTTTGATTAACTTGGGTATCTCAAATCTATGGAAAATTCCAGACTAATCTCCAATGGGAGGTGCAATCCATCGATAGACAATTTCTCCAAATATTCAAATGAATCCTAAAACATAGGTCTATATCCGTATAAAGTGACCAGAATAATAATAACTTAGTTTCTTTGTTGTGGTTTTCTTTGTTCTATTTTCTGTTATCTACGTGTCGTTTGACAGAAAATTCAAGTTCAAACTTTTTTCCATTCGACTCATATATGTTTCTGGTTCACGATTTAATCTGGTCTACCTGCAGGTTTAGATTAGATTGAAAACTGCTTTACATGACTGATTACTTATTTTATCATCTTAACAAACCATCTGATATATTTTTATTAGATTTTTAAAAGTATAATTCTCTACGTTTTAAAAATTCAGATTAAAATCTAGTTGAATTATTAAATGAATTATACATTTATTTTTCATTTAATACGTACAAATTGAATTCTTGGTTAACAGATAATTCAAAATATTAATGTTAAATTTTAAAAAAAACATTGATGTTGTTAGACATAAAATAATTGTGTTTGATTTCAAATAGGTTGGGTATTTTGGTTTAATTATTGTTCCGTTTGGGTTCAGTTTGGTTTGGTTAATTTGGGTATAGAAAATTCTTAACCAAAATCAATCCAAATTAGTTTAATTTTAGTTCATATTTGGTTTGGTTCGGTTTTACTTCGGTTTGGTGTATATTCAGTTTGGTTTGGTTAGGTTTGTGTTTGGTTCGGTTTAGTTTTTTTGTGTTTGTTCAGTTCAATCGAGTTGACTTTTTGAGTTTTTCTAGTTTTGTTACAAAATATAATTTATAAAACATAAATAAATCGTCATTTGACACTAGATCATTATTTTCTTCATATTTAAATGTAAATCAATACATCACACTAAAAATCTAGAAGATGTAATCCGATAACATTATATTATTATCTTCAAATTTAATACAAATATCAAAAGCAATTTTTCGGTTTTGATTTTAATATATGATATTCATATTCTTTTATTTTATTTTTAGTTATGTTTATTATATTCTTTTAAAGGTAAAATGCATAATTTTTTATTAGTTGTTTAAATTAAATGTTTAAATATATTAAATCTTAATATTATAAATATATTTAATTAATTTCACTATAAATACTTTGATTTTCCGGTTTAGTTTGGTTTAAAACCAAACCAAATAGAACCACTTGAGTTGACAAAATCTTGAACCAATTAGTTTAAACATAGATTTTGGTTGGTCTGAATCGGTTTGAGTTTGATTAGATCGGTTTAGTTTGGTTTAGTTTGTTTTCTTTGTACATCCCTAATATCAAAATAGATTTTTGAATCTTAAAATATTTTGGATATACAATAATTGCTGAATAAAAGAAGCACATGACTTGTTTTGGCCCGTTCAGACCAAAATTTCTAAACGGGCCTTGCAATACATTCGGCAAAAGCTTTGGGCTTTTTATTTTTCTTGTTGTACTCGAGAAAAGAGAATAAATCCAAACTAAGATATGAAACAAAACTCCATATCAATCCGTACTATTATTTGCTAAGTGATTTTCATTTATAAACTATCACGTCAAAGTTAGAGTGGTTAAAGTCATTCATATTTTTAATAATAAAATTATATATTTATTTATGAAAAATTAATATAATACATTCAAAAAAAAACTATATAAATGTTAATTAAAATCATGTGTATTATGTACAAAAAATATTTCTATCATATAATGTTTTTTAAATATATAAATCTCTATATATTTATCATGCATATAATGATAAATATTCGTAAAATGACAATGTCCGTATATGTGGGCAAAACACCTAGTTTCTCTAATATTTCAAAACATTTCTTGCATGATTTTGAATGTAAATTAATATACACTTATGTGAATTTGAAAATATACATTGTATCATACTATTATTTTCGAAGTTATTTTTCATTTATGAATTCTCAAATTAAAAGTTAGAATGGTTAAAACTGTTGTTACTTTTAATAAATATTTATATATTATCTAGATATCATTTATAAAAAAAATATAGTACATTAAAAAGATAAACTATATGAATGCTAATTAGAATCATTATCTAAAAATAATATGTATTGTGTTATCATCCAAAAATTATTTTATGTTTTACAAATTTTTTTAAAGAAAAATGTAGATCTCTATATACATTTATCAAGCATATAATTTAAATATTTGTAAAATGATTAAGTCTATACATGAGGACGAAAAATGTCTTTTCTATTAAAAACTATAAAATAGTCATACAAGGTCCATATATTCAATTACATTTATTTGATTATTTACATTAGTATATTAAATATGTTATATTTCTAATAATCTAAATAATTAAAAAGATACTAATAACAAATAAGTTTTAACTGTAAATTTAAATTTTAGTAATAAACAAATCTGTTGAGAAAAAATCTAAACAAATCTTACAAGAATAAGTATATTTTTAAATCAATGCATTGGTTAATTTCGTAACTAGTAGTATAATATCATTATAAATTAATTTTATTTAACATTTTATTATAGACAAAATAAAATACAATTTATGTTGTTTTATAAATAAGATATCATTCACAGTTTAAAAGGATTAAAATATCATTCACCATTTAAGAGAATTAAAATTAATAGATATGTAATAGTTTATACAAAAATTAAAATTGTTAGCATATGTTAAAATTTTATTTTTATAACAATATATTATCTATTTTAAAAATGATAGTAATATATTATCCAAAAATTATTATATACAATATATTATCCAAAAATCATTATATACAATATATAATTTGAAAATTATATATTTATAAAATGAAAGGCTACCCGCATATCCATAAATTATTGTAATAATTTATAAAAAGTATTTTTATAAAAATATGTTAAATTTTTATGTTTAAAACTATTTATATATCTATTTTTAAATGATAGTAATATATTATCTAAAAATAAATATTTTCATTATATAATTTGAAAAATATATATTTATAAAATGAAAGGCTGCCTGCACGGATATGCGGATCAAAATCTAGTAATTTCTATAATATTACAGAAAGGTTCTCGTATGAGTTTGAATGTAAATTAATATACACTTATGTGAATTTGAATAATATACATTGTATATTTGAATTTAGATAGTCTAGCATTTTCTGACTTTAAAAAGTAGGTTCAGTACTATTATAACTTCTTTATAGAAAAACAAGCTCTTTTCATTAGAAAAGAATAGGAAAAAGAAAACAAGCTCTTCTTTCTTGAGAACTCACATAATTGACTGGTAAAGAGTGGACGTTTTGACATTAGCAAAATAATTTCCGTATATATAATTTTTTCTTAGTTATCGGACCTCTTAAACTATATATCGAACCAGGTCGACCTCTTCCAAATTCTTTTTATATTACTTGATTAACAGTTCCTACTTTTAGAGTTTAGATATTAGAACAAATATAAAAAGGTTTGGCAGTTCTCTCTCTAAAATAACCCTCTGCCTTCTCTCTACCAAAGAGTACTTCTCCGTCGTGATTCCAGTCTCCGGCCGACGGGTGGGCTCCTACAGCCACCGCGTCGGTCCGGTTTGTGCTTTTTAGTTTTCTTTTCTTTTCGTTTTCTGCATGTATAGTACGGTGAGAGAGATCAATTTTCTCTCCTTTTGATTCTGGGTGGAAAGCTTCTTCAGTTCCTTCACCGCCGGCTTTTGACTCCGGGAAGTAGAGGCGTTCGCGGCCTTGCGTCTCCGGCTTTAGGTTTCCAATCGGTGGTCAGGATGGGGTTATCGGTGACGCGTTTCAGTCTTCTCGAAGCGGCGGTTTGGGTGAGATCTCGAACAAGATCGAGTGATGCTCTCCAAAATTGAAACCGCGGCGAGGAAGTTTAACGGGAAGGAAGTTCGAGACATCTCCAATCTGGTGTTTGGTGGCTCTGGAGGAGACCGCAACGAGGGTCACTTTAAGTTTCTCCGCAAATAGGAGCACAGCCGTAGATGATGCAGAGGATTCCGGTGGGATTTCGGTGAAGCTTAGTCTGGTTTCGCCGGCGGTGGGAAAGAGATGGGTATGGTAACACGTGTTTCTTCATTGTGGAGGTGTAAACACGTGTTTTAGACGTGGAAGTTCGACCCAATTGTTGTGGACTTTCGTGGTTTTAGTTTGTAATAGTAGTATGGGCCTGTAGTTTGGGCTTATGTTTGTAGTTCTTTTCAGGTCTGGTCTTGTTGGACTTGGGCTATAATAATAAATCCTTTAGACGGAAAAAAAGATATTAGAACAAATATAAGGAAGTTGTTGATGACGGCGCAAGAATACTTTGGCTGAATGCTTAAAAACAGTAAACATAACACACAGGAAAACAACATGCTCTGGGCCGTCTCAAACTTCGTATAGACCATGTTAAAAAGAAAATTAAAACCCTTTCAATGATCCGAATAATTTAGATTTTTTACAAAATATCATTAAAGTATAAAATAAATATTTCAATTTTATATTTAAATAATGCCTCATCATTTTTTAGTTTTAATGAAAAATCATTGAAAATGATCATTTGGCATTTTTCAATGCAAAATCATCAAATTTGATCATTCTTCTAGCCATTCTTCTAGCTTTTTCAATTTTCTTTTACATTTACTATACTCTTGATTAGACACAACACTCTTTTTTCTTGTCGACAGAAATTGTAGATTAGTTTTTTCCTTTGTGTTTGCTACTCCCTCTGTTCACTTTACTTGTCGTTTTAGGTTCGTGCAGACGGATTACGAAAATATTTAATTTTGTACATTTTCAAAATAAAAGCATCATTATCCATACATCTAACCATATTTCAACCAATAGAAAAATAAATAGAAGAATCTTATTAATAAATTTTGCATTAAAATCATAAAACGACATTTATTTTGAAACGAATTATTTTCTCTACAACGACAACCAATATAAAACGGAAAGAGTATTTTTTATTAAAAAGAAAAGTGAAGAAAATATATCTTGTTCTCCCTATTTATAATCACTAATTGATCAAATTAGAATGTTAACTTTATATACTTTCATTGAATATTCAAACACACATCAATAACTATTTTTTACTTTCCAAAATATATAATTGATATAAATACTTATTACTTCATAATTTATTGCATTTTTAGTTTAAATAGAGAATTGTAATTTATATTCATTGGTTATAAATATGAAAATTAAATTCAAATATTGTTTTCTGATTTTTTGTAATTATATTATTTTAAATTTATAACTATTATTAAACCAAAAAAATTGTAAACCCTCTAAAATTTTTAGACTCTGTTCGACCGTTTCACTTGCACGTGCTAAAAGATGGCAATGATGCTTAGTCAAAAAAGAAAGCATGTACGCACAAAAAAACATATACAGTACGTGCATAGAATGTGAACTCATTCATTCGTACGTGTACAAGCTTAGCTTCAAGCCTACAAGTGTCAGCCACACCCAGCGACACCACACGAAGGACAGAAGATTTCCTTTTAGGGCAGTTAGCGTACATATACGTATTTTTGCTCATGAAGAGACACACTTGCTACAGGCCTACAAGTGTCAGCCACACCAAGCGACACCACACGAAGGACACAAGATTGCCTTTTAGGGCAGTTAGACGTACATATATGTATTTTTGCTCATGAAGAGACACACTGCAGTAGATTGGAATCCATTTTACGATATAGTATATCTTTAGCATTAGATGACTATGGAGACTCTTTTTGTAAATGCCCTTTGGCAAATCAAAGGGACCTTCCTTGCTAGAATAATTTATTTTTTTTTGCCAAAATAATGCTCAAATATAGCACTGATTAAATTTATGCTTCTGTCACATAATTTTTTTTTAAAAGACGTATAATAATATACTAATTTAAGTAAAAAAAAATCGACATATCTAAGTTTCAAAAAATAAAAATCGACATATCCTTTAGTTAAACGTAGAAATATAAAACCAACACTATCAAATAAAATAATTTTGCGCTTTATTTTCTATACCAAAAAAATCGTAAGAGCATTTTTAAGCCATCAAACCTTCAAATTTTGAGGTTATTGACTCTCCAAGAGATCCTTAAATCATCTGAATAATAAAATCTCAAATTTGAAGTTTCGGTATTCAGACTCTCAAAATACTATTTACTTTTTAATTTAGAGAATTTCTAAGGGTTCACTCTATTTTTTAATTTAAAATAGATTGACTCTATAATAGAGATAGAATTTTCTCCAATGGTACTCTATTTTAGAGTAAAAAATAGAGTGATGAACAAAAAAAACTTACTCTATATTTGGAGTAAACCTATTTTTTATTCTATTATAGAGTGAGAAATAGAGTACCATTGGAACATTTTTTACTCTAAACTATATTTTAGAGTGAAATATAGAGTGGGGTTAGTCCTTATAATTTATAACTTAGATATAATTGTATTTATATTGTTTTCTTTATTACTTTAGTTCTTGTAACTATTTTTCACTTAAGTATTCAACTAATCTTATATATATATATAATACATAAAATATAATATGTTAAATAAAAATAAAAACTAATATAAAATATAGAATTGTTTTTTCCACATAAGTTATATTATATTGATCAATATCTTACAAATTAAAAGATTAAAAATGTAAAAACAGATCATTTAAAAGAGAGATTACACACATAAATATTACATAGATGCAAGGCCGGCACCACAAGAAATAGTTGAAATGGTGATAAATGAAAATATTCGATTCCAAAAGTTTTTAACTCGTATTCTTCAGATTAAAAATCAAGAGATTAATTTTTTACTTCAAAATGGGTTAATTGATCATATATAGAAACACTATGGAAATAACAATAGTGAGTAATTTGTATTTTTATTTTTTATGAATCAATGTGGATTTTGTATTATTACTTTATGTATTTCTGTGTTATAATAGATTATATTTATAAATATTATGTTTTAATATTTTTTCATATGTATGTTTTATTTATCTATATAAAGTTTAGGAACTATGATTAATTTATATTAAAGTTGAAGACTAAGATGCAAATTACATAAAATTTCAAAAATAAATTTGAAGTTTCTTCTCGGAGCACTTCACCATCAAACCCTTATTTTGAGGATTTTTCACCCACAGAATGAGGTTCATTCTTAGAGATGCTCTACCTCCATAACTGTAAGTTTTAATTAAACCCTACTTTGTTTTAATGGAATGAAAATAATAGAATAAACAAAAAATAATCACTATAAATCAAATGGGATATAATTTTTTTCTTACTTTTAAAGTAAAACATGAAATATGAATTTGAGATACTCTATGAGACATCAGAATATCAAATTTTGATGTAATTGTCTCTTTAATGAAACACTTAAAATAATACTATACACAGAATATTGTAAAAATATATTTTGTTGTTTCATTTTAAAATATATTTAAATTAGTATTTTAGTTTGTTTAAATTTACAGGTAAAATAATATGTTGTATTATTTTATATTTTCATTTTATTTTCGCAGAATTAAAATTTTATTTTGTTTTAGAATTAATAACCGCTAAATGTGTCATTCTACTGTCAATGCCAGGTCGGTGGTAGTTTACAGATGATTCTTGCAAAGATAATTATTTTTTCTCAGGACAAGGTTCGTATAGCATTCTAAAAGGGTTTAATGGTTTGATGGGGCAGGGAATGTCCAGGCGAATCTCTCCCCTTTTCATTCGAAGGTAGAGGCGCTATTCTGGAAAATTGAGTGTACGAGGAATTTGCGTCAGTTTCGGGTTATGTTTGCAACGAATTGTTCTCAATTGGTGATGATGGTTTCAGAACAAGAAAAATTGCCAGCTTTTGCAAGTTATTTGAAAGACATCAAATTCCGGCAAGAAAATTTCCTCAATTCAGAGATCATTCATGTACCACGAACGCATAATTTAAGTACGATAATCTAGTCTGAAGTATCATGAATCAACTGTCTTTCATCATCCACATAAATGCAGAGTTACAAAAAGATATGAGTATGCTTTTAAGTTGATGATAAAAAACATCACTAAATGTGTATTATCATTTACATTATATTGAAATAAAAAATATCCTAGATACTTTATATATTTATTTTAATAATATAAAATTTTAATTGTAATTAAATTTTCTATAAAGTATAAAATTACAAAATTTAAAAAAACATAAAATCTATTATATTGTTTTGGTTTGAAATTTTGTATTATGGTTTGGCTTAGAAAAAATATGAAACCAGAACACAAACTTTAATGTTATTTGAACATCATCTTTGATGACTTGGCTAACCAAAAAAAAAGTTATTGTGTTTCTAATATCAAGATTCTATTGAAAATCTGATAGAGTTTGAAACATCAAGAAATCTTGGTTCCTTGGTCAAAATAAAAATAAATAATAAAGTTAACATTTTTTTAGAAAAGGGTTTACTTCAAATTTGCCTTTTTATGGTTTTGATCGGATTGTGATCATGAGATGTCGAAAACGATCAACAAATATATATCATGAAATTCTAGGATATCGTCTGCCATTTGTGTTCACCAATGGTGTTTTATTTTTCATGGATATGTAAGATTCCATCCATTAAAAAAAAGATTCCACCCATTTCATTGTTAGTATATTTACTAGTAAACAGAAGTTTTAAAAAGTATTTATTGAAAAGAAAGAAAATGCTTACAGTAAAAATTTAAAAGTATATATGTGGGAGTATGTCACACTCTTTCTCGAGGCAAATCTCTGCTCCTATAGATTCGTAGGTGCCTAAAAGACTCACATCGAAGCCATGCATGTCTTTTGCTTCACAATTTGTCATTCCCCATGAACTTCTAACAACTCATACAACTCATATAGTCACATATATTGAGAGTATTTGCAGAATACATATTTCTATATAAAAAATTCTTGGCGTAACACAATAATTTTTTTGGTGTAAATGTTAAACTAATTGATAGTTGTACGATGCATCACTCTATTAGTCAAAGAAGTCAGAACTGTAGAAAGTTGTTCTTTTCTTTGATTAGTCTAGAATTCAGGTTTGTAAGCTAACTTATGAAAGATGAAATTATAATAGTTTCTGTATGCAGTCATTATCGTGGTGTAATATTTCGCTAATACTTCTACTATAAGTGTAACATTCTAGATTTTTTTTTACTGAATATCTTCCCTTGGTGAACATTCTATAGAGTACAAGACTTAAACGTATTATTAGGTATAGAGAGAGTATTTATACAGAGGTATAGATAGGGTAAATACAAGTATAAACTAATTACAAAGAGATCCTCAAACTATATCATATTTCCTTAACACGCCCCTTCAAGATGGTGAAGCTGAAGCAACACCAATCTTGCCTCGTATAGTTTGAAAGGGTGCTCGAGCTAATGGTTTTGTGAGTCCATCTGCTAGTTGGTCTTTCGTTGAGACGTGAGAGACACGTAAGACGCCCTTTTGAATCTGTCCATGAACAAAGTGATAATCAATAGCGATATGCTTCATCCTCGAGTGAAAAACCGGGTTAGCGCAGAGATATGTGGCGCCTATATTGTCACAGTAGACCGTAGGAATTGCAGAAACCTTGATGCCAAGTTCCGTCAGAAGAGAGTAGACCCATCGTAATTCAGAAGCTGTATTCACCACAGCTCGATACTCTGCCTCCGTAGAAGAGCGTGCGACACCTTGCTGCTTTTTCGAAGTCCAGGATACAGGATGAGATCCAATATAGACAATGTATGCATTGGTGGAGACATAATCGTCGGAATCACCGGCCCAATCTGCGTCGGAGAATGCATGGAGATTGGTGGAGTTATCTCTGCGCAAGAAAATCCCATGAGTCAAGGTTCCAGAGAGATAACGTAGGACGCGCTTGAGAGCTTGCCAATGATCTGAGGTCGGCTTGTGCATGAACTGAGAGAGACGATTCACTGCATAGGAGATGTCTGGTCTCGTTAGTGCCAAATACTGTAGACTACCAACTAGTTGTCTGTACTCATGAGGATCAGTCAGCGGTTGGCCAGAGTTCAGAGTAAGCTTTGGATGCATAGGAAGAGGTGTTGCCACTGGCTTAGCATGCAGCATATTCGCCTTAGCTAGGAGATCGGTTATATACTTCTTTTGCATCAAGTGCATTCCTTGTGAAGTACGTTTCGTCTCAATGCCGAGAAAGTAGCTAAGATCCCCCATATCCTTGATAGAAAATCTGTTCGCTAGGCGAGTGATAACATGCTGAACAAGATGTGAGTCAGTTCCAGTAACAAGTATGTCGTCTACGTAGACCAAGACATATATAAATTTCCCTTGAACTTTCAGTATGAAAAATGAGGTGTCGGAGAGGGAATTTTTAAAACCAGAAGAAATGAGAAATGATCTTAGCTCAGAGTACCAGGCCCGTGGAGCTTGTTTCAAGCCGTATATGGCTTTCCGCAGCCGACATACATGTGTAGGACGAGTAGGATCAGTGAAGCCTGGAGGTTGAGCCATGAAGACCTCTTCGTTTAAGTGTCCTTGAAGAAACGCCGTGTTGACATCAATCTGTCGAACAGGCCAATCATTGGTCACAGCTAATCCCAAAACAATACGAATGGTTGTCGCTTTGATCACTGGGCTAAAAGTATCGATATAGTCCACTCCTTGCTGTTGATGAAACCCTTTAGCCACAATGCGAGCTTTGTATTTATCAATACTACCATCAGGCTTATACTTGATCGTGAAAACCCAGCGACAACCCACAATGTTCATTGCCTCTGTTGCAGCAGTGAGATCCCAAGTATGGTTTTCGGTGGTTGAGTTAAACTCAGAGCTCATTGCCTTGCGCCAGTGTTCATGTTCGATTGCCTGCTGCCAAGTAGACGGAATCCAGTGAGGATCACATTGGATAGAAGCAGTTAAATTGTACCTGACCACTGGTTTGACAATATTATTCCGCGAACGCGTCGTCATGGAATGTGTCGGCGGAACAGGCTGAGCAGCAGGCGGAGCAACAGGCGGAGGAACAGGCTGAGCAACAGGCTGAGCGACAGGCTGAGCGACAGGCTGAGGGGTAGGCTGAGCAACTGGTAACGTTGTCGAAGCAGCAGGCGAGGCGATGGGAACCTGTTCAGGCTCTGCATCGTCTTGTGAAGTAGATGTAGTAAACGGAGAGGACTGAACCGGAGTCGGTGCCGGAGTTGTGGAGCTCGGAGACTGCTGTTGTGATGCCGATGGTGAAGAACCACTCGCAGGGAACAAATTGCTTTCAGACACCGTTGGAGATTGTACAAATGACCTTGGCAAGGGTATCGTGGTAAAAGGTGGAGAAGGTGCAGGTGGGTTTGGTTCAGGTATAGGTGAGGGCTTCGGTGCGGTTAGCTTGGGATAGGGAAACTCTGTCTCGTTAAAACGAACATGCCGAGAGACATAGATACGACCTGAAACTGGATCAAGACACTGATATGCACTCTGAGTTAAGGAGTAACCAACAAAAACACAAGGTGATGATCTGTGTTCTAGCTTATTTGGCGCATACGGTCGTAACCAAGGAAAGCATAAACAGCCAAAGGTGCGAAGTTTGTGGTAATTTGGTTGGATATCAAAGAGCTTTTGGTAGGGAGATAGGTTAGACAAAACTGGTGTGGGTAATCGGTTTATAAGGTACACTGCTGTAGCGAACGCTAAAGGCCAATAGGTTAAAGGCATTTGGGCAGAGGACAGGAGAGATAAACCAGTTTCAACGACATGTCTGTGCTTTCTTTCAGACAAGCCATTGTGCTCAGGGGTATGGGGTGGAGTGGTTAGATGTGTGACACCATGAGTAGCAAGAAAATGACGAAGAGCAATAAACTCACCACCATTGTCTGTATACAGGTTGCGAAGTTTGGTGTGGAACTTGGTTTCGGCTAAGAGTTTGAATTTGAGAAAGATTTCTTTGACTTGGGATTTAGCTGTAAGAGGAAAAAGCCATGTATATCGAGTGAAATGATCAACTAGAACAAGATAGTATTTAAAGTTTTGAGTGGAGGTAATAGGTGATTGCCAAACATCAGAGAAGACATATTCAAGAGGATGAGTTGAAACAATGGTACTCTGATGAAAAGGAAGCTTTTGGGCTTTATTAAGTAAGCAATCATTGCAAGGAGAAACACTCAAAATTTTATTGAAACATGGCAAAGAAAAGCTAGAAACAATCGTTTTAAGAGTAGAAGAAGAAGGATGGCCAAGTCTATGGTGCCACTGAAAAAGAGTAGTTTTGGTATCGGGGTAGGAGACATGGGATACGGCTGGTTTGGGACAGGATAGAGGCCATTCGTACAAGTCACCCTTCGCGTGTCCTTGGAGTAACCGGATTCCCGTTGAGAGATCCTTCACCTGAAAACAAGAAGGAAAGAATTCCACCGAGACTTGATTAGCATTGCACAATCGATATACTGAAATCAAGTTCTTGTTAACATTGGGCACACATAGTATATCTTGCAGTTTGAGTGATCTAACAGGTGTTAAGAGTGAAGAAGAACCAGTATGAGTGATACGTAAACCTGAACCATCTGCGATGGCTACTTCTTCTCCACCATTATACGGCTGATGTATAGCGAGGTTGGTGAGATCAGAAGTAAGGTGATGAGTTGCTCCACTATCAAGGAGCCATGCGTTGGGGTTGTAGAGAGACGCCTGAGAGACGTTGGAACGCGGCTGCCATACATTCGAGTGTGGTGGTGCTGTGTAATTCGAGTTTCCACCAGAGAGTTGTGGACACCGACGCGCACTGTGTCCAAAAACACTGCAAATTTGACACTTCCCCTGATATCCACGAGACGAAGACGACTGTGAATGTGGGTTGGACGGCTGGTGCTGGTGAGAATGACCACCACCACGGTAACTTCCACGACGATAGTTGTTGCTGTTGTTGCGACCAGTCGTTGGAGAGTTCTTGTAGTTTGTGAAGTTTGCAGACACGGGTGCAGGGGAGACAGCAGCAGAGGCGACTTGAAGTTTAGCCTCTTGATTGAGAAGCTTCTCATGGATCTCAGTCAAGGAAGGAGGAGTTTCACGACCTTCGATTTGATCAGCTACCGTCTTGTAGTCTTCTGGGAGGCCATTCAGTATATGCTCGATCTGATCTTCAGAATCAAGAGCTTTGCCAAGCAAAGCGAGTTCGTCAAAGCGAGTTGTGAGCCCCTGTAAATACTCATCAATAGGCTTCGTGCCTTTCGTCCACGAGCGTAGCTGGTGACGTATCTGTGGCACATGTCCTCTGCTAGGCTTTGCGTACGTCGCGTTAAGGATCCTCCATATCTCGGATGCCGTTGTTGCAGTCGAAAGTATACGCTGTAGAGTCATGGTGATTGCGCCAAGTAGTGAACTGTAAATCAATCGGTCTTGGCGCTTCCACAGCGTGTAGGAAGGGTTTGTTTCCAGTGATCCATCTGCAGCGGTGATAGTAGGCGGTGGAACGGTAGCAGATCCATCAATGAAGCTCGCCAAATCGTACCCATCAAGGAGGGCATGGACTTGTCTACTCCACATGAGAAAGTTAGAGTTGGTGAGCTTGGTGACGTTGGTCATGTTGATGTTCAGAAAAGTTGGGTTAGGGGAGATGATGATAGTCTCGTTAACAGAAGCCGGTGAGCTAAACATGGTGATGTTTTTTTTTTTTTTCTTTTTTTGAATAGGAAGATGGCGGCTTTAGATATCAGGCTCTGATACCATATAGAGTACAAGACTTAAACATATTATTAGGTATAGAGAGAGTATTTATACAGAGGTATAGATAGGGTAAATACAAGTATAAACTAATTACAAAGAGATCCTCATACTATATCATATTTCCTTAACACATTCTATAGGCTGTTTAGATATCATATAATAAAGCTAGATACAAATTTAATAGAGTAATCTCCAAGTAAAGCTAATCACAAAATACAATCTACAATGTTCCAATAAAGAGAATGACGAAATAATATCTAGTTCCAGAAATGGAGTATTTCATCATGAAGGACAAGATCTCGCTTAATCATTTACACAGTGTGTGGGTAGACATTTATGTCATCTCACACAGTTATTTTGCCCGTAGTCTTTAATTAAAACTTTTAAGTAGTCTTATAAAACACATGTACGGCTTTGTATACTTGTATAGTGACAAGACGTATTTTTATATTATCTGGTATAATCATTTTTTGTGTCTGCACCAATTTGTTTTTCGAGAGTATTTTATTAGAAACGATATACGATATACGTACAAGTATCATAAGTTAAATCTGATGAAATGTATTTTCTTGTACGTATATCATAAACTAACAATCTGAAAAGAAAAAGACGCAGCCATATCTGAACTCGCCATTTCGTCCTTACCTTGATTAGAAGTACTAAGATAAGATCGACATGGCGGATTTGAGGAACGAGACCAAGAGGCGAAGCAACTAACCCACTAGAATTTTCTATTTTGACGGTTTACTATAAATAGGATCACGGTTTTGTTTCTGCCAAAACATTTTGAAATATCTGAAATCGTTAAGAAATCGAAGAGCCAAGCGGCTCGACTTCTTATTGTCGTGTTATATAAATATATATAGAATGTATATAAGACATGGTAATACTAGAATATAAGATATGTTCATTTCCGAAGCAAACTAGATGTATAGGCTTCTCATGACCTACAAAGAACACAATCCAACCAGCTATCTTTTGCCGCCCTATTATATTAACGTTCGTATTTATCCTTACTGTCTCTTTCATTCCCAAGACCCTCCTTCATCAAAACACTTTAAAAAACATCCGTAATCCCCAGAAAGGATGAGAAAATTATTAAAATCACTTAATTTTAAACAGTCACTACTTATAAAACATTAAATTTCACGTGGGAATAATGTTTAATATGTAGTGAACAATTTGACATTGACAGGTAGTATTGTGTTATCATTTTCTATTAGCCGCAGTCTATGACAAATTAATTAACCGATATTTTAATCTTACGAGTAATGATTAATTTTACAGAAAAATAAACAGAATGGTCGAAATTGTTTTTTTTCCTATTTGTCTTTTCATAAAGATTAACCTCTTTTTTACCATTTCAGCCGCTCCGTGCCATGTTTTCAGAGTCTTCAGCACAGAATACGACACGCATGTCACTGTCTCTCTCTTCATTTCTCATTTGACCCTGTTCCACTCCCTCACTAAATTGCTATATAAATATAAGGGCCTCCCCATGAGTTTCATGCATCATTCAAACCCCCAAAATCTGCATCCAATAAATCCTCCCAAGAACCTCATTATGGAAAACGAAGGGAAGGCAGGAACGGTAAGCAGTTCAAGGTGGAACCCAACGAAAGAACAAATAACGCTTCTTGAGAATCTTTACAAGGAAGGGATACGAACACCAAACGCCGATCAGATACAGCAAATCACCGGTAGGCTCCGTGTGCACGGCCATATAGAGGGTAAAAATGTCTTTTACTGGTTCCAGAACCATAAGGCTAGACAACGCCAAAAGCAGAAACAGGAGCGCATTGCTTACTTCAATCGTCTCCTCCACAAAACCTCCCGTTTCTTCCGCCCACCGCTTTGCTCAAACGGCACGTAGTTCTCCTCCATTTTCTCTCGTATACCTGCTTTCTTATTGATCACGTAAAATATAATATCTATAATGTACTGAAATCTAGTACACAAAACATATATCATCGGTTTCTTGTTGATTACGTCTCTTTTTCTGTATCAAAGATTTGAACGGATCGTTTTCTATCATAGAAACGTCCTGAGATGTCTATTAGCATATATATAGTCTAACAGTTTTCTTCAGTAGTTCAGTTTTATTATATTTATACGATCTAAACGTGCTAAACTTAATTGTAATTTTGTTCTTGTTGTGAAGTGGGTTGTGTTAGTCCGTATTATTTACAGCAAGTAGGTGATCATCACAATCAACATGGGCATGGAAGTGAATACAGACACGGTAACAATGTGATGAATCCAAGCGGTGGCTACGATAAACGCACAATCACAGATCATAAGAAGCAACTTTCAGACATGACAACGGCTGCAGCTAGAATGGCAATGCCATCGAGTTCACTTAGATTTGACAGATTCACCCTTCGTGATCACGGTTATAACGGCGAGGACATTAATGTCAATTCAAATGGACGGAAGACGCTTCCACTTTTTCCTCTTCAGCCTTTGGACGTGGCTAGTGACGATTGTGTTAGAAATTCCAGTTGTGCCCCTGGTCATGACTCTCCGGTGACTTGTTTCGGTGATGGTGGCGGACGAGAGCAGCCGTTTATTGATTTTTTTTCTGGTTGTTCTAGTAGGTTTTGATAAACTGCGAATGGGTTGTAACAAAGGGTTAAATGGGAATAAACATTTTCTTTTTATCATTTTGTCCATTTATTTACAATTGTGTTGAAACGACATGAAAAACTAGTTTATCCGAATCTAAGTAATTTTTTCACGTTTAAAATAAATATAAAGTAATATCTTCTCTAATAAAAGAGAACAACCATTTTTACAGGTTGAAAGATGACTCTAAATTCTCTCTCAAAATGCAATTTTCTTTTGGCCAATCAGAAGAGAGCTTACTTCCGGAAGGCAATATTTCTTGCTGGCAATGAGATTTATTCAAATTTTATCCAAAATATTTTTGGAAATCTTCAAAAATCTTGTGAAAATATCAATATTTTCCTTAAATCTTCATCCAAAATTGGTGTTTATCTAGGTTTCTCCTTTACGCCGCCGCCTTTTACCTCTCTACTTTGGATTTCTCTGCGTATCTCTTCTCATCGCAAAGAAATATTTTTGCTTCTAATGGACGAGACCTTGGCTGGAGTGATGCAAGGGATGTCGTTAGAAGATGATGTTCCTATTGTTTTACCGGAAGACGAGGATTACAGTGCAGTGGTGAGAAACAGCCGGTCTCTTGGGCAGATTTCTTAATCCACCATGTCAGAACATGGCGAGAATGCTCCGCACGATGCCTAAGATCTGGAAAGTTTATGAAAGAGTCCGTGGAATTGCCTTGACGAAGGAAAGCTTCCAGTTCATCTTCGAGTTGGAATTGGACATACAAACGGTCTTGAAGCAAGGGTTCTGGACCTTTGATGATTGGGGAATGGCGCTTGATAGATGGGTGGAGTGTCCACCAAGCAACTTCCTACAAACCTCACCAATTTGGATAAGGATATCCAATATCCCAGTTAACTATCTCACTATCAAAACCATTGATGCGGTGGCTGGAGCTATTGGTTATGTGAAGGATATTGAGTGGGATCCTGAGAAACCATTATTACAAGACTACATCAGAGTGCAGATTATTATGGATCTCAGTCTCCCAGTAAGAGAGAAGAAGAGCGTAACTTTACCAAAAGGAGGTGGCACTGCAATGATTGACATTGAATATGAGAGGGTCCGGAAGAAGTGCTTCCATTGTTTTAGATTATCACATGAGAAAAAAGCTTGTCCTATTTTCAATGGTAACAGAGCGGGAGGAAGCAAAGGGAAGGAGATGCAGAGTTCAGCCAGTTTTCAGAGATTGTCTCAGCGTCAACATAACTATACGTTATCAAAAGACATCATGCCACTGCTTGCTCCTTCAGTTCCACCAGGCTTCGAACCTCCGACATGATTGATAGCTCCGGAAGTCTTTGAACAAATGCAGTTATACATGAACTGTATAGACCCTGAAGAGAGAAGAATCAGAGAGTTCAGAATGAAGAAGGCTCTTGATGAGTTATCGAAAGATCCACTTTCGCAAAGAGCAGGTTTGAGAATGGAGGATGCTCCGGTTATTTCCAAAGCTGTAAACAAAGACAAGGGTTTGGTCTTTGACTTCAGTGGAGTTGCAGAGGATGATCCTGACACCACGTCCGAATCTTCTAGTCATAATGGTGGTCACAGAAAGCGTATGAATACTGGCAATACTCTTGCTCTGGTTACTGATCATCATCAGAGATCAATGCCTGCTATGAAGCTCAATGGAGCTAGTGAGAAGAGCAGTGATCATCAACATGATACACAACAGGATGAAGGTGATACCTTTGGCCTAACGAAAACTACAGTCTTTGGAGGTTTTGAGATGGGCAGTGGAGGTGCTGATATGACTTTAATGAGCGGTGGCTCTAAAAGCTCTGCAAGGAAGGCGTCTTCATGGACAAGACGGGGAAAACGTACTACACAAGCGAATAATAAACCGGCTCTGGCGAACGAAGTCGATGGCGTTTTGAAGAGAAAAGCAGATGTGGAAGCTGAGGTTACATCTAAGTTGTCAAAATCTACTGGAGGTTTGATGGTTCACCAGAAACCATCCAATCCTCAATGACGACGCTCAGTTGGAACTGTCGGGGTTTGAGGAGCATCCTGACAGTTCGACGTCTGGAGGAGATGTGTCGTGAGCATCTCCCTGATTTCCTGTTTTTCCTAGAGACTAAAAACTCTAGTGATCGCGTAGAAGGTTTCAAGAGATCGTTAGGTTACGATCATTTATTTCTGGTGAATCTTGTGGGTCTCAGTGGTGGCTTAGCATTATTTTGGCGGGATTCACATGAGGTGGAGATTTTATCAGCAAGTGACAGAATTATTGATGTGAAAGTGAAACAAAGAGACTTAGTTTACTTCATATCTTTTGTCTATGGTGACCCTGTTCGGCACAAACGACATATTGTTTGGGACAACTTGAAGACGATTGGTCTGAACAGGAACGCAGGGTGGTGTTTAGTTGGTGACTTTAATGAAATGATGAACACTTCTGAGAAAAGTGGTGGTCCAGTTCGTGAAGAATCTTCCTTTTATCTGTTTCGATCGATGGCAAGAGACTGTAGGATTAAGGAAATCCCAAGCTCTGGCGACAAATTATCATGGGCTGGTGTCAGAGAGGTGATCACAAATGGTGTGAAAGAGAACGTATGGGTTCAATGCAGACTGGATAGAGCGTTCGGGAACTCAGAGTGGTTCAGAATGTTCCCTCGCTCACACACGACGTACATGGAGCGGCTTGGCTCTGATCATAGGCCGATACTAACAAACATCAGAGGTATTGTTTCTAAGCGTGTGGGACGTTTATTATATGACAAGAGATGGAGCGATAAACCTGAAGTAGTGGAGATCATACGCAAAGGATGGAACTCCCATACGATGACTAGAGGGGCCTCAGTTTCAGAACGCATTGAAACTTGCAGGAAGTTATTATCGAAGTAGAAGCGCTCTGAAGTGAGCAACTCTAAGAAGATGATTGTGAAACTACGAGTGGAGTTAGAGCAGGAAGAAATGAAACTGGTACCTTCCATGTCAAGAATCGTGTACTTGAAGCTGGAACTAGGAAAGCTGTTTCAAGAAGAAGAGGAGTATTGGAAGCTCAGAAGCAAGAATAACTGGTTACAGTCAGGAGACAAAAACACAAAAGTGTTTCATGGTTGGGCTAAAACAAGAAAGATGAAGAATAACATCTCAAGCCTCACTGATTCTGGTGGGATAGAGCACACAACTGAGGAGGCAAAGGGTGACATAGCTATCAAATACTTCTCTGAGCTATTCAAGTCTTCTAATCCCACGGATGCTGCTGATCTCCTCCGAGACTTTGAGCCGAGGGTTACTCTCAGGATGAATGAAAGATTAATCAAGCCGGTTACGGACGCAGAGATAAAGAAAGCGGTCAAAGCCATAAAGAGTGATAGCTCACCTGGAGCTGATGGGATGTCTGGACATTTCTTTCAAAAGTTTTGGGAGATTACTGGTCCGCAGGTGGTAGCAGAAGTTAAGAGCTTCTTCATCGAAGGAGAGATCCCTCAAGACTGGAACTTCACTCAAATATGCCTACTCCCAAAGAAGCCGAATCCTACTTACATGACGGACTTGAGACCAATAAGTCTTTGTGCAGTATCTTACAAGATTGTTTCCAACATCTTATGTGCACGCCTGAAAGACATACTTCCCTCTCTAGTATCACCTACTCAGGGTGCTTTTGTGGCGGGAAGACTGATCTCTGATAACCTACTGATAGCACATGAGATGGTGCATGGTTTAAAGACCAACCCGAATTGCAAAGGAGACTTCATTGCAATCAAAACTGATATGTCCAAGGCTTACGATCGAGTAGAATGGGGTTTTCTAGAGGTTTTGCTCCAGAGAATGGGTTTCGACAGCAAATGGATCCAGTGGATCATGATGTGCATCAGTTCGGTTACTTATATTGTACTCATCAATGGACAACCTTATGGAAGGATCACTCCGGAACGTGGTCTCAGGCAAGGAGACCCTCTCTCACCATTCTTATTCATATTGTGTGCAGAAGCATTAGTCCACGTTATGAATCAAGCTGAAATTGAAGGTAACATCACTGGGATGCGATTGACGAAGAACTGTCCTCCTATCCAACATCTACTCATTGCCGATGACAGTTTGTTTCTATGCAAAGCAACATTGAAAGAATGTACAAGTTTCCTGCACTGCCTGAAGTTATATGGCAACAGATCGGGTCAAGAGATCAATTTTCACAAATCATCTATTACCTTTGGCGCTGACATTGATCCAGTAATGAAACGCCTTATAGTGGAGTTGTTAGAGATTGATAACGAGGGTGGAGCTGGTACTTACCTGGGTCTTCCGGAATGCTTTAGTGGCTCAAAGCAAAAACTGTTAGCCTTTATAGGTGAGAAACTAGGTAAAAGACTAAGTGGAAGGTATTCCAAAACCCTTTCACTTGGTGGGAAGGAGGTGTTACTAAAGTCCATTGCCATGGCTCTGCCGGTATATGCTATGTCCTGTTTCAGACTGACGAAGCACCATTGTCAAAAAATTATGAGTGCAATGTCATCTTTTTGGTGGAATGCGTGCAGTGATAAGCAGAAGATACACTGGGTCTCTTGGCCAAAACTCTGTCTTCCAAAGGATCTTGGTGGTCTAGGCTTTCATGACATAGAGGATTTCAATCAAGCCTTGCTGGCGAAACAGGCTTGGAAGTTGTTAAATGAACCACAAAGTCTTCTTGCGCAAGTGTTTAAAGGGAGATACTACGCCAACAAAGACTTTCTAGACTGTGGGCAAGGTTATAGACCTTCTTATGCTTGGCGAAGCATTTTGTTTGGACGTGAACTACTACAGAGGGGGCTCATCAAATCGATTGGGAATGGACGAGATACATATGTTTGGGGAGAGAAATGGATTCTAGATGAGGTACCTCGGAGACCTATAAATCGCCAACTCCTCTTTGACGTAATGCTCAAGGTGTCGGCATTAACATATGGCTCATGTGGTTGGGATAATGACAAACTTGCAGAGTTATTTCCCCCTAATGAGACCCATAGAATACAGCAAATGAGGCCAGGTGAAACTGATGACTGTTATATATGGGCTTTTTCACGCCATGGAGCGTATACTGTGAAAACTGGATACGAGATGTTGGTGCGAGAGAAAGCAGCATTATCAGGTGAGATCACACAACAGGAACATATTCGAAATGGCTTGAAGAAACGAATATGGAAGATGTCAACATTGCCTAAGATCCGAATGTTCCTATGGAGAGCAGTTTCAGGAGCACTTGCGGTTGCTGAACGTCTTACCTGCAGAGGTTTGGATGTGAATCTTACCTGTAAACTGTGTAAGGAGGAACAGAATCGATTAATCACGTTCTGTTTCAATGCCCGGCAGCTGTTTCTCTATGGTCCGCGTCAGGAAGTCTTCTTCATGCTAACACTCTGCACCGATCCCTTGAGGAAAACATGACTTACATTTTTGATATGATGGAGGACAAGAGCCGACCTCAAGCGATAACACGAGCCATACCGTGGGTCCTATGGCTAATCTGGAAGAGTAGAAACTCTATCTTATATGCTGATACACAAGTCTCCAAAGATAAAGCCTTAAAAGATATGACGGATGAAGTAGATCAATGGTTTGTTCTTAATTATCCTGAAGTACAGAACACGGGAGAGAGGAGCAATGGAGGGATATGGCTCCCACCAAAGGAGGGGGTTATAAAGTGTAATATTCACGCAAACTGGCGTAATGCAGTCCTTCACAGCGGAGTGGCGTGGATAGCAAGGGATGAGTCGGGGAATGTGATGCACCATGCACGCGATGCGATCATCAACACACCTAATCGTCTAATTGCAGAGCTACGGTGTGTGAGTTGGACTCTTAACAGTTTATCGGATCTTGGAGTGACAAAGGTGGTCATTGCGTCAGACTACAAGGAGGTTATGGAAGCTTTAAAATCTCCTCGACAATGGCCAAGATACAGGGACTTAATACAGCAAGTGTTAAAGCTCCAAGATAAGTTTGAGATGGTGTCTTTTGAGTCTGAAGAAGTCACTGCAAATGGGATAGCTAGAGACATAGCGAGAAGTGTTTTAAGAGATGGAAGATTACAGTCCTATTTAGCATTGGGAGGTCCATCATGGTTGCATGACAGGCTTACGAGAGAAAGGAATGGAAGCGGCATTTGACTCTTATTGGTGTTGCGCGTTGTCCTTCATGTTAACTACCTTGTGGTAGAAGGCTTTGCCTTGATTATTACTTTCATGTATTTCCCCCTCTTTGATTAATATCAAATTCAGACGTTCAAAAAAAAAAGTCATAATAAGTCCATTAATTTTATTAATTACATAATATGACATAATAATTAATAAGAATATAAATAATAAATGAATTTAATTATAAGTTTGAAATTCATTTTTAATTATAACAAAATCTGTGGAAAGAATCTAACAAATCTTACTCAATGTTTTAAATACTTTTTATCAAATAATATATTAAATAATTACGTAATTAATAATATAATATTAATTAAAAAAGTATTTAAAATATTGAGTAAGATTTTGTTAATATTTTTAATAATATAATTATATTTTATTATAAAACAAAAAGGTTATATGCTATTTTAAATAAATTTATAATTATAGTCCGTATTATATTAAAATAGAAGTATTGACAAGATTATATTAAATTGGTAAATGAACCTATTTGAATTTTTTAATTTTTTTCATTTAAATAATGATAATTTACCATTAAACGGGTTAACATTTGTTAACTATGTAATATTTTTATACAAAAATAAAGTTATTAACATTTTTTAAAATTTTATTTCTATGACCATATATTTTTCAAAATTCATATGGTGAAGAAGATTCCTAATTTGATTATTTCGTAGTATATATTAAAAGTGAAAAACTCGAAATTGTAATAACGATTAATAATAAGGTAAAATAAATAAAACAAATCATTATATATTAATAACAATAACAAACTTAAACAATAAAATTTAATAGTTATACAATGTATAAAACTAAAATATAAATTATATATATAAAAAATTATGATAATATCAAAGTTTATAAAATGAAAAAGATACCCGCACGAATGTGCGGATTAAACTCTAGTTAATAATATAACTGTAATATATATAGCTTTTTTAAACACTGATATTGTATAACAATAATGTCAATCAAATAATGTGAATTACAACAAATTAGTCGCAATACAGTAAGGGACTAAGTGTATCAGACTAGAGACAAAAAAATTACATGATGAATGAATTAAAATATATTATAACTTTTATTCTATAGATATTAGAAAACTCTAGTTAATAATATAACTGTAATATATATAACTTTTTTAAACACTGATATTATATAACAATAATGTCAATCAAATAATGTGAATTACAACAAATTAGTCGCAATACAGTGAGGGACTAAGTGTATCAGACTAGAGACAAAAAATTACATGATGAATGAATTAAAATATATTATAATTTTTATTTTATAGATATTAGAAAGTTAAAAGTCATAGTCACAAATATTATATGATATAATGAAATATTGAATAAAATTGTGCGTATTTTATAAGGTAAGCTTTATTTTTTAAAAAAATTGTGTGATTGGTGTAATCAAAGTATATTTTGTGGAAGTAAAATTATAAAAGTAAACAAAAACTTATATTAAATTGTTTATGAATTTAAGATAAATCGAAACATAGGCAATAAAATTTTTGGTTTCATAATATAAATCATGAATATAAGATAAAACGAAACATAAGAAATAGAATAATAAAATATGAAATGAACAAATTATAAAGAAAAAAAAACTGATAAACTACAACTGCTGTGAAAAGTGTCTTTAAAACTATTTGTTGCAATCCTTTAAGTGGCAATAACAAAAGATAGTCTTATGACTTTTACCTTAATCTTTCACGTGTAGTTTTCTTTGGATTTAAGCCAGCGATGAAATTCATAGCACTCATTGTCTTTGCGTGTTTGAAGTTTGTAGTTTATGATATAATGGATGAAAATTTAGTATGTTATATATAGTAATAACTATTAGGATTTAGGCCACAATAATTGAGTCAATCAAATATATTACATCAAAAGATTAATGGCAAAAAAACCCTACAATTTTGTGTATTATTTTGTAACTGATAGTGAGAATTTAAATAAATTAGTAGTAATTTTCCTATATTAACTGAAACCAGAATGCGCTTTGATTAACATGCACATATCAGTTTCCTATTTTTGCTATTGTATAAATTACTAATATGATTGGCATCACAATAACTAATAAGGTTTAGGCCATAATAATTGAGCCAATCAAATATATTACATCGACTCAATTAAATTTTCATAAATTACGGCCAAGCGTAAAATTAGCAAAAAGAATCAAGTAAATATAGAAAAGAATATTATTGGATTTTATATTAATAGACGCCATCAAATCTCCATTAATTTAAATTCCCTTTAAAAACTTAAAGTGACTTCTCAATTAATATATATGGGATGAGATTCCAAAATATATTTTATAAATTAATTTATAAACATGTATAAGTGACTTATAACCTCTTATAATAATTTAAAACATATGATAAGCCATTTTTTTTTAAAAAAATGTATTTATAAATTTTTGTAAATGATTTATAAAGCATGTATGAACTTTATTAGACGTAAATATTTATAACAATAATTTATTACAAATATAATGCTTTATATAAGAATATACAAGCATTATAACAGTTTATATAAACTCTCTTTAGTTCACTATTTTATGTATTTTATAAATATCAAAATTGATCAAAATTATTACTTTTTGAAAATTTCGACGATTAGTTACGATATCTTTTATTTTTGATACGAATAATTGTATTAATTGGTTATAGACTTATTTTTTTCTTTTTCGATTAAAATAAATAAAAATTGAGAATCATCGACCAATCAAATTATTAATGATTTATAAAACATGTGAGATTTCATACGATTTAAATTTTTTTGTTTATTATATTATATAGTTTATAAATATTATAAATAAAGAATCAAACATTTTTAGTCTTACCATAGTTTGAAAAATAGTTAGCATAAAGTTTTTATTTGTGATATTCTTTAGATTATTTCTGAAAGTGATCTTAAATGGTCTTAGATTTACCATAAATTTTTAGATCTAATTAAAGTAAGTAAAAATATAAAATCAACGACCAATCAAATTATAATAATTTTCTGAAACTTCACCAGTGATTGATACGTAAGTAAAAATCACTAAAATGACTTCTCAATTAATATATAGGAGAATGTATCATTGTATAAATATATCGTACTTTATATATACCATCATATAAGTAATCATATAATAATTAATAGTATTTTGTACATATCATTATATAAATAATCACATATATTATATTTTTAAAACTTAATAATCACATATATATATATATATATATATTCACATATATATATATATATATGATAACCAAAACCGATCTGAGCAGGTCTATCTCGGATCTGTTCCGGGTGGGTGGTGCATATTCGGTTTCGATTTCTTTAAACACCAGGGTTAGTTAGAATGGACTGTCCGTAGCTGATCCTAGCTTCTTTCAATATGTTCTCATAGTAGAAACATCGATTCCCCGACACAACCCAAGTTCCATCTTGAGAACCAGAACCTTCTTGTAATCGATATATAAAATCTCAATCTCAAAAAAAAATCTTAATCTCGATCCTCTCTATCATCTATCATCTATCATCCATCAGCCATGGCATCGCAAGCTAGCCTTCTCCTTCAGAAACAACTCAAAGGTACACCTAAATTCAATCAATATGGTAACAATCTTTTTCTTCTTGGATTGCTCGCACACCTTCTCACTCAGTCTATTGATTCAGATCTCTGTAAGCATCCTGTTGATGGATTCTCTGCTGGACTCGTCGACGAGAAGAATATATTCGAGTGGAGCGTTACCATTATCGGACCTCCAGATACTCTCTAGTACGCTCGCTCTCAGCTCTGTTTCCATTTGTTTCACACAGAGACTTTCTTTTAGCTGCTTTCATTGATAGTTACTTGGGATTGATTTTTAGTTTAGGGTTTGTTTGAAAATTGAAATGGTATTGCTTTCAATAGATTACATGCTTAAAAACTTTTTTTATTGTTGCAGTGAAGGAGGATTCTTTAACGCTATCATGACCTTCCCGCAGAACTATCCTAATAGCCCACCAAGCGTGAGGTTTACTTCGGATATGTGGCATCCTAATGGTTAGTCTTATCTATTTTTTTCCTTCTGGCTGGAACAGAGGATTCAAAAGGAATATGAATCAAATAACAAAGGTTTTTCCTTTATGCCAATGTAGTTTATTCTGATGGTCGTGTTTGCATATCTATTCTTCACCCTCCCGGTGATGATCCAAGCGGTTATGAGCTTGCTAGCGAGCGCTGGACCCCTGTTCATACTGTATGTTCAAAATTGGATTTGTGATTTTTGTTACTCTGGTTTAGATCTTTTTAAGGGATTTGTTTCAGGTTGAAAGTATTATGTTGAGTATTATATCTATGCTCTCTGGTCCCAACGATGAATCCCCAGCAAACGTTGAAGCTGCTGTGAGTATTTCAACCCCTCATCAGATTCATTTTTGCAATTGAAGAGGAGGTCTCACTCATGAGTGTTCTGTGTGTGTTTTGTAGAAAGAGTGGCGAGAGAAGAGAGACGAGTTCAAGAAGAAAGTGAGCCGCTGTGTCAGAAAGTCTCAAGAAATGTTCTGATCAAATTTTAACTTCACAGCTCTAAAGAGAGTTTTCCATCGAACTGTCAAGACACAACCCGGTTTTACATCTTCTTTTCGCTGCGTTCGAGAATCAGAGCGTTCTGAAAAGTCTTGTTCTTGAGAAACTGGCTATATCATAATGATAAAAAAAAATTAATCGTTTAAGAATGCTTTCTTTGCTCAGAACCTTTGATGTGAGGAATGATTTGTACTGTTTGCAGTTCACAGTTTGTTTTTGCTGAAGTACGTTCCGTTTTGTCTACCTTAGACGCTTGTCTGTTGTCTTTACACGCCTTGCCGGTTTATCAAATAAAACCGGCGTGCTGTTCCGAGCCGTGTGATAGCGTTTGCATGTAGGACTAAAAGCGACGAGACAATTGTTTTCTGATTGATAAGAGAAAATACTATTTAATCAAAAAGGTTCAGTCAATAGAGAGCCAATGTTGTTGATAATTACCCGATTTGTTGTGTTTATAAAACTGAAACCACGTGCTTTTGTGTTTGATAAAACGTAAGTCAGACTCTATAGTTTGGTTGGTGTTACACCAAAAGTAATTCTTACTCAATTGGATAACCAGTTTGTTGAAGATGTATATCTGAATATCATTTGATGCGTTGCACTTTTTATTAGTTGTATTACAATTTTCATTTATTATATAGTATGATTTCCTCCATTGTTAAAAAAAATTCCATAAGATAATTGTGTTTTCTTTGTTCAAAGTGAAATAATTATATTAGTATTTCCGGCTAAACTATAGTTTAACTTAACATATAGACACATTCAGATATATGAAAGAGCAAACGCAAAAGCAAACGAAATACAATCAAGGAGTATATACATAGAAACAATGTATACATGCAAATGTGTTTTTGTTTTGATTAACGATACATGCAAATGTGCAAAACTACATGCATATTACATTTTTAAAAGTATTAGTTAGCTTTTTCAGAAAAAAATGTAGCAATCCGTCCTGTGGATTCCGGTTGATCCGGCAAAACAATGATTCTAACTCTTCATATGTGAGTTTCTCATGGTCATATATGTAAGATTATTGATGCGATTCGCATTCTTCGGATCCAAGATCTCATCTTTTAACAATTCTTTCATAATGCAAGCGTACCAATAACCTATATGTATGACTATCAGGGATTCACATATGAAGGGTTATGATCGATGTTTTGAAAGATCAGACGAGATCCACGACACAAGTTGTTACAAAAAAACTTACAAGTAAAGACGCAAACGTGCGACCATTATTAGACGCTGATGGGAATACATACGAAAGAAGAATTCTAGACGTAACATATACGTCAAGGTGAGTCGACGTCATGGTAATTATCTCTTGTAATCTTTTGAGAATGGTGACAAAAATAAAAATAGCTGGAAGCTGTACACTTGAAATTGGGAAATAAAAGCTGCAAAAGACATTAGGAAAAAACCCCCCAAAAGAAATGCAAAGTCAGATTCATGTTAGGTCAGACATAATCGTGATTAGTTGAGGTAATTTTCTAATATCTTAATTCCGCATTTCGTGTTTTTGAAGCCTCTCTCTCTCTCTCTTTCAAAACCTTATTTTATTTTTTAAAAAAACATTAATCACACCAAATAATCAAATTATATTTTGGAATTTAATTAAACTGAAAAAAAAAATGTGGACTATATAAAGTAGCGGATCTCTCTTCTCCTCATCTCATCACATCAGATCAGAGAGGAATCAAAGTTTAGGTATCTCATTTAAAACTCGTTTGCGATCTCTCTCAGGCAAGGAAGCAAATGGCGGCCGCGACAAGTGAGAAACAGAACGGATCAAAGGCTCCTCCTTTGCCTTCTCCTCTCCGCAACTCCAAGTTTCTCCAGGTGACAATTTCATACCCTTCTTTTTAAGATTTGTCACGTGACGATCCGATTCGATTCGAGATCGTCACGTGTGAATCCTCCTTATTATTGTATAATAATAATAATGCATTCATTGTTTAGTTCCGCTACAAATCCGAATCGGTTGTGTTGTTATCTCTTTTGGCATTGTAATGAAAGATCTTCGAAAAACAGAATCCTGTTTGAAAAACGCCACGTAGATCTGACCCAATCAGATCTAATTGGCTGTGTGATTGGAAAGGTTTCTATTGTTTGTTTGGTTGTGTGTAGTCGAATATGAGGATCTTGATATCGGGAGGAGCAGGGTTCATCGGTTCACACTTGGTTGATAAGCTAATGGAAAACGAGAAGAATGAGGTTGTGGTTGCTGATAATTATTTCACTGGCTCTAAAGATAACCTCAAGAAGTGGATCGGTCACCCCAGGTTTGAGCTTATTCGTCACGGTATATCCTCTCTCTCTCTTTTATACTCCTCATTTATAGTTTTGAGCTGTTATATATATCCATCATCATTTCATCATACGTCATCTCTGGTTTTGGGATTGAAATATATATATATATATAGATGTTACGGAGCCTCTATTGCTTGAAGTTGATAGGATTTACCATCTTGCTTGTCCTGCCTCTCCTATCTTCTACAAGTACAACCCCGTCAAGGTTGGTTTTGTTTGTGCCGAAACAATATCTACAGCCATCAGAAAGCATTGGTTTCTCCTAATAATCTTAATCTGCAGACAATCAAGACCAATGTGATGGGTACAATGAACATGCTCGGTCTTGCCAAGCGTGTTGGAGCTAGGTTCGTTCCTTCATCACATATATTTTACTTAAAAATCAAAACTTCTTCTAACTTTTTTTTGTTATCCTAGGATTCTGCTCACCTCAACCTCGGAAGTGTATGGAGACCCTCTCATCCACCCTCAACCAGAGAGCTACTGGGGAAATGTCAACCCCATTGGTAACTACTTTCTTCTTCATCTTTATTATTTAAAAATATCTCATCAGCTTTGTTTAACTTATTACAAAAGGTGTTCGGAGTTGCTATGACGAAGGCAAGCGTGTAGCTGAGACTTTGATGTTTGACTACCACAGGCAACACGGCATTGGTCAGTTTTCTTATCCCCTCCCAAAACTAGTCCCCTCTCTGATTCGAATGAGATTCTTATTTGGTATATATTTTGTAGAGATCCGCATTGCTAGGATCTTCAACACTTATGGTCCTCGTATGAACATCGATGACGGCCGTGTGGTGAGCAACTTCATTGCTCAAGCACTCCGAGGCGAGGCATTGACAGTTCAGAAACCGGGGACACAGACCCGCAGTTTCTGCTATGTCTCCGACATGGTGGATGGACTTATCCGTCTCATGGAAGGCGATGATACCGGCCCTATCAACATCGGTAACCCAGGTTCGTATTCATTCCAACATTTATACCCTGAAGAGAGATTGTATCTGTCAGCTTATGTCTGAATCTCTCTGTTTCTCAGGTGAATTCACAATGGTGGAACTGGCTGAAACGGTTAAGGAGGTTAGAAATTTGTATTCCATGAATCCAGAGTTTTAGTTCGTGTTGTTTGGTCTTTAATGAAATGCTTTACGCAGCTTATCAATCCGAGCATAGAGATAAAGATGGTGGAGAACACACCGGACGATCCAAGACAGAGGAAGCCAGACATAAGCAAGGCTAAACAAGTGTTGGGTTGGGAGCCAAAGGTGAAGCTCAGAGAAGGACTTCCTCTCATGGAAGAAGATTTCCGTCTAAGGCTTAACGTTCCCAAAAACTGAAAACGCAAACGCAGGACGCGTTCTTTGATTTGAGAGGAGTTTGTCAGTTTTTTTTTTTGAGTGATATGATGCTTACAATATTCTACAAAGTGGTGGTTGGTGGTACGGTTTGGTTTTGTTTCATGTCTGTTTTCATTGATCTTTGCTTCTGTTCGTAGAGAAATAAGTTGGGATATGTTTTCTGTTTTTGTTTCAATGAGGAACGACTCTTTTTGTTTTCAATATATTAAATATAATAAAAGAAATGTATTATATACTCTTTTGGTTTCATTTCATTTCATGTGTTGTTATTGACATTTTATTTCTCTAACTGTTCTATAGATGTCAGCTGACCAAAAAATTCCCTTCTTGTTATTTGAGGAGATAATTTAAAAATAAATCTTTGTTTCATGTGTGATTAGTCATTTCTTAGGTATCACAACCACAATCCACCTCACAACTTTTTTGGAAAAACCCTTTTTAACCTAGACTAATTACATATTATGCCATTACATTTAATATATAGTATATGTTTCATTTTATGCATATTCACTAAATACAAACAATGGAATTTAATGAGCTGCTAGATAAGAAAAAGATCAATATGGTTATGTATATTTTTATGTTTTGTAATTTACATATATAGTAGAATACATTATTTTATAATATAGATATTTGATAGTAATATTTTTATTTGCACAAAATATTACATTTAAAATCTATAACTTTATTCAATTTGATGTAAATGTACTATTCATATATTGACATCTTGTTCTTTTGTATATTTATTTTAAAATGAAACAATATACTAATTTTTTTGCATTAGTTTTCTATGAGTTATTACTAATTTTACGATATTTATTTCATTCAAAATTAAAATCTCAAATTTTTTATATTCGATTAAACTAAATAAAGAAATACTATATTTAAAATACACATATATATAGAAAATCCCTTAATTTAAGCCTAAGATTTTTTAACTAAGCAATCAACATAAATGCTAATAGAAAAATAATTTTGACCATATAAGTTATTAGATTCTTTGATATGGTCAAATCTCATAGTTAATATTGTTTCATATTTGTTGATTTTTAGTTATAATACTTAAAAAAAAATTATATGCTAAAATCTGGTATTATTCGAATTAAAATTTTAGCGATAGAATATTCGTTTTCTTTCAAATCGAGGTGAAATCAAGATTTGCATTAGATAACAAAAAATAAGACATGTAATCATTCAATCTATATGTGGGTAAAAACCAAATCTATATGTAGTCAATATATGTATGATATTATGGAAACATAAATTTCGAAAGTGTCGATCGTTTTATACTTTATACTATAAAACGCCGTATGATATTATGGATACATAAATTTCGATATTATACTTTATACATAAATTTCGAAAGTGTCCAAAATATAATAGAAACTAGAATTTGATATGCGCCTCCGCGTGGATGTTTGATTTAATTTGTATTCAACGTAAACTCATAAACTTATGTTTTGTAAGTTACATATATAGTAGAATATATTATTTTATAATATAGATGTTGATAATAATATTTTTATTTGCACAAAATATTATATTAAAAATCTATAACTTAATCCAATTTGATGTAATTGTAATATTCATATATTTACATGTTGTTCTTTTGTAAATTTATTTTAAAATGAAACAATATACGAATTTTTTTACATTAGTTTTCTTTGAGATTATTAATTTTGTGATATTTTATTTACTTCAAAATTAAACTCTCAGAATTTTTATATTCGAATAAGCTAAATAAGAGAATACTATATATATATATAGACAATCCCTTAATTTAAGCCCAAGATTGTTTAACTAAGCAATCAACATAAATGCTAATAAACAAATAATTTTGACCATATAAATTATTAGATTCTTTAATATGGTCAGATCTCATAGTTAATATTGTTTCATATTTATTGATTTTTAGTTACAATACTTTTTAAACATTTAAATTATAAACTAAAAGTTAAGTATTATTCGGATTATTTGGCGATATAATATTCGTTTTCTTTCAAATCGAGGTGAAATTAACCCTCTCAATTATTAATCTGTTCTTGAGTTTATGTTTATTAAGGAAATCAAAAATAAATCTAGAACCAATTAATATCATTTTACAAATATTCTAAATTATATTGAAAATAAAAATTTACTTGGTTGATAATTTTTAAATTTATTTATTTTAATTTAGATTTAAAATAAAAATAATTCTAGAAACCAACTAATACTTTACAAAAGTATTAGTTACGATTTTTTTCTAAAAAAATATTAAAAATGCGAATATCAATATATATGTTATTATAAAAAGTTAGTGACATATACATTACATGTTCTAAGTGTTTTTTACTTCATCTCAATCTTTTTCTGACTAAACTTGGTATGCAATTCTATTGACCGAAATAAATATACTTATCCCCTATATATTATTTTAGGAGCACTAAAAGAAAACAACCTTAACGTGATATGTTATTTACACAATGTCATTTCCTATGTGGCATTCTCACATTCACTCTCACCCCTATCTTGAGAAAACCCTTAATTTACTAGAAATATTACATATTATGCCATTGATATATTCCAACTTACTTGTGTTATTGACCTACTAATTACTCATACGAAATTGTAAGAATTGTATTATTCCTCTGAATTAATGGACGAATTAATGGCCTATGATCTCTCCATGTTTTCAAAATCGTTATAGGTTTCATTTAGTGCCAAATCCTATGTACATTCTATATTTAAATGTGCATTAAACATTCAATTTATACACACCTTATAACAATTATATTTAAACACGTATGCTTATTTTATACCAGATGAAGATAGTAAAAGTTTGAATTTCAAGTAACTTATATAGTAAATTTCCGCACGAAAATAGTTGATCATTGGAATGCAAGTACTACTTCCTTATGGTATCAAAAATATTATATAGTAAACTTTGCAGTTCATGTGTCCCACGAGCATCCATATAGTTTCATATAGTCTTATATAATTATATATATTTGATCACGTATGAAATGCACGTACTACTTCCTTATAGTATCGAAAAAGATTTCTGTTATATGGATTCAGATAAACATCTTTTATAAATTTGGATGAACGTATGCATCGTATGTTTTTATATAGTTATAGTTATATAACTATTTTTATTATAAAAATTTCGTGCAACCGGACATTTTCACATGTGATAATTATTGATGCAATATATTCAATGTTTTTGTATAGTTGTATAGTTATAATTATATAACTATTTTTATTATAAAAATAGACTAATGCAACCAGACATTTTCACAGGTGTTTATAGTGTTATGATAATTTTTTTCACATGTGTTTATAATGTTATGATAAATTAATTTAATTTAATTTAATTTAGATAGTATTAGAGAATATATTTATGACATATTCATCAAACGTAAAATATGTATTTTCGCTAAATTAATCGGGTATCTACGTCAAATAGAGTCCTTAGATAATTAGTGGTTGGTTATAAATGAAATTGTGAACCAGTTTCTAAAATTGATCTAACCACAGTTACGTCAAATTGATTGTATATTAATCAAATTTAAATTCCAAAATTTTCAAATTACAGTCCACCATTAATAAATATCGATATAATTACGATTTTAAAAATAGAAAGAAATTGATATGACAAAATCGAGCACCTACACTGATACGTAGCGGCAATTATGTTTGTATAAAAGGATAGTTTGATTTTTTAAAACAATTTTGTAAATTTGGCACATAATTATGAAAGTTAATTGGGGTCGAAATTATGTCATCAGTTTTCTTTACCTTATTTGAGATGTTTTTATTAAATATATTTTGGTGTTAAGGCAAGTTATAATTCTAAATTGGAGCGCAAGTATAATATGTAATTATTGAAAATTTCCTATAATCAGGGTGATTTGATTTTGCCACATTAACTCTAAAGATTACCGTCAACTATAATCATACGTATATATATCTTGCCCTTCGACTCATTTCCTAATCACTGTCTTATTCCTTCTTAAACTATCAAAAACCATTTTTCACATGTGTTTATAATGTTATGATAAATTAATTTAATTTAATTTAATTTAGATAGTATTAGAGAATATATTTATGACATATTCATCAAACGTAAAATATGTATTTTTCGCTAAATTAATCGGGTACCTACTTCAAATCGAGTCCTTAGATAATTAGTGGTTGGTTATAAATGAAATTTTGAACCAGTTTCTAAAATTGATCTAACCACAGATACGTCAAATTGATTGTCTATTAATCAAATTTAAATTCCAATTTTTTTAAATTACAGTCCACCGTTAATAAATATCGATATAATTACGATTTTAAAAATAGAAAGTTAATTGATATGACAAAATCGAACGCCTACACTGATACGGCAATTACGTTTGTATAAAAGGATAGTTTGATTTTTTTTAAACAATTTTGTAAATTTGGCACACATTTATAAAAGTCAATTGGCGTCGAAATTAGGTCATCAGTTTTCTTTACCTTATTTGAGATGTTTTTATTAAATATATTTGGTGTTAACGCAAGTTATAATTCTAAATTGGAGCGCAAGTATAATATGTAATTATTGAAAATTTCCTATAATCATGGTGATTTGATTTTGCCACATTAACTCTAAAGATTACCATCAACTATAATCATATGTATATATATATCTTGCCCTTCGACTCATTTCCTAATCACTGTCTTATTCCTTCTTAAACTATCAAACACCATTTTTCACATGTGTTTATAATGTTATGATAAATTAATTTAATTTAATTTAATTTAGATAGTATTAGAGAATATATTTATGAAATATTCATCAAACGTAAAATATGTATTTTTTCGCTAAATTAATCGGGTATCTACGTCAAATCGAGTCCTTAGATAATTAGTGGTTGGTTATAAATGAAATTTTGAACCAGTTTCTAAAATTGATCTAACCACAGCTACGTCAAATTGATTGTATATTATTCAAATTTAAATTCCAAAATTTTCAAATTACAGTCCACCGTTAATAAATATCGATATAATTACGATTTTAAAAATAGAAAGTTAATTGATATGACAAAATCGAACGCCTACACTGATACAACAATTACGCTTGTATAAAAGGATAGTTTGATTTTTTAATACAATTTTGTAAATTTGGCACACAGTTATAAAAGTCAATTGGCATCGAAATTATGTCATCAGTTTTCTTTACCTTATTTGAGATGTTTTTATTAAATATATTTTGGTGTTAAGGCAAGTTATAATTCTAAATTGGAGCGTAAGTATAATATGTAATTATTAAAAAATTCCTATAATCAGGGTGATTTGATTTTGCCACATTAACTCTAAAGATTACCGTCAACTACGATCACACGTATATATATATATATATATCTTGCCCTTCGACTCATTTCCTAATCACTGTCTTATTCCTTCTTAAACTATCAAAAACCATTCTTTTAAGCAATACTATATGGCAGGCTTCAACTTCGTTGCTAATTTGAAACTCTTTAAAATGATGTGGAGAGTGAGGGTGAGCATCATTCGATTGTGGAAGCAAGTACACGGCTGCTGGTGGCCTAACCATTGAAATGGTTCTTATTGATGTTAATGAAAGTTTATGATTTTTTGGCATATCATCTAATGTTTTGTGTTATTATGTGAGTCAATATTAACAGTTGTTTAAAATTTTGTTTTTTTTATTTCTTTATTTACAGGGAAATAAGATTCATGACATGTATTGAAGTATAGTTCCTATGAGATAATATTAAATTTTGATGTCAGGTATATAATAATAAATTTATTTTAAGTATTTGCTTATTTTAAAAAAAATATTCAAATATAATATATGTTGATTACACTTAACCAATTACACTATAAAAATAAACATTATATAATCATGCACACTTTCATTCAATATTTTCGATTATCTAATATGGGCAAAGCAATATTCTCTTTTAATCCATCATCCCGCGCATTGCGTGGGTTATCACCTAGTTATTTCTTATAATACATTGCAAATCATAATAATCATGTCAATAGAATTTCATCATCCCTATAAGATTTATCAAAACAAATCTCATTATGATAATGGCCATCATCCCTATAAGTCATAATCATGTCATTAATTGTGCCTATATTAATTCAATTTTCGGTGTTTAGGTGAATCACAATGTCAATCATGTCATTAATATTTTTAATATTACGAATTGATATTACAAAGTACATAAAATTCAAAATGAAAATTTAGAATAAATTGAAATCCTTTCACTGAAGCAATAATACCTTGAGATTAAGAAATCTCAATAAATGTTAATAGATTAATAATATTATTATTCATCAATTTGCATATGAATCAAAAAGATAAGTTATGATCGTAATTTAACCAAATTCCATTAAGTATTAAATTTAAGTTTCATATGAAAATTTAAATAACATTATTCTAAGAAAATAAATATATTAAGGAAATTTAAATTTGACCGTAATTTATGAAATATTGAAAAATAGAAAATTGATATACGCAATCATCATAACGCATTTTGGTTTCAGTTATTATAAAAAAATTACTATAAACTTATTTAAATTCTCATAACTAATTAAAAATCACACACAAAATTTTGGGGATTTAATTGAGAAATATTATTAAACAATTTTTAAATAACTAAACAAAAATCTAACCAATTACACAAGTTGTAAATTACTCTTATAAATTTACTTTCACAAAATTTACTTCAACTACACATTATATAATATTTTATAATATTTGTGACTAAAACATTTACCATTCTAATATCTATAGATTAAAAAAAATTAATTTCTATTTAGTTCGTTCACTCCGTACAAGGCGCGGATATCACCTAGTTATTATTATACAGATGTCCGTTCATCATGTATAAGGATTCTCTAACACTTCTACTTTTTCAGTCAAAAGGCTATTTTATAACTCAATTTAAGGTAGTCTGAAAAGTTAGAACAGAACAATCAATATATTAGAAGCTGTCCATACGAAAGGATTTCTGTATTTTAGCTAGTAAATCAAACGGTACATTCTCAAATGGAAGTGTAAAAACTATCGAGAACTCCGTGAATATATTCTTCAGTTTTATCAGCTCCATTATCTCAATTGAAAAGTTCAGTTATGTTCCGGAGTGCTCTGGAGTCCCGAATCATCAAAACTAAACTAAATTCTTATAATTGGTGCCAAAAGTCTAGTACGTCAATAGCTGTAACTATTGTTAAATAGTCTATTGGTGATTTTATAGCAATATTGATACTGTATGCTTTTAAAATATTAGAACAAAATTAATTAAGATGATAATTGAGATGTAAATATGCTATTGATGCATATGGAGATCTTTTGTAATAATTGGAGAATCAAAATTTACATCCAGTTAGGCGGTAAATTAGTTACAACTGCATTAGCTACAGACAGTTATGTTGAAGTTTGAGCTTAAACATCGTTTTAGAAAATTAGAAGGTAGTCTAATAACAGATTATTTGGTTATTAGTAGATTTAAGTTCAAGTGTTAGTAGGATAATATGATAACATGCGATTTGGTAACTAATACCATTAGTCTGAAACACTTCAAACTTGGTTAACAGTATCGTGATCCTTTGAGAATAATTCACCGAGTATTAATGACACTCTATATCTCTATCATGGTTTTTCGGATCGGCCGTCATATAAAAAAAAGATATAATACTAACAGGTCAACAATACTTTCTTTTCCTAGTTAGAGCATCTCCAATCTCACTTCATATTGTACTGCAAAATAGAGTGAGAAATGGAGTAATGACCAAATAAAAAAGTCACTACTCTATATATGGGGTAATCACTTTTTTCTTTGGTCATTACTCTATTTCCCACTCCATTTTGCAATAAAATATAGAGTGGAATTGGAGATGTTCATAGAACTGGACAATCATGGTCCCACTCGTGATTCAGTAGAAATTTATTCAGGTTTCAGGATTTCAAGTTCATAAAATTTAGTCTTATTTAACCAAGCAGACCGGGGTTTGAATCCCGTTGACCACTGGCGGTAAAATTTAAAATTTGGATTCCCTAGCATCTGGTGACCGAAATGTACTCCGACCGATAACGTAAGCTGATACAGACACTTGTCGCTAGTTTGGATCTACCTTGGTGGATGTCAGGATATACCAGGTTATTCAAAAAAAAAAAATAGTCTCATTCGGATATTTATAAAATTTGGATTGGATTCGGTTTAGGTTTAAACCAGTTCAGTTCGAGTTAGTTACATTCCAAAATTCGGTTGAACCCGAAATAATTTCAATTTTGGATATCAATTGGATTATCGATTCCAAAAATATTAATTTGTACTCGACTGAATTCAACATATTTCCATTTATTTTCAATATGTGGTTTCCTAAAACTATATTCATGTCCTTCAAAATAATTTGGAATACTCGTCGATCAACCATACAAAACTTGTCTTTTGAACTAATATGTGACAACATCATGTCATAATTTATGACAAACCAAAATATTATACGAACTATTTGACAAATAAAAATATTTTAAAAAGATTTAAATGTTTTTTATCATATAATAACATATCATGTAATTCCTATAAATTTAAAACATTTGACAAATAAAAATATTTTAAAAAGATTTAAATGTTTTTATCATATTTTAAATGTAAATTATTTATTTGTTAATAGGACTTTATGTAAAAAGTTTTTATGTAAAATATTTATTATAAAAATTGTATATTATTTTTCTTTAAACCAATCAATTTAAATATATTATATTTAAAATAAATATTTTATCTTAAATATAATTTATTAAATTTTCGACGAGTAGTATCCGTCAGAAATTTTGGACGAGTTAGAAATTTTCGACGGACAATATTCCGTTAGAATCGAAAAATTCCTGACGGAATATTTTCGTAAAAAAATTCTGATGAACATTATTTGTCGAAATATCGTCTAAAATATATTCGTAAGAATTTGGTCAAAATTCTTTAGACTATCCGATAAAATTCAGACAAAAGTTTTTGCTGACGAAATGAACCGATGATTTTTTTTCAGAAATTGATCAGAATAGTTTATTCGGATAAAATTCCGACCAAATCATCCATAAGAATTCACCTATTTTCTTTTATGTATATAAAAAACTCACATGCGGACTTTGAGGTTGAATCCAAATAGTTAAAAGTTTGAGAATTTTGAATCGAATTCGAACAAATATCTAAACTGAACTTGAATGAATACCGAACGTCTAGTCCAACTTTAACGGAATCTATATATACGATAAAGAAATTAATATGATTTATCATAACATTACCTTATTAAAAGAAAATTAATGTATGATATATTAACAAAATATGAATTATAACATTATTTTCATAAAGCGAAAAAATTTGTATATGTTTTGTTTCGAAATCAAAACTGTCTATCTCTCTTCCTTCACATTTTCTTCGTTTAGTTCGTCGGTACCTTTTTTTTCTTCTCGTGATATCTCCACCGAATTGTCTAGTTCAGTCTCACTAGAATCGAGTGTCTCTTCTTGTTAAGCTTCACTTATCATTGTCCGGAACCGCCTGACTCGCCATGAACGTGAGCTCCGACTTCTGCTGTCGACCGTCACGTCTAAGTGTAGATCGTCGCGTCAAACTTATCCCTTTCATGGTCATGTTTCACCTTTCACCTCTGTTTACAATTAACAAAGTATGATTTATCATAACATTATCCTCAAAAAATAAACATTATAAAAGATATATTAACAAAATGTGATTTATCATAGCATTATCTTCATAAAACGAAAACTATATACGATATATTAATAAAATATGATTTATCATAACATTATCTTAATAAAAACAAATCTATCAGTATCCCCTTAGTATTAAAATGGAAGCAAAAATAAAGAGTAACCTTAAAAGAGTACTATATTAACGAGTATGCCATTTTGACGACGTGGCAGCACGAAATTCCTTCTCAGACGCTTTATGAAAAAAGGCTTACTCACCTTAGAATATTACGGCTATTGCCATTGGACAGACTTACATATTCGTATGTTACTTATACATAGTTTCATGTCCGCATATGTATAAAAGGAAAGTAGTCAATTTCGGGATTCGAGTGTGTGGTCCACGTGATTATTTCATTAATTTCCACTTTCTATATTTTGAAATAATCTTTAAGAAGATTTTGTAAATTTGTTTTGCATATGGAAATGAAATTTTGACTCATATTAAATAGAGAGTGAATTATGATTTTTTTATTTCCAAATCGAATTTTGATTATTCTCTTCCTTTCCACTTTCTATATTTTGAAATGATTTTTACGAAGATTTTCCAAATTTGTTTTGCATATATAAATCAAATTTTGACAAATATTAAATAGTGAGTGAATTAGGAACTAATTAGATTCATTTTTTATATATTTGCATACGAAATTAGTTGCATTCTTTTCACTTTCTATATATTTTGTTATAATATCAGTAAATTAGGGATTACGAATATATTTTGTCCAAATTTCGATATGACAGATTTTGCCTATATAATATTTACTTACTATTACGGCGTATAATACGCATTAACTACTTAATGTATATTCTATTCACTATATAAATAAGTTTACTGCTTCGTTGAATAAGCATTCTAAGTTTCAATAAAATTATGGGTCTTTAAACATATTTGTAAATTGTTTTTCGTGACTGTCGTTTGGACTCCTCCACCATTTAATATTATAATTGTTGCAACCTGCCAAATAAAATTAAAATGATTAATTAGTTTGTCGGTGCCTCTTCTATCCTGTCAACATTTTCATGGAAATGTTTTCCTTGACATATAAACAAATTAATATGTTTTATATTATAGAATATGGCGTTTCTAAATAGGTGTGTCTTGAACTTAGGACATTAACTTGACAGATTATTAGTTATTGTTAGGAAATGTTTTTGCATTACATATGAACACTCACAAAACCTCATTGAACTGGTTCTTAAACATTGTACAAAATTAGAAATCATTCATCAATGCTCACATATATTTTTCGATATTGAATTTTTTCTTAAACATTGTACTATAAATTGTTTGATATTTTTTTCATTTGTCATTGATAAGATAATTCTTCCCTCACCATATGCATAGAATGTGGTCACTTGACATAAGAGCTTTAACATTTCCTCAAATTATACACATTACTTATTAGTCAATTATTATTGGGAAAATTGTAAAAATATGAAACCTACTTTTATGTAACTTGATTGATTATTAGTTAACCCAATATAAAGTTTCCATAATACATGACATTTAAATACTGTGACCGTATGTAAACTATCACCAATTAACTAAATATCTTGACTAATAGCCGAAATTTATTCTTTATATGAAGATAAATAATAATTGATTCGGATAGTAATGTAATATTACTTTCGCAAGCATGACTATAGGAAATTATTTGAAAACGTCACCATAATTGCCCGAAAATATTCCCTAAGATCTTTATACATTTAATACAAACATATACATATTCAGTTTCTGATTTTTTCTCATTAACTTTTATACACGTTTTTTTACTATATAAGTGAGCTAATTCATTAGTCTAGCCACAATCTCTACCATATCTCTTCAATTAAAATCTTAGTTTACAATAGCTATTTTTCTGATTAGATCTATGTTGAAAATTTAGGTGAAAAATAAATTTTCCAGGAAGCAATATTCGTGTTGGTGCTGTGGAAGAGATTGTTGAGATGGTTTTGGAGAATTCTATCTACTGAGTTTTTATTACTTTTTATTAATTTTTTACCTGTAAAATGAACAGTACCGGTCACATATGAATAGGAAACGTCGTTAGAAGTTTATTATGCTAAAAATGTCACTTTGAAGATTTAAAATGAAAGCAAAAAAACTTCAAGATTTAAAATGTTAGAAAGTTCGAAAGTGACACTTTCAATTTTCTCTCTCTCTCTATATATATATATAATAATTATTGGTTTGACTTATCTTAATTATTCTTAACATGTACGGTCCACCAAAATGAGATCCAACTAGGACTGTTTAATATGGTAAAACCGAACGGTTCTGGACCGAACCAGAATATATAATTTAGTTTATTTTTAGTATATACTATATAAACCGAATGGATATGATTTTATAAAAACCGTAGGATTTGGATATGGTCTGATTTATAACCGAATAACCCGAACAAAACAGATCAAAAGTAGAAACATGTGTATCTATTTTATAATGACACATGAAAATATGTTTTTATATAAGTTATTTTTTTTTTGTTAATAACCATTACCATATTTTTATAGTAATAGAGAAGCCCTAATATCTAAAACACATCAACTATATAATTACATAACAATACATCGCAATCGAGGATTCTTATATCTTCTTAGTCTTTTAAAAAATATGTTTTCTTTATTTTAGCATTTGACTAAATTGAAGTGAATGTTATAAATTTGATGGACAACAATTAGTGGAAATTATTCACAATTGTTTTTCTTATCTATAAACGAACAGAGTTTTGTATTCAATCGAAGAATCATGACTTTGATGAACACTAAATATGAAAGAGTGAAAAAACTTTTCTTTCATGCTTATGTTTTGTTTATTATTTTTATTTTGAAAATTCCAAACTTTATTTTAGTTCAGATTTGATTATTTTATTTGATGGTAGAATCGTTATTCTTTTTTTTTCATTTATACGAACATATAATATTTTTAATAAGTGTCTGCATTGACAACATGACTCTAAAATTAATATAATATTACATCAAACTAAATAATTATGTTTTTGGTAAAAAACCGAATAAATCGAAAACCGATAGTATATAAACTGAACCTAAGTAAATATGATTTAGAGTGGTAGTTATATTTTACTAACCGAAATACCGGAAAACCGAAAAAACAAAATCGAAATCTGGATTAAACACCCCTAGGTCCAACAAATAAAGTCACTAAAATGTGTTCATCAAAAAAGCCACC